>JAZHRN010000145.1:1250000-2500000 GCA_036435485.1 Saposhnikovia divaricata | reverse complement strand
ACATCCTAAATTGATTGAATCAAAAATTTATAATTTTAGTTTAATATTCGAATTTTCTTGAATTTATTTTGGATTGTACAATGATTTGTTGTTGATGTGGTTAGTGTCTATAGATTTCTTATGATCTCAGGAGTTTAATCATGATTTTTATTTGATTTTTCATGCCCGATTAAGGTAAATCGAAAATTTGGGGGTGAGATATAATTTTCCATTTTCCGGATTTCTTGATGATTGTTTGGTGTTTTTGATGATTGATATGAGTCATTGAACTCCTGGGCTTTGATTTGGTATGTAGAACGTTTGATTTGGTTGAGAAATGAGTGAAAACGAATTTTGATCGGATAATTCTTTGAAGGTCGCCGGAATTTAATCGGGTTTGGCCGGATTTTTGATTCGGTTGAGTCTGGGTTGGAATGAATGGTACGGTTGTGTTTAGGAGGTGATTTGGAGTGTTTTTGTGATTTAAAACGTATCAAATGGTACGTTTTTGGTGGTTGCCGGAGTTCGTCGGAAAATATTTCCGGTGACCGGATTCTGGTAAACTGCCATTGATGGTGGTGGTGTTCTTGAAGCATTCATGTGAAGGTGGTGATGAATAGTACCTGTTTGATCTTTAAAACCTTTTAACCTTTTCTGAAAAATGATTTTGAGAATTGATTTTTACTTTTTACTAATTATTTTTACTTTTATTTACTTTTATTTACTTTTAATTACTTTTAATTACTTTTATTTACTTTTAATTACCTTATAATTCTGAATTTAATTATAAATTTCAGAAATATTATTTTCTGAAAATGTTTGATAAATCATGAATTTATTTCTGAATTCCATTTTAATTATTTCTTTATTTAATTGTTTTTAATTCAAAAATAATTAAGAATTAAATACTTTTAATTATATTGATTAATCTCAAATAATGATTTAATTAATTTGATTATCTAATAAATGTAATTATTTATTAGATAATTTCATTAATTAATTATTACTTGACTCTAATTAATTTATTTAGGATTATTTAATTTTTTAATTAACCAATTTTCTGTTTAAAAGTGATTTAAAATAGAATAAAATTGTTCTAAAATCCTAAAAATAATCCGGGAAGGGTAAAAATAGTTTTAAAATTCTAAAATTGATTCTAAAACCGGATTAGGTAATTAGAAAAATATTTCAATGACCCAATAATTATCTATAGGGTTTTAAATTATCCTTTTTAATCCAAAAAAGGGTAATTTAAATTCTTTAAAAATTCCGAAAAATGTTCCAAAAATGTTTGTAAGGGTTCTAAAAATACCTTGAGTGTTCTTTTATGTGGTGAGTCATATCTGCTATGTAAATTACGTGTTTGATTTCTCTGTACATGTTATTATTTGATTAAAATATTTAGTCGGTAGCCATGCAACGTACGGGTAGACCCTAGAACCGAGGTTTGATCAGTAATTGACCTTGTACCTAGCCAGATATTTGAAATAGCATGTTTTATTGTAGAAGTGGGAGAAACCCTAGCTAGTGGGCAGAGTTACCTGCAGTATTTCTAGAAGTGAGAAAACCCTAGCCAGACAGCATAAATTACCAGCAGTATATCCAGGCAAGTATTTTCTCCCTTGATCATCTTAAACACTTTTATTTTATGTTTCATTGATTCATATCATGACGAATAGCTATTGTTCAGAGCTATTTGTGATTCTTAAATATTTTGTGCGAACAAGGTTGTTTGATATTGGTACCCTTGATGTGGGGAATTGTTTAAGATAAACTCTTCATATCCTTATTATCGTAGTAAATAATAGGGATGTGGACTGTATGTGAAACTAAGCATTTCCTGTTGAATTCGGAAATTGCTCTATTGGATTTGGAAAATGATAAAGCGTAGGAGGCCATGGTAGCTGCCATGGTCCAGCAATATTTAAGGAGGATATGGTAACCATTCCATCTTCCTATAGGCTAACATTACTTGCCTATTTTGGTACCCTCATGAAATCCGGATTATACACACGGGTATAGCTGTACCAGTGGAGTATAAAGGGTCCCATTGCTTTTGAACCTGATCAGGGGGCAATGGTGTTTCAGTTATGTATATCCAATCCATATCGCCCGAATGGCTATTATATATTGTGAGTTGACAAATGATTCAGTTCTATGTCATGTCGAATGATTTCAGTTATGATCGAATTATAATTCAGTTGTTGATTCAGTATGCTTTATAAACTGTTTTACTTTTCAGTCGATATTATGCAGCATTTGTTTTGGTTCTTATTTTGAAACTGTTTATATATATACTTGCTGGGCTTTTCTTTGGCTCACTCTTGCTTTCACTAAACCTTTCCAGACGGGAAGTATGGTTCCGATCAGCAGTCCAGACAGTATTAGAGGGAGTCAGAGTGGTCGGGTATCCGCACCTCAGGCTGTGCAGGTACTTGTGCGTTTCAGTTGGCGCTAGATAGAATTTTAAATAAAACGGGATGTAATAATAAAATTGATTTAGACTGGTTTTAAGTTGACTTGATTTGGTGGTTTGTAATAAGTGACTAGTTTATTCTGGAATATGTCTGCTTGTATTCATGAAATAACCTGTTTTGCGATCTTTGGTGTGCGGGGTCGGTTGTGTATTCTGATATTTTTGGTTGTGATTGGTTGGTGACCCCCGGATCTGGACCCCGGATTTGGAGGGGTGTCACAGTTGGTATCAGAGCAGACAGGTTATAGCCATTGAAATAAGCAGATATATACCATAGGAAAGATTAGGCAGATCACATGAGATAGGACGACGTTTTTTTGTTACGTTGCGTTTGATTTTAGTCTAAGCCTAAGTTGTGAGGTGATTGTGATATTATGTTACTGGGTTGCGCAGGTGTCTGTTGTGGTGACTGCACCGGTAGTTGCACCTCAGCCTATGCCGGCCCTGGAGTCAGTTACACCACCGCTGTTCCCACCTATGGATTTACCACCTATTCCAGCTATTATGGATCCTGACTACCCAGTGATGGGGGTAGACTATTGGCTAGGTTGGTAGTTCCCGCGGGAGCCGATGAGTCCCGTACCACCAGTTCATCCTGTTGATCCAGGTGAGTGGATGGGTTTGCCAGTGCTTGGGGAGCCGAGTTATGTGGCACATTTGGGTATGGCTCATGAGGAGGAGATCATGGTAATTGACCCTCCAGCACCAGTCCCCGTACGGATGTTTGTTCCTGATCAGCAGGAGGGAGTAGTGATGCCACCCGCCTTACCTGAGCTTCATCTACCCGATGCGGAGGCAGCTATAGGAGGATTTCTCCTGCCAGCTGAGTTCACGGACCAGTCAGACCCCACTGTGCAGGGTCCCTATGTACCACTCTCACCAGTCATACCTTGGCATCAGATGCCACCAGGAGAGGAGAGAGTGCGTGCTTTGATAGAGGAGGTTACAGGCGGGGCAGAGGCTGAGTCGAGAGGTCATATAGGTGCACCGCACACTGTTCCTTTTGGTGAGTACCGCGAGCTCTGGGAGGCATATGACTTTTTGAGAGGGCAGAATATGGAGCTGCGTAGGGTGACAGGTCGTCCTGTTTCGGACTCCGAGATTCGTCATAACCTCCGGGAGTTGATTGCAGCCGGTACGTATGAGTTGGAGGCATTGAGGTTTGGTGATTCTGGTACTATCGATTATCGTCGGGCCTACCGTATCCTCCAGAGGATGTTAGCGGATCTTCAGCAGATGGTAGATCCCAGTTGGGATTAGAGACTGTGGGACAGAGACATAGAAGGAAGAATGCTACCTGTGTTTGTTTGGTTTTGGTTGTTTGTAAAATAGTGTATGTGTGTATTAGCAGCAGTTTGGTAGAATAAGTCGGGAATTTTGTTGTACATAGCCGACATTAAAGTCGTTAAGGTAGGTTATGAGCGATATGATGAAAGTGAACCGATCAATAGTCATGTATGACTGTGAGTGGTTATCTATATATCAGCAGTGCTTTTGTCGCGTTACGTGCATCGATACCATCCAGCATGCATTTATTTATTTTCAATATTCAAGTGAATTAGTGATTGGGTGACATGAGTTGATAAATATTCTTGATTCATGCTTCTTTTCAATGAATGTCTATCAAAAACATGTGTAGCCAATTATTAAGGAACTTGTGTAATTTCCTTTACCAGATTATGGATAATCAGCAACCACATGGAAATCACGCGGGGAATGCGAATAATAATCAGAACGCCGGGGAGCAGGGCAATATTAATATGATGCAGCAAATGCTAGAGCTGTTCCGACAGCAGACCGAAAACCTCACTCGTCAGCAGCAGCATCCGCCAGTACCCCAGGTGACGACCTTTAAAACTTTTCAATCTGTTAAACCCCCAGAATTCCAAGGCTCAGCGAATCCAGTTGAGGCCCGAGCTTGGTTAAAAGAGATGGAGAAAGCCCTTGCATTGGTGAATGTAGAAGAGAATAAAAAGACTGAGTTCGTGAGTTACTTTTTGAAAGGAGAAGCGAACTACTGGTGGGAAGCCAGGAAGGCTTTGGAAGGAGAAGGGGTAACTACGTGGGAAAGGTTCAAGGAGTTGTTTTTGGAAAAGTATTTTCCCCGCTATATGCAGAATCAGATGGAGATTAAATTTTTGGAATTAAAACAAGAAGGCAGTGCCACTGACTATGAAGCAAAGTTTACAGAATTAGCCAGGTTTGTTCCAGACTTGGTTGATACTGAAGAGAAGCGAGCAAGGAGATTTCAGCAGGGTTTGAAGCCGTGGCTCCGAAGCCGGGTAGCCGCTTTTGAATTGACTACCTATTCCGCTGTGGTCCAGAAGGCACTGATCATAGAAGGAGAAAGTGATAGCTCTCAGAAAGAAAGGGAAGGTAAGAAGAGGAAATTCCATAGTCAATCCGGGAATTCGTTCCAAGGCAGAGTGCAGAACAATTTTAACCATGGACCAGCATTTCAGCCTAGAGGCAACGGAGGACCAGGGAATGGAACCCAGAATTTTGGGAATCAGGGGAATCGATTTCGGAATAGCAATCAACAGCAAGGAAGTCGGTTTTTGAGCAATAATCAACAACAAGGAGGTCGAATTCCAAACAATAATCAGCAACAAGGGATGCGACCACCCCTGTCAGCATGTGGAATATGTGGAAAGAACCATGGAGGTGCATGTAATCTGGCTAATGTAGTGTGCTTTCGGTGTGGCAAGAAAGGGCATTATGCCAACGGATGCGATATGCCAGCAGCTAATGGGATTGGTTGTCACAAATGTGGAAACAAAGGGCATCTTGCTAAAGATTGCAGAGTTAACTTAAACTCGGGAAACCAGAATAAAGCTACAGGGACAAATAATGCGGGGTAGCCAAGGGCCCGAGTTTTCAATATGACCATGTCAGATGCAGAGCAGAATTCTGATGTTATTACAGGTACACTTTCCGTAAACTCTACTAATGCCAAAGTACTTATTGATTCAGGAGCTTCTAAATCTTTTATTTCGGAAAAGTTTGCGGGTAAGCTAGAATGTGAATGTCAGTTATTAAATGAAGCATTAGTAGTAGAGATAGCTAATCAGGAGCGTATACCCGTTAGACAAATTTACCCAGCATGTGATATCGAAATATCCGGTCAACATTTTCATGCCAACTTGATTCCTTTCAAGTTGGGAGAGTTCGAGGTTATACTGGGAATGGATTGGTTGACAAAGTATAATGCCCAGATTGATTGTAAGAGGAAGGAGTTGAGGCTGAAGCTGGATGGGGATAAAGAAGTAGTGTTTCATGGACAAAAGCAAGTGAAGAAACTTTTGACTATGATGCGAGCCAAACGATTGTTGCGGCAGGGATGTAAAGCATGCTTAGCTTATGTAATGGATACCAATAAGGAAATGCCACAAATAGAACAGATTCCAGTAGTAAATGAATTTCTGGATGTGTTCCCTGATGAATTGCCAGGCTTACCTCCAGATAGAGAAATTGAGTTTGCTATTGATTTGGCACCAGGTACTGAACCTATATCGAAAGCTCCGTACAGAATGGCGCCAGTGGAAATGAAAGAATTGGCCAAGCAGCTGCAGGAATTGCTAGACAAAGGAGTAATCAGACCAAGCGTATCCCCATGGGGCGCACCAGTATTGTTCGTGAAAAAGAAGGATGGAAGCATGAGACTTTGTATTGACTACCGGGAGTTAAACAAATTGACGATTAAAAACAAGTACCCATTACCGAGGATCGATGATTTGTTTGATCAACTAAAAGGAGCATCATGGTTTTCCAAAATTGACTTACGATCGGGATATCACCAGTTGAAGATCAAGTCAGATGATATACCCAAGACAGCATTTCGTACGAGATATGGGCATTACGAATTTTTAGTTATGCCATTCGGATTAACCAATGCACCAGCCGCTTTTATGGATTTGATGAATAGAGTTTTCAAGAAATATCTGGATAAATTCGTGATCGTTTTCATAGATGATATTTTGATATATTCTAAGACAGAGGAAGATCATGCGGAGCACTTAAGAACAGCTTTAGAAATTTTGCGGAAGGAAAAGCTATACGCCAAATTTTCGAAATGCGAGTTTTGGTTAAGGGAGGTACAATTTCTGGGGCACGTTGTCACTAACGAAGGGATTAAAGTGGATCCAGCCAAGATCGAAGCTATTAAGAGTTGGGAGCAACCAAGAACACCAACCGAAGTTCGAAGTTTTCTGGGATTAGCTGGATATTATAGAAGGTTTGTTAAGGATTTTGCTAAAATAGCAGCATCTTTGACAAAACTCACCAGGAAGAATGAGAAATTTGAATGGAACGAGAAGTGTGAGCAGAGTTTCCAAGAATTAAAGAAGCGATTGATGACTGCACCAGTATTAGTTTTACCCAACGAAACTGGAGATTTTGTAATCTATAGCGATGCATCGCAGAAGGGGTTAGGGTGTGTGTTGATGCAGGATGGTAAGGTAATTGCTTATGCGTCTAGGCAACTCAAGAATCATGAACGGAAGTATCCAACGCACGATCTGGAATTGGCAGCAATTGTTTTTGCACTAAAGCTTTGGAGGCACTATCTATATGGAGAAAAGTGTGAAATATTCACGGATCACAAAAGTTTGAAATATATCTTTACTCAGAAGGAGCTCAACATGAGGCAAAGACGTTGGTTGGAGTTGATCAAGGATTACGACTGTACTATCAGCTATCATCCAGGCAAGGCCAACGTAGTGGCAGATGCACTAAGCAGGAAGGAAAGGTTAAATCTCTTAACCTCATCCGAGGAGTTGCTGAAGGAATTCGAGAAATTGGAAATAGAGGTCCATACATCAGAAGAGACCAGTGAAGTATTGTATGCCATGACCTTTCAACCAATGTTATTGGAAAAGATCCGTAGATGTCAAGAACAGGTAATGGACCAAGACAAAGCAAGTTTAACTGGAGAGGAAATCAGGAGTCAAAAGGATGATAAAGGAATTCTCAGGTTTTCTTCACGTATATGGGTGCCTAATGTCGCAAAACTGAAGGATGAAATCTTACGTGACGCGCACAACTCTAGGTATTCTATTCACCCTGGCAGTACCAAGATGTATAGAGACTTGAAGCAACACTTTTGGTGGCCCGATATGAAGAAAGAAATTGCAGAATACGTCAGCAAATGCTACACCTGTCAGAGAGTTAAAGCTGAACATCAAAGGCCAAGTGGATTGCTACAACCTTTGGAAATTCCAGAATGGAAATGGGAACATCTCGCAATGGATTTTGTAGTAGGACTTCCGAAGACGAAATCAAACCACGATGCAATCTGGGTGATCATTGATAGGTTGACCAAATCAGCACATTTCCTCCCAATCAACGAAAGATTTTCGCTAGAGAAACTGGTTCAACTATATTTGAAAGAGATTGTAGTACGACACGGGGTTCCCGTATCTATAGTATCTGATCGAGATCCTCGTTTCAATTCAAGATTCTGGAGGCAATTTCAAGAAGGTTTAGGAACCAAACTAAACATGAGTACGGCATATCATCCTCAGACGGACGGGCAAAGCGAGAGAACGATCCAAACCATTGAAGATATGCTTAGGGTATGTGCCCTAGATTTTAAAGGTAGTTGGGATGAGCACTTGCCACTGGTGGAATTCTCATACAATAATAGTTACCATGCTAGCATTGGAATGCCACCATATGAAGCTCTTTACGGCAGAAGATGTAGATCTCCGGTGTATTGGGAAGAAGTAGGAGAACGCGCAATCTTAGGTCCAGAACTACTCCAACAGACGAAGGAAAAGATTGGATTGATACAGAAAAGATTGATTGCCGCTCAAGATCGACAGAAGAAATACGCAGATCAAACCAGAAAGGACCAGAGTTTTGAAGTTGGGGAATTGGTATTGCTGAAAGTATCACCATGGAAAGCAGTGACCAGATTTGGGAAAAGAGGTAAACTCAATCCAAGATATGTAGGACCGTTTGAGATATTGAAGAAGGTAGGGAAGCTGGCTTACGAACTAGCATTACCGCCTCACATGCAGAACATCCATAACGTATTCCATATATCGATGTTGAAGAAGTACAATCCGGATCCAATGCACGCAATAGAATATGAACCTGTAGATATTCAACCTGATTTATCTTTTATCGAGCAGCCAGTTAA
This sequence comes from Saposhnikovia divaricata, assembly GCA_036435485.1. Lineage (NCBI taxonomy): Eukaryota > Viridiplantae > Streptophyta > Magnoliopsida > Apiales > Apiaceae > Saposhnikovia > Saposhnikovia divaricata. The sequence goes on along the minus strand of JAZHRN010000145.1, from coordinate 2,491,403 downwards.
AATATTAGATTATAAGGATAAGGTATTAAGAAATAAGACAATACCTCTAGTTAGAGTTTTATGGAGGAATCCCTTGGTTGAGGAATCAACATGGGAAGTAGAGAGTGAAATGCGAGCTCAGTACCCTCAGTTATTTTCTTAGGTAGGATTCTGGGGGCAGAATCCTTATAAGGGGGGAAGGATGTAACGACTCGGAAAATTACGTGTATTTTATTCTGTTAAAATATGTTTTTAGTTGATTTTATTGTGTTTTTATTTAATTTTTAATGCATTTAAATACATTATAATTTTTATTAAATAGGAAAATCATCCCATACGTGTTATGTGACTTCTGTGTAGCATAGATTATTTTATTTTATTTTTCTGTAATTTTTATATTTTTAGAATACAATTATTTTGCATTTTAAATTCCGGAACCAGCCCCTATACTGAATCTGAGACCCTGTTTTTGATACCAATATTTTTATAAAATGGTAGGATGTATAAAAATGAATTTTGTTGTAATTTTTGTAATATTCACAATTTTTGGGAAATTTTGGCATATATATTATAATTGTTTAAAATTAAAAATATTACATTTTTATCTCATAAAAATTATTTTTAAGGCCTAATAATTTTAATTAGGGGCTAAAAATATTTTTGGAGTATTAATTTTCAGATTAGTATAAATAGCTAATTTTCTTATTAATTATTTAATAAAATCAGAAAAATCAGTTTTTAATTTTTATTTTCTGAAAAATTCTGGAAAATTGTTCTTGGTGTTCTTGAGGATCAATCTCACTTTTGACAGTGATTCCGGCATCCAAATCGTTCATGTGGGTAACCAAATTGAATCTCTTGATCTCTACTACATGTTTATGTGTGTTTTAACATCCTAAATTGATTGAATCAAAAATTTATAATTTTAGTTTAATATTCGAATTTTCTTGAATTTATTTTGGATTGTACAATGATTTGTTGTTGATGTGGTTAGTGTCTATAGATTTCTTATGATCTCAGGAGTTTAATCATGATTTTTATTTGATTTTTCATGCCCGATTAAGGTAAATCGAAAATTTGGGGGTGAGATATAATTTTCCATTTTCCGGATTTCTTGATGATTGTTTGGTGTTTTTGATGATTGATATGAGTCATTGAACTCCTGGGCTTTGATTTGGTATGTAGAACGTTTGATTTGGTTGAGAAATGAGTGAAAACGAATTTTGATCGGATAATTCTTTGAAGGTCGCCGGAATTTAATCGGGTTTGGCCGGATTTTTGATTCGGTTGAGTCTGGGTTGGAATGAATGGTACGGTTGTGTTTAGGAGGTGATTTGGAGTGTTTTTGTGATTTAAAACGTATCAAATGGTACGTTTTTGGTGGTTGCCGGAGTTCGCCGGAAAATATTTCCGGTGACCGGATTCTGGTAAACTGCCATTGATGGTGGTGGTGTTCTTGAAGCATTCATGTGAAGGTGGTGATGAATAGTACCTGTTTGATCTTTAAAACCTTTTAACCTTTTCTGAAAAATGATTTTGAGAATTGATTTTTACTTTTTACTAATTATTTTTACTTTTATTTACTTTTATTTACTTTTAATTACTTTTAATTACTTTTATTTACTTTTAATTACCTTATAATTCTGAATTTAATTATAAATTTCAGAAATATTATTTTCTGAAAATGTTTGATAAATCATGAATTTATTTCTGAATTCCATTTTAATTATTTCTTTATTTAATTGTTTTTAATTCAAAAATAATTAAGAATTAAATACTTTTAATTATATTGATTAATCTCAAATAATGATTTAATTAATTTGATTATCTAATAAATGTAATTATTTATTAGATAATTTCATTAATTAATTATTACTTGACTCTAATTAATTTATTTAGGATTATTTAATTTTTTAATTAACCAATTTTCTGTTTAAAAGTGATTTAAAATAGAATAAAATTGTTCTAAAATCCTAAAAATAATCCGGGAAGGGTAAAAATAGTTTTAAAATTCTAAAATTGATTCTAAAACCGGATTAGGTAATTAGAAAAATATTTCAATGACCCAATAATTATCTATAGGGTTTTAAATTATCCTTTTTAATCCAAAAAAGGGTAATTTAAATTCTTTAAAAATTCCGAAAAATGTTCCAAAAATGTTTGTAAGGGTTCTAAAAATACCTTGAGTGTTCTTTTATGTGGTGAGTCATATCTGCTATGTAAATTACGTGTTTGATTTCTCTGTACATGTTATTATTTGATTAAAATATTTAGTCGGTAGCCATGCAACGTACGGGTAGACCCTAGAACCGAGGTTTGATCAGTAATTGACCTTGTACCTAGCCAGATATTTGAAATAGCATGTTTTATTGTAGAAGTGGGAGAAACCCTAGCTAGTGGGCAGAGTTACCTGCAGTATTTCTAGAAGTGAGAAAACCCTAGCCAGACAGCATAAATTACCAGCAGTATATCCAGGCAAGTATTTTCTCCCTTGATCATCTTAAACACTTTTATTTTATGTTTCATTGATTCATATCATGACGAATAGCTATTGTTCAGAGCTATTTGTGATTCTTAAATATTTTGTGCGAACAAGGTTGTTTGATATTGGTACCCTTGATGTGGGGAATTGTTTAAGATAAACTCTTCATATCCTTATTATCGTAGTAAATAATAGGGATGTGGACTGTATGTGAAACTAAGCATTTCCTGTTGAATTCGGAAATTGCTCTATTGGATTTGGAAAATGATAAAGCGTAGGAGGCCATGGTAGCTGCCATGGTCCAGCAATATTTAAGGAGGATATGGTAACCATTCCATCTTCCTATAGGCTAACATTACTTGCCTATTTTGGTACCCTCATGAAATCCGGATTATACACACGGGTATAGCTGTACCAGTGGAGTATAAAGGGTCCCATTGCTTTTGAACCTGATCAGGGGGCAATGGTGTTTCAGTTATGTATATCCAATCCATATCGCCCGAATGGCTATTATATATTGTGAGTTGACAAATGATTCAGTTCTATGTCATGTCGAATGATTTCAGTTATGATCGAATTATAATTCAGTTGTTGATTCAGTATGCTTTATAAACTGTTTTACTTTTCAGTCGATATTATGCAGCATTTGTTTTGGTTCTTATTTTGAAACTGTTTATATATATACTTGCTGGGCTTTTCTTTGGCTCACTCTTGCTTTCACTAAACCTTTCCAGACGGGAAGTATGGTTCCGATCAGTAGTCCAGACAGTATTAGAGGGAGTCAGAGTGGTCGGGTATCCGCACCTCAGGCTGTGCAGGTACTTGTGCGTTTCAGTTGGCGCTAGATAGAATTTTAAATAAAACGGGATGTAATAATAAAATTGATTTAGACTGGTTTTAAGTTGACTTGATTTGGTGGTTTGTAATAAGTGACTAGTTTATTCTGGAATATGTCTGCTTGTATTCATGAAATAACCTGTTTTGCGATCTTTGGTGTGCGGGGTCGGTTGTGTATTCTGATATTTTTGGTTGTGATTGGTTGGTGACCCCCGGATCTGGACCCCGGATTTGGAGGGGTGTCACACACTTGATTTGAGTCCGTCAACCAACAAACAACAATTCAGTCTGATGTAGATAGTCGAACGAAGGAAATCAAGAAACTGCATGAACAAGTTCGAGAGCAGATACGGAAACAAAATTCCAGATACAAAAACCAGCGAGACAAACATCGGAAGCAACAGATTTTTAAAGTTGGCGATTTTGTCTGGATTCATCTACGAAAAGAGAGATTTCCTAATCAACCAAATGCCAAGTTGTCACCTAGAGCTGATGGACCATTCAAAGTTGTGCAAAAAATCAATGACAATGCTTACAAAGTAGAACTGCCTGGAACATATGGTGTTTCTGCAACTTTTAATGTTGCTGACCTTTCACCTTATTTGGACAATGAAGAATACTAAAACTCGAGGTCGAGTTCTCTCCAACCCGGGGAGTATGATTCCAGAAGCATTTCCAGCAGCCCATGTGTTATTTAGAAGTCAAATTCTACCTACTTCACCTACCTACTTCACCTAACTACCTACTCCACCTACCATCATTTATTTGCATTTAATGACCTCATTATTTGCATGTAAGAACCTCTAGCATTAGTATAAATAGGCATGATTAGAGCATTGTAAAATTACCTTGAATTTGAGTAATAAAAGTGAGTTATTTAGAGAATTTTCTCTCTTGTTCCTGAGCCAAAAGGTCAGATATATTGATTGCTATTGATAATCTCTCTACAAAGGTGGATGATCTTCAAAAAGAAGTACATACCAATGCTGCGCTCTATGATATTAACTTTGCATATCTTGAAGAGAAATATGACTACATGTATGAAGGACTGGATCATTTGTACAACACTGTTAAACCCACTCATAACATTACATCTGAACAGAGGGAGTACTTCGAAGATGGTGGGGATGGTGGTCAAGGTGGAAATGGTAGAACTCCTGAAGCTGGTGCAACTGATAAAACTATAGAGGATCCCACAACTAAAGGGGAGAAATCAAGAGGGGGAGGAGTAAAATCTGGAAATGATCAAAGTAAAGATCAGAGTGATAAGGGGAAGAAGAAAGGAGCTGAAACAGTTAAAGCAGTTCAAGAGGAGGAAGACATTACAGAGTACTATACAGGTGAACCTGATGACCTTGATATGTTTACTGATTTGAAGTTTCATGGTGAGTGTGAAGAGGTACCTGAACCAGATCATAGCTACTGGGAAGATGAAGCGCCAGTGGATCCTGAATTTGAAGCATCACAACGAGTGGATTTTCAATCTGAAGCATCACTTGAAAAGCAACAAGCTAATCTGTTAATGAGAGAAAAAAGGCTTCGAAAGACAATGGAGCAGATTGCACACAATGAAAGGCTTCAGAAAGCAGAAGTGGAAGCAATGCAACGTGAACATGCCCTCAAGGTTCAAGCAAGGAAAATGTATATCAAGTATAAGAGTGGTGAAAAATGGGAACGTGCTCAAAGAATAATAGACTCAACTCAAACTGCTGATTATGATAATCGTCGTCTTGGTGCTATCTTTGATGAGTTTAAAAAGGCCAATCCAATAAATCAGATGTACACAGATGCGTTAAAGATGGAAATTGTCAGGATATCTGCTGGATTTGACCCGAGAATAGAGGAGTTAATGATTTTTGTTGAATGTCATAATGTTGGAACACATAGAGTATCTCTTCAGTTCTTTTATGATAGATCATTGACAGAGCTTTGGGCTCTTAGGCCAAAGGTGAGAACATCTTCTGAGCTGGGTGTGTTACTTCATGAGAAATTTAAAGAATTTGCTGAAAGGGTTGGTCCAGAAGTAATAGATGAGCCTAGTCAAGTAAAATTTCTTAAGGGTGATGTACTTCAGACAGTTCACCTTAACACAGATGAATTGTATCTGCATACTGCCAAGCACTTAGTATATGTTGAGTATATCCTCAGAAATCATGGATTTACATCTCAAGAAAAAAGGGAAGCTGCAGATCATATTAAATCCTATGCTCAGACCAACATTGCTGATTATAATAAATTCCAAGGTGAATTGAGAAAGAAACTTGGAATCCCACTAATCTTTCCTAAAGGTTTGTCATCAGGAAGAGAGTTAATTGTTGACTCTGAATTACACAAAAATCTTCCAGAAATGAAAGAACCAAAAGAAGGAGAATTCAGGAGGGAAGACATTCAGAATTAAAGACCTGCTCTACATGTTATATCTTTAGAGCCTAGATAGATCAAGATATGTTAATTGTTTTATATGATCAGTCAAGAGGATCATCTATCTTGTATTTATCTTTGTGTTTCAATCTAGAAAATGTTAAATATAAACCAGAACTTTTTCATTATTTACTTTGCATTTAAAGTTTTATCTTTTATTTGATTAAGTTGGATTAGTTGAGGTATCCTCTAGGTATTTGCTTGTTATTGTCTAACAAACAAATAGGGGGGGATTGAAAGGCATATGACACAGCCTATTTGTAGTTAGAGGATCCTAATCAACTTAAACCAAATTGTAATAAGTAAATAATATTTTAACTGTCACAGGAATCTCAGAAAGTTTTATCTGTTAAAAGAAAGAAGAAAGACAATCTATAGTTTTGATGTTTTACACTGGAAGAAGATTCAGTTTTCTGATCAAGCCTCAGTGTAGTATTGAAGCTAATGGATTCATTTTGAGTGACAGAGAGTTCTGTGATGACAACATCAGTACAGACAGTGTGAAGAATTATCAAGGGAGTTAATAATTGATATGGACCACAGCCTTAAAGTCAAGAATGAAGAACAATCATTGAAGATAGTCGCTTATGAACCAGACAGTACATCAAGCGTCATCAGAAAGTTCAGTGAAGGCTCCTCATTATTTACAGTGGTTCAGAAGGAGTATTTGGTCATCAAGGTTTATTAATATTTCAATTAATTAATTAACTATATTATTTGTTGATTTATTTAATAAATTAATTCTACAAGAATTAATTTATTTAATAAATTAGTTAAACAAGTTAATTAATCTTTGAATTATTAACAAGAAATAGATTTTTGGTTAATATAGTAATAGTATGCTATACTATTACTGCCTAGTAATAATATGGTATACTATTACAGAGAAATTCTGAGATACTATTTCTAAGAGCTGGTATACTATTTCTGGAGGCTTATATAGATACTATTACTGTCTAGTAATAGTATGCTATACTATTACCGAAATATTCAAGCTATACTATTTCCAGCCATTCCCGTTATACTATCATCGAGGGATTGTATCCATTAGAACTTAATCATTTGTGACTCTCTTGCTACTAGCGAATTAAGTTTCCTAGTTCTAATCTCGATTTTTATTAACTAAATTAGAAAAGTTCATGTCGAATTTTCTAATTGTTAGTCACAGAGGCATGCCTGAATACATCTAATAACAAGCCTAAGTATGTGTAATGCTATGCATTACCTACATGACCTCTTAACTGAGGGAACCTCTAGTTGTAGAGTTTCTATTTGTTCTGTACTTGTAATAGGCATCAAATTCTAGTTGTGTTACTGTAATTATAAAGTCAAGAATAATGCTTGAAAGAAGTTCCAAGGTTCATGCCTCAAGCAAGGAGATAAAGACTGCCAAATAATCACAGTTGGGATTTGAAGAAATGAAGAATTTGCCTAAGTACCAATTCGAGAAGTACATTTGTCTATTCGAGAAGTCTAGCATTCGAGAAGTCAGAGATTCGATATCTCAGAAGACACTATTCGATATCTCTGAATACACTGTTCGATATCTCAGGGATTCGATATGTCAAAATGCTCTATTCGATATCTCTGGGATTCGATATGTCAAAATGCTCTATTCGATATCTCAGGGATTCGATATGTCAAAATGCTCTATTCGATATCTCAAGGAGTCCCAGAGAAAAGAGCTATTCGAGAAGTGATTCGATATGTCAAGATAACACTATTCGAGAACTCAGAGTTATCGATCAAGTCAACTCCAGTTCTCGAATCACTCACTTAGTCACTTCTCGAATACATTCTTGAGGACAAAATACTGAAGAATTGTACAAGTCAGAAACCTGCAACAAGCCAGGATACTTTATTTGACTCTGTCCTATAAAGCATGCTGGAAAGCCTACAAAGAAGCTTGGAGAGATAAGACAAGGGACAAGGAGCTGAAGAAGTGGATCTAAACAGGCTTTTCAAAGTCAAATCTGTAGCCGTTTGGACTCTTATTAAAATGAGATAGACAGACTGGAAAGTGCTTTTGTTTTACCTACCTCATTTGTAGTAAGTGGGTGTATCCATGTCTATAAGGATACAGCCTCACTTCCTTAGCTGTTAAGGTGTTGAAGTTTCTCAAATACCCAGAAAATATCTCTCTGAGAAAAACGAAGCTGAGAATACTATCATTTGTATTCACAGATTGTAGCAAAATCTTAATCTAATAAGATATTAGATTAAAGTGATATTGTGTTGTGTTTGTCTTTAATTATCCGCATCTTCATATCTCACACACTCATCACTTATCTTGCTGCAAAGATTCAAGAACGAAGAAAAGTTCAAGAATCCATTCACCCCCCCTCTGTATTCTTTTACTGTATTCAATACTCAACAAGTGGTATCAGAGCAGGCTGTTTAATCTAAACAGAAAACGATCATGAGTTCGAATACACCAAAGACTACAGGTACGGTAAAGGTCCCTAAGTTCGACAAAGAGAATTACAACCTCTGGAAAATAAAAATGCTGTTGTTCATCAAAGCTGCCAATCCTCTCTACCCTGACATTCTCAAGAATGGTCCATTCATACCACAACAAGAAGTTGCTGAATCCACAGTGGGCGCAGTAGTCATTCCTAGATCATACGTTCCAAAAGAGCCATCCAAATGGACGGACTCAGAGAAGGAAAAGATTGCCCTAGACAGCCACCTCATGTTGTTAATCATAGACTCCATGGATATGTCGATGTTTGCCAACATAGCATCATGCAGATCAGCCAAGGACATGTGGAATCACATCGAGGTGTTATGTGAAGGGACAGAGGAGGTAAGAGAAAATAAGAAACAGATACTGGTCACACAGTATGAGGCGTTCATGGCACAGCCCAAGGAAAGTATCACTGATATGTTTGATATGTTTGAAAGATTTCACAAGCTGGTGACTGAGCTCCAAATGAATGGGAAGGTTTACAGCACTAAGGAATTAAATATGAAGTTTCTACTATCGTCACCAAACCATCTAGAGCAAAGGGTCATATCCCTAAGAGAAAGAGATTTGAACAAAGTCACGTATGATGTGCTCTATGGGGTTTTAAAGACACACGAGCTTGAGTTGCTTCAAAAGAGGGCTATCCAAGCTAACCAAGGCAGAATGATAAACACATCCTGTGCCTTGATTGTCAACAAATCTATTCAAGACCTGGAAGCATCTGCAAGTCAGCTGAGAATAGAAGAGATAGTAGATGATGAAGAAACTGAGGAAGTAGTGACTGAACCTGCTGATGACAAGGAAGAAGATGAGTTCTACACTCTTGAAGAGCTGGATGGCATGGAAAATACATCATATGCTTTTATGGCTAGAAAATTCCCAAACATCAGATTCAAGAGGAATCAGCCCTTCAAGCCTAGACCTCATAATCATTCATTCAACAAGAGCAAGGCACCTATGAAAACAAACAAGAACAGATTCAAAACCAGCTATGTGGATAGGTCATCTGTAAGATGTTACAGATGCAATGACCTAGGGCATTTTGCCAGTGAATGCAAGAAGCCTAAAAAGAAGGATAAGGAGTTTCTTGAGCTTGAAGCTAAGTATGAGGCCCTTCTAAAGAAGCAGACACCAGGTAAGGCTTACATAGCTGAAGGGAAGTGTTGGGATGATTCTGACAGTGATGGGGAAGAACAAGAATTCTGCAACTATGCCTTGATGGCCAATTCCAAGGAAGAACCATCTGCATCAGACTCACAGGTACCATCTCTCACTACCATAGACATGTCTGTTTCTGAATATAAATCTTTGGTTGAACAACTATCCGTTGAGATGTTTAACATTCATACTAGTATGACTGCTGCTAATGAAGAGATTGCTAAACTGTCTACTAGGAATGAACTGTTAAATAAGAGAAATGAGGAACTAGAGCTAACTACTGTGCAAATAGAAAATCTTAAACAAGAGATTGAGTATCTAAAGAACAAAGTTCTATGTGCTAGTCAAGTTGAGAAAGCTCTTAGGGATGAATTAGCTGAAAATGAATTTAAGTTGAAAACATTTAAGAATTCCTCTAGTCTATTGCAGTCTTATCATGAGAAAAATCTAGCTAGACCTAAGGCTGCCATTGGACTTGATTATGACACTTTTAAACAGAGGAAAGGCTATGCAGTCATTGAAGATGACATTGTTGTTCAAGAGGAGGTGCCTCAGGTTTTGAAAAAGACTGAGAATCCAATATTTAAAACACCAACACTTGAGATTGATGAGGATGCCTTACTCATCAAGCAAATGTTGGAGGATGAAGATGAGGCACAATCAAATGAACAACAAGCATCCTCTGAGAGTAAGAATGTCAAAACCAAAGCCAAGGAGCCAGTAGGAGGTAGACCTAGACTTGAGAAATCTGTAAATTTTGTTTCAGCTGGAAATTATGAGACTAAGAAGAAAGTGACTAATAAGAGACCAAACAGGAATGGCAAATTAGGGATTAACAAAGATAACAACTATGCTTATGTGCCAAATGCCCCTAGGAAAGTTTGTCAAAACTGTTTTAGCTCTAATCATTTGACTCATGCTTGCAAGAAACCATCTGGTAGTGTTGCTAAACCATTCTATGATTGCTCTGTGCCTTTAAGACATAGAGACTCTCCTTTCTGTGATAAACTTGATTGTATGCCATGTAACATGAATGTGATGACTAGTTGTTTTAATTTGAGAAGACAATTCATGGAGGGCTGTATCAATCATAATGTTCACACACACTACACAAGGACAAAGTCTTCAAGTCCTCCTAAAGTTAGGAAGGTACCTCTGTCACCTAAGTCTAAGAACCCTGATTCTAAGACTCCCAACAGTGACAAGAAGACCAACATCAAGAAAACTGATAAGCATGCTGATTTTGATAAAACTGTCACTAAGTCACATGGACCCAAACTCGTTTGGGTACCAAAGGAGAAGTAATACTTTTGTGTTTGCAGGGCAAAGAAAGTAAAAAGAAGGTCATGTGGATTTTGGACAGTGGATGCTCAAATCATATGACTGGTGATATGGCCCTGCTATCACAGTATGAGGAAAAGGCTGGCCCAATGGTTGCTTTTGGAGATGACAGCATTGGCAACACACTGGGATATGGCAAGTTGGAAATTGGAAATGTCATCATTGAGAATGTAGCACTGGTCAAGGGGCTCAAGCATAATCTACTGAGTGTTGGTCAATTCACTGACAGAGGCTTCAAAGTGAACTTTGACAAAGATGAATGTTTGATCACCCACAAGAAGACTGGTGATTTTGCTCTGTCTGGAGTAAGGAAGGGAAGCCTGTTTGTAGCCAATATGGACTCTGCAAGCAAGGACACAATTTGTTGCTTCTACTCAAAAGCATCAAATGAAGACAGTTGGCTGTGGCACAAGAAGCTATCACACCTGAACTTCAAAGCCATTAATTCCCTAGTCAAAAGGGAGTTAGTGAGAGGCATTCCCACACTTGAATTCTGTCAAGAAGGAGTGTGTGAGGCGTGTCAAAAGGGAAAAATGAAAAGATCAAGCCACAAGTCAAAAACAGTGACATCTATAACCAAGCCCCTGCAACTGATTCATATGGATTTGTTTGGGCCTGTCAATATTATGTCACTAGGAAGGAAGAAGTATGCTCTAGTGATGGTTGATGATTTTACAAGGTATACATGGGTAGAATTTCTGGCATCAAAGGATGAGGCTCCACAAGTAATCATTGAGCACATAAAGAAAGTTGACAAAGAAGCAAAGGCCATAAATGCAAGTGTGATTGCATTAAGAAGTGATAATGGGACAGAATTCAGAAATGCCATGCTTGGAGCATTCTGCAAAGAAAATGGTATTTCTCAACAATTCTCAGCTCCAAGGACCCCACAACAAAATGGAGTTGTTGAGAGAAAGAATAGGACTCTGATAGAGGCTGCTAGAACAATGCTACTTGATGCAAAGATGCCTACATGTTTTTGGGCTGAGGCTGTGAGCACTGCATGCTACATCCAAAACAGAACCCTCATCAACAAAAACACTGGAAAGACACCTTACAACTTGATGACTGGAAAGAAGCCTACTCTAAAGTATGTTCATACTTTTGGAAGCAAGTGCTTTGTGCTAAAAGATAATTCAGAATATGTTGGAAAGTTTGATGCAAAGGCATTTGAAGGAATCTTTCTTGGCTATTCTATGGAAAGAATTGCATACAAAGTTTATGTCATTTGTCAAAAGAAAGTAATGGAGAGCACAGATGTAACATTTGATGACAGCAAACTACCTGGATTAGAAGAAGCCAATGATCAAGATAAAGATCCCTTGAAGTTTGACAATCTAGATGATTCTGATGAGGAGATTGAAAGTGAATCTGAACTCATAATCCAACAAACTCAAGTGAATGAAGAACCTGTGTCAACCAACAATGAAGAAACAAGCATCCAAGATACACCTGTGAGGAGTGACAACTTCACAGGGGGAGGAAATGTAGATGATCATGATCTAAATGATGAAGCAACATCAAGGATGAGAAATCAATCTGAACATACAAGGAAATGGGATAGATCACACACTGCAGATCAGATAATTGGAAATCCAAATGCAGGAGTAAGGACAAGGAGAGCAACTATAAATGAATGTCTCTATGGCTGCTTTCTATCCCAAGTTGAGCCTAAGAAACTTGATGATGCATTGTTGGATCCTGACTGGATAATTGCTATGCAAGAGGAGCTAAATCAATTTGAAAGGAGCAAAGTATGGGAACTAGTGCCTGCACCAAAGGATAGAACCGTTGTTGGAACTAAATGGGTTCTAAGGAATAAGATGGATGAAAATGGTGTAGTCATAAGGAACAAAGCAAGGTTGGTTGCAAAAGGATACTCTCAACAGGAAGGTATTGACTATGATGAGACCTTTGCCCCTGTTGCTAGACTAGAAGCCATCAGAATTTTCTTGGCATTTGCTGCACATTCCAATTTCAAGGTCTATCAAATGGATGTCAAGAGTGCATTCCTGAATGGGGAGTTGGAATCCACAGTTTCCCCACTTTGTCTACAGATTACTTAAAGCATTGTATGGACTCAAGCAAGCTCCTAGGGCATGGTATGACACACTATCACAATTTCTACTGGAGAATCAATTCACTAGAGGCACACTGGACAAGACACTGTTCTACAAGAAACATGATGATGATATTATCCTAGTTCAAATCTATGTGGATGATATCATATTTGGCTCTACAAATGAGAAGCTGTGTGAAAAATTCTCTAAGCTCATGCAAAGCAGATATGAGATGAGTATGATGGGAGAATTAACATTCTTTCTTGGACTGCAAGTTAGTCAAAGGAAGGATGGCATTTTTATAAGTCAAACCAAATACATTAAAGATTTACTGAAGAAATTTGATTTGGAAGAATGTTCAACTGCAAAGACACCCATGGCCACTGCCACCAAGTTAGATGATGATGCTAAGGGCAAAAAGGTAGATATCTCAATCTACAGAGGCATGGTTGGTTCTCTACTCTACCTCACTGCTAGTAGGCCAGATATCATGTTTGCTACATGCTTATGTGCAAGGTTTCAATCAAACCCAAAGGAATCACACATGATAGCAATAAAAAGGATCTTCAAATATCTGAAAGGCACACCAAACTTGGGGTTATGGTATCCTAAGGACACAGGGTTCAATCTGGTTGGTTATTCTGATGCTGATTATGCTGGATGCAGAGTGGATAGGAAAAGCACATCAGGTAGCTGCCAGTTTCTTGGACAAAGGTTAGTCTCTTGGTACAGCAAGAAACAACAATCTGTGTCAACTTCCACAGCTGAAGCTGAATACATAGCTGCTGGAAGTTGCTGTGCTCAAGTGCTTTGGATTAGAAACCAACTTAGAGATTATGGACTTGTGTTGGAAAGAATTCCTATCATGTGTGACAACACAAGTGCAATCTCTATAGTTGCCAATCCTGTCAATCATTCTAGGACAAAGCACATTGACATCAGATATCACTTCATAAGGGAGCATGCAACTAATGGAACCATTGAGTTACATTATGTTCCCACAGAAAAACAACTAGCTGACATATTCACTAAGCCACTAGATGAAGCCACCTTCACAAGGTTGGTTAGTGAGATTGGAATGCTGAATTCTTCAAATTCTGGCTAAGTGAATATATCAACTAGATTGTTGCAGCAGTAAATACTTACTTTATCAAATGCCTAATATTTCTGAAGTAAGTATTGGCTGGAGTATGATGTATAAATATTCCAATGCTGCACATGTTGAAAATCATACATATGTAGCTTGAAATTTCTGTAAAAATTTTGAGTGAACCACTATTTAATTTGGTAGAATATTCGTCAATGAATATTTCTAGTAAATTTTAAAGGATAGTGGAAATTGAATTTTATGAGTGAAAAGTACAGTTCGATAAGTCAGACTTCTCGAATGGTTCATTGTTATGTCTTGGCTCGAGTTCTCGAATAGGCCTATCTAGAACCCTCTTGAGTTCTCGAATAGTGTCTTTTTGAGAAATCGAATAGCACACTTTGAGTTCTCGAATAGAGTATTTTAGTTCTCTAATGATAGAGTTCTCGAATACTGCATTTGAGTTATCGAATCATTTGAAAAGGCTGATTTTTCGCTGACACTTAATCGCTTTTTGGATTTATATTCAAACCTTCATTTCACTCATAAAAATATATTCTTAACTTTGAATTATTTTCTGAGTTAAATCACTGCCAGCTGTGAGTTAAAAACTGCCTGAGATATCGAATAAGCCTTTCTTGACTTCTCGAATAGTTGTTTCATACTTCTCGAATGACTTGTCGCTACAGAACACTTATCTATCGACAACTCAAGACATTCATATATATATATACAACTTCACAACTATTCAATTCATTTCGTTCGATTTCTCAAGCATCTCAACTCCTGAAACCTCTGAAAAACCCTAACTGCGAATTTCTTCTTCAATCCTAATTCTCTTTTCTTCTCTACCCAAATGGCAAACCCTAAACTCACCATACCATCCCAAACTAATTTCATCGCAATCACCAGTGATGTGGAAGCACCGAATGCCAATTTCAAGTGCTTTGTTCGGTGGTTGTCTGAATCATACATCAAGAGTGCGCTCTCAGCCAACCCAACTCTGTACATAGATCTATTGGAACAATTCTGGAGGACTGCTACTGTGGAGGTCATCGCTCTTGAGAATGCTATCACTTCTTATATTGTTCACTGCAAGATTCAAGGAGAGGATATCACTATCACCACTGCAGACATGAATCAAGCCTTGGATATGCAGCAAGAGACGTATGATGCTCTGGCCTCCAATGATGAGTTGGAAGAATTCTTTGACTTCATCAACTACTCTGATACTATCAAGCTGGGAAAGTTGAATAGGAAGTTCTTAAGGAAAGAATGGAGCTTTGTATTTGCTACACTCCTTCATGTATTCACTGCACGGAAATCAAGCTTTGATCAGATTAGTACACCCGTGCAGCAGCTTGCCTATGCCTTGGCTCATGGGAGAAAGATAGATGTTGGACTTCTCATCCTACAGGAACTCTATGGGAGACTTGGTCAGACCACAGCCAAGAGAGGTAATGAAATTTTCTTTCCTCGCTTTATTCAATCAGTACTTAACTTTAAAAATGCTTCATTGATTGAATTGCCTGGAGTAGATAAGAGTAAAATAGGCTATCCTAGGTCCATGACCAAACTCATTTTTGGTAATTTGGAGACTAGGAATGATGTGGATGTAAGACTTAGCATAACTCCCCACATGGAGGGTTTGTTTAGGTCTTACCCCCACAACATGCCAATATTTGATTCAAAATCACAGTTAGCACAGCCTAAGCAAGGAGAACAAAGTGCTAACCCAAGGCCTGCTAACCAACCCCCTCAGCCAAACACTCTATCCAGCAAAGAGCCAACTGCATCATCCTCTCAAAAGGGTGATGTTAGTAAAAAGAAGAGAAAACAGGCTGCTTCTGAACCTTTAGAAATCTTAACTGAAGCAGCCTTGGCTGTAGAACTAGGGCTAGATAGTGAGACACCTGAGTTACCTATCATAAGCCTAAAGAAGAAGAAGAAGTCTAAAACCACCTCTTCAGTCACTCAAATGGCTGAAGTTGTAAAATCAGGGGCACACAGCTCACTAGATGTATCCTCTCAACAGGATGCATCTATAGAATCAAGCATCCTCCCCAATGCACCTATCTGTAAAGAGTCAGCACAAGGGAGTGATAAGGCTGGCACAACACTGAGTGGAGAGCACATCATAACTGAAACTCCCTCTATTTCTCAGGGGGAGTTGCCAAAATCTTGTCTACAACACACTTCTCTTTCAGAATCTACCACTCATATTTCTTTGAAGCCTGCAACTCAAGCAATTGAGGAGCAAGGCATTGATCATCAAGAATTCTTTTCCTTTGATGAGCCAATGAATTCAAGTGACTTGGTGCATGACACCTTGCTCACCACCCAGGTACCACATTTGGATGGTCAGGGAATGCATGCTGGGGCATATCCTAATGACACCATCACAAACACAGAGGATTCACTAGTTCTTACTAGAGACTCTGTGCCTGTGTCAACTACTGTTGTAACTCATCCCACTTCTGTGGAGACAGCAGTAGTAGAGTCTGTTCATCCGGTTGCAGAAGTTGCATCTGTAACTGAGGAGCCTAGCAAGCCTAGCTCTAGCTCTAACTTTTTGTCTCAATGGCTGAAGCCTGTGCAACATGACAGTGCTTCAGGATCAGGGTCTGTTCCACCACAATTGACGGTTGAAGCACTTCAAAGCTTAGTTGTGGATCAGATCCCTGAGTTCACAAAAATTGCTCAGCACCTTCTCACTGCAAACATGCCCAATCCAGACTATGAAGCTATTCTCCTATGTCACAAAGAGGATGTAGAGCTACAGAAGGAGAAGATCATAGATGAAACTGAGAGAGATGGGAATATCGATGCTTGGCTGCAAGGAACCAATTCAATCCCTCTCTCAGAAGGTCTCCAGTATCTCAGAGAAGAGTACATCACTTCACTAGGGTCCAATGCCAAATCTCTCAACCCTACTGATGTGTTTGAAGCAGTGAATGACAACTATAAAGGCATTCTCAAGGCTGCACACTATCTTGGTAAAGGCTTAAAGACAGAAATTAATGAAGTGTGTTCAGCTACAACCAAGGAGGTGCATGAGATCAAGAGGACTTTTGATGCTAAATTCCCTCAATTGGAGACTGTTCTCAAGGACATTCGAACCTGCAATGCTACTTGCACCAGGATGGACAATGGTTTGGCTATTCTCAAGGATGCTGTCACAGGTCTGGGGCACAAATTTCAATCCTTATCAGATCAGACAACTGATGCTAATGCCATGCTCAGGACCCTCTTTGCAAATCAATATGGAGACAAGCTGGTCACTGAGGTTCCTGTGCATGAGATGTCAAGGTTCGAAGTGCAGAGACTGAAGGATCAATCCCTATCTGGTTTTAAGGCCAATGAACTCTTCATTAAAGTGGATACTCTTGAAAAGGAGGTAGTCTCTCTCCACAAGTCCAATGCTCATCTTACAGACACTGTGACAACTCTGACTGAGCAGTTGAACACTCAAGCCACCACCACAGCTGATGTTCTTCTACATCAACAATCAATGTTGTCTGCAATGATGAAGCACATGGGTCTCTCTCTACCTGATGAATCTTCAACTCCAAAGGTGCCTCCTACAGTCCCTGTGTCTGTCAACAAGCCTAAGGGGGAGAAGAGGATATCAAAGAACTCAAATCCAAAGGGGGAGAGACCACTAGAAAAGGGCATCAAGATCACTGAGGGTCGCCATCAGAGAACTTTGAAATCTACTACTCATGTGCCTGGAAAAGGAAAGGACAAAGTTGATGAGCCTCCCACTTCTCTGCCAGTTGTCACTCTACCAACTGTGCACATCACTACTCCTGATGGTCAAAGGCAGTCTATCACAACCACAGTGGTTGCGGGGAGTATGCCATCTGACAAGCCTCGAATCTCAATATCTAAGAGTGCCAAGCCAGTAGAAGTGAAGGTGGTCACTGAGGCCAAGCTACAAGAAATTGCAAACTCAAATGTCTATCATGATGATGCATTCTTGGAGTTTCTGAAAGTCTCTAGAGAACAGGCTGGTGATGCTCTGCTATATCATGAGAGTTTGAAGAGTCAGATTGACTGTCTCACTGTAGTACCAAGGAGGCTTAATAATCTATGGCTCAAGGAGATATTGATGGTAGGAAAGAACAAGATATGGCACTTAACTATCAATACTCTACAGAGTCTAAAGCACTCAGAAGTGAATGTGCTCCTTGGATTAATTGAGAAGGGAAATGAGAACAACAAGAGTCTTCATGATGACTTGAGGAATGGTTAACCTTCAAGGCTACCTGAAGTTTTCACAGATCCTAGAACTATTATCTACCAGGCTGGAACAAGAATTGAAGATATCAAGCAGCTGGTCATTCCTAAGCATCTAACTCCTCAAAATAAAAATCTCATCATAGCCATCATTGAGAAACTGATCAAGAAGAAGGGATCAAGAACAGCAGAAGAATTAGAAGCTATATCTTATCTCAGGTCATATATTGCAACTGGCATTGTATCTGAGACTGCTAAGTTCAACCCAAGCAAAGATCAAGACAAGGATGAAGATAAAAGTGACGGAAGGGGAAGACATCACAGGAGTAATAAGGGTGATGAAGACAAGAAGAAGAAGAAGGATGATGAGAAGAGGAAGAATGATGATGATCAAGGTAAAGGCTCTGAGAGGAAAAGTGGAAGACAGCAAGCCTCAGGCATTGCTGACAGTAACCTCACCACAACGCAAGACTCTAAGTCTAGGGTGAATGCTGCCAGTAGTGACCTTTCAAAATTTGCATCTATGGCTTCTGCAACTGTCTTGCCACCTCAAGAAGAGAAGAAGATTCAAGTCAAGAAACCATCTGTATGTTTCAAAAAGCAAACTGCTAATGGAATACTACAATGGTCTACAAACAAAGGTCACATACTGCTGCCAAGTAATCATGTAAAAAGAATCAAGTTCAAGCAAGCTGCAAGGAAATCAAAGCCAACCATATCAAAAACCCTGACAATCTATCCAGGCCTAAAACTCCAACCACTAGATGAAGATTATGATGTAGACCAACTGCAATTTTTGCAAGCTCAAAGAATCTATCATGTTGCCATTGTTGATAATTGCCTTGAGATTAAATATTCTGATGGAAGGGAGGAGAAATTCAAACAAGGAGGATGTCAACACTGGGGCAAGCTATATGATATAGAGAGAATCATTGCACTGTTGAGCTCAGAAGATAAAGTGGAGAGAGTATGGAAGCTGGAGCTAATTGATTTTGTGAAAATGAAGAGAGATCATGAAGAAAAAGTCAGAAAAGAGTGTTTTGAGAAATGGCTGGCAAGGGAGAAAGAAATTGAGAGACTGGAAAGTGAAGCAGAAAAGCTGAGGAAAAAGGGTTTGTGTAGAGTTCAGTTCAACCCCTACATGGTAAAGTATAGGAGGAGGAATGGAAATCAAGTCAACATCAGAATGAATCTACTCAACCACTATCCTGCAAATATTCTGGAACCAGTACTTGAAGATTTCAAAGACTCAATTTTGCTTGAAGAATTGGATGCTATGGCAGAAATAATAAAAGCTATGGATGAGAATACAAGGAAGGAGAAAGAAAGAAGAGAGAAAGAATATGATGAATTTCAAGCCAAAGCTATGGAAAGGGAATCAAAAGACAATGGCTAGTTCTTCATCATAGGCTGTAAGATTACTCACTCTGTAGTTCTATCCAAATTGCTAATGGAAATTCATACCTGTACTGTCAAGTTTTATCTTTATGTATGATAGGCTTGTTATCAGACATGAAATTGTGACTAAGGGTCTTACTCACAATTTGGGGGAGATTGTTAGTCACAGAGGCATGCCTGAATACATCTAATAACAAGCCTAAGTATGTGTAATGCTATGCATTACCTACATGACCTCTTAACTGAGGGAATCTCTAGTTGTAGAGTTTCTATTTGTTCTGTACTTGTAATAGGCATCAAATTCTAGTTGTGTTACTGTAATTATAAAGTCAAGAATAATGCTTGAAAGAAGTTCCAAGGTTCATGCCTCAAGCAAGGAGATAAAGACTGCCAAATAATCACAGTTGGGATTTGAAGAAATGAAGAATTTGCCTAAGTACCAATTCGAGAAGTACATTTGTCTATTCGAGAAGTCTAGCATTCGAGAAGTCAGAGATTCGATATCTCAGAAGACACTATTCGATATCTCTGAATACACTGTTCGATATCTCAAGGATTCGATATGTCAAAATGCTCTATTCGATATCTCAGGGATTCGATATGTCAAAATGCTCTATTCGATATCTCAGGGATTCGATATGTCAAAATGCTCTATTCGATATCTCAAGGAGTCCCAGAGAAAAGAGCTATTCGAGAAGTGATTCGATATGTCAAGATAACACTATTCGAGAACTCAGAGTTATCGATCAAGTCAACTCCAGTTCTCGAATCACTCACTTAGTCACTTCTCGAATACATTCTTGAGGACAAAATACTGAAGAATTGTACAAGTCAGAAACCTGCAACAAGCCAGGATACTTTATTTGACTCTGTCCTATAAAGCATGCTGGAAAGCCTACAAAGAAGCTTGGAGAGATAAGACAAGGGACAAGGAGCTGAAGAAGTGGATCTAAACAGGCTTTTCAAAGTCAAATCTGTAGCCGTTTGGACTCTTACTAAAATGAGATAGACAGACTGGAAAGTGCTTTTGTTTTACCTACCTCATTTGTAGTAAGTGGGTGTATCCATGTCTATAAGGATACAGCCTCACTTCCTTAGCTGTTAAGGTGTTGAAGTTTCTCAAATACCCAGAAAATATCTCTCTGAGAAAAACGAAGCTGAGAATACTATCATTTGTATTCACAGATTGTAGCAAAATCTTAATCTAATAAGATATTAGATTAAAGTGATATTGTGTTGTGTTTGTCTTTAATTATCCGCATCTTCATATCTCACACACTCATCACTTATCTTGCTGCAAAGATTCAAGAACGAAGAAAAGTTCAAGAATCCATTCACCCCCCCCCTCTGTATTCTTTTACTGTATTCAATACTCAACACTAATTAGTTTTTATTAACGTAATAATACTCTGTACTGAATTTGTAACAACCGTCAAGTTTAATATATCGTTATATTTAACTTGAATTTTGTTTCAATTGATTCCACACAAATTTGTCTAAACTAAATTTTATTTAACGGACAAATTTCGACAAAAAGCATAAGATTGTATTCAAACCCCCTTCTACAATCTTAACGGACCTAACAATTACATGAGTCAAGTTTCACACTTTACCTAATTAAGTCAGATTCAACCCAGTCTATGATAAAGTATATGTGAAAATTTTAATATCCAAGTCAACAGCATGTATCAAACATGTTTGTAGAAGTGAATCATTAAAGATATAGGTTAAAATAACAAAGTAATTACTAGATCAAGCCTAATTTTCAACGTAAAGTTCCAGGTGAGATGTAATAGGTTTCTGCATAAATTGACTTCATCTTGACTAAATAACATAAGTCACATCTAGTGTGTACCAAAAAATTGTGTTTCCAAGTAAGGATCTATACACATCATGATTTGGTAGTAGATCACCATCAGAAAATTGAAGCTTGAGATGTATAGAATTTGGAGCAACAATGCTGGCCCTGACCCAGTGCAGCCGGTGCGACCGCACCGGGCCCATTGGGATCAGGGGGCCCAAAATACTATCCTTCAGTTATATATCTGTGTATATATTTGATTGGAAGACGATGAGATATTAGGTTTTCTATGATAAGATTACAAAAATATTGATGTTCTCTATGTTCTTAGGCCTCAGCAAGAGTCTAACGTGATTCGTTGAAAGAAAAGTAATTATCTGAGATGTTTAAAGAAACTAAATTGATAAACATATAGTAAAACCTTGTTAAATTAATACTCGATAAATTAATAAGCTCTCTAAGTTAATAATTTTCTCCGCTCCCAACTTGAGCCAGTTCAAAAAATGATCAATTTTGATAAGATAATAAGATAATATTTTTTTTGAAAAACCCTATATAAATATATGGTCCCAATAATATTATAAATTAATAAGTCTTTTATAATCATAAAAATATGTGTATTACCCTTTTGTAAAATATGATTCTAGGGTTCTTAAAATTTGAATTTATATGAAACTCATCTTTAACTCTCTTTGTTGCATCCATGTGGTGTTTTCGTAAAGCAGTGAAAGGTTATTATTCAATGTTTTTGATGTTTTGAGTGATCAAAAGGTTCCAAAAATGTTGTTTTATCTTTGACATCATCTAAATATAAAGAATCTTTACTTTGAATCCCGCAAATACTCATTAAATATATAAAACAATGTATATTGAGTTAAGTATAAAATATAAATTGTACAATTCATTCCATTTAAATATATATAATTGGAAATTAATTTTCTTTGATGTCAAAAAATTTCTATAAATTAATAATTATTAATTTATCGATTAATTAATATCTCTCTAAATTAACAGAATTCTCCGGTCCCAATTATATTAATTTATAGAGGTTTTACTGTATGTAGATGTATTATTTGATTGTTTGGTTGTTTTGTACAATAATTATTTAATTTTTGGTTCAAAGTGATTATAATTTAATGCCCATTAATAAAATATTATACAATATTTATTACAGATATTTGGATTTATATCAAAACGTGAAATTTTTTACTATTTGTGCAACAGTTAGCTTATATATTTTAATTTTTTAGAAAATTATATACTATTTATTTTAGAAATGTCTTAAAATTTGGACAATGAAAGAGATTAATTAAATTTTATATTGTGAACACTTTTTAAGAAAATTAAAATTATATCTTTCAATAAAAATCATAATTACAAAGGGTTAATATTAAAAATAACTTGGACAAAATATATGATATATTGCTTATTTTTTTTGTTATTAAATTTTTGTTTAACTAAATTCATAATAAATTATTTTTAAAATGAACAATTTGCTAATTATGAAAGGGCCTAATTTTTCTTCTCGCGCTGGGCCCCTAAACTCTCAGGACCGGTCCTGTGGAGCAACAAGCTTCTTTAGAAGATCAACATCACAATGAGCAAATATGTTTGGAATTTGAGAAGTAGACAACTATGTTTTTTGTGCATCTGTAGAAGAAGAATTTAGAAGAGATGTGTCAGTAGTCGTACGTAAATGGTAAGGAATATCACTGTAATTTGTGCGAGGTAGAGATGTAACAGATGGCAAGAAATTATCTGGATACTACATCTCTAGAAACAAAAAGAGTTTTAGTCGTTAAACCATAAACGCTGTAGCCTTTCTTTGTGTTAGAATAGCCCAGGAAAAAACAAATTTATAAAGTATTGAATTTTTTTTCAAACTTTAGCTTTTTTACTTCTTATCTCACTAATCTATAATTTATGCAGTATTGAATTTATTTCACTGTTGTAGCCACTATCATTACTTCATGAATTTTTTTGGCCTATAGTACTACCAAAAGGGGTGCAAGTGCTAAGATCCGCCTACTTATCGTATGTATGTGTCATTTGACATTACATTTGATGAAGACAACCTTTTTAACCCAACTATTCACGTTAGTGAGGGAATATGAGTGATGCTTCTAGTTGGAATACTTGTCTTCCAAAGGTCGTTCCTAATATCTCAGAACATGATAGATGTCTTGTTGAGCAACAGACACAAGCTCAATTGTCCAAAGTTAAGGAAACCTTAGTTTTCTTTGGAAGACAAATGGATCATCAGGTAATACAGTCGACCACTCCGATATCTCATGAGTTAGACTATTCCTTATGTAACTATCGATGACGAACGGAAGTTAAGAATTTTTATGTGTTACTAATTAGTTCATATGTATATAGCTTGGAGAGAATTAGAATGATTTGTTTATGTGTTTTATTTGTGGGGCTAGTAGATTCGTAAATATGGAGCGAGTTAAAAAATAAGCCCAATTGTTACTTATTGGGCCTTAGTCCATTAGCTAGTTAATTAGGGTTCATATTACTCATATAAGCATTGTTGTCCCCAATATTATAATTAGACTTGATTTGTTGAAATATTACAAAATATTAGATTGGGTTTCTTTCATGGGTTGCAATCCATCATAATTGTTTGTGAAATCCTTGGCCCATGTGTATTTCATGGTATTTAAGTATACTATGTCATTATATTCCTTAAAATCCAATCTCATGTTTGTTGATGAATACTTATTTGGGATTGAGCCAAGGATTATAATGCTTTAAATTATCTTATCCCATGTTTGTTTTGTTGGAATAAACGATAAGATTATAATCATCTCTAATACTTGGTTGGAGGAAATAATATTTAATCCCCTCTGACAAGTCATTTTAATAAAGGATATAATCCCCTCACTACAATCTCATGTAAAACAAACATACGATTAGAAAATTTAAAGGACAATAGTCCAATCCCATGATTATCCCTCAAAACAAACATGGAATGTGATAATTTAACGGATTATAAAATTTTAAAGGATTATAATCCAATCCTAAGCTCAATATCTCAAAACAAACATGGGATATGAAAATTTTAAGGTGGGACTATTATAACCGGATAATAATTCTTGGAGTATAATCCTCCAAAAGAAACATGGCCTTGGAGTAGTGGGATGTTCTGCGTTTCATCCACCAAAGATTTTCTTTCTATCGTTTTCTGTTCATAGAATCATTATAACACAATTTGTCCTGCATCAAATGGAATCATAATAGCCGAATTTTTGAGAAGTTTTTACATCGAAATTCTGAATATTTACTTCTGCGTTCGTTTTAAAGTTCGTAAACTAGTCAACTATCGGTCAACCAGCAGTCAGCTGCCAGTCCATTGCCACCCAAACATCACCTTAAATTAAAAAACCAGTCACCAATTTTCTGTTTCAGGACAACAATCAAATAGCTGGGGGGGTGATTAAAAAAAAGAACAAGCGGGTAAACTCTAATTTTTAATCTTGTATATATAAAATTAAACATAGCCCATTTGCTATAGCCCCATTTTCAGAAAAACATAGTCACCTGAAACTTGAATGTCATACATACTATTCATATAACTGCAGTTTGGTGCCCCAGATCCTATAATTTCTACAAATCAGTCCGTTCAAGAATATTATAAACCAGTCCCTACTGTTCTAGAAATTAACAAATCAGACCTCCAAATTTTCAGAAACTTACAGTTCTGCCCTAACGTATCAGAACCAGACAGAGCATTACCTGAACTTCTATATTTTCACAGTTCATCCCCTTTGACTCCTGAATTTTGACATCTCAGCATTGCAACTTCTGATTTTTGATAGATCATCCCCTAAACTTCAGAAATTTTCTAGGAACATAAAATCTGAAATTGAGAGGGTGAAAAATGATATATGTTGTCTCAAGGACGAACGTGAATGTATATTACTTAAATATAAGCTTACATTGATGAAGCACATTAAGAATTTGAAAGGTTGGAGAATAAGTATATAATTGAGTTGAGTAAATAGAAGTATGAGAGACAAAAGATTCTTGAGAATTTTACATCTCAACTTCAACGTCTTTGTATATTTGGAGTGTGAAAATAGTCAAACGGGATCAGATTTCCAAGAAGTTGGGCATATTGAAGATACAAATACCAGAAATCAGTTGAATGAGGATAATGCGGTCGTCCCAGATTCTTTGAGTTGCATGGGACGTGATAATGGAGATGTTTCTGATGAAGAATCTCATATGGCAGTTTCACGAACAAAACAAGGTATTTTGCCATCTTATAGAAAATTATACTCCGGATCTTCTCAAGGAAAATGGAATGCGTAGGTGTAAACCTAGAGCAACACATATTGAACCAAAAAGCAAGTTCAAACAAGTAACAAACGAAAGTCCAGCTAACAAAGAAATTTATCATAGGCTAGTGGGCAAGTTGATCAACCTATCCAATACAAGGCCTGATATTGCATTTTCCGTGAGCCTGGTTAGTCAATACATGTATGAGCCTCTAGAAAAACACTCGGAAGACGTGTACAAAATCTTGCACTATCTCAAGAAAACCTGGATTATTGTTCAAAAAGAATGAAGAACATAGTTTTGAAGCCTTTACAGGTGTGGACTGGA
Organism: Saposhnikovia divaricata; assembly: GCA_036435485.1. Taxonomy (NCBI): domain Eukaryota; kingdom Viridiplantae; phylum Streptophyta; class Magnoliopsida; order Apiales; family Apiaceae; genus Saposhnikovia; species Saposhnikovia divaricata. The sequence continues at coordinate 2,465,519 of JAZHRN010000145.1, read as the reverse complement.
CAAGATCAGTTGAAGGCAAAAGATTGACGACTGAGTGTTACACCAATGTTTAGGAGAACCTGGTCACTTGGAGGACTAAGAAAAGATCTGTCGTAGCTCAAAGCAGTGCTGAAGTAGAACTTAGAGCTCTTGCGCAAGGTGTATGCTAGTTAATGTTCTGTCACTAATACTTAGAGAGTTAAAACTTCGAAGAACTGAGCCACTAAAACTGTTCTGTCAGCATATCAGCATTCAACATGGCACATAATCCAGTTCATCACGACAGAACCAATCGCGTAGAAATAAACACACATTTCAACAGAGGAAAGATTGAAGAAAAGGAATTATATGTTATGTATATTCCAAGAAGGCAACAACACAGGCTGATATAATGACTAAGCGTTTGTCAATAGAAAGTTTTAATGAATTAGTTTGCAAGTTGGCATGTGGAATCTCTTTGCACCAGCTCGAGGGAGGGTGTTGAACATATTATCCATAACATTCAGTTTCTATAAACGGGGAATCAAGCTATATAATGAATACAGTTAGATTAATTATAGGCCGACTGAGTTATACAGAATTGTAGGCAGTTATTATAGAATATTTCACATTAATTACCAAAAGATTCTCTTGTGAGTACAAAGCCATCATCCTTCATGAATAAACATAAAAGTATGGTTTCCAAAAAATTATACAATAAATATTACTAAACTTTGTCTTCGAATAATGTTTTATCAAAGAACAGAGCATTTTGTTCTTACGGAAGAAATGTCCTTAAAAGTAGAACTAATGTAAATTGTTTCTAACGACAAAATAACATTACCTTTTTATTAACTTCAAATTCAAATTTAATGACATGCATTATTGAGCTCGTTGAAGGCATGGGTCCTGTAAACCATTATGTATTGAAATTTTTAATGTGTAGAATAATAATTACAAGCTTATATCCCGTGCGATAGGTGACTTATGAATTTATTATTATACTAGCTTATAATTCATGTAAAGCACGGGTTATTTTAGGATATTTTATTTTTAAAATTCAGATTTTTATAATATAATAAAATATAATATAATAATGTATATTTGATGTAATTTTAATATAATATGTATAATAACTGTTAGTTCTAATATGTTGATAATGAATGTTGACTTTATATGTTGTTGATCATATTCGAAACTTAGACATGTATATAGAATAATTTTTAGTAAAACATCTAACAGTTCTCCCCTTTTTTTTTGGATAACATCATTGCATTATAATTTTAATAGAAATTGGGCCAAGCTCATTACAAACCCTGAACGGGCCAACTGCAACCAACATCACGAAACCCACACAAACTAAACCTTAGAAACCTGGCTTGAACCAAAACACAAATGTTAAAAATTTGTGACTGGATATTTTACATGTGGATGAGAATCGAACTCTTAATCAATGGTAGTATTTTCATAAGATCTTCTTTACTTAACCTGTGTAATCTAGGGTTTTCTATTAATATTTACAATTAATCCTTATTACATGCACAATTATTTAAATTGAAACATTTGAAGTTTAATTGGTTGGTCGTACGATACATATTTTTTTTACTTAGTTATCCTTATTTAATTATTTATTATTATTTATTTCTAACTTCTTTATCTATACTATTATATTAAAGCTGAAACATTAAAAGTTTTAGTTTTCGATTTTCTATCCATCATTCTATTTAGTAAAATTAAATAATAATATTATAGTTACCAATACCAAATCAATTTTTTTTAAAACATATTACCTTTTCTATTTTTTTTAATAACTAATCAATTTCCTTTTTCAAATAGAACACTTTATCTTTTATATTTTGTCTACCTAAAATTTCTTCTTTTCTAAAGACATTACGGGAAATTCCATTTAATGAAATAAAATAATAATATTATAATCACTAATACCAGTGTTGTTTAAGGCGATAATTATTAAAAAGCGCAAGGCGCGAATCGCGAAGCGCCATTAATCGCGCGCCTTTTTACCAAAAAAAGATAAACACATTTTTAACAAGAAACTATTACTTAAAATAATCTTAACATTCAAACATAACAAAGAGCACAAAAAAATGATAATAATATCAATAACGAAGCCTTCATTTATAAAGTTCTCTAATTCAAAAGCTTCGGTGTCATCTAACTCAATCTCCGGCCCCTCAAATTATCGATCTTCCTCTTCATTATCATTTATCAGGCTTGAAAAGATCTTCCATTAGTTGTGTTAAACAATTTTAGGGGTTTTTTCCTTTTACCCTCCTTTTCAAGGGTATTCCTGTCTTTTACTGTTATGAGCGCCTTTTTGCGCTTCCTAGCGCCTTTTTGCGCTTCCTAGCGCCTTTTTGCGCTTTTTAGAGCCTTTTTGCATTTTTTAGCGCCACATGAGCGCCTTTTGGACGATTTCAGAATCGTGCTAAATTGCACATTTTTGAATCGTACACCTTGCAACTAAGCACGAACGCCATTAACCGCGCCTTTAACAACACTGACTAATACCTAACCAATAACATTTTTCAGTTAAAACACGTTACCATTTCTATTTTCTCTAATTAAACCTCTTATTTTCCAATAATATCACAGACGATTCTATCTATTTAACAAAACAAAATAATATATTATAAGTAATAATAATTAAACGATCACTTTTTTTGGTTAAAGTATATCATCTTTTCAATATTTTAACTAAAACCCTCCTTTTCTAGAAATATCACGGGCAACATGTATATAATTCTTACCAAATCATATCATTCAAAAATTTAAACCTAAAAAATCAATTCAAATTAAAGAAAAAAATTCACAATAATATTAAGGAAAATCCGTGCATCGCAGGGGTTTTAAACAAGTGAATATTGAAATTTAATATGTTAGTATAACATAATTTAAACCTTAACCCTTTGTTCCTGACATACGCTAAAACCATAGTTTTTAATAGATTACTGATATGATTCCAATCATAAACTAATATATTATTGATATAATTCGAATCATAAACTAATGACATAGAATATCTAGAATTATACATATTAAATATGAATCTACACTATATTATTAAAACTAAAACATTAAAGTTTGGTTGATCGGTACTGTATTTGTTTTTTTACGTAATTACCCGTACTTAATTGTTTGATATTGTTATTTTTAATTTCTTTATATAATAATTGATTTCAATTTTCAAGTAATACAAGCTACCTTTTCTACTTTTTAATAAGTAATCAATTTACCTTTTTCAATTAAAACACATTATCTTTTATATATTACCTAACCGAAATTTTTTCTATTTTAAAAATACGGAGTACGGACAATTCTATTTAATAAAATAAAATAACAATATTACAATTGCTAACCAGTAAAATTTCTCCTTTTATAAAAATTCCTACGGGAAATTATATTTTATAGAATAAAATAATAAAATCATTATTACTAACTAACTAATTACCTTTTTTAGCTAAAACTTGTTACCTTCTCTATTTTTCTAACTAAAACCTATTCTGGTAGTTTTATTTAAACAAACTAAAAATAATATTACAATAATAACAAATAATCGATTACATTTTTCAGCTAAAGCATATCATATTTTCTTCATTTTCAAACTAAAATTTCTCATTTGCTAAAGTATCATGGGTGACATGTATATAATTATTATCATATCATATCATTAAAATTTTAGCCTTCAAAATTCTTGTCTAATTAATTTGAATTAAAATTAAAAAAAACAAATAATATAATATTAAAGAACATTCATGCATCGCACGGGTTTGGTCTTATGGGATGCTGTTGCTAATGGACCCAATTCTTAAATCTTCATAATATTTAAAAAAATATCTTTGACTTTTAATTACATGTGGAATATAATATTTGTGTTTTTTTAAAATGGGTTGGTTAATATGTACCCTGCTTTATTTAAGTTAGAAAAGTGTTTTAATTGTAATAGTTTCTTTTGAAAAAATTAGGTCTCTTGAAAGGTTTTTTTTAAGTGAATACGACGTTAACCAGCCAAATTACCAATCGATCACATTTTTGACATTTTAGCTTTAATAATGCAGTATAGATATTCCGCATAAAATAGATTTTTTTAAAAAATATTGGCATGTGTAGAGCTAATAATATAAGTATTAAATTTTAATATGTTGCTATAATATAATTTAAACCTTAACCATTTGTTTGTGACGTGCGCCAAATCCAAAAATTTAATAAATTATTAATATGATTTGAATCATAAACTAATGACATGGAATATCTGGAATGATATATATTAAATAAAGATATATTAATGAGAATTAACGAATCTTTAATTTTTGGTTGTATGGGATGCCATTATTAATGAAATTAAATTCTTGAATCTTCAAAATATTTTTTGTATAATGTTAATTTAATATGGGTTTGTTGATAAGTATCCTACTTTATTAACTAGAAAATAAAGATAAATTATTTTTGTATTTGAAATTTAATTATTTAAAGCTATAAGAGTGTGTCATTATTAATTTTCTATCAACACATATGCATGGAAGTTTATTTGGGTTTTGTGATTTTAATATCGAGAATTAATTATTTTTATGAAAATTACTTGTAAATTTAATTGTAGTTCAATGCTATTTTGGGGTTTAAATGTATCTCTACCTACAATGGAAAAGGTTATATGTGATCCACGTGTATGTGCACATAAGATATCCTAGTACATACTATTAATACTATGAAGTGCCTAATATGTTTACATTAATAATATCTTACATAATCAGTTTACATTGAAATAAATTGCAACTAGCTGGAATCACGATCTTGAGACCTTTGATAGTAAATCTTTTGTATCCCTCTTACTATCATTATATAATATGATATAATATGTATTTTAAAATTGTAATTTATATTATATTTATTTTCTGTAAAGTTGATTTTAAATTCGAATAACTACATATTTTTTAAATTAATTTAGGTTTTTTAAAATAATTAGACCCATTAAAATAGGGTTCTAGAATAAATAGGTTTTACATAAGTGTTTAAATCAGAAAAGTTATACATGTTTTAATTCGAATCAGTATTAATATAGTTAGTCCCGTTAACATAAGTTTAAGACCCGTTACAATTGATTTTTAAAAAAGTGGTCCACATATATGTGTTTAAATTAGAATATTTATCAGTGTTAATTAGAATAAATTTTAAAATAATTAGGTCCATTAAAACAAATAAGCTACCATCTAACCGACCAACCTAAACTTTTAAATTTTCATCTTTAATAACAAAGTATAGACAAGAAGAATTTCTTTTATTTTTTTTAAAAAAAGAATCATGGATAATTAATATCATTTTAAAATTATTGATGGATATTATTTGTTGTTTAGAAACCAACTCATCTAAAAATCATAAGGTGTTAGAGAAAGATCCTAACTGAATCATATATTATTCAACACTCCCCCTTAATCATACGATTGAACATACATAGACCGAAACAAATAAACAATCAAATTAAACGAATACGAGTGGAAGGACTAAACCGAGCTTGGATTCCATGTGAAGTAACTAACTCATCTAAAATAAGAAAGCCCTAAATGGATCATACATTTTTCGACATATACTATCTAGAATAATATTTTAATAAGCCTATCATATTTTTCTTTTAGATAATCATTTGTAATTAAACAAATTATTTGAAATGAATAATAAAGATTAATTTCTGCCCATTTCTTTTACATTTTTATTTAAGGATAGATTCTGAAAATCATTTATCTGATGGAAGGTCCCTTTTCAAAATCTTTATAATAAATTCTTTATTTTAAATTCGCTTGTTTTTACTATTGATAAGTGATAATAAAAAGTAAAGACATAGATTTTGGAATATACGTGTTTTTGAAATGGTTAAAGTTTTAAATTACCTTTCTATGTTATAATTTGTAACATATATCTCTATCTATATATTGACCCTTAACTCCATGCTCTGTCTATACATAGAGCTATAACTTCATCTTCCGTTGTTATCGCCCATAATGAATAACTTTCCGATTGAGATTTCTTTATCTGGTGGTCCATCAGAGTCGTTTGGTAGTGTCGGAGAGGGTAACAATGCTGAACGCTCTCATTCGAGGTCTCGTGGACGTCCTCGTGGGTCAAGAAATAGACCCAACAGAGAGAGGTTCACCCTGACTTCGGTGGTTCTCACTATTCCTCCTGGAGTTGACCTGATAAATTGGGTGATAGGTTATTCCGTGTCAAACCGTGTATGCGTCAATGTTCTTCGTGGATTCGGCACAATTTCACGTGTGTCACTTACCCACCTGAGGTCTCAAAATCCAGCCCACCAATTAACAGAAGTTCTCAACCTGACTTCAATTTCAGCGGCTTGTTTTTATCCCCTAGCAAGGTGTACTGTTTTCCACACCATGCTACAGAGAATGAGTGGTGCTGTAATTTCAGGAACTGCCGTGAGGATGACCACCTTGGATCCTGTGGTTTTGAATGTGATTGTTTTTAGAAATCCTTTTATCGTTGAGGCACCTCTTGCATAGCGAATCATAGCTAGTGTGATTTAATTCAAATTAATAATTTGGTGTGACAAATTAAAAATGTTATATTGGCTATGTTTCCGGCAGCTAAGGATTCAATTCCGGATCAATGTTAAATGTTAAAGTTCTTGTTTTTGTTTGATAGATATATGACTCTTGACAGTATCTATTAAAATCAAGAATTTTCTTTTAGAGGTGATGCTTGTTTTTTGCTTTATTAATATACCTTTTTCTTGTTTACAAATTAAATCTATGTTAAATTACTTCCTAATAAGCAAATTATATTGAGGATTGAGAATGATTCATTTTTACAAGCAAGATTAATGCAATTCTATTGAGTTATTTTTCCCTTATTGTTTTTGGGGTACGATAATTGGTGTCGTTTTGGTGTCGTGAGAAACTGATATACACATTGAATCTAAATTGAATATTTAATATAGCGCTAATCAACAAGGTATATATGTATACAATTATAACTCTTAACTATACTGTATGTTTAGTAAGGTTGATTCACCTACACTACGGTCCGCTAGCCCATTCCATGTACATAAATTGTTTAAAATTCTGACAAAATTTTTTGATTACAAACTATAATACACTATTAAAGGGTTTAAGGAAAACTAAATTTGATAAACAAGATTGCTTTTTCATTTTATTAAAATCACTTACAATCTTTATATTCAACAAACTTTTAATACTGTTGTCGTTTTTTAGAATGTTAAATTTTATTTAGAAAGGTTGTAGAATGTCAATTATTTGTATTAAAAAAAAGTAATGTTTTTACACTTACTCTTAAATAAATCATACCTCCCGACTTTTTAAAACTTATTCTTAAAAAAGATTTATTTCAATCCATATCTTCTACATATTTAGTTAAAGGCAAATTCGGATATTTTTTCTTTTATGGGTGGAGGGTCCGGTCCCTTCAACAAATTTATATAATAAAATCTTAATTTTGATATTTTTTTAATTTTATATCTGATAAAAAAAATGAGCATTTCAATTTTTAAGGGTATACACGTTTTGAAAATGTTTTAAACTTTTTAGTTAACCTTTCTATGTTATATTAATAAATTTTCTTTGTATATGCTATAATGTACAATAATATTATTAAATCAAAGTAGAATCATTACTAATATTAATTATGTTTTAACAACATTATTATTCTATGTTAATTTTACATATCATTAATGAAAATATCTAATTTGCAAATCATACATGTCTTGTGTAGAGTCTTACAATGTTGTAGTCAAGGCTATATTATACGAGGTATCAACTAAAATTTTACATGCATTTTATTGTATTTTTTTTCTATTTTATGCATGACTTTACTATCTAAACAAATTTAATTTCTTTTTTCTTTCCCCACTTTTTCCTAACTTATATGAACATTCTAAAAACAATTGATAATTCAACACTCTCCAATATTTTTCTCAAAACTAAGGGTGTTCATGTAAATATTATATCTACTTAACCATTTAAACATCTCACTCTTTTAGCATTATTTTTATCACTATTTTCTAAATGGTAAGACATCCTACCTCTTAACAATATTTTTAACACTATTTCTAACGTAAAAATGTTTGGCTAAGGTACAAGTATGGTAAGTTGTACGTAGAGCTTATACCATTGGCAGAAAGAGTGTTTTTTGTCAAGATACCCAACTCCTAAGAAACACCTTCTTTAACAAATTTAAAAATTCTTAAAGAATTTGATTTTAATTTAATTTTTATCATAAATATGTGGGTAGTAGGAAAAAAGTATCTAAATGCAACATCATTACGAAAAAATGACTAAGAACTATTTGGGTAATATCGAAATCAAAAGAAAAGGGCGGATTAACACAACAAAATGGAGGTGTGTAAAATACCATCGAAACCCATCTACTGCACTCTTCTACAAGACTACAAGGTTTGTCACTCCCACAATGTATATCCTAAAAATAAAACTTTCATACCTGGGATTGCAATATAGATTATGAACTTTTATAAATTGATGGTGCAGCAAAACATAGGTTTATAAACTATTATTGAAGCCCAAAAAACACCTCATATCTACATCACAACAAGGATTGTCATTCCCCCACTAAAACAATTACTATTTTTTGGATTATCCTTGCCCTCCCAAAAATAACTGTATACCTAAAAACTCATCTCCAATTTGTGGTGGCCCTCAAAACATATAGGATACACATACTCTTTAGAAATACCTATTTATTGACCTCCTAGAATTTTTTGTGTTCTTTCTGATTGTGCACTCGTGAGGGGGAGTGTTACATATAGAATGTGATCCAATTAAGGCCTTCTTCTACCACTTGAAGGTTTTAAGCTGGTTACTCAACAGAGTATCAGAGCCAGGGGTCTCGGATGTGAGTCCTCCCACCCCCAATTATTTAATTTTAATTGCTTGTTTCTCTGTCTGGTTGAGTCTGCTAGTGTATGTTTGTCCAATTGTACGGTTTAGGGGGGAGTGTTTAATTATATAAGATCCATCCAAGGCCTCCAATATCTTAAGATTTTAGATGAGTTAGTTACTTGAAAAAATTTACGGGCATCATGTCTAGTATTAGCTACTCACCTTACATTCTTAGTGTCCTACACCTCGACTAATATGTTTGCCAACTTCCATGCGGCAACTGTTTCATACATGGACAAAATCACGAGAATCTTTTTTATCGTCAATCATCTATAATATGTGTGACTTGAATCAAAATACAGAACCTGATCATCAGGTATCTTAAGAAACATGATACAGCCACATGACTATTCACCATTTACATTTGAGAAACTTCAAAGTTAACCTCTCACGATCGCCCAACATACGTATCCATAAAATCATACATGATGAACCGGCTACCATGTCGAATTTCCCTTTTGTTCTAGCTAAACCTTATTGACTAAAAAGAGTCAATAACTTGAAACTTTCCTTTTTTTCTCCACAATACCTTCATGTCACACGACCTCTGTCACAGCTCACAACTCAACAATGTAGTCATCCTGTCCTTATACAATGTGTATTGGGGAAAGGAGGAAAGAAAATAAATTTGGAATCCAAACTGGAGTTCAAAACTGAATGAAAGTATGGTTTACACATGAAGCTGGAACTAAATTTGTAAATCTGAAACGATGTCAAGACCATGACGGTCATGTCCTCATTGATGGTGTAGCGGTTGGATATTACTTTATATTACACGATAAATGTGACTATTCAGGACTCATGAACATAACAGTCCTCACAGGCCAGCTAAGCTTAAATCAAGATATGTCTCATTCCAATTTAAATTGTTAGTGCAACTTGGAATTATATTGGTTATGAATTGTACTACTAATAGAATGGGTGTCTGACATATATTTGTCACATATGGATGAAACTATAAATGTGAATGGAGACCAAATCTATTTACAATGAACCAAATACTACACAGATAAATTTGGATCACATATGATCTAATCTAATTATCTTAAATGTTACTAGTTAATATATATATAGAGTGTGTGTGTGCGTGTGTGTGTGTCGGTGCGCACGCAGCTGTAGCTACCTATATTCTTCCAGAACTATGTGCTCAGGTAACATGGGAGGGGAAGGAGTCTTGTCACTAGGCCATTGCTGATCCTAAGCTAGCTAGATAGATTAAAAACACAAATTTCACACACACACAGGAAAAAACAAAAACAACAGACAGCCATTTCAGTTAAACTATAAGTAGTACCTACATTTGAAATAATTCATTACCTCCAGGTAAGAATGAACATCACCCAAAGTTTCCTCACGCAATCCAACATTCTTCGCTTGTCTAACTCGTAAACAATTTATGCCGGACTCTCTAATTATTCATGAAATCCAACATGTCCCTATTAATTAAGAAACATAAGGCGGTGTGGTAAGTTGCTTCAGTTAATAATTTAAGCATCAAGCATAAAGGAGCAGCACTGGAAGTATATACTAATATTCACACCTAAAAATTAGATTATCTAATAATATCTCCCACTATCCGAATTTCTATAAGTATCGTATTAAATCTCACACGAGAAAATTTTCACACTTGGCCTAATTATGTCGGCATTTACACAGATAGTTATTTCCTTAAATTATTAATAATTTACAGTACTTATCACATCTTTAAAGATAGGTTTTAATGAAAGATAATTTATGTCTACGCTATTCACTATAATATAGATATTATCAAATAAACAAACTTCTGATTTTTATGAGCACAGGTTAAAATCTCCTGTTACTGTTGATGGCTTTCCAATGCACTTTTGAGCTTTGTGAGTCAGACCAAATAAGTCCTAATTAAGCTTTTGTAAATCTTCATACACAAAATTTCAAATTTTCATTCAAATTTTTTATAATTTATATGTTTATACTATAAAAACAACTTAAATTTTAATAAAATTTCGTAATTACCTCGAGTCAAGAGGATACTCTCCGAAACTTTTCTCATTCAACCCAACAACCCCTGCTTGTCCGATCCGACTGCAATGCTCTTTATACAACCCAACTTGTTTCTAATAATTAAGCAACAGAGGATGAATTAGCAACTTGTTCAGGTTACTTCAGCAACAAGCCAAGGGAGGAAAAATAAATTAATATTTGCACCCCTAAAAATCAAATCGCTAATTAAATCCCACAGGGGTCAAAGATTAGAATTTACCTAATTAAGTCGGACGTGACCCAGTTTATGATAGGTTCAATTTAAAGAAATCTATGTACTTACTGAATCAGACCAACAAAGTCTACTTGCATTATGATACACACACATGCATTCACCATAGCTACACTCGTGAACAACGGGCACAAAGTCTCACCGGTTCTGGTTGTGGGATGATGTTAGCAATGTTACCCAAATTTTTGCGCTAGAAAATGATTTTACCCTAAAATAATTTTGATTAATTAACAACAATGCACCCCAATCCCAAATGTTTAGACGCTAAATTTTATTATTTTTTAAAGAGTAATGCTAGGTACCCCAAATTGGTACCAAAAAATTACTCCAAATGATGTGGCAAAGATTACATGGCATATGAAAATTTTTGATGGGGTGGTTGGTGTGAATGCAGGGGGGCCCATTATTATTATAACCAATTGAATTGCTACACTTGGCATTTGTGAAATTTTTTCGGAACCAATTTGGGGTACCTAGCATTTTACTTTTTTAAATAATTAGACTTATTACAAATGAGCATACGTTTTTAGATATTTATTTCGCCGTTGAGCGAATTCAAAAACTGGGAAATATAAGTGATAATTTATTATTCGTTGAGCTTATTCGTTGAGCTCTACATACCCTGAATAATTTTTCAAAAAAATTTACATAACACATGGCTGATTTTAATTTGTGGGTGCATATTAATACACGCGGAGTCCCATCTTATTATCGGAAAGTTACTGTTATGCCATATTTCGGCATGTCTAATAATCTCCCAAATTTCTAATAATATTAATTATTAATTCAGATTAATAATTATTGCTTAACGCCTAAGTTTTATCCTCTCTCTGAAACGAGGAAAGAATCAATCTCAATCAATCAATAACGGAAAATATCTCCAAACGATATTCTTCAAATCAGGAAGGTATCACAACGATAAGATTAAATCAGATAAAATCAGTAATTACCAAGATTAACGAAGTTTATCCCTAAAGTCTCTAAGGGATATACACAAATCAATTTCACAGAACTACGTAGGCTTGATCCTATATAAACATATAGGTACGCAGGCATCTTGGCAGAAGATATGACCGATACACGAGACAAATCGAGACACCTGCCAAGTCCAGCCCCCTCTTCTTTACAAACCCCTAATACCCTAATCCCCTAAAAATAGCCATATTAATTTCGCTCTACTATTCCAGCAAACCTCTAATTTTGTGTTACGAAATTCCTCCAAAATATTGTTATGCAATATTCTCCCTATAACATTTGGCGCTAGAAGGAGGGGAATTAATTATTTGTGGAGGACAAATAATTTTCAAACAAAAATTGACACGGGGTTTTCGATTTTTTGGGTATACAAATGGACAATGGCAGCAAAAAAATGGTTACAGTGGTACACAGTTAGCAGGGAAGAGAAAGGCAAAATTGGAAGAGTCTCACACGCGCAATCAAGAGAGAGAAAGAACACGCATGAACAAAAGGCACAGCAACAAGCAGCACAAGAAAACTGGTGACCAATATTGTATTTAAAATATGGGACCTGCAAGAGAATTGGAGGAAGACCAATCCACAGCGGGAGCACAACAGCAAGAATAAACAATTGAAAAAGAATGGAAAAGGAAGCAACACACAGGAACATAGCACGGGCAGCATCAAAACATTGGTAGCACGAGGATACTCCTTACCAGCATGAACAAAAAATAAAAGATAAGTTTTATTTTCTTATCCTAATTTTCTGCAATTATTATGCCATATTATGTCATGCATGTATTAATCATATCTTTAAATATTTTTACAAGAAAATATTTATTACTCAGAAAATTCGTGCGAGCAATATATTTTATGCTTGTAAAATTATTGCGATTTGAAAAATATCGTACGAGATATTTGTGTTGATGAATTGCGAATATTTATGCTGATTAATTGCGAGTTTATTTTACAATCTCGTGTGAGCTCCATATTTTGAACAAAAATACATATGTGAGATGCATAATTTTGTAAAAGATTTTCTACAAAGAAAAGGAGCATTATTTTCGAACAAATAAATATCGCGACATTCTTAAAAGAGCATATTTATTATTGCATTTGGATTTGTAAAATATTTTCATATATCGTCGCGATAGTACATATATGTCAAAAATATTTTCAAACTTGCAACTAAATTGCCAAGTAGGGTAGCCTGGACAAGCTATAAATCTCGCAATGCTACATGCTTAGTAAAGTACAGCACCCTCTAGATTATTGAAGGCCCATGAGATATCGCTATATCGAATGGGTGGAGGCATCCCTATGCAAACTATCTTTATTGAAGGCCTATGAGATATCACTATATCGAATGGGTGGAGGCATCCCTATGCAAACTAGTTCGCCAGAACTACATCTACATCTACATCTCTTATCAACAGTCTCGTCACAAACGAAGACACATCCTTATGTGATTGCATCAGACACTTGAAAAGCGTGTATGCCAATTCGGGATATATACAAACGCCAAGGTCCTAACTTGACAATGAGGATCGCAACGGATTTCAAACGAATTATTTATGCTCGCACATTTGAAAACCTTGGCAAATATATATCTTATAGTGGTCATCGCATGGTGTCACACTTGCATCCGCATACGCCTAACGAGCACAATGGTGCTCTAAGTATTTTTCTAATCATTTATTTTCAGTTTTTTTTCAGCGACTCAAGAAATTTGGAAGCTTGAAGATTTTTAGTTCTCCACTGCAGCATGCTACACTGAAGAACTAGGGGCTAGTTGTTATGCCATATTTCAGCATGTCTAATAATCTCCCAAATTTCTAATAATATTAATTATTAATTCAGATTGATAATTATTGCTTAACGCCTAAGTTTTATCCTCTCTCTGAAACGAGGAAAGAATCAATCTCAATCAATCAATAACGGAAAATATCTCCAAACGATATTCTTCAAATCAGGAAGGTATCACAACGATAAGATTAAATCAGATAAAATCAGTAATTACCAAGATTAACGAAGTTTATCCCTAAAGTCTCTAAGGGATAGACACAAATCAATTTCACAGAACTGCGTAGGCTTGATCCTATATAAACATATAGGTACGCAGGCATCTTGGCAGAAGATATGACCGATACACGAGACAAATCGAGACACCTGCCAAGTCCAGCCCCCTCTTCTTTACAAACCCCTAATACCCTAATCCCCTAAAAACAGCCATATTAATTTCGCTCTACTATTCCAGCAAACCTCTAATTTTGTGTTACGAAATTCCTCCAAAATATTGTTATAAAATATTCTCCCTAAAACATTTTTAGGCGGGCTAGGGTTTTAGGAGATAAACCAAAGTCCAAGCCACTCGTTTAGGGCTGACATGGCAGTGAATCATCAACCCTATCCGTGATCCATGGCCCAGTTGTGGAAGCCCATAGTCTCGAACGGATAGAATTGGCCAATATAGAATAAATCAGGACCTAGCATGCGACCTCGTGGGATCTGGCCATGCGAAGCGATCCCTTATGTCTAGCTACTCATGCGACCTTGGGTCTGGCCATGAGCCTTCCAATAAAGAATTATAGATAGCGATCCAGCAGATGTGTTGGTATCGCGAACCGATCCCAAGGAGAGAGTATCAGCGAAGCGATCCCCTAGACCGGATCATGAGCGCGGTGGCCCTGTAGCTGTGCCGGGCTGATTCCAATGGTGAACTTTAGTGGCCCGATTGTCATCTTTTAGGCCCATAGTCAATCATGAACCATTAATTTAGCAAATTAAATCATAATAATTATCATGCCAGATTTAGGCATAACAACTACCCCCTGAGTCCATGTTGCCATTAGAGATGCGATGTGGACTCAAGTATCAACCAGGTGACGCCGTAATGCGAGGTTAGAGCCCGCTATTGATATGAATACGACCGTTGGAGTAGTCGCGACCCCAAGAATTTGAAGAGGTTTGACAGCTATTGCGTTTCGAGATGCGTGTTCAACGGTTGAGATGATGACACGTGTGCTGTATCTTTCTCTCTCATGATGACTATATATACTCCCGTCACAATCATTTCCTTCTTTATCTTCACAAACACATTACCGAAGTGTTGCTAGTTTGCTCCCGGATCAAACGCAAGAAATTTTTGAGCTTTAATACTAGCGACCTCAACTTTCTTCAGATTTCTTCAAGAAAAAGTAAGTCTTCATTCCTCTGTTGCGTTTAAATTGCTGTTCTTTATCATAATTGCATGATTAGATAGTTTAAATTGTATGCGATGCGATCCATTTTAACTGCGATCCCACATCATCTATTTCAATGTGCGATCCCGTCCTCGTTACAATAATTATGCGATCCCTCCTTTAGGAATATAGATGCGATCCCTCCTTTAGAAATATGAACCTTCCATTATTTCCTACATGCGAAGCGAAAACACATAGAGCCCTTCTGTCTATTTATTCTTTTCTCCCTTCATTTGCTTTCTGTAAGAGCACACACTTAATCATTTCACTTCTTTTCAGATGTCGCAAGACGACAGTTCAAGGACACCTTCCCCGATGCCCAACGTTCAAATAAGCGAAGCAGCTGCTGCTAACATCGCAAGAGCAGCGAGTACTAGCGAGAGCTCATTCAAGTTATACTTCGACTCGCAGTGGTCAAACGAAGAATATACCAGAGAAGTGCCCTTAGACAAGTGGCGATACAAACGTCCTGCTAGCTCACGAGACCAATCTTTAGATGTACTTCCAGCCCAGAACGAAACCCACACCGAGATGACCGACATCGAACATGACATTGAAATGTTGACAAAGAAAAGAGATGCATTTAGCTCTCAGGCAGCAGAAATTCTCTCTAGAATACCCCCATCTCAAACCATGTCACCCATTCATATAAGCGATTCTCCAATAGACTCATTAGGCGATGCCTATTATGATATTGAGGGAGGCGCCGACAACGAAGCTAACTCTGACGATGATGACTACGAAGAGCCTTCCTCGGATGATGGTGGCCTTGACGAAGTGGCCAGAGTAGTAAACTTCAAAGATTATGACTATGTTCCTGAGGCTTCGCTCGATCCTTACATCCCTACCCCTCAACCAGAGTTGGAGGGAGTTATATATGTTGATGGGCCTAACCCCAAGGATATTGAGCCCGGTTCGAAGATTAAGCCAGGAAAACCTCGCATCCTTGCATGCCGCGATATGTCTTCGACCTTGATTGTGAAGACTATCACAGAGGGGGTCGAGAGATTCTGACCTGAAGGCAAGATCATTCTGCCTTAGAAGAAAATGCGATGCTATCGCTTTAATCACGAAGAAAATGGAGGCAGGGTGCCCAGAATGGTTCTAACGGTCCCTCTGATGAAGATAGGCGTCTCTTCTCCTCTCCACCCATTCATCAAGGATGTCTGTGAGACATATTATCTAGCCCCCATCCAGATCAGCACCAACGGCTATCGATCCATGATTGCCCTGTACATACTCTACCACAAGCTTGGATATCAACCCTTGGACGCGAAGACAATGGGCTACTTCCTGCAGCTGAAGCGATGTGGGGCCAAGGACTTTGGCTACGTCTATTTCTCCGTGTGGCCAGAATTTAATAAGAAAAGCCTTCTCCCTGGCGGAATTAGTAATGCGGGCTCGTGGAAGGAGCCTTTCTTCTATGTCCACGAGGTTCCACGAGTTAAAACGAGCTTCAACTACCTTCCTGGTAAGCTATCGAGGCTGTAACCCTTTATCTTACTCTTTGTTCTTTGTTCACAAACTAACAACTCCTTTGGCATCGCAGTCGCTCCAGTTCGCACCGTCTTAAGAGGTGATGAAAAACAGCGAGCCGATGATGTATTAATAAAATCCACCGCAGAGGAGAGAAACATTAGGACTCTTCTTTCTCTAGATAACCTAATAGAATGCGGATTCCTCAAGGAGGGAATAGGTGCCTCCCCTGAAGCGGGGCCTTCGAATGCGAGGTGGGCCTCGAAGAAAAGAAAAATAAGAGAAGAGGCCTCGTCTTCTCATGTCGCAATAACAGACGAAGAGGGTACTCTTATATAGCGATATGACCCCTTACTTTTTGCATATTGCATCGCATTTCCTTTTTCCTCCATATACATAACTGTCTCCTAATTTTGCATCTTAACTGTTTAACTTTATGCTAGATTTTTTGAACTGTTTCGTAACTTGTCTCTTTCTTTTTCTACAGACATGTCTGCTCGCAGTGGAAGAGGTCAAGCTCCCCCGTTTCTTCAAAGTGGCAAGAAAGGGGTGACCTCGAAAGCGGTCCCTGTTTTAAAAGTTCTTCCTCCAACAGCTCCCAAACCAGTCAATGATCCTCCATCCCAAGCAAATCCGGCCGGGGATCAAACTCAAACATCTCCTGAAGCGAGCCCTCTGAAGCGAGCCAGGAAGGATGGGCAGCCTGGTGGGCCTCCTCAGCCATCTTCCCGTACCGTGAACGCCACTGCGACCCAGCATCTCTTCGCTTCGCTGGGGAGCAAGTACACCGAAGAGGCTGAGGCGTCCAACTGGTGGAAAGCCACTCCCGAGGAGAATGCCAATGCTTTAACCAAGTGTTTAGCTGAGGCATTCATCCGTCAAGCTGCGCATACAAAGAACTTCTTCCAACTAGATAAAAAGAACAAGGTTCTTGAGTTTCAGAAGGTTCCAACTAGATAATAATATCAGCATTTAGGAAAAAAATTAGGAACCGTTTTGGAATATCTACCATTTTCCTTTTTAAATATCTTAATCATAAATTATGTGGAGAGATTTTAATTATAGAAAGGATAAATTAAGGTAAATAAAAAAAAGTGAATTTTTTTGTGGTAAAAAGGAAAATAAAATTCAAAAAAGGGTTAAGGGGCAAACATACTAGAGAAAACCACCTACCTGGAGATCATCATACTATGGAAATTATGATACTTGATAACTAGGCTCTCGTACTACTAATAACCACCTACCTGGAGATCACAACTAAATTTACCAGCATCTGCATACAAACATACTAGAGAAAACCAAACTGAGCTTGCTACTACAAGCACTAAAACATGAATGCAAACCTTGATAATAATATAATACTAGTACGGATAATAAAATTTGGGAATGAACTCACTGCCAAGGACGCTGCAGATGCTTAGTCAATGTCATCAATGGGAATGAGATAGTCTAGTCTATGAATAGGCCCTGCCCATGATTCTAAGGCCATATCAAAATAATTTTTTTACGTTGTTGCAGCTAAATAAAATCAAGTTAAAGTAGCATAATTTATAACATTAAAGAGCATGACAAGAATTTGTGCAAAACATCAATAGAATGTTAGACGAGCAGAAGCTATAACACTGGATTGACATTAATATAAAAATTTAAAGGTTATCGAAAAAAGCCATTATGTGATAACATTACCAAGTAAATTCACCTCATTAAGATATTCTTGCCACAAAACAAAATCATACTCATAAATTTTTAACCAAAAGAAAAAGTGCAGTGATATTTATTTAGTCTTAAAAAGCACATGTCTCATTTGGATAACTTCTGGTTTGTTCGCATGTGTCTGGCCTCTTCAAGTTGCCTGGTTGTGATACAATCTTTTCCTTTCCACTGTAGTTTAGCTGGTTAAATCGGCATAGATGTCATATTTATAGGTCCGCCAACCTCTCTAAACCCAACTCGTCTTGTTGATCTTGACATAGATGTCTGGCTAGCTCCTTGAATTTTTTCAGCTCGACACTCTTTTTCGTTCGGAATGGGGAATGTCAAATTTGGATCAGAAGAGTGAGGTAATGATCCGTCCGTGCACTGCATTGTAGTATTCTCGATCTATATCAAAAACACATAATTAAAAAAAAATTCTTAGTTTAAAACATAAACACAAACTGAAGGTGACTAATCTCAACAATAAAAATACTCCCATAAAACTTCTAAAATCCAAGCATTAAAACTTTCACACATATTGTTGTCCACACACATGGATTTGCATCTATTAGAAAAAAAAGCTCTACACCAAGTGTGCGGCGGATATTTCAACAAATCAGTAGCTGCTCGTTTACTAACTTCGGACAACTCCTTTAAGTTATCTTTAAACTCCTCCTCATACGTGGACCAAGCACATAACCAAATTTTTTTACGTAATTCTCCTGCCCTCCATTTCTTCGACCAGTTAGCAACAATGTGTCTCGCACACCATCTATGCTCAGCTGCTGGTTGTATGTCATTAATTGCTTGCAATAAACCCTCTTTAAAAAAATGACTTGATTATCTTCAAATTGTACATTACAGAGTGCTTATCAGTTAACTTCTGCAGCAGTTTGTAGTTCCAGGCTTCACGCGACCAAGTTTGCCGTAACAGATCCTCTAGTACAGAGATTTTTAGGTGCAGACATTCAAATTTCAAACTATTTTTCTTGGTAATTAACAATGAAACATAAAAAATAATATACTACAGTACATAAAATACTAGCAAAGCCTCGCAGAAAATGAAAACAAAAACTGATGCAGAACAGTATTACAGTGCAGTTCAGAAAACTAATAGACTGTGTGGAATACTATAATTAGTGAAACTACGAATGGAGAAAACAAAATCATGTGATGCATAAAAAAGAATGCAGAAAATATACTTGATAATCATGCAAAATGCATAATTATGCAGAAGACAGAAAACTAAAAATTGAATGTTGAACAATACACACCTTTTACATATCAGATATGTAGGTGTATGAAGTTCCATCACCCAAGTCCAGAGCTTCAACTAGCAATGTCAAAAACCATGCACCTCCATTTGACCTTGGTTTCTTTGTTGACGCAAGCCCACGCTAGAGGAAAATTCTGGTATTGAGCATCTCTTCCAACAGCAACTAACAATTCACCCTTAAACTTAGTTTTTAGGAAACACCCATCCAAGCCGATGAGTGGCCTGCATGCCTCTTTAAAGCTTCTTTTACATGCATCTAAACATACAAAAAATCTCTTGAATACCCTTTTACCATCCCTTAACCCATCCTTGCAAAGTTCAAGACGTACAACAGAACCTGGATTTGAGTTTATTAACTCTGCATCGTATGGTTCAAGCTCACTGAATTCGGTAGTAAACCTTCCACTAAACTCATCCAAAACTAACTTTCTTGCCCTCTTACACTTAAAAAAAGAAACACTGCATCTTAGTTCAGCCTCTGCATCTGATTTCATATCCTTCACCTTGTAATCAACCCTATTCAAAATTCTAGATTTGAAGTGACTGGCAATGAATCTTGTAGAACAACGAGCATTTTTGAAAATTCTAAAACAATTATGTTCTTCCTGAAATGTTTTAACACGTAAACCAGGTTGATTCCCATCTTTCGATACTAAAAGTAAGAAAGGACACCCTTCCTCACATTTTACTCGAAGCCTAGAAGGTTCATTTTTAACATATTTTAATGAAACACCCCGAGATATACCATATTTTGTAATGGCCTCTCTAACTTCATAAGCATTTGCAAATGTCATCCCTAACCTAAAAGTAGGTCTATCATCATCCATTGAAATTTAATCATATACCTTGCATCCATAATATTGAAATCTTCTTCCCCATCTTCACCACTACTATCTTCATTTGTATCCACTGCATTATAAATGTGATCTTTAAATTCATTGTCACTACTCTCGGAGGTGTCATTATCTCCATATACACATTTTGTTTTATCTCCCTGGTTGACATTTAGTTCGACCCCTATACCAACCCTATTCTGAAGTACTTCATCAAAATGTTTTTGACTTTCATCACCAATCTCACTGTCAACTCTCATTCCATTTCCGATTTGCTATCTTGTGTACCACAAAATTCAATTATTTTGTGTATCCATTCGTCATCCAACACATCATCTGATGAGTTAGTCGGTTCTACCACATAAAAATCTACTGCAGTACTATTGGAATTAAGTACATTCACTAAATTTCTAGTCCCAAAATCGTTCTCAATCATTATGAATCTATTATTTGCTTCTAACCCGTGTTCTCTACCATACACTGCCTTGACATCTTTGTACCCATATCGATCTTTAAATTCACTGGCAATATCTATGAAACTCAATAAATCAACATCAAAGTGTTTTTGTATGTCAACATGTCCTCCAACATAGGTCATCTCAATTCTCACGTTCTAATTTCCATTTTCCACCAGAATAAAAATACAGGTCTAAGTACTGAGCAGTGCCGGCCCTGACCCAGTGCGGCCGGTGCGCTCGCACTGGGCCCACTGGAATTAGGCCCCTAAACTTAATGTACGTTGCTGAAGAAAATTGCAGCAAATATATATGTTTAATTTGATTAAGAAACTAGCAATATTGCCCGTGCTACGCACCGGCTTTAAATTTAGTAAAATATATTATTCGTTTTTTATTTTGTCTTACTTATATGTTACCAATGAAGTGTTTTTCAACAAAGTCCTTTGAGTGCATCGAATGAACAAATAATACTACTTTTTAACAATAATAAATTAACATAAACCAAGTCCTTCGTCTACTGGTGAATTTTACTTTCACCAATGATGAAATTGTTGCTGATCTTAAGGACGATAACAAAGCCTCATGTTACTGAAAGTTATCTGGATGAAAGGACATCCTTTCAATTTAACATACCTGGTCGCTTGGTCATTTGTACACTTTACATTGATTCTGGTCTAACTGGACGCAAGACAATCAATGACACTGTTGGAGGATTGTGTGCTAATGGTGGTGGTGCCTTTTCTACAATTTCATTATGATTACAAAAATACTTTACGTGATAAACTCATTTGAAAAAAAAAAAAGAAAACCGACATCTATCTTCAGCTATTGCTTAATTGAAAAAAATAACCATCGACACATCAAATAAATACATATATTGTATAATAAACATTACATGAGTATTCATAGACATTTAAGCTCTATGTGCATGCTGTTAAGATGAAATGATCGTTCAAATTATAATAAGTAATATTGTAGTTAATCATATTGTGCTTTACTCACCTCTGATAGCAATGTAGGATAAAATGGGGTATTTTGATTACTTGGTAAGGACTTTTCTCATAGAAATTTCAATGTGAAGATAAGGTGAAAAACCATTTAATCTGGTCGAGATAAATGATATTGATTGATAGATAATTATCATAATCATACAAAATCAATTACAATAAAAAAAATTTAATACAAAAATAATCGTCCATAATTTGTGACATCTAATCAGATATATTAGAATATCCATAATATTCCATCAAAACCTAATATCGAAAAACATTTTAAAATTTTCAAATTTTATATAATTCATATAATTGTGAGCAATTTTTTTTAATTTGACAAATTAAAGGAAAAAATGAAATGTATTTTGGATTGGAGGGATATTTTTGGGATGTATTTTTTAAAAAGAAATTTAACTTTTGAAAACACTAATTTATCAAATAAAAAAATGTATCTACCTTTATATTAATTGACATTCTTGGGAATTTGTGTTTAATATTAAGACTGATTAGTGTCCTAAAAGTAAAACACATCCTTCACTATAGGATATACACAACTTTACATATAAATTATATATCCTAAAGGAGAAAGAAAAGAGTTAAAAACCAATGTTTGCATGAACAACTGGCGGCAACTTGAACCAATTGAAGCAATCGATCAATTCATAACCGCTTCTATCAAACTCCGATCATCATAGTACAGGTATTCTGATTATATTCTGTTAAAGTTTCGGTAAAACTTGATCAATTCGTATGATCGACTTGAAAAATCTAAGGTTTATTCACATTGACAGTTGTGTTTATGTATTCCAGAGTTGTTCTACATACTATATGAACTTCTTAATAGGGTTAAGATTCTTGATTACGTCTATATTATCTTAATCTTTAAATCATTTATGAGTATAGTTACTTAAACCCATATCCATACCTGTAATTAAGTACATAATCGATAGTATGATTAAGTAAATTAAGACGATTTTCATAAAAACCTAAACTTTTGTATGCAGGAAAAGTATGACGAATAGGACATCAAGTTTGGCTATTGAAAGTGGTATATTATTATTTAATTATATACAATATAATTTATATTATTCACGAAATTTGAATGGGCTAAATTTTCCTTTTTGTTATCGTACAGGAACAAAAATGGCTATTTCGAGTTTCCTTTATGCAAATAACAACCTGGGAACTTTTGGAAGATTTGTAAGTATAATGCAACGCTATGAATATTATCTTGACAGTAGCTAGATTTACATTAAGTTTATGTTTCCAGTCTGATGTAAATATATTATTTAATGAATTGTAATGTTGATTTAGTCGGTTTCACAAATTATTGTAGAGAATTCCTAAAAGCTTTCACGATGAATATGGAGCTGTACTTCCTTTCTGTAACACCCCCAGATTCGGGGTCCGGGATCCGGTGGTTACGGTTCCCAATTCTGTCCACAACAATTGAACTTTCCTTAACATAAAATAAATTACGTCTCTATGACCCAACACAACAATATAAAACACACCCGTTATAGTCCCAGAGATGAAATCAGAGTAACAATCAAATTTTTATTAATCACATTATGAGTTCTTACAATCCAAAAGAATTTCAATATAAATACATACTCTTTGCCATCCATTTACATAAGTCATACTAGACCATATTCTTGGTACTGAAAGAATAAATATATCCTACCAATAGCTTCTTCTTCAGCTCTGGTAGTCTCATCGTCCTCGCCCGCGTCGAGTGCGCCTTGTGCGAGTCATCTGGTCTAGCTGTTGTTGTGATATAATAATAAAGCAAGGGTGAGCAATAGCCCACCAACAATAATATATAACTGAACGATAATATAGAACAGTTCAAAAGTATCTTTCAAACCATATGCCATGCATTTACGGAAATGATGCCAGTATAATATGAACGATGAAGTTACAAGGTAACTTAAAGTATTTGTTTGTAGAAATATCTGCTACATCAAAGTAAGCGAGATATTCTTATTGTTATTAAGAAGAGGAACTTGCAAGAAAAGGTTGCAATTCCAGTTATGACCCTTTTCCAACTCTGCCAACAGTAATCATGTTGCAGGAAATAAATAAATTTGGATGATGAACCAATGATGGAGTATTCACCGCGCCCGCTGTTCCAATCTTGATGATCAGTCGAGATCGTACAGCTCAATTTAGATTTACTACCGGTAGAAGGAAGAACTGACGGCTTTACTTGTATACCGCCTTACTAGCTCTCCCCGGCCAACGGTTGGGCCAAAGGGGATGGACCGGCGCTACTCGGCCTCTTACACGACTCCTAGTTCAAATAGAATTCATGATTCTGAATGTAACGTTCGTCCCCCTTTCCCCAAGTATAATACTTGTTGATAAGACTCCACAAAGTAGTCGTATCTTGTTGGAAAGGAAAATTTACCAATAACTCCCAAGCTATTACTTGGTAACGGATATCAACTTGTTCCAATAATCTTACCCCTCGAAAGATGAGAAGGTAAGTAACGACTTAATAAGTCAACAGCACCCGAGTTGCGGGTGAAGGGAATACTTTATGACCGGGAAGTCGACAAGATAAATAACATTTCCCAAGTAAGGTTCCTTTATTATTAAGGAGATAGACTCAAAGAAGAATGATGTCTGAGAACCTTTCTTGATATAAGATTAATAATAATATGACTCCGAGATATTTTCTGTAATAATCGAAGAAGATAAATCTTATCGAGATTATTCTAAGTATGGAATAAATATTCAGAGAATATTTAATGAGTTAAAATATTTAAAGAATATTTGGGAATATGAAAGAATATCTTTAATCAGAGTATTTCTCAAAATAATCCCTGAAGAAATATCAGGAGAATATTTATTGAATAAATAAATATTTAAATGAATATTCAAAACAATATTCATTAATTAATAAGACCTGAAAAGAATATTTAAGGTAATATTCATAATTAATTAGGAATTTAAATGAATATTCAAAAGTAATATTCATTTAATGAATAATATCCTAAATGAATATCAAGTAATATTCATTTAGTAATCCAAGCCTTAAGGAATATTCGAGATAATATTCGATAATTAAATCAAGCTTCAGATGAATATTAAAATAATATCCATCAAGTATTTAATATCTTAAATGAATATTCAAAAGTAATATTTATTTAATAAAATAATATTCTAAAAGAATATCCAAATAATATTCATTTAATAGTCTCATCTTTAGAAGAATATTCGAAATAATAGTCGATAATCAATTCGACTCTGAATGAATATTGAGAAATATTATTTGTTCAAATAATTATTTGAAGTAAGGATCGTTAAAATAATTAGTCTCGAACGAATATTCAAATAATATTCGTCGCCCAAATAATAGAAAATATTTACTTAAATATTTTCCTCCGAGGTAATCTCGATATATCAAGGAATATTGACTCCCGGTCTATTTTTGATTAATAAGATGTATACGCCCTTCTATGAGGGTCTTACAATAACCGGCTTATAACTGATATATAACTATCTAGCTTATAAGCCAACAATAACATTCAGGGAACAAGTATATCAATTCAACTTGAAAGTAGGCATGCATGCAATGGCATATGTATATCAGCAATCATATATATATATTTATTCAATCACAACAACAGCCTAAAAGAAGGGAATTGAAACTTGCCTGGTAGTCGAGTACGGTAAGGGTTAGTGGTAGCGGGTCCCGGTTCAGGTTGGTGATCTATAAATAGCCAAGGCATTCGGGATTAATCACTTAACATATTAAAAGTTAAGTTATACTTAATTCGAAACACGTTCTCGAGTTATCTCGTTATACCCCTTTTAGTGGATTACTTTTATCACTGATCCGACCCGACATTCGTTCGTTAATACGACATGTCATTGTACTTATACTTGGGACATACTTAAGTCATATGAGTTCTAAAGTCGATCGTTACGAACCAATAATATACTCCGAGTTTTATCGCCTGTTTTCTAAGTGTTTTACCGAAGTTATAAAAGAGTCGTCTTTTAGGGGTTCGTTCGCGTTTAACCTCGACTCGAACATTTTTAATAAATCAAAAAATGATCCTTTTGACATACGGTTTTCTTTCACACCTTCATTTTTACCTCTAGTATTTATTTTCCAAGATTTGCCATGACTTTACATATTTTACGAGGGTTCAAATTCAGTTACGAATTCTCGGTTACGGTTTCGAAATACTTTTAGTAAACCGGCCGTAACTCCTAAACCGTAAGTCCGTTTCACGTGATCTTTATATCAAAACGAAGCTTATAACATAAGATATCCTAAAATGGCAGAAAAGTTTCTGGTCAGTAGGGTCTTGATGTGAAAAATGGCATACAAAACATGATATTGTAAAATCGGGCATTATAACGGCTATGTTTACGCGTTTTCCAAAGTTTTTACACTTTATCTCGATCTAACAAAGATCAATCCAACCACACAAACGCATGATAATCATCATGACTAGTCTATCAACAACTCATCTCAACCATCTCATGGATCACAATCCAAACAACAACCATAATCAACTAATAACATAGATCTAAGCATAACATAGCATACTAACACTAAATCATCCATAAAACTCATAAAATCTCAAAATGGTACCAAGGGTTTTTGGAGCTTGTTACCTTCCTTGGAGAGTGAATAACACTTGGTAAGCCTTGTCTAGTCCTTAGATTACCTTAACAAAGCTTGGATCATCCAAACAAAACAAGAAATCAAAGTTAGTTTCTTAAAATCACTATTCACCCTAGGCTTGGATGATTTATTTGAAAATGGAAAACATGGAGTTTGAAGCCAAGATTTCTAGGGTATCACTTTTATGAATTATAGGACTTACCATAAAAATTTGGAGATCAAACAATGGTGGAAGCTTGGACTTTGGATTTGGAATTTAGGGAGGAAGTAGAATGGAATGTTTTGGAGGGGGAGAGAGTTGCTTGCTTGTTCTTGATCTTTTCCTTGTATTATTGTGTTGCCTTGAATAATATCTTGCTAAAGTAGCTTTATTAAAGTGCCTAGGTCATCCATGATGCAATCAAGAGACATGTGTTGCATTTTGAATGGTTTTCATGCTAAGTATTGGTTTGATATCTAAGTACTACTTCCATCTCCAAGTATGCTAGTTACTTTAAGCCACTTGGTTGCTAGATATTTATTCTAGTAGCTTACACAAGACTCTTGCTTCCTCTGCTTGTTTCTGTGTCCGGTTATTGCCCGTTTCGATTGATCGTTCGTAGGAATATTTCACGGATTTCTAATTAGGGTTTACCGGGAATCCTTTTTAATATCAATACTTTCATTCTCCATCTTTCATTCTAACTTTCCAATTTATATTCCTTAAATCCATTCGTTAAATACTTAAGGCTATCAGTGTCCAGGGAACTCTCGGAGAAAATAAAAGTGCGGTTTTCAGAATCCGACAGCTTTTACATACACTTATTTTCCCCCTGGATCACTAATACGAACTCGGAAATCCGTCCCGAATGCTTCTATATAGTGTCGTCTCATATTATTATATACTCCCACCAAAACACTATTCATTCTGTATTCTTTACTTGTTCTCTTAGGGTGGTACAATTGTCCGTATTCTCTTTCGATCGTTCCTTATCCTTTTTACGGAACTACTGGATTAATCGTTACATGAGAATATTCTCCTGCTTGAAAGTGCCATATCTTATTCCCTTAGAAGATAGATTATTCTTACCTATGTTGTTACCCTTTAGCATTCTTCAAGACATAGAAATAATAAAGTCGAATTCCATTCATTCTTTCCAAATATCAATTATTACATTGTAGCCATAACCACTCCTCAGTGGTTTCCTACCTTCCTTCTTAAATCAAATATAATAACATCCCAAAATATCAAATCCTCAAAGTTAATATCTCAATTCTTGGATTATAATAATATTTAATCCACTGTCCGGTCAAATATTATACCGAAAAAGAATTTGGAATTTCTGAATTCCGATCGTCTCTGCATTCACTTATTTCCTCCGCGTATTATTAATATGACTTCGAAACATCCATATCACGTCCCGTACATAGGGTGGCGTGA
Source organism: Saposhnikovia divaricata (assembly GCA_036435485.1). NCBI lineage: Eukaryota > Viridiplantae > Streptophyta > Magnoliopsida > Apiales > Apiaceae > Saposhnikovia > Saposhnikovia divaricata. Next base: position 2,437,374 of record JAZHRN010000145.1, on the reverse strand, counting down.
AAAGTATTCCAACTTACAAAATCACTACTCATCCACCAAATTACTATGCATGTATAGGAAACACTATGCACGTACGGGAAACACTATGCACGTACGGGAAATACTATACACGTATGGAAAACACTATGCACGTACTCATTTCCCTTCAAGGATCCATTAGCTCCTTCCTGGATGGTAGATTATTCTTATCTAGGTCCTCAACCATCGAATTACTCTATTCTGACAATATACCAATGCATCAGGATCATTGTCCCAAGCAATATCCATTCATTACAATCATTGTTCTTTGAAACCACCATTCATTAGAGCTGGTGACCTTGTTGTCGGAATCATTGTTCTTCATTTTATCATTACTTAATAAAAAGTTTTAATTATATCCAAAATTTGGGGTTCTTACAGTCTCCCCTCCTTAAAAGGATTCCGTCCCGGAATCAGGTAGGAAGCAAAGAGTCGTTTGCCTGTCGTTCCCTTTTTAGCTTCCCGGTCAATTCTTAGTCGTTCTACCCTTCCTCAGCACATCTTCTAGTGCTACAATCCATACTTTATCCTTTTTCCATCAACGTTGCTACTTTTCGTACAACTCACTATCCGGGTTATACTCTTACTCAGTCTTATCCTTATTGATACCTGCAGTAACATTGGTATCACTATCACCCCATGATTCGGAGGTAACCTCGCTCGTACTGTGCATTTCCTGATTGCTTTAATCTTCGCAATCTCGATCAATATAGAGAAGTGGAAAGATTTATTGAGAGATCACTATGATCAATTGAACATTTGTTATATTGCATAGTTAGTACAGAAGGGGGCCAGCCTTTAGTACTTGACAAGCAATTAAACAAGTCATGGCATTCCACTTAGACTTCTATCACATAGACAGATAGTCACGTAGCAGTACCTCCCCTCCTAAAAGGGTTGTTCTTCTCAATTCATAAAGAAGATGAATAAGAGAGAAGAAGAGAAAAAGAGTTCTAAAGGATTATAGAAAGCTTTCATGGTTGTAGAATATCATACTCAGAATTTACCTCTGAACTATAGAGGTTTATCAAAGAAGAAATTAATCATAATTATATCCAATACTATTTGATCGCAATCTCACGTGTCAACATATCTTGCTGCTTTGTCCATTATTCTCTGGACCTGTACCCTGGTTCCACCTTAGCAACTTACTTTTGGAAAATATTTGAACCTTTTAGGTTAAATCTTAGTTTCTCGCTTGACACCATTGTTACTGACATTCCATGTCACGCTACTAGCTTTTTCATATCTATAATATTAACACTATCAGGTTGTCATCCCGAGAATTCATCGGAAAACCCATTTATTAATCCATTCCTAACATTCCTTGCTTCCTATTTCGTAATTGCTTTCCCCGTCCTTTCTTTATCAATCACATCCTTCTTATTATCTGATTCTTATTTACTTCTGCCAACCTTGTTTCTCATCACTTGTTCTTTTCTATCCGTGGTTTTCCACAGATTGTCTTTCATAAGTCGGACCAGGTCGCACACCTACCTGCTCGCACTCTTATCATCTGTCGAACATCTGCATTTTACTGGCATAGCCTGGCCACATGAAAACCCGTTCTGACCGTGCTATAAGTTTTGGGGATAAGGCTGGCTCGAATACCGCCGTCCGAACACTTTAAACTCTCAGGTGGCCCAATAAGTCTCAGGCTCAACCGCCCTTCCCTCCAAGTCTCATTAATTCTTTCCATGGGAATATCTTTAACATCATGAATCATCAACCTCATATTCTCTATCTTGTTTGCGCAGAAGTACACTAACATAAACTTGTTTGTCATTCATCAACATGCCATTTAGTTAATCAATGGCAGCACTTTCTTTATCTTTACATTGTCATCTATTTTCTTAGAAGAATCACCATCGCTTGTTGTTTACGTAGTGCATTAATAGCTAACCCTACGGGTTTCAATCCTTTAGGGAGACAAAGTAATCACTATTCCTTATTCATAAGGAACACTTCTTGAACTTGATGTAGATATTACATGAAGTAGATAAAATTGCAGAAGAGTTTCAAGCATCGCAGCTAGGTCCGGTTGATGAAACCATCACGCATGCATCTCCCATAAAATACTGGAAACTTAATGGTTTACTTCATCAATATTGTATCATGGTCCTGGTTTGCCTCAAAACGGGACCTTCTAAGGTGTGTAGTTTGCTTAAGACAATATCGGGAATCGAATCTTTACTTAAACTATTATTACCTTCGATTCTTGCACAATCATCAAAAGGAATGTAACTTCCTCCACTCCAATATGACCTTCAAGGTCTTTCCAAATATCATTTTGTTTCTTCGGTATGAACATTTATAATTATTCCTTTATAATTAGACTGTCGGCCACTTCATTGGCCTTCCCTGATAATAATAATTTCTGGTAATCCTTGTTCTCTGGATATATTCCAATTTAAACATTTCTACCTCATTCCCATCATTGTTGGGTGAAAGCATTCTCCCTTAAGCTCTGCTGATGGAGAAAAGTATATTTATCAGTCTTTCTCCATAAGTCATTGCTTTCACCTACCCGTGGGAACTTTGTCACGTTTATTCCCAATCCTACTTAGGATACTTCTCTTTTTAGTTCTTTCCTTATCTTAGGATAATCTCAACCTTTATAGGTTCAACCCATACTTCCTCAGGGTTTCATACATGCCTCATCTGGCATTATTGTTACTATGTCATACATTCCTTACCAAACTTCCATTTTGAAGTTTGGAATATTACCTTTTTCCTTGTAAGGTTTCATAGGTCATCCTCATCCTTCCTCCTGTATTTTCTGGGTACAGGGTATATCAAAATGTCATTGATCAATACTCTAATAATTCTATCTATGTTCTTTCCAGAACTCTTTTTAATAATCCTTACCGGTCATTGTTGCCTTAGCAAGTCCAACTCATATCATCTGAAGTCATAATGTCATTATTAGGGTTAATGCCACCCCTTGTGCATTCCCCAGGGTTTGTCTTAACTTATGGATATCCTATCCTTAATTCAACTGCCAAGGAATTCTTGCATCTTATAATTGGCAATCAGATCATATATCCTTAATAAAGGTCTCTTTTCAATCATTCTCATTTGATAATCGATCGGTGGCTTAATGCCACCCTCTCCTTTCAGACAGTTGTCAGCCTATTTGGCCTTCCAAAAAGGCAACGTTTGCCTATCTCCTCTCTTACAGAACTTGGTAATGGTAGCAAGGATGTTTTGGAAGATATTGGTCGAGTTCTACGTGAATCTCTTAGTACTTATCGTTCTTCTCAAATGTACTTGCCTTAGACAAAATTTCTACAGCACACTGATCCATCTCTGACCATTTCTATACTCTCTTCATAAACCTTCGTTGTTTACTTCCCTTAGTCGTAATATGTTCATGGTATTCATGATACCCTAACATCATACATCTCAAGTCACTATACTTCCATTTTACTCTTAATCTTGGACAACCATATACACATGAGTCACTTTAGTACGGGTTACCCCATCCCAAAAAGGTCTAGTAAATTCCCCATCAAAACATGGGTTGCAAAGGGTTTAGTAGAAGACTCCTACGATCTCATTAATATTTCCTTTATATCAGAAGCCCTTGCAGTCGGTGCTTACTTAGAAGCAACCCTGCTTTGTCTTTTCATTGATGGTCTAGTCACTTTATAGTCCGTTGTGACTTGGCCTCAACTGGCCACACTAAAATAAAAATATATGATTTTAGGGGTTGGCTAATAGCATTACTTTTCTAGCAATTGCCGGCATAATGCCTTCTTCTTTGATACCTTTCTACCTTTCCAAAACTTTACTCCATATAAGTCTTAATCGACTACTCGGCACCGTCTCCAGTCACCTTTCCTCCACTTTTATCTTTTCCATTATTCTTATCAATCCCGCGTGCCACACAAGCTTACCATTCCTGGCATAACAGCCCTTTCATTTAAGTCAATCCTGGAATTTCTCAGTCCGGCTGGTTTCTTACTTACATTTCCTGTTTTCGTCCAATCTCACTTCATCATTTTATCACTACCGTCGATTGTAATGCTCAGGGTCCGTTTACTAACCCATTTTACAGCATCCTTACCCAAATCACAGGGTTTGCTCCAGTTTCTACTCTCTTCCATGACATTCTCTGATAATCAGAAAGACAAGGTTTGCCAAAATTCACCAAATTCCTTTCCAGACTCAGGGAAATTTTGATCAATCTACCCACCTACTGGTAACATCAAGGAGACCAGTTTCGAAACCTGAAGAATAGTTCTATGAACCTCCAAGCAGGTGGAATCATAAGCAGTCATAGTTAACGAAATAATCATCATCAGATTGGAAGTTTACCCACTGGAGAGGAATCAATTATATCCATCCCTTAGAAGGGAATCAATAGTTTCAAACTGAAACCTGTCATAACGTCCTGATATTCAATACTACCAAATGTCGGTCTACCTAACCCTTTATGCGAAGCGTCGTTGGAAGCACAAAGTCTCCTTTTTCCATTAAGCAATGCCAGCTCTTGGTCATTACCAATTTCACTTTTTAGCTCCAGGAAGATTTTCTCACATTTTTCTCTTTAACTGCTGATCGTATTACTTGATCTATTATAATTCCGTGTCGGAGTAAACTTAAGGTAACTACTATAATCCATTCAAAGAGAAGAAGGAATTTAATATTCCTCTAAATCACATGCATCTAACGTTTCTGGTTCATCATTTAACTGAGTTGAATTAACTCTATACTCAGTCTCTGGCAGTAGTCTCATTACGAGTTCATCTTGACTCACTGGTCTTATCTTCCGGTAGGTTCTGAGATCATTGTCTTGCTTACTACTTTCTTATATAACTTTACCCAATCATGCTGTCACTTCCCAATGTCTTTACTTTCTACTGATTCATTCATGAACATTTCCCTGAATAAAAACCACCTCATTAACCTCACTTTGGTTTCGTAAATTATAACCTATGACATCTGCCTTCTCGTGGCGAATTATTACTGACAATATTCATACTGATTCATTTATCAAATGATATGGTACTTACTGCCTCATTCTCAACTATTCCTAGGGACTCTGCTCCTTGTCCTATATCGCTGTCTTTGATAATCATACATCCCTCTAGCTCTTTCTTTGTTAAGATGAAAATCTCTAAGGATTCTCATCTATTTCCATATAAGATCTCAAGTAATTCTTCCAATCCTTCTTTCTTGCTGGTAGTACATCTGGTAGTTCGGCTATGAATTCAACATGCATCTTCAGATCTCTTAATAATATCTCGGTTCTTTATACTCACTTTTCTGAGCACCATATCTTAATCATCACAATCATTCTGGCTGCGACCCTCATTACCCATGGGTAAGCTCCTTATCCTAACAGGATTTTCCTTATCTGCTGGAACCTCTTCCGGGTCTCCAGTAGGGTACTCCATCGAATTACTCGCTGATCTTCAACATATAAAGCATCATCGCGCTGCTGCTCGTATGCCTCAAGGTCTGTCGCCTTACTCGTCGATACGATATCGAGTTAAGTTACTATCATGATACTTACGAGTTCCCATAAGGGTTTTATATGTCATCACTACATTAAGTAGTCCGACTATGAACTTGGCAAGAGTTCTTATTATCTTATTGAATTTATTGTTTTAACGTCACCTCATCTCTGGGGTTTATAACGTACGCTCTGATACCACTTCTGTAACACCCCCAGATCCGGGGTCCGGGATCCGGTGGTTACGGTTCCCAATTCTGTCCACAACAATTGAACTTTCCTTAACATAAAATAAATTACGTCTCTATGACCCAACACAACAATATAAAACACACCCGTTATAGTCCCAGAGATGAAATCAGAGTAACAATCAAATTTTTATTAATCACATTATGAGTTCTTACAATCCAAAAGAATTTCAATATAAATACATACTCTTTGCCATCCATTTACATAAGTCATACTAGACCATATTCTTGGTACTGAAAGAATAAATATATCCTACCAATAGCTTCTTCTTCAGCTCTGGTAGTCTCATCGTCCTCGCCCGCGTCGAGTGCGCCTTGTGCGAGTCATCTGGTCTAGCTGTTGTTGTGATATAATAATAAAGCAAGGGTGAGCAATAGCCCACCAACAATAATATATAACTGAACGATAATATAGAACAGTTCAAAAGTATCTTTCAAACCATATGCCATGCATTTACGGAAATGATGCCAGTATAATATGAACGATGAAGTTACAAGGTAACTTAAAGTATTTGTTTGTAGAAATATCTGCTACATCAAAGTAAGCGAGATATTCTTATTGTTATTAAGAAGAGGAACTTGCAAGAAAAGGTTGCAATTCCAGTTATGACCCTTTTCCAACTCTGCCAACAGTAATCATGTTGCAGGAAATAAATAAATTTGGATGATGAACCAATGATGGAGTATTCACCGCGCCCGCTGTTCCAATCTTGATGATCAGTCGAGATCGTACAGCTCAATTTAGATTTACTACCGGTAGAAGGAAGAACTGACGGCTTTACTTGTATACCGCCTTACTAGCTCTCCCCGGCCAACGGTTGGGCCAAAGGGGATGGACCGGCGCTACTCGGCCTCTTACACGACTCCTAGTTCAAATAGAATTCATGATTCTGAATGTAACGTTCGTCCCCCTTTCCCCAAGTATAATACTTGTTGATAAGACTCCACAAAGTAGTCGTATCTTGTTGGAAAGGAAAATTTACCAATAACTCCCAAGCTATTACTTGGTAACGGATATCAACTTGTTCCAATAATCTTACCCCTCGAAAGATGAGAAGGTAAGCAACGACTTAATAGGTCAACAGCACCCGAGTTGCGGGTGAAGGGAATACTTTATGACCGGGAAGTCGACAAGATAAATAACATTTCCCAAGTAAGGTTCCTTTATTATTAAGGAGATAGACTCAAAGAAGAATGATGTCTGAGAACCTTTCTTGATATAAGATTAATAATAATATGACTCCGAGATATTTTCTGTAATAATCGAAGAAGATAAATCTTATCGAGATTATTCTAAGTATGGAATAAATATTCAGAGAATATTTAATGAGTTAAAATATTTAAAGAATATTTGGGAATATGAAAGAATATCTTTAATCAGAGTATTTCTCAAAATAATCCCTGAAGAAATATCAGGAGAATATTTATTGAATAAATAAATATTTAAATGAATATTCAAAACAATATTCATTAATTAATAAGACCTGAAAAGAATATTTAAGGTAATATTCATAATTAATTAGGAATTTAAATGAATATTCAAAAGTAATATTCATTTAATGAATAATATCCTAAATGAATATCAAGTAATATTCATTTAGTAATCCAAGCCTTAAGGAATATTCGAGATAATATTCGATAATTAAATCAAGCTTCAGATGAATATTAAAATAATATCCATCAAGTATTTAATATCTTAAATGAATATTCAAAAGTAATATTTATTTAATAAAATAATATTCTAAAAGAATATCCAAATAATATTCATTTAATAGTCTCATCTTTAGAAGAATATTCGAAATAATAGTCGATAATCAATTCGACTCTGAATGAATATTGAGAAATATTATTTGTTCAAATAATTATTTGAAGTAAGGATCGTTAAAATAATTAGTCTCGAACGAATATTCAAATAATATTCGTCGCCCAAATAATAGAAAATATTTACTTAAATATTTTCCTCCGAGGTAATCTCGATATATCAAGGAATATTGACTCCCGGTCTATTTTTGATTAATAAGATGTATACGCCCTTCTATGAGGGTCTTACAATAACCGGCTTATAACTGATATATAACTATCTAGCTTATAAGCCAACAATAACATTCAGGGAACAAGTATATCAATTCAACTTGAAAGTAGGCATGCATGCAATGGCATATGTATATCAGCAATCATATATATATATTTATTCAATCACAACAACAGCCTAAAAGAAGGGAATTGAAACTTGCCTGGTAGTCGAGTACGGTAAGGGGTAGTGGTAGCGGGTCCCGGTTCAGGTTGGTGATCTATAAATAGCCAAGGCATTCGGGATTAATCACTTAACATATTAAAAGTTAAGTTATACTTAATTCGAAACACGTTCTCGAGTTATCTCGTTATACCCCTTTTAGTGGATTACTTTTATCACTGATCCGACCCGACATTCGTTCGTTAATACGACATGTCATTGTACTTATACTTGGGACATACTTAAGTCATATGAGTTCTAAAGTCGATCGTTACGAACCAATAATATACTCCGAGTTTTATCGCCTGTTTTCTAAGTGTTTTACCGAAGTTATAAAAGAGTCGTCTTTTAGGGGTTCGTTCGCGTTTAACCTCGACTCGAACATTTTTAATAAATCAAAAAATGATCCTTTTGACATACGGTTTTCTTTCACACCTTCATTTTTACCTCTAGTATTTATTTTCCAAGATTTGCCATGACTTTACATATTTTACGAGGGTTCAAATTCAGTTACGAATTCTCGGTTACGGTTTCGAAATACTTTTAGTAAACCGGCCGTAACTCCTAAACCGTAAGTCCGTTTCACGTGATCTTTATATCAAAACGAAGCTTATAACATAAGATATCCTAAAATGGCAGAAAAGTTTCTGGTCAGTAGGGTCTTGATGTGAAAAATGGCATACAAAACATGATATTGTAAAATCGAGCATTATAACGGCTATGTTTACGCGTTTTCCAAAGTTTTTACACTTTATCTCGATCTAACAAAGATCAATCCAACCACACAAACGCATGATAATCATCATGACTAGTCTATCAACAACTCATCTCAACCATCTCATGGATCACAATCCAAACAACAACCATAATCAACTAATAACATAGATCTAAGCATAACATAGCATACTAACACTAAATCATCCATAAAACTCATAAAATCTCAAAATGGTACCAAGGGTTTTTGGAGCTTGTTACCTTCCTTGGAGAGTGAATAACACTTGGTAAGCCTTGTCTAGTCCTTAGATTACCTTAACAAAGCTTGGATCATCCAAACAAAACAAGAAATCAAAGTTAGTTTCTTAAAATCACTATTCACCCTAGGCTTGGATGATTTATTTGAAAATGGAAAACATGGAGTTTGAAGCCAAGATTTCTAGGGTATCACTTTTATGAATTATAGGACTTACCATAAAAATTTGGAGATCAAACAATGGTGGAAGCTTGGACTTTGGATTTGGAATTTAGGGAGGAAGTAGAATGGAATGTTTTGGAGGGGGAGAGAGTTGCTTGCTTGTTCTTGATCTTTTCCTTGTATTATTGTGTTGCCTTGGATAATATCTTGCTAAAGTAGCTTTATTAAAGTGCCTAGGTCATCCATGATGCAATCAAGAGACATGTGTTGCATTTTGAATGGTTTTCATGCTAAGTATTGGTTTGATATCTAAGTACTACTTCCATCTCCAAGTATGCTAGTTACTTTAAGCCACTTGGTTGCTAGATATTTATTCTAGTAGCTTACACAAGACTCTTGCTTCCTCTGCTTGTTTCTGTGTCCGGTTATTGCCCGTTTCGATTGATCGTTCGTAGGAATATTTCACGGATTTCTAATTAGGGTTTACCGGGAATCCTTTTTAATATCAATACTTTCATTCTCCATCTTTCATTCTAACTTTCCAATTTATATTCCTTAAATCAATTCGTTAAATACTTAAGGCTATCAGTGTCCAGGGAACTCTCGGAGAAAATAAAAGTGCGGTTTTCAGAATCCGACAGCTTTTACATACACTTATTTTCCCCCTGGATCACTAATACGAACTCGGAAATCCGTCCCGAATGCTTCTATATAGTGTCGTCTCATATTATTATATACTCCCACCAAAACACTATTCATTCTGTATTCTTTACTTGTTCTCTTAGGGTGGTACAATTGTCCGTATTCTCTTTCGATCGTTCCTTATCCTTTTTACGGAACTACTGGATTAATCGTTACATGAGAATATTCTCCTGCTTGAAAGTGCCATATCTTATTCCCTTAGAAGATAGATTATTCTTACCTATGTTGTTACCCTTTAGCATTCTTCAAGACATAGAAATAATAAAGTCGAATTCCATTCATTCTTTCCAAATATCAATTATTACATTGTAGCCATAACCACTCCTCAGTGGTTTCCTACCTTCCTTCTTAAATCAAATATAATAACATCCCAAAATATCAAATCCTCAAAGTTAATATCTCAATTCTTGGATTATAATAATATTTAATCCACTGTCCGGTCAAATATTATACCGAAAAAGAATTTGGAATTTCTGAATTCCGATCGTCTCTGCATTCACTTATTTCCTCCGCGTATTATTAATATGACTTCGAAACATCCATATCACGTCCCGTACATAGGGTGGCGTGAAAAGTATTCCAACTTACAAAATCACTACTCATCCACCAAATTACTATGCATCTACAGGAAACACTATGCACGTACGGGAAACACTATGCACGTACGGGAAATACTATACACGTATGGAAAACACTATGCACGTACTCATTTCCCTTCAAGGATCCATTAGCTCCTTCCTGGATGGTAGATTATTCTTATCTAGGTCCTCAACCATCGAATTACTCTATTCTGACAATATACCAATGCATCAGGATCATTGTCCCAAGCAATATCCATTCATTACAATCATTGTTCTTTGAAACCACCATTCATTAGAGCTGGTGACCTTGTTGTCGGAATCATTGTTCTTCATTTTATCATTACTTCATAAAAAGTTTTAATTATATCCAAAATTTGGGGTTCTTACACTTTCCGTTTAAGGCTTAAGTGCAACTCGATTGAGTGGGATGCTAAGGATGATAGAAAATTGAAGATAATCTATGGTTTGGGAAGTTTTATGAAGTATTATGAAATCAAGATGTATGGACTGGTTCAATTCGACTACTGTGGTGAAGATGAGTTCTTTGTTAAAATATTTAAAAATGCAGCAATTCAACCTATCTATAGAAAAATGTGTCCATCAAAGTTTCTTGGTAGTGAAAAATGTCGAAATTGGAAGAAAACTGAATATATTGTTGATGATACTTCACTCGAATTTCAAAAAGCTGTTGCAATATGGTCCTTTAATGCCTTTATGGATTATGTGGACTATTTAGAGATGAAGATAGGTACTATGCACATTGATGGAGAACTTCCATATTTGGTAAGCTCTGTTTATATCATTTTCTCATTTTACTATTACTACATTTTTGCCATAAAACTGTTCTAATACTGTTTAATTATAGAGGTTGAGCAAGGATTTTGAAAAACTTTGGAAAGATTGGGAAAATGGAGCAAAGGTTTTTCTCCGTTTTACTGAAGTTACATGGGAAATTGATGTAGAATGGAAGGAAAATAGCTGTGTGTTTGGGAAAGAATGGTTTTCTTTTGCAGAAGAAACTAATTTGGAAGTTGGAGATACTTTGGTGCTATTTAGAATTCCTGAATCAGGACCTTATGCTGTAAATGTCTGCATTTTTAAAGGAAAGGATCAAATACTTGATGAAGGAAGAGGTAATTCTGATATTAAGGTCATCCTTTGTATTCAATATCTAGAAACTTGATATCCAAATCGACATTTAATAGTACTTTATGTTTGCAGAAAAGCATAGAGACCTACACAGGTCTTTTCTAAAAGTTGTATCTCAGCACTGTATGGATGAAGGAGTAATGGTATATTTACATTTTTTTCTTTATTCATTCTTCCATTCTTTCCAACTCTTGAATGCTTTTCAAATTTACTAAATAAACATTATTTTCATTGGCAATGTAAATATAATACCTAACAGATTGTACCAAAAGGAATCAGTGACAAATACGGAGAAAAGCTTGGTTCTGTAAATGAACTTGAAGTTTCAGGAAGAAAATTCTCTATTTTTTACAATCGTACTGGTGGTTATCTGTCAAATTTTCAGAACATAATTGAAACGTTCAATCTTCAGAAGAAGGAGACTATTGTTTTCACAATCAATGAAAGCAATGTGATGTATGCAAGGATTTACCAATTGGATGGTAAAGAGATAGCTTATGAGAATCGATCTGTTGATAAAGTAGTGCTTGGTCAGGCAATCTGGTTTTGGGATGTTTACTGGAAAACTGAAACAGGTTAGTTCACAAAATACTTTTTCTTATTTAAGAATGTCAATTGAAAAATTAGTCCACATTCACATGTACATAAATGTTACGAACTTGTAATTGTTTTGCAGAATTGGAAGAAAATGTTGCTACTGAATACTCATCAATGGAGAATGCGGAGGAATGCCAGAAAATGGAATGTGTATTAAATCTAAAATCTCAAACTTGTAGGACAATTATAAGAATGCCAACAATACCTATTTATATTATACTAAACATTGTGTTCTCTATATTATCTTTATGTACAGGTGAATGTTTCGAATGGAAGATTTCCATCATTTTTGATTTTCTTGGAATGTGACAATAAGATTTGCAATGAGCTGGTATGAAATAAACCAAACATGTTTTTTTACATTACATACAGACCTCTAGTATTGATCACACACAACTACTGATATAAAATATGATCAGATGTTTCCAGGAAAGTTTATTATGGAATGTCATGAAAAAATACCAAATAATGTCAAGTTACAGTTGCCAAATGGACGCGAATTCCATGTACATTACATGAAGAAGGAAAATTCAATTTTCCATGTAGCTTCTTTTGTGAAGGAATGTAGATTTCTATTTGGATCAATTATGGCTTACTCTTATAAGGGAAATGGAATTTTTCTTGTGCACTTACTAAGAGACGATTTCTGTGAAGTTGATTATCTTCAAATTAGAATTATACCAAGGGCACCTGTGTATGATCAAGGTCTGATACAACTTACACATGATGCTATTTTATTTTTATAATTATCTTAATTTTACTTAATGTTGTTTTCAGTATGCATTCGACTGACATTATGTAATTTTTGAATAGATGATATCAATGGAATTGGCTGGAAGTTTCTTTTCTTTACAATTAGTCCTGCTACTGAGACTGGACAAATTGTAAGTTTTTTAAAATGTTTACATATTCCCATTTGGTTTAATTATTATATTTTCCGTAGTTTACAATAACTATCGGAAACTTTAAGTAATAAGTACAACATTTAAGATAATAATTCAAACTTAAATTTGAAAATTAGGAAATTCCTCGAGGATTTTGGAGACGATTTGGAAAAGTAATACCAGGAACTGTTTCTTTTCATCTGAAAAATGGATTAGTATTCAATGGTCAATACATACATAGTGAAAGAAAAATTTCTGGTCTGCTTGACATGATTGGAATGAAGTACTTGGAGGAAAACGATGTAATATTGTTCACCTCTTGCGGAGCTGGAAAATTTGAGATTACTCTATTTGACAATGCAAAAGTTGAAAAAAGTTTAAATTACAACTTGATTGAATCAGGTATGTTCTTAGTGTGTAATTCAGTATTATGTTGTAAGTTAAATAGTATCGGTTTGATCTAATTATTTTGCATTTTTGTAGAAAAAGAAGTTGTGAAGGATTCTGCAGCAATTGTTACTGAAAATACTACTGCAAATTCCACTGTTGATGCTGAGATGAATGATGCTGCTTTGGACAATATCAATGAACATGCAATAGTGGATGTTGAAATGAATGAGGCCGCAGTCACATTTACTTCTGTGATGACTTGGTCAAATGTTAATAACTCTTCGCATGGAGTGGTATAATTTTCGACTTACTTTGCATGACAGTGAATTTTTTATGTATAACTACTTGTAAATGATAAGAACTGAAAGTTTAAAACATGATTGTCTATTGCAGTATATACCTGCCTACGTAAAACCTCGGAATCACAAATTCAAATCTGGTGAACGTGTGACATTAAGAACAGAGAATGGGAATTGGGAAGTGGGATTAGTCCTCTCTAATGGAATTGCAAGGTTTTCAGCAGGTTGGAACAAATTTGCAGAGAAAAATAAACTGAAGAAGAACGAAACTTTAACCTTCAGATTCTTGGAAAATGAAGCTGGATTATTATTTGACATTGGTTTTCCAGGACGTAGTTAATTTAGTTTGTGTTCCTACTTGTAATGGGCATACTTTTTAAAGTAGTACACATCACTTCTATCCTACATTTCCTAAGACATTTTGTTTAAGAGCATTTGTATTGTTTTTGTGTTTTAACATTCCATCAAAGATCTGAAATCTTTGGAAGTGTTTGTCGCCAAGAAAAGTTTGTATCATCTTATGGTATTCTAGTTTCGTTATGATTCCAGCAATATCTATAGAACATATGATTGTATCAAATACTATAATTTTTGCCCATGCTACGCACCGGCTTTAAATTTAGTAAAATATATTATTCGTTTTTTATTTTTTCTAACTTACATGTTACCAATGAAGTGTTTTTCAACAAAATCCTTTGAGTGCATCGAATGAACAAATAATACTACTTTTTAACAATAATAAATTAACATAAACCAAGTGTCACGCTTATTGCCAGAAAAGTTTAAATTAACATCTTTAAACATTAAGGCATTATGAAGTTTAAAAACATCTTAAAACCAAAAGATTGAAATGTAATGTCAATAGCAAAACCAATGCAAATTAACATGTTAAAACCAAATATGCAAAAACCATAATATAAAACATTTAGATGAAATGAGAATAGCAAAACCCATGCAAGGGCAAATCTCTTATTAAACATGTAATTAATCCTAGATTGGAAGCAACAATTCCAACAACTGTGATGTCCATGTATTCAAAGCAGTAATACTCCAAGATAGTTCCAAATACCAAGATGAATTACTTCTCCTGTTTATAAGCAAAAAATGAAATAAAAATTATAGGAATAAGTGGATGAAAGTTTAACTCATGAATAATTTAATACTTCATATAGATCATAGATCATAATATTAAAAAGTAAATACCATCTTAATTTTCTTGTTTATTGATTTGGCAGATTCTGGAGTAAAGTCCGATAAAGCTACGAAATTGTTCTGTAAATAATGAATTTGTATAGCATTAGAATTGTTATTGTACATAGATGGAAGTAGTAGTAAATGTTGAACATAAGAATTATTTCATGGGTTTAAAACTCACTTCTCCAAATGTTGAAGTTGGGAATGTAGCCATTGTTGCATCAGAATTTGAAGAAGAAGGTTTGCAAATGTCATATGCATCAGCAGCGTAGTAGAGATTACTATTTGATTTCATATTTTCATCAGTAATTTTGATCTTCAACTTAAGTTCTTTTCCTTTGATATCTTTAACCTTCTGTGGAAACACAGCTTTTGCCTGATTGTTCAATATAATGTTTAGGATGATGTGAATGTATCAAAGTGTATTAATTTTGTTTATTTCTGACATGTTGATCAAGGTGTAGATCATGTGAAATCAAAGTAGGAAAAATGATGTAGTTATTGTATTAAAACACTATTAATAGGATCAATACCTTCTCCATTTGTAACATCATTTTGGTTGCAGACATACCAAACATCCTTCTGCCAGCACGATCCATTAGAATGAAATTATAAGCCTCAGTTTCATCGTCGGCAAGGATAACAATCATATATCTGTTTGACAAATATTCATCAAATGTTTGGAACAGATAGTGTAAAAAAATAAGATGATATCTTATGCATATTATCAGCTGATGTTATTTACCTTTTTTCAAGAACTGGAATCGTCTTATCAGTGCAGTTGGAACACTTAAACATTCCATCTTGTTTCCTTACTTCTGCTTCACAGTCACTGCAACTGTTATACCACCAATTTGTTTCTTCAACATTTTGAATCTTTACAATGCAGAAAAATTCTCTCTACAGATTACAAAGTATCATTATATCTCGATTAACATACATCTACATATATAAAGAGTTTTGTTTAAGTTAAAAACTCTGATTGTACAAAGCACTTAAACTAATTTATAACCTTTATATACTCTGTCCCTTGCTTTTCAGCAAGTTGTTTCAATGTCAATGTTTCTATAATTGGACTTGCATCCATTTCCGATGGAGTTACAACATCTGGCTGCTGGCTGACTGTATACCCTTCTTCTTCTAGTCTGCAACAATATAAATGTCGACTTCTATTCATAAATCAAGTATAGCAAGTATTGTATGCAGTAATTATGTATCAAGCATTAAATGTAGAATATTTACCGCTGGCGCATTGCAATTACATAGTCACTGTCCAAATTGAGGTACACCTTTGAAGATGGTAGTGTACTTATTTGCACTGAATCTTAAATTGCAAATACAACCAATAAATTAGAAATTATTAAAATCCATACAATTGTTAAATGCAACTTATAGTCTAAGTTAAAACACAGGCTTCTTATGTTAGTAAAAAAAGCAGCCTTACTCTTATAAATCTTGAGCTTTGTACTTGAGACAATCGCAATAATTGGACGTTCAGTAGCATTTTTATGAGAAGCTTCAGTTTTCACAGCAAGATCACCCCAAACAGTAATTTTATGGCTATTCCTGTAAATTGTAATTACATTAAGGTATATTAGTTTTTCAGAAATTAGAATTAAATTGCTAAAATGCAAAGTTTTTTGGAGATATTGAATAAATCAATATAAGCAAACTACAAAAGAAGAATATAAGCAAGAATAATAAGAACTCAGTTTATACCTTCCATCTGTGATTCTGAACTTAACAATCTTTTTTTGTCCATAGACAGTCTTGATATCATTAAGATGTTCATAGTCCTCCAGAACTCCAATGAGATCTATTATACGAAAACAATAAACAGTATAAATCCTTTGATAACAAACAGCATATAAGAAATAACTACAGTTAATGCTTTAGTTTGTGCATGACCTGCTGAATATTCAGGACAGTCGGGATTCACATAAGCACTTGCCACATTGAATAGATCACCCAAATCTACAAACTAAAACTTGTGTTGTGGAATCATGAAATAATCGTCCAGTACTTTCTCAACGGAGGTGGTTGGAGAGAAGTTTATTAGGATCTTAGATGAAACTGGTTTCATGGATCCCAAATCCTGTTTAGTATAGAAGTTGGAAATAACATACAAACCTCCCTCATCTATTTTGTCAGCATGTTGCTTCCAGTTATCAGCATATATGAAAGCTTGTACATGACAATTCTAAAAAAAAAAACATAAGATTATATAAAAAACAATAATGTTAAAGGTCTAAAGTAAAGAATGATAAGAATTTTAAAACATAAGCCTAAATGTAAGAAGTTCTAGACATATAAACATACCTCTTCATCCAGCAGAATAAGATTATATCCTTTAAGACTTTCTTTTCCCTCAACTGTTTGATTAGATATTGATGGCCACATCCTGGTTACACGTGCCTTAATTTTCCATGTAGTACGGCTGGTATCAAGCGCAGCAAGTTGATGAAACATGGTGATTCTGAAAGAAGCAGAGTGAAATAGAGTTTTAAAAAACAATGCAAGTTTTCGTACCAGAATTATAAAGAAAGTATAAGTTATTCAAATGAACAAACACATATGAAAATATGGAAAATCAATGGAGAAATGTTAACTTGGCTTACATTGTGTTCTCACAAATTTGTTTGTATACGGTTAATGACAAATACTAATGCCTTGGACGTGGTTAAGCAACTAAGCTGTTCTGGTGTCATTTTATAGCACAAATATGGATGATTTTACATGTGTAATTGTGCAAGTTAAAGATTATCAGTTAAGCAAAGATCAAGGAAATGATTAACATAAATATTAAGAGCATCAATTATCCCTAATCACTATTAACCAATTTTTAAACAATTTAATTAATATCAATCAATAATATCAATAATTATCAATTAAGCATGTCAATCAATAATATCAATAATTATCAGTTAAGCAAAGATCAAGGAAATGATTAACAAAAATATTGAGAGGATAAATTATCACCAATCACCATTAACTAATCAACTAATTTTGGATATTATTCTGATTTATTTGATGAAAAATCCTACAAAATCAATTAAAATGTGATTGGAAATAGTTTGGTTGGAAAGTTAAAAACTTATTATGCATTTCAAAATACTAATTCATTTTTACATTTCATTTTGTTAGGTTTCATAGTCTAAATACCAAAGCTCTCTCCCATGTGTCACATTCTTTTTTATAGTTTAAAGCATATATGTGATCTTATCCCCATAGCAAAGTAACTATGAGGTGTGTTGTCCAAAGTATAAAACATTCAGCAATCGTAGCAAAATGAAACATCTTTTTATGGAAATCTAAAGTTTATTCAGATTGAAATATATATTGTGATGGTTGGTGCTGGTTCACTGATCGAAATCAGTCAAGGATCATTCATCAACGGTAGCAAAGTAAGAATTATATGAAGCTGCAATTTGGAATCTTGCGTCTGCTCTAAAAATGAAAACAGTCTGCTCTGTTTTTCACATTGTAATTTGTACGAATACTCGTACTATCAACGTGTTTGTTTTACAGAGATTGTTTGGTCATATTATAGAGCAAACAATAATGCAAACCATTTAGACATTGGAGATCTACAATTCCGTAATCCTGGAGAAGCTGATGGACTGGGTAAAATGCAATTTCAAAATACATGAACAAATATCAACAGTTTAGGTAGGAATGTAATGTGCAAGACCAATGTTTAATTTGTATATATTGGTTAAATAAATTCAAACAAAACGTAAATACTTTATCGAAATACTAAAATCATAAGTATGTTGAGATGATAGAACACATTTATTACAATCTTATTCGAACAACTTGATGAATCCAAAATGGCTGGTAAAAACAAATTTCTTGTAGTGCATCACGTTCATATCTCAACATCAAAATACGTGGTGATAGGTTTGTTCATGTTTCACGGATCATTCAACAAAGTCTAGTGTTCTTCTTGCTCCAACCTATAAAAATAAAAAGCAGTATTAATATAAGGAATACTAACACCTATCCTATAAAACATTATGAGTAATGCAGCAGGGTAACATGATATACCTATTCCTCATCATGAAAACATCCTCATTATCAATGTTAATAAATATTCTTGATGAAGACAAGCTGAAAATCTGAACTTTTCCTGTTTTAAACAAAAAAATGAGCACCAATCAGAAAGAACGGTTTATATACTACAATGCAAATTAGAATGTAGCTGATATGACTACCTTTATAAGCTGAAATTCCGATACTTGCCAAGATTACAATCAATGGTCTCTCGACATGATTTGCGTATAAAGGTTCAGTATTTGCATTTAGCGGTCCCCAGAAGGAAACTTTGTGTGAGATCCTAGTAAAAGATATGTGAAATGAAGTGTATGATACCGAAAAGAGATGACAGAACTTGAGTTATGTAAATTTTCTTTACCTTCCATCCGTAATTTTGAATTGCACAACTTGCCTTTCACCATAATGTGTTTGAATTGTCCGCAGTGGTTCCAGATTTTCCATAACTCCTATGACATCTAAAAGAAAAATATCAAATATAAGTGATAGAAACCATTGTTCTTATGAATACACTATGATGTGTTAATACACTAACCTGTAGAATAGATAGGTTTCTCATAAGGTTGATATGAATCAACAATATCAAACAATTCTCCAAAAGGCTTAAACTCAAATTTGTGGTCAGGAATTAAATGATTATCTGGAATATAAGGAGTGATGATAGTAGAAGGAACAAAAGTGATGCACTTAGAGGTGCTAACAGGCCTATAAAAACCAAATGCTTGACGAACACGGACATTGGTAATCTGGTATAAGCCTCCTTCCAAGATAGCATTATTATAATTAATCCAAAGATCAGGATTGACCATTGCATGCATATGGGTGTTCTGCTTATAAAATAAAAACTCTTTAACAGGTATTTAAATATGTAAATATATAGATTAGATTAATCAAGAAACGGAAGAATATAAGAAAGAAATTTTGTTACCAGACAATCCAAAAGAATCATATTGTGGCGGATTACAACACCTGCATTACTTACGGTATCCCACATTCTTGTAACACGAACCTTCAATACCCACCATATCTTAGATTCATCTAGTGTGTTAAGATGATCGTGCATGTTCATGTCTGCAACATTATGTAAAACTTCGATATATTATCAGATTATGATGTTATTCTAGAATTTTGTTCATAAATTTATTAAGAAGAGAAAGTGAAACATAGAGGATAGAAGGATTGAAGCATACCTTTGCTTAACTTATGGAGGCTTCTGAGTTAATCTCTAAATGTATTGTGCAGCGGTTTTCAATTCACTATATACCAGTTAAGAAAATGACGCAGTATTATTCGGGGATATGATTGATATTAAAAATAGATGATTGAGTAGTTAGGATTTGTTTGTTATAAAAGTAGATCATGGAGTATTTAATTTATCAATAAATGTACCAAAATCAAAGAATACGTGGTATGATATTCATTTTGGGAATTGATTGATTAAGGATACACTGTGGGTGGGGTAATTGTTTACGACGTACATTAAATTTATATTAAAATAAATTTTTATAAAACAAAATATGAATAGATATTAGACATTGTTTGGGATTTGATTGATAGTTTGTACTCCTATAGTGGTATAGACATTTTTTCATAACTTGTAATTCACAATTACGAAATCTTTTGTCGTGTTTAAATTTTATAAGTTAACTTCACCAAAATTAGAACAAATATTATGTATGTAATATATTAAAAAATCAATTAATTTAAACAATTTTAATAAAAAAAATTAAAATGAAATTTATTTCGTAATATCCCAATGTCTTAGACATAATATCCCAGACACAATATTTACGACTATTCACAATATCCCAGACACAACCACCACAAAACTTTAATGAAAAAGCCAATTCAAGTTTGTATTGACAACAGCTATCTCAATATAAGTTTATATTAATCAATTTGTATTGTGTAAATACTTGGGATGGAGTGAATATTGTATTTTTCTGTTTGAATTTTACAATTAAAGAATACTATAATATATAATTGAATAATTTAAATTATTTTATAAGACTTAATAAATTTATTAATTATTCTCCGAATACTTTCAAATTAAACAATGAAAAATACTGTAAAAATATTAATGTAAATCCATTTTGGACGGACAGAGTACTATATTTACGACTATTCACAATATCCTAGACAAAACCACCACAAAACCGCAAACAAAAGCCCAATTCAAGTTTGTATTGACAACATCTATCTCGATATAAGTTTATATTAATCAAATGTTTTGTGTAAATACTTGGGATGAAGTGAATGTTGTATTTTTTCTTTGTGAATTTTACACTTTAATAATAATATATTCTATATAATTGAATAATTTAAATTATTTTATAAGACGTAATAAATTTATTAATTATTCTCCGAATACTTTCAAATTAAACAATGATAAATATTGTAAAAATATTAATGTACCTATTCTAATTTCATAATGTACTTAAATTAGAAAATTTATAAATTTATAATTAAAATGAATAATAGGGTTGACTTCTAACAGACATAAACTTCAAAAAAACATAAAAAAAAAAAAATTTTAATCTCAAATAAAAAATAAATTTATTAAGTTGTCATGGAAAAGCAGTTACCAAATTACCATTACGTGTTATAAAAAAAATGTAAGCAGTTAACTTTAAACGTGGAAGTTAAAAAAACTAACCACTTCTTTACCAGTTACAGAAATGCCTATAAATCAAAAGGAGATGCACAACATTCTTTCATAAGGCTTTGTTATTACTTACTATTAATTACTATAATTACTATTACTATTACCATTACACCAAAATGAGTTCAAGATCGGCAAAGAGGAGAAGGTACACAAACATGAAGACATTGTTGGTGAATGACCTGAATAACGTCAATATTACTTCTGCAAATTTAAACGAAGACATTCGGTCAGCAAATGAAGATTTTAGTCTGTTTTTCAAGAGCATGGAGGATAGGCAGACGGAACTTTTCGCGCGAACACTTGGAATTGAGGAAAAATACATGTACATATATATGTCTTTTTATTAAACTACATGGGTTGTTTTCATATATAACAATATGCATATGATATTTCAAATATAGGAACATTACAGAGCTCCTGACAGGAGACCAAGATGGATCAGTTGGTCAATCTTCAAAGCCCGAAGTTCAAATTGACAATGGTTATTTAGGAAGAGAACGAAGATTTAGAGAAGATACACAGGCATCTCTTGTTGGCCATGTGAAGCAGTTTAGGGAACTTTTGAAAGAGATGTTAAAAGGATTCGAGACATTTGAAGCACAATGGACACAAAATGATTGGTTAACCAAAGTTGCTGAGGTTGAGGAACAGAGAACAAAAATGAGTGGTCAACTTGTGGATTTCACACGTAATATATAGTGACCATAAACATCTAAAATTTTTATTCTACATTGATATAGTTCTGCAAATTTACTATCTACTAAAGACCAATGTGTTAGTTGTCATCTTATCTATTAGGAAGATGTATGTTTGGTATCTCTGTTTTTTATGTTTTAGCAACTACTTGTGTAATCTATTCCAATCTATTTCTCTGTTTTTTCTTATGTTTTTACATTGTCCATTATCATATGTCCATTATACTAAGAAACTACATATGAAGAAAAATTTGATAGAACTGCAACCATTGTATGTTTGAACATATCTAATCTGTGTAGACTGTTCTGATTTGGGAGAATGCTCTAATCTATTTTGCATTATTAAACACACAACACCTAGGAAAATATCATTTGATACATCAATTAACATTCAGAAAATTTTAAAATGAAACAAATCAAACAGTAAAATCAACAAAATACTTATATTAACAAATCAGTTCAATCATAACAAATATGCCTTCAGAAAAGTTAAGTTTAAAAGTGCATTGAGTCTCCAATTACAGAATAACAAAAATGAACATAATTCTTAATTAATAATGGCAGACATCAGAACCTTGAAGAGGAGATTCTGCAATTTGCAATGAGCACAATCAGTATTCCACATATGTGCCATTGTCAAACGATTGCCACATGCATAATCCTCTGGAACGGTCCTATCGCATAGTGAGTACCATAACTCCTCTCCAAAAGGTTGACCTTCAAGCTGGTAGATAGGTTTCTTGCTTCTTGCATTTGGACAAAACTTGTAAATTGGCAATAGATAATCTTTCTCAAATAAGAAAGTATACATTTCTTCCAGATAATTGATAACTTCAACTAACCTAGATCTCATATTAGTCTGATTAAGCATTTCAAACATCTCTTCAACAGTTTCATCTCTGTGAAAAGTTCTATTTATTGCTTTAAAAAAAATAAAGCAAAAGGATGATGGAAAATGATTACCTGACAAAGATGATAATACATTAAGATGATGATTAACATCCTGATTCAAAAAAAAGACTACGAACAGCATGATAATACATTGCTTGATCAACCTTATATCTAACACCAAACTCAATGAAACCATGAAACTGATCCCTTGTAACCTCCATTGGATTATTATGGAGCTTGTATAATGAATCCCAGTCAAGCCTCTCGAGAACTTCTTTGATTCTTGGAGTAGTCAGCTTAGTGACCAGACCATTAGCACATTTACAAACATTGGGAAGTCTCCAACATCAATAATGATGAATGAAAAGATCAAACTAAGAATATCGGAACGAAGTTGCTGAAACATTTTGTCAAAGATTTGGAAGTGTGATGGTAGAAATTGTTTGATTGAAAAGTTAAAAAATGAAAGATCCAATGTCTTGAAGCAAAAACTTGGAGAATGGGAGAAGATTGATCTAATGTGTGTTTTTATCTTTCCCTGCACAGCTCGCATGCAAAGTAATGTGACTGTTGGTTTTTTTTTTCTTTTTTGTTTTTATTGGCCATAGACGTTTGGTTTTCTAATGTTCTTCTCTTAATTAATCATGTACTAATGTATAGTGTATATTATTAAATAATGTCTACAGATACATTACTTGCAAATGTAAACAAAATCATGACTTGATTATCTGGATCTTGGACAAAGTGTAAAGGTTTTAACTATAGAGTGCACTGTTTCCTATGATAAAATTATTGTACCACAATCAAAACAATACTCCTTCCATCCCTTTTTAGTTGGCACATTTGCAAATAAAATTTGTCCATAAATAGTCTGACACATTTATGAGTATAGTTAAAACCTTTACACTTTGTCCAAGATACAGATAAATAATTCACTTTATATTTAACGTACATACTCATAAGTCATAATTTAATGTTAAGATTAAGGGCAAACATGGAAACAAATTACATAATTAATTCTTTCTTCATATGTGTATTTTTTGCAAATGTGCCAACTAAATAGGGATGGAGGGAGTATTAAATTATATGTAAATTTCATAATTAATCGTATAAACTTCAACTATACACTTTTTACTATACTTAAAAATATCTTTATCTTTGAAATGGAAAAATTTGTTCTTTAAATATAAAATATGAAACATAAGGATGTAATATAATTAGAATAAAATTTTAAAATTTTATTTAGATTATGTAACACAACAAAGTCGACTCAATAACTCTTGTCAGAATAGAATAAATAGAATAATGAATACATAAAACTTAATTGATTATATAAAGCAAAGAACTTGCAATCATACCAAATATTATGAATATAATATCTAACTTTCCTTTTTTTTAACAAATGCATTTCTTAATTTATTGTATAAACTTCAATTATCCCACATTTTTTTAAATTATTTGTATTATTTTATGTACGATTTGTTAAGGAGTGTAAACTCATATGTTACAAACATGTTTTTTATAAAAAAATTATTGAAATTTTAATGGTGAAGAAGTACATAATCAAATGTGAAAAAATAAGAAACTCATATGATATTACATATATGACCATCGCTCAAGAACCAAAAATTAATGTAGCAGATCTATATTAATTCTATAGGAGAATTTTGTTAATCGCTCAAGAACCAAAAATTTATTATTATATGACAATCGCTCAACACCCAAAAAATAAACAAAAAATGTGGATTATTCCTTAATACATTCCTTAATACATAAAACTTAATTTATTATATAAAGTAAATTACTTGCAAGTTGTACCAAAATTTAAGAATATAATATCTAAATTTTCTTATTTTTTTTAACAAATACATTTGTTAATTTGTATAAAGACGTACAAAAAATAATACGTATAATTTAATAAAATGTATAAAACAATACCCTAAAAATATTATAATTTGAAATTACCTAATCCATAGAGAGGTGCTTCATTTGTAGCATACAGACTTGGCAGATCATATATATCTATTGATTTTTTATATATATTAAATAAAATAAATTAAAAAGATTTTAATAGATAATGTAAAATAAAATTTTATTATTCGATCGAATAACATTTTAGTAGAGAATTAAAAATAAAAATTTATAATACTTGCAAAAAAATAATAATTACATATATCAATTGATACATTTTTTTAATATTTAAATTTTTCTAATTTGTACATAAATCTAATTATGACATGTTATACCAATTTAAAGGTTTTTAAGACATACACAATATTCTATATTACAATTAATATTACAATTAATTGTATAACTACATCCCAATGCACAAAACTCTCTCTTGCATGCAACTGTCTTTAACTTCGCTCCGATTCAAGATCGATCAAGCTTGGACTGTAGAGAAGACTTCAATCTCGGATAAATAATGGAGGTTTGTTCTGACACTGATCCACGGAGAACTTCGGATTCAACTATTAACCATTATAATTAATGATTACACATCTATTATACAGGTTCTGCATCTATCATTGATGTTCTGTAATTGAGATCTAAATTGTATTAAGATACGTATATGTTTATGATTGAATCCATCTTTGACAATGATGCATGTTCAATCAGACTTTTGGTTTATGTAATCGATGCTGAGGATTAAACTTAATAATTGATGAGTAATGTTACTCATATTTATAATCGAAATTTGCAATTTGTGAATGTGCTTTCTGTCTTGTGATTTAGGATTCTTAGTAAACTCTTGTGATAGTTTGTAACCATGAAGAAATCTGCACATAGTGATCTTATATCTGATTAAGTACTTCTTTATCCATCAGGAATACCATTATATGCTTTTGCTTCATATTGTAAGTGTTAATCACTAAATTTGATTAACTAAATTTTGTATACCCTGATGTTACTTATCCTCTGTTCTTATAATAATTGAATAAAAGTAAGAATTCTTGTTATCTAGAATCAAATTAGGTAAATTGAACATACAAATGTTTAATTAATATGTAAGAGGTTCATACACACCAAATTACTTAATTAAGCATAATTCATATCATATTTTGTATTTTTCAGCATGGATTCAAATCGAAAATGGAAATTAGTCCTGCGAAACACATAGGTATGATTTCAGATTTTAGTTAAAATTAATTTTATAATTAATAAGATAGATTATAAAGTATAATGAAGTTCATTGTGTATTTTTAGGGGAATCATTTCCAAGATCAAGTTTTGTATCAGCAAATGTTGAATGCCTACGTTTAGGAACATTTGTAAGTTTATCGACCCTTTAGCATTGTCAAGCATACTTTAGTATCATGTTGGAACTTTTATCATACTTTCCAGATTTTAAATAATACATTCATGTTCACAGAGGGTTCCTTTGCCTTTCCATAAACAATTTGGAAGGAAATTACTATTTCTTTTGAAGATCAGGTGCAAGTCCAATACATGGACTGCTAAATATGATACTGAATTTAACTGCATTTATGGCTTGCGTACCTTTGTAAAGTTTTATGGCATTAGGATCTTTAGCATAGTTCAGTTTGACTATTATGGTGGTGGCTTGTTCAAAGTAAAGATTTATAAAGAAAGTGCTATTGAATGTCACTATCCTTTGAGTGATCCAATATCATTTAAAAAAAGTGAAGCTGCGAAGGAGGTCAATGACGATCAATTTTTAGTTAATTATAATTCTTTGGAGTATGATAAGCGTCTAGCTCTACTGACATTCAATGGATTTATACTTGATCCACACTATGTTCAGATAGATATCATGCCAATGGACATTGATCCAAAAAGGAAAATCCTGGTGAGTTTCCATAACATACACAAATAGTGCATTTTACCAAATGTTATGTGAACATATATAACACATGTCATGTACTTTGAACATTCAAAACAGATCTTGAATCCAAGTCTGGAAAGCTTTTACAAAAATTGGGAGCATGGAAGTAAGGTCAATCTTAGATTTCTTAAAAGGATATGGGAAATCAATGTAGAACGGGGAGTTGGAAGATGTTTGTTTCAAAAGGGATGGCTGGAGTTTGCAAAAGAAACTAAGCTTGCTGCTGGGGATTCGTTGATTTTGTATAAATTTAAAAATGATGATCAACTTTTGAATGTTTACATCTTCAAAGGCAATGAGTACGTACTTGATCATGGTGAAGGTTAGAAATCATTGTCTTTAATAGATTAATTTTGTCCTATAATAGGATGCAACATAATGTAGTTTAAATGTTGACTGTATTTATAGCTAAATACTAAGTGATTCACTGTTGGAAATGATATTTGAAACAGGATCTATGATTTTCCCTAGATCATTCTACAAAGTTGTGTCACCTGTTTCTTTGGATGATGAACTAATTGTAAGAAGATGGATTTTAATATATTGATTTACATATATTATAGTGTCTGTAATTTTGCTTTGGATCAGTTCGATATATAAAATATTTAGCTTATTAATTAAGCATACATATGTCTTTGAATTATCAGATTGTACCAAAATTGGTGAAAGAAAACTACTCAGAGAAACTGAATCAAATCAATGTGATGGAAGTTTGTGGTGTGAAATCATCGGTTTCCTATAATCAGCGGGAGGGCTGTCTTAAAGGATTGAAGAAAATTACGGACATGTTCGATATCCGACAAAAAGAAACCATTTTTTTCACCATGGAAGAGGACACAAACATTATCACTGCAAGAGTTTATGGAGTTGATGGAATGGAGATTGACTACTTAACTCATCCTTTGGGATTAACGGATACTTCTCAACATGTTTGGTTCTGGCATATTGATTGGTCATCAGATGATGGTACTACAACTTTACGATGAACAAATTTAACCAAAACAATTTACATTCTGATTTTATATTGTTTTCGTTTTTAACGCAGAATCCGAATCTGAAGATATTGTGGAGGAAGAAGTACCAGAGGTCGAAGCTCCTATTAATGATAATGTTGTAGTTGCTGTAGGAATCAACAACGATCTCCATTCTTTTTCTACAGCTCTGTCAAAGTGCCATGTCCATAATAGGACCCAAGGAGTGGTATGTCAAAGTGCCATTCTGATTTATTTGACAGTTTTATTATAAGATTATTATTCTCAGTTATTTGCTGGTTTATTACAGAACATTCCAAGGAATATAGCTCCTGAAAATCGAGTTTGGATAGCAGGTGAAAGGGTTTTGTTGAGGATAGAAAATATGTCATGGAGCATTGGTTTGGCAGTGAATAATGGGAGAGCTAGATTCTCTACTGGATGGAACAAATTTGCCAAGGATAATGAGTTAAGAAAGAGACAAATCCTGGTATTTAATAAGATTGAGGGAGCAGAAGGAATTATCTTTGATGTTAGTAAAATAAGTTAACTGATCTTTTACTTTAGTCATTACTTACGTTAGCTTAACAAAGCTTGGTTTTTGGTACGATTGAAAGAGTAGTCTTCAGAACTATAACAATTATTAAGTATGTCAGTGGTGGAATTAGTAAACTTATTAAGTTTCTGATAGATTTTAATTTGGTATGTTTTGATATGAATTAAGCCATTGGTGCTATATATTTGAGATATCAATAGACTTGCTTATGAAGCTGTTTTTAATTTTTGGCACTAATATGCCATTGTGCAAAGATGTGCTTTTACATTTACTAATATTGCTATATGTTAAATGAAAATTATGGACTATTAAAAAACCAAATATAGATTAAAAGGAGTTCCAAAATCATTACAAACGTGAATGTAAAATGTCATTCAATCCATTGAGTTCAAAAACAGAGTAAATTAAGATAAATAGCAAAAGAATATGGCTGAAAGCAAACAATTGCTCATTGCTTGATTGATTTTACCTCACAATCTAAAATGATGATGTTGTGTCTAACTACAACACCTGCATTAGAAACTATTACCCACATCCTTGTCACACGAACTCTCAAAATCCAATCTAATCTTGTGTCATCGATTGTGGATAAATGATGATGGAAGTTCAAACCTGTAAACACATTGTTAAATTCTTTGTACAAAACTTTATAATCAATGGTAACTTTAAAGTGTAACTGAATCTTTAGAAATAATGTGTATGAATAATCAGTTATGCAGAAGGAAAAAAGTCAGGGGTACACAATGCAATAACCTAATTCCGAAATAGCCATTCTCCAGCAATACAAACAGAGAGCAGAAAGTATTATTTTGATCTTAATTTGATGACTTTGATGACTTTGTTTATATTATATAGTATCAATTATAGACTCCTCAATATTTTACATTTGATTTAATTAAAATTTAATTAATGCTGATTACATAATTAGAATAACAAATTTAATATTGCTATAATGACTTTGCAAAATTTATGGAAGACTTCAACATGTAACAATAACCATAAAATAATTTTTAATGTTGATTACATAATTATATTAACAAATTTTATACTGTTTGCAAAATTTGTGGAAGACTTCAACATGTAACAATAACAATAAACTAATTTGCAACAAATTGCTAGATATTAGGTCTAATTATACTGTTTTGAGATTAACATACATAATAAAAGAATTCCTATTTTTTTTTATAACTAATCTTTAGGATTAAGACTAATATCAAGATAAGTGTGTTGATAAAGGACATACGGTAAAACTGTTATTATGTTATATAGATATAAATTGAGAGATTGCCTTAACTAATTGAAAATTCAGATATGGAATAGTAATTACTTCTATATATAAGATCAACAAATATATCATACATTTCATTGTAAAATAATTTATATTTTAGATACACTTGGAAAATTGTAAAAGATCTCTTCATACACAACATTGGCTGTAATATTTGTTGGTCGACCATCATCACCAAGGATCAGAATATGCAGACCGGAGGAAGATGTTACTCTTGAGACAGCAACATAGAGCTGACCGTGCGTGAATACAGGCCTGGGAAGATAGAGTCCAACAGTGTCCAAGGATTGACCCTGGCTTTTATTGATCGTCATTGCAAAGCACAACTGCAGTGGAAATTGCACTCTTTTAAAGTCAAATGGCCATATTGTATCTGTGGGCATCATCTCAATTCTTGGAATGATGTGAATAAAACCTACTTGAGATCCGCAAAGAATTTGACATATAATGCTATTTTTCAGACATTTCATCACAATCATACGGGTTCCATTACATAATCCCATTATCTGATTTAGATTCCTCATCAGCATAACCACACACCCGACTTTTATTTTGAGTTCATGTTTTGGAAGACATGGCATGTTTATCGAATTGATATACTCTACTGGAAATGCGGAGTGAAAGTCATTTCCCGAAGAAACATCTTCAGCAAGTGAGTCCTGACTGTAATACGTATGTGAATCTCCTGGTATAAGATCAAGAATATAATCATTGATATCACCAACAACAGCGTTTGTCGGAGCAAGTATGGATCTTTGACTCAGATAATTAGCAGAAGACATATTATTGCTAAAATCAGGATAGACAATGTCAACAATGTTCTTGATTGCTCCTGAGGAAGATTTGATCAAGAATTTTTCAGGAATACGGACTTGAGGATTAGAGTTAGAATCAACATCTTCTACTGTAGGGATTTCACCGTCACCAACATCAAGAAACCATTTGCTAAACTCAGATATGGATTTCAAATCCTCAGGTGATTTTCCTCCACATAAGCGCATGTTTTGTTTTAATAAGAAAACTTGGCATTGATGCCATAATTTCGACGGATTCAAAGAAGCTGAAACAATTTGAGCTCTTGATCGTTTTGCAATTAATGGCAAAATTTGATGAAAATATCCCCCAAATACAACAGTGATACCACCAAAAGGTCGATTGGACCTTGATGAATCTACTGCAGACATAATGTCTCTAAGACAACGGTCAACACTTTCAAACGCATGCCGATGCTGCATAGGAGCCTCATCCCAAATAATTAAACTGGTCTGTTGCATTAACTCGGCAATGGTGCCGTGTTTAATACCAGCAATAGAGATATGGTCAAGTTTCAAAGGGATGTGAAATCTAGAATGAGCAGTTCTACCTCCCGGAATTAACGTTGCAGCAATTCCGGATGAAGCTACTGGCAAAACAATTTTTCCTTGACTTCGAAGGCGACAGCAAAGTGTTTTCCATAAGAAGGTTTTTCCACAACCACCGCTACCATAAACAAAAAACAACCACCTTTACCATTATCAACACTGTCAAGGATTGCATTGTATGCTTCCAGCTGATCTTTATTTAGATTTGTAAAAAGTTGTGCATGTTCTCTTTTCATATCCTCCTTATCATATCCAGTTTCTTCAAGGATAAGACTATTTTCATTATTTCTAAAATATTCTTCATCAGGAAACGACAAGGTACTGTAATCTTTCAAACTTTTTCCAACATCGTTAAGTAGTTTCTCAATCTCTGCAAAATATTGAATATAAGAATTAATTTTTGAAAAAAAAATGGTAGTTAGAATACCAAAAATTGTTTGGGACAAATTTGGTAAAACATATTAATATAAAGAGAATTTTTTTAAAAATATGTACCTGCTAAGCACCAATTTTGTATTTCAGAATGACTTAGTTGTAGAGTGTGATTGTTGGTAAGTATTCGTCTATTGTAAAGAATATCTTCAGACATGATCTTCCAATGTTCTGTCCATAATCTCAAAGGATCAGCAACAGTATTGTTTGTCAAAATGTGGACAAACAATTCTCTTAATTGCCGTGGCATTGCACTAATTGCATTCTCCTCTAAAGCCACATGCCATTGTCTATCATCTTTCAGAAGACCAAGTGCGTCACATGCTTCTTTGAAGTATTATAAACTTTACCATTAACCGTACGTAGATCTTCATAGCAAGTAGCACCTTTCGTCTGCATCAAAAGCATTCGTAAGAAAAACGTTTCTCCGCCAGAAGTGTGGATATCAATTATTCTGCCTACTACATTTCCTTTCTCTCTTTGCTTCCACTTTCCTTGATCAGCTTTCCACGTAAAATGTTGCTGGAATTCCATATACGTCACGTCCTTTGCACCATGAAGTGTTTTATTAGCTAAAAACCAACTTTCTAATTTGCTGTTTTTGGAACTTGCCTTAGCAGCAATATTTTGCAGATCATCTTTTGTGTTGAAAGTGACATTTTTTTCACCGGGGCAATGTACTGGTAACCTGTCCACCGCAGGAAACCTGTAGTGAATATCAAAACCGAAAAGCCTCCATGCCGTTTCAATAGCACATACATACCGACCGTCCAGATACTATTTAATCTCATTATTATCCTTTTTCTGTACAGTACTGGAAGAACCATTAGCATTAATCCCTTTCTTCTTCAAGATCATTGTGGCAGTATCATGTCCCTTCAAGCAATATTTGAATAAATATTTTAAGGACCTGCTACTATTGCAAACTTCCAAATTTATGTGACAGTGGAAGCGTATCAGTAAGTCTCTGTTGTACGGAACTACATACTGATTGTCCAATTCCATACCTTTCCTTTTGACAATGTTTCTTTGCTTACGCCTTCGATATTGAGGGAAACCACAATCGTCAAAAAAGGTGGTTGGATTGAACCTGCATTTTTTGACAATATACGATAAATAAATAAATTTATGAGGAAATATGTTCAATATAAGAAAATGATGCATGAAAATAGTGAATATTACACACAAATTTGGTAAAATATGTGTAGATATTACGCATACCTCTTTGGAAAATGTCGAATACATTTTGCCTTTACCATACATGGAGATTGCATATTGTCTTTACCACATGGTCCATGTATCATGAAATTCTTTACAATATGATAACCAATGGGATCAACCTTTTCATCCGGTATCTCAGCTGATATTAGATCATCAATTTGATCTATGCGCTTAGGTCTATCATTCGGATGAAGCCAAATGAGCATGTGTGTATGCGGCAGGCCGCGCTTCTGGAACTCAATCACGTGCATAACTGTTTTAAAATACGCAAACTAAAAATTAGTAAAAACTGATAAAAATTCTAATGAAATTCAAAAACTGTGACAATTAAATATATATCTTACTTCCAATGCATCTTCCAAAATAATTCTTTTTCTTTATTACATCAATAAGTTGGTCCAGCTTCAACTTGAATACTCTTGAAATAACATCTAGAGCATTACTAACATCAACTCCTGGTTTGTGCTTCAACATTTCATGAATCTCTGGCCACTGCATATTGCAAGTCATTGTCAAAAAAAGAGATGGGTGCCCAATTGTACGACATATAGCAAGTGAATCTTTGAAATACTGATTCATATATCTCTGTGAGCCTGTAAAAGTAGAAGGCAAAATGACATTTTGACCAACATTGGATGAATCTGTATCACCCCTGTGTATGCGATCATGAATTGATCTATATAAATCTGAATGTATGACATGTTGATGTGTCTTTATCCAATCAAGCCTGTATTGTTCAACAGCAGCAAAAGCATCTACAACAAACTGTTGCCAAAGCCTTCCACCAAGATGAAGTGTCATACCTGTGAAATATATAAAAATAGAAAAAGAAAATTGTTATCTGCTGATAGCTATTTTAAAATTTGGACATAGAATTCCTGAAATTACCTTCATTGGGACGTATCATTAATTTGTAGGCATAATACTCTCTCATGGAAACATTTGTTCTGGCCTTACTTTCATCCGAACATTCATCAGCAGAAACTTGTGTTGCAACTTTCCGTGCTTTTTCATTTAAAGGAATTTCTGGATGAAAACCCTCATCACCATATGGGAAAAGCAAGGGATACTGGAGTGACATGAATTGAGAACATGTCTCAAATACTCGCTTAATATACATTTGTTTGGTTTGAACCACAATATCCCTGAAAGGAGAGCAATCATCTGCATCACCAACAATTAATGCTGCAACATCATTGGATTCTATGACATGATTGGTCCTTCCTGATGCAGATCTGGAGTGGAGTAATTGTAGATCAAATTCATCTGATTCATCAAGTTTTAAACGATCCCTTGCAAAACGAAAACCTCTTGCACATTTGTTGTGTTCATCAAGCATTTCTAACAGACTTTGAATAATTTCTGGATCAAGTTGGTCACTACCATTAACTGCATTTATACGATTTTGGAGCTCGTTCTCCGTATCATATATGTATAATTGGCAGAATTTTGGAGATTCTCCTTCCTTTGGCTTGAGGGTACCAATAAGATGATAGTTTTGACCATTTAATTTAAAGCAATAAGGACCTTTTCTATTGTTTATTTTCTTATCTATTTTGCCACCAATAGACGTAAACTGGAACATGGAATTGTACGTCCTTATGTTATTGAGAAAATGTGTTGTCTTCTCTCCACCTGACAATAGTGCAGCCAAATAAGGAGGAGGTTGTTTCTCTGGTTCAATAGCTACCTGACCATCCCTACAACATAATGAAAATGTGGGCTCACTATTTTTGGCTCCTTTATTATTGCGCTCCTCATTCCACATCACTAATTTACATTTTCGACAAATTTTTGTTGGCGGACCAAGATCCATGTACCCTTCCCAAAAATCTATCATAATTCAAGAACTAATAAACAAATGAGGTAGAATAATAATATATGAATCTGTCATAAATGTTAAACCTGGTTTGTTGTTTTTAGAATCATTTTCATCATCCATGACATATTGTCCATGACCATCTGACAATGATAATAAATGAATATATTAAATATCAATTTTAAACATAAATAGTAATCAACCGTGTTTGTAATAAGACAAACAAACAAATGTTGAAAGTACCTTGCTCTTCAGCATTTAACTCAACATCATCAATATCATCTGCACATATTAAAAGACGCATAAACAATATAAGACGTATATAGTCTGATTATAAAAAAATGTCTTGTAAATAAATAATGAACATTATCCATAATGAACATACCTATATGCATCTCATCCTTTTCATCAACAAATTCATCTGTTGAAAAGTAGTATTACATAGAAAAATAGTTGGTTATGTTCAAATAAAGGATGTTATACAATAGTGATACATACCAGAAAGGATTTCATCCCTCAATTGCTGACTGTTGGTAGAAACCTCTTTCCTTTTTACTTGATTGTTTCGGCCATTTTTCAAACGGGAGGAAATAGATGCATCACCTACAAAGATAAAATATGCAGAATAAGATTTGAGATAAATAATAATGTTGCATTAGTGTTGTTTAAAGCATTTACTTAAAGATTTTGGATTTTGTGCATATGTTTCATTCCCAACAGCATCAAAGGAATTCATCAAGTTCTTAACTCCAGAAGAAGATTGTGATGGGAACCAAACTATACAACAAATTGTTTAATATTAGATTAATATCAAATAATTAAGAGAAATAAATTTACATATAGTGTGTATAACAGAAAACATATAGAATCATAGTTCTATTTCAAAATAATACATAACCTGGCCTACGAACACCAAGTTGTTCTAAATCTGGTGTAAGAACAGTAATGTCCGAACTTGTACTATTCTCTCTAATGGAGTTTGTTGTGTTAATTGATGATGTAGCATGATCTTTCTGATTATTTGAATAACGATCCAACAAATTGACCTTCCTGGTATCCTTAATAACACTTCCTGCATTAAAAAAAATATTGTTATATAGATTTGATGATCTTAAGCAGTTGATAATGTTGAACAACCAATATTTATGAGAAACAACATTTACCAGAATTTGTCATTCCTAATACATGTCTTGTTGGCACATTTCCTTTAGTATTCTTCATTGGAGAAATCCTCGATGTTGGTAACTGGAAAGGAGATATATTGCTGTTCGTCCTTTGTTTAAAATTAATAATTCGAGAGAACGGAGTTTGATGACTTAACCCTGTATACCACAACATTTTTAAAATACTCAAATTGACAGAATCGCAATAAGCAAAAAGATTACCGAAAGTGAATACCAGAAAAATTGACATTAGGCTGCCTCCTTTGTGATGGCGTAACAATGCCATCATTATTACCGCTAACAGTGGAATTCCCTAAAAAGAATTTAATACACATAAAATTATGCATTTATTTGTTAGAAGCAAGGTAAGATCATGCCATAACGAAGGCGAGAATATGAATCTAAATTAGTATACTTGATAAAGTAAAAGTACAACTAACCTGATTCTGAGTAGAAAATACATTCTTTGAGTAAAAACCTATATACACATAACTTTAATTTCAAAAAAAAAACATTCTTAGAGTAAAATGAGAACATTAACAACTAATTTTTTGTCAAAACCTATATCTGTCGACATCCTATTGATTGGTAGAACATTGCTGGATGGATCAATATCTGCAAAGATAGTCATGTTTAAAAACATAATGTAATACTATGCTATCTATCTATAACATTAACAGAATATCTTACCAGACAAATTGACATTTTGTAATCTCCTTTCTGATGGCGTAAGATAACCCTGACTATTACCACCTACTTTGAAATTTCCAAACAAACATTAATAACAAATATATTATGAATTGCACAATATATCTTACCAGACATATTGAAAGACACGTACACATATATGAATTGCACAATATTTCTTACCAGACATATTGATAGCGTTTGAAAAGTTTTTCGCCGGGGTTGGATTGTTAGAGAACTTGTTCCGATGAGTAAACGGTCGTGATCCTATTTGGTAGATTTGAAAACAATAAAATAAGTTTCAATCCAGATATGGCAGTCATTGCGAATATAAGAACATTAAAAACTGCTATGAGCAAAATACCACTTTGTCGATTACAGGAACTCTGAGTATTGGGATCCTTATTTTCATTATTAGAACCATCTTGAACATTACTGCCATTAAAGGAGGTTGTTGAAGGCCGTCTTCTTTGTCCTACATATAAAAAAATTAAGAAAAACAAAAGCAATCTTAAAATCCTAACGTCGTGAACATCATAATATCGTGAACATATAAACATTATACCCTTTTGTGTTGAAGAAGGAGAAACAGGCCCCAAAGGAGCACGCTTACGACCTGGTAGACAGTAAATCACGGGTAAAAATGTGAAGAACAAAACAATATCAATAAATGTTTTGATTTATACATACCTGCTTTGTCTATGATCCGGCAATGGGAAAAGTGATGATGGAAGTTTGTGAAGAAGATAATGCGTAAGTTTAATTTTAAAATTAGTGATGAAAACCGATTTGAAGATTTAATTTTGAACAAATGGGTAAAGGATTGAAGATTGTGTGTAGAGATAATCTCACGTAATTTTGAATTTGAAAAATTGATTGCAGGTTAACAGAATTGAACGTGATAAGCCTAAAATCATGGGCTAATGATTATGATTATACATTGTATTGATATATTGATATATTGTACGTGTATTGATATATTGGATTTGAGAAATATGGATCGGGTCTGGTGGATCCTATAAAAAATACCTGACTTCTTTGTATTTTAGAAAGTTGGATCATACCCATTTAAAATTTGGATAATCCATGTTTCAAGTAGATTTACCAAAAAGGACTTGGGAGTAGTGTAAATTCAAATTTGGAAAGGATAGAAAAGGTCTTTTTCCAAATTCTTTGTGTTCAGGAATTAAGATTATATAGATGAGATGATATGTTTGTTGGTATTTAATCGGTATGCTGACTGTATATATTTGCTCTACTTGGTGTCGACGAACTCACTGAAACAAAAATGATGAAGACTTTATGTGTTCTACTACTAGTGACTTGATAATAAATTATGATCATATTAGTTTATTTTGAAAATAACACCGTAGGAGTTTTGAAAATGTATAGTATAATTAATTTATGTTCCGAATGTTCAATACATAAATTACTTTATTTTTAATTTGAACTAACTATATCATACACTTAGTAAATTTATCACAAAAAATTGAAATATTATACTATCTAATGAATTTAACTTTTAAATTTATATTTCATATGGTGTGATCACTATAATTGAATTTAATTTGTCTTAACTCTTCAGCTTGGATTAAAATGAGATTTAATAAATTTCAATAAATTAGCAATCTTAATAAAAAAAAGCTTTGGTACAATAACTTAATTAATTGTACAATATGTTGTTTCTAATTTTTAAATTTTTAGTCCTTTTGTGAAATCAAATACATTTAAATTTTATAAATAATATACAATTATTTTTTAATATTATTTTATTAATGAGATAAAATATTATAATAATTTTTCTAAGAAATAATACATTTAAATTAATTATATTCAAAAGGGCCCATTTTTTTTCCTTGCACCAGGTCCCTAAATTGTCATGACCCTGGTACTGAGTCAAGTACTGAGTCATGCTGTAGTACATTATATCCTTCTATACTATACTATACTATTATAAGCAAAACAACCTCTATTTGGTTGGTAGTTTGGTCACTTATTTGTTCACTTATTTGGTACACTCAATATCAACCAACTAAATAAAAAAAACTCTTTTTTTACATTTATATTATATTATAAACTACTCCAATAAATAAAAGGAAGTGTTTGTTTTTCATTCATGTTCCACCGACGTAATTTTACAAAAACACAACTAACACTCTCGTAGTTATTTATCTATTTTTAATATACAAGAAAAAGACTATCAATTAGAATACTATCAAAAACGTATAATCATATTTTATTATCTTTTATAAATTATATTATTACTAATTAATTAGCAAATATTAAAATTTTATTAAAAATATTTAAAATGTACACTTTTTTGGTACATTCAACAGCAACCGTTGGATTTCGAGATAGATTAGTAAAAGCCGTTGGATCTAATACTAGATGAATTATTTTTTTCTAATATTTAAAATATTCTCATGGGTTAAGTTCAAATCCCACCAACAACATATCTTTATTAAACATATATATTATTTTATAAATTATTTTTAAGAGTTTGAGGTTCGATTCTCATCAATATCATATTATAATTAAAAACATTTATTATTTTTTAAAAAAGTATTATTATACATTTATATAATCTTATAAGCTACTCCCAAAAATTCCCGTCAACAACATATTATAGTTAAAAATTAAAACATTATCGTTTAAAATACTATCAAAAATGTATTATGATATTTTATTAACGTAAATAATTTTTTTCCCTAATAATTAAATATATTTATATATATATGAAAATATGAGTAATAAGATAAAAACTTTAAAAAAAAATCCGTGCATCACACGAGTTATAGATTATATAGTTAAAAATTACATAAAATCTAGAAAACACTTATAATATAAAAAAATTTGTATAAAAATCGAAAAAAAGTCTACATGATTAGATAAATTTCACCCTTTCTACTAAATAAAAGTTAAAAAAACTACTTTTATGTAATATTTTTACATATACATGTGTATTTGAAAGTAATAATTAAAATACATAATTAGAATAATATTTATATTCATGAAATTCATAAAATTCAAAAAATATTTTAATAATAAAAACATATATCTATACTATACTATTATAAGTAAAACAACATCTATTTGGTTGGTTGGTAGTTTGGTCACTTATATGGTCACTTATTTGGTACACTCAATATCAACCATTGGATTTTAAAATAGATTTGTTAGTCACAGAGGCATGCTTGAATACATCTAATAACAAGCCTAATTGTTTGTAATGTTTTGCATTACTTACATGACCTCTTAACTGAAGGAACCTCTGGTTGTAGAGTTTCTACTTGTTTAGTACTTGTAATAGGCAGCAATTTCTATCTGTGTGATTGTACTTAAAAGTCAGAGAATAATGCTTGAAAGAAGTTCCAAGGTTCATGCCTCAAGCTTGAAGAACAAGGCTGTCAAGATAAACACAGTTAGAGTTTGGAGAATGAAAATTTGCAAGTACCACTTCGATAAGTATGTTTGTTATATTCGAGAAGTCTAGCATTCGAGAAGTCAGGGATTCGATATCTCAATAGACACTATTTGATATCTCATTCGATATATCAAAGATTCGATATGTCTTTTACTCTATTCGAGAACGCAGGAAGTCAACAAGTCAAAGCATCATTCGAGTTCTCCAGGAGTCAACAAGTCAAAGCTCATTCGATATCTTAAAGACTCAGAAAGCTATTCGATATCTCAGGGATTTGATAAGTTAAATGCTCCATTCGACAACTCAAGGATTCCTGGAGAAAAGAGCTATTCGAGAAGTGATTCGATATGTCAACTTTACAGTATTCGAGAACTCAGAGTTATCGATCAAGTCAATTCTACTTCTCGAATCAAACACTTAGCCACTTCTCAAATACAATCTTGGAGACAAAATACTGAAGGAATTGTACAAGTCAGAAACCTGCAAAAAGCCAAGGTGCTTTATGGACCACAAGCTGTAAAGTACTTTGGAAAGCCTACAAAGAAGCTTAGAGAGATGTACAAGAGACAAAGAGCTAAAGAAGTGGATCTGAGCAGAACCTCAAGAAGTCAAACCTGTAGCCGTTTGGATGCTTGCTCAAAATGGATAGACATATGAGAAAGTAATTTATCCTGTAACCTCTGGAAGATCAAAATACAGTTGTTCATCAAAGCTGCTAATCCTTTA
Organism: Saposhnikovia divaricata; assembly: GCA_036435485.1. Taxonomy (NCBI): domain Eukaryota; kingdom Viridiplantae; phylum Streptophyta; class Magnoliopsida; order Apiales; family Apiaceae; genus Saposhnikovia; species Saposhnikovia divaricata. The sequence continues at coordinate 2,396,687 of JAZHRN010000145.1, read as the reverse complement.
TATCCTGAGATACTCAAGAATGGGCCCTTTGTTCCACAACAGGAGATTCCTGAGAAGACTGTTGGAACTGTAACCATTTCAAGATCCTATGTGGGTAAAGAACCATCTAAATGGACAGAGACAGAAAAGGAGATGGTTGCCCTTGACAGTCATCTCATGTTGTTGATTATAGATTCTATGGAGATGTCAATGTTTGCTAACATTGCCTCTTGCAAAACAGCAAAGGAGATGTGGGATCACATTGAGGTATTATGTGAAGGAACAGAGGAGGTCAGAGAGAACAAGAAACAGATACTGGTCACTCAATATGAGCTTTCATGGCACAGTCCAAGGAAAGTATTACTGACATGTTTGAGAGATTTCACAAGTTGGTGACTGAGCTACAAATGAATGGCAAGGTTTACAGTACTAAGGAGTTGAACATGCAGTTTCTATTATCTTCTCCAAACCACCTAGAGCAGAGGGTCATTTCTCTGAGGGAAAGAGATTTGAACAAGGTCACATATGATGTGCTCTATGGGGTTTTAAAGACTCATGAGCTTGAGTTGCTTCAGAAGAGGGCTATCCAAGCCAACCAAGGCAGAATGATAAACACATCATGTGCCTTGATTGTCAGTAAATCTGTTCAAGACCTAGAAGCATCTACAAGTAAGCTGAGGATAGAAGAGATAGTAGATGATGAAGAAAATGAAGGTGAAGTGACTGAACCTGTTGAGGAGAAGGAAGAAGAAGAGTTCTATACTCTTGAAGAGCTAGATGGCATGGAAAACACTTCATATGCTTTCATGGCCAGAAAGTTTCCAAACATCAGATTCAAGAGGAACCAACCCTTCAAACCTAGACCCCAAAATCATTCATTCAACAAGAGCAAGGCACCTGTGAAAGCAAACAAGAATAAATTCAAAACCAGCCATGTGGATAGGTCATCTGTTGGTGTTATAGATGCAATGACCTAGGGCATTTTGCCAGTGAATGCAAGAAGCTTAAAAAGAAGGATAAGGAGTTTTTAGAGCTTGAAGCTAAGTATGAGGCCCTTCTGAAAAAGCAAACACAAGGCAAGGCCTACATAGCTGAAGGGAAGTGTTGGGATGACTCTGATAGTGATGGAGAGGAGCAAGAATTCTGCAACTATGCCTTGATGGCTGATTCCAAGGATGAACAATCTCTATCTAACTCTCAGGTACCATCTCTCACTACCATAGATATGTCTGTTTCTGAGTATAAATGCATGGTTGAACAACTGTCTATTGAAATGTTTAATATTCATACTAGTATGACTGCTACTAATGAAGAGATTGCCAAACTGCCTGCTAAGAATGAATTGTTAAACAAGAAGAATGAGGAACTTGAGCTAACTGTTATGCAAGTAGATAACCTTAAGAAAGAAGTTGAATATCTGCAGAATAAGGTTCTATGTGCTAGTCAGGTTGAGAAGGCTCTTAGGGATGAACTAGCTGAAAATGAATTCAAACTGAAAACCTTTAAGAACTCCTCTAGTCTATTGCAATCCTACCATGAGAAAAACCAAGCTAAACCCAAGGCTGCCATTGGACTTGACTATGGCACTCTTAAACAGAGGAAAGGCTATGCTGTCATTGAAGATGACATAGTTGTTCAGGATGAAGTGCCTCACATTTTGAAAAAGACTGAGTCTCCAATTTTTAAAAAACCAACATTTGAAATTGAAGAGTATGCCTTACTCATTAAGCAAATATTGAATGATGAGGATGAGGCACAGTCTAGTGAACAACCAGCATCCTCTAAGAGTGAGAGTGTCAAGGCAGAAGCCAAGAAGCCTGTAGGAGGTAGACCTAGACCTGAGAAGTTTGTGAAGTTTGTTTCAGCTGGGAAAAATGAATCTGAGAAGAAAGTGGCTAATAAGAAACAAAACAGGAATGGCAAGCTAGGGATAAACAAGAATAATAATTATGCTTATGTGCCAAATGCCCCTAGGAAAGTTTGTCAAAACTGTTTTAGCACTAATCACTTAACTCATGCATGCAAGAAACCAACTGGTAGTGTAGCTAAGCCTTTCTATGATTGCTCTGTGCCTTTAAGACATAGAGATTCACCTTTCTATGATAAACTTGACTGTATGCCATGCAACATGAATGTTATGACTAGCTGTTTTAATTTGAGAAGACAATTCATGGATGGTTGCATCAGTCACAACATTCACACACACTACACAAGGCCAGAGTCTTCAAGTCCTCCTAGAGTTAGGAAGGTACCTCTATCACCTAAGTCTAAGAATTCAGATTCTAAGACTTCTAACAGTGACAAGAAGACTAGTCCTAAGAAAGTTGATACGCATGCTGTTTTTGATAAATCTATTTCTAAGCCAAGTGGACCCAAACATGTTTGGGTACCAAAGAAGAAGTAATACCTTTGTGTTTGCAGGGCAAAGAAATTGAGAAGAAGGTCATGTGGATTTTGGACAGTGGATGCTCAAATCACATGACTGGTGATATGGCCCTGCTATCACAATATGAGGAGAAGGCTGGCCCAATGGTTGCTTTTGGAGATGACAGCATGGGTAACACATTAGGATATGGCAAGCTAAAAGTTGGTAATGTCATCATTGAAGACGTAGCACTAGTCAAGGGTATCAAGCATAATCTGCTAAGTGTTGGTCAGTTTACTGATAGAGGATTCAAGGTAAATTTTGACAAAGATGAATGTTTGATCACCCACAAGAAGACTGCTGATTTTTCTCTATCTGGAGTAAGAAAAGGAAGCCTGTTTGTACCCAATATGGACTCTACAAACAAGGACAAAGTTTGTTGCTTCTATTCAAAATCATCAAATGAAGATTGTTGGCTATGGCACAAGAAGTTATCACACCTGAACTTCAAGGCCATTAATTCTCTAGTCAAAAGAGAGTTAGTGAGAGGCATGCCCACACTTGAATTCTGTCAAGAAGGAGTATGTGAGGCTTGCCAAAAAGGAAAGATGAAAAGGTCAAGGCACAAGTCAAAGACAGTGACATCAATCAGCAAGCCCCTGCAATTAATCCATATGGATTTGTTTGGGCCTGTCAATATTATGTCACTCTCAAGAAAGAAGTATGCCCTAGTGATGTTTGATGACTACACAAGGTATACATGGGTGGAATTTCTAGCATCAAAGGATGAGGCTCCACAAGTAATCATTGAGCACATAAAGAAAGTTGATAAGGAAGCAAAAGCCAACAATGCAAGTGTGATTGCATTGAGAAGTGATAATGGAACAGAGTTCAGAAATGCCTTACTTGAAGCATTTTGCAAAGAGAATGGCATTTTTCAACAATTCTCAGCTCCAAGGACTCCACAACAAAATGGAGTAGTTGAGGGAAAGAATAGAACTCTAATTGAGGCTGCTAGAACAATGTTGCTTGATGCAAAGATGCCTACATGTTTTTAGGCTGAGGCTGTGAGCTTTGCATGCTATATCCAGAACATAACCCTCATCAACAAAAACACTGGAAAGACACCTTACAATTTGATGACTGGAAAGAAGCCTACTCTAAAGTATGTTCATACTTTTAGAAGCAAATGCTTTGTATTGAAAGACAATTCAGAATATGTTGGGAAGTTTGATGCAAAGGCATTTGAAGGAATTTTTCTTGGCTATTCTATGGAGAGAATTGCATACAAAGTTTATGTCATCAGTCAAAAGAAAGTTATGGAAAGCACAGATGTGACATTTGATGACAGCAAAATACCTGGATTAGAAGAAGGCAATGATGAAGATAGAGATCCATTAAAGTTTGAAAATCTAGATGATTCTGATGAAGAGATTGAAACTGAAGTTGAAACTCTAGTTCAACAAACTCAAGTGAATAATGAAGCAAGAGAAGAATATGATCCAATCAACAGTGAAGAGACTAGCATCCAAGACACACCTGTGAATAGTACCAACTTCACAGGGGGAGGAAATGAAAATGATCATGACTTGGATGATGAAGCAACATCAAGGTTGAGAAATCAAACTGAGCACTCAAGGAAATGGTATAGGTCACACACTGCAGAGCAAATTATTGGAGATCCAAATGCAGGAGTGAGAACTAGGAGAGCAACTCAAAATGAGTGCCTCTATGGTTGCTTTCTATCTTAGATTGACCATAAGAAACTTGAAGATGCACTGTTGGATCCAGATTAGATTATTGCTATACAAGAGGAGCTGAATCAATTTGAAAAAAACAAAGTATGGGAACTTGTGCCTGCACCAAAGAACAGAAGCATTGTTGGAACAAAATGGGTTCTGAAGAATAAGATGGATGAAGATGGTGTAATAGTAAGAAACAAATCAAGGTTGGTTGCAAAAGGATACTCTCAACAGGAAGGCATTGATTATGATGAGACATTTGCTCCTGTTGCCAGATTGGAAGCCATCAGAATCTTCTTAGCATTTGCTGGTCATTCAAAATTTAAAGTTTATCAAATGGATGTCAAGAGTGCATTTCTGAATGGAGAGTTGGAAGAAGAAGTTTATGTGCAACAACCACCTGGCTTTGAGGATTCATATTTCCCAGAATTTGTCTACAGATTGCTTAAGGCATTGTATGGACTTAAGCAGGCTTCAAGGGCATGGTATGACAGTTTATCCCAATTTCTTCTTGAAAATCAATTCACTAGAGGCACATTGGACAAGACACTATTTTATAAGAAGCATGGTGATGATATTATCCTAGTTCAGATCTGTGTGGATGATATCATATTTGGCTCTACAAATGAGAAGCTGTGTGAGAAATTCTCTAAGCTCATGCAGAGCAGATATGAGATGAGCATGTCAGAGGAAGGATGGTATCTTTAGCAATCAAACCAAGTACATCAAGGATCTATTGAAGAAGTTCTGCTCACCTACAAAGACTCCCATGGCCACTGCCACCAAATTGGATGAAGATGCTAAAGGCAAGAAAGTAGATATCTCAATCTACAGAGGCATGGTTGGCTCTCTACTCTATCTCACTGCAAGTAGGCCATACATCATGTTTGCTACATGCTTGTGTGCAAGGTTTCAATCAAATCCAAAAGAGTCACATTTGATTGCTATAAAGAGGATCTTTAGATATCTGAAGGGCACTCCAAACTTGGGTTTATGGTATCCTAAGGACACAGGGTTCAGTCTGGTTGGTTATTCTGATGCTGATTATGCTGGATGCAGAGTGGATAGGAAAAGCACCTCAGGTAGCTGCCAGTTTCTTGGACAAAGGTTAGTCTCTTGGTACAGCAAGAAACAATAATCTTTGTCAACTTCCACAACTGAGGCTGAATACATAGCTGCTGGAAGTTGTTGTGCTCAAGTGCTTTGGATTAGAAATCAACTTAGAGATTATGGACTTGTGTTGGAAAGAATTCTAATCATGTGTGACAACACAAGTGCAATCTCTATAGTTGCCAATCCTGTCAATCATTCTAGGACAAAGCACATTGACATCAGATATCATTTCATTAGGGAGCATGCAACTAATGGAACAATTGAGTTGCATTATGTCCCTACAGATAAACAGTTAGCTGATATATTCACTAAGCCATTGGATGAAGCCACCTTCACAAGGTTGGTTAGTGAGATTGGAATGCTGAATTCTTCAGAATCTGGCTAAGTGAAAATATCAACTAGATTGTTGCAGCAGTAAATACTTACTTTATCTAAATTCTCAATATTTTTGAAGTAAGTGTTGGCTAAAATATGATTTATAAATATTTCAAATCTGTTGCATATGTTGAAAAATCATATTATGTCAACTTGAAATTTCTATGAAATTTTGAGAAAATCACTATTTAATTTGTTAGAATATTCTTCATTGAACATGTCTGGTGAATTTTAAAAAAAAATAGTGAAAATTGAATTTTTATGAGTGAAAAGAATATTTCTATAAGTCAGACTTCTCTAATGATTCACTGCTCGACATCTCTAACAAGTCTCCTGGAGCACTCTCGAGTTCTCGAATAGAGTCTTTTAGCGATATTGAATGGAGATATTCTTGACTTCTCGAACATGGTAATTGAGTTCTCTAATGATTGAGTTCTCGAATACTGTATTTGAGTTCTCGAATCATTTGAAAAGGCTGAATTCTCGCTGAATTTCAAACGATTTTGGATTTTTTGTCTAAAACTTTAATTCACTCATAAAAATATATTTTATTTAATTTAGAATTATTTCTAAGTTAGATAACTGCCAGTTGTGAGTTACACCCTGCTTGAGTTGTCGAATAAGCCTTTCTTGACTTATCGAATATTTGATTTCTACTTCTCGAATGCCTGACTTGTCGATACAAAACATACATCTAATCGACAATTCAAGTACTTCATACTTATATAATTCTACATCTATTCATTTCATTTCATCCGATTTCTCAAGCATCTAAAGTTCCAAAACCTCTGAAAACCCTAACTTCAAAAGCTAAATTTCTTCTTCGAACTTCATTCTCTTCTCTCTTTTCTCTGTATCCATGGCAACTGTGAAATTCAACACCAACTTCATCGCTCTCTCAAGTGATGTCGAAGCTCCAAATGCTAACTACAAGTGCTTTGTAAAATGGATGTCTGAATCATATATCAAAGGAGCACTTACGGCCAACCCAACTTTGTATCTAGACATTCTAGAACAGTTTTGGAACACTGCAATTACTGAAACTGTTGCTCTTGAAGATGGCAGTCTGGGCTATGTCATAAACTGCAATGTTCTGAGTAAAGAGTTTAACATCACCTCTGAGGACATGAGTAAAACCTTGGGTCTTCACTATAATGAATACAACAAACTAGTAACAGATGACCAACTGGTGGAATTCTTTGGCCTAATAAAGTACTCAGACACCATCAAAGTTGGAACCCTGAAAAGGGCGCATCTGAGGAAAGAGTGGAGCTATGTGTTTGCCACAGTCCTGCACGTATTCAGTGGAAGGAAATCCAGCTATGACCAACTGAGTGCACCTGTTCAACAGATAGGGTACTCCTTGGCCTTTAACAGAAGGATAGATGTTGGAAAGCTATGCAGGAGCTTTATGGAAAACTTGGTAAGAACACAACCAAGAGAGGTAATGATATCTTCTTTCCCAGATTCATTCAGTCTGTACTTAATTATTTAGATAAGAATTTGGCTGATTTACCTAGTTTAGATAAAACTAGAATAGGCTACCCTAGGTCCATGACCAAACTTATTTTTGGTAATATGGATACTAGGAATGATGTGGATGTTAGGCTTGTAATAACCCCTCATACGCAGAGGTTATTTGAGTCTTACCCCCACAACATGCCAACATTTGCCTCTAAATCTGAGTTAGCCAGGCCCAAGCAAGTAGAACAAAATGCTAACTCATGGCCTGCTAACCAACCCCCTCAACCAAACACACTACCAAACACAGAGCCACCTGCATCATCCTCTCAACATGGTGGTGTTAGTAAAAAGGAGAAGAAGAAGAGAAAACAGATTGAATCTGAGCCCTTGAATATCTTGACAGAAGCAGCATTGGCTGTAGAATTAGGTCTAGAGAGTGAGGAACCTGAGTCACCCTTACAGAGACCAAAGAAGAAGAAATCCAAAGCCACCTCTTCTGTCACACAAATGGCTGAAGTTGTAAAATCAGGGGCAAACAGCTCACTAGATGTATTTTCTCAACAGGGTGCATCTATAGAATCAAGCATTCTCCCCAATGCACCTACCTGTACTGAGTCAGTACAAGGGAGTGATAAGGCTGGCACAACACTGAGTGGAGAGCACATCACACTTGAAACTCCCTCATTCCTCAAGGGGAGTTGCCAAAATCAAAGCTACAAGACACTTCTCTCCAGAATCTACATCTCAAATTTCTTTGAAGCCTACAACTCAAGCAATTGAGGAGCAAGGCATTGATCACCAAGAATTCTCTTCTCTTGGTGAGCCAATGGACTCAGGTGACTTAATGCATGACACTTTGCTCACCACCCAGGAGCCACATTTAGATGGTGAGGGAAAGAAAGCTGGGGCATATCTTAATGACACCATCACAAACATAGAGGATTCACTAGTTTTCACTAGAGACTCTGTGCCTGTGTCAACTACTGTTGTAACTCATCCCACTTCTATGGAGACAACAGTAGTAGAGTCATTCCATCCTGTAACAGAAGTTGCATCTATAACCGAGGAGTCTAGCTTGCCTAGCTCTAGCTCTGACTTCATGTCACAATGGCTGAAGCCTGTGCAACATGACAGTGCTTCAGGATCAGGGTCTGTTCCACCACAATTGACGGTTGAAACACTTTAAAGCTTAGTTGTGGATCAGATTCCTGAGTTTGTCAAGATTGCACAACATCTAGTTACCTCAAACATGCCAAATCCTCAATATGAAGCCATTCTGCTATGCCATAAGGAAGATGTGGAGATGCAAAAGGAGAAAATAACAAATGAGGCGGAAAGATATGGTAATGTAGATGCTTGGCTGCAAGGGAAATATGACATTCCTCTTTCAGATGGTCTTCAGTACATCAGAGAAGAGTACATCACTTCACTAGGGTCCAATGCCAAGTCTCTCACCCCTAGTGATGTGTATAAAGCAATGAATTACACCTACAGATGAATTCTAAAGGCTGCACACTATCCTGGTAAGGGCCTCAAGACAGAAGTTAATGAAGTGTGTGCAGCCACAATCAAAGAGGTGCAGGTAATAAAAAGGGCCTTTGATGCCAAATTCCCTCAACTGGACACTATTCTCAAGGATATTCAACTCTGCAAGTCTGAATGCATCAAAATGGACAACTCAATGCTATTGGTTCAAGGGTCTGTCAAAAGTATGGCTACTCACATGGAAAAATTGTCAAGTCAAACAATAGTAGCCAATGCAGCCCTTAGAGTTCTTATTTCCAACCAATATGGTGATAAATTGGTGACTGATGTTCCTCTCCATGACATGACCAAGCATGAGGTGCAGAGACTCAGGAATCAATCTCTCTCTGGTTTCAAGGCCACTGAGTTATTCCCCAAGGTGGATACTCTTGAAAAGGAGGTGGTCTCTCTCAAATAGTCAAATGCTCATCTTACAGACACAGTTGCAACCCTCTCTGAGCAGTTGGACACTCAAGCCACCACCATAGCTAATGTCCTTCTTCAACAACAACAGATGCTGTCTGCAATGATGAAGCACATGGGGCTCTCTCTTCCTAATGAATCTGCCAATCCTACCTCTTCCAACCCAAAGGCCACTACTCCAGCCTCTGTGCCTGACAACAAGCCTAAGGGGGAGAAGATGACCTTAAGGAACTCAAAACCTAAGGGGGAGAAACCTAAAGAGGAGAGACCTAAGGAGAGAGGCATTACCATAACTGAGGGTGGTCATCCAAGAACTTCAAAAGCTACAACCCATGTTCCAGGCAAAAGGAAAGCCAAAATTGATGAACCTCCAACTACTCTGCCAGTTGTTACTTATCCACCTGTGCACATCACTACTCCAAGTGGCCAACAGCAAACCATCACTACTACTGTAGTTGCAGGGAGTATGCCATCTGACAAACCTCCATCCTCCAAGACTGTAAATGCCAAGCCTGTAGAAGTAAAGGTAGTTACTGAGGCCAAGCTACAAGAAGTTGCAAAGTCTAATGTCTACCATGATGATGCATTCTTGGAGTTTCTGAAAGTCTCTAGAGAACAGGCTGGTGACACTCAACTTTATCTGAGGAGTTTGAAGGAGCAGATTGACTACCTCACTGTGGTGTCTAAGAGAGTTGATAGTGTGTGGTTCAAAGAGATAGTGATAGTGGCAAGGTCCAAGATATGGCATCTAACCTACAAGACTCTTCAAGCCCTAAAATTCTATGAGGTAAATGAGTTGATCAACTTGATTAATAAGAGGAATGAGAATGAGAACAACAAGAGTCTATATGATGACCTGAGGAATGAGCAACCCTCAAGACTGCCTGAAGTGATTACAAATCCTAGAACTATCATCTATCAATTTGGAACAAGAATTGATGAGATCAAGCAACTGGTCATCCCCAAGCATCTTATTCCTCAGAACCATAGTATCATCATTACCATCATTGAAAAACTAACTAAAAAGCAAGGAGTCAGGAATGCTGGAGAGTTGAAAGCACTAAATATTCTCAAAACTTTCATTGCAACTGGCATTGTTCCAGAAATGGCCAAAATCAGGAGGACTAAGGATGATGAATATGAAAACAAGAGTGATGGGAGGAGAAGTCATCACAGGAGTGATAAGGGTGATGAAGATAAGAAGAAGAATAAAGATGGCAAGGACAAGAAAGGTGATAATGACCAAGGCAAGGTCTATGAAAGGAAAAGTGGAAAACAGCAAGCCTTAGGCATTGCTAACTGTAATCTCACCATAACACAAGACTCTAAGTCTAGGGTGAATACAGTTAGTAGTGACCTACCAAAATCTACACCCATGGCCTCTGCAACTATTTTGCCCCCTCAAGAAGAGAAGAAGATAAAAATCAAGAAACCATCTATATGTTTCCAAAAGAAAACTGCTAATGGTATACTACAGTGGTCTACAAGAAAAGGTCATAAGTTTCTGCCAAGCACTGAAGTGAAAAAGGTTAAATTCAAGCATGCTGCAAAAAGAGTGAAGTTACCTAAGTCAAGGGCCCTAACTATCTATCCGCGACTGAAACTCCAACCACTAGATGAAGACTTTGATGAAGACCAACTGCAATATCTAAGAGCTCAAAGAATCTACTATGCTGCCATTGTGAATGACTGTCTTGAGATCAAATATACTAATGGAAGGGAGAAGAAATTCAAACAAGGGCAGTGTCAAAATTGGGGCAAGTTGTATGACATAGAAAGAATTATTGCACTGTTGGATGCTAATGACAAAGTGGAAAGGGTATGGAAGCTGGAGTTAGTTGAATTTGTAAAGATGAAGAGAGATCATGCAGAGAAAATTAGAAAAGGGTGCTTTGAGAAATGGCTAGAAAGGGAGAAGGAAATTGATAGAATGGAAGTTGAAGCAGAAAATCTAAGGGCTAAGGGATTGTGTAGAGTTCAACTCAATCCCTATATGGTGAAGTATAGGAGGAAAAATGGAGATCATGTCAATATAAGAATGAACCTACTCAATCACTATCCTGTCAACATTCTGAAACCAGTACTTAAAGATTTCAAGAACTCTATTCTGCTTGAAGAATTGGATGTTATGGCAGAAATCATAAGAGCTATGGATGAGAATGCAAGGAAGGAAAAAGAAAGAAAACAGAAGGCATATGATGATCTACAAGCCAGAGCTATGGAGAAGGAATTAAATGAGAATGACTAGTATTTCACCATATTGTGTAAGATTACTCACCTTGTAGTTCTATTCATGTTCTTAATCAAATTTCATACATGTACTTTCAGAGTTCTATCTTTATGTATGTTAGGCTTGTTATCAGATATGAAATTGTGACTAAGGGTCTTACTCACAATTTGGGGAAGATTTTTAGTCACAGAGGCATGCCTGAATACATCTAATAATAAGCCTAATTGTTTGTAATGCTTTGCATTACTTACATGACCTCTTAACTGAGGGAACCTCTGGTTGTAGAGTTTCTACTTGTTTAGTACTTGTAATAGGCAGCAATTTTTATCTGTGTAATTGTACTTAAAAGTCAGAGAATAATGCTTGAAAGAAGTTCCAAGGTTCATGCCTCAAGCTTGAAGAACAAGGCTGTCAAAATAAACACAGTTAGAGTTTGGAGAATGAAAATTTGCCTAAGTACCACTTCGATAAGTATGTTTGTTATATTCGAGAAGTCTAGCATTCGAGAAGTTAGGGATTTGATATCTCAAAAGACAATATTCGATATCTCATTCGATATATCAGAGATTCGATATGTCTTTCACTCTATTCGAGAACTCAGGAAGTCAACAAGTCAAAGCATCATTCGAGTTCTCCAGGAGTCAACAAGTCAAAGCTCATTCGATATCTCAAAGACTCAGAAAGCTATTGATATCTCAGGGATTCGATAAGTTAAATGCTCCATTCGACAACTCAAGGATTCTTGAAGAAAAGAGCTATTCGAGAAGTGATTCGATATGTCAACTTTACAGTATTCGAGAACTCAGAGTTATCGATCAAGTCAATTCTAGTTCTCGAATCAAACACTTAGCCACTTCTCGAATACAATCTTGGAGACAAAGATCTAAAGAAGTGGATATGAGCAGAACCTCAAAAAGTCAAACCTGTAGCCGTTTGGATGCTTGCTCAAAAAGGATAGACATACGAGAAAGTAATTTATCCTGTAACCTTATTTGTAGCAAGCAGGTTGTGCTCATGTTCTATAAGGGCACAACCTCACTTCTTTAGTAGTTAAGTTTTTCACATACATTCTAAGAGTACATCTCTCTGAGAAAAACGAAGCTGAGAATACTATCATCGTTATTTATCTATTTTCAATATACAAGAAAAAAACTATCAATTAGAATACTTTCAAAAATGTATAATCATATTTTATTAACTTTTATAAATTATATTGTTACTAATTAATTAGAAAATATTAAAATTATAATAAAAATATTTAAAATGTACATTTTTTTGGTACACTCAATAGCAACCATTGGATTTTGAGATAGATTAGTGAAAACCGTTGGATCTAATACTAGAAGAATATTCTTTTTCTAATATTTAAAATATTCTCATGGGTTAAGTTCAAATCCCACCAACAACATATCTTTATTAAACATATATATTATTTTATAAACTATTTTTAAGAGTTTGAGGTTCTATTCCCATCAATATCATATTATAATCAAAAAAATTTATTATTTTTTAAATAATGTATTATTATACATTTATATAATCTTATAAGCTACTCCTAAAAATTCCAGTCAATAACATATTATAGTTAAAAATTAAAATATTATCGTTTAAAATACTATCAAAAATGTATTATGATATTTTATTAACGTAAATAAATTTTTTTCATACTAATTAAAAATATATATATAAAAATATGAAAATATGAGTAATAAGATAAAAAAATTATTAAAAAAATCATCCGTGCATCACAGGAGTTATAAATTATATAGTTAAAAATTACATAAAATCTGGAAAACACTTATAATATAAAAATTTTGTATAAAAATTGAAAAAAAGTCTACATGATTAGATAAATTTCACTATTTCTACTAAATAAAAGTTAAAAAAAAACTACTTTTATGTAATATTTTCAATATATACATGTGTATTTGAAAGTAATAATTAAAATACATAATTAGAATAATATTTATATTCATGAAATTTATAAAATTCAAAAAATATTTTAATAATAAAAACATATATACAACTTAAAATTTTAACGAAATATAATTAAACTGTTCACAAGCAACCGTGCATCGCACGAGTTATAGGCTAGCATGTATAATAAGCGTATGAGGGATCTTATCCATAATTTTGGTTTTGTCACTGTACTACCAAAATAATCTCAACCATCGAATCTAATATTTTTTAAAGTAGACGATCAAGATTACATTATATTAAAAAAAAATTATAATCTAAAAAGGATATATTTAAAAAAGTTTGTATTAGAATTGAATTTTAAAAAGAAAAATATAATACGAAAAGGATATAATTAAAAAAGGATATAACTAAATTTTATTTATTTTATTAATATTAAAAAAAGTTCATATTTACTATTTGGACTCTATTTTGAAATATAGAAATCAGATTTGGATGATTTTAAGGTCCACGCGAAGCTCACAAAATTATCTTTAATTTAGTGATGATTGAATAATTATTATCGAAATGGAAACACTCATAATATTATGAGAAAATATTATCACGAATTTTTACATTAATCCTATTCGACCTACATTGATAATCCCATTCAATGTAGAAAACCAAATTATATGATTTAAATCATTGACATACACTTTTTCGTATTTCAAATATAAATAGACTTTTTAGTTTACATGTTAAAAAATAAAATATTTTTTATGCTAGATCCATCGTTTTTCATCTATTTATTTTATGATCTAAAAGTTCTTATTTATTTTGTCGTATTGAAGACCAGACTACCGACTACCAAAGTTTTGGACAAAATCACTCTTACACTCATTATTAAAACTATATTTGATTGTTAGTAGAACTATCTTCAAATAATAAGAATAGTATTTTGATAATCAAAACGAAATATAAGTTGATTTCATAAATCGAACAGAATTTTTAACTTAAAAATCTTCAATTTCTTCTCTCTTTTGTTTCTACGTAGTTTTAATTGGAAAATAATTATTAAACCATCACTAAATTAAAAATTATTTTATTAATTTCATGTGGGCTGTAAAATCGTCAAAATCAAATTTTAAGAATTCAAGATAGAGCACAAATATTAAATTGAACGTGTAAAATCTTATATATATATATATATATATATATATATATACATTTTTTAACAACAATTTGATATGTAAATTAATAACATATAAATATTAATAAAAGTTAATATAATTATAAATATTAGAAAAGGAACCGTGCGTTGCACGGGTTATAAGATAGTATTATAAACTACCCCAAGAATTTCAAGGTTCAATTCCCGTCAACAACATATTAAATTTAAAAAGTTATTTATCTATATTCAATATACAAGCAAAAAGCTATCATTTAGAATACTATAAAATACATATTATTATATTTTATACATAATATTGTATTTTATTATCTTCTATAATTTATTTTCTTACTAATTAAAAAGTAATATTAAAATTATGAATAATAAGATAAAAATATTAAATATTAAGATAAAAATATTTAAAATCTTCCGTGCATCGCACGGGTAGTAAGCTAGTAAATATAAGATACAAAAGTAGTCAAAATTAGTACTAATCAAAAACAATTACAATATGCATACATACATAATATGTTATATAAATAAAAAACACAATCAAAAATTAGGCACAACTTGATATAACATAGAATAATTCACCAGATATTATCATATTTTTGCTGCAGATGAATGTGAAAAAAAGTTAGAAACATGTAAACTTCTGTTCTTGAAATTTGGACGAACAAGAATATTGTAACAGTGAGTCCGTGTCTTTGTACGTTCTTTTAGTATATACATGTATGGAAAGTTAATATGTTAACGTCTGTTAAGAGTAGGGCTTATTGAAATCATATTTTTAATTTTGAGAGTAGGGAGCCTGAGATATATCTCAGGTAAGTTCCCTGAGATACTTTATTTTTATATATAAAAATGGGGTGGGCGTTTTAGTAAATTCAAATATTTTTAATTAGCCCTGCAGGCCCAGCAAATTTTAAAGGTTATTTTGTATATATCTTAGGAAAAGTTCCCTGAGATATATCTCAGGGTCCTATTTCTGTTTAATTTTATGGGTTTATATGAACTCTATTTTATTACGAGGGTGTAATTGATTTTGTATATATATTACAGGGGCTTATTTGGTTCTTTAACCTTTGAAAAACTTGCATTAGCATTAGTCGAAAAGATGCGTGAAGATTTGTTTACCAATAATCTCGATTTGGGAATAAAATTTAGGGAGAAGTTCATTAAACAATTTTTTTTTTGTTTCAGTTCTTTTCTTTTTAGAAAAAATTTGAGGGTATGAACTACAAGTTAGAAAGATAATTTAAAATTTAAAATCCTTTCTACTCCCAATGTTTTAGTCAGGAGAACAATATAAAGTTCAAACACTATTAAATATTTTTGTTACGTCATATTTTCGGTTGCCTCTAATATTTCCCAAATTTCCAAATACGAATCTAATAATAATTAACTTAATATCCAAGTTAATTATTTCCTCTCTCTTTCAAATCAGGAAGGTATACCAACGTGAATATAATTCAAAGAGATAAAATCTACTAATTCCCAAAATACATCCCTTAACAATCATAGGGATTAAAAACCAATCCTTTTAACAGAACTGCGTTGGCTTGATCTCTATAAATATAGAGTACGCAGGCATCTTGAAAAAGGATCCGACACATCTAACAAGTCGTCCAGCCCCAAACATCCAAAATCCCAAATCTCCCTATTTTCATGATTTCATTATTCCAGCAACCTCCGAAATCTGTTATCACCAAATTCCTCCGTTAACAATTGGCGCTAGAAGGAGGGGATATATTTTTGATTGTGGAGGACAATCAATTCATACGCATGGGGGGTTATTATGGATCTGGAGATGCTATAATGGAGAAGCTAAGCGGTGGAGGCGGTGGATCTATTCTGAAATAGGATAAGTTTTCTTATGATTTTGTCCATACAAATCTGTTATTTTATAAAATTTGTAGTAAATTCATTGCATGTTGGATTTTGATGATTTTTAATGATTTGGAAAGCTTGTTAAATTGCCTATAACTTTCGTTCTTTGAGTTTTCTCAGATTATATATCGATCTATTCTCGAAATCACAAAAAACAATCAGATCTCATTTTCCAGCATCAAGAAATCAAACAGAAGACGTTTTCTTTAATTCCCGATTCGTTATAAGTTCGTTTTTGATGAGCCATATATTACCGGAAATATATTTTCGTTATCTACAACTTTCGTGTTTTGTGTTTTTCAAGAAAAAATCGTTTAGGTGGTCAAAAACGTTAAAAAAAGATCTGGACAGAATTTGAATTGTGAAGATTTTCAAGATTTTTGGTGTAATCTTCGTGGTACATGATTTTGGAAGGCTCTTATTCGAAGAGTTTATTATTTTGGAAGGCCCTCCTTTGTGGGGGTAATATTTTGGAAGACCCTCTTTTGTAGGGATAAATTTTGAAGGGCTCTTATTCGAAGAATTTATTATTTTAGAAGGCCCTCCTTTGCAGGGGTAATATTTTGGAAGGCTATTGTTCGAAGAGTTAATTATTTTGGTAGGCCCTCCTTTGTATGGGTAATATTTTGGAAGACATTTTTTCGAAGAGTTGATTTTTTAGAAGAGCTTTCAAGTGTTGCTGATATTTTTTGGAAGAATCTTGGGATATTTATATGACTTTGGGAAGATGACCTCCTCTAAGGAGGGTCTCCCTTATTTTTTTGTGTTAGACGACCTCCTCTAAGGAGGGTCTTTGTGATTTATTTAAAAGACGATCTCCTCTAAGGAGAGTCTTAAGAACAATGAAAAGATCTTCGGAAAATCCACCTCTTGTGAGGAGGGTATTTCTGGAATGGGGAACGATCTCCTTTGAGGAGGGTATCCCAAATTATCAAAATCCTTGCAAAAACCGTACTTCCGGGGGGGATGTTCGTACTTCCGGCGCCTCATCAAGGTTCGAGCTTCGGAAAGTCCACCTCCTGTGAGGAGGGTATTTCTGAACAAAAACTGATCTCCTTTGAGGAGAGTACCCTAAATTACTAAATCCTTGCAAAAACCGTACTTCCGGGGGGGATGTCGGTACTTCCGGCGCCTCATCAAGGTTCGAGCTTCGGAAAATCCACCTCCTGTGAGGAGGGATATCTCTGAAGCATTTATGGAAATTCTGGTGGATATGACCTTCTTTGAGGAGGATATTTTCCGGAATATGTTATGGAAACTCTAGAATATGTCCTTCTTTGAGGAGGGTATTTCTCGGAGTGCTTAATGGAGGATATTTCTTTGAATATTTGCTTTTCAGGGTATTGCTCGGAAAGCTTTGCACGATTCTCCGAATAATGCTTGGATGGCTGTCCAGGATACGTTCTCTCACACCTATAAAACTTATTTTTTTTTACATCTCGCATATTGTCCCGTTTACATCTACATGCATATTACGGGCACCCAGGTGCTCCATATTTTTTACTAATCTTCCTCTCCTAGCTGTTTTAGTGACTCAGGAAATTTGGAAGATCGAAGCATGCTTAGTTCTTCACTGCAGCAAGCTACACTGAAGAACTGGGGGGTAGTTGTTACGCCATATTTTTGGTTGCCTCTAATATCTCCCAAATTTCCAAATACGAATCTAATAATAATTAACTTAATCTCCAAGTTAATTATTTCCTCTCTCTGAAACGAGGAATTATCTCGAATTTATGATAGAAAATATCTCTAAGCGATATCTTTCAAATCAGGAAGGTATCCCAACGTGAATATAATTCAAAGAGATAAAATCTACTAATTCCCAAAATACATCCCTTAACAATCATAGGGATTAAAAACCAATCCTTTTAACAGAACTGCGTTGGCTTGATCTCTATAAATATAAAGTACACAGGCATCTTGAGAAAGGATCCGACACATCTAACAAGTCGAGACACCTCTCAAGTCCAGCCCCAAACATCCAAAATCCCAAATCCCCCTATTTTCATGATTTCATTATTCCAGCAACCTCCGAAATCTGTTATCACCAAATTCCTCCGTTAACAATTTTAAAAAATTATTATTTTTAATTGAAAATTAATATTTAATGATCCAAAAATGTCCCAGTTCTGATTCCTATTCTACACCCTTCCCGGCGCACGGTACCCGCCGTCACCAAATAAGTAATTGGAATAATATATTAATAAATGTGTATCAATTAAATTATTTAAGATAAATTTAATTTACATGTCACAAATTTAAATTTTATTTTCATTTCATTTCGTTAAATTAGATTTTCTTACACACAATGTGATTTTTTATAATAGTTTTAATTTTGTCTTTCAGTTATACTATAACTGATACCATTGTACTAATGATCTTAATTCAATCACTATTCAGTGCATAATTTGATTATGCAAATTCAGATGACCAATAAAAAAAGAAGATATTATAGTTTTTAATTGTGTTAGATATCCTAAACACTAGGGATGGCAAACGGGTGGGCCAGTTCGAGTTTTATAAAAATCAGATCCGGACCCAAATATGAATGTTGGACCCAGAATCGGACCTAAACCCGATTGAAACCCGAATTCCTAGATCTAGACCCGATCCATCGGGTTTCGGTTCCGTCGGGTCTTAGTTTATTTATACAAATATTTATTAACTTTTTTTTTGAGACAATAATTTATCAACTAGAACAATATATTTAATCAAATATCAAGGAAAATGTAATAACTAAATAAGCTTATGCATCTTACATATATATATACTAAATGATGAATAATAAAAATATGTCTTTCGATTTGAACATTTATATGTCAAAAATTGACTTGAATGCTTTATATGATAAGTCTTTTTGTAATTTAAAAACGAACAAATACCGTTGCCGAGATTACAAGAAACTATAGACTAACTTTAAGTTAAACTAGCTTATAACTCGTGCAACGCACAACTCCTTTTTTAATATCTATTATATTCATTTTTTAAATGTTATTAATTTACATAATTTACATATCAAATTGTTGTTAAAAAGTTGATATATATATATATATATACACGTGAAATTAACAAAATAATCTTTAATTTAGTGATTGTTTAACAATTATTTTCCAATTAAATCTAAGCAAAAACAAAAAAGATAGAAGAAATTGACGATTTTTTTACGTAGAAAATTCTGTTCGATTTATGAATTCTAATTTGTTTTGATTATCCAAATACCCTTGTTATTATTTGAAGATAGTTCGACTAACAACCAAATACAATTTTAATAATAAGTATAAGAGAGATTTTGTTCAAAACTTTGATAATCGATAATCCGGTCCTCCGTACGACAAAATAAATGAGAACCGTTATATCTTAAAATAAATAGATGAAAACCATAGGATTAACATAAAAAATATTTTATATTTTAATATGTTATAAACTAAAAAGTGTATTTATATTGAAATATGAAAAAGAGTATGTCAATGATTTAAATCATACATAATTAGGTTTTCTACATTGAATAGAATTATCAATGTAGGACTTCCACATTGAATAAGATTAATGTAAAAATTCGTAAATATATTTTTTCTTGAGATTCTGAGTGTTTCCATTTGAATAATAACTATTAAATCATCACTAAATTAAAGATAATTTAATGAGTTTCGCGGGGATTATGAAATTATCCAAATCTGATTTCTAGATCTCAAGATAGAGCTCAAATATTAAATACGAATTTTTTTAATACTAACCAAAAAATAAATAAAATTCAATTATAGTACAATTTTTTGTATTTGTATCCATTCCAGATTATAATTTTCTTTTTAAAATTCAATTCTAATACAACCTTTTTAATTATATCCTTTTCAGATTGTAATTTTATTTTTAAAATTCACTTCTAATGCAACCTTTTCTAATTGTATCCTCTTTAGATTATAATTTTCTTTTTAATATGATATAATCTTGACCGTCTATTTTTAAAAATATTAGATTCGACGGTTGAGATTATTTTGGCGGTATAGTGATCAAAATTATGGATAAGATCTCTTTTACGCATATTATATATAAGGATATAATATAATGGGGTTTAAATTAATAGCATTAATATAATTAAACTATTAGAATAATTAATAATTAAAAAATATTGTATATAGACAATATATTTGTACTTTGGATCGGATCCGGATTTGATATGGAATAAGTTCAATTTTTGGGTTTCAAGTCCGATTCGGTTCGGTTAGTACAAACCCAAACTCGACCCAAAATTTACTCAGGTCTAAAAATAAATCCCGAACCCATATCCAGATCCAAAATTTTGGATTCGGTTAGACCTAATCGAATTGGAACGGGTCGGGACAAATTCCCATCCCTATAAACACATATGCTGTGGTTCTGAAATACGGCTAAATTTTTATTTATAAGATCTTTTCGTCAGATATGGAAATTATTTAGCTTTTGGGATTGCGAGCAAGTGCTACTTGGACAATGGTAAAATATTGAAAACTTACTTATAAATTTTAATTTTAGTTTATGTATTAAGCATGACATATCATTTATTCATTGAGCATGACATATCATTTATTCATTGAATGAATACATGCGATGGAGAAATATGTTAAAAAAATTAATAATTGTGATTATTATAAATATTATTATAAATGAATAATTATGCTACTTGGATAATTGGTAGATTTTTTTTTGCAAAATTTTACTTTGAAATAGTAGTGTATCTTTTCCATTGAAAATATTTATTGCAAGATTGTGATTATTATAAATATTTATGTACATTAATTTGTTACACTCTAATTCCTATATATTCAAATGTGACTATATCGAGAGAAATTCTATTGAAAATAGAATTATATGTGATATTTTAAATGATCCTCATATTTGTACGATAATGGTTGGCGTTAAATATTGCTTCCGTAAATTTAATATTTTTCAATTCTACTAAGTTTTGAAAAAATCTTTGACACTTTTTCAAATTTTTGATAAATCTCTATTATAAATTTTATATGATTACATCCAATTAATAATATATTAATTTATTATCTAAAATATAAAACTAATTATATTAAAGTGAGTAAATGTATGAAGCTTTTGGTTACAAATATTTGAATATAAGTATTGTGTGAATTAAATAAGAATATATAACTTATATTTTTTGTAACGCCCCCAAATCCACCCTGACCGGGGACTCGGGTCGTCACATTGTCTCAATATGATAACGCAATAACAATACCAAATTTTTATTACAACGGAGCATAAATGTCCCACTTCGCAGGTCCAAGATCGTCTTCACAACATAGTACAATCCAACTTGTTACATCTCGAAATAATATATTACAAAAGTTCACAACAGTAGAAATATAAAGATTCCATCTGGAAATTCTAGTTATTGTCACCATAGCCTTGCGCTTTCCCCTTGCCTCTGTATCCTTGACTGGACGTTTCGCCTCTCTCCGACTTCACAACTGAACAAAATGTTGTAAAGCAAGAATGAGCAACTATAGTGCTCAGCAAGTTCTCTTCTTGCTCGGTATATAAATATAATAAGGTTTACCGAAAGATATACTCAAAATTTTTAATATCAGATATCACAATATGATTTGGCTCAAATTCATCTTGAAAATATCATAATCGAAAGACTCAAAACTCATCTCAAAACAGAATACTCAAAGGACTTATTACTCATCTCGAAACAGAATACTCGATAACTCATTTGATATAAGAATGAACTGGTCTTCCACCTCTCGGTATCTCGGTGGGGCGATCAACTAACCGACCAAGAATACCGGCCTCCAATGACACCGCACTTCGCCCGATCACAGCTACAATACGATATCAACAATATAATATATATGTATGAATGCTAGCACCATAATGGTTATCAATTCAACCATGGCAACAAGTGCCTAATTATTCTCGGGTCCGTAAAATGGTACACGAGTCTCTCTTTCTCTATAATGGGCCTCTTGCCCAAAATTGACCAATAGAATACAGAATTCCCGAATATTTGGGGTACAGATAACTTGAGATAATTCTTCCAGAAAATATTTACAAATCTGGTGGACTGCCAGTCTGACTCGATTTTACCACCTATCCGAACAATGGACTGATGTAAATTCTCAATAATAATAATTTATCGGTTGACACGAACAAAATGCCAAACCTTGATAATAAAATCACTATCTCGAATTCATGAGAATAGTCTTAAGATTGAAGTAATTGGGAGTCGTACTGAACAAATAGTACTTCTCAATATTTATAATACTCAACATTGATGAACGTTTAAATAGAATATTTTTCACCTGATCGACGAACAAAAATCTCTAACAATTATAATTGTTAAACTCCTATCGGTTAATTCGAACGAGAAACTAACCAAAAGATAATTAATAAATAACGGTTGAATTTGTTCAATAAATTCAATCGAAAAGAATGCATTTAACTATCTCAGACGAATGAGATTAGTTTCACTGAATCAAAATAATAGTCGTCTCGAATTAATGAGATCGACCCGATAGCAACTAAATTATTTCTACGCTTATAGGGATTATAGTTCTCAAATAAACTAAATTAACAGCATAATAATATTTAACGAGAAATAATGCTCAAAAAAAATTATTGCATCATACGGAGCAACAAATATATCTCAACATATAATATCTCGAAAATAATTAATGAATTAAATAATACGAACAGAAATTCACAGTTTCCAAAAGTTAGGGTAGGAATGAACTTGCCTCGATCTCGAAGTGCAAATGAATGCAGATAAAATTATACTCTACCCGTGAACTTGGCGTCGATCTACGTCTCGAGAATTATTCTCTAAAAATGGCAACCAGAAATACGTGAGCGATTCTTCAGAATAAAATATTCCCGATCCGATAATATAATTAATAATAATATAATATCTCATAAAAATCTCCAGAATAAATAACGGAAATTAATTCCGGGATAAATAAATATTTCTTCGAATACAGGAATTAAATCTGGAGAATATATCCTATTTTTAATATCTGGAAATCTAAATTCTTACTCAAAATGAAAAATTCAAACATCCATTTTTATTCAATTTAAATCCAAAATAATTAATCTCATTTTTAAAAAAAATAATTCATCAAAGAATACCACTTTTAATAAACCTCACAAATCCTAATTTATTTTAATAAAATATTAATCTTTAAATTAAATCTGACTCGATCCGGTTAATAGAAATAAATCGGAAAATATTAAAAACAGATTTCCAAAATAAAACATATTTTATTCTAATTATTCACAAATATACCCCTTTTATTAACAATTCAATAAATCTCTAAAATTGTGTTCAAAATCACAATATATTATTATTTAATTACCCAATTAATAAATATCTAATTTACGTTTTAAAAACTCTAAATAATTCTATTTAATTAATTTAAACAATTAAACCATTTTTTAAAAACAATTTATTACCAACTAATTTAAATACCGATCCAATTAATAAAATCTCGATTTTTAATCGTTCAATTGCTAATATGTTAAACTGTATCGTTTTAACAGAAAATTTATCGTGGGCCCCACTCTTCCCCGTGGGTCCCACCCATGTCCCCCTGCGTCTCCCCCAACGGCCATTGTCATCACTCTGCACTCCCTCTCTGTTCTCTCTCTCTCTCTCTCTCGTTGCCATCTCGCTCTCTCTCTCTCTCTCTCGCTACCTCCCTCTCTCGTTCTATTCTCTACAAACAACAATCTCTCCCAGTTACAACAACATCAACAATGACCCAATTCTCCCTAAACTCTCTCTCGACCACCACAATCGCCATTCCTCCCTCGCACCTCTCTCTTTCTCTTTCGACCCCCAACCTCTCTCTCTCGATTACACAGTAACAACAATCAATCTCTCCCTCATCTCGTTTCTCTCCCAATTCTCTCTCGTCTCTCTTTCGCCTCTCCCTCTCTGATTCTCTCTCGATCCCAATCACCGTCTCTCCCTCTCCTTCGAATACCCACACCCAACAAACAATCTCTGCACTCCCTCTCTCTCGGACAACCACAACAACCATCGACTGGGTTTACCAGTCTCAACAAAATTCGGAAATAAAAATATTAACAGCAATAATAATTGACTACCTGTGATTACTCTGTGTTGTATGTATGTATCGGGGTGTTTTTATGATTATACGAATGGGTTGATATGTGAAGGACTTAGTCCGAGTTTTTCTGTGTATATAAGGGATGAGCCCTTTTGGTTTAAAACAAAGAGATAGGGCTGTACTGGGTTTACGGTGTATTACAGAATCGAGCTTTGGTTTACTGAAATAAAACTGAGACTTTGTTTTTTTTGGTTTAGTGAAAATAGTGTCTCTGCTGTGTAAATCACTCAAGTGATAGAAGTGTTTTGGAGATATAAGCTGAGAGACTTCTTTGTTGTATTATCACCAAATAAGTCACCAGATTTTATAAATAAACACTGCATAATGCTAAGTAATGGTTGATATAAAAAAATTTAAAAGAACTAAATAATGGAAGCAAAATCATTGTAAGAAATTTAGTGGACATAATGCCTAATCATTATTATTTAAGTAGTAATTAATAAATAGAAAGAAATAAAAATGGGGGACAAATATAATGATGAAAATATTTAATATAAATATTTAGTAAAAAGATTTCGTTTTTTCTCCCGCTGACTAATTAGAACGAGACTCTAAAATTCGGCTCACAATTAAAATATTATTCGAAAATTCGTGGTTATTACATTTTTAAGGGTAATATCCAATATCTTTAGATATCTTTGCATTTACCAATTTTTATTAGTTGGTGAAAATCTTTTCATTTTATAGTAAAAAGTTAATTTTTCATAAATTGCATGACATAATAAATTATGATCCAATGATTATCACATGGAGAACTCATCATCATCAAAGATGTCGCAAGTTTTTATTTTTAACTATAATGTTAATTGTTTTAAGAAAAGTAAAATTTGAAAAATAATATGTAAAAATTTACTCCCATAATCGATCTTATGACAACCGTGCCAAAAATTGAATAACTTCTAAACATTAGTCAAGTCCCAGACATGCAAATGCATCACATGTTAGTAAAAAAAAGCTAACAATTTTGATATACTTTAGTTATTTACTTACTCTTAAATTTAATTGTTATATATTAATAATATATATTTTTTTCTATAAACCTAAATATTTTCCCGCTCATGCTGCCCACGCACATAAATATGTTGTTTATGATTGAAAGCATGTACGAATGAGTGGTTTGATTGTATTACGGAATTATCACTATATAGTAAATTTTGATTATTTTGATTATTATTTTTTATTATTATTATTATTATTATTATTATTATTATTATTATTATTATTATTATTATTATTATTATTATTTCTTAGAATTTAAAAATGTTTAACCAAACTATATATTATGCAAAATTAATTTAAAATTTTATATTATATAATATATTACAGTCTGAATTAATAAATGTAGAAAGAAACTCATGACGAAAAATTGCTAATATGTTAGTAATTAGAATAACATGTATTCTTTCACACACACATACAGTGTATAATTTAATTCACAAGTGAGTGGGTGATTTAGTGGTAAAACAAGTTAACATGGAGATCCAAGTTCGATTCATTTCAACCACAATTTTTACAAAAATTGTAAATAGAAGGACAAATCGGTAATTACAGATGGAATAAATGTCTTTAGATGAAATAAAATGTGTCATGAATTATAACCCCTTGTTGGGATATATATATATATATATATATATATATATATATATATATATATATATATATATATATATATATATATATAAGTTGCACTCCAGGAATAACACCTTATATAAAGAACAATAAAGAACACTAGCATAAAATCTTCAAAAAAAAATTTTTGGTGAACAGTGTTTGATGACGTGGCAGACCATGTCAGCAGATGCCACGTGACACTGCCACGTCAGCAGGTGGACCCAATTTGCTGGCGTGGTAGTGCCACGTGGCACCTGCTGATGTGGCACTACCACGTGTCACTGCCCCACCACCAAATGATGATGTGGTAGTGCCACGTCAGCTGGTGCCACGTGACACTGCCACGTCAGCAAATTGGGGTCCACCTGCTGACGTGGCAGTGACACGTGGCAGTACCACGTGACATCTACTGGCGTGGCCTGCCACATCACCAACCACTGTTCATTCGAATTTTTTTTTGATCTTGTATGTGAGGGTCCATTTCAATTGTGTGGGTGCCCCAGGCGGGGCCATTAGATCATAATTGATTCAGTGGTTTAGATTGATTCTCTAGTGTTTTTATTATTCTTTATATAAGGGTGTTCTTCGTGGAGCAATGGCATATATATATATATATAACGGATAATAGATTTTTAAATCACAAGACGATTATATGAAAGGTTCTAATCTTGAAAGCATTTGTAACACTTTTTTGAAGGATGAAAATTAACCTTTAATACATGTCATTGAAAACTTAACTCATCTTATACCATTTAACGTTATTATGGTATATTTCTTGATTTATTTTAAAATTATTTGTTTTAGGAAAAAAAAATTGTCATTCTTAATATCCATAATGTTTAACATTTTTTAACGGCTATTGGAATTTGGTATTTATCGTGATTATAAAGTTGATATTTTTGGACTATTTATAAACAGTTTCGCGTATCTATTTTTTTTAAGATTGTTCAAAACTAAATCTTCAGAATTTTGTATTTTATTGGCTCAAGAATTTTAAGACAAGAAAGATCATTTTTGAGTTTGATATATATATATATATATATATATATAATGGATGATAGATTTTCAAATCACAAGATGATTATATGAATGGTTATAACCTTGAAGGCATTTGTAACTCTTTTTTGAAGGATGAAAGATTAATCTTTAATACATTTCATTGAAAACTTAACTAATTTTATACCATTGAAGATATTTTGGTATATTTCTTGATTTTTTTATTATTTTTTTGTCAAAGAGGAGTTTTGTCATTCATGAATTTTACCGAAAAATAATAATCGTACAAAGGGGATTTTTCATTCAAGAAAATTCATCATCTAACCGAAAGACACGCATGTTGCCCCCGGACATTTAGACAATAAAGCTTTCTAAATCTAAAGGTTAGAATTCTACTCAAAATATCCCGCTTAGAAAACCGGTCTGGTACTTGTATTAGAGCTATAGGCTTCAAAGCTAAAACAATGGTGATTGGGAATGACTATTTGTTACTCACCTTGGAGTATGCTGACCAAAGGCAAAGGTGATGCCTGCTATTCTCTTTCTTTTCGTCTTCATCCACAAAAGCATAGAAAGCCGGAGGGGGTTTGGTGCTTTGTCAGGTAAGCTACTCGGGTTCATTGTCAACAAAAGATAAATCGAAGTCGAGCTGCAAAAGCCAAAGCAATTATCGGCATGCCGGTACCAAAGGCACTTAAACGACTATACGAGAATCAGATGGGATTTGTTAACCAGGATATTCTACAACTAGCACTAGAGTTCGTTACTAAACCAATTCATCGCCGAACCCCATAAAAGAAAAGCCTCGTTAAAACCCCACAAGAGCAAAACCCTATGGGAAAAAAATTCAAGGAGAAAAAATAGTGCCCTCAAAATACAAAAAATACTTCATTTTATAAATTGCTACTAAAAATAAGCAGAACTACTTGTTGCCTTTGTGTCCCCATTGCCATCAATTGTTACCGCATACTTGCTTTCTTTTTCCCTGCCTCTTGATTGCTGCAATACTTCCTTTTGAAATTCAAATTTGAGTCTTTTATTGCTATTAAACCTGCAGGTCACCCAACCAAACCCGAAAAGAAAGAAATAAGTTTATGAATTTTTTTGACCTTGGAAAAAAATTGAATTTTGATAAAAGATGGTTCACTTCTAACCAAAGGGGGTGCCTTTGGTTAGACATGTAAATCCAGATCAATAAATTTTAGTAAAGCAAAATTGTATTTTAAAACTCTAAATTTATAAAATAAATAATTGTCTGTCACGAATATGACAAACAATAATCATAAATTATGACCCAAATCCTCAAAGAGACGACATCAAAATTATCCCAAAATTGGTCCAAAAAGCCACCATATTATGGCACACTCTCAGAGGCACAAAAACCATATACAATAGTACATTATTCATAATTAATATCATATAAAGTAGTTGAAGTATTTATTAGTAATGATTACTTTAAAAGAAACACTTTAAACAACTGTACAATTTACCAAAACTGAAAATTAAATACTACACTTAATAATAGCAAATAAAGGGCATAAAAGTAGAAACTAACATTTCAAAACAAAAATTAAGGATTGATATTCAAAATTTCTAACTAAAAAATAAATGAAATCAATTAAACACAATTAAGCATGAAGAACACCTCAAGAACATTCCGGCAGGCCAAATCAAATCCGGCCACATCCAGAATTATACAAAACCTTGCAAATGTGACTTCTTTTCGAGCCAGACAGTCTCACAACAACTTACAAACGTAACCCACAATGATTACAACAATCAAAATGGACAAAAATAAGAAAATTCCAATGACCTAAAAAAATTTTGACAACTTAAAAATTGTATAGAAAATTTATAACAAAATATATATTGCACTAGATACATGTATCTACATAAACGTACAATCAGAATTCATAACCAATGAATTTAAACCCAAAAATCGGACAAAATCTGGCGACGAAAACTATTCCGATCACATAAAAACAAGCACAAAAATATAAAATTAACAAGAATCATCATCTTTTTAAACGATCTATCACCAAATACTAATAACAACTACAAATTCGAACTCAAATAAGAACCTTAATCATGTACGAAAATTAATTTTACCATATGTTAGATATAATTGATGTGAATAATAATCAGTGTTTAAGTGTTAGAGTGAAATATCAGAGTTTAGCTGGAAGCAGTTAGAGTTTAGTTAAACGCTGACAGATGGAAGCTCGACAGAGTTTGTTAAACTCTGTCTGGAGGAAGCGTCTACCGGTCAACAATGTTTGAAGAATTATTGAAGATAATTATGGAAGCAATATCTTTGAAGATTGGATAGCTGTCAAAGAGATTGAGTTGACTAAGGAGACGTGTAGCAATCGTAATTGATATCAATTATATAGCTAATTTATAGGAGTATCAATTATCGATTGTATAGCAGCTGTATATCTTATAAATACAGTTAGGTTAACCCTAGAAGGGTATCGTGCAACACAATATTATTCATTGTAACCTAAGCAGCTCTCTGTGATATTTTACATCACTGAGAAAGGAGTTATTAATTCCAAACAGTTTTTAATTGTTTAAACGTGTGTTTTATTGTTAATCTCTCATACAATCTTGATTATAATTATGTATTTGGCCTAATAAGTGGTATCAGAACAGATCTGTTATGTTAATACAGTTTAAGATCCACACACAACTATAATCAGTGGCAGAGATACATCCTCCAACAGGTTCAAGTTCTGAGAAAACTCCTACCACAATGAGTCGTTATGAGACAATTAGGGTTCCTATTCTCAGGCCGGCATACTATGCAATCAGGAAGGTGAAGATGACTATGTTTCTGGAAGCTACAGATCCAGAATATCTTGACAGAATTTATGAAGGTCCTTATAAACCTACAAAGCTATCTGTTGCTACTGCTGGTCAAGAAGCTAAAACAGTTCCAAAGGAGAAGAAAGATCTGACTCTTGAAGATCTTTCATCTATTGCTAAGGATGCAAAAGTTAAGCATCTACTTCATAGTGCCTTAGACAATGTTATGTCTAATAAAATGATTAACTGCACTACTGCCAAAGAAATCTGGGATGCCCTTGAGGTTAGATGTCAAGGAACTGCTGCTATCAAGAAGAATAGAAGGAACATACTCATGCAGGAGTATGAGCACTTTGAGGCTAAATATGAAGAAACCATGACAGAAACATTTGACAGATTCTGTAAACTGCTCAATGATTTGTCACTGGTTAATAAAGAGTATGATCTAGAAGACTCAAATCTCAAATTTCTTCTTGCCTTACCTGAAAAGTGGGATGTGAAGACAACCACCATAAGAGATAACTATGATCTTGCTGATACTGAGATTGATGAAATCTATGGGCTGCTCAAAACTCATGAATTGGAATTGGAGCAGAGAAACAGGAGATCAAGCAAGAAGATAAAGTCTGCTGCTCTTAAGGTTGAAGAGAAACCCTTGAAGAAGAAAGCTAAGGGAAAGGCTTTAGTCATACATTCTGAAAGTGAGTCATCAAACTCTGATGTTGATTCAAACACTGATGAATCATTTGATTCTAAGGATGATGAAGAAGAAATGAGGAAAATGGCTGTCTTGATGGTGAAGACTTTCAAGAAGATGGGTTTCAAGAACTTCAAGAAGGGAAATAGGTTCTCTAAAGATTCAAATTCAGACAGGAAGAGTTTCAGAAAGTCTGAGAGAAAGGAGACTAAATCTGGGAAGAAAGACAAGTCTGAGATTCAATGCTACAAATGCAAGGAGATGGGTCACTATGCTCCTGAGTGCAAGAAGGGTAAAACTGGAAAAACAATTATCACAAAAGGCAAAGACTGGGCAGACACTTCAGACTCAGATGAGGATGTTAACTATGCTCTCATGGCTTCTATTGAGAATGTTTCTGAAGACTCTGAAAACAAGGTACCTCTAACTACCTATGCTTATAATACTGATAATATAACTGAATTGAGAATCTATCTTAAGGCTTTGCATATCAGTTATAGGGATCAGACTTTAGAGAATGAGAGAATCAAATCTGAGAATTCTGAACTTAAAGAGAGAAATAAAATTATTGAAGAGAAACTTGAAAACATGCAACAAGTTCAGAAAGAAAGAAATGATGCTGTTTATCTAGAATAGGATTTGATAGGAAGATATAAGCAACTAGAATCTGAATTGGAGAAGGCAAATCACATAATTAAAACTTGGACTCATTCTAGAAAAGACACTCAAGAGGTTTTTCAGTCAGACACAGTTGGTTTAGGTTACTGTGTGGAAGATGAACTTAGGTTTCAAAATAAGGTCAAAGTTAGAACACATCTTCCATCTACAAAATTTGTTCATGGAATAAATGAACCTAAGTCTGAAGCTGAAAAAGGAGCTGTTAAGAAAGAACCAGTAAAAACTAGTGTTAAACAGGTTAATATTGGTTCAATGACAGATAAATAACTCAAGCATAAGCTTAAGAAGTTAAAATCTGTTAAGAAACAGAAAGTGTCTAGGAAGAATAGAAATGGTAAAGTAGGCATTACTCAAAGTAATTATCCAATGCTTGCTACTTTCGCTCCAAGAAAGACATGTCATAACTGTGGTAGCACTAACCATCTTGCTAGTTTCTGCAGGAAGAATAAAAACATGAATTCTTTACCTTCCAAGTCTGAAGTAAAGAAAGATTATGTTAGAACTAGACCACAGACTTTATGCAAACATTGTGGAAGTGCTTGGCATTCTATTTATACTTGCAGGGATTATCATGCTATTTATCATAATTACTATGAACTTAAGCCCAATTTGAAATGGGTTAAGGTTAATTCTGCAAGTGTAAACTCTGAAAATGTTAGCTTAAACTCTGATAATGTGAATTCCGCTACTAAAGCTAACAAAGTTAAGAAAGCCAAAGGATCGAAGCAAGTCTGGATCCTTAAATCTGATCTTCAGTGATTGTTTGTGATTGCAGGGCATCAGGGAGAGTACCCTAGTCGTGGACAGTGGATGTTCAGGACACATGACTGGAAATAAAGCCCTGCTATCAGAGTATGAGGAAAAGGCTGGCCCAAAAGTTTCCTATGGAGATGGCAACATAGGACGTACTCTGGGATATGGCAATATCAATCTTAGAAGTGTCATCATCACAAATGTAGCTCTGGTTCCAGGACTCAAGCATGATCTGTTATCTGTGAGTCAAATATGTGACAGAGGATATCATGTAGATTTTCAGCCTGAATACTGTGAAATCATCAGTAAATCTACAGGGAACGTTGTTCTAGTTGGACATAGGCCCAATAATATCTATGAAGCAAGTTTGTTGACAAACTATGATGGAAAAGCTGTGTGCCTGTCCACAAGAATGTCTAGTGAAGAGAGTTGGAAGTGGCATAAGAAACTCTCTCATCTGAATCTGAACAACATTAATGAGTTGATAAGAAAGGATCTTGTAAGAGGACTTCCAAAGTCTTTATTAAATGTTGATGGCCTGTGTGATTCTTGTCAAAAGGCCAAACAAAGGAAGTCATCTTTCAAAAGCAAGTCTGAATCTTCAATTATTGATCCTTATCATCTTCTACATGTTGATCTGTTTGGACCAGTGAATGTCTTGTCTATTGGAAGAAAGAAATATGCTTTAGTCATTGTTGATGAACACATCAGATACACTTGGGTGTATTTTCTAGCAAAGAAGAATGAAACTGCATTAACTGTGATGGAGCATGTCAAGCTGCTGGACAAAGGATCAAAACATAAAGTCAAGATAATCAGGAGTGATAATGGAACTGGATTCAGGAATGCAACAATGGAAGAATTCTGCAAGAACAGAGGAATGAAGCAAGAGTTTTCTGCACCTGGTACACCACAGCAAAATGGTGTAGTTGAGAGGAAGAACAGAACCTTGATAGAAGCTGCCAGAACTATGCTTGATGAAGCAAAATTGCCAACCTATTTCTAGGCAGAAGTAATTCAAACAACCTGTTTTACTCAAAATGCCACACTGATTAACAAGCATGGGAAAACACCATATGAAATAGTGAAGGAAAAGAAGCCAAACCTGAAATATTTTCATATTTTTGGGTGCAAATGCTTTTTGTTGAAAACTCATCCTGAACAGTTGACCAAATTTGAGTTAAAAGTTGATGAAGGAATTTTTGTTGGCTACCCGCTGTCAACTAAGGCATTCAGAGTTTAAAATCTGAGAACCAAGGTGATCATGGAGTCAATTCATGTGTCATTTGATGACAAGAAAATAACTGGACTTGAAGATGTAGATGAACATGATCAACTGCACTTTGAAAATGAAGACTTAATCTCTGATGAAGTAAACTCTGATGAAACTGATCTGACAAACTCTGTTGAAGCATACTCTAAACCTCTACTGGTAAACACTTAAGAAACTTCTCAGCCAGAACAAAGGGGAGAACCAGTTGAGGGGGAGCATGAAGGATCACTTCAAAATGATGACTCAAATACTGAAAGTGAGTCAGCTGAAAAATCTGGATCAATCTCTGATGACTCAAACTCTGAAAGTGCAAAGTCTGACAGTTCAAACTCTGAGTAGTCAATTTCAGGGGGAGCCTCAGAGACTGAAGAAAGGCAACGAAAAAATTAGGAGAACATGGATCAAGGGGGAGGATCAAATACTGATAGAAGTCATTTACCTTCAACTAGGAAATGGACAAAATTTCATACACCTGATCTAGTTATTGGAGATCCAGATGCGAAAGTAAGGACAAGGAGTGCTACAACAAATGAATGTCTGTTTCATGCATTCTTGTCGAAATCAATGGTATCAAATGAGCATGATGGGAGAGCTTAGTTATTTTCTAGGTCTACAAGTGAAGCAAACAGATGATGGGATTTTTATAAATCAAGCAAAATATACCAGAAATCTTCTCAAGAAATTTTGTATGCTTGACTGTTCATCTACAACAACTCCCATGGCAACAGCAACAAAGTTGGACAAAGACACATGAGCTCCAGTAGATATGACAAGTTACAGAGGCATGATAGGGTCTCTTCTTTATCTAACAACAAGCAGACCTGATATCATGTATGCAACTTGTCTCTGTGCAAGGTTTCAGGCAGACCCCAGAGAACCACATCTAACAGCTGTGAAGAGGATTTTTAAGTATCTTAAGGGGCCATAACCTTAGGTCTGTGGTATCCTAGAGAATCAGATTTCAAGCTACTTGGTTACTCTGATGCAGACTTTGCAGGCTATAAGATAGACAGAAAAAGCACCAGTGGAAGTTGTCAATTTCTCGGTGACAGACTTGTTTCTTGGTACAGCAAGAAACATAAATCAATTTTTACATCTAAAACTGAAGCAGAGTATATTGCTGCTGGTAGCTGTTGTGCACAGATTCTGTGGATGAAGAATCAATTGCTGGATTATGGATTGAGGTACAGTAAAATACCTATTTACTGTGATAATCAAAGTGCTATTGCTATGACAGTTAATCCAGTACAGCATTCAATGACCAAGCATATCAACATAAGGTACCACTTTATCAGAGAACATGTAGAGGAAGGGAATATTGAGCTTCATTTTGTGTCCACAGAACAACAGCTTGCAGATATCTTCACCAAGCCATTAAGTGAAGCTACATTTACAAGGCTGGTAAATGAACTAGGAATGATCTCTGGTTTCGACTAGAGATACTGGTTAAACTCAAACCTTACTGTGTTGCTCATGTTTCTGTGATTAGTATACCTTGATAAGGTGATACAACTGTTAGAATACTCTGTAGGTCATACACTGTTGACATGTTGGATAAACTCTGAGAAACTCTGATATTATTATTGTTTGAATGTAAACACCGATGAAGAAATATGTATGAATCATGATTCTCAGTAAATAATCATGAATCCTTCTAAGTTATTTGTGATCTAATCTTAGACTGTGCAGAAAATTAACATAGCATGATACTGTTTCATATTTATAGCATCTCTTAGTTTATTTATCCTAAACTCTGAGTCTGTAAATACTGTGTGCATTGCCTCTCATGAATAACTTTTGATGTTGATGAGCTCTAAACTCTGTTAGTTATACACTGTTAATTTAAATGCTATTATTAGACTACCCCCAAAGAAAATGTATATAGGTTGCTAAAACTCCTTTGAGATTATGTTGGTGTCTAGGATGACCCAGGAACTTGCTGGTATATAATAAGGGCTAAAATTCTCTAATTTTTGGTGACTAGTCAAAGACTAGAAAGACCCAGGAACTTATCAAGATGATAAGGGCTAAAATTATAGGATTTTTGGTGACTAATTCCAACCTCTGATTACTGGAATGAAAAAAAAGATATATATATATATATATATATATATATATATATAGATTAGTTAAAAGGGGGGTATAAATTAATTAAATGTTACTGTTTATAAATTGTTTACTACAGAGTTTAGCATTCATCATACATTCAGTGTTTACTTTGAGAGTTTGTGCATCCAATGTTTACTGATTTACTTTATGGATTTTATAAAAAATTAGATGCTCTAAAAATTGAATTGGTAAACTCTGCTATATACATACATATATTCACACCTGTGCAGTTTTCGAAAGGATTATGGTAATGAAGTTGGAGAATTGATAAACGCTGACGAATTTTGTCTAATACTCTAAGGTATATTTTCTTTCAGATAATTTACATACTTTGGGTAAAAAGAGTTTTGCCAACTGTTAATGAGTGTTGGAGTGTTAAAGTGTGTTGGTAATGGGAGAGAGAAAGTAGCGGTAATTATTGCTATAATTACTGAGCGTGCATAGTTGTTTCATTGCATGAATGCCACGTGTCCCACTCACCAACTAATGTGTCCCACTCACACATTAATCAAGAAACTGTTGCGTGTATTACTGCTTAAAACGATTGAGTTTTAATTTTTAATTACATCACTAATCATTTTACATACACGATATCCACTCACACTTACTTCGTTCTTTCACTTGGGCATTTTTGCAAACACCTTGCATACATATCACTTTTAACTGCTATTTTCTTCTCACATCAATTCTAATGGCCACCAAAGCTTTTACTGCTCAAGGGTTATTGTTTGTTCCTAATAATTATGCAGCCCCATTGAACAATGCAAACGTTCCAGAGGCGTTTCATTTGATTCAAAATTTCTTGAGAGATTCAGAGATAGGTCAAGCCCTAGTTGAACCACCAACGCTTTCTGCCACGCAGATTGCTACTTTCTAGGAGAAATCTACTTATGATGATGGAGGAGAGGATGGGACTCCTTCAATCATTTTTACAAATGATGAGACAGAGTATGTGATTACTCTAACTACAGTCAGAGAAACCATGGGTTTTGATACACACACTTCCTACAGTGTTGCTTCTGACAATACCCTGAAAGAGATGTTGCAGCAACTTGGTTATTCAGATTCTCTAGGAAGACTTGGTAATGTGAAAAGGCCAAAGCTAAGGAAGGAGTGAAGTTTATTCTTCGATTGTATAACAAGGGCCTTTGGAAAGAAAGTCACAAACTGGGATGCTATCCCTACTGACAGTCTACAAATTAGGTATTCTCTTCTCTATGGAAGTAATTTCGATTTTGGTAGACTTGTTTTAATGAACATAGGTGATAGATTGTCAGAGTCTACTCCTGTCTACTTTGCTAGATTCTGTCAATTATTGTTTACTGCTTGTGTGCCTGGTATTGCAATTGCTGAGGATGATGTTATTCAGCCTTTTAAAGTCAATAAGAGAATATTCTCTGATTTGACTAACAAGGATAGCAACAAGGAGCAATTACCTGACATTGTTTTGCCTCTTGCTCTTCAAAATTTCTTAAATCAACCTCAAGAACCACAACAGCCTGAACCACAACAGCATGAACCTGTAAACACTGAACCCATACAACCACCTGCAAACACTCAACCTCAAAATCCAAACACTCAACCTCAAACTCTAAACACTGAATCTTCACAACCTACAAATACTCACACTCAAACTCAACCACAAACTCAACCTCAAGCTCAACCTCAACCTGAACAACAACCACCACCTACACAGACCAAATCAAAACATGGAGGTAGAACAAAGCACACAGCAGAAAATACACAGCATAGATCTGCTAGAGCTAAAAAGGAATCTGCTAAAGCTAAAAAGGAGTCTGTCAGGCCTAGAAAGGAAAGAAAGGAAAGATCAAACAGACCTCCATCACCATCTGTTGTTGAAGATGAGTCTACTGAAGAAGAAGTGACAGTTGAGGTGCCTCAAGCTAAGAGAAGAAAGTTGATAGTTAATGAGTCTGATGAGGAGATGAACATTGAAGCTCCAGAGGTGATTTCTAAAGAGATACCTGTTGTTGAGATAAATGCTGCAGAAGAAGCTGTACAAACATCTGAAAATGTACAGATGGATGTGGATAATAGAGATGGTTCTGCTGCAATGGATGATTTTTTTGAGACATTCATTCCATTCTCTGATCATATTGATATTCCTACTTCACCTATTGCTGCTAAT
The DNA here is from genome assembly GCA_036435485.1 of Saposhnikovia divaricata. NCBI lineage: Eukaryota > Viridiplantae > Streptophyta > Magnoliopsida > Apiales > Apiaceae > Saposhnikovia > Saposhnikovia divaricata. Next base: position 2,359,321 of record JAZHRN010000145.1, on the reverse strand, counting down.
TCTGGAGAAACTGGTGCAGTTGATCAGCCTACTGTAGTACTTGATGAAACAGTAGCATCACACACTGAGCTATTCTCTGATGCTCACCAGGTTTCTGAAAAAGGTGTAGAAGTTGAGAAATCAACCAAGGTTGTACTTTCTGAGCCTATGGATGCAGTTCTTGAAGTTGCAAAGTCTGTTAATAAGACTGTTGAGTCTGCAGAGCAACCTGCAGAGCAAGTTGATGTTGAAACTGTAGAGAATGTTATAGAAACTGTTGCTCAAAATGTTGCAGAGTCTATTGATCCAGTTGAAGATACAACTGCTGAAGATGAAGGAAGTGCAGAGTCTAACTCTTCTCAGAGCATACCAGTGCAAACTGATGGAAAGCACACACTTTTTTCTCAACCTTCACATGCACATGACATTGAAGTAGAACATTTTGCCAAGTATTCAAAGGATTGGTATAAAGCAGATTGCATTTTTCCTACTGGAAGAGCAGCTAAGTTTGTGCATCAGACTACTAACACGATTTCAAATCCAGACATTCTCTCAAGTCTATAAGCAACTATTGTTCAAGTCAAGACACTGAATGAAAGGTTTGATGAGTCTCAAAAGGCAATTACTGATCTGAGAGCTGATGTTGTTGCTCGAGACATGAACATGCAGAGAGATAATCAAACAAAGTTTCAGACCTTTTCTAAAGCTCAAGAAACTCTGTTTCAAAGGCTAGGTCAAGTTGAATAGAATCAGACTATCTTGTCTGGTAAGATTGATTTCATTGCTACCTCTTTGGAGCTGATTACATCTATATTGATTCCTGATGATGTCAAAAAGGGGGAGAAAGTTGCTAAGTCTAAATGCAGGCAATCTCAAACTCTCACTAAGAAGGATGATACTGAAGATGGAGGAGCAAATGACAAAGGCAAGAGATTAAGAGCTGATTAAAATCTAAGTCTGAGATCTGGCAAGTCTTCTAAATCAAAGTCTAATGGAATAAACATTGATGCTCAGGGTACTTCAAAAACCAGGAGTTTGTTATTTACTGAAAATCCACAGACTGATGAATAATTGGCTGCCAAATTGTTTCTGGAAGAAAATGAAGAAGGAGTTACCATTGAAGACATTCAAGCTGAAGAAAAGAATCTACAAGAAGAACATCAGAAAGCTTTGAAGTCTGGAAAATTCAAGAAGCAAGAAAAAGCTCCTAGGCCTGTTCTTAAAGGCATTGTTATTAAGGAAAATGTTGGTGCTGATCAAAGGTCACAAATGTCTAGGAAACCAACAGAAGCAGAGGCTAAACAAAAGCTGAAAGGCATTGTTGAAGAAGGGAAGGTTTCAAAGAAAGTGAATACAACCTCTGTTGCTACACAAGTTGTACTGAAACCTTTGTCTACCCAGATGCAAACGGTTTTTGGAAAACCAACACTTCATGATCCAACTCTGATGACTGGAGGTACTACTGATTTTCTACATGGCAGAGCCTTAATGGGTAAGCTAGGAAGAGATAAAGCTGGCTTGGGCTTACATAGAGAAGTTAGAATGAATACTGGTCCTCGAGATCCTTCATCACTGGCTGTTCCAGGTCAAGGTGTTACTCAGGAGAGTTTAGACAGACTGGAATCAGTACAGTTGATTCATCAAAGGAGTTTGAACAAAGATTTTCTGCTGTATTTCATGGCAGATGGAACTGTGTATAAAGTTGGTGAGAATGATATTGATTTGAAGCTATGGGAAGAATTGGAATATGTTCTATATCTCTTCAAAATGAAAAATCAAAGGACTCAACAAGCTGCTAATGTGCTAAGAAATAAGATGGTGAAAGCTAAGGCAATTAGTGGTACAAGATACACAAGTGAATATGTTCCGAAGTACAGAGATTATCATGGGAATGTTGTTGAGATGAAGAAGAATAGTGCTAAACTGAAGACAGATCCGGGTATAACAGTTCTTGATTTTAACTCAGAGTCAGAGAAAGCCTAATTCATCAGATTGGGTAATGAAATGAGAAGAAACAAAATCTATTCTCTAAGATCTGCAATCTATCAGACAGGTGATGATGATCATGAACTTAAGGAAATTAAGAAGGTCATGCAGGTAGAGCTTGAGAATGCACAAAGAAGATTGCTTATTGACTACCTCAGAACAACACCAGATGTTGAGGAAATTAAGTAAACAAAGCTCTGTACGTGTTTCTTGTTTTCTGTAGATTTTGTTAAATAGAAGTTTAAACTCTGTTTGTATATTAAACACTGTATTTGTTTATTAGTTTTGACATCATCAATTATTGTAAACTTATGCATTTTTGCTAATGAACAAGTTGGGGGAGATTGTTAGATATAATTGATGTGAATAATAATCAGTGTTTAAGTGTTACAGTGAAATATCAGAGTTTAGCTGGAAGCAGTCAGAGTTTAGTTAAACGCTGACAGATGGAAGCTCGACAAAGTTTGTTAAACTCTGTCTGGAGGAAGCGTCTACTGGTCAACAGTGTTTGAAGAATTATTGAAGATAATTATTGAAGTAATATCTTTGAAGATTGGATAGCTGTCAAAGAGATTGAGTTGACTAAGGAGACGTGTAGCAATCGTAATTGATATCAATTGTATAGCTAATTTATAGGAGTATCAATTATCGATTGTATAGCAGCTGTATATCTTATAAATACAGTTAGGTTAACCCTAGAAGGGTATCGTGCAACGCAATATTATTCATTGTAACCTAAGCAACTCTCTGTGATATTTTACATCACTGAGAGAGGAGTTATTAATTCCAAACAGTTTTTAATTGTTTAAACGTGTGTTTTATTGTTAATCTCTCATACAATCTTGATTATAATTGTGTATTGATTTTGTAGGCGTGAATGGGTAGAGGATCGAAAAGGCTTCGATTTGGTCACTCATACGTGACGTATGGATCACAAAATCACCTCAAAGTTGTTGTTTGATTCTTCAACCGTGAATAACAGAGGAAATAGAATCTCTACTATTATGTTCAGGCCACAAGTTATTAATGTGATTGAATCGAAGTTATCTTTTGCAAAATCAAATCTTTAAATTGAACAAAAACATAAAAAAACAAACCTTAATACATTAGAATGAGGAAATGCATTGATGGGCCATTGAAAAGCAGGTTCAAGAGAAGGAAGATGACCACCAGGAACAGAAACATCATTGAGCAATCCACAATCATACATCCAATTTGGGTTATTCTCTGGCGACACAATCGTTTTTCAATTTCACCGGAAACTCATTTTGTGTTTACAAAAATTGAAGTTTTGAAGGTCGATATATTTCTTGATTTAATTTTAAAATTATATGTTTTAGAAATAAAAAAGGAAAACATTTTTTGTGATTCTTTTTATCTATAGATGTTTGACATTTTTTTAATGGTTATTGGAACTTGGTATTTATCGTGATTATATAGTTGATATTTTGGAACTATTTATAAGTTATTTCGCGCATCTATTTTTGTTCAGATTGTTCAAAACTAAAGTTTCAGAGTTTTGTATTTTGTTGGCTAAAGAAATTAAAGAGAAGGAAGATCATTCTTGAGTTTGATAATCGGTTTGAATCAACGTGTCTAAAATAAGAGTTGCATCATGAATTAATTTTTGCCAATGATATCTGAGAATTTGTTAAGTTATCAAATTTGTTGTGCTTAATTTTATCGATCATGAAATTATTGTTAAGTAACCGGTCCATTTAAAATCTTATGGTATCAGAAGAATATCCCAATATAATCTTATATTACAACAAATATTATTCAACATAACATAACGAAATATATATCAATTATCAATAACAATAACAAATATTTAAATTAAATAAATGTGGATAGAGGGATCCGAACCTAAGACCCCTCCTAACCCGAGTTCTGATACCATGTTAAGTGACCAGTCTATCTAAAACCTTAATAAGTCAGATGAAGGCTCCAACATAATCTTATGATAAAAAAAATATTATTCAACGATTATTAGGTTGGTTGTTATATTTATTTAAGGAAACGCAACATTGGTGTATAAAATGGTTTAGGGGTTTTCAAGATATCCGTCAAACTGTGAATCTGGATCGGATCACAAAAATCCGAACCAACAAAAATTGTACACACACACACACACACACACATACACACACACACACACACATATATATATATATATAGAGTTGCACTCCATAGCAAACACCTTATATAACAAACAATAAAGAACACCTCATATCTAATATAATTTAAGAGTTCCGTCATAGCACCCAATAGAAAAAATTGTTATTTTTTTACCCTCTAGGAAACCAGCAAATTTTTTTTTTTGAAAATTTACTGTTCATTGACGACGTCATGATGACGTCATCAGTGACGTCATCAATGAACAGTAATTTTCAATTTTTTTTGCAGACTTGATAGAGGGTAAAAATAACAACTTTTTGTATTGGGTGCCCCTGGCGGGGCCAAAGGATCTAATAGGTCTAAGGTGTTCTTTGTTGTTTGTTATATAAGAGTGTTCTGTATGGAGCAAAGGCCTATATATATATAATAAGATTAAATTACTTTATAAATATGATACTGAGTTTGTTGTCAATATGTTGTAGTTCGACGCTAAATTAATTTGTTACCTATTTATTTGAATTCAATTAAATTATATGAACGTAATATGTAGACTAAACATTGATATATATATATATATATATATATATATATGTAGAGTCACACTCCTTAGAGAACCAACTTACATAGAGTCCATGTGGAGACCCATCATCTGACCATTAAATCAACCAACGGCTGTGATTAAAACAATTAAAAAAACAAAAATCAATTAAAAACAAAAACAAAACCCACGCACACTCTAACCACTCTCAGGCCTCAGCTCACTACTCTTTCCAAAATATACACACGATACATACAATCGTACGTCGGAAACGAGAATACGCCTTGCCTCTGGATCCAAGCTCAAGTCTATTTGTTGGTGAAGAATGTTGTGTTCGTAGCTAAGTAGCAGCGCATGTGTTCATAATCTAACTCGCATTTTTTTAATTTCTTCAGGTTAAGCTCGAAAAAGATGTTTGGGAGAAGAATAGGTAATTTTTTATCTAATTCAAACTTTGATTCTATAGTAGAACTCGAAATTAATAGGTAATTGGTAATTATATGGTAGAATAGAATCAGATCTGATGTAGTTTTGTGTTTTGTGTATTTTGCTTCTGCTATAGAACCATGTTTATTTTGATATTCCTTGGCTTCATTTTGTTTTCAGTATTTTGATTCTAGTATAGAATCATATTTGTATTATAGCTGTTTTTTGCTTTAAAAAATGTATATGCATGCTTAACTAGATCTGATTCTAAAGTGGTTCTACACGTGGTTCTGTAATAGAATCAAAATTTATGTTGTACATGTGGTTCTGTAAATGAGTTTTAGTTGTTTTATGTTGTTTATGTGGATCTGATACTTTTTTTTTGTTTTGTGTATTTTGATTCTACTATAGAATCATGTTTATGTTGATATTCTTTGGCTTCATTTTTGTTTTGCGTAAATTTTTGATTATACTACAGAAGGTAATTTGTCTACTTGTAGTTTTTGATTCTACCATACAAGCATGTTTGTATTTGTAGCTGTATATAACTTGTTTAGTAGAATCACATGAGTTTCAGGCTTGTAATCACATGTATGTGTTGTGCCTAAATTTTGATTGTACTATTGAAGCATATTTATGTCTTTGTAGTTTTTTGATTGTACTATAGAAGCTATCTTTACTTATACTAAACTGCTCCTCATCTGCTGGAACACAATGGCATTCCATGGCTGTTGGAATTAAAGTTCTATAACAGAACCAAATTATAGTATATTTGACTGATTAAGCTTGTTTTATAGCTCCATGTATATTTGGAGGTCTGAAGTTTGGTTCTACATTAAAAAAACTACTTGTATATTTCAATGTGTACATTTGTATATTTGGTTCTATTTAATATGTTCTAATATGGCTGCATTGTAGAACCAAAAAAACATAATACAATTGATTCTACATACGCTTCATTTAAAAATTTTCAGAATTATGCTTTATAGTGGAGGCCTTGACAAAAGTTTAAGACTCTGGTGGTTGCCAAAGTACTCAGTTGATAAACCAGATGGATCTTTTGTAAAAAAAGAGTAGCAAAAATAGTCTAATTTCATTGTACTAGCTTGTGAGTGTTCGTCATAGCACTAGTCCGTTTTATAGCGTCTTAAGTTCTTGTTTATGTAGTTAGCTATTTTGGTCGACAAAGAAGGTGATGATAGGTGCTTGTCCTGGTCATTTTGTTTGTTCATTGTGAAGTATCTACAAGTGATATTTGGTTTGATTATAGGGAAAAAGTGAAAATTTATAGGATACAAAGACAATAGGATAACATTGATTGTTTCATCTTTTGTTTTACACACAAGTTATACATTGTTTGGAAGTCTGCAATACGAGTTTCTGGTGTTTTTAGATTTCAATCAAAATTTCATCACAGTTTGACACTGACATTCAATGTTTCTTCTATGAACTCCATGCATCAGTTGTTTCGAAGATTCCTTAACAGCTCTGTTGTGTTTGCCTTGAAATTGTTTTATAGATTCAGAATGTTTGTTTTAAAAATTTTCCAGGTACGCGTTCCGGGAATCGATTAAAACTTGGACCAAAAAGTTTTTCAGACAGGAGAACGAGAATGAAAAGAAAATCTGTAAAGATTATTAACATAGAAGAAGAGTTGAACACAAACACGTTTGATCAACATCGAAGGTAAAAGAAAACATGATTTTTGTTTTTCCACTTTGTTGTCTTGAGTAGTTATGATTTCCTTTGCTTAAGAAAACATAATGATATTAATATATTTGTTTTTTTTTTGAAGTACTATCTGGAAAATGATACCAAGCAAGAAAAGAGAAGGCTGCATATGTTTTGACCCTTTATGGTACAGTTCATATGCTACGAAGAAAAAAGAATCTATAACTAATGTAATGTACTGGATCTCAATCGAAAGTGTTTTTGAGAAACGATATGTGTTCGTTCCAATGTGTCAAGCGTAAGTAAATATTTAAGAATCAATTGTTTTTTTTCTTCCATTGAATAATTCTGATTAGTTTCAATTTTGTTTAATGACAGGAACCACTGGAATCTAGTGATTCTATGCAACTTGGGTAAGGATCTGAATAGCACAACAAGTCCATGCATATTGCTACTGGATTCACTTCAGAAAGCAAACCCTGAAATGCTTGAAACAGATATTAGACGGTACTTATTAGTTTATATAATTAATTTATAACAAGTAGAAAGTATAATTAAATCTGACTTGTTTTTGCTAATAATTTCATATTTTACAGGTTTGTCATTGATATTTACAAGAATGAGCACAGAGAAGGATATGATGACGTCTCATTCATGGTTCCAAAAGTCCCACAGCAGAAGGATGGTACAAAATGTGGGCAATATGTGTTGTACTATATATACAAGTTCATATTGTCATGTCCAGAGCATTTCAATGTTAAAGAAGACTATCCAGGATTTGTAAGGATGTTTTTATGCTTCAAGACTTTTATACCGTTCGAGTGTTTTGATTATTAGATTTAATTCTACTATGGAACCTTAACACTGTTCTTTATTGTTATTCCTACTAGATGGATGAAAGATGGTTCAGTGACAGTGATGTTCAAGAATTTTTTGAAAGCATAGCATCTGGTCCAAATGAAGAAATTGAAAATGAAGACAAAGAGGAAGATGTTGGTGCTGAACCAGATGTTTCAAAGGAAGCTGATTTGGAAAAAGGTATGAACAAAGTTTATAAGCCAAGTCAGATAATGTGGAGTTGGTGTAATATATGTTCTTTTAAGTAGTTAGAAATGAGATAAGATAAGGGAAATGTCGAATGTCGAACATTTTCGGGATACATTTTGGGATATGTACATTAATACACATATAAATAAATACAAGAGATTGTGAGTACCTTAGGGATAGGAATGAGAAACACTTGGATTTTGTTTAATCTCCTGTGAGGAATTGAAGCCTGCTTGGGGGGTTGGGGGTTGCAAAGGAGAGGTGTTCGTTTATGGACAGTTGGTATGTCGTCTATGTGCATCACTGCATGTATATATAGTGCTGGGAGCTCCTTTGTTAATAAATTATTCTACTAGCTTATATGTTCTTTTAAGTAAGTTGGAAACCAAATAAGTTTTTGTGATGGTATTATTGCATATATGAGTATTCTTTTCCTAGAATCTTTAGCTAATTAGTTTTTTTTAATCCATCTAATGAAGATATAGGTGCAAGTACTCCACCTGTAAATGATTTGTTTCAAGGAAGCGATGCTCTACGTGCATTAGTGGTATACACTCCAGAGAGCTCGCAACCAGAGAGCTCACAAGAAATGTTTAAAACAGTCCAACCACCACTAGAAAATGTGCAGCAGAATGAAACTCACAAAAGGGATTCTGTGAGTTTCATTAATGAGTCAGATTTTGAACGTAATAAAATGAAAGCTCCAAGGAGAGTGAGGATAAAGGTGAGGGCAAACAAAACACCTTCGAGGCTTAGAACTGATAAAGATGATGGCCCTGAGGTAATTGCTGTTTCTGATGTGGGAAAAGGAAAAGAGCCAATCGAGATGGAAGAAAAGGTAGATGCTGAAGTTGATGAGCAACATATTGTTGAAATTTCTAAAGTGAAGAAAAGGAAAAAACAAGATCAGGTATTAAAACTATGCAGTAATTATTTAGTGGTTTAGTGGCTGAGTGTCTTGTATTTATTGTTTGTGTCTGGTATTTAGGCATAATGTGTTTTTTCTTTTTGCTGGTTTCTCACTGAGTTTGCAGTAGAGTAGAGTTTTTGAGTTTGTAAATTGTGGAGTCGTTCCGTTGTATGAGTTTTGAGTTCGTTGCTGTGTCACTGAGTTTTGCGAGTTGTGCTGTTTTGATGCTGGGTTTTTGTAATAAGATTGTAGTTGAATGAACAGCCTTGTTTTGTTATTGTCTGCGAGTTGATTCACAAGTTACTGTTGACTTGACTCTGGTCCTGTTAATTTTATTAAGTATGATAGCTTGAATGGCACTAAGTTATCTACATTATTCCTTTGAGTCAATTGAGATGTAGTTGTTGTATAGTCCAAGTTTAAATTGCTTAGTTCAAATTGATAAATGATTGGCTGTTTGTAGTATTTTTAGTCCTCTTATGTTGTTCAAATTGAATTGTTGTTTTAAAGGTGAAGGCAAACAAAACACCTTCGAGGCTTAGAACTGATAAAGATGATGGCCCTGAGGTAATTGCTGTTTCTGATGTGGGAAAAGAGCCAATCGAGATGGAAGAAAAGGTAGATGCGGAAGTTGATGAGCAACAGATTGTTGAAATTTCTAAATTGAAGAAAAGGAAAAAACAAGATCAGGTATTAAAACTATGCAGTAATTATGATAATATATTTTTATGTTCATGGTTCTGCAGTAGAATCAAAAAAAAAAAATTGGATCTATAGTAGAATAAAGTATAACTAATACAATGACTAACTTGGATTGCATCAGGGTAAAACAACTGCTGCAGCAAAAAAGAAAGGAAAATCGTCTACTATCATAAGTGGTGATGATAGTGATTTCGAAATGACTCTACCTAAGAAAGAAAGAGGGACAGAGGAGGGGAAGAAAAGAAAAGCCCGAGTGCAGGTATTTAACAATAATGTAATTATTTAGTTTGTTGTCTTACATGAAAAAAAGAATGTTATTTTGTTTGGCAGCCGAGGTCCAGTTGATCAACAGAAACTGGATTGGCTTGGTTTCAGGCAGTCACCTTATTTATTTTGACACCCTATTTTCTCCTTGTTGTTTCTGTCAGACAAGTCAGAAGAAAGGAAAGAAGCCAAAGAACCTGGCCGAAAAATCAAACAACCACGGGGAACCAGAGAAAGTGAATTTAAGAGCGTACCCATCTACATTCACAGCCGTGGTGGAAGGGCTGTCTACTGCTCAGAAAGAATGGGTGACCAAAGCAGGGTTTGGACATTTGCTTTCTTTTTCGATGAGGGGGAAGATGTTTCCACATTTTCTGGCAGCAAAATGTCTATGATGGTATGACCATATGCAGGGTTACATGTTTCTGGTTCCTGATCGCAAACTGAAAGTCACAGAAGAAGACGTTGTTGATGTATTAGGTCTTCCAAGATGAAAAGCGGATGTTTCTTTTGATGGTGATAATGAAAGAATATTTGAATGAAAAAACCAATTTCCGGGAAAGCTAGCTAGCAGAATTACCGAGAAGGAGGTTCGTGATAGAATAGAAGCTTCTACCGTGGCGGATGATAATTTCAAGCAAAATTTCATGGTATTGATGACCAACCTGTTTATCAAATCAAACAAAACGTCATTTGTCTGTCCAAAAGTATTGAAATTCACTGGAAATTATGATGACGCAAAAGACTATAACTGGTGCAAACCAGTAATAGAAGGTTTGTAAACTGCTCATGAGAGTTGGTGGGTAAATCCACGTACTCAGTTCTACACCGGTTCACTAGTTTTCCTACTTGTAAGTAATAATCATTTAAGTTTACTTTTATTTATTTAAAAGTATTCTTCAATTGTTATGTCACCTAATGCATTGTAATGTTGTACATTGTAGTATTTCTACCTTTCCCGGACAGAGAACAATTTAGTCACTGTAGAAAAAACATATCCCGCTTTCATTGGATGGGTTCACTCGAGGGTGAGAGAAAGGAATACAGCTGAGATGCTTGATAATACATTTGGCAAAGGAAAAATTGTAAGTGTAATTTTGTGGTTCAGAAAACTTATTTACAATAGCTGTGATATTTGTATGATAATCATTTACAAAAAAAAAAATAATGCAGATTGATATCCAAAAACCAAGAAAGGAAGAGAATTTGGAGCAGAATACTGAAGATTTTGTTGAGAAGCATGATGAATAAGTTGTTCATCAAGAAGTTGCTGACAAGGATGTTGGTATACCTGCTGAACAGGTATAACTCTATTATATGTTATAGGATGCCGTAGTTCATCATATACTATATTTGTTATGAGTTTTGGTTCTATTCAATTACAGAATCAAAAATTACATGACACTTTCAATTAAAGCGGATTGACTAAAATATAAATTGCTTTTAAACTAGAATTGAAGATTTTATACGATTTTTTTTGTAATATTGTTTTTGTGAGTTTTGATTGTGTAATAGAATCAGATTCAATTAAGGGGAATGACAAAAACATAAAGTTGGTCCTACAGTAGAATAAAAGGGTGTAGATGGTTCTAAAGTAAAAAAGATATTGTTGTGTAGAATAAAATTACAATACAACTTGCTCACAAATTTCATGCAAAATTTTAAAAAAGGAACTTGGAGATACTCACATTGATGCTGATTTTGCTGAAGAGGAAGAGGCATGTGATACCAATTTTAACCAGCATGATGAAGGAACAGTTAGCAAGGTAAATTTAATTATGTTCTTTTTCAAATTACTATTATCGTTTTTCCTACAGTTGTCTTTTTGGTGTTCTAGTTGACTATAGAACAGAAAATAGAACTAGCTCAGTAGCAACGTTTATATCCTTAACAAAGCAAAACAATAATGCAGGTGACGGAATTGGAGTTTGAACAGAGAACAAAGAAAGACAATGTCCAAAACAATTACTGTCTACAAGAAGAAGATGCTGAGGTATGAAAATGAATTTTAATGATTGGATGGATAGTATTTAGGATTAACATGGTGAATGACTAATCATAAAACTTATCATGTAAAAAATAGTTGTTCAGAGATATTGATGGTAACTGGGATTATGCTGAGAAAGAAAATGTGCATGCCGGGGTATTTGCTGAAAATGTAAGTTGTCACGTAAATATTTATAAAAATGTCTTTACATATTTGTCCCTCTAGTACATTGTATGTGCTATGCTAATAACTCTAATACCCTGAATATTAGTACTTTATAATTAATTTATAACACATTAATATCCTGAATATTAAATACATTGGTTCTATAGACTTGTTTTTTTTTATAATGCTTTTGGGGAATCAGAAATTAACATATTTAAATATGCTTCTGTTATAGAATGATGAGGTGTAGTTAGGTTAATATTAAATACAATCACAATATTTTATCTGGTTCTGTAGGCTTGTTTTCTATAATGCTTTTGTAGATATTTTTTTTTTTACATATTTAAGTATGGTTCTATTATAGAATCTTAAGTTTTACCACCTGCTTTAAATTATATACAATTACTATATTTAATTTATCATATTTAATCTGGTTATGTAATATCTTCTAGGAATTTGGATATCGTGATGATTTGAGAACTCCAAAAGAAACTATTAGAGGGGTACAGAAAACTTTGAATTTTTCGCAAGGAGATGAAGTGAACGATTGTATCATGTCTGTAACCAGAGACATACAAAATACACATGATACATCTGATAAACTTGCAGAGAAGGTACAATATACCTTTGAATTATGTTTTTGAAACTCAGAATATTTGAAAGAATAGTTAGTTCAGTATTTATCATTTGATTTTGCCGAAAACTGTTTATTTTTTATTTTACTAGGAAATGTTGTCAAGAGTCCAGAAAGACTTTAATGAACTAGAGAAGGTGAAGAAAATATGCTGTGACAATTTGGCAAAGGCGAGGGAACTTTTTCCAAATAATGAAGAGCTGAAACAATATGGACAGAAGCTTGCAAAGATGGATCAATTGTCAAGCACAGAAGTAGAAAGGTAATGCTATTTATGTTTCTTGCAAATTTTATGTTTTTCTTAGCAAGGAATTTCTTAGCAAAGAAATTTCTTTTTTTTCCCCCCCAAAACAGCGAATGGCCTTATTTCACCAAGAACGATTGGAAAACATTCAACATTTTAATGCTTCCTTAACATGACAGAGCTTATAATAAATTAGTCGATATAGACGACTTCTTAGGTGAATTATATATAGGAGGGGAAATTGTTGATGATGATCTTTTTAAAAGAACATCTACCAGGCAAATAGAGTTCGGTGCAAACAAATTAAGGAGGGAGCAAAAGGTGGGAGAATTCCAGAAATCGCTATTCCTAGATCGAATAATCGACTTCAACCGACCAAGATTTACAAAAGAAGAGGAAGAAGTTTGGAATTGGATCAATGGAACACGGCAAGGAGCTATGTAAGTATAATTTACACAAAATGAAATAATTCTTATCTGTTCTTGTAGAATAGCAATTTACTTTGTTTTTGCTTACTTGTTGATTGATATATTTGCATATTTAAAATACCTGCATTATTTATGTTGATTGTATGTATGATTATTCATTCACCAGGGATGATATTTTCTTCTGGAATGGTACTAGTTGTTTCAAGCACCACATTCAAAGCTTGCAACTCGAGAAGAAGATAGTTTTTAATGTCGTAGATGTGTATACGTGCATTCTAAACGAGGATGAGAAATACAGATCATCAAACTCTCCTCGCAGATTTTTTTGCAACACATTGACCACGGTAAAACATTTAAGAGTTTATTAGGATATTTTAACTGTTTCTTTTTAGTGGGTTCTGAGTTTGATACGAAATTGTGTTTTTATGCCAATGCATGATTTAGAAAGTACTAATAATTATTTTGTAAATTGATTTGGCAGATGGGGAATGTGGTTGGAGGCGAAAAAAATGACAATACACTGAATTTTATGAAATTTCGTATAAATTTGGATTCAGTCCTTCACAAGCATAAAGTTAAAATCACTGATGTTGATCTGGTAAATTCTACAACAGTTATTGCGTAATTCTCTTTCTTTGATTTATATGCAAGATTCTGACCTATAGACTAATATGCAGATTTTCTTCCCCATCCATTATTCAAATCATTTCTATGTTGTTTGTTTCAATTTGAAGAATGTTGCAGCTGAGATAATAGACAACAGATATGGGGGAGATATATTTTCATTCTACAATGGAATCCCACAAAATTTGGTAAGTTTCTGACCTTACAAAGTACCTTATACCTATTCCATTTCATCCTATCAACTAATACAGTTTTATAAAATTTTAGCAAGAGAATTTTTCGAAGTACATGGAAGAGCATAGCTTAAGGAAGAGCCAGCAAATAAGGAATGCTACCATGACACTTTTGCAAATGAAATGGCAGACAAAGAACAAGAATTCAGAAGCTGCAGTGTTTGCAATGAACCACATGGAGACGTACATGGGAAATGGCATAAAGTTCTGGGATTGCAAATTTTCTGCTGAAAATGTAAGTAATTTTCTACTTCTCTTATTTTTCGCCGATTTTCATCTTGGTTTTGAGTTTAATTCTACTTTTCTTTTTAGCGTTTTGTTCGATTTATCGATTACTCTTGTTCTAAATCGTTGTTTTATTGATTTTGTTCGTTCGATGTCCGAGTTCTTTTCGTTTGATGTTTGAGTTTACAGAGTTAATTGTGTTCGCTGGTTTAGTGGTTTAGTGGCTGAGTGTCTTGTATTTATTGTTTGTGTCTGGTACTTAGGCATAATGTGTTTTTTTTCTTTTTGATGGTTTCTCACTGAGTTTGCAGTAGAGTAGAGTTTTTGAGTTTGTAAATTGTGGAGTCGTTCCGTTGTATGAGTTTTGAGTTCGTTGCTGTGTCACTGAGTTTTGCGAGTTGTGCGATGCTGGGTTTTTGTAATAAGATTGTAGTTGAATGAACAGCCTTGTTTTGTTATTGTCTGCGAGTTGATTCATAAGTTACTGTTGAGTTGACTCTGGTCCTGTTAATTTTATTAAGTATGATAGCTTGAATGGCACTAAGTTCTATGCATTGTTCCTTTGAGTCAACTGAGATGTAGTTGTTGTATAGTCCAAGTTTAAATTGCTTAGTTCAAATTGATAAATGGTTGGCTGTTTGTAGTGTTTTTAGTCCTCTTATGTTGTTCGAATTAAATTGTTGTTTTTCGAATATGGGTGCAGGACAACATGCAAAAAAGGCAGCTGGAGAGAGCACGGCAGATATATGCTGCAAAGATAATATACTCGCCGATCAATTATTTCAAGCACAAGATGTTCAAAGAGATCAAGTCTATGCATCAACAATGACAATTGGAAGTGATAATTGAATGAATTAGATGATTTGATTATGTGTGCATCCTTGTTAACAGTAGTAAAATGAAAAGTTAAAGAAATCTGGATTGATTTTCTTCTTGTAGTATTGTAATTTGATGTTGGTGACTATTTTCTATTGGTTTGAGGTCAGATGTTGTTACAGTGAACAATGAATATCTTTATGATTATTGTGGGAAACAAATTTTGATGGTGTACTATCAGTCCAATGCAACCTATATATAATTGTCCTGTTATCGGAATGTGCTTTCTGAAAATGGAATTTCACAATGCCATTATAGGACAGTTGTATGTGGAAGGTGCAACTTATAGCCTGCAGAATTCTACAATGGAATCAAGAATACTTGAGATTTGATTCCATTGTAGAACCAAAAATTATACTTACATTTAATTTGTATAAATGTAAATATATAAATTAAATTATAAAACTAAAAACTAATCTAGTTATACAGTCCCCCTTTTATTTATACATTAGAATCAAAAATAATTGATTTATATAATAATTTTCAAAGTCATACTATAGAATCAAATATTTATATAATAATTTTGTTAATTGCGTTTGTTTACTAATTTCGTATACGATTTATTCGTCATTATAAATATTTATAAAACTAAAAAATGCAAATGTTGAACCCCAAAAAGTTAACTTTTGAACCCCTAGGGGAGGTACAGGTACAGATAAATTTAAAATTTTCATTTTAGTTACTAAGTCCGGCGGCCTGGTTTAGGGTTGTTTAAACAACCCTAAACTCTAAACCTATATGCTTGTCCTGTTATCGGAATGTGCATTCTACAAAAAGATTCTACAATGGAATCAAGAATAATTGATTCCACAATGGAATCAATAATTAAGTTTGGATTCCAATGTAGAACAAAAAATTATCTTTCAAAAACAATCAAGGAAAATGACCAAATATCCACCTGGTTCTACAATGGAATCATTGTAGAACCTAAAATTATTTTTACATTCAATTTGTATAAATGTAAAATTATTTTTAAAAATTGATTTTAAACAACCCTAAACTCTAAACCTTAAACCCTAAGTTCGTATACGGTTTTTTTTATTCTGAATGTTTCTAAAACCCAAAATGCAAATGTTGAACCCCAAAAAGTTAACATTTGAACCCCTAAGGGAATACAGATAAAAATTTAAAAATTGATTTTGCTTACTAAATCCGGCGGCCTGGTTTTTAAAAAATCGGGGACCAGCCCCGATTTTTTAAAAACCAGGAAAAATTAGGGTTTAAAGTACCCTAAACTCTAAACCTTAAACCCTAAGTTCGTATACGGTTTTTTTTTATTCTGAATGTTTCTAAAACCCAAAATGCAAATGTTGAACCCCAAAAAGTTAACATTTGAACCCCTAAGGGAATACAGATAAAATTTTAAAAATTGATTTTGCTTAATAAATCCGGTGGCCTGGTTTTTAAAAAATCGGGGACCAGCCCCGATTTTTTAAAAACCAGGAAAAATTAGGGTTTAAAGTCTAGAGTTTAGGGTTGTAAACAACCCTAAACTCTAAACCTTAAACCCTAAGTTCGTATACGGTTTAATCGTCATTCTGAATGTTTCTAAAACCCAAAATGCAAATGTTGAACCCCAAAAAGTTAACATTTGAACCCCTTAGGGAATACAGATAAAATTTTAAAAATTGATTTTGCTTACTAAATCCAGAAATTTAATAATTCCCAAAACCAAATGGAACTCCTTAAACCCCATATAAAAACTATTTAAAACCAAAGTAAATACCAATAAAATTTTAAATTAATAATTCAATAAAATGATATATAAATTTTTAATATTAGGAAAAATTATTATTAATAATTTTATTCTACATTGAAATCAAGAGTAATTGGGTCTGGATTCCATTGTAGAACCACGAATTAGGTTGGGAAAAAGAATAAGCAAAATGACAAAATTTAAAACTGGTGCTGCAATAGAATCAAAAAGTTCAGTATAAATAAATTACAAGAAACCGTATAAATGGGTCACGACTCATTTTTTGAATTGAACAGCTATTTAACTTAAGTTTCAATTTCAGTTACAACTACAAACCGCCACATATTTTCTTTTTCATAAAAAAGCAAAAGAAACTACCATAAATTTATACAATATGACTTCATTATCCAAATCAATGAAAAAATCTGGCAGTTCATCATCAACAAGCAAGGAAATATGGTTCCTTGAAGGTCGTAGGATTGAGGCGCACCCTGTGGCTAATTTTGGAGTACAAAATCCCATTCAACCAGTCCCGATTGAACAACTTCAATCATGGATAACACCAACATCTGCCGAAAGGGTTATGCATGCACAATCTCGCTATTCTGCAAGGAATAAATTTTTTTCTGATTTGGAATCAAAAGGTATAACTCCATTAGACTACTATAAATGTTCGCTTTTTGATGCTATTTCGAATGAATAAGGCAATGATATTCACAACACTTATCACTGCTCTTCCTATAATTGCTCCACAATTGTCCATCCTCCATTACAATTCTTTGTAAATGCTTAAAAGGCTTGGAAACTTAGTTGCTTAGGCTATTTTGTTGATCATGCTTTAAACAAGAAGTCTAACCTTAAAATGGTACAACAGTTCATGTCATCAAGGTTTGAATCTTGGGGTTTTAATTTTATAAATTTTGATGAATCGGGCTTCTTTTACTTTAAATTTGACAATGAAGAAATAAGGGACTAAGTCATCTCTCTAGGGCCTATAAATATAGAAGGGATGATCTTTGTTTTTGGTCCTATAATTCACAAATATCCTTCCATCAAACACACCCTTGATACATGTACCCAGTGGGTGAACATTAAAAATATTCCAAGGCCATATTGGTCCGTGGAAGGGCTTACATATATTGCTGAGGCATTAGGTACAATCATCCACAAGGATGGGCTTAGTACCTGGACTACTGCTGCCAGAAATGAGACTGGATATTCTGCCAAGATATGTCTTGAAATGGGTCTTATGCACTCTAGGCAAAAACACATTCTTGTTGTAGTTCCTGGTATTGATGAAACCTTCACCCATGCAAGAATTACCATAGAATACCTGCAAAATGGATCATGTTCACTATGTTGCAGCCCTGATCACAAACTTGAAAATAAATGTCCTCACAAACCAGGATTTGAGAGAGATTATAATCTCATGGACTGCTCTGCTGATCCTCTTGTTAATCTTTCTGAGGAAACCTCTAGTACTGCCGCTAGCCATGCAGGTGATCCTAATTATGCAGGTCCGCCTCGTCAAGCCATTAGATCGGTTATTTCACCTGATAGGGAAAATGATATAGCTGAAGGGCATGACAGCAACATGGAAGTCGACTAGTGTTGAAAAGGATCCTGAACACTTGATCATTTACTATGTTTTATTTAATATAGACTTGTTGGTTAAAGTGCAACTTTTATTTTGTGATTGCTTGTAAATAAATCTGTTTAAGAAATTATGGTAATTTGTTGTAAATAACTTTGATTATGTACAAATTAGTCTTGTATATAAGTGGTTTGGATTTGTGTAATGTGTTCATTTCATGGTGAATATCCACATGATTCTGCAACAGAAACAAAAGTATTTATCTTTTGCTTCTATTATGGAATCAATAGAAAGGAAAAAACTACAAATCGAAAGATTTGATTATCAATTAGTGACAGATTAAGTAATTTTATAGAGCACTAGAATAAAAAAAAATACAATACAAAGAACATCAACTAATAAGGATGTTTAAAACCGTTCAAGCAAAACGGTGTCTTTTTACAATGTAGGAACAAAAAAATTCATACAAAACAAAGAAAATTGACATTATTCAGATATTGAAACTGTAAACAAAGAAGTAGTCAGAAATGAGCATTTTTAATCTTTTATCAATGTTTAAACAGAACAGAGTTTCAATCTTTAACTCCATGAACTCCCTCAGTGAAAGTGTTGGATTCAATTCTCTATGTTTCTGAACACGCTGCATGAAAACAAAAACAAGACTTTAATTTTTTCACTCAACTGTAAAACTATAAAGCTCTATACACAAACAAGTAAACAGTTAACTTAAAAATTCATTTTGATGCAGCTAGTATGGAAATAAGACAATTAGAAAGAGTTACCTGTTTGTACTTCAATAGTGGAAATGGGGATTCCATTCGTCTGAACATTCTGACAATCCAAAGACGGAGAGTGTACTTCAATACTGGGATCAGGGATTCCATTCGTATGAACATTCTGACCATCCAAAGTTGGAGGTTGCATGGACTGATTTGATTGAATCTGAACGCCCTGAACCTGTTTTACTTTTCCCGGGCAATTACGTTTATCATGATAGCCATACGAATCACATCCTTTGCACTTCTTCAGTTTTCTCTTTTTACCATCACAACTTAACTCTGCAGGACCAGGAATCCTTTTTCGGCTTCCTTTATTATTACTTGGCAGTGGCGGACGAACACTAGTTGAACCGGAAGGCCTAACACCAAATATTTCTTGAAGCATGTCATCCTTTGTTACTGGACACTTCTCATATTTTTCTTCAATTCTAGTCCTCAAAAACTTCATTTCATCCAACAAAAACTGTAAACCATTTACATTACTGGAAAC
Organism: Saposhnikovia divaricata; assembly: GCA_036435485.1. Classification (NCBI taxonomy): domain Eukaryota; kingdom Viridiplantae; phylum Streptophyta; class Magnoliopsida; order Apiales; family Apiaceae; genus Saposhnikovia; species Saposhnikovia divaricata. The sequence continues at coordinate 2,339,705 of JAZHRN010000145.1, read as the reverse complement.
ATTATCAATGCAAGTTTGGTACTCCCTCCATATTTTATTTGATGTATCTCTAATTATCTGCCCATCACTACTAATTTTAGTTTCAGCAGAAAACTTCAATTTGCAAAATCTATCTGCATTTCTCATCCAACTCTTTAATAAGAACTGATTTGGAATTTTATCCACCCCCCAAAGACCTAAGCAGTAAAAATAATGTCGACATAGATAACCCACTCTAGTAAAAAGCTTGCAAGAACAGCTTACATCATTTGCCGACGGAGAAAAGACAACCTCAAAAAACTTCCCGTTCAAACTTTTATCACGAACTATGTGCTTATTCACACCATCGACAACCGTTGGTTGGCCTGCCAGACTGATATGAAAACAACTCGCCTTTATTTGTTTTTGAACCTTGTAGAACATAGAACGAGTGTAAAGCCGAGCTGCATGCTTTTCAATATCCTTCTCAGTTATAGGTTGTGGAATACAATTCAAATCAGTATTATTCAGTTTCTTTTGATCATGAAACTGTTTGTCAATGGCACTCTCATAACACAAGTAGAACTCTGAAAGTGTGTCACCTTTTTGAACAAAATGGTTAAAGAAAAAGTTGCTACTTTCTGACCTTGAAGTTGTTCTGAGTAATGCTCCCATTGGCTTGTCCCTAAAGAAGGCAGGAATCCATGAAGCTCTAATAGAATAGATCTCTTTCAACCAAACATGTTTAGTCAATCCAAATTCCTTAAGCACCGCATCCCAACCTTCTTTGAATTCAGCAACCGTCAAGTGTGACGACCAAACAAACTTATTAAGTGCTTCCATGAAACCAGACTCCGCACAAAAAACAGGACCAATCTACAATTTTTTTAAAAAAAGAAGAAGCATAAAATCATAAGAAAAACGCCAAGTATGAAAACCAATACTAATTTGGTTTTATTACATTTGTTGTATTTGTGGTTCTTTAATAGAACCAGTTTTGTTTACAGATAGTAAGGTATAAACTATGATTCTGTAATAGAACAAGTTTTGTGCATCTGTAATAGAACCAAAATTTGGCAAAATTTGGTTATACAGTAGAACAACTATTTAAATCAAACTTATTAAGTACTTCCATGAAACCAGTATCCGCACATAAAACATGACCACTCTACAATTTTATTTTTATTTTTTAAAAAAAGAAACATAAACTCATAAGAAAAATGCCAAATATGAGAACCTATACTAATTTGGTTTTAAAGTTAAAAATTTCAAGAATTCATTTACCTTGGCTGGAAACTTCTGCATAATATGCCACATACAGTATGTAAAAGCTTTTAGAAAAGTCTCACACGCCCATGTAAAATTTGTTGCATTCTCTTGGTTAAGCAAAGCAGAAGCGAATGTAACATTTTTCCAATGATTATCGACACCAATGAATGGCACAAATACCATACCATATCTGTAATACAAATAAATAAATAATATAGTCAGTGATATATGTGAATGACTGAACGATGATTGAATGTAAAGGTACAGTAAAAAAATTACTTATTTGTACGATATGTTGCATCGAAAGACACAACATCTCCAAAAACATCATAATTTCTGCGCCCTCGAACATCACACCAAAATAAACGAGTTAGGTGGCCATTTGAATCTGTCTGATATTCATAAAAGAAGCCTCCATCTGATGTGTCCCGTTTATTTTCAAATTTTTGAAGCAGCATGTCAGCATCATGCTTACCAATGTAAAGCTTAATATCCCTCATCCAATTTTGGAAATCCACAGCAGTTGCACCAACAGAAGAGTAAGAGCCAGAAATGGACTTGTAGAGGTTGTGAGCTCTATATGGGCCTAAGTTTGATTTTGCAGAATCTAAAACAAATCGACGCTCAAAAGAAGTCATACATCGATTGGACCGAAGAAATTCTTTGTCAGATGCAGATGTTAACGGGTGGTTATGACCTTCAATAAAAGAGGAAACTGCATAGCAATTCAAGCCCATGTACTTGAGAATTATCTTTGCATTGCATTCACATTTCTTAGTGACAGTCCTCCTACATTTAAGTTGCACATCAATAGTACTGGATGAATGAGATGAATCTGATTTAGCAGCCATATTTTTTTACATAGAAGTTTCGTGGTGCCCTGCTTTTGAACAGACTATATATTTTGTAACAATAATGCCTTGTCTGACTTTTTGTGTTGACTTCCGAACCTCAAATCCACCCTGCCTTCCATGCTCAGTGTAGAATTGAAAACAAGATTCAATATCGGTAAATTGAAGGCCAGGGTATGGTATAACTTTGTCATCAAACACTTTGGGAATCCATAAATTGCTGCTTTTACTAAAAGAATCGTCAAAGCCTTCTAACAAATCTTCGACCATATCATTACCAATGGAATCAGATGCAAGTTCAACAGCATCACTATTTTCAGTATACGGAACATTGACTGAATAAAAGACAAAAATAAACCATTAAAAATGTTAGTCAGGATCAGGAACATATGTTTCAAAACCTTAAAATCAATATTATGATAATGTAAAAGAACCAAGTAAAAGACAGTGAAAAAAGGCAGAAATGCAATTAGTGTACATCAGGTTTCAACTTGTTTAAAATATACCTAATTACCTTTACCTATACACCCTGTACAAATGATTACAAAACTAGACATTACGATGCTAGAATAATACACAGGGAAATGTAGCCCTAACAAAAAAATTGGATACTAATACCTTGAGATGACTTTAGGTTCAATATTAATCGTAGCAGATATCAACTACTACGACTACTCAAATTAGGTCAACTGTATGTGGTGCAATAACAGAACCAAATATAATTTTGAAACTACATAGTTTCAAATCACAAAAACTAACTACGCAACTATTTTGATGCTAATGTAGAACCAAGACAAATGCCGACATAATAAAGTAATTGTTGGATGTAGAATGAAAGTAATTGTTAATTGTAGAATCAAAGTGTTCATCAGAAGCACTGAAAATCGTAAAGCTTATAGAATACAATGGAATACTAAAGCCTTGACTTAACCGGCCTCATTTCTATTATAACAGTTATATCACTCATTTTTTTAGAAGACAAAAAACTAAGACCATTACTACATCTCTTTAAAACCAATCACAAACACACGACCATATAATTATACACGAAACAGAGCACAACAACACAGGGTAGGGTTTATTTTCTTCCTGTTAATTTCTTTAATTCCCTTTTCGATTTCGTTTGTTTTGTTTTTGTGTTGATAACTGGTAGGCTTAATTCGTGCTTAGATGATTAGGCTGGTTTGTGTTCAATTAGTACTCGTTTTATTGTTGATTAATCACTGTGATGGGGGTTTTGTGGGTTTGATTGGTGATTGAATCGGAGATAATCAGGGGGATGGGTGTTGCCGTGTGTGGGTGATTCAGAGACGACCACCACCGCTGTGGTGGTGTAAATATGGTGGTGTTGTTGGAGAACGGAGAGAGGGCGGAGAGAATAGAGAGAGGAGGGTGGAGCAGAGAGAGGGAATGGCGAGGGAGATGAGGGAGTCAGGAGAGATAGAGATAGAGTACGGAGAGATTGAGGGAGAGTAGTGTAGTTGAGTATTGTTGTCGTTGTTGATGTGGGTGAAGCAGCCACCACCGATTGATGGTGGTGGTGGCGAGAATTAGAGAGAGGGAGAGATGATGGAGAGATGAGAGGAGGAAGAGAGAACGGAGATGACAGAGAGGTTGAGAAAGAGATGGAGAGAGTAGAGAGGGTGCAAAGAGATAAGAGGGTGAAGGGGAGAGAAGAGAGAGAGAGGTGCGAGAGGGAGAGAGATTGAGAGAGATAGAGAGGGAGAGAGATTGAGAGAGAGAGAGAGAGAGAGAGACAGAGTCAGAGAGAGATGTTCGGGAGAGAGATACGGGATGGAAAGAGTCGCTGGGGAGGGGAGGCGCACGGTGGTGGTGGGGCAGGTAGGACCCATGCCATTGTTGATTTGTTGTTGTTAAAATAATAATATAATAATACATTTATGATAAAATGAATGGTGGATCGTTTTAATTACGATTTATATGAACGAATAAAAAGGAGTTCAATTAGTTTCGTTAAAAATTGGAATATTATTTAATTTGATGAGGAATAAATAATTTAATAAAAATGGTTTAATTGATTGATTAATTAAACAGAGATATTTGTGATTAATTGGATGTAATTTAGAAATTTAATGATTCGTTGATAAAAAGAAAGATTAATTATGAATAAATAGAGATAAATATTGACTTATTTTGGAAGACTGATATTTACTATTCCCGGACTTATTTTGATTAACCGGATCGGATTAAGATTATTTTAGAGGTTAAAATCAGAAAAATATTTAAGTATTTACGAGATTTAAAATGGATTATTGCCGTTATTTTTGGCAACCCTATTTTCGTTTTAAGCGGGATTTACGGATGTTAAAATAATATATATTTTCTATATATAATTCCTGAGTTCGAAGAGAGATTTATTTATCCGTGAATTATTTTCCGTAAAATTATTACGGAGATCTTTAAGAGATATTTTATAATTATATTTAAATATTATATTATCGGTTCAGGAACATCATTTTTAGTTTGACGAATCGCTCACATTTTTGTGGTTGCCATTTTTAGAGAATAATTCCCGAGCCGTAGAGCGAAGCCAAGTTCACGGGTAGAGTATAAATTTTATCTGCATTTATTGCACTTCGAGATCGAGTCAAGTTCCTTCCTACCCTAACTCTTAGAGACTTGTATTTCTGTTCGTATTATTTCATTCGTTAATTATTTTCGAGCTATCAATTATGAGATTTATCTGTTGCTCCTTATGATACAATTATTTCTTTTGAGCATTATCCCTCGTTAAATATTACGATACTATTAATTAAGTTTACTTGCGAATTATACTCACTATAAGCGTAGAAATAAATTCGTTGCTGTAAGAACCCAGATTTTGGGTAGAATTAAAACTTTTGTTTATTTAATGATGTAAGAATGAATAGTGGTTACGGCTACGATGTAATAGTTGATATTTTGAAAGAATGAATGGAATTCGACTTTATTATTTCTATGTCTTGAAGAATGCTAATGGTTGACAACTTAGGTAAGAATAATCTATCTCCTAGGGGAATAAGATATGGCAATTCCAAGCAGGAGAATATTCTCATGTCATCCAGATCGATAATGATTAATCCAGTGGTTCCGTAAAAAGGTCAAGGAACGATCGAAAGAGAATACGGACAATTGTACAACCCTAAGAGAATAAGTAAAGAATAAAGAATGAATAGTGTTTTTGGTGGAAGTAAGAATAATATGAGACGACACTATATAGAAGTATTCGAAACGGATTTCCGAGTTCGTATTAGTGATCCAGGGGGAAAATAAGTGTATGTAAAAGCTGTCGGATTCTGAAAAACCGCACTTTTATTTTCTCCGAGAGTTCCCTGGACACTGACAGGCTTAAGGATTTCACGAATGGATTTAAGGGATATAAATTGGAAAGATAGAAAGAAAGATGGAGAATAATAGTATTATTATTAAGAGGATTTCCGGTAAACCCTAATTAGAAATCCGTGAAATATTCCTACGAACGATCAATCGAAACGAGCAATAACCGGACACAGAATCAAGCAGAGGAAGCAAGATACATGCATGTACAAATGATAAATATCTAGTAACTAGTATGGTTAGAGATTAACTAGCACTTAGCAAATCAAACTACTAGTTGCATGTGAACCATCAAAATCTCAACACTTGTCCCTCCATTTTCATCATCCTATACATCATCACTTTATTAAAGTGGCTTTTGGATGAGAGACTATCTAAGCCTCATCTTATTAATTCACTTTATCAAATAACCAAGCAAAGAAACAAGGCAAAACTCTCTCCCCCCTTGCATACTTCCATTCGACCAAACAAAGAAATTCCAAAACCAAAATCCATCTTCCACTCCTTGTTTGATCTTGAACTTTTTAAGGTGAGTCTTACATTTCATAAAAATGATCTCCTCAAAATCTTAGCTTCAAACTCATCTTCTTCCATTTTCAAAAAAATCATGAAAGAGGAGGATGAATAGTAACCTTCTTGAACTAACTTTGTTTTCTTGATTTTTCATGGTTGATCTAGCAAGCTTAATCACTCCTAAGGACCATACAAGGCTTAGTAAGGCTATATCACTCTCTAAGGAAGGTATAAAACTCTTGAAATCCTAACCCTTATTTGAGATTTAAGCATGTTTATGATAGATATAGCTTAGTTATGGTTATGTTAAGGTTAAAGCATGATTATAAGCATGATTATGTATGGATCTTGGATAAATGTTAAAAATAGTTAGATGAACGGAAAGGCATTGCTTGGCCTCAGTTCATGTATATAAATCATGTATATGTTGTTTGGAATGGGTACCATGTTTATGGGAAGATTTGAAATTGGTAGATATTCGAGTTATAGCCGTCGTAATGCCGAAATTTCGTTAACCTTAAGAAAAATGACTTGGACAGTAGATGTAACTCACTGCCTAGCTGTGTAATCTGCCATGATAGGATAGATAATGTTCCAATCTTCGTTTTGATATAAAGAACGTGTGAAACGGACTTACGGTTTAGGAGTTACGGCCGGTTTACTAAAAGTAGTTCGGAACCGTAAGCGAGAATTCGTAACTAAAATTGAACCCTCATAAAATACGTAAGTCAGTGGAAAATCTTGGTAACTAAATACTAGAGGTAAAAAGGAAGGTGTGAGAGAAAACCTCATGGGAATCGGATCGTTTTTCGATTTTATAAAAATGTTCGAATCTAGGTTAAACGCGAACGAACCTCTTAAAAGTATAACTTTGGTTATAACTTAGAAAACGAGCGATAAAACTCGAGATATAATCTTGGTTCGTAATCGATCAAATTTAGAACTTATACGACTTAAGTATACACTAAGTGTGAGTACGATGACATGTCTTAATGACGAACAAATGTCGAATCGTATCGGTAATAAAAAGAGTTACACTAAAAAGGGGTATAACGAGATAATTCGAAAACATGTTTCGACTTAAGTTAATACTTAACCTTTTTAAAAAGTGTTAAGCGATTAACCTCGAATCTCTTGACTATTTATAGATCGTCGAGCTGACCCGGGATACCCTACCACTACCCCTACCCGTGCTCGATTACCAGGCAAGTTTCAACTTTCCCTTTTTAGGCTGTTGTTGTGATAATATATGCTTTCTGTTATACATATGCCATAGCATGCATGCCTACTTCCAAGTCATATTGATATACTTGTTCCATGATTGTTCTTTGGCTTATAAGTAGATAGATAATATATCGATTATAAGCCGGATGTTGTTAAGACCCTTAGAGAAGGGCATATGAATCCTATTTGTTGAATATAGACCGGGAGTCAGTACTTCTTGATATATCGTAATTACTTTCGAGAGAAATATTTAAGTAAATAATTTCCATTATTTGGTTGACGAATATTATTTGAATATTCGTCCGAGATTATTTAATTAACGATCATTACTTCAAATATTTATTTGAACGTTATCTATTCAATGAATAATTTTTTTCAATATTCATTCAAAGACGAACCATTTATCGAATATTATTTCAAATATTTCTATAAAACCTTCGATTATTAAATAAATATCATTCGGACATTCATTTAGAACATCATGTATGATATAGGCTAAAAATAAGCCCTAAAGACACATTTAGTGTTGCATTAATTAGACCCGGTATGGTCCGAACGTGGGGCCCACCAACAGGGTCCAAAGTCCTATCTTTAATATTAATTTCGTAATTAATATTAGGGGTAATAAACAGCTCAGCAATAAGTGTCAGATAAGGACATTATCTCTACAAGACTTAGCCTCCAAGGCATCCAATTCTATCCCAAGTAAGATAGAGGATTGGCAACCAGCCAAGGCACACCAGACTTAAAGTTGAGTGCTTAGTGGCAAGTGAACTTCTTGAGCGATCAACCGAGAAGCAAGACCTCCACTATATGAAGCAAGGGGGGCAAGAACTAAGGGACTTCATCATTCCTACATCTTAGAATGAGAATCAAGGGAATCAAGGGTTGATAATAACCTTAAAACCAAGGTCTCAGCAAATAAGTTAAGGCCCGGAAGGTCACAAGTCAAGGTTCACGAAACCATTTAAGGCATAACAAACACCTTCTATTGACCTGAAACCTCGTGTTGGTGATCCAGAACACCAACATCAACCTTAGAATCCAGGCCTTGTGTTATAAATCAAGGGCTAAGGAACTAAGTTGAAGCCTTAGAAGGCCAACAAAGCTATCAGATCCAACCTTGGATCAAGAGATTCGTGAACAACTCAAGAATGAGTAACTGAATCAACATTCCAACAAGGTGGTATGAGGTCGGCACCTACGACCTCGCTTTGCAATAGGATTTCGAGCTCATTCACATAACCAGAAAATCAACTAAAACATGTCCATTTGAGGTGTGGTTTGAGATCGCAAACTCCAGCTCGAATTTGAATTGAAAAATATGAAAAACCCACACGACCTAGGCCTAACTTGAGGTCGTCTATGTGTTGTGTTGAGGTCGGATTTATACTACAATGAGATTGGTAAATTCTGGTCGTAATTATACTAGAAAGTGTGAAAAATCTGTGCGACCTGGAACCACTTTGAGGTCGTTTCCCCTTGGTTTGAGGTCGCCAGCACGAGGTCGAAAATGACTAGAAAAGCCGGGGAGAAGGTCACGACCTGGGTGAAAACTCGAGGTCGTTTCCATACTGAATGAGGTCGTATGAATTAGTTCGAAAATGAACTAAAAAACCTGTAAAACAGCCACGACTTGGCCCCCGTTTGAGCTCGAAATTGAGCTCGAAAATACACTGATTTCTCCTCGAAATTTCCAGGTTGAAAATGACTTAGGAAACAAGAAAAATGGCTGCGATCTGGAGGCAGTTTGAGCTCGAAATTGAGCTCGAATTTTGTGATTAAAATTCAGAAATTTGAGTCGAAATGATAATTTCTGAATAGTACTAGCCCTTGGAATTAAAAAATTTCCAAGCTGACCTGGAAATTTCCAGCTCGACCTGGAAATTTCCAGCTCGACCCCAGCCAGGGGCTCTGCCCCTTGGACCCCGCCAGGGGCTGCCGCCCCTTGGACCCCGCCAGGGGCTGCCGCCCCTTGAACCCCGCCCGGGGGCTGCCTCCCCCGGACCCCCGCTAGTGCCGTTTAGCACCGTTTAGCGCCGTTTAGAATCGCTTAACATTGTTTAAGTGTCGTTCAAGGCTTGTTAGTGCCGATAAGCACCGATTAAGTGCCGATAAGCACCGTTAGTGCCGATAGCACCGATTAAGTGCCGATAGCACCGTTAGTGCCGATAAGCACCGATTAAGTGCCGATTAGCACCGTTAGTGCCGATAAGCACCGTTCAGTGTCGTTTAATGCCGGTTGGCGTCACTTAAACGTTGTTTAAGTGTCGTTTAAGGCTAGTTAGTACCGTTTAGTGTCGTTTTATGCCGTTCAACGTCGTTTAAACATTGTTTAAATGTCGTTAAGGCTGATTAGTACCGATTAGCATCGAATTAACATTGTCGTAAACGCGTCGGTCGCTCCACGCTTTACATAAAGACAATACTCGTGAAACACTAGTGTATAAAGATGAACCCTGACCCGAGTCTTGGAAAGGACCGTTAAAACTTCAAGGAAAACCTGATCAGTTTTCCTAGAAGTTGGGGGGCAAATGATATGGGCTAAAAATAAGCCCTAAAGACACATTTAGTGTTGCATTAATTAGACCCGGTATGGTCCGAACGTGGGGCCCACCAACAGGGTCCAAAGTCCTATCTTTAATATTAATTTCGTAATTAATATTAGGGGTAATAAACAGCTCAGCAATAAGTGTCAGATAACGACATTATCTCTACAAGACTTAGCCTCCAAGGCATCCAATTCGATATGGCAACAGACTCCTACAAGGAAGGAGTCTAGAACTTTCCTCAAGGAGGTGACTTATCTATTAAGTCTCCAACTCCTACCTTAATTCTAAGGCTTCTCAGCCTATATAAAGGGCCTGACCCCTCATTCTCAGAACTACGTTGGCTTGATTCTCTAGCAATACGGAGATACGTAGCCATCTTGTGAGGACCGATCAGTCTCGAACGCAAGAACAGCCATTAAAGCTTGAAGCTCACCATCCCTTGTATTTAATACATACAAACCCTCGTTTTTATTCCACAACAATGTATTAAGGGAATATTATTCTCGAATATTTTTTTAAGGTTTAATTATTAAATGAATATCACTTGGATATTCATTTAAATTATTAATTATTATATGAATACTATTTTTAAATATTAATTTGAAGTCTTATTTATTTAACGAATATTATTCCAAACAGTCCTTTCAAAATTATTTATTAAATGAATATTACTTTAATATTCATTTAAGTAATTATTTATTCAATAAATATTGTCTTAATATTCCTTCAAGGATTATTTTGAGAAATACTCTGATTAAAAATATTCTTTCATTCATTAAATACTTCCGACTCAATAAATATTCTATAAATATTTATTCAATACTTGGAAACAACTTCAAGGTTGTTTATTTTTCTTCAAATATTATTTTCGACCTTCGATCATTCTGAAAATTCTTCGAAGTCATACGATTAATATTATATTAAGAAAGGTCCTCTAGATTCCATTCTTCGCTCGAATCTATCTCTTAAATTGTAAGGGAACCTTACTTGAGAAAGGTTCTTTATCTTGTTGACTTCCCGGTCATAGTTTATCCTTTTCACTCGCAACTTGGTTGCTACGGACTCATTAAGTCTGTGTGTACCTTCTCATCATTCGAGGGGTAAGATCGTTGGAACAAGTTGATATCCATTAACAAGAAAGAGCTTGGGAAATGTTGGTGAATTTTCCTTTCCAACTAGATACGACTACTTTGTGGAGTCGTGTCAACAAGTATTTCACTTGGGGAAGGGAGGATAAACTATACGTTTCAGTGTTGTGGATTTACTCGAACTAGGAGTCATGTGTAAGAGGCCGAGTCGCGCGGTCCATCACAAGGCCTAATCATTGGCTAGGGAGTTACTATTAAAGGCCATTGACAAGTGGAGCCGTCAGTTCTTCCTTCTACCGGTAGTAAACTATATTGGGCTGTACCATCCCCGACTGATCATCAGGGAGTGGAACAGCTGGCACGTGATAACTCCAATATTGGTTCATCTCCCAAATTGGGAATTCCCTGCAACACGTATAGAAGATACTTCTTTCAGGTTGACGGTGTCTTCCGCAACACGTATCGAAGAGACTTCTTTCAGGTTGTAGAACTTCGAAAAATGTTTATAATTGGAACTGCAATATTTTCCCTGCAAGTTCCTCTTAGTATGATAAATAATGATATCTTGCTTATTTTGACTTAGCAGATATTTCGACAAAATAAACACTTTAAGTTACCTTGTAACTTCATCCTTTATAGTATACTAGCACTAACTTCGTTAATACATGGCATATGGAAATAATGATATTTCGAACTGTTATATACTATCACTGTCCTGTTATATGGTTATTGGTGGGCTATTGCTCACCCTTGCTTATTTATCATGTCACAACAACAGCTAGGACAGATGGCTCGCGTTAGGCGCACTCGGCGCAAGCGGGTTACCCGACCCACCGGACTCCCCGCTGAGATGCTAGCTGCCATTACTGAGGTAGCATAGTTAGACAGCTTTTGTTTCCTGTTTCACTATATGTATAATTAATGTAATCAACGGCAAAACTTTTAAACTTATGATGTTATCCTTTTGGATTGTAATAACTTTTATTCATAAACCCTTTTATGTAAGACTTATTTCAATTTCATCTCTGGGACTATAACTGTGTGTGTGTGAGTGGATATTATTGTGGGGTCATAGCATGCAACTTATTGATTTTGGACTCAAGTCAAATATTGTGTATGAGTTATGAGACCGTAACGACCCGATCCCGGACCCCGGATCTGGGGGTGTTACAGAGATGGTATCAGAGCGAGAGTTATATATCCCAAGAGATGATACGACGTTATATAATAATAAATTCACTAATATAATAAGAACCCTTGCCAGGTTCACCTAAAACCCTAACGGGAACTTTTTAAGTATCATGATAGTAACATAGTTCGTCTTATGTAGGCGAGCGACATGTCGGCCCAGGAGGCAGCTGCGAGACAGCATGATGAGGACATGTTCAGGACTAGGGACCCGTACTATGAGCACTTGCCTGAGGAGGATACTGAGCCTGAGGAGGAGGACCCTGAGGAGGTCCAGGTTGATGTTGATACTGATGTGATTGAGTCTGAGGAGGAGGACCCTGAGGAGGTCCAGGTTGATGCTGACAGAGTTGTTGTTGAGACTGAGGGGGAGGAGGACCCGGAGGGGATCCAGACAGGACAGGATGCTGAGTTAGTTGCTGAGGATGAGGATTATTGGGTTGTATCTGAGATTAGGACCATGGAGGAGGATACTGATATGACCACTGAGCAGGTCATGGTTGCTGTTGTTGGACAGGCTGTAGATGAGGTTGAGCCAGTGGATGACGCAGTAGGGAGTTCCGGACTACGAGTGCAACCCCTCTCTGTTGAGAGAGCCCCTACCCCACTATAACGCCCTAGAAAATATCGAAATTATAAATATTATTATTTTATGTTAAATGTGGATTATATGAGGTGAAATTTTTTAGGATTGAAAATATACGTGACATCATGTTTACATGCTTATATGATGATGTATATGTGAAATGTGAGTCCATGTATTTTTATTTCATTTTTGATGATTTAAATCTATTTAAATCATGCATTATTGATTTTCGTAAAATTTTATAAAATCATTGGAGTTATCAAAAATCACGAATTCTTTTTGTGTTACCTTCTTTATAAAATTATTTAGTTTTTAAAATTAGAGGGAGAATCAATTTGGGTGTTTTAGTATTTTAAAATGATTTTAGGAGTTTTATTGTATTTAAAGGATCAAAACTTGCAAAATTCATATTTAATTCATTTTGATCCTAAAAATATTTTGAAAATATGAGGGTATTCATAATTTTACATTCTTCATGCTGAAAATGAAAAGTTTAATTTTCTCACCCATTTTTCTATTTAATTATAATTTTTTTTATGATTTTATGAATTTCAGCAAAGTTACAAAAAAAAAATTGCCTTTCTAAACTTTCCCCCAAATTTCTTATAATCTAAATCCCTAATTTAGTTTTTTTTCAGCTGGGCTCTGTTTTGTTCGGGTCTTCTCTCGAAAGTTCTCCAAAAATCTCCCTCATTTCTTCCCAAGTCCTCTCAATCTCTCCCGGAATCTCTCGCGCTTCCCTCTCTAATCTCTCTCTGTTTTAATCTCTCCCTCAAAATATCTCTATTTTTCTCTCCTCTCCTTCCCCTGTACCTTCTTGTGCTGCTGTGTGTATGAATGGTTCGCATAAACGTATATAGGTGTATGTAGTGTGCGTGTTTCTTGTGTTGGTTCGAAGTGAAGGCCTGGGTCATGATGATTATCCCCTCCTCTCTGTTTTCATGGCCGTTGAACTGATGCCTGTACTGCAGTGTATGTGCGAATTAAAAATTCGAAGTTGGGGGTTTTGGTTTACTATGTAAGCTGCGAGTTTTGGTGTATCGATGAGGTGTATGTATGTCTACTGTATGTGTTTGCGTTGGACTGGGTGTGTGAGTTTCGATGATTCTAGTAAACGCCTCTGTTAATTTCTTCTTCGATTCTGAGATTAATGTTGCGGTGGTCATGGTGGATGCTTGTAATTTTTATTTCTGGGTTTGTATTATTGAATAATTGTCTGACTGTGACTGTACATTTCTAGTCTAGGTATAATTGAGTTTGTTCAAATTTTGGTTAACTTAAAGCTTCGGTTTGTATTAATATGGTACATTGATCGATTAGTTGTAGTGATTGATATTGTAACTGTAAATAGTAGATTAAATCGAGTCATTGTAGATTTTATGTGAATTGTAAAGGAGTAGTGACCGTGGCCATGTTTTGATTTGGCTACTGGAGTTTATGGACACCCGATGGTGGGGTAATTTTATAAAAGTGATGAACTGATGTAGATAGATGTAAAGTAGATGATTGGACTGTTGGTTAAAGTTGCTGGTTGTGTCGATTGGAAATTTATATTTGGTTGTTTGGTTTTCGTCATGTGTTGTTGTGACTCTTTCTGTGCGCGTGGGTGTTACAAAAATAATGGGTATGTCGTATGAGTTTTTGGGAGTGTGTGCAAAAGAGTGGCATATGGGGGAGTGCTGTGCTAAGTGTGTGTGCATTTGTAAGTCATGTGTGTGTTAAGAAGCCGAGAGTGAAAAGAAAGAAAGGGACGAGAGGAAAGATAATAGAAGTGTCGATATGTATAAAAGAAAAAGGGGTTATTTGTAAGTGTACAAATTGAATGTGGTTTTATGGATATGTATACAGGTGTGTTCGAAATTTTGTAATAAAAAGGAGGGAATTAGTATTTAAAATTTTTAAAACCTTGGTGAGTAATGTTTGTAAACTATGAGGCTATAAAGTATTGTTAAGATTGTAATGTAATTAGAAGTTGGTCATTTAGGTCATAATCGATTATGTGTCCGTATTTAACAAACTTTTATTTGAGGTGAAAATGTGCGTGACTTAGAATGATGTCTGTAATGTTAATAGTGATCATTATAATTGATAAATTATCATTGAGTGTATTAATTTGATTATAAATATAAAATAATCTATATGTACATTTTGATCGTATGGTGATATATATATATATATATATATATATATATATATATATATATATATATATATATATATATATATATATATATATATATATATTCTGTACTAAGTTTATGAATTGTCATAGGCATGTCAAGTTCGTATATTAGTATAATTTGCGTATTGTAAGTATAAATGAAGTTGGTAAATGATTATTGGATTGTTTGATTGTGATCCGGTCGATGGTATCCCGACAGGTTAGGGCATAATTTTAAAGGAGATGTTGCCCAAATTCTTTTAGAATTATTTTGTAATTCTTCTAATAATTTGATAAGGATTATTTGTAAATCAAGGGTATGAGTATAAGTTAATATTACATGTTAAGTGTTTATATGATTTTATAATTATACGTTACTATTTCAAGAATATGATCTGTATGTGTTATATATATATTAAGTTTCAAAGCGATATAGGACGCGTTTGGGGTAGATCAGAGTTAGACGATTAAGGTTACAAGCGTACTGAAGTATTACTTTACCTTTATATAGGTACCAAAATGAGGCCGGTAAGAGCCAGTGCACATGTAGATGGAATATTGAGGAATGGAAAGATTATCAGAGTTGACGAGTGTGACATGAAGAGGATGACAAGTTACAGAAGAAGGACAGATGTATGATCCAGTAGGGACCAATGAATAAGAAAAGAGAGATGGATGTAAAAAGAGTAAAGAGTCGAGATATTGGAATTGGAAACTTCATGTATTGAGGCAAGTGTACTATTCCCTGCTTATTGTTCAAGTGGGATAAGTTTGTTTCTGTTATTTATACAACGTTTCTGTCAAATTAGTTTGCAAGTTACTATCCCTCACTTATTGTTCAACTGACGTGAAATCCTCTTGTATTAATTATCTGTACTTTCAAATTTCTTTCTTGCAAGCATCTATACCCTCTCTTTTAGTTTCAATAATGAGAATTTGTTCTATTAATTTATGATATTCCTTTTAAATCATTTTGTTAGTGCTTATACTCTTTATTTTTATTTCCTGTGACATTCTTCTTCTGTGAATTATAAACATACATTCTTAGATTTTTTCTATTATTGTTTATGGTCCTCACCTATCGTTCGGGTGATGATTTCTTTTAAAATCATTTTATTGCAATACTCCTCGTCTATGCTAATATTTTTCAAAGGATGTTTTCTTTTAAATTTATGTAAACTAATTCGAGGTTTATACTGTTGTTGAGGCTTGTGTTGCTCAGTGACGGTTAAAACCAAGAATGAATTGAGATCTTCTTAATTATTTAAACTCATATTTGTCATGCCGGTTCTGGCAGCAGAATCCTATAAGTGCTTAGCTGACAAGAGTGCGACCTTAAGTAATTGAGAATTTCTTAAATCTTCATTTTAAACTATTCGAATCTCTCATGTTAGTTTAAACTTGGTAACGGATTTTCACCAATGGACCCCTTTAGGAGAGGTTTTCTTCAACCTGTCCTACAATTTTATTGTCTTGGAGTTATTTTTCAATGATCATTTTAAAACTACTTAATTCGCTTATATAGATTCAACTTGGCAATGTGTTGGTTAATTTTATTAAATGCTTAGCACTTGACTATACCCACGCTTTATCTTATAATTACAATTGTTGTTATTCATGTTGCAAGTAAATCATTTCACTCAAATGAACCATGCTTTTCGTCACTTGATCATTATATTAATTCGATTTGTCATTGCTATTATTGCTCTTAAATTTTCAGTAAATATGAATAGCTGTTTATCATATTCCCATTCAATAGTGCTGAAATTGTTGACCCTGTTTCACTGATATATTATGGAATAATACCCTTCTCTATATCGAACTTGTCGATATCTAGGTCGGAATTTTACTAGACCTCATTTCTTCCAGAGATTTGAGTGGTTAACCTGGAACGTGATTTTCCAGGGTGATTGGCTGGTCGAGGTGGTCGATTGTTCCGACACCTGACGTTCAGATTATAGGATTGGACTGTTGTTTTTTTTTTAAAAAATGTAGACCGTAAAGGGTCGGACCAGATTCGTGGTCAGAAGTTATTAAGGCAAATGTATGTCATGGATCCATTAAAGGACATTGCTGTGTGCGTTTGTCCGGGGTTAGTGCGTGACTGATCAGCAGCCTAACCTTATTGTTTTTATTAATAAAATGCAAAATAGTCCAATTCTATTCCATTTCCTGAATTAAATGAAATGTTATATCTTTAAAGTTCATGAGCTTCTGTAATTGTGAATTATTCCTTTGAGATAAGTTGGGCAGTGATATGTTCACCAATGAATCATTGTAGTATTATTGTTTCACTATATTGTTCGCTTGCTGAGCATTCTTTGGCTCACTCTTGCTTCATTTTCTCTAATCTTTCAGTTAGGAATAAGGGTGGATGTTTACATCGTACGAGTCATATGAGAGCAATGAGGCGGCCTTTACAGGATAGATCTCGAAGCTAGAGCGGGTAAGCACGGATTGGAGTTAAGCTACAGATTAAACGGTATAGTTATTGAAATCAGAATTGTAGAAGAAATTTTAATAATTTGTATGGTTTAGATTCTTGTTTCATACCATAACCTGGAATCGATCCTCGGTAAGGAATCGTTGGTGTAATAAGTTTTATTTGTAATTGTTAAATGAGAATTTGGTTTGGGATGAAATACAGGTGGATAGTCCGATTTACGAATACTTCATGCCGAAATTTTCTAAAATTCCCCTGTATCAAAGTCTATTTTATTATTAAAAGTATATTTTTAGTATTGGGAAGTTGGGGCGTTACAGGTTGGTATCAGAGCGACAGGTTATGGTCACTGAAACAAGTTAGGATAATTAGGTGTAAGTTCTTAGGTGAGATGTTAGGTGGAACGATTTAGGATAAGATTCGCCTTAGGATATTATGACGACTGCTGCAACATTATTTGGTATTTCGACATATCGTGTGAGCATAAATTCGATTCATCCGGAGACTCAATTCTGGACGAGGCAGATAATTCAGCACAGCATACGATAGTTAGACGACCGGAGCAATTAGCTTGGAAGACGCTACGTGCAGACCTTCATGTACCTTCTATAGTTTCTTTTGCGGCTTTAGTTACCCTGCGAACGATATAGAAGATGCGAAATGATTGTAAACAAGATGTGAAATGTGATTGATGACATATGTTGGAGTAAGGGTGTGGTTATTCACTACAAGCCGTTGAATTCATTTAATTTATCGTTTAAGGAGATTTAACCTTCGTTTCTGTTCCTTTTTATTTTGCAAGTACCCTATCACCTTTGATAATCAATTATACTTCAATTGATGAGGAACTTCGTATGTCAAATTCGATTACACACATTCCTATTTTTCATAGATACCTCTAATTTCCAGGGGATCACTTGATTCAACATTATGTATGTAAATTATTGAGATCCTTGTATTCTTTCTATTTTCCCGAATATTTGCTATTCCTTATTCGACATTGTATATATATAAACTTTTGAATTCTTTTTGTTTCTCTCTGAATACCTGACCTTATTTATTCTTACTGGGATGAACAACCCTATGTATATAGGGGATTCAGGGACATTTTATCTATATGATAGAAGTCTGGTGGGACGCCACTAATTGTGTTTGTCATGAAAGTATAGAAGGCTGGCCCCCTTCTTGTGCTATGGTGGTTGACCTAAGTGACAAATGCAACCTGAAAATAGTTCAATGATCATATTGATCTCTCGGTTAAATCCTTTTACAAAAATTCCTTTTTCAAACAAAACTCATCTTATATTCATGCCTGCTAACACCTGTCCATTTTATTGATTTCTTTCATTATAAACCCTTATGATTTCTTGAAGTCATCAGTGATTGAAAGCGGTAAAGATGGAGGCAAGGCATTTTGAGTGGTTCAAGCTACATTTATGTCGATACAGAATTGGCTGATCGGGTTTGAGGAATTGATATTAAAGCAGAGATTGTATCTCGAGTTAGATTTCTGGTTGGATTGGTGACACACGTACGAGATTCGATAATACGGATAACGAAGACACGAGGTTATTAGTTTTATTAAAGTCGAAAATGGAATGGTGATGAAAATAAGTGGTATGTGATAGTTATTGTTGAGCGAAGGTTGTTGAGGAATGCTTGTTAATTTCTCATTTTACTTTGGATATAAAAGAAGAGATATCATGAGATTTTAAAGGTTTGAGGCTAATTGTTCGATATAGAAATTTTAGAATCAAAAATGGAATAATTTGAGCGGAGCAGAGTAAAGTTAGACAGTTGTTTTAAGAAATGACAACGAAAATTGAAACTTTGGATAAAAAAAAAGGATTATGTTGGAGATAGCGATTTAGGTGAATATAGTTCAGAGGATAATGAATATTAAGAGTGAGAATAAAATGACTCAAATGGAACGAGATAGCAAGAAGAGGAAGACAGAGAACCAGGAAACTTACAGGAATTGTGTTAGCAGAGGACGTAGGTTTGCCCAGAAAGGAATGTAGGATCTAGTAGATTTTTGAAGACCAGAATAACGAGACAAGATAGCTACTCATAGGATATAATTTAAGAAGACTAGCAGGGCCACCATTATCAGAAGATAAGCTTTCGAGAGCCAACGTATTTTAATTGTATTAAGACTACTGGGGAAGCTGTAAGTATAAGCAGAAGGAATGATATTGTAAGACGGAATTAGAAACTAGATGTTTATGTGATTATAAGTGATGTTGCTAAGAGTATGGATATGGTGACAGTGAAGAAAATAAGGTGTGATTCTAGGATCGAATCAATTGATCGACTACGAGGTGCAAGAAAGATTGTAAGGATAAGTAAGTGAAGTATGATTCCCAAGGAATGTAGAGGTTGTGTTTCGAGGCCGCAAGCGGACAAAGGAGTTTTAACGGTCACGCAGACCAAAAGATTGTTACGTTAGGAGTCAAGATCGCAAGGCATCTCAGGAAATTCAAGAACATAAGAATAGCATATGTTAGGCCGAATACACAAATAATAATCAACTTTGTATGAGAGATTAACAAGTAAAAGCGTTTATGCACTTAAAAACTTCTTGTATTTCAAACCCTCTTCGTGATGTAAAAATATCACAAAGAGCTGCTAGGTTACAATAATGATAATTCGTTATCGATACCCTTCTAGGGTTAACCTATCTGTATTTATATAACATACAGCTACGATACAATCTCTAATTGATATTCCTAATAATCAGCTATACAATGATATCAATTACAGATTGTCACACGTCTCCTATGTCAACTCGATCTCTTTGATAGCTATCCAATCTTCAAAGATATCGCTTCCATAATTAATCTTTAATCACTGTTGAACAGTAGACGCGCTTCCTTCAGACAGAGTTTAACAAACTCTGTCAAGCTTCCAACTGTCAGAGTTTACGCAAACTCTGACTGCTTCCAGCTAAACTCTGATAACTCCCTGTAACACTTAAACACTGATTAAAACACATCAATTATATTTAACAATCTCCCCCAACTTGTTCATTAGCAAAAATGTACAAGTTAATGACAGTAATTGATGATGTCAAAACAAATAGATAAATACAGTGTTTATACAGATTCAGAGTTTAAGCTTAAAAACTATAGAGAATAAGAAAATTCTTACAGAACTTAATCTCTAATCATTTCAAGATCTGGCATTGTTCTGAGATAATCAATCAGCAATCTTCTTTCTGCATTTTCAAGTTCAATCTTCATTGCTTCTTTGATTTCTCTGAGTTGAGGATCACTTTCATCTGTTTGGTAAATAGCAGCCCTAAGATCATAAATCTTGTTCCTTCTCATTTCATTACCCAGTCTGATAAATCTGACTTTTTCTGCCTGAGTATTGAAGTCAAGTACTGTGATTCCCAAATCAGTTTTTAACTTTGCAGTACCTTTCTTCATTTCAATGAGATTGCCTTGGTAATCCCTGTACTTAGGAATATATCTGCTGTTGTATTTCTGTCCTCTAATTGCCAGATTCTGAGTCATCTTCTGTCTGAGTACATTGGCAACTGATTGAGTCCTTCGACTATTCACCTTGAGAAGATATAGAACATACTCTAGTTCTTCCCAACATTTCAAGCCGATATCATCCTCACCAACTTTGAATACTGTCCCATCAGCCATGAAGTATAGAAGAAAATCTTTGTCTAAACTCTTCTGATGAACCAACTGCACTGATTCCAGTCTATCCAGACTCTCTTGAGGAACACCACGACCTGGAACAGCCAGTGAAGAAGGATCTCTAGGACCAGTATATTGCCTTCTGTCTCTATGTGAACCTAGTCCAGCCTTATTATTTCCAATCTTGCCAGATAAAGCTTTTCCATCAGAAATATTCATTGAGACTCCAGATAACACATTTGGATCAGAAATTCTTCCTTTACCAAAAACAGATTTCAACTGTGAAGAGTGTAAAGGTGTGATCATTGCTTGAGATGCAACAGAAGTTGTAACTTTCTTCTGTGAACTTTCACCTTCAATGCCTTTTAGCTTAAGTTTAGCCTCTGCTGCAATTGCTTCCTTTGAGAACCGAGAACTTTGACTAACATCAGTCCTCTCTCTGATCACAACACCTTTAACAACAGGTCTAGGAGCTTTTCCTCTTTGTACCTTATCAGACTTTAAAGCTTTAAGATGTTCTTCTTGTAAACTCTTTTCCTCAGCTTCAATGTCCTCAATCGTTACTCCTTCCTCATTCTCTTCAATGAACAACTTAGCAGCCAACTCTTCATCAGTTTGTGGATTTGAAGATAACAGTAAACTCTTGGTCCTTGAAGTTCCTTGAGTATCAGTATTTCTCCCAACAGACTGTGATTTGGATGACTTACTAGTTCTCAGAGTTTGAACCTCTTCAGCCTTTTTCTTTCCTTTGTTACTTGCCCCTCCATCTCCAGCACTATCCCTTCTGACAACTCTCTCCCCCTTTTTGACATCATCAGGCATAAGGATAGAAGTAATTAACTCCAGGGAGGTAGCAATAGAATCAATTTTAGCAGATAAATCAGACTGGTTCTCTTCAACTTTACTCAGTCTGGCAAGGATATTGTCTTGAGCTTTAGAGAATTTTGTAGTCACTAGTTTTGAATGTGTTTCCATTTTCATCTCTCTAGCTACAACCTCATTTCGCAAAGAAGTGATTGCCAAATTAGTATCATCAAATCGTCTATCCAGAGTTTTAACTTGAACTATAGTTGCTTTCAAGCAAGAAAGAATCTCTGGATTAGAGATAGTATCAGCACTTTGCTTAACAAACTTAGCTGCTCTTCCTGGTGGAAAAATACAATCTTCTTTGTACCATTCAGCAGCATTCTTGGCAAATTGTGCTCTCTCAACTTCATGAGAAGTACAAGGTTGAGAAAAAGGTGTATGTTTATCATCAGTTTGTACTGGTGCACTCAGAGAAGTATCAGAGTTTGCACTACTGTCACCTTCAGCTTCAACACTTGTAGCTTTAACTGGTTCATCTTCAGCCATAGGTTTAGCAATATCTTCTGTAGGCTTTTCAGGATTTTCTTCATGTTGCTCAGGCTCAGCAATAGGCATTGACTGAGAAGTTACTTTGGTTCCCTGATCAATTTCTTCACCTTCTTCAACAGTGTGGTGAGCATCAGATAATATCTCAGTATGAGATGCCACAGCTTTAGAAGGAACAGACGTAGGTTGATCAGCTACACCAATATCAAAGATAGGATCAGAGAATGGCATAAATGAATCAGGAACATCATTTATTGGAGAAACACCATCTCTCGCATCCTCTTCTGCAGGCATTTTATCCTCTGCAAGCTTTACATCCTCTGCAGGTATTGCATCTTTCTCAACCTCAACAGGAGATGTTTGCTGTGAAACAACCTCTGGAGCTTCAATATCTTCATCCACAGAATCAGAGAATATTACTTTTCTTCGTTTCGCTAGAGGTACATTATCTGAATCCTCTTCACTAGTTGGTGGAGTTTGTTCTACCACTGAGAGTGACTTAGATATGTTTGCCCGAGCTTTCATTCTTTTCCCCCTTCTAGTGTAAACAGCTTCAGGAGATTTCCGTTTTGATTTGCTTTGTGTCTCTTCTGCCTGCTTTAGACTTGCACGTCGTTTAGTAACTGCCTTCTTAACTCTTTGCATTCTAGACTGTGATGCTGGTGGAGATTGTGACGAATCAGAGTTTGTGTTTGAAGTGGGTGAAGGTTGCTTTGTAGGTGATTCAGTGTTTGGTTCTGGTTGAGGTTCAGGGTGTGGTTCAGGTTGTTGTGGTTCTTGTTCAGGTTCATCTTGTTGTGGTGCATCGTGTTGTGGTTCCTGTTGGTCTTGTTGTGGTTCTTGTGGTTGATTTAGAAAATTTCGTAGAACAAGAGGCATGACAAACTCAGGAAGATTTTCTTTACCAACATCTTTGTTAGTCATATCAGAGAATATGCGCTTATTGACTCTAAACGGATCAATTTCATCAGTTTCAGCAATTTCAAGACCAGGTACACATGCATTAAACAACATTTGACAGAAACGAGCATAATAGACAGTGGTAGACTCTGACAATTTATCACCTAAGCTCATCAAAACATGTCGACCAAAATCAAAATTAGAACCATAGAGCAGAGAATACCCGATTTGAAGACTGTCTATTGGAATGGCATCCCAGTTTGTGACTTTCTTCTGGAACGTCCTCGTTATGCAATCAAAGAAGAAATTCCATTCTTTTCTGAGATTTGGCCTTTTTATACTGCCAAGCTTGTCAAGAGATTCCATGTAACCTATCTCTTGTAGCATCTCTCTCAGATAAGTTTCATTAACGAGAGTATAGGAAGTATGTGTATCAAACCCCATTGTATCTCGTACAGTCTGTGGAGTAATCACATGATCTTGGTCTTCGTAAGTGAAGATAATGGTAGGAGTTCCACTTTCTCCTCCATCCACATAAACTGAATTCTGCCAGAATGAAGCAATTTGAGACGCAGAAAGAGTAGCAGGTCCAGTCAGAGCTTGTCCAATCTCTGAATCCCTCAAAAAGTTCTGCATGAGATGAAACGATTCTGGAACGCGTTCATGATAGAGTGGAGCTTCATAGTTATTAGGAACAAACCGTAAGCCAAGAGCAGTGAATGCTTTCGATGCCATTGAGTTAAGAATTTCCAAGAATTTCCAAAAGATATGTATGTAGAAAAGGTGTTTGCGTGAGTGCCCAAGAGAGAAATAAGAAAACTGTGAGAGTAAGAGTAAAGCAAACTCGTTTGGACACAAAATTGATTAAATTAATGAAAAACTCAATCTCTTATGTAACACACAGTCAATCAGTTCCTTGATTAATGTGAAGTGGGACACGATAATAGGTAAGTGGGACACATTAAAGGCGAGTGGGTCATGTGCGCCTATTTTTAAAAAGAGTATATTAAAATTAAAACATTAAAATATTTGATTTTAACAAAAATCAAATAATACTCTTTTAAAAATATCTGGACCCAAGTAAAATCAGAATTTGAATCGTTTACCTGTTGCCTTTAATAACCAGAATACGAAGCGATTAAGGACTTCGTTCTTACCCATCTCTATTTAAGGCCTAGAGACTTGCTCAGATTATTCATTAAACCTTTAACCTTTCAGTCTCCCCTGTAAAATCACAAACCCTTCAAACCAATATTCTTGAAAAACAATGGCCAACCTTACCATCAAAGAGAAAAACCTTCATCTTGTCGAGAATAGGGACATCTTCAGCTATACGCGTGAAGAATTTGAAGCATTTGAATGGGAATGGCAGCTTGAGACGCTGTGGCTGCAAATGGATGCTGGTCTGGAAGAGCTCGAGAGAGAGAAACCTGCAAGGGTGATCGACATCGATGCTGCCCTCCAAGCAACATTGGCATGGCTCTCCTCGAAGGCATCCTCATCCACCACCACCAACCATTGTTAATGAATATGTCAGCAAAAATAACCTTATCCCTTCAACTTCCACCCAAATAAAGTGGCAAAGATGGGATCTGGGAATTTTTGCTAACAATGGAGTGGTGTGGACGGACCTTTTACTTTCCTGTTGAATAGATTAGCAGATAGAGAGAACAAAAAGATGTAATATTTTCTTGTAATCTCTTTCTTATTATCAATGAAAATTTTGTTTTTCTAATCATATTCATTGTGTTCTGCAACTGTTATTTGTGTTATATGAACTATTCTTCAAGAAAATGCATCAAGAAGTGAATATGAAAACTAATTAAAGTAATCATATAAAGAACACATTCATCAACTATCCACTGATTAACAGTTGTCAAAAACCCTACTTACTCCAAGACTTTCAAATTGTCCAAGTGAAAATTTACCTTAGAGTACAAATCACGAATCAACAGCGTTTGTCAATTCTCCAACTTTATCACCAAAACCCTTTCATAAATTGCACAGTTGTGAGTATTTGTGTGTGTGAAGCAGAGTTTACTAAGTCAATTTTTAGAGCATCTAATTTTTCATAAAATCCATAAAGTAAATCAATAAACACTGGATGCACAAACTGTCATAGTAAACACTGACTGTATGATGAAAGCTAAACTCTGAAGTAATCAAACTTTATACAGTAATTTTTATTTTATACCCCCTTTATATATACATTTTTTTTCATTTTTTTTTATTTTTTATTTTTCATTCCAGTAATCAGAGGTTGGAACCAGTCACCAAAAATTCAAAAATTTTAGCCCTTATCATTTTGATAAGTTCCTGGGTCATCCTAGTATTTAACTAGTCACCAAAAATCAGAGAATTTTAGCACATATTATATACCAATAGGTTCCTGGGTCATCCTAGTATCCAACATAATCTCAAAGGAGTATAATAACCTATATACATTTTCTTTGGGGTATTGCAGTAAACATTTTATTTTATCAGAGTATAACTAACAGAGTTTAGAGTTCATCAACATCAGTAGTTCTTCATGAAAGGTAATGCACACAGTATTTATAGACTCAGAGTTTAGGACAAAATAAACTAAGAGATGCTATAAATATGAGCCAGTATCATGCTGTGTTAACTTTCTGCACAATCTAAGATTAGATCTCAATAACTCAGAAAGATTCATGATTAATTGCTGAGAATCATGCTTCATACATATTTCTTCATTGGTGTTTTCATTCAGACAAAAATCAACTCAAAGTTCACAGAGTTTATCAAACTTATTAACAGTGTATGACATACAGACATGCTGACAGAGTTTAGCAGAGTATGCATAACAGAGTTTAATCAACAGAGCTTACTCAACATTTAACCAATCAGGAAATATGATTAATACATCACATAAGTAAAGTTTGAATCTAACCAACATTTCTAGTCAGAACCAGAGATCATTCCTAGTTCATTAACCAGCCTTGTAAATGTAGCTTCACTCAATGGTTTAGTGAAGATATCTGCAAGCTGTTGTTCTGTAGAGACAAAATGTAGTTCAATATTTCCTTCTTCCACATGTTCTCTGATGAAGTGGTACCTTATGCTGATGTGCTTGGTCATTGAATGCTGTACTGGATTACCTGTCATAGCAATAGCACTTTGGTTATCACAGTAAATAGGTATATTACTGTACCTCAATCCATAATCCAACAATTGATTCTTCATCCATAAGATCTGTGCACAACAGCTACCAGCTGCAATATACTCTGCTTCAGCTGTAGATGTGGAGATTGATTTCTGTTTCTTGTTGTACCAGGAAACAAGTCTGTCACCAAGAAATTGACAACTTCCACTAGTGCTCTTTCTGTCTACCTTACAGCCTGCAAAGTCTGCATCAGAATACCCAAGTAGCTTAAAATCTGATTCTCTGGGATACCACAGACCTAATGATATGGTGCCCTTGAGATACTTCAAGATTCTTTTCACAGCTGTCAGATGTGGCTCTCTAGGATCTGCCTGAAACCTTGCACAAAGACAGGTTGCATACATGATGTCAGGCCTACTAGCTGTCAAGTATAGAAGAGATCCTATCATGCCCCTGTAGTTTGTCATATCCACTGAAACTCCTGTGTCTTTGTCCAGTTTAGTTGCTGTTGCCATGGGAGTTGATGCAGATGAACAGTCAAGCATACCAAATTTCTTGAGAAGATTTCTGGTGTATTTTTCTTGAATAATGAAAATTCCATCTTCTGTTTGTTTCACCTGTAGGCCTAGAAAGTAACTAAGCTCTCCCATCATGCTCATTTGATATCTGGACTGCATGAGCTTGGCAAACTTCTTACAGAGTTTATCATTAGTAGACCCAAAGATGATGTCATCAACATAAATTTGAACTAAAAGGAGGTCACTTCCTTGATTGAAATAAAACAGAGTTTTGTCAATTGTTCCTCTGTTGAATCCACTTTCTAGAAGAAACTGAGCAAGTGTCTCATACCATGCTCTTGGTGCCTGCTTAAGTCCATATAGTGCCTTATCTAGCCTGTAGACATAATCTGGATATTTGGGGTCCAAAAATCCTGGTGGTTGTTCAACAAACACTTCTTCTTCAAGCTTTCCATTCAGAAAAGCACTTTTCACATCCATCTGGAACACTTTGAATTTCTTGTGAGAGGCATATGCTAGAAAAATTCTGATTGCCTCCAATCTTGCTACTGGAGCAAATGTTTCATCATAATCTATTCCTTCCTGCTGTGAATAACCTTTTGCTACCAGTCTAGCCTTGTTCCTTGTGATAACACCTTCACTGTCAATCTTGTTTCTGAAAACCCACTTAGTACCCACAATAGATCTGTTCTTTGGTCTTGGTACAAGGGTCCAAACTTCATTCCTTTCAAATTCATTTAACTCTTCCTGCATTGCTGTTATCCAGTCTGCATCTTGAAGAGCTTCTTCCACTTTCTTTGGTTCATTTTTAGACAAGAATGCATGAAACAGACATTCACTTGCAGTAGCACTTCTTGTCTTTACTTTTGCATCTGGATCACCAATTATCAAATCAGGTGTATGTGATTTAGTCCATTTCCTAGCAGAAGGCAAATGACTTCTGTCAGCATGTGATCCTCCCCCTTGATCCATGCTCTCCTGATTCTGTTGTGATCTATCTTCGTTTTCTGAGACTCCCCCTGAACTTGACTGTCCAGAGTCAGAATTTGAATTTTCAGAGTTTGAAGCATCAGAGTTTGATCCAGATTTTTCAGTTGACTCAGTATCAGTGTTTGAGTCTTCATCTTGATCATGCTCCCCCTCAACTGGTTCTCCTCTTTGTTGTGACTGAGAAGTTTCTCCAGAATTTACCAGTAGAGGTTCAGAGTTTGTTTCAACAGAGTCTGTCAGAATTGTTTCATCAGAGTTTCCTTCATCAGAGTTTAAAACTTCATTTTCAAAGTTCAGTTGATCATATTCGTCTTTGTCTTCAAGTCCAGTTATCTTCTTATCATCAAAAGAAACATGTATAGATTCCATGATCACTTTAGTTCTCAGATTGTAAACTCTGAATGCCTTTATTGACAGTGGATAGCCAACAAAAATTCCTTCATCTGCCTTTAACTCAAACTTGGTCAACTGTTCTGGATGAGTCTTCAAAACGAAACATTTGCACCCGAAAATATGAAAGTATTTCAGGTTAGGCTTCTTTTTCTTCACCATCTCATATGGTGTCTTTCCATGCTTATTGATCAGTGTTGCATTTTGAGTAAAACAAGCAGTTTGAACAGCTTCTGCCCAGAAATATGTTGGCAATTTTGCTTCATCAAGCATAGTTCTGGCAGCTTCAATTAAGGTTCTATTTTTCCTTTCAACTACACCATTTTGTTGTGGTGTACCAGGTGCTGAAAATTCTTGTTTCACTCCATTGTCCTTGCAGAATTCTTCCATTGTTGCATTTCTGAACTCAGTTCCATTATCACTTCTGATGATTCTGACTTTGTTGCTTGATCCTTTGTCCAGAAGCTTCACATGCTCCATCAGAGTTGATGCAGTTTCATCCTTCTTTGCTAGAAAATACACCCAGGTGAATCTAGTGTATTCATCAACAATGACTAAAGCATATTTCTTCCTTGCAATAGACATAACATTTACTGGACCAAAGAGATCAACATGCAGAAGATGATAGGGATCAGTGATAGAAAATTCTGTTTTGCTCTTGAAAGATGACTTCCTTTGTTTAGCCTTCTGACATGAGTCACATAGGCCATCAACATTTAACAAGGTCTTTGGGAGTCCTCTTACAAGATCCTTTCTGATCAGTTCATTGATGTTGTTCAAGTTCAAATGTGAGAGTTTCTTGTGCCACTTCCAACTCTCTTCACTAGACATTCCTGTAGACAGGCAAACAGCTTTTCCAACAGAGTCTATCAAAAGCTTGATTTCATAAATGTCGTTTTGCCTGTGACCAACTAGAACAACCTTTCCTGTAGATTTGCTGATAACTTCACAATATTCAGGTTGGAAATCTACATGATATCCCTTGTCACAGATTTGACTCACAAATAGCAAGTCATGCTTGAGTCCTGGGACATGAGCTACATTGTTGATGATGACATTTCCAAGATTGATACTGCCATATCCCAATGTTCTTCCTATATTGCCATCACCATAGGAAACTTTTGGGCCAGCCTTCTCCTCATATTCTGATAGCAGGGCTTTATTTCCAGTCATGTGTCCTGAACATCCACTGTCCACGACTAGGGTTGCCTCCCTGTTACCCTGCAATCACAAACAATTACTGAGGATTAGTTTCAAGGATCCAGACTTGCTTGGATCCTTTGGCATTCTTAACTTTGTTAGCTTTTGCAGCGGAATTAACATTATCAGAGTTTGAGCTAACAGTATCAGTGTTTACACTTGCAGTATCAACTTTAACCCATTTTAGATTGGGTTTCAGTTCATAGTAATTATGATAGATAGCATGATATTTTCTGCAAGTATAGATGGAATGCCAAGTGCTTCCACAGTGTGTGCATAAAGTCTGTGGCTTAGTTCTAGCAAAATCCTTCTTTACCTCAGACTTTGTAGGTAAAGAATTTATATTTTTATTTTTCTTGCAGAAATTTGCAAGATGCTTAGTACTACCACAGTTATGACATGTCTTTCTTGGAGCATAACCAGCAAGCATTGGTTTATTTCCTGAAGTGATGCCTACTTTTCCATTTCTGTTCTTGTTTGACATTTTCTTTTTCTCAACAGATTTTAACTCCTTCAGTTTATGTTTGAGTTGTTTATCTGTCATTGAACCAATATTAACCTGTTTAACACTAGTTTTTACTGGTTTTCTTTGGACAGCTTCTTTTTCATTCTCAGACAAAAATTTACTGGTTCCATGAACAAATTTAGTTCTGACTTTAACTTGATTTTGAAATCTAAGTTCATCTCCCTCATTATAACCTAGACCAACAGTGTCTGTTTGAAAAATCTGTTGAGTGTCCTTTCCAGAATTAGTCCAAGTCCTAATTTTCTTATTTGCTTCCTCCAACTCAGATTCTAGTTGTTTATACTTCTGAAGCAAAATCTGTTCTTTGCAAACAGCATCATCTCTCTCTTTCTGAACTTGTTGCATGTTTTCAAGTTTCTCTTCAACAAGTTTATTTCTCTCTTTAAGTTCAGAATTTTCAGCTTTTATCCTCTCATTTTCTAAAGTCTGATCCCTATAACTTATATGCAATGACTTAAGAAAAATTCTTAATTGAGCAATGTCATCAATATTATAAAAGCATAGGTAGTTGGAGGTACCTGATTTTCAGAGGATTCTGATTCAGTAGTAGCCATGAGAGCATAGTTCACTTCTTCATCAGAATCTGAAGTATCTGCCCAATCTCTGCCTTTAGTGTAGAGTACCTTTCCAGTTTTACCCTTCTTGCACTCAGGAGCATAGTGACCCATCTCCTTACACTTGTAGCATTGAATTTCAGACTTATCCTTCTTCCCTTTAGAATCTCTCTTATCAGACTTCCTGTAGTTTTTCCTGTCTTCATTTGAATCCCTAGAAAACCTTTTTCCTTTCTTGAAATTCTTGAAGCCCATTTTCTTGAAAGTCTTCACCATCAGCACAGCCATTTTTCTCATTTCTTCTTCATCATTCTCAGAGTCAGATAATTCAGAAGAGTTTGAATCATAATCAGAGTTTGGTGAATCACTTTCTGAATGTATGACCAAAGCTTTTCCCTTCATTTTCCTTCTTGTTGCCTCTTTCTTCTGAGGCTTCTCTTCAACATTAAGAGCAACAGACTTTCCTTTTCTGCTTGATCTCCTGTTTCTCTGCTCCATTTCCAATTCATAAGTTTTGAGCAGTCCATAAATTTCATCAATCTCTGTTTCAGCAAGATCATAGTTGTCTCTAATAGTGGTTGTTTTCACATCCCACTTTTCAGGTAGAGAAAGAAGAAACTTGAGATTCGAGTCTTCTAGATCATACTCTTTGTTGACCAATGACAGATCATTAATCAGTTTACAGAATCTATCAAATGTTTCTGTCATGGTCTCTTCAGGCTTAGCCTCAAAATGCTCATACTCTTGTGTGAGTATGTTTCTCCTATTCTTCTTAATAGCTGCAGTTCCTTGACACCTGACTTCAAGTGCATCCCATATCTCTTTTGCAGTGGTGCAGTTAATGACTTTGTTAGACATAACATTGTCTAAGGCACTATGCAGTAAATGCCTAACTTTTGCATCCTTAGCAATTGATGATAGATCTTCAGGAGTCATGTCCTTCTTTTCCTTTGGAACCATTTTTGCTGCTTCACCAGCAACTGCAACAGATAGCTTTGTAGGATTGTGAGGGCCTTCATAAATCCTGTCAAGATATTCTGGATCTGTAGCCTCCAGAAACATAGTCATCTTGACCTTCCACATAGCATACTCTAATGGCCTCAGAATAGGAACCCTGATTGGTTCATAACGACTCACAGTAGTAGGAGCCTTTTCAGAAACAGTAGGTGTTGGTGGAGGAATTTCTGACATGATTATTGTTGTGTTTGGATCTTAACCTGTAATAAAGTAACAGATTGGCTCTGATACCACTTGTTAGGCCGAATACACAAATAATAATCAACTTTGTATGAGAGATTAACAAGTAAAAGCGTTTATGCACTTAAAAACTTCTTGTATTTCAAACCCTCTTCGTGATGTAAAAATATCACAAAGAGCTGCTAGGTTACAGTAATGATAATTCGTTATCGATACCCTTCTAGGGTTAACCTATCTGTATTTATATAACATACAGCTACGATACAATCTCTAATTGATATTCCTAATAATCAGCTATACAATGATATCAATTACAGATTGTCACACGTCTCCTATGTCAACTCGATCTCTTTGATAGCTATCCAATCTTCAAAGATATCGCTTCCATAATTAATCTTTAATCACTGTTGAACAGTAGACGCGCTTCCTTCAGACAGAGTTTAACAAACTCTGTCAAGCTTCCAACTGTCAGAGTTTACGCAAACTCTGACTGCTTCCAGCTAAACTCTGATAACTCCCTGTAACACTTAAACACTGATTAAAACACATCAATTATATTTAACAGCATATATATACGATTTTTAAGTATGAGCTTTGCAATTGGAAGAATTATAATTTCCGGATATGACGAAAGGATCAAAGTGAATGTCGAGACGACGAAGCAGCAATGAATCAAGAAAGACGTAAAATGGCAGCAGAGATCAAAAGTTTTGAAGGATTAGTTAGGAATTTCTGTAGATTGACAAAGATTTTACCAAGATAGTTACAGTAGTGGGCAGGCCTGCAAAAATAGGAAACGAATGGATAACGGTAGAGGAAGTTTCAGGAGTCAAGGAAGGGATTAAAAACCGTCCCAGAGTCAGTGCGACCGGATGGACAAAGGAAGGATGAGTATGGTTATGAGTAGGAGTGTGAAAGTTGTATTAATTGTATTAGTCACGTGGATTTTGTTTTAAAGATTTAATTATTAATATGTTTGATGCAAGTCAAGGCAGAGTCTTCATTGATGATATTCTCATCTACTCAAAGACCGAGGCATAACATGTTGAACATTTAAGGATAACCTTACAAATACTCAGGAAGGAGCAGTTATATGCCAAGTTCTCCAAGTGTGAGTTTTGGAAAAATGAAGTACAATTCTTAGGGCACGTGATCAATAGGGAAGGAGTGTTGGTTGACCCCTCCAAGATAGAAGCAGTTTCAAACTGGGAACGGCCAACTACTCCAGCCGAGGTGAGGAGTTTCATCGGACTGGCCGGATATTACAGAAGATTTGTCCAAGACTTTGCGAAAATCGCAGCTCCATTAACTCGACTTACCCGTAAAACCGAGAAATTTGAATGGACTGAAAAATGCGAGAAGGGTTTCCAAGAGTTAAAGAAGAGGTTGGTGACAGCCCCAGTGCTAGCTTTACCGGATGGAAAAGGAGATTTCGTGATTTACAGTGATGCTTCGCATAAAGGACTGGGATGCGTGCTTATGCAGCACGGCAGGGTAATAGCATATGCATCTAGGAAATTGAAGGATTATGAGGTTAGATATCCCACGCATGATCTAGAACTAGCAGCCATAGTCTTCGCTTTAAAGATTTGGAGACACTACTTGTATGGGGAAAAGTGCGAGATTTACACTGACCATAAGAGCCTCAAGTACATTTTCACTCAGAAAGAGCTTAACATGCGTCAGAGGAGATGGTTAGAGTTAATCAAGGATTACGACTGTGAAATTCGTTATCACCCTGGCAAAGCCAATGTGGTGGCTGACGCCCTTAGTAGGAAAGAGAAGCTCAAGATGATAACTTCAGAGGAAGAGCTAGTGAAAGATTTTGAGAAGTTGGAAATTGAGATTAAGTTACCCGAAGAGGGCCAAGAAAAGTTGATGAAAATTAGAATCCAACCTCCATTGTTAGAAAAGATTAGACTGTGCCAAGAGCGGATAATGGAGGAAGAAAAGAACTCCACGGAAGAGATAATGACCGGGGAGGAAATTAAGTGTGAAAGAGATAAGGAAGGGATCATGAGGTACACGTACATGATATGGATCCCAAACATTCAGGAACTCAAGGATGAGATTTTAAACGAGTCACACAACTCAAGATACTCGGTGCACCCCGGTAGCACCAAAATGTATAGGGATTTGAAGGAGTATTACTGGTGGCCCAATATGAAAAAGGACGTAGCAGAGTGGGTAAGTAGATGCTTGACCTGCCAGCGAGTGAAAGCAGAGCACCAGAAGCCCATCGGACTTCTACATCCCTTAGAGATTCCAGAATGGAAATGGGAACACATAGCCATGGATTTTGTAGTAGGTTTACCAAGAACCAAGGGTAATCGTGACGCCATATGGGTAATTGTAGATCGACTGACGAAGTCAGCTCGCTTTCTCCCGATCAACGAAAGATACACGGTCGACAGACTAGTGGATATCTACTTAAAAGAGATAGTGGCGCGACATGGAGTCCCAGTCGCAATAGTATCCGATCGAGATCCTAGATTTAACTCCAGGTTTTGGAGAAGTTTTCAAGAATGTGTAGGGACCCGACTGAACATGAGCACAGCCTACCACCCCCAGACAGATGGGCAAAGTGAAAGAACCATCCAAACGCTAGAGGATATGTTGAGAGTCTGCGCGATAGACTTCAAAGGAAATTGGGATGATCACTTGCCATTGATTGAGTTTTCCTACAATAACAGTTTCCATTCAAGTATAGGAATGCCACCTTATGAGGCCCTTTATGGAAGAAAATGTCGATCTCCCTTGTATTGGGATGAAGTTGGAGAGCGAAAGATGCTAGGGCCCGAAGTGGTCCAACGAACTAAAGATGCACTAGATCTGATCAGAGGACGATTGGTAGCAGCCCAGGATCGATAAAAGAAATATGCCGACTTAGCTCGGAAAGGCAAAGAATACGAGGTAGGAGGCCTAGTGTTCTTGAAAGTGTCACCTTGGAAAGGTTTAATGAGATTTGGAAAGAAAGGAAAGCTGAGTCCCAGATACATTGGACCATTTGAGATCTTGAGATGGATTGGGGAACTAGCTTATGAGCTGGCATTACCCCCGAATCTACAGCAGGTGCACAATGTGTTCCATGTTTCGATGTTGAGGAAGTATAATCCGGATGCCAAGCATATTGTGGAGTATGAGCAAGTGGACATGCAACCAGACTTGACCTATGTAGAGCAACCTGTGGAAATCATAGACCGGAAAGAACAAGTGCTCCGAAACAAGGTCATTCAGCTAGTCAGAGTTTTGTAGCAGAACCACAATGTAGAAGAATCAACCTGGGAGCTTGAAAGCGCAATGCAAGAGAAGTACCCCCACTTGTTTTCAAACTGATTCCGGGACGGAATCCTTTTAAGGAGGGGAGACTGTAAGAACCAAGATTTTGGGTATAATTAAAACTTTTGTTTATTTAATGATGTAAGAATGAATAGTGGTTACGGCTACGATGTAATAGTTGATATTTTGAAAGAATGAATGGAATTCGACTTTATCATTTCTAGGTCTTGAAGAATGCTAATGGTTGACAACTTAGGTAAGAATAATCTATCTCCTAGGGGAATAAGATATGGCAATTCGAAGTAGGAGAATATTCTCATGTCATCCAGATAGATAACGATTAATCCAGTGGTTCCGTAAAAAGGTCAAGGAACGATCGAAAGAGAATACGGACAATTGTACAACCCTAAGAGAATAAGTAAAGAATAAAGAATGAATAGTGTTTTTGGTGGAAGTAAGAATAATATGAGACGACACTATATAGAAGTATTCGAAACGGATTTCCGAGTTCGTATTAGTGATCCAGGGGAAAAATAAGTGTATGTAAAAGCTGTCGGATTCTGAAAAACCGCACTTTTATTTTCTCCGAGAGTTCCCTGGACACTGACAGACTTAAGGATTTAACGAATGGATTTAAGGGATATAAATTGGAAAGATAAAAAGAAAGATGGAGAATAATAGTATTAATATTAAGAGGATTTCCGGTAAACCATAATTAGAAATCCGTGAAATATTCCTACGAACGATCAATCGAAAGGAGCAATAACCAGACACAAAATCAAGCAGAGGAAGCAAGATACATGCATGTACAAATGATAAATATCTAGTAACTAGTATGGTTAGAGATTAACTAGCACTTAGCAAATCAAACTACTAGTTGCATGTGAACCATCAAAATCTCAACACTTGTCCCTCCATTTTCATCATCCTATACATCATCACTTTATTAAAGTGGCTTTTGGATGAGAGACTATCTAAGCCTCATCTTAATAATTCACTTTATCAAATAACCAAGCAAAGAAACAAGGCAAAACTCTCTCCCCCCTTGCATACTTCCATTCGACCAAACAAAGAAATTCCAAAACCAAAATCCATCTTCCACTCCTTGTTTGATCTTGAAATTTTTAAGGTGAGTCTTAAATT
Source organism: Saposhnikovia divaricata (assembly GCA_036435485.1). NCBI lineage: Eukaryota > Viridiplantae > Streptophyta > Magnoliopsida > Apiales > Apiaceae > Saposhnikovia > Saposhnikovia divaricata. Next base: position 2,303,709 of record JAZHRN010000145.1, on the reverse strand, counting down.
TCATAAAAATGATCTCCTCAAAATCTTAGCTTCAAACTCATCTTCTTCAATTTTAAAAAAAATCATGAAAGAGGAGGATGAATAGTAAACTTCTTGAACTAACTTTGTTTTCTTAATTTTTCATGGTTGATCTAGCAAGCTTAATCACTCCTAAGGACCATACAAGGCTTAGTAAGGCTATATCACTCTCTAAGGAAGGTATAAATCTCTTGAAACCCTAACCCTTATTTGAGATTTAAGCATGTTTATGATAGATATAGCTTAGTTATGGTTATGTTAAGGTTAAAGCATGATTATAAGCATGATTATGTATGGATCTTGGATAAATGTTAAAAATAGTTAGATGAACGGAAAGGCATTGCTTGGCCTTAGTTCATGTATATAAATCATGTATATGTTGTTTGGAATGGATACCATGTTTATAGGAAGATTTGAAATTGGTAGATATTCGAGTTATAGCCGTCGTAATGCCGAAATTTCGTTAACCTTAAGAAAAACGACTTGGACAGTAGATGTAACTCACTGCCTAGCTATGTAATCTGCCATGATAGGATAGATAATGTTCCAAGCTTCGTTTTGATATAAAGAACGTGTGAAACGGATTTACGATTTAGGAGTTACGGCTGGTTTACTAAAAGTAGTTCGGAACCGTAAGCAAGAATTCGTAACTAAAATTGAACCCTCGTAAAATATGTAAGTCGGTGGCAAATCTTGGTAATTAAATACTAGAGGTAAAAAGGAAAGTGTGAGAGAAAACCTCATGGGAATCGGATCGTTTTTCGATTTTATAAAAATGTTCGAATCTAGGTTAAACGCGAACGAACCCCTTAAAAGTATAACTTTGGTTATAACTTAGAAAACGAGCGATAAAACTCGAGATATAATCTTGGTTCGTAATCGATCGAATTTAGAACTTATACGACTTAAGTATACACTAAGTGTGAGTACGATGACATGTCTTAATGACGAACAAATGTCGAATCATATCGGTAATAAAAAGAGTTACACTAAAAAGGGGTATAACGAGATAATTCGAAAACATGTTTCGACTTAAGTTAATACTTAACCTTTTTAAAAAGTGTTAAGCGATTAACCTCGAATCTCTTGACTATTTATAGATCGCCGAGCTGACCCAGGATACCCTACCACTACCCCTACCCGTGCTCGATTACCAGGCAAGTTTCAACTTTCCCTTTTTAGGCTGTTGTTGTGATAATATATGCTTTCTGTTATACATATGCCATAGCATGCATGCCTACTTTCAAGTCATATTGATATACTTGTTCCATGATTGTTCTTTGGCTTATAAGTAGATAGATAATATATCGATTATAAGCCGGATGTTGTTAAGACCCTTAGAGAAGGGCATATGAATCCTATTTGTTGAATATAGACCGGGAGTCAGTACTTCTTGATATATCGTAATTACTTTCGAGAGAAATATTTAAGTAAATAATTTCCATTATTTGGTTGACGAATATTATTTGAATATTCGTCCGAGATTATTTAATTAACGATCATTACTTCAAATATTTATTTGAACGTTATCTATTCAATAAATATTATTTTTCAATATTCATTCAAAGACGAACCATTTATCGAATATTATTTCAAATATTTCTATAAAACCTTCGATTATTAAATAAATATCATTCGGACATTCATTTAGAACATCATGTATTAAAGGAATATTATTCTCGAATATTCCTTTAAGGTTTAATTATTAAATGAATATCACTTGGATATTCATTTAAATTATTAATTATTATATGAATACTATTTTTGAATATTAATTTGAAGTCTTTTTTATTTAACGAATATTATTCCAAACAGTCCTTTCAAAATTATTTATTAAATGAATATTACTTTAATATTCATTTAAGTAATTATTTATTCAATAAATATTGTCTTAATATTCCTTCAAGGATTATTTTGAGAAATACTCTGATTAAAAATATTCTTTCATTCATTAAATACTTCCGACTCAATAAATATTCTATAAATATTTATTCAATACTTGGAAACAACTTCAAGGTTGTTTATTTTTCTTCAAATATTATTTTCGACCTTTGATCATTCTGAAAATTCTTCGGAGTCATACGATTAATATTATATTAAGAAAGGTCCTCTAGATTCCATTCTTCACTCGAATCTATCTCTTAAATTATAAGTGAACCTTACTTGAGAAAGGTTCTTTATCTTGTTGACTTTCCGGTCATAGTTTAACCTTTTCACTCGCAACTTGGTTGCTACGTACTCATTAAGTCTGTGTGTACCTTCTCATCATTCGAGGGGTAAGATCGTTGGAACAAGTTGATATCCATTAACAAGCAAGAGCTTGGGAAATGTTAGTGAATTTTCCTTTCCAACTAGATACGACTACTTTGTGGAGTCGTGTCAACAAGTATTTCACTTGGGGAAGGGAGGATAAACTATACGTTTCAATGTTGTGGATTTACTCGAACTAGGAGTCGTGTGTAAGAGGTCGAGTCGCGCGGTCCATCACAAGGCCTAATCATTGGCCAGGGAGTTACTATAAAAGGCCATTGACAAGTGGAGTCGTCAGTTCTTCCTTCTACCGGTAGTAAACTATATTGGGCTGTACCATCCCCAACTGATCATCAGGGAGTGGAACAGCTGGCGCGTGATAACTCCAATATTGGTTCATCTCCCAAATTGGGAATTCCCTGCAACACGTATCGAAGATACTTCTTTCAGGTTGACGATTTCTTCCGCAACACGTATCGAAAAGACTTCTTTCAGGTTGTAGAACTTCAAAAAATGTTAATAATTGGAACTGCAATATTTTCCCTGCAAGTTCCTCTTAATATGATAAATAATGATATCTTGCTTATTTTGACTTAGCAGATATTTCCACAAAATAAACACTTTAAGTTACCTTGTAACTTCATCCTTTATAGTATACTAGCACTAACTTCGTTAATGCATGGCATATGGAAATAATGATATTTCGAACTGTTATATACTATCACTGTCCTGTTATATGGTTATTGGTGGGCTATTGCTCACCCTTGCTTATTTATCATGTCACAACAACAGCTAGGACAGATGGCTCGCGTCAGGCGCACTCGGCGCAAGCGGGTTACCCGACCCACCGGACTCCCCGCTGAGATGCTAGCCGCCATTGCTGAGGTAGCATAGTTAGATAGCTTTTGTTTCCTGTTTAACTATATGTATAATTAATGTAATCAACGGCAAAACTTTTAAACTTATGATGTTATCCTTTTGGATTGTAATAACTTTTATTCGTAAACCCTTTTATGTAAGACTTATTTCAATTTCATCTCTGGGACTATAACTGTGTGTGTGTGAGTGGATATTATTGTGGGGTCATAGCATGCTACTTATTGATTTTGGACTCAAGTCAAGTATTGTGTATGAGTTATGAGACCGTAACGACCCGATCCCGGACCCCGGATCTGGGGGTGTTACAGTTGCTATCGGGTCGATCTCATTAAATTGAGACGACTATTATTTTGATTCAGTGAAACTAATCTCATTTGTTCGAGATAGTTAAATTCATTCTTCTCAATGGAATTTATTGCACAAATTCAACAATAATTTGTTGATTATCTTTTAGTTGGTTCCTCATTCGAATCAATCGATAAGAGTTATAAAATTATAATTGTTAGAGTTGTTATGTGTTGATCAAGTGAAAAATATTCTATTTAACGATTCATCAATTTTGAGTATTATAATCATTCGAGTGGTACTATTTGTTCGGTACGACTCAAAATATTTCATGTTAAGACTATTCTCATTATTTCGAGACAGTTGCTTTTATTGTCAAGGTTTGGCATTTTATTCGTGTCAACCAATAAAATATTACTATCGAGAGTTTACATCGGTCCATTATTCGGATTGGTGGTAAAATTGAGTCAGTCCGCCAGATTATTAAATATTTTCCTGGAAGAATTATCTCAAGTTATCTGTTCACCAAATATTCGGGAATTCTGTATTCTACTGGTCAATTTTGGGAAAGAGGCCCATTATAGAGAAAGAGAGACTTGTGTACCGTTATGCGGACACGAGATTATTTAGGCACTTTGTTGCCAGGGTTGAATTAATAACCCATTATGATGCTAGCATTCATACATATATATTATATGGTTGATATCGTATTGTAGCCGTGATCAGGCGAAGTGCGGTGTCATTGGAGGACGGTATTCTCGGTCGGTTAGTTGATCGCCCCACCGAGATACCGAGAGGTGGAAGACCAGTTTATTCTTAAATCATGAGTTATCAGAGTTATATCAAATGAGTCTTTCGAGTATGCTATTTCGAGATGGGTTTGAGCCAATTCAGATTGTGATATCCGATATTAAAATTTTGAGTTTTTCTTTCGGTAAACCTTATTATATTTACATACCGAGCAAGAAGAGAACTTGCTGAGCACTATAGTTGCTCATTCTTGCTTTACAACATTTTATTCAGCTGTCAAGATGGAAAGAGGCGAGACGTCCAGCCAGGGATACAGAGGAAAGGGAAAAGCTCAAGGCTATGCTGACAAGAACTAGAATATCCAGCTGGAACCTTTATCTTTCTACTTTTGTGAACTTTTGTAAGATATTATCTCGAGATGTAATAAGTTGGATTGTACTATTTTATGAGACGATCTTGGAACTGCGGAGTGGGACATTTATGCTCCGTTGTAATAAATATTTTGTTTTATTATTGCGTTATCGTATGCTGCAGGATATTGAGAAAATGTGACGACCCGGGTCCCCGGTCAGGGTGGATTTGGGGGCGTTACAGTTTTGGTATCAGAGCATTAGTTATATTTTTAGGAATCGTACGAGCCTAGAATTATAACACGACGTGAGAATTTAGAGATATACTACGATGTTGAGATTTTAGCAATAAGTGCTTTACACCTATATATATATTTATAGGCATATCTAGTTGACTAGAACCTGTTTGTGACCAAAACTTTTCGTACTTTTGTAGATGTCTATTTTCGGATCTGTTGACTTTCGTTCTACTCAAGATAGATGTCCTACACCTTATTCGCATGGACCCCTAGTTCCCAACTGATTTAAAGATAGGATGCCTAAGTTTCCATTATTATTAAGATCGGATGATACCCTACAGAGTTTTCACTATTTGTAGATGTTATCAATATCTTTACCAGAGTCAGAGTTGGACCAGCACGAGGTACGTGCACCAAAGATGGACTTAAAGAGAGATGCAACTAGGTGTTCCAAGTTCGAGGCTAAATTTTTAAACGATTTCGTGACCGTCATTAGTTTTTAGAGATATAGCTTATAGAGGTTGAAATGGTTCTCTATGATAATGTGTTATTCGAGAATTGATAGTTGTTCCTAAGAGCTTATTTTATGCTAGGAAATCGTTCCTTCAACAAATTTCTTATCAATGATTATAGATAATTCTTATCATTCGAATTTACTCAGGCAATATCTATCCTGTTTGAAAAAGACCTATATTGTTTAGAGGTTAAGTTACCCATCATCATGTATTATCATAAATACAAATCCCTTTCATATCCATTCCTATATTTGACACCCTTTGTGATACTGAGATGAACAACCCTACATATATAGGGGAAGACTATCTGTCTTTGTGATAGAAGTCTGGTGGGACACCACCGTTTGCTCTGTTGTTTGCCATTAGAGTACCAAAGGCTGGCCACCTTATGTACTATGACAGTTGTCCTAATGATACATGCAACAAAGCAGATGTTCAATGATCATAATGATCTCTCAGTTAATCCTTTCATAAAAGATTATCACCATCAAGAATTGAGCATGCGTATGCGTTGTTTAACATTTATTTCTTATGAGTTATCTCTATTCAATGTTCTTATGGATCCTAAAATGATTGGGGCCTAAGAATTCTAAAAGTGGTATGTGGAAATTTGAAAATGATGAAACTTCTCTTCCAGAAATGGAATTTCAACAACTCAAGTTGGAGAGTCAATTTCTAAATAGGAATAGACCATTGCGCTAATTCGCTAGTCTGATCTTCGAAACCCTACGTGGTGTTTCATGGTTATATATTAAGGTTCTAAGAATTTGGTTTGTATACGAAGCAATTATTGAGCTCAATCCTTTAAAAAATAAGAAGCAAATCGATGTTGAGTATACGTTGATGATATATTACTTATTGATGAAAGAGCGATCGTTTTTCATTTATGAAGAGAAAATTTATGCATGTTTCCCCTATCTTTCCTTCTGATCAGTATAGTAGTTAAGCGATGACTTAACCTTTGAAAGTTTTAAGATTAATGTTTGAGATAATTGACATGATTGTGAGCTTCTCTATCAATGGAGTTCGTGGAAAATCCCTACATTTAGTTTAGATCGACCTTTCTCAAACCTAATAAAAGGACTGGTATTATTATAAATGTTACTATATATCTATTTCGTAGATTACTACACGAATTATGTCTTTGCCAAGGAATCGTGAATGCAAGATTATATCATTTGGAAGTGAATGGAGATGATACATATTAGAGATATCTTTATTGAATCGTTAAAGAATTCACCATGATTGAGGTTGCATACTTGTCCTAACACCTGCTTTATATCACTACATAACTAGTTTGTAATACTTCAAACCCTTAAGGCATGGCTTATCGTATTGTATTTTCTAAAATTTTCTTACCCCAAGTACGACAATTATTTTACCTCTATATACCAACAACATTTCTTTAAGGAACCACACCTCAGTTAAGAATCAAAGTGAGAATATTTGGGGCATAATGAGGAAGCAAAACCCCTTGATTTTCTTTAAGATGAGAAGACCCTATGAGAAGAAATGCATCTTACAATTGAGAAACTCAAACCATACCATTACTACTGAGACTTATTAGTAGTAAGAGATTGTTGAGACCAAAAGGTTTACTAATTCTAAAGAAATGAAGAATATTTTCATGATATAGTGTTACATAAGCTAGGACTATCATCGTTACTATGTATATAGTGAAAAGTGAATTAAATTATTGGTGGGAAGCAAAGAGAGCAATGGAAGGTAATACGGTGGGCCAGATTTACAACATTGTTCCTAGAGAGGTATTTTCCCAAGTATCTAGAGAATCAAATAGAAATGAAGTTTTTAAAACGCAATCAAGGGATGCTGACTGTTGCAGATTATGAAGCTAAGTTTGCAGAACTCTCAAGGTTCGTACCTTATCATGTAGGCACCGAAGAAAAGAGAGCTAAGCATTTCCAACAAGGATTGAAGCCCTGGATATAGAATCGAGTCGACGTGTTTGAAATCACCAATTATGCAATCTTGATTAGAAAGCGGCTATAGTCGAAAGTGGGATTGAGTTGTACCCGAAGGATAGAGATTGGAAAAAAAGGAAGTTTTAGAGTAGTAGGAGTAATTTTATGAAGAGATTTAATAATCGTAGCGACATGAAACCTTTTGTGAAGAGAAAGAGTATAATCCAGTACCTTGGCTCACAGCACCTCCTAACAATAAGCCAACAACATGAACTTTCAATATGACTGTATGGGATACCATTGATGATAGCGATGCGATTGCATGTACGCTTCTAGTAAATTCTGAGGATGCGTGTGTTCTAGTTGATTCTGGAGCTACCAAATCCTTATTTCTGAGAACTTCATGAATAAGATCAATCTTGAGTCTGTACCCATAGAGGGAATTCTGAATATAGAAGTAGCGAATCAAGAAGTCATTCCGGTACACCGATTGTGTCAGAATTGTTCTATAGAGATACAAGGACAACATTTTGACGCAGACCTTATTCCTTTCAGTTAGGGGAATTCGATGTAATCCTAGGGGTGGATTGGTTAGCACGTTATGATGCTCAAATAAATTGTCATCGTAAGAGGGTCAACTAAGTGGACCTAATGGTATAAGAATTCCGTTTCACGGACGAAAATCGACTAAGGAATTTTTGTCAATAATTCAAGCTAAAAATTTAATTACTTTGGCAAGGATGTCAAGCCTATATGGCTCATGTGATAGATACCGAGAAGCAGACCCCTATGATCGAAGAGTTCCCTGTAGTTAATCAGTTTAAAGATGTTTTTCCTAACGAGTTGCCTGGATTGCCACCAAATCGAGATATAGAATTCACAATCGACCTAGCACCAGGAAACGCACCAATCTCAAAGGCGCCGTACAGAATGGCACCAATGGAAATGAAGGAGTTGGCAACACAACTGCAAGAATTACTAGAAAAAGGTGTGATCAGACCAAGTGTATCCCCGTGGGGAGCTCCAGTATTGTTCGTGAAGAAGAAGGACGGATCTATGCGACTATGTATTGATTATCGTGAACTGAACAAGATGACCATCAAGAACAAGTACCCTCTGCCTCGAATCGACGATCTGTTTGACCAACTTAAGGGAGCTATACATTTTTCAAAGATTGATTTGAGGTCCGGCTATCATCAACTAAAGATCAAGCCTGAGGATATTCCTAAGACTGCCTTTAGGACCCGATATGGACATTATGAATTCTTAGTTATGTCTTTTGGATTGACGAATGCGCCAGCTGCTTTCATGGATTTAATGAATCGTGTATTCTCTCAAGAGATACTTGGATAAGTTCGTGATTGTATTTATTGATGACATCTTGATATACTCAAAGTCTCCTGAGGAACATGCTGAACACCTCCGTTTGGTTTTGGAAACGTTGAGAAAGGAAAAGTTATATGCAAAATTTTTGAAGTGTGAATTCTGGTGAAAGAAGTTCAATTTTTAGGACACATTGTGAGCGGCGAAGGGATTTCTGTAGACCCCGCAAAGATAGAAGCCGTAGCAGATTGGGAGAGACCCAAGACTCCAACAAAGGTTAGAAGTTTCCTTTGATTGGCCGGATACTATCGTAGATTCGTGAAGGATTTCTCAAAGATAACTACGCCACTGACTCGACTTACCAGAAAGAGTGAAAAGTTTGAATGGACCCCCAAATGTGAAGACAGCTTTCAAGAATTGAAGAAGAGATTGACTACTGCCCCAGTGTTGACCTTACCCGATGAGAAGGGCGATTTCGTGATTTTCAGCGATTCTTCTCACAAGGGTTTAGGATGTGTTCTGATGCAACATGGGAAAGTAATAGCGTACGCCTCTCGACAACTGAAGGAATATAAGTCCCGTTACCCTACTCATGATTTAGAACTTGCTGCTATTGTTTTTGCCATCAAGATTTGGAGACATTACCTTTATGGGGAGAAATGTGAGATTTACACCGATTACAAGAGCTTAAAGTATATATTCACGCAAAAAGGAATTAAACATGAGACAGAGAAGGTGGTTGGAATTTATCAAAGACTATGGCTGTTCGATAAACTACCACCCAGAGAAGGCTAATGTAGTAGCTGATGCTTTAAGTAGAAGGGAAAGACTCAACCTGTGGACAACCTCAAAAGAATTGGTTAGAGAATTTGAGATGATGGAATTAGAGGTTAAGGTCCCAGTCCAAAACAATGAAAGAGTGTACAACATTCAGTTTCAACCAAAGTTACTCGAGAAGATTCGCCGTTGTCAGGAACAAGTAATGGAAGAAAGAAGGTCAGAGTTGACCGGAGAAGAATTTCTGAGTTCAAAAGATGATAAGGGAATTAAGCGATTTGCATCGAGAATATGGGTTCCTAATGTTATAGAGTTGAAGGACGAAATAATGAGCGAAGAGCATAACTCGAGATATTCCATTCACCCAGGGAGCACAAAAATGTATCAAGACATCAAGCTGAATTATTGGTGGTCTAACATGAAGAGAGATATTGCAGAATGGGTAAGCAAGTGTTTGACATGTCAGAAAGTGAAAGAAGAACATCAACGACCAAGTGGAATTTTACAACCTTTAGAGATACCGAGTGGAAATGGGAACATATTACCATGGATTTTGTCGTAGGATTGCCCGAACTAGAGCCAGCCATGATGCAATTTGGGTTATTGTCGACCGACTCACTAAATCTGTACATTTCCTACCAATTAGTTATAAGTACTCCGTTGAAAGATTGGTGAACATATACCTAAAGGAAATTATAATTCGTCATGGAGTGCATGTTTCAATTGTATCTGATAAAGGCCGTTTTACTTCTTGATTTTGGAAAAGTTTTCAGGAATGTCTTGGCACGAGATTAAATCTGAGCACTGCATTTCATCCACAGATGGACGGACAAAGTGAAAGGACAATTCAAACAGTTGAAGATATGTTAAGAGCCTGTGCACTTGATTTCAAAGGAAGTTGGGATGATCATTTGCCCCTGGTTGAGTTTGTTTACAACAATAGTTACCATTCCAGCATAGGTATGGCACCATATGAAGCATTGTACGGAAGAAAGTGTAGATCACCTCTATACTTGGATGAAGTAGGAGAAAGAAAAATACTAGGACCAGAACTACATCAACAAACTAAGCAAGCAACCGAAGTTATTCAAAAAAAAGGTTAGTTTCAGTTTAGGATCGACAGAGAAAGTATGCAAATCAAAAGAGAAAAGACAAAACATTTGAAGTGGGAGATAAAGGGATGCTGAAAGTTTCACCTTGAAAGGGAGTAATGAGATTTGGAAAGAAAGGCAAGTTGAGCCCTAGATATATAGGACCTTTTGAGATTCTCAAGAAGATAGGACCACTAGCTTATCAGTTTGCCCTACCTCCAGACCTTCAGTGTATCCGTGATGTGTTTCATGTTTCTGCGTTAAGAGATTATCATTTTGATTTCAGACATGTTATAACCAACGAACCAGTGGAAATACATCCTGATTTGGCATACGAAGAACAACGAGTATAGATCCTAGATTTTAAAGTGCGAGAGTTAAGAACTAAGAAAGTAAATTTAGTGAAGGTACTTTGGAGAAACCACCAAGTTGAGGAAGCCACGTGTGAATTAGAAAGCGAAATGCGGAATAAATTTCCTGAGTTGTTTAGTGCGTAATTTTGATTCCGAGGACGGAATCCTATAAGGGGGAAGGCTGTAATAACCGCGAATTTTAGAATAATTTTCCTACTCGATATGTAAATTTTATTTAAGAGCGATGCACTAGTATATTTTAATTAGCGCGTTTTTGGTAAAATTTCAAAATTTTATATATTCATATGTAAGTAAATATTATATTATATCTATTTAGTTATATTTATTTGGTATTTATTAAAATTAGGGAAACATGATTTTAGTTTTTGGGTTGATATTAATTTAAAGCTCAAAATTTATTTTAGAGAACGAAATTAGAGTCTCGTTTTAATTGGCCAGCAGGGAAGAAGCGAGATTAATATTACTGTTTTACCTAATCAGATTTTTTTTAAGACCGAAGAGGGGACAAGGAGACAACATCTTTATTTTTCCAGAAAACACGGAAATGCTTTTCACAAAACACGGAAAGTTTCTTTTTCTTAGCCCATGTTTGTTGACTTAACCGGCCTCATTTCTATTATAACAGTTATATCACTCATTTTTTTAGAAGACCAAAAACTGAGACCATTACTAGATCTCTTTAAAACCAATCACAAACACACGACCATATAATTATACACGAAACAGAGCACAACAACACAGGGTAGGGGTTTATTTTCTTCCTGTTAATTTCTTTAATTCCCTTTTCGATTTCGTTTGTTTTGTTTTTGTGTTGATAACTGGTAGGCTTAATTTGTGCTTAGATGATTAGGCTGGTTTGTGTTCAATTAGTACTCATTTTGTTGTTGATTCATCACTGTGATGGGGGTTTTGTGGGTTTGATTGGTGATTAAATTGGAGATAATCAGGGGGATGGGTGTTGCCGTGTGTGGGTGATTTGGAGACGACCACCACCGCTGTGGTGGTGGAGTTAATATGGTGGTGTTGTTGGAGAACGGAGAGAGGGCGGAGAGAATAGAGAGAGGAGGGTGGAGCAGAGAGAGGGAATGGCGAGGGAGATGAGGGAGTCAGGAGAGATAGAGATAGAGTAGGGAGAGATTGAGGGAGAGTAGTGTAGTTGAGTGTTGTTGTCGTTGTTGATGTGGGCGAAGCAGCCACCACCGATTGATGGTGGTGGTGGCGAGAATTAGAGAGAGGGAGAGATGATTGAGAGATGAGAGGAGGAAGAGAGAACGGAGAAGACAGAGAGGTTGAGAGAGAGATGGAGAGAGTAGAGAGGGTGCAAAGAGATAAGAGGGTGAAGAGGAGAGAAGAGAGAGAGGTGCGAGAGGGAGAGAGATTGAGAGAGAGAGAGATGTCCGGGAGAGAGATACGGGATGGAAAGAGTCGCCGGGGAGGGGAGGCGCACGGTGGTGGTGGGGTAGGTAGGACCCACGCCATTGTTGATTTGTTGTAGTTAAAATAATAATATAATAATACAGTTATGATAAAATGAATGGTGGGTCATTTTAATCACGATTTATATGAACGAATAAAAAGGAGTTCAATTAGTTTCGTTAAAAATTGGAATATTATTTAATTTGGTGAGGAATAAATAATTTAATAAAAATGGTTTAATTGATTGATTAATTAAACAGAGATATTTGTGATTAATTGGACGTAATTTAGAAATTTAATGATTCGTTGATAAAAAGAAAGATTAATTATGAATAAATAGAGATAAATACGGATTTATTTTGGAAGACTGATATTTACTATTCCCGAACTTATTTTGATTAACCGGATCGGATTAAGATTATTTTAGAGGCTAAAATCAGAAAAATATTTAAGTATTTACGAGATTTAAAATGGATTATTGCCGTTATTTTCGGCAACCCTATTTTCGTTTTAAGCGGGATTTACGGATGTTAAAATAAGATATATTTTCTATATGTAATTCCTGAGTTCGAAGAGAGATTTATTTATCCGTGAATTATTTTCCGTAAAATTATTGCGGAGATCTTTAAGAGATATTTTATAATTATATTTAAATATTATATTATCGGTTCAGGAACATCATTTTTAGTTTGACGAATCGCTCACATTTTTGTGGTTGCCATTTTTAGAGAATAATTCCCGAGCCGTAGAGCGAAGCCAAGTTCACGGGTAGAGTATAAATTTTATCTGCATTTATTGCACTTCGAGATCGAGTCAAGTTCCTTCCTACCCTAACTCTTAGAGACTTGTATTTCTGTTCGTATTATTTCATTCGTTAATTATTTTCGAGCTATCAATTATGAGATTTATCTGTTGCTCCTTATGATAACTTTTGAGCATTATCCCTCGTTAAATATTACGATACTATTAATTAAGTTTACTTGCGAATTATACTCCCTATAAGCGTAGAAATAAATTCGTTGCTGTAAGAACCCAGATTTTGGGTAGAATTAAAACTTTTGTTTATTTAATGATGTAAGAATGAATAGTGGTTACGGCTACGATGTAATAGTTGATATTTTGAAAGAATGAATGGAATTCGACTTTATTATTTCTATGTCTTGAAGAATACTAATGGTTGACAACTTAGGTAAGAATAATCTATCTCCTAGGGGAATAAGATATAGCAATTCCAAGCAGGAGAATATTCTCATGTCATCCAGATCGATAACGATTAATCCAGTGGTTCCGTAAAAAGATCAAGGAACGATCGAAAGAGAATACGGACAATTGTACAATCCTAAGAGAATAAGTAAAGAATAAAGAATGAATAGTGTTTTTGGTGGAAGTAAGAATAATATGAGACGACACTATATAGAAGTATTCGAAACGGATTTCCGAGTTCGTATTAGTGATCCAGGGGGAAAATAAGTGTATGTAAAAGCTGTCGGATTCTGAAAAACCGCACTTTTATTTTCTCCGAGAGTTCCCTGGACACTGACAGACTTAAGGATTTAACGAATGGATTTAAGGGATATAAATTGGAAAGATAAAAAGAAAGATGGAGAATAATAGTATTAATATTAAGAGGATTTCCGGTAAACCATAATTAGAAATCCGTGAAATATTCCTACGAACGATCAATCGAAAGGAGCAATAACCAGACACAGAATCAAGCAGAGGAAGCAAGATACATGCATGTACAAATGATAAATATCTAGTAACTAGTATGGTTAGAGATTAACTAGCACTTAGCAAATCAAACTACTAGTTGCATGTGAACCATCAAAATCTCAACACTTGTCCCTCCATTTTCATCATCCTATACATCATCACTTTATTAAAGTGGCTTTTGGATGAGAGACTATCTAAGCCTCATCTTAATAATTCACTTTATCAAATAACCAAGCAAAGAAACAAGGCAAAACTCTCTCCCCCCTTGCATACTTCCATTCGACCAAACAAAGAAATTCCAAAACCAAAATCCATCTTCCACTCCTTGTTTGATCTTGAAATTTTTAAGGTGAGTCTTACATTTCATAAAAATGATCTCCTCAAAATCTTAGCTTCAAACTCATCTTCTTCCATTTTCAAAAAAATCATGAAAGAGGAGGATGAATAGTAACCTTCTTGAACTAACTTTGTTTTCTTGATTTTTCATGGTTGATCTAGCAAGCTTAATCACTCCTAAGGACCATACAATGCTTAGTAAGGCTATATCACTCTCTAAGGAAGGTATAAAGCTCTTGAAACCCTAACCCTTATTTGAGATTTAAGCATGTTTATGATAGATATAGCTTAGTTATGGTTATGTTAAGGTTAAAGCATGATTATAAGCATGATTATGTATGGATCTTGGATAAATGTTAAAAATAGTTAGATGAACGGAAAGGCATTGCTTGGCCTCAGTTCATGTATATAAATCATTTATATGTTGTTTGGAATGGATACCATGTTTATGGGAAGATTTGAAATTGGTAGATATTCGAGTTATAGCCGTCGTAATGCCGAAATTTCGTTAACCTTAAGAAAAACGACTTGGACAGTAGATGTAACTCACTGCCTAGCTGTGTAATCTGCCATGATAGGATAGATAATGTTCCAATCTTCGTTTTGATATAAAGAACGTGTGAAACGGACTTACGGTTTATTAATTTGTCAAAATAACCATTATACAACGCGTTAATGCTAAAATAACCATTAATTCAATATTTTTTTAATTTTTTTACTTAAATATCTATTAAACACTAACGGGGTGGATTCAATTTAGATTTTAATGGATTAATAAAAATTTAAAAAATTTTAAAATATTGTTATTGATTTTAATTTTACATGGTTTTAGCATAGTTAATAAAAATATCGTAGAATCGTGTTGTTCTTAACAGAGTTTACCACAAATTCTATGAAATCTCATGAATTTTAGCCATAAATTTTAAGGTATTTTGTAAAATTTAAATTGAATACCATTATATTTTAATGAACATTTTAAAATCTAAGATGACTACCCCCAAATTTCAAAAAACTTTTTGAAATCAATATTAAATACCATCAGATTTTAATAAATTTTTCAAAATCCAAATTGAATTCAAAATCTAAACTGAAATTTTTGAAGATTTAAAAATAATAATTAATTAATGGTTATTTTCACATTAATCAGTTGTATAATCAATTTAATGGGTATAATCAATTTAATGGGTTTATTGGCAGCTCTTTTTGATGAAGGTTATATTAGCACATGCTTACTTGTATAATGATTATTTTGGCAAATTAATAAAATGTAATTAATCATGTCTGCCACATGGACTAATCACCGCAGTAATTAGTTTGCCACGTCAACCTAATCTAACAATAGTTATTTTCATAATTTAATTTTTGCATGATTTTTACGAGATCGATAATTAAAAATGTGAATGAAAAAATATATTAGTTATTTTGCAAACGGGAAAAAAGTTTAATGGTTTTTTTTGTAGATAGCTCATTAAAGTATTATAAGTTATGCGCTATTGGCGTTAAAAAATGGACTAAATCTATTATCTATTATATATATAATACCACAACATTTCACATTTTAATCTATTTAATTTTTTTTCAAAATGTTGTTGATGGTGAGAATCGAACATAGGTCTTTCCATTCACTTGCACACTACCTTACCACTAGACTAACCAATGACATGTGTTGTAAGTCATAAATATGCTATGTATGTCGGGTGATGAATGAAGAATATTTGGTATTTTGATTTTTAAGATATTTTATATGTTATAGCTTAGTATAAATAGTGATATATGATATGTAGTGAACTTAGATATTTCGAAATCATTTGATTAAATAAAATAATATTAATAATTATTATTTTCAATACATAGATAATTATAACAAATTTAATAAATATTATTTTATTAAATTTAAATGCATGTTTTTTAATACCACAACATGTCACATTTTAATTCAGTTAATTTTTTTTCAAAAAGTTGTTGCTGGTGAGAATCAAACCTAGGTATTTCCATTCATTTACACACCACCTTACCACTAGGCTAACAAATCACAAGTGTTGTAAGTCATAAATATGCTATGTATGTGGGTGATGAATGAAGAATATTTGGTATTTTGATTTCTAAGATATTTTAATCATTTTTTTTCGTTTTACATTTACATATTTATATTTTATTATGTTATTGTTTAGTATAAATTAGTGATATATGATATTTAGTGAACTTAGATATTTCGAAATCATTCGATTTAATAAAATAATATTAATAATTAGTATTTGCAATACATAGATAATTATAATAAATTTATTAAATTTAAATGCATGCTTTTTTTAAAAAAATGGCTAATGAACACGTAATAATCTAAACACTTAAATGCATACCACAACATGTCACATTTTAATCCATTTAATTTTACAAAAATGCCCCTAAATGTCAAGTCAAGTAAAACAAATATTATAATATAGATGACGATCGAACCTTTGACATAAGGAATCTACTAATCATGAATTCAAATTCACTATTATGACCATTCAGCTACATGTATATTTGATTAAATTTTATGATTCATTAGATACATTCACCAGTGTGAGAGTGTCCTATATTATGTTCTATATTATTTACCTTATTTACCTATCAATAATGTGTTTTTTGATCAATATTTGTTTTATAATTTTACATATTATTATTTATATATATACAAAAATCTCTATGTCTACTTCATTTTAATAAAATTTGTATTATTTTATTTCATGCGAAAGTTGAAAAATGTGATTGGATCTTACATAAAATATTTGAAGGATATTTTGCGAAAAAAAATCATCATTATTCTAATTGTTTATGAAAGCACCAATAGAAATGTAAAAAGTATTAAAGATATTGTATAATTATACAATTTATAATATCCGGATTAGAAATGTGATAATAAAATCTTAGTACACATTTAAATTCTGAATGATCTTATTTTTTGTTATTGTTTGTCTTCTTAGAAAATATATTTTTTACAATATTTTTAAACTACCGTCCTAACTGACCGATGCATCGCTTTCTCCCGAATCTTTTTGGGAAATTCGAATACTTAGTCGATACGTGTTATGTGAATTGAAATTTGGGAGAGTCGATTACTAAACCGATGCATATTAATTATGACCTAACACGTTTATAACTCGTGTATGGTCGAACTTTTTATATCAAATTCTAGGCATATATCCTAGACAATTAATCGGACATGTAGTAATTACAGTATATGAGGCTCGAGGTAACTAGTAGATATGGAATGATAAATTATGATATGGCAACATGCCACATTTTAATCTATCAAATTTTACCATTATGTTTCTCAATTTGTCATGATTTACCATAGCGTCCTCTGAAATTAAAATCTACAATATATTAAAATTGTGTCACATAAGTGAGAACTGAACCTTTAACATCTATAACAATAACCTTATTTTTATGAATTCATATTTTATAAATCCATAAACGAATTATTGAAGCTTCAACAATACTTTGTAGTAGTATTAAATCAAAAGTCACATTCATATAATCCCATAATATATAATTGTATACAAATATAACAGTTCAATAGATTAAGAGATGATCATCCTAATAAACTTATGAAAAACGTTGAAAGTACATCCGTCACTTATTTTTCTAACTCTAATCGTAAGAAAGGCGTCAACACTCTAAAAACAACAATAAAAAGATAGAAACACAAAATATCGGTTTCTTTAGGTACATATTTAAAAAATTTATACATATCTAAAAAGTTTTTTATCGTAATAAAATCATCGAACATTAATATCAACACAATGAGGAAAATAAAACTTCCTATCGTAAATAGAGCAATCCCGAACACACTAAACGACGCCATTTTACAAATACTATAAAAAACATCAACACTTGAGATGGATGGATAGATAAGTTAAAGGGCGTGGAGTTAACTATTTTGAGAGAAATGGCGAAAACAAAGAAAGAGCTGCTGGCGTCAGCGCCATGGAGAGGAGAAGAAGCGGAAGACAAATTCAAAGACGCCAAGCTCAAAGCTACAAGAAACCAGTCTGGTTCAACTATGCATCTTCATCGTAAAAAGAACAATAATACTACTCAAGACACATATGAAGATGATTCAATCACTGAAATTGACCCTCAACTTCGTTACTCTTTTCAGCGTAATTACCAGGTTAAAATTTTACCCTTCTGCTTGTTTTTTGTTTATTTCGTGTTTTCGAGATGACCCTTTTGTTTGATTTGATTCATCTGTTGGTTTTGTGTGGTGGTGTTGCTTGTATGTATGTATATTCTTGATTGTTGATCGGTTATTACTGGTTTTTGAGATGACCCATTTGTTTAATTTGATTCATTTTGTGATTTTGTATGTTGGTTGAGATTTCGTGCGTGTGTGTATGTTGTGGATGGACTGATTAAAATTTGGGTAATTAGAAATTCAGAACACAACTTTTTATGATGATTACATGGACTGTTGTGTGATTGAATCTTACGTGTGTAAGTGTGGCACGCGATTTGTACAATGGAGTTGATAGCGTCATATAAATGTTGGGGATTCTCATTATAATGACCTTTAAAAGGATTTTAGGGGTGTGTGTTTGTTTGTTCCAATTTGAACACAGCTTCATTCTGTAAAAGATTTAAGGATTTAATCAGATATGTGTAAGTATGGTGCACAACGGATAGAGCGTGTGTATTTCGTTATAGTTTAAATTTTGAGGATCTATTATAAAGACCTCTACCAAGCTTTAAAAGGATTTTAGGGGTGTGTGTTTGTTTGTTCCAATTTGAACACAGCTTCATTCTGTAAAAGATTTAAGGATTTAATCAGATATGTGTAAGTATGGTGCACAACGGATAGAGCGTGTGTATTTCGTTATAGTTTAAATTTTGAGGATCTATTATAAAGACCTCTACCAAGCTTCTATTATTTGTATGTTTTGGTTTTTGTTTAATTTTTTCTTCACACCCGCTGTTGGATGGATGTCAATTTGAAATCAGAACACCACTTGTCTCTATTATATATACTAGCTTATAGCCCGTGCAAAGCACGGGTACTATTTAACTTTTTTTAATTTACTTACAGTATAGTTACATAATATTATAAATATTTCACTTTTGTATATAACAACTGATACGGAACGCGATGTTCTCGTAATAATATGTAGTAAAGATAAATATAAAGTAAACTCTGAATCTTCAAAGATGGAGAAACAAAACTCTAACTCTGAATCTCCGAATGGAGAAACAAAACTCAAACTCTGAATTCACTCCTGAATTCGATTCTTAAAGCTACCGAATAGCCAAAATTTTATTATCAATATATGTCTCCAAAAGATTACAAGACAAGAGTATTTATAAGCTACATAAATAACCTTATTCAGATAGGAATCTAAAAGAAATTCAATATCAGCTAGGAATTTAGCTAATACCTGAACCCAACTAGGAAACCCATCAAAATCCTGATCCAACTTGAAAAATAAAATCCTAAGTGCTTAAAACAAGAAAAACCCTTTCAAGTGAAAGGTAAAAACTTGCAAGCCAAATATATAATTATATAATAAATAAGTGAATTCTATTTTGTATCGTCCCACACGACACAGGAAATAGAATATGACTTCCCACCAGAATTAACTTCAAATCCCAAAGCATCAATCATGATCTCCACAGGCTCATACGATGGCACAAGATCAACCACCGTGGTCACGTAAACACTCCCAGACCTTGTTCTTTTAAGAGACTCATCACTCTCCCCTTCTTGAAAAGAATTTGTCCTCAAATTCGCATCGTCGATGTACGGAGCTAAATCACCAACATTGAATGTAGAACTTACTCCTCAATACGAATCAGGTAGCTCAATTTTATAGGCACTATCTCCGTATTTCTCTATTATCTTGAAAGGTCCATCAGCTCTAGGCATTAACTTATTTTTCCTCATGTCAGGAAACCTCTCCTTTCTTAGATTAAGCCAAACCAAATCGCCAGGATTGAACACAACTTGTTGTCTCTTCTTATTGGCACGTTCCTTGTATCTAGTTGAGAGAATTATGGACACTCTCAAAACTGTAGTAGACACACTAACTACAGGGCCCAAGATCAGACTTTAAGAACTGGGCAGAATACTGCACTTAAAACACACACAACACTGCTGGTTTACACAAGAGAGAGCAGGGATTTTACTTAAGAACAATCTGATTTTTTTTTAACTCTAACTTGATACAAATCAGCTGAGTACATTTTATAGTAGTAGTAGAATATTTTAGATGATATTAGATGCAGAAAAAGTTCAAGAACTTTCTAGTACATGAAATGCATAAAAGTACCGGAACTTTCTAGACAATGAACCTTCTAGTGCATGAGCCATGAATGCATAATTAACTCCTTAATTTATTCTAGAACCTTCCGGAAGTTCTGCACAATCTTTCAACACTCCCCCTTTGTGCGAACTTCGGATACCAAGCCAAGTTGTGCTCTAAGAAACTCAAACTTCGCCTTAGATAATGCCTTCGTAAATATATCAGCAAGTTGTTCTTTTGTATCAACTTTGATGAAGTCAATCTCTTCTTGCAGCACTTTCTCCCGTATAAAATGATAGTGCACTTCAATGTGTTTAGTTCTTGCGTGAAAAACAGGATTTGAGGCTAGGCGAATCGAACTCATATTGTCACAATATAGCTCAACCGGTTCCATTTCAGAATGAGAAATGTCCTTGATCAGTCTCGTTAACCATACACACTCTTGTGCGGCGAGTGTAGCAGCATTATACTCTGCCTCTGTACTTGATAATGCTACAGTTGCTTGCTTCTTGCTACACCACGAGATAGCAGCTGAACCAAGGTCGAAAGTATAACCTGATGTAGAACGTCTTGAGGAGGGATCACCTGCCCAGTCTGCATCGGTGAATCCACTAAGAAAAATCTCTGCGCCTTCTTTATACATCAGCCCATAATTCATCGTATGCTTAAGATAACGAAGGATCCTATTTGCCGCATCCAGATGTGGTTTTCTTAGCTTTTGCATAAATTGACTAACAACTCCAACTGGAAATGAAATATCAGGTCTTGTAATTGTCAAATATATTAAGAGCATCTCCAATGCTACACATCTGTTAGCTAAACTTGATGATATGGCACAATTTTTAGATGATATCTATATTTTTTCTTCTCCAACCATACTTCCTGTTAGGTAAAATTTTAGATAATCATCTTGACATCCTCTATATTTGGAGGACATCTATAATATATAGATAATATCTATAATTCATTATCTCCACTTATATTGTGACACATCATCGATCTTATTTACTTACATATATTTATATTATTAAAATAATAATAAAATACTATTTTTAAAATATAGCTAATCATTATAGCTAATATCATTGGAGTAAAACATCTTACAGTTCAGTAAATTTTTAGATAATCATTATATAGCTAATAATTTTAGCTGTTACCATTGGAGATGCTCTAAGCTCCCAACCAAAGTCCGATACGTTTTTCCATTCTTGAGCTCTTTCCCAACATTAGCTCTTAACTTCAAATTCTGCTCCATTGGAGTAGCCGCTGGTCTGCAATTGATCATTTTGAATTTCTCAAGGATCTTTTTAGCATACTGACCTTGAGAAACAAAAATGCCTTCCTTGCACCTTGATACCTCCAAACCGAGAAAGTGCTTTAGTTCTCCTAGATTTTTCATCTCAAACCGGATGGCAAGTTCATCTTTCAACCTGTTTATTTCTTCCTCATCATTACCGGTTATTATCATGTCATCGACATATAATAACACAAGAACATGCACCTTCGAATCTTTCTTTATAAATAAACTCGCATCAGCACTTGAGGAAGCATAACCACAAAAGCTTAAATATTGAGCATTTTTTTCGAACCAGGCCCGCGGTGCTTGTTTGAGCCCATAAAGAGCTTTCTTGAGCCGACATACATAACCTGGAAAATTCTTTGATTTAAACCCCAAAGGTTGCTCCATATAAATCTCCCTATCAATGTCTCCATAAAGAAATGCGTTCTTCACATCTAGTTGCCAAAGTTTCCATCCCTTTAAGGCAGCCATGGATAAAATAGCTCGAACGGACGTCATCTTTGCAACTGGACTGAAAGTTTCTTCATAATCCTGCCCATATTTTTGAGAGAAACCACGAGCCACAAGCCACAAGCCTCGCTTTGTATCGATCAATACTTCCATCAGATTTACGCTTGACTTTGTAAACCCATTTGCAAGAAATCGGCTTAACTCCTTTAGGTTTAGGAACTAAATCCCATGTCTCATTCTTATGAAGTGCTGATATTTCTTCCTCCATAGCAGCTTCCCAATTTTGATTGCCTTTAGCCTCTTCATACGCCGATGGTTCAGATTCATCAAATGGGCCAGCAAAGAAACATTCTGTTATTTTATCATAATCAGCTCCTATAGTGTAGTCCTTGTATCTTTCATTCCTCTTGCGTGCTCTTTGTGATCTTCGAGGCGGCTGATCACTTTCTTGAGTTCCATCATTTTCTTCGTTTTCTTCATGAATTGACTCACTTTCACTAGCAGAATCATCGTGGGCTGTAGTTGGACTTGAAGGATTTGATTTATCAATGACGTCTTCATTTTCATTGTTTGAAGGATCTGGAATATGTGTTAGTATAGGCTGCACATAATAGGACAATGTTTCATCAAAGACAACATCTCTTGATGTCACAATTTTGAGTGTGTCGGGATCCATACATCGCCATCCTTTTCTATTAGGATCGTAGCCAACAAACACGCATTTCTTTGCCTTGGCATCCATTTTAGCACGCAGCTGATCAGAAACATGGACATAGCATGTAGAGCCAAAAATTCTAAAATATGAAACCGAGGGTTTCTCCTTGTAGAGAAGTTCATAGGAAGTTTTCATGTTAATAACTTTTGAGGGCAATCTGTTTATTACATGACAAGCACATCGCATAGCTTCTGTCCATAGCTCTTGAGGAAGACTTTTAGCATGCATCCAACTTCTACTTACCTCTTGTAAGTTCCTTAATTTTCGTTCAGCAACTCCATTTTGCTGCGATGTTCTTGGACATGTCAATTGTCTTCTTATTCCATGCCTTTCACAAAAATCAGCAAACTCGTTGGATGTAAATTCCCCTCCATTATCAATTCGCAAGCACTTGATCCTTCTTCGAAGCTCCCCCTCAATCTTCCTCTTGAATTGCTTGAAGATTGAGAATGTGTCAGACTTCTCTTTCATGAAAAACACCCAAGAAAACCTCGTATAATCGTCGACAATGACAAGCATATAGTGAAGGCCACTAAAACTTGCTGCATTGCTTGTTAATAAATCAGAATGGATCAGCTGCAAAGGTTTTGTACTTCTTATCGAAGATTTTCCAAACGGAAGACGATGTGCTTTTCCATATTGGCATCCTTCACAAACAACTTCATGATGAAAGCTTCCCAAATTAGGCAGCCCGTTAACAATATCATTTGCTGAAATAATTTTTAGCTTCTCATAGCTCACATGTGCCAAACGAGCATGCCACAATGATGCTTTATCTTGTTTACTTGTTTTCTCCACAAAAGCTTCATTTGCCGACAAAACATAAAGAGATTTGACTCTATTCCCTTTCAGCACCGTATTAGCATCAATGCTTTTGATATTTTCCAAAATTTTGTAATCATTTGGACCAAATAAAACATATCGACCAGAATTTGTAAGTTGAGAAACAGAGATCAAATTTTTAGTCATACCAGGAACATGGTATACACTGGTCAGATTTACAGGTCCTTTTGCTGCCTTCACCTTGACATTTCCTTCGATCTTGACAGGATGAATGGAGTTGTCCGCTGTCACGATTGCTTTATCTCCCGTGTATTCCTTCTGTGATGAAAGTAAGGAACCATTTTCGGTTAAATGATGAGAACATCCGGAATCAATGATCCAGTCTTTTGTATAATCAATAGTCGCAAGTCCATCTTCTAAAACACCTCCATCAATAGAACTTAGTGCAGATTCCTCTACAGAACATTGCATATCTATTGTCTCCGTTGAAAGGCAGGTTCCCCAATCAGCAGAAATTTCCTCCTTATTTTGAGAAATACTTGCATTTCCTTCTACGAGTCTTGATCTGCAAAACTTCTTTATATGTCCAGGTTTGCCACACCTGTTACATATTATATTCTTCCTGGCCTCATATTGCGAATTTTCAGTATTAGTCTCTTTTTGATTGAAATTCCTCCCTGACCAGCTTCCGCGATCATTTGAACTTTTCAGCCTCCATTGCTCTCCCCTACTGGAACTCGTTCTTTTCCAATCAGCTGCTCCTTTTGGATTATTTCTGTTCCAGCTTTGGTAATTGTTATGCCTTCGTTTTCCAGCGAACAACGCTTCATCTTTTTCAGAAATTGAAGCTTTTGCCATTTGCATAGCTAAAGCTTCTTGATTAGTAAGTAGATTCTCCAACTCCACGATGCTAGGCTGATTTGCCCATCCTTGAATGGTGATGTTGTTGATTGCCCTACTATCGATACACATCCTCCAAGTACCATCTTTATTCGGAACTAGTAACGCGGGTACATCACAAGGACTTTTACTTTCTCGTACATAACCCTTAACTTGTCTTTGCAACTCTTTTGACTCTAAAGGATTACACCTATAAGCTGCCTTGTTGGGTAATGGAGCCCCAGGGACAAGGTCTATGTCGTGCTCAATTCCTCTACGTGGAGGTAATCCCATAGGCAGATCATCAGGAAAAACATCTGCAAATTCATCCATCAGCTTACTTAGTTCCAGGTCTTCAATATGAGGCGAATCCTTTTCAACTTCACGAATGTATAAGACATACCCAATTGCACCATCTTCTATATTCTTTTCAAACTCAGCAGCAGTAATCAACATATTGTCCTTCACAGGTTCATGAACCACTTTAGGAGGAAGTGGTTTCAGTTTAAATCTTTTTTTCCTGCACAAAACTGAGTATTCATTCTTTTTACCATGAAACATGACTTCTCTATCAAACTGCCATGGACGTCCTATCAAAAGTGAACAAGCTGTCATAGGAACCACATCACACCATAGTTCGTCTCTGTAATTTCCTATTGAAAAAGTCACAAGTGCTTGCTTCTTGACTCTGATTGGTTCGTTGTCATTCAACCAATTCAACTTATAAGGTTTAGGATGGTCCCGGGTTGGAAGTTTTAGTGCATTCACCATCTTAGAAGATGTCACGTTTACGCAAGAACCAGTGTCCACAATCACATTACAAGTTCGATCTCCAACTGCAGCTCTTGTATGGAATAAGTTCTCCCTTTGTTCTTTTTCTTCTACGGGTGTGCAATCAGTTCTAAGAAGTCTTCTCAAGAGGCCAATGTTGTTCTTCTCTTCCTCCGGCTCAATAGACTCGTGGTTTAGATCATCCCATCTCTCAGAATTATCGTACTCAAAATCTGTTTCTTCCTCATCATACTCTTGTCCCTGTTGAGCAGAAAGAGTTCTTTCTCGTTCTTCTTGTTCCTCATAAGCTATCAACAACATGTACTCTTTCCTAGAAAGGGTAACTTTATTCGTACCGTCCTTTGCAAGGTGTCCTAAGCCTTGACACCTGAAACACCTTTTCTTTGCTAGCGCAGCTTGCTCAGAACTCACTTGGATCTTTCCTTTTGGCTTATCTTCCTTTGAGAATGCATTGGCCCCACTATAAGAAGTACTCTTATAAGCGCCTGAATTTTCACCCTTGAAAGATGTCTTAGAGAATCCTTTGTAAACTGGTTTTGCTTTTTCTTGCTCTTGCTTCTCAATTCGAAGAGCCAGCTTTGTCACATCATCAAAGAACGTGTAAGGAATAAGTTCGACCTTATTGCCAATAGAAGAATTCAATCCCTTGATATAACGACCGATTTTCATCTCTTCTTCTTCTTTTAAGTCACATAGGATACACAACCTCTCAAATTCTGTAGTGTATTCAGTCACACTAAGGTTTCGTTGTTGGAGTTGATTCAGCTTCAAGTAATTATCTTGTATGTACTCTCGTGGAACAAAACGATTCTTTAATTGCCGTTTCATCTCAGTCCAAGTTGTGATTCTAGGAGCCTCTTCCCTCATGAGCTTCGTCTTCAAATTGTCAAACCATACAGATGCATATCTTGTTAGCTTCATGTTGGCAATTTTATAAGACTTCTGATCATCAAAACCTTTATAATCAAAGATTTTTTCCATCTGTCTCACCCATTCTAAGAAATCCTCGGCATCACCTGCTCCACTAAATTCTGGTACATCCCACTTCAAGCTTTTATCATCGTCATTGTTGTTAGTGGGTGGAGGGTTTCTTATAAAGCCTGTGCGAAGAGGTGTATTTTCTACCGTAGCAATAACCCCCTCAATCCTCTCGTTTGTAACTTGTAAACCATCAATCCTCTCGTTTGTAACTCGTAAACTTGCCTTGATCTCTGCTTGTTGCTCTGCCATATAAGCAATTTGCTCACTAATATTTCTAAGAGTTAACTTCAAGAAATCTCCATCCGATCCTTCAAGTTTTAAATCTTCATCCCCTGCCATTACCGTGCAACAGTGTCATGAACAGTGCTGTGAACAGTTCCATGAACAGTATAGATGAACAGTACGCGTGAACAGTAATCTTTTTTTTTTTTGCGAAAACTCTAGATCTCCCAACAATTAAGAAATTGATGGAGAAACCTTGGCTCTGATACCAAATTGATACGGAACGTGATGTTCTCGTAATAATATGTAGTAAAGACAAATATAAAGTAAACTCTGAATCTCCAAAGATGGAGAAACAAAACTCTAACTCTGAATCTCCGAATGGAGAAACAAAACTCAAACTCTGAATTCACTCCTGAATTCGATTCTCAAAGCTACCGAAAATTTTATTATCAATATCTGTCTCCAAAAGATTACAAGACAAGAGTATTTATAGGCTACATAAATAACCTTATTCAGATAGGAATCTAAAAGAAATTCAATATTAGCTAGGAATTTAGCTAATACCTGAACCCAACTAGGAAACCCATCAAAATCCTGATCCAACTTGAAAAATAAAATCCTAAGTGCTTAAAGCAAGAAAAACCCTTTCAAGTGAAAGGTAAAAACTTGCAAGCCAAATATATAATTATATAATAAATAAGTGAATTCTATTTTATATCGTCCCACACGATACAGGAAATAGAATATGACTTCCCACCAGAATTAACTTCAAATCCCAAAGCATCAATCATGATCTCCACAGGCTCATACGATGGCACAAGATCAACCACCGTGATCACGTAAACACTCTCAGACCTTATTCTTTTAAGAGACTCATCAACAACTTTTAGTATTAAATTTAAAGTAATATGTTGGCGGGAATCGAACCTTCATCCTTTCTATGTAACATCTTTTAGTATTACTAGCTTATAGCCCGTGCAAAGCACGGGTTACTTTTAAATATTTTTAAAATTATATGATTAAACAAAATAGAGTTTTATAATTTATTATGGAATTAATTTAACTTTTTAAAATTATTTAATAAATCACATGTATTGTTTAGAACTAATAATATAAAATCTTAATATAAATTTGTTGTTGACGGGATTCGAACCGGGATTTAAATATAGAATATTCCTTATTATTAGATCTAATGGTTATCATCTATCTACTAAATATCTAACGATCACTATTGTTTTAAATGGTTGAACCAAACAACCAAATTATATCCTTGTTTGCTTATTACATATTAGTAAAGATGTATATAGATTTTTATTATATTTTATTAATGATTGTAAGATGCGATGTGATATTTTTGGGTTTATATTATTGATTGCAAGATTAGTTTTAAATTTAAAGGTAACATGTTTTAGTTAGAAAACAAATATTAACGTTTGTAAGATATGGTATAATTTTAGGTGTTTATAAAAGGTAATTTTTATTAAAAGTAAATGTTAAAAAGGTAATTTCTATTAAAAGTAAATGTTAAAAAGGCAATCGGCTAATAACTATTTATTATATTATTATAAATAATAATTAAGTAAGGATAATTAAGTAAAATAACATGTTTTATTAGTTAAGGTTAAATAAGTAAAATCAACAGGTACTTTCTTTTGATATGTTATAAATTTTATTTAATAATATAATTAGGTTTAATATAATCATTATTTTCAATAATTTTTTTTACTTTTAATATAATTTAATATACTCATGTTCAAGGATTATCCTCATGTTTTCTTATTATTAACAATGTATATAGAATTTTATTATATTTTATTAATGATTGTAAGATGCAGTGTGATATTTTTGGGTTTATATTAATGATTGCAAGATTAGTTTTAAATTTAAAGGTAACATGTTTTAGTTAGAAAACAAATATTAGCGTTTGTAAGATATGGTACAATTTTAGATGTTTATAAATGGTAATTTCTTCAATTAAAAGTAAATGTTAAAAAGGCAATCGGCTAATAACTATTTATTATTTTATTATAAATAATAATTAAGTAAGGATAATTAAGTAAAATAACATGTTTTATTAGTTAAGGATAAATAAGTAAAATCAACAGGTACTAACCAACCAACCAAACTTTTAATGTTTCGGCTTTTATATAATAGTATAGATTTTTAAATTAAAATGTTGTTGACGAGATTCGAACCTTAGATCTCTGTGTATAACAACTTTTATAACAATTTTTATTATTATATCTAATAGTTATCATCTATTTGAGCTACCGGTCTAACGGTTGTGAATGAAAGGGATAACCAAAACCAAACTATAAAATATACCACTTTTGCTTATTATAGTATATAGTATAGATAGTATAGTTATAATATATAATAAGGTATATTATAATATTCCTCTTAATTTTATTATATAATAAGATATAATTAACTAACAACTATACACGTATAGAATATGATTAGAAGATTTTTAGGTCGAGGCACAAACAAACTCAGTGCGTTTATTAATTAAGCTTTGTATTAGTGAGTTTAAATTTAATTTATAAAATATATGTTGCTGTTAGGAGTCGAACCCTTGACCTATGGTAGTACTCCTTTATTATCCCTCTTACTCTTATTATATAATAGGATATAATAGGATATAATATAATAAGTGTTTAATCATACATATGCAACTTTGGTGCAGAATTCTTAAAGCATGTAAAAAATCTAGTTTGAATATTGAGGTCAGCAATAAAAAGACCTCTACTACTTTTATACTTTGTCTGTAGCTAATTAGCTATTAAAATTTTTAATTGTGCCTCTAGAAACTAATCTTAGACGTTTTCCCGTTTAATATGTAAAGATTTGCATGTGCACCTTTTTATATCTAAACCAGGCTCAATTTCGTATTATTGAATTGTCTGAATTGGTCTTTCATCTCCGTATTTCAAGTCGCTGCACTGGACTATCCCTTTTTTTCCAACATCATTGCAACAATTTTCTTTGATGAACAATTAACTTCTTTTCCTTAACCAATTTTTTTATTACAATCAATACATGGACCCCATGCTTGTCACTTATCATATTCATGTTGAGTGTTGTGTGGGTTTGGAGTTGTTAGTTGTGTAAAGAAGATTATTTGCTGCATTCTTTTATTCAGCCTCTATGGAAACAGACACTTCCTATTGCCTTGAAGTTTCTACCTTGCACATCTATTTTGTATCCCTCATTGAATCTACTTAAGATAAATACACTTGTTGCTATTGCAGTGATCGATCAGCTCATGCTAACCTCATTTTATATTTGCACTATTTTTTGTAAAATGAATTCTGTAAAGCAGGCAATGTGAATCAACGCCTTTGTCAGTTGGTATCACGTTCATGGTTGTCACTTCGCTCGACTAGTCGCTCGACTAGTCGCGACTAGTCGTCGACTAGTCGACCAGTCGTTATGTAAAGCTCGACTTGGATGCTCGACTTGCTATTTGTGCAGATTTCGGGCGACTTGCTTCGACTGGGTCGACTGAGTCGACTAGTCGGGGCGACTGGGTCGACTAGTCAAGCGACTGGGTTTAAAAATCAAAAAGCATAAAAGCCCATTAACAAAAACAGACCCATTAAGCATTATATGTAACCTAAACGTCCACAATCGCGACTCAAACGCCTCCACTAGTCTACAAATTGCAACTGTGCACTGTGCCTTGCAGACTGCAACTGCAGTCACTGCTGTCCAGTCTTGCAGCCACTGACCCACTGCTGTGCAGTGTGCAAACTAATGTGCAGTGTGGTTGTGATCCTGTGGAGTTACATTCTTCATGTGGTTTGGAAGAATTTGACATGAATAATTTTAACTGGATCATGATTTTGATAATCTTTTTGTTTGTACAATAGTTAAATTTTTTTAAATTAGAATTAGATTACATTATTTCTTCTCTTCTCCTCTTTTTCTAATCTTCTTTCAATATTTTTATGGTCTTTATCTTCGTAAGTTTAAGATTTCCTATACATATAAGAGAGAAAAGGGAAAAAAATTTGTTAGAACTTAGAAGCTAGAAGTTAGAACACAAATACATTATTTACGTAAAGTATATAAAATATGTATTTTTTAATTTTACATCATGTCGACTAGTGTCGACTAGTCTATGAATAGTCTCGACTAGTCACGACTCGACTTGCCGGGCACCCGATCGAATCAACTCGACTTGCCGACGTAACAACCATGATCACGTTTGTGTAAAATTGTCCAAGCTGAAAGAACCAAGTTACACATTTTGCACTGTGGTGGTTTGTGAAATCATAAGGATTAGTGAGCTCTAAACACTTAACTTGTAGAATCTCCGGTAGTGTTGAGTTTTCAAGAAAAGACTTTACCATCCTGGGTTGCTAAGCTCCTGATCCTTTTTCCGATGTGCGGTTGATTTACTCTTCTTGATTGGTATTGCTGACAGTTATTTGTCTATTCTTGATCACAACTACCATTGATATTTGTGGGGATAAAACTGTCATGGATACCTGCAGCTTCTTAAATTTCTTCTTCCACCCAGGTTTCCTACATCAGACTTCAACCACCCAAGACCAATGATTTTCTGATTCATACCTGGCTCTCCGCATACCACCTTAGTGACCGGAGTTGAGAGCTCGACTTAAAGATATTATGCTACCGGAATCCTTGATCTCATGGCTTCCTTTTTTCTTACTTGTGTTACCCATTTTGGATTTTAACAGAATAAAGTTTGTTAAGGTTAAATAGTTGTCCATCTGAAGGACTATCTGAAATTCTGAGAAACATTTTCGGTGAATAAATCTCCACGCTATAAGAACCATCTTTAATCTCTAAACATTGTCCCTAGAGCTATAAAAAAGAGGTTCCGTTCTTTTTTAATACCAAACAAAATACCTGGATAAACACTGCTTCCAACCCCTGAGGATGACCAGTATCTCGAAGTTAATGCAAGTAGATTAACAACCCATGCATGCAGGGAGGATTCACTTAATTAAGTGAATGATTTGATCAGTCATTGATACTTATGCATGATATTTAAAAGAAATTCCTTGAATTTGGAGTTGAAAATAGGTTGCAATCTTTGTGCCTGAAACTCTATTTTTATTATTAACCAATGTTCTTTGGAAACTATAAGGCCCAGCTTAATGTTTTGGCTCTTTTTGTTATTATTATTATCTTTCTTGAAGATAGCATTAGAATCTCAGCTTTTATGGTCTTAGGTGAAAGGTTAATGGGAATGGAATCTAGTTTCTTTTTACCGTAAAATTTCATTCTTCTTGTTCTTTACTGCTATCAAAGATTTTGACTATTTTGTCCTCAAGTTTTGTGGCAGATCCATTGAAGTCCTTTTTAAGGACTTTGTAAAGGTTAATCACTAAATCTATGTGATACTCTGTCCTTTAATACTTTCGATAAGTTAGCGCAGATCAGTTACCAAATTTTTTGCTTGCTATCATTTTTCTCCATAATGATGTCGGTAATGTGAATTTATACTGTTCTCCAAATTTTACAAAATTGTATTTTTGTGTGGAAATGCAGTTTCTTCGGAGTGTGTTCAGCATAGACACAATTGTCAAACCTCTTCCTCCTGCAATGGCATATAATGTTTCTCGCAACTTGAGTTTCTTTACGCGAATCTTTACACAGTTCTTTGGTAAGATATATTATATATACATTACCTTGTTCATAATTGAATTACCTATATATCAGATATGAAAAATCAAGGTTTAACTACTGGTTCTCATGATTATATCATATTAACAGTTATAGACTACTAACATATGATTACCATTTTTTTAATTTTTCTTTTTTTATAAACACTTTCTGTTAATTTTGCACGCAATAGAAAATGAAGATTATAAATAGTTCGGAGAGCATTGGAGAACTGGGAAAGTGAACTCTGGACATCTTTTTCCAGTTACTGCCCTTCTAGTGAAGACTGTTGCTGAACAGAAACAAATAAGATTCTTTATTTTTTTTACTTAAAAATAACCCCATTTACTTTTTTGTTCTCTAATGGTTAGTAAATCACAATATAAGTCGGGAAGAATGTCATATAACTGTACATAATTTGGATGTGAAATGGAAATTAATTGGAGTAAAAAATCTGAGAATTGGCATATGACCCAAGCGTTTGTCATGGAATGATGGGATAGCCTCATATTATATGATATATCTAATATCTTTAAGACATGGACTGTTGCCTGAGTCTGGTGCCCCACATTAGCAATAGAGTCTGGTGCCCAACATCAGCAATAGAGTCTGGTGCCACTTCCTCAATACTCATTTTGTATCAATGTTGGAATTTGTATTTTTGTACCTCTGTTTCTGTCAGTCATGTGATCAGTTTTAACTGTTCTATCCACAGATCCAGAGGGAATTTCGAATGCTCAAAAATCACTTGGACTGGGACAAGAAGATAAAGTCCGTCAAGTTCGTTAAAAAAAAACCCTTTCTAGTTTGGCATGCCAGCTGTTAATCTATTGAATCTGAACTTTGTATTCACAATGTATAACTGTTATGTTTCGACTCAATTAAGAAGTTTGAACATTGCCAGGGGTTGCTCCCTTTTAATCAATGATCTGAATTTTCCTAGTGTTATTTTAGTCGGTGTCTTGTTATGTGATTGTTCAGCTAAATGGTTTTATTAGATCTTCTAGTTTTGTTGCGTTAGTGTTCAGCTAAATGGTTATAGACCATGTAGTTGTATGGTGGTGTTGCTGCTATTGTACTTCTAAGCTGTTGTAAGTTGTAACATGTACATTTGCTATTGAAGTATTAATTTACACAATAGCAATGTTTGGTTGTAGATTCCTTTATTAGTTAATACCCAAACTAAAAAGCCATCCCCATCCATACATGGTGGTCGTATCTTTTGCTCCAAATTGTAGGTTCTATTTGAGTTTGGGTGAGCACCAAATTAACATTAGAGCAAGTAGTTAGAGCATCTCCGATGGGAGAATTCCAAAAAATCCTACAGTGGCAAATATTTTAGATAATTTATATAAATTTTGAATCTCCAACCATGCAAAATTCTTGATTATAATTATAGCCAATATTTTCGCGTTGGTAAATTTGTCGAACCTATCAAGAGTTGTAACAATGCTGTACATATAAATTTTATTAGAGAGTAGGGAACCTAAAATACATATTAAGTAAATTTCCTGAGATATATGTATTTTAAATGTAAATATGGGGTGGGCAATTTTGTAAAATCAAGATTTGTTTAAAATTTTATTAATTAGCTTTGCGGACCCAATAAATTTTAAAGGATTTTATTCATATCTCAGGAAAGTAACCTGAGATATAGTCAATCTGTTATATTTTATTAATATAGCCAATCCGTTGGAGCACAACATCTCATAGACTCGATAAAATTTAGCCAATGATTATTTTGTATTATTTTAGGCAACAATTTAGCCAATATTATTGGAAATGCTCTTATTATTGCTTAATTTTGGCGAACCAATTTAAAAGCAAAATGCTTGATTGTAAAAAAATTAAAAAATAACCATTCATATTAGTTAATGGAGTATGGTAATGAAATAAAAATTTTAGTTTTGATTTGTTAGTTTTTTTTAGATTGCAACATACATGTTAAAACACATTATTAGTAGTGATAAAATAAAAAATATTTTCTATTATGAATTCTTATACTCACGACAAATAAAATAGTGATGTTTCAAAAACAATAAATTTATAATTTGTTTAAATTAGTCATCCGATTCCAGACATTTCTTAAACATAAGAATATATCAAACGTGAGAATCCTTGAATTTAATTATCTCTTCTTGAATTAGATTTTACTATCATCTTATGTAACATTTCATGCAAGATTTTAACAAAATATAATCTAATAATATATAGATAACTGAAAACTACTGGATTTAAAATTTAGATAATATTTATATCATTTACATGTATATCTAAAATGAAAAAAATAGAATTTGATTGAAATATTATAACATTATAGTTTTATAAGATATTTTCTAAAATATAATTTAACATAATTTTTTTTCATTTCCTTCAAAATAATTGAATTAACTTTAGCCAATTATAGTTACAATATCCACAACATTTTATATTTCTAAAAAGTATAATAACTATATACTATAACTCTTAATGTCAAAAAATTATCTAAAAATTTACTTACGTCTGGTATTATAAAAAACGGAATTCGGAACAAAGCGGTTAAGGTACGAAACAGGGATTAATCGGATAATCGAAAAATAATCGAAAAGATTAATCGGATCACTAATCGGAATCAATTTAATATTATTTTATATATAAAATTATTTTTAATACATACAATATAAAATTTTGTATAAATATTTCATAAAATTTATATTTAATATATTTTTTTCAAAGTTTTGACCAAACTTTACCGTTTTTTTTTATCGAATTAACCGTTTATTAACCGAACTATCCGCTTATTAAGCGATTTTTACAAAAAACGAATTTTATGTCGATTTTACTAAAATCCACTTGAAAAACAATAGAATAGTAATTAATCAACGATTAATCTCAGTTTCTGAATTGTGTTACATTCAAATCTTGAATGAGTAGATACAATGTCTATACTATACTATTATAAGCAAAACAAACTCTATTTGGTTGGTTGGTAGTTTGATCACTTATTTGGTACACTAAATATCAATCATTGGATTTTAAAATAGATTAATTAAAATCGTTGGATATAAATAAAATATTACATTAAAATAATAAAAATAAATATAAACAAATACAAAAAACAAGAAAAGGAAATTAAAACAAACACAACTTCTTCATCCTCGAACAACACTAGCAGATACAACCCATCCAATAATCTCCATACGTAATCACCACAATTTGTCTCGAGCCCACCCTCTAATCTCCACCTTACCCCTCGCAACTATCAATTAGAATACTATCAAAAACGTATAATCATATTTTATTATCATCTATAATTTATATTATTACTAATTAATTAGCAAATATTAAAATTATAAATAATCAAATAAAAATATTAAGATAAAAATATTTAAAATATACACTTTTTTGGTATACTCAATAGCAACCGTTGGATTTTGAGATATATTAGTGAAAACCGTTAGATCTAATACTAGAAGAATATTCTTTTTCTAATATTTAAAATATTTTCATGGGTTAAGTTCAAATCCCACCAACAACATATCTTTATTAAACATATATATTATTTTATAAACTATTTTTAAGAGTTTGAGGTTCTATTCCCGTCAATATCATATTATAATAAAAAATTATTATTATTTTTTAATAAAGTATTATTACACATTTATTTCTTAATAAAGTATTTATTTATAAGAGTTTGAGGTTCTATTCCCGTCAATAACATATTATAGTTAAAAATTAAAACATTATCGTTTAAAATACTATCAAAAATGTATTATGATATTTTATTAACGTAAATAATTTTTTTTACTAATTATATATATATATATATATATATATATATATATATATATATATATGTAAATATGAGTAATAAGATAAAAAATTATTAAAAAAACATCCGTGCATCACACGAGTTATAAATTATATAGTTAAAAACTACATGAAATCTGGAAAACACTTATAATATAAAAAATTTTGTATAAAAATCGAAAAAAGGTCTACATGATTAGATAAATTTCACTCTTTCTACTAAATAAAAGTTAAAAAAAAACTATTTCTATGTAATATTTTTATATATACATATGTATTTGAAAGTAATAATTAAAATACGTAATTATAATAATATTTATGTTCATGAAATTTATAAAATTCAAAAAATATTTTAATAATAAAAACATATATACAACTTAAAATTTTAACGAAACATAATTAAACAGTTTACACACAACTGTGCATCGCACGGGTTATGGGCTAGTATTCATTTATATGTATACTAGCCTATAACCGTGCAAAGCATGGGCTACCATATATTATTATAATGAATTAATATATGAATTATTTGATTTAATATAAAATTTTAATTTATTTTAATAAATGTTATTATTAATTTTAAATTTACATATGTCCCATACTTAGTTTCATTATATAAATAAATATCATAAATTTTATTTTATTTTTAAATTTATTGTTAAATATCTTAAGAATTCAATAGATATTTTAAAAAATTATTTAGTGTAACCTAAAATCGTAGAAGAAAGAATCGTAGGAAGAAGTTTGTGCAGACGATAATTCTAACCGGGATATAATTGAAAACGTTCATAATTCTATAAACCATGTGATTTTTTTATTTTTAATAGATTATATATAATTTAACTGAATTTGGAATTTTTAACACGTTTATTAAATTTTTTAAAAATATATTTGTATGCTTTAGTTCGTTGGTTAGTTGGATAACGCCATCCTAAAATGTTTGTTAACACCTCCCAAACAATAAAAAACAAATCAAAATGTATTTAATTTTAATTAAAAAAAATAAACCACATATTTTACTTACTATTTCGATTATATTTTCATTAGAATTCTCCACCATTATATCCCGGTTACACTAAATAAATTTTTTAAAGTATCTATTGAATTCTTAAGATATTTAATAATAAATTAAAAAATAATGTTAAATTAATGATATTTATTTATGTCATGAAATTAAATATGGAACATATGTAAATTAAAAATTAAAATTATTAATTGGGATATAATTGAAAACGTTTATAATTCTATAAAACATGTGGGATTTTTTATTTTTAGTAAATTATATATAATTTAACTGAATATGTTTTTATAATTTTTTAAAAATATATTTTTGCGCCTTGGTTCTTTGGTTAGTTGACCCGTGCAAAGCAGGAGCTATCATATATTATTATTGTGAACTAATATATTAATTATTTGATTTAATATAAATTTTTAATTTATTTTATTATTAATTTTAAATTTACATATGTTCCATACTTAGTTTTATGACATAAATAAATATCATTAATTTTAAAATTAATTTAATTTTAAATTTATTGTTAAATCTTAAGAATGCAATAGATATTTTTTAAAAATTATTTAGTATAACCTAAAATCATAGAACAAAGAATTGTAGGAAGAAGTGTGTGCGGGCGATCATTCAAATCGAGATATAATTGAAAACGTTAATAATTCTATAAACATGTGGTTTTTTATTTTTAATAAATTATATATAATTTAACCGAATCTGGAATTTTTAACACGTTTTTAATTTTTTAAAAATTTATTTTTGTGCCTTATTGGTAAATAATATCTTAAAAATTCAATAGATATTTTTTAAAAATTATTTAGTATAACTAAAATCGTAGAAGAAAGAATCGTTGGAAGAATGTGTGTGGTTGATGATTCTAATCGGGATATAACAAAAAACGTTTATAATTCTATAATATATGTGATTTTTTATTTTTAATAAATTGTATATAATTTAATTGAATTTGGGTTTTTTAACA
The DNA here is from genome assembly GCA_036435485.1 of Saposhnikovia divaricata. Lineage (NCBI taxonomy): Eukaryota > Viridiplantae > Streptophyta > Magnoliopsida > Apiales > Apiaceae > Saposhnikovia > Saposhnikovia divaricata. The sequence goes on along the minus strand of JAZHRN010000145.1, from coordinate 2,265,651 downwards.
CATTTTTTAATTTTTTAAAAATATACTTTTGTGGCATATTGGTAAATTTTGTTGTTTAAAATAAATTAATTAATATTTTTATTACAATTTTTTTAACTTGTTATTTTTAGGAAGATGTTAACAATTTTTTTGGAAAACAGAGCGTTGATTGAGATTGAAGTAGTCGTTTACTGGTATTACCCGACCCGCAGATAGAGATGATTATTTTTCTCCTTAGTTTATCATTCATTTTGTTTTTTAATGGACTCATTTATCTCGATTTTAATGAGAGAAGAAAGAGTCCTGAAGGAATTTTAATGTCATCAACTGGAAGAGTTTGTATACGTTTTTTGCTTCATTTATTAATTAATAAATTAAATGTTTTTTTGGAAGACTTAAAATTTGTTTTAGGAAGGTGTTAACCAACTAACCAACCAATTATGCCCTATTTCGCTTATTATATTCTAACTAGCTTATAACCCGTGCAATGCACGGGTTTCTTATATTATATTATAAATTTTATTTAATATTATAATTATGTTTTTATATAATCATTATTTTAATAATTTTTTAATTTTAATTTAATATATTTAACATACTCATGTTTATAAATTATACTAATGTTTCCTTATTATAAACAACGTATACGATTTTTAATATATTTTATTAATAATTGAGAAATATGCTGTGATATTTTCGGGTATATATTAGTTATTGTAAGATTTGTTGTAAATTAAAAAGGTAACGTGTTTTAATTATAAAGGAAATATTAATGATTGAAAGATATGATACGATTGATCTTTTTATGTGTTTATATAAGGTAATATCTTCAACTAAAATTAAATGTGAAAAAGGCAATCGACTAATTACCATTAAATATATTATGTTATTATTTATTTTAGGTGTTATATTTTTCTTGAAAATTATGGTTTGATATTTTCGGGTATATATTAATGATTGTAAGATTTGTTTGAAATTAAAAAGGTAACGTGTCTTAATTCGAAAGAAAAATATTAATGATCGAAAGATATGATACGATTAATGTTTTTAGTTGTTTATAAAAAGTAACATGTTTAACTAAAATTAAATGTGAAAAAGGCAATCGACTAATTACCATTAATTTTATTATACTAATGTGAAAAAGGCAATCGACTAATTACCATTAATTTTATCATGTTAATCGACTAATTACCATTAATTATAACGTGTTTTAATTCGAAAGGAAAGACTAAGGATGGAAAGATATGATACGATTGATGTTTTTATGTGTTTATAAAAGCTAATATCTCGACTAATTACCATTAATTATATTATGTTATTATTTATTTTAGGTGTATTTGTTTTTCTTTATAATGAATGGTAAATAAGTAAATTCACTCAGTACCAAAAAACAGGTACCAAAACTTTCAATGTTTCGGCTTTTATATAATAGTATAGATTTGTAATTGTGTGAGATTTTTATTGTTTATTATATAGTTTTAGTTTGTTTTCACTTTGTTAATTTATAATTTGTTGTAAATTTGTTAATAAATATGTGAATTTATAAAATTATTAAAAATGATTTTGAAAATATTTGGTTTCCAAGTGATTGAAAGAGTGTAAAAAAGTTGGGTTTAACTTAATTTTAACTCAAATATAACTAAATGAGTATGTAACTGAATATTAATTGGAGTGTAATTAAAAGAGTTTGTTATTAAGTTAAATACGTGGTTTATCTTTTGTAAAATAACATTTTATATGTATTTTAATTTATTTTTTCATTTTAGGAAGGTGTTAGCAACATTTTTGGGAAGGTGTTAACCGACCGACCAACCAACCAATTATACCATGTTTCGTTTATAATAGTATAGTATAGATTTTAGGAAGGTGTTAGCAACATTTTTGGGAAGGTGTTAGCCGACCGACCAACCAACCAACCAATTATACCATGTTTCGTTTATAATAGTATAGTATAGATTTTAGGAAGGTGTTAGCAACATTTTTGGGAAGGTGTTAACCGACCGACCAACCAACCAATTACACCACGTTTCGGTTATAATAGTATAGTATAGATATATAATAAGAGTAAGAGGGATAATAAGCGAGTACTACCATAGGTCAAGGGTTCGACTCTCACTAGCAACATAATTAAATTTAATATTTGTAACTTTAAATATAATAATAAAATATATGATAAAATTTACTTTTCAAAATTCATTAATCATCTGTTAAATTTAATATTGCAAATTCATTAATCATCTATTAAATTTGATATTAGTACACGCCAAAAATTTAGTTTTCATGATAGTATTGAAAAATTGCGAGTACATAAGCACGGAGCAGCCCTCATCTCTTCTATAGAAACAACTATCTTTGGTTTTCGGGATCTTATCCATAATTTTGGTCATTGTACCACCAAAATAATCTCAACCATCGAATCTAAAATTTTTAAAAATAGACGATCAAGGTTACATCAAATTAAAAAAAATTATAATATAAAAAGGATATAATTAGAAAGGGTTGAATTAGAAGTGAATTTTAAAAAGAAAATTATAATCTAAAAAGAATATAATTAAAAAAGGTTGTATTAGAATTGAATTTTAAAAAGAAAATTATGATCTCAGAAGGATATAATTAAAAAAGGTTGTATTAGAATTAAATTTTATTTATTTTTTATTAGTATCAATAAAAATATTCATATTTACTATTTGAGCTCTATCTTGAGATCTATAAATTAGATTTGGATAATTTTATAATCTACGCGAAACGCATAAATTTATCTTTAATTTAATGATGAATTAATAATTATTATTCAAATGGAAAATAATCAGAATCTTAAGAGAAAATATAATTACGAATTTTTACATTATTCCTATTCAATGTAGAAGTCCTACATTGATAATGATATTCAATGTTGAAAACCTAATTATATATGATTAATTATATGATTTAAATCATTGACATACACCTTTTCGTATTTCAATATAAACACACTTTTTAGTTTATAACATATTAAAATATAAAATATTTTTTTGTGCTAGAACCAACGGTTTTCATATATTTATTTTAAGATTTAACGGTTCTTATTAATTTTTTTCGTACGAAGGACCAACTACCGATTATCAAAGTTTTGGACAAAATTCCTCTTACACTTATTGTTAGAATTGTATTTTGTAGTTAGTAGAACTATTTTCAAATAATAACAATGATTTTGGACAAAATTCCTCTTACACTTATTGTTAAAATTGTATTTTGTTGTCAGTAGAATTATCTTCAAATAATAACAAGGATATTTTGATAATCAAAATATATTATAAGTAAAATTCATAAATCGAATAGAATTTTCAACGTAAAATATTGTCAGTTTCTTTTCTCTATTATTTCTGTGTTGATTTGATTGAAAAATAATCGTTAAACCATCAATAAATTAAAGTTTATTTTGTTAATTTCATGTGGACTATGAAATCGTTCAAATCAAATTTTAAGAATTCAAGATAGAATACAAATATTAATTCGAACATGTATAATCTTATATATATATATATATATATATATATATATATATATATATATATATATATATATAGGTCATTGCTCCATAAAGAACACCCTTATATAACAAACAATAAAGAACACCCTTATATAACAAACAATAAAGAACACCATAGATCTAATAGATCCATTGGCCCCGCTAGGGACACCCAATACAAAAAGTTGTTATTTTTTTACCCTCTATCTATCCAGCACAAAAAAAATCAAAAAATCACTGTTCATGATGACGTCACTGATGACGTCATCATGAACAGTAACTTTTTAAAATTTTTTTTGTTGGATGGACAGAGGGTAAAAAAATAACAACTTTTTGTACTGGGTGGCCCCGCCAGGGGCATTGGATCTATTAGATTTAAGGTGTTCTTTATTGTTTGTTATATAAGGTGTTTGTTATGGAGTGCAACTCTATATATATATATATATATATATATATATATATATATATATATATATATATATATATATATATATATATATATTAACCCGTGCGATGCACGGCTTTCTTAAATTTAAATAACTTTTTATTTATATTTTAATAATTATTTATCTCATATATTACTTAATACAATATTGGCATAATATATATTATTGAATAATAATCGTTTAATTATATGATATATTGTTCGAATTATGACTATATTTTGTCATAATAATATAAATATAAATGGAAGTATCTTATATATTTACATTCAAATTTTTTGTTGATATTATCATATTCAAATTATGATTTCATAATAATCCATAATGTAATTTGTTTAAGATAGAATTTAATATTAATTTGTAATTGTGTGAAATTTTTATTGTTTATTACATGGTTTTAGTTTGTTTTCACTTTGTTGATTTATAATTTGTTGTAAATTTGTTAATAAATATGTGATATTAAAATTATTTAAATTGATTTTGAAAATATTTGGTTTCCAAGTAATTGAAAGAGTTTAAAAAGTCGGGTGTAGGTGAATAATTTTAACTCAAATAATATACTATATTATAAAAGATGAAATATTAAAAGTTTTGGTACCTGTTTTTTGGCACGGTACGGTACTTACCTTATTAATTTATTATACATTATTATCCTTAATTATTTTACTTAATTATTAAAAATAAACACAATTTTTTCACAAAATATTACACGCATCTCTCAACACTTCTACTAAATTAAAACTAAACACTTACCTTTTTGAGCTATTACCTTTTCTAATTTTTCAAATTAAATATCTTCTTTCAAAAAATATGATCGTTCTAATTAATGAAATAAACTAATAATATTATAATTACTAATAACTAACTGATTAACTTTTCCAGCTAAAAGATAATATATTTTTTAATATTTTTTAACTAAAATATATCATTTTCAAACTTATTTTTATACTTAATTATCTTTACTCAAATATTTATTATTAGTAAAAACATGTTGTTTTACTTTATTATCCTTAATGATTTTACTTAATTATAAAAAAAAAACACAATATTTTCTCAAAATATTACACGCAGCTCTTTCCAATACTTCTCCTAAATAATAACTAACCAATTACCTTTTTCAACTTTTCTAACTAAAATATCGTCTTTCAAAAAATATGACCATTCTAATTAATGAATAAACTTTGGTATTTTACTTAAATATTAATTATTGGTAAAAACATGTAGTTCTATTTTATAAAATAAAATAACGATATTATAATTCCTAATAACTAACAAATTACTTTTCAGTTTCTAACTTCTCTGACTATAACCTATCCTTTCCAAAAATATCACGTGCCATTCTATTTAACGAAATTAACTAATAAAATTATGAGAAAAAGGACCATTAACCTCAGGAAAGTTTCCTGAGATACTTTATAAAATAAGGTTTAAAACTTACTGGGCCTGCATGGCTAATTAATAATATTGTAAAATTTTAAACAAATCCTGATTTTACAAAAATGTCCACCCCATATTTGCATATAAAATTTGTGTATCTAGGAAACTTACCTAAGACATAATCTCTAAAATTATAATTACTAATAACTATTTGATTACCTTTTTCAGCTAAAATGTAATATATTTTCTATTTTTTCTAAATAAAATATCTCATTTTCAAACTAAAATATCTCATTTTCAAACTTTCTTTTCTTACTTAAGTATCCTTACTTAAATATTTATTATTGGTAAAAACATGTTATCTTTTCTATTTTTTTAATAACTGATTAATTTCATTTTTAGGTAAACATGTAATCTTTTATATTCTAAAAATATTACGGGCAATTATATTTAATGAAATAAAATAATATTACTATGATTACTAATAACTAACAAATTACATTTTCAACTAAAACATGTTACCTTTTATATTTTCTCTTACTAAAATCTATCATTTTCCAATAGTATCACATATAATTTTTATTCAATAAAATAATACCATAATAATTAATAATTGACTGATTACCTTTTTTAAGCTAAAACGTATCATCTTATCAATATTTTTTAACTAATTTTTCCTTTTTAAAAAAACAATATGGCCAATATATGTATATATATATATGTAATTATTTTAAAATCTTATTATTTAAAAATGTAATTTACAAAATTCATATCATAAAAAATTCATTCGAATTATTGATAAAAATCATATAATAGTAAAAAAAATCCGTGCATTGCACGGGTTTTAAGCTAGTATAACTAAAAGAGTATGTAATTGAATATTAATTGGAGTGTAATTAAAAGAGTTTGTTATTAAGTTAAATATGTGGTTTATGTTTTGTAAAATAAAATTTTATTTGCATTTTAATATATTTTTTCATTTTTGGAAGGTGTTAGCAAACTTTTTAGGATGGTGTTAATCGACCAACCAGCCAATCAATTATACCATCAAATTATGATTCCATAATAATCCATAATGTAATATTTGTTTAATATAGAATTTAATATTAATTTGTAATTGTGTGAAATTTTTATTGTTTATTATATAGTTTTTTTTATTTATAATTTGTTGTAAATTTGTTAATAAATATGTGATTTTAAAATTATTTAAATTGATTTTGAAAATATTTGGTTTTCAAGTAATTGAAAGAGTCTAAAAAAGTTGGGTGTTGAAGAATTTTAACTCAAATATAACTAAAACAGTATGTAATTGAATATTAATTAGAGTGTAATTAAAAGAGTTTGTTATTAGGTTAAATATGTGGTTTATTTTTTGTAAAATAAAATTTTATATGTATTTTAATTTATTTTTTCATTTTTGGAAGGTGTTAGCAAACTTTTTGGGAAGGTGTTAACCGATCGACTGACCAACCAATTATACCCTGTTTCGCTTATAATATTATAGTATATATATATATATATATATATATATATCAATTTTTTAACAATAATTGGATAGGTAAATTAATAACATATAAGATTTAAAAAATTCATAAAATTATAAATTATAAATATTAAAAAAGAAGATAGTATAGATAGATAGATGTTGGTTTTTGCATCGGTTTCGGTAAGTTTGAGTACAAAATTAGTGATAATCAGAAGTTTTGGAAATTGTAATTAAGCTAGGATAAAATTTCTTCGGGGGAAAAAAAAGAAGCTAGGATAAATTAACAAAAGAGTAAAGTGCACTTTGTGTACCTGAACTTTGGGCAGGACACCACTTGAAATACCATAGTTCAGAAATTGCCATGGGCAATACGGAACAAAGTAACTTTTTACAGAGAGTGTACTACCGTCTATTTATGTGTAAAAACTCAACTCAACTCAACGTACTCAGTATATCCCGCATGAGCAGGGTCTGAGGGGGGTAGGATGTACGCAATCATGCCCCTACCCAAAGGTAGAGAGATTGTTTCCGGTTTTTGACAACGGCGTCATATGCCCAGGGGTAAAACAGACATTTGCACTGCAGATTGCGCGGGACAGAAGAAGTACGCGGGAATTACCTGAACTTATAAACCCTAATTACACCTATATATACAACAGACCAGCCCCCTTTCTAAGTACAAACCCTAATTGATTCTATAACCTCAAAAATGGAGGCCAGACGTCGTAGCGATGAAGAAATCGATATCATCTTGGACCTTGCTTGCTACTGCGACCAGATGAGTGTAATGAAGACTCAATGGTTTGGGCCAAATGTAGGGAGGCGATTCAGGGCATGTCCTAACAACAGTTGCGGCTACCAGGAATGGATTGATGACCAACATGGGCCTCGCACTCTAGAGATTATTAAGGAGTTGCAGGAGTCTCGGCTGGAGAGTGATGAATGGTATAACCGCAGGATTGTTCGTATGAGGGAGAGGCATCAAGCTGAGATGTTACAGTTGAAGTCTAAGCAACAGTGTGTAGCTATTATTGGGCTGTTTATGCTTGTTAATTTGATGATGAATATGGCTTTGAACACAATGAGGGATGACACCGAAGTTGAGGACGATGACTACGATTCTGTTGATGAGTGAAGCTTTGGTTAGGTTCTTCTCAATGTCATTGTCTGTATTATGCCAAAGGTTTGTTAGGATTGAAGCTGTGGATAGTTTGTTGTAGGGATGTTAAGTTTGTTGAATGTGACTGTTCAATGTTTAGCTTTGGTCTGTAATGGAACCATTTTGTTTAGTGCATTGTTGTTGTTGCTATGTACCTTCTTTGAACATAAAATCCAAATCTAAGTGACAATACAGTTTGTAAATAAAAGACACTATGCTGTTAAAAATGCTTACACATTGCACCTAATAATACCTAATGAAACCAAAGATGTGTAATCAGTAACAAAAGGTATGCTTGATTTCATTACAAGCCAAAAGGTTCTTACAAGGTTCGAAAGAGACCATCAAAAGAGACCATCAAAAGAGACCATTACAAGGTTCGAAAAGAGACCATTAAAAGAGGCCATTACAAGGTTCATAGAGATCATTACAGACCATTAAAAAGGTTGTTAAACACCATAATTCAAAATAACCCTAATGAGTTAAATAGATGACTGCTTCCAAATTGGCTTTTGTTTCAGCCTGCTTTCTCTTTTCTTTTTAGCAAGCTCCAGGTTCTTCAAAGTTGTAACCTTGCTCTTGTCCTTAGTTGTAAAGCTCAGGAGCTGCACACCAAGAGGTTGTTGCTTGCTTCTGGATTGTTTGGTGTTTGAGAAGTGTTGGGGTTGGTAAACACTCCTCCACTACACCAAACTGGCAAATTACTAACAGATAAAAAAAGCCATTAGTAACGGATATATCCGTTACTAATTAGTAACGGATATATCCGTTACTGATGGCATTAGTAACAGATATATCCGTTACTAATTAGTAACGGATATATCCGTTACTAATGTGTCAGATATCCGTTACTAATTAGTAACGGATATATCCGTTACTAATTCTATGTATCCGTTACAAATTAGTAACGGATATATCCGTTACTAATATTAAATATCTATTACTAATTAGTAACGGATACATAGAATTAGTAACGGATATATCCGTTACTAATTAGTAACGGATATATCCGTTACTAATGCACATATATCCGTTACTAATATTATATATCCGTTACTAATTAGTAACGGATATATAATATTAGTAACGGATATATCTGTTACTAATTAGTAACGGATACATAGAATTAGTAACGGATATATCCGTTACTAATTACTAACGGATATCCGTTACTAATTAGTAACGGATATATCCGTTACTAATGCACATATATCCGTTACTAATTAGTAACGGATATATCCGTTACTAATTCTATGTATCAGTTACTAATTAGTAACAGATATATCCGTTACTAATATTATATATCCGTTACTAATTAGTAACGGATATATAATATTAGTAACGGATATATCTGTTACTAATTAGTAACGAATACATAGAATTAGTAACAGATATATCCGTTACTAATATTAGTAACGGATATATCCGTTACTAAGGAATAATATATCTATTACTAATTTAATACTTTTAAAAGATTTATATTATAAAATCACATCAAATAAGCTTGTAATTTTTTAATTTTTTGTGTATATCACTAAAATCATTAGATATTAACAACCGTACGGTTGGATCGTCGAAAAAAGATTTTAAAAATATTGTTTTGTGCAATCGGGACGATACTAGATATCGTGAGTATTGTTTTTTGGAGATTTATATTATAAAATCACATCAAATAAGCTTGTAATTTTTTAATTTTTTGTGTATATCACTAAAATCCTTAGATATTAACAGCCGTATGGTTGGATCGTCGAAAAAATATTTTAAAAATATTGTTTTGTGCAATCGGGACGATACTAGTTATCACGAGTATTGTTTTTCGGAGATTTATATTATAAAATCACATCAAATAAGCTTGTAATTTTTTAATTTTTTGTGTATATCACTAAAATCCTTAGATATTAACAACCTTATGGTTGCATCGTCGAAAAAATATTTTAAAAATATTGTTTTGTGCAATCGGGACGATACTAGTTATCGCGAGTATTGTTTTTCGGAGATTTATATTATAAAATCACATAAAATAAGTTTGTAATTTTTTAATTTTTTGTGTATATCACTAAAATCATTAGATATTAACAACCTTATGGTTGCATCGTCGAAAAAATATTTTAAAAATATTGTTTTGTGCAATCGGGACGATACTAGTTATCGCGAGTATTGTTTTTCGGAGATTTATATTATAAAATCACATTAAATATGCTTGTAATTTTTTAATTTTTTGTGTATATCACTAAAATCATTAGATATTAACAACCTTATGGTTGCATCGTCGAAAAAACATTTTAAAAATATTGTTTTGTGCAATCGGGACGATACTAGATATCGTGAGTATTGTTTTTTGGAGATTTATATTATAAAATCACATCAAATAAGCTTGTAATTTTTTAATTTTTTGTGTATATCACTAAAATCCTTAGATATTAACAGCCGTACGGTTGGATCGTCGAAAAAATATTTTAAAAATATTGTTTTGTGCAATCGGGACGATACTAGATATCGCGAGTATTGTTTTTCGGAGATTTATATTATAAAATCACATCAAATAAGCTTGTAATTTTTTAATTTTTTGTGTATATCACTAAAATCCTTAGATATTAACATCCGTACGGTTGGATCGTCGAAAAAATATTTTAAAAATATTGTTTTGTGCAATCGGGACGATACTAGTTAGCGCGAGTATTGTTTTTCGGAGATTTATATTATAAAATCACATCAAATAAGCTTGTAATTTTTTAATTTTTTGTGTATATCACTAAAATCATTAGATATTAACAACCTTATGGTTGCATCGTCGAAAAAATATTTTAAAAATATTGTTTTGTGCAATCGGGACGATACTAGTTATCGCGAGTATTGTTTTTCGGAGATTTATATTATAAAATCACATCAAATAAGCTTGTAATTTTTTAATTTTTTGTGTATATCACTAAAATCATTAGATATTAACAACCTTATGGTTGCATCGTCGAAAAAACATTTTAAAAATATTGTTTTGTGCAATCGGGACGATACTAGTTATCGCGAGTAGTGTTTTTTGGAGATTTATATTATAAAATCACATCAAATAAGCTTGTAATTTTTTAATTTTTTGTGTATATCACTAAAATCATTAGATATTAACAACCTTATGGTTGCATCGTCGAAAAAACATTTTAAAAATATTGTTTTGTGCAATCGGGACGATACTAGTTATCGCGAGTAGTGTTTTTTGGAGATTTATATTATAAAATCACATCAAATAAGCTTGTAATTTTTTAATTTTTTGTGTAAACCAAACCAAACCAAACATACCCAGTATATCCCGCTCAGAGCAGGGTCTGGGGAGGGTAGGATGTACGCAGACCATACCCCCACTTTTAGAGCGGGGAGGCTGTTTCCGTGAAGACCCTCGGCTGAGGAGGGTAGGATGTACGCAGACCATACCCCCACTTTTTAATTTTTTGTGTATATCACTAAAATCATTAGATATTAACAACCTTATGGTTGCATCGTCGAAAAAATTATTTTCGTTTTTTTAAAAATAATTATTTTCGATTTTTTTAAAAATAATTATTTTCAATTTTTTTAAAAAATAATTATTTTCAATTTTTTTAAAAAAATAATTATTTTCGATTTTTTAAAAAAATTTAATTATTTTCGATTTTTTAAAAGAATAATTATTTTCGTTTTTTTTAAAAATTATTTTCGATTTTTTTAAAAAAATAATTATTTTCGATTTTTTAAAAAAAATAATTATTTTCGATTTTTTAAAAAAATTTAATTATTTTCGATTTTTTTAAAAAATTAATTATTTTCGTTTTTTAAAAAAAATAATTATTTTCGATTTTTTAAAAAATAATAAATATTTTCAAATTTTTTAAAAAAAAATTATTTTCGATTTTTTAAAAAATATTATTTTCGATTTTTTAAAAAAAAATTAATAATTTTTGATTTTAAAAAAAAAAAAATTCGTTTTTTTAATTATAATTTTTTTCGTTACTAATCTATTTGTAACGGATATATCCGTTACTAATCTATTTGTAACGGATATATCCGTTACTAATTAGTAACGGATATATCTGTTACAAAATTTAAAAAAAAGCAATTGTGACGGACGATTAGTAACGGATATATCCGTTACTAATGTCATTAGTAACGGATATATCCGTTACTAATGGCCAGTTTTGGTGTAGTGCTCCCTGGCTGCCTTCACCTAAAGTTGAGGTTTTTCTTCCAGTGCCTATATTGGCTTGTTCAGGAGTTGTCAAATTCACTTCTGTTCCACTTTGATCCTCTTTGCCCTTCTTGGTCTTTTTGTTGTTCTGCTTCTCACATCCATTAGCCCTATCATGTGCCTGTCAACACAAAAGCATATGCATTAAGTTAGCAACTAACATAGAGAATTATGAGTGCAAGAAGAAATCATAACCATACCCTAGCTGGACAAGTCCTTGTGTTGTGAGAATATTCAGTGCAATAACTGCACTTGATCTTGGTGTTCTGTCTTTTTAACCTAGTTGCACCAGGTGTTGTAGCATCATTTGTCTTATTCCTACTTTTTTTTGGCCTTCCTGTCTGAACCTTCACCACAGGGGGTTGAGGTCTGGGGTACTCAGTCCTAGACCATTCTTCTTCACCACATATGGGTTCAAGGGTGTGGCTGTAGCAAGCAATGAAAGTGTCCTTTGAGTAGCATTCATGAAAAAATTCCTCATATTTCCTTTTTGACCATGCAATGCAAGCACATGCATGGTAGCAGGGTATTCCACTCAACTCCCACTTTTTGCATGCACACTTTTTAGCATCCAGGTCCACTACCATCTGATACCCCCTTCAGACATGGTGACCAAGTATTTTGCCCCCCCAGACCAGATCACATGGCACCCTTTAGTCATTTCAACAGCCTTAATAGACAACTCATACACATTAGACATGATTCTAATGTAAAATAAATAAAAAGGCAGAATAATGCATCAAAAGGCTTACTTGTTTAATCTCCTCATAGCATTGGGACAGATAGGGTTCAAAGCATAACTGTTAATCATTTTGTCCCTTCTTTTTTGGATTCTTGTCATGACATCTATATGTATGGCTTGTAGTATAGACAGTATAGGAAGATCTCTAAGCACTTTTGCACTGGGAAACAACTGGCCCAGCTGAAATTTAGGATTGCCCATCTCAGCTTTATCAAACACTGGCCAACTTATCTCATCCTCATCAGTGGAGTTGGCAGCCATTCTTTCCTCTTCACTATCATAGAAAATAGAGTCACTAGAGGAACCCATATCCTCATTTGTCCCCATCTTTGTGGCACTCTCTTTCTCTTTCTCTTTGTTACACTCAGCTTTCTGACCCTCCTTAGTAGCTTTCTTACCCTCCTTAGTAGTACCCTCCTTAGCAGCTTTCTTACCCTCCTTAGTAGCTTTTGCAGTCTCTTTAGCAACCTTCTTCTTTGCTCTTTCCTTCTTGTAGTAAGCCACATCTTCATCTGTACTGTCCTCATTTGAAGTGTCAGAATGGAATGAGTCATCACTCAGTTCATCATGTTGGTTTACCACATAGTCTTCATCTTCCGAGTCACTGTCATTGTAGCTTGCATTCTCATCGTAGCCACCATCCTCATCAAACATTTCTCTGACAAAATCTCTATCATATTCAACCTCAACAAATTCCAAGTCTGGATCTTGTGATGAAATATAGCTCTGTGATGGAATTTGGCTTTCCTGAGCTAGAGGCTGGAATTCAACAGCAAACACTAACACCAATCTAGAAGGTGGCACCAGTTCACACATTTCGAAAACATCAGTATCATTCTCTAAGGTCCAAACACCATTAATCCAATCAGTTTTAGGGAACTTATAGTAGTACATTTCACACCCAAAAACCCCACGCTCCTTTAACATACCACCCAGTTCTAACATGGACATCTTGTCTACATCACAGAAGTTCACATAGTCAAAATCACCACCAACATACTGTCTTGGATTCTCTGTCATTACCCCCCCATGATATAGTTTTATAGTAAACAACTCAGGTGATGGAACATTGACACACAAAACAAACAGAAGTGGGGTTTCAAAACAAATACAGATCGAATAGACATAAACAAATGAATGAACAAATCAATTGGGACCACAAAATTTAAAAAACCCTAATTACTCGCAGAAACCAATAAAACACCCAAACTCATTACATCTAAAACCGTCAACAACATGATTAAAGTATGAACACCATTTAAAAAACCCTAATTACATAAACAATACCCCTAATTTTACTTAAACCCTAAATACGAAAAGGATGCTTACATGTATACTGTGGGGCCTCATTTGGAGCAAATCTGTCTTTTTCTTCTCTTGGTCGAACAACCCAAGCCATCGTCTTCTGTCTCCTCTCTAAGCACAAACTTCTCTTGATTAAAGTGTTCTACTGATTAAAGCTATTCTTGATTAAAGTTTGCAGCTGTACAAGAAAGGGCGGCAAGAAGACATATAAAGTACCGCCCAAATGCTAGGGCAAATGTCTGTTTTACCCCTGGGCATATGACGCCGTTACACATAAATAGACCATAGTACACTCTCTGTAAAAAGTTACTTTGTTCCGTATTATCCGTGGCAGTTTCTGAACTATGATATTTCAAATGGTGTCCTGCCTAAAGTTCAGGTACACAAAGTGCACTTTACTATTAACAAAATTTAAAGTTGGATTTATATCATCACAATATAAATCAACAAATTGCAAGTAAGTTTTGAGAAAGAGAGGGTTTAGAAAGATGGAAGCGAAAATTGGGGAATTGGTGGACAAAGTGACGTCGTTTTTCAGCGGCGGCGATCAAATCCCTTGGTCTGACTCTGATATGGTCGTTGTTAGTACTCCTACTCTCCTTATCTTTCACTATGTGTTTATTTCTGCTTGTTTTTACACATTCAACTTCCATGACTACTGTTAATTCTTTGTTTGTTTTCGATTTAATTGCTGCATAGACCTTGAAGAAAATATTGTGAAATAATGAAAAGGCTCACATCAAGTCCATAAAAAAGAAAAAAAAATGTCATTTTTCTCTAGTAGGGATGATAAAGTTAGTGGTGTACAAGCCATGTGTGACGAAAGAAACCGGTGGAGCCTCTCTGTTGGTGTAGACAACCCCTGGACTTTGATGAGAGAACAAGAGAGAGGGAGTGGCCATGTATTCTCTTAATTACTGAATCACAGAAATTAGAACGTGCTGTTGATTCTAATTCTGTCAACGGTTTCGGTAGATATTTATCTATTCACTTAATGTTTTGTTGATGACCAATAGGTTTGCAGGTTTGGTATAAAACTGAAGACTTAACAAATTATACATTGGACATGACTTGATCTTTGCAATTTAAGTCCCGTTTTTACTTTTGGTGAGGTAATTTGAACAAGTTATGCGAGTGGATGAGTAGTTAACAACAAGATCACAATTATCCCTCTTTATGAGTGCATCTGTAACGATCCCTTTGCTGCCTCCATCTGTTGTTATTCACCACCACAGTTCTACTCCAAATAGTGACAATTATCTCCAATCCGAGAACTGACAAACAATCCATGTTTTTACTGTTGCAACTCCCAGTCCCAAGAACAACTTAATCTACATTGCTTGCTCAAACAAAGGTGTTAATCTGCAAATAGCAAACCAAAAATAAATTCAATTTCCCTATCTTAATTCATTGTACTCCTATCTTTGCTACTTTAATATTGCTGTTTTGGATAAATATTGTTGGTGTGGTAGTTTTGTGTTGTGAACTGTTACTGTTGGGTACAATGTGCATGTTTTGATTCTCTTTCATTTGGTGCCTTGCATGGTATTCTATGGTCAAGTGCCAGGAGTTTTTAGTGGTTTTTACAGTAAAGCTTGTAGTAGTTGTTGACTATGTTACTCTTCTTACTCTTGGTTTCGGCTTCCGTACCCATGTCAATTATCGGACACGCGGACACACAACTCTATTTTGTTTCAGTTCTTTTAACTGAAATATGAGCATTTCGATCTAATGAAAGGCCCACATATGAGATGACTTCATAAAGAAAAAAGTAGGAGAAATGGGAAGAAGTAAGATGAGAAGAAGACACGTAACTTACAAAGTCTTTTGAAAATTCATGTTTAATTTGAGTTTTATTGTTAAATTTGGCTACCAAATTTTTTTAATATGCTAGGTAAACAAATAATCTATGCTGTGTTGCCGTAACTTGGACCAAATATAGGGCTGCATCCTCGAATACGTAATTTTTAGAAATGTTGAGTCCAACAATTTGTATACCTGAGTCTGAGTAAGTAATGTTCTGAATTCCAAACTGGTTTGTTCCTATCTAGTTGACATCGTAAGCGAATTGTCCATGTGACACTAGTGAATTTATCAATTTGGGGACGAATTTATTCACGATGGCACCATGTAAAGTCATTCATGCTCCTAAGTCCTAACTTTGCCAGCTAAAATTATGTCTTTATTATTGAGGGTTTGACAATTGTATGCAAGGAAGACTGGCAATGGTTTTTCAGTTGCAAGTTTACTCTGATATCAGTTATCACTTTTAGTTTTGAATTAATATTGTGATTTTTTTTTACCAATTTCATTCTCATTTGAAAACGTATCCTTCTGTATGGCATCTAAGTTCTGCATTTAATGTCCAAAACATAAATAAATGTAAGTACTTTTTCAGGGTTGTGAGAGGGAGGTTGCAGAGGCTGAGAAAGGTTCTTCTGATGAACTTAAAAATGAATGCAAAACGAGATTGTCATGGGCTCTTGTTCACTCGAGACGGCCGGAAGATGTACAGCGTGGAATTGCAATGCTTGAAGGTGACAAGTGGGCATGAAAACTGTTGATTGCTCTGTTTTCTTTCAATTATGTTCCTAACATTTTTTGTGGTCTTATTGTGGTACATCTTTGTAACTCGGTCATATGTGCAGCTTCATTAAGTGGCACTGGCAGTACCCCACAGCTAATGAGGGAAAAGTTGTACCTTCTAGCTGTTGGGTATTTCCGAAGTGGAGATTATCCTAGGAGTAGGCAACTGGCAGTGCGCTGTTTGGAGGTGTGTTCTAGTTTCTTTCCTGTTTTGGTTAAACTATGCCATTGTTAAGAGGCTGTTTACCTCATTTTACTCTTGAGTTTAGTAACTTTTGTGTAGTGGTAATCATGCAATTGTTTAGAGGCTATTGACCTTATTTCTGCTATTAAGTTACGATGTAGTTCTGCAATTAAGTTACTATGCAAGTAGTTACATGTGCATGGATGAATTGAGTAGCAAGTTCGTTTATTTGCTACTAATGTGCTTATAAAGATTCTGATTGTCTTCATGAAGTTGTAGCTGTACATTTTCTGTTCAATTTTTGAACTTAACAAAGAGACAAAGAGAAAGCGTTCCGTGACTATGTTAGTTTCCTTTCTTTTATTTAAGTTTTCTCTTTGAACTTTGGTCTGTAGATTGAACCAGATTGGAGGCAGGCCCTAAATCTAAAAAAAGCAGTTGAAGATCGCATCACAAAAGGTATGAAGCATAATTGATATTTCCTCATTTGCATTCAGGTTTAAGAAACCCAACAGATTTGATTTGGTTTATGCTTTCTTATTAATCTGTTTCACAGATGGAGCAATAGGCATTGGCATAGCTGCCACTGCTGCAGCGCTTGTGGCCGGTGGACTTGCTGCTGCACTATCTCGTCGAAGATGATCTCACTTGTTATATGCATGTATGCAACATAAGCGTATTGTCCTCATCTCATGAAACAATCACTGTTGTGAATCCCGTACTAGACTCATGTGAAGTAAAAAATGTCGTCATGAAATGGATTGTCTCGTGTTAGATCTCAAGTTTCTTAAAAAGCAAGGTTAATGTGTAGAGAGCTTTTGGCCTTCAATACTAAATAAGTGCGACTTTCGTCTCTTTTTTTGTTGGTTAATGGGATCACTTCTCTTCACTTTGTTTGGATGCATGAGTATTGCTTCACTTGCAATTGAACTTTTAAGTTTTCTTATCAAAGAAGGCAACAACAGTTTTTTGTTTTTTGTTTTTAACTGGACTCGAATTCACATTGTTTATTTACTTTATCTCTAATTTAATTGTACCGATGTTCATTTCGCACAAAAACAAGCAGGTTTGCAAATTTTCAAGTAATTTTATAATTTGGAACAATGACTTCAAAGGAAATTCGCTACTTGGTTATTAATTGCATATTAGAATGTACAACATGGATGGGAACAGTTGTTGGAATATATATAAGGTTCTGGTAAGCCTTCCTAACACCTTGGTGTTTTAGGAGAAACGTTAATATAACGTGGTATTGGAGCTCAAGTTGGCAAAGGTCCGGAGTTCGATTGCTTACTACTCAAGATGGCAAGACTTTGACCCAATAATGCAATCTCATAGTCTCATGATGTCATTGTTATTGAACCATAAACTAAGAGCATCTCCAATACTGGGTTGCCAAGATAGTTGTCAACCTTGCGACATCATTTCATCAACTAATTTTTATTTTATCATTCTTCCATATTAACTTTGGCAACATTTATTCGAAAACACTCCAATAGTTAGCAATCTCTAAATATTGTTTGTGGTTCCATATTCACATTCTATAAAACTTACAAACTATAATAAGTATTTAAAATAAATACTTTTTGTAATTATATATGTGTTTAACCATTTGGGGAAATTGTCAAAAGTTGACAACATTGGTTGGCAACCTTTGAGCAACTTACCAACTCTAATAGATAGGCAATCAAGAGTGCCATGCCACGTCAACATTGACAACCTTTATTGGCGATGCTCTAAGTGTAAGATTCAAATTTCTATTGATAGGTACAAATTTAAACTGTTCGATAATCTGGATGAGCATCTTATAATAGATTTAGACTATCGGTGCAGAGTTTCAACAAACGCAATTACGTAACAAGGTGGTTGAAGAATATCTGATTTTAGATACAACTATTGTCTTTACAGTTATGTAAGAGTACTCTTCAATCCAAAAATACACGCAAGTCCGATTTTTATTTCAGATTTTAATTTTATCCATTCCAGTTATTACAGTAATAATTTTTATTCACATGTCGGATTGTTATGTAGTCGGAGATTGGTCCCTAAGGCCAAGCACTATATAAAGTTATTAGTTATTACTGATGTCCTAAAAGGCAAGTCGGACAGTTAATATGTAGCTATATTCGGTTGCTTATAGATTAGTATGCCTTTATTTATTCACAAACAACCAGCACATTCCAATAAACTAACAGCTTGTAGTTTTAACTAAGAGAAACCCTCACCAAGGCATTTGTTTTAATAATAGTGACCTTTCATCTGCATTTTTCTTTGTTGTAGCTTATTTGGTTTCACTATAATATCCGAGCCTTCAAAAGTATGTGATCTCTTACTAAATTTTTACAATATCCTAACAAAGTGTTGTGTTAAACCAACATATTTGTGTAAAATCTGATACAGTTACTTGGAGAGCCCGGAAGCGGAGCATTATTCGCACCATCAATGATTAGATGACATAGTTATACGGACTGCTTTTGAGAAGTGGATGGTGCAAGCAGGTGGACCAAGTCAAGTAGAAATCCCTCCTTTATTATTTCCCTATCCTTCTTTACCAAATCTAAAAAGAGTTAGTTTAACATCCCAACAATTATCTTAAAATAATAAACATTTTCAAATCCACTAAATTAAAATTCACCAAGAAGTAACCAATTCAAACAATACTAATCTCCTATTTACAGTCCATAAAATAAAGCTTACACTTATAATGTCCATCTCCAAATTCAAAAAACACACTTACTAAAGTCCGAATAAAATTCTATAATTCTAATAAAAACGCAAGATAATTAATAAGCTCCGCTAAATCCGCACTCGCGCTCATCCCATAAGTGGCCCACTAGTTAGGATTACCTGCCGGGGAAAAACAAGAAACAAAAACTGGCAGTGAGCGAAAGCTCATATACGGATAACAATGATGACAAGGTGAATAAGAGTTAGACGTGATGACAATAATAAAATAAATAAAATATCTAAACGAGAAATAAAAACAAAATTGGACAAAATAAAAATACCATAAAATCTTAAAACCACAATGTAAACATACGCGCTTTCCAACCCAAAATAGCCATGCTTTTCATATACACTTACTCTTACAAATCATACTCAAAACAAAATAACGGAAAGCAAAACTTACATACTAATATGGAAGTCAATCTTACACTTACAGGATGTCCCACATTTTCGGTTATCCAGAAATATGTAGTCATCAAAACTTACATGGACTTGCATAGCACAAAGCAAATGCTACCCAAAATGACCAAACATACACATACGAAATATTCATGACTATACGTGTAACATCCCGATATTTTTTTAATTTATTTAAATTATTTAATATTTAGTGTTATATAATATTAGTAAGTGATTATTAATATCTGTTTATGTAGGAGTCAATATTTCTTTTATGGTTAGAATATTGGTTTAAGAAATTATTTGTTTTAAGAAAATAGAGAGATTAAATGAAAAAAAAGAGTGAAGGGATTGGTGAAAAATAAAAAGGCTTACGTTACTTTTCATTAGAGAGAAGAAGAGGAGGAGAATGAAGATTTGTCAAACCTAATGAAAGGCTATGGATTTTGGAATTGTAAGAGAGGTGAGAGATTATACTTTTATTACATAGATACATGTATGAGGAATTATAGGGTTTATAGTATCTTTGATTTTGTTATTTGAATTAGGGTTCCTTTGATTGGATGGGCTGAATTTGTTGAGGATTCGTGATAATCGTTAAGGTTTAAGGTACGGATTTTGTATTATTGTTTTCGCCTTCGTATTATATCACTATATTCTTGTATTCGATCTTTCACGTATTCTGAAATATTATAAAATTCGTATCTCATTCATTATTCATCAGAATATTATGATTTTGATCTCCTTGGAAAGATAATTTGATTATCTTCAACTTTCGTTGTTTAAGTTTTCTGAGATTTGGCTTCTAAGTATGAGTATTTCCGTGATTTGTATAACCTGCCAGTATGATTCCGAATTCTGAACTTCTATCTTTGAAAATTCCTATTAAATTGAATATTTGTTCAAAAATTATGATCGATACCATTCTGGAAAGCTCTTTTCGATATCTGCATTTTTTATTTACCTTCCTCTAACAAATTCTGTGATTTCGATGTGTTAAACGTCAAATTACTACTATGATCAGTGCTAGATTCTGTTCTGCTAGTCCTCATTTTCATTGTTTCTGAATTCGTTACTTCTCCGTTTTTAACGAGCCTTACCATTCTGGAAAGGTCTCGGAATCCTCTACGACTTTCGTGTTTTATACTTTTTTATTTGAGTTCATCTTTATAGAGTAAATTGCTATTCTTTGAGACTGGTCAGGTTTTGAAAATTTATATTCAATCGTCTACTTTGTACAATATTTGGGTGTGTGATATTTGAGTATGTGTTATCTGTTATTTGTGATGTACCTATGATTTCGGAGATATCGTGAGATCATTTCTTTTTCGAGTAAGTTATGTGTACGTTATATGTAAGTTATTTGTGATTTTATTATGATTTGGGAGATATTGTAAGACTACGTCATGAGTGGAGAGAATCTCGTGCTTGGCACCTCCTATGCGGTGTATTTAAATAGTATGGGCGTGTCGCCGATGTTATGGGACACGTATAGTCATGACTATTGTGTATGTTTGGCCATTTGGGTAGCATTGTGCTTTTTTCCGTGCAAGCCCCTGTAAGATTTTCGGTAGCATTTGCTTTGTGGTATGCAAGCCCCTGTAAGTTTTGCTGACTACAGATTCTGGATGACCGAAAATGTAGGACATCCTGTAAGATTATCTCCCATGTCAGTAAGTAAAGTAAAGTTTTGTTTTTGATAATAATTTTGCTGATTAATATGTGTATGTGGTAAGATTAATTGTTTTTAATATTATTTGTAAGTGTATGTGTATGTGTAAGAGTCAGATTATATCTTATCGGTTATGTTAATGTCTTAATCGCAATGTCTTATTGTTCTTTATTCAGATATTCAATTTTGTTCTTAATCTCATGTCTTAATCTTTGTTCAGATATAGTTTTCATCATATTTAATTTTGTTCAGCTTGTGCTTTGTTTTATATCCGTATATGAGCTTTTCGCTCACTCCCGGTTCTTTGTTTCTCTTATTTCTCCCGGTAGGTGATCTTATTTAGGTGGGCTACTTATTAGGAAGAGTGCGAGTTGCGATATTTGGAGAATTAAGATGTATTTTTAGTTTATGAATTGTAAGATATTGGATTTTGAGAAGTTGTATCGTTTTATTCAATTTTTAATGGTTTTTAAAATTAAGTGTACTTGTTAGGGATGTTAAAGTTGGTATCAGAGCTAGAGTTTATAGATTCTGTAGACTTACCTTTAGGCTTGATGTGAGGTTTGGGTAGTTGTAAGATAGAGCTTGAGCATTAGACATGCCTTTAGGTTTGAACTGTGATTATGGGTAGATAGTTAGACTTGTCTTTAGGCTTGACTTGTGAGTGTGGGCAGATCGTGTGATGGATCATTAGTTAAGAATATTATTCGTATCGTGTTCCTTTGATTTCTCTGCATGATTAATTAAAATCATCTTTACGTGCGATCTTTGGTCGTGTTCAGTAATGACGAGACCTAGTAAATATAGGTGGTTTGTGGATGCTCTACCGCATACAGCATATTGTTCGTGAATATTTGAATCATTGAGTACAACAAGAAGGACAGTATATGTTTCGACATAGTTTTATTCTAAGTGCAAAGGTAGAAAGCGAGGTTTTTGGAATGTTAATAATATAAGAGGTTACTTGGGAGACCAGCAAAAATTGTTTGTGTTCGTTATCGTCATATGTTCGAGTAAGGTGCGGAACATTAATTTCGAGGATGAAATTTTTATTAGAAGGAAAGAATGTAACATCCCGATATTTTTTTAATTTATTGAAATTATTTAATATTTAGTGTTATATAATATTAGTAAGTGATTATTAATATTTGTTTATGTAGGAGTCAATATTTCTTTTATGGTTAGAATATTGGTTTAAGAAATTATTAGTTTTAAGAAAATAGAGAGATTAAAAGAAAAAAAAAGAGTGAAGGGTTTGGGGAAAAATAAAAAAGCTTACGTTACTTTTCATTGGAGAGGAGAAGATAAGGAGAATGAAGATTTGTCAAACCTAATGGAAGGCTATGGATTTTGGAGTTGTAAGAGAGGTGAGAGATTATACTTTTGTTACATAGATACATGTATGAGGAATTACAGGGTTTATAGTATCTTTGATTTTGTTATTTGAATTAGGTTCCTTTGATTGGAGGGGCTGAATTTGTTGAGGATTCATGATAATCGTTAAGGTTTAAGGTACGGATTTTGTATTATTGTTTTCGCCTTCGTATTATATCACTATATTCTTGTATTCGATCTTTCACGCATTCTGAAATATTATAAAATTCGTATCTCATTCATTATTCATCAGAATGTTATGATTTTGATCTCCTTGCAAAGATAATTTTATTATCTTCAACTTTCGTTGTTTAAGTTTTCTGAGATTTGGCTTCTAAGTATGAGTATTTCAGTGATTTGTATAACCTGCTAGTATGATTCCGAATTCTGAACTTCTATCTTTGAAAATTCCTATTAAATTGAATATTTGTTCAAAAATTATGAGCGATACCATTTTGAAAAGCTCTTTTCGATATCTGCATTTTGTATTTACCTTCCTCTAACAAATTCTGTGATTTCGATGTGTTAAACGTCAAATTACTACTGTGATCAGTGCTTGATTCTGTTCTGCCAATCCTCATTTTCATTGTTTCTGAATTCGTTACTTCTCCGTTTTTAACGAGCCTTACCATTCTGGAAAGGTCTCGGAATCCTCTACGACTTTCGTGTTTTAAACTTTTTTATTTGAGTTCATCTTTATAGAGTAAATTGCTATTCTTTGAGACTGGTCAGGTTCTGAAAATTTATATTCAATCGTCTATTTTTTGTACAATATTTGGGTGTGTGATATTTGAGTATGTGTTATCTGTTATTTGTGATGTACCTATGATTTCAGAGATATTGTGAGATTATTTATTTTTCGAGTAAGTTATGTGTAAGTTATGTGTAAGTTATATGTAAGTTATTTGTGATTTTATTATGATTTGGGAGATTTTGTAAGACTCCGTCATGAGTGGAGAGAATCTCGAGCTTGGCACCTCCTATGCGGTGTATTTAAATAGTATGGGCGTATCGTCGATGTTATGGGACACGTATAGTCATGACTATTGTGTATGTTTGGCCGCCAACAACATGTTGGTGCAGTGCGTTGAACCCTTGTCTCCTTTGTAGGAGGTCAAGGGTTCGACCCCTGGGTGTGTGTGAGTTTAGTTTGTATTAGTTTCATTTCTTTGTATTTGTATTTGGCCGGGGGTCCTTCGGAAACAACCTTCCTATTGTATAGGGGCATGGTCTGCGTACATCTACCCTCCTCAGACACCACTTTGAGTGGTATTATAACTGAGTAAAGTTTCGTTTCGTTTCGTTTCGTTTTATTGTGTATGTTTGGCCATTTGGGTAGCATTGTGCTTTTTGCCGTGCAAGCCCCTGTAAGATTTTGGGTAGCATTTGCTTTGTGCTATGCAAGCCCCTGTAAGTTTTGATAACTACAGATTCTGGATGACCGAAAATGTAGGACATCCTGTAAGATTATCTCCCATGTTAGTATGTAAAGTAAAGTTTTGTTTTTGATAATAATTTTGCTGATTAATATGTGTACGTGGTAAGATTAATTGTTTTGAATATTATTTGTAAGTGTATGTGTATGTATAAGAGTCAGATTATATTTTATCGGTTATGTTAATGTCTTAATCGCAATGTCTTATTGTTCTTTATTCAGATATTCAATTTTGTTCTTAATCTCATGTCTAAATCTTTGTTCAGATATAGTTTTCATCACATTTAATTTTTTTCAGCTTGTGCTTTATTTTATATCCGTATATGAGCTTTTCGCTCACTGCCGGTTCTTTGTTTCTCTTATTTTTCCCGGCAGGTGATCTTATTTAGGTGGGCTACTTATTGGGAAGAGTGCGAGTTCCGATATTTGGAGAATTTAGATGTATTTTTAATTTATGAATTGTAAGATATTGGATTTTGAGAAGTTGTATCGTTTTATTCAATTTTTAATGGTTTTTAAAATTAAGTGTACTTGTTAGGGATGTTAAAGTTGGTATCAGAGATAGAGTTTATAGATTCTGTAGACTTGCCTTTAGGCTCGATGTGAGGTTTGGGTAGTTGTAAGATAGAGCTTGAGCATCAGACGTGCCTTTAGGTTTGAACTGTGATTATGGGTAGATAGTTAGACTTGCCTTTAGGCTTGACCTGTGAGTGTGGGCAGACCGTGTGATGGATCGTTAGTTAAGAATATTATTCGTTTCGTGTTCCTTTGATTTCTCTGCATGATTAATTAAAATCATCTTTACCTACGATCTTTGGTCGTGTTCAGTAATGACGAGACCTAGTAAATATAGGTGGTTTGTGGATGCTCTACTGCATACAACATATTGTTTGTGAATAATTGAATCATTGAGTACAACAAGAAGGACAGTATATGTTTCGACATAGTTTTATTCTAAGTGCAAAGGTAGAAAGCGAGGTTTTTGGAATGTTAGTAATATAAGAGGTTACTTGGGAGACCAGCAAAAATTGTTTGTGTTCGTTATCGACATATGTTCGAGTAAGGTACGGAAGATTAATTTCGAGGATGAAATTTTTATTAGAAGGGAAGAATGTAACATCCCAATATTTTTTTAATTTATTTAAATTATTTAATATTTAGTGTTATATAATATTAGTAAGTGAATATTAATATTTGTTTATGTAGGAGTCAATACTTCTTTTATGGTTAGAATATTGGTTTAAGAAATTATTAGTTTTAAGAAAATAGAGAGATTAAAAGAAAAAAAAAGAGTGAAGGGTTTGGGGAAAAATAAAAAGGCTTACGTTACTTTTCATTGGAGAGGAGAAGAGAAGGAGAATGAAGATTTGTCAAACCAAATGGAAGGCTATGGATTTTGGAGTTGTAAGAGAGGTGAGAGATTATACTTTTGTTACATAGATACATGTATGAGGAATTACAGGGTTTATAGTATCTTTGATTTTGTTATTTGAATTAGGATTCCTTTGATTGGAGTGGCTGAATTTGTTGAGGATTCGTGATAATCGTTAAGGTTTAAGGTACGGATTTTGTATTATTGTTTTCGCCTTCGTATTATATCACTATATTCTTGTATTCGATCTTTCACGCATTCTGAAAAATTATAAAATTCGTATCTCATTCATTATTCATCAGAATGTTATGATTTTGATCTCCTTGGAAAGATAATTTTATTATCTTCAACTTTCGTTGTTTAAGTTTTCTGAGATTTGGCTTCTAAGTATGAGTATTTCTGAGATTTGTATAACCTGCTAGTATGATTCCGAATTCTGAACTTCTATCTTTGAAAATTCCTATTAAATTGAATATTTGTTCAAAAATTATGAGCGATACCCATCTGAAAAGCTCTTTTCGATATCTGCATTTTTTATTTACCTTCCTCTATCAAATTCTGTGATTTCGATGTGTTAAACGTCAAATTAGTACTGTGATCAGTGCCTGATTCTGTTCTGCCAGTCCTCATTTTCATTGTTTCTAAATTCGTTACTTCTCCGTTTTTAATGAGCCTTACCATTCTGGAAAGGTCTCGGAATCCTCTACGATTTCGTGTTGTATACTTTTTTATTTGAGTTCATCTTTATAGAGTAAATTGCTATTCTTTGAGACTGGTCAGGTTCTGAAAATTTATATTCAATCGTCTACTTTGTACAATATTTGGGTGTGTGATATTTGAGTATGTGTTATCTGTTATTTGTGATGTACCTATGATTTCGGAGATATCGTGAGATCATTTATTTTTCGAGTAAGTTATGTGTAAGTTATATGTAAGTTATTTGTGATTTTATTATGATTTGGGAGATATTGTAAGACTCCGTCATGAGTGGAGAGAATCTCGTGCTTGGCACCTCCTATGCGGTGTATTTAAATAGTATGGGCGTGTCACCGATGTTATGGGACACATATAGTCATGACTATTGTGTATGTTTGGCCATTTGGGTAGCATTGTGCTTTTTACCGTGCAAGCCCCTGTAAGATTTTGGGTAGCATTTGCTTTGTGCTATGCAAGCCCCTGTAAGTTTTGATGACTACATATTCTGGATGACCGAAAATGTAGGACATCCTGTAAGATTATGTAATAACCCTAACTTTTATAATGCTACAGTGCCTAAATGAATAATAATTTTGAGGATTTAGGGAAGTGGTATGTAAGTACCCTAGATTTGAAATGGAAAATGAATAATCAGGAACCATATTAGTGTTGTACTATGAAAATGAGTGACTCAAAATGATAATGGATTTCAGAAATTCCTGAATATGGACTTTAAGGATTTTCGATTTCGATTTCGATTGAAACTCTATTGAATGTGATATTAAGGAGTATAGAAATGTTAAATGGTTTATATCTTGAGGAAATAGTGAAATTAGGATAAACCAAGGAGTGATCAAGTCAAGGAAATGCCAAGGGAATTTAGATTATTAAACAAGTTTAAGAAAGCTTGAGAACCTGAGAGACAACCGGGAGAGCAACTTCTGAGAAAAAGAGAATATACCAAGGATATTGGATCTAATATCTACTTGAGGATTATAATCACCCTAACACACTAATATATTATGTGGGAGAGGATATTATATATCCAAGGAATTTACAAAGGAGAAACCACTGAGACAATCGCAGAAATCATTCGATGGATCAAACGACGAGAAAACTTTGAACGGAGCCCAAACAAAATTCCCAAAATATGGGGGAAAGCCCAAATTTCGGCCCAACACTATAAGGAGCTGATCTTAGAGTATTAAGGAAGGAAACCATGTGAGTGAATAAGAGAAAGAGGAACGGCATTGGTGGAACATTTCAAGATAAGGCAAGGACAAGCAAGTAAATAGCAAGAAATGGAGTAACATGTTTTAAGCTTGGCAAGTGGACCAAAGGATCACCAACACTTGGACAAATAGATGATCAACACCACATTAAAAGAGGATAAGAGTGAATAAAGGGATAGATACATGTATAAGCAAGTAGAAATCAAGCTATTTAGCAAAAAAAAAAAAAGTAGAAATCAAGCTAAACCCATAGACATACAAACTGCCCAACAAGAGCAAGGAGGAAAGAAAAATTAATATCTCAAGATCTAGAGCTTCTAAAATCACCAAATTTTAACCATAGCTTCTCCACTCTATGGGGAAGATTCGTACAAAATTTCATGACAATCCAAGTAGTATAGCCTAGTCAAATCCATGCTCAAAGTGGGAGAACCAAACCTGTCCAGGTTCTGGCCAGTAGCAAGATGGGGCTCAAAACCCTAGCTCCCATGGTTGGATTCTTGTGTTCTATAGCTTAAAACAAAGGTAATCAAGACCCCAAGGTATGTTCCAAATCTTAGCTTCAAATATTGAGTATAGCTATGTCAAAAGATGGATAAAAAATGATGATGAATAGTGATTTTCAAGAACTAACTTTGTGTTCTTGATTTCTTTTGATTGATTCAAGTGTACTAAGGCTACTTAAGGACCATTCAAGGCTTACTAGGGGTTATTCACTCTTCAAGAAGGTATAAATCTCAAGACCCTTTAGTATTACTTTGAATATATGATGGATTATAGAAAGTTTAGTGATTAAGGTTATGATAAATGATTATTCATGATGATATATGTGTTTGTAAGTGGTTTAAGTTGAATATGGAAGTGGGTTGTGATTGTAACCATGGTTGGTATGATGACCACATGGTGTAGGGTTGATATATGTGTTTGGTGATGGATTTGGAGGAGTTGAATTTTGGAAAGTATGAAAATATAGCCGTTATAATGCCCGATTTTCGTTAAACCAAAAGATGCCCTGTTTTAGACACTGATATTCGTACGGTAGCATTCTGCCTAGGGTACCAAGTGACCATGAGATGATAGAGCTTAGTTCATAGATCGTTTTGATATAAATTACGTTAAAATCTGATGAACGGTTTAGGAGAAAAGTCAGTTTTAGTGAAAGACGTTCGAAAACCGAGAAAACGTAATTGTATCAAATTTGAGGCTATAATTACCATATTTAAACATTTTTAAACGTTATAAAATTTTGGGATATTGTAGTAGGGTGGTCAGAGGACCATTACCAGTTGACCTTGCATTAAAATTCGGAATTGATATTTTCTGAGAATTTTTACAGTCGGGAGTGGTTATTAAGGGAAATGGTGGAATACAATAAAACTTTGATCGAGTTTAAAAATGATTAAGTTCTTGGAACTTTTGGTGCGTAAAAGCTATGTCAAACATATAATATGTGTCAAGGGTGTTATTGTATAAAGGTTAGGTGATTAAGTGGGATGTATACTAACAGTGATCCTTTCGTTTCTATAGAGACGGGAGACGAACAAAGGATCATACCTACTCGCTTTAGAGATCCAGGCAAGATTTCTCCTATCTTTACTTTGGAAAATTATTTACCTTCAAAGAAAGATGATTTCATGGAATATATATGTGATCCTATTGTTACTATATTGTTGAGAATTTACTTCCTGATTTTGGGAATTAAAGAGAGATGGATATGGATATACAGATATGATTATGCATAAAGTGAACATGCTTTATGATTAAAAGAATATGAAAGAATGGTATTAGTTGTTATCTAGGGTTATATGATTTATAATATTATGTTAAAAATATTCTTTTTAAATATTGCGATTTAATAAATATTATATATATATATATATATATATATATATATAAGTGTACTGGATTCCATTAAATACAGAGAAGATGTCTGAGTCATAATCAGAGTATTATGGTATAAGCTTTAAAAGTGATGACATATGTGAATGAAAGTAGAAATGGAAATTGAAAGGAAAAATGTGGAATGGTATTGGTATAAATTGAATACTGATTGACAAAAAAAGGGGGGGATTGCAACAAAAAGCGTAAGAGGCTGTGTGCAGCACAGTCCAGAACTCAATATTTATTACGGCCCAAGAGTTGCCGAAGGAGGATGTAGCAGGTAGCCTTCCTCCAGGGTTGATGACCAGGTGGGATCATCCCTTCTACTAGTAGTAAACAGAGAGCAGGTACGGTCAGGCGACTGATCATCGTCCTACGTATCTGGCGCTAGCAGATATCCCCAAAACTTTTAAAGAAAGAATTGATAATGGTTTCAGATTTGCATTTTGAAAAAGGAAATGGTATGAAATTATGGAATTATTTTTATGGATTGAAGAGAAACTGATTTTATATTATTTTTATATAGTTGTTGTATAAAAGGTAATGGAAAGATTATATTGAGAGATTTATTTCAAATGTTATATTATCTTAAGACATTATACTGAGAGGTGGTATTGATTATTATCTGGTGATAGAAGAGAAACTGATATTATATTATATTATATTAGAAGAGAAACTGATATTATATGGTTTTATATTTCTTTTCTTATGAAAATAAATAGATGGTGTAGTTAATAAATAAAAATTAATTCTTTTCTTAAAGATTATGATGGGTCTTCTGTTTATATATACATATATAAGTTTTCCTTTGATACTAGTTTATAAATTTATCTTGCTGAGCTATTATAGCTCACTCTTGCTATTTACTTGTACAACAGCTAGGTCGCATGCCGATACTCCGCACTACACCCCGCAAGAGGTTAAGGGAAAGGCGACCTTTTGAGAGAACGCTGGCACCTATCCCGGAGGTAGCGTATAGATAAGCGGGTCCTGGTAGACTTATGTACATTAAGTGTGTAAGCTCATGTTATAGACTTTTGGTTGTTGAAATGCTTCATGTAGAAGTATTATTCAACAACGTACTTAGTAAGATTCTGGGTTTGTAATAATTTCTTAACTCTAAACTTTTAATATTGTGGATGTTGTTCTCTGAGCATATGACTGGTGTGTGTTAATATTAAAGTGTGGGGTCTATTGTGGGAGTTTTATTATGTATTTATATTCCAGCTGCCAAGAGTAGAATTTTAATGAATGGAAATTGGACCGTGATGACCTGGATCCATGACCCCGGATCTAGGGGCGCCACAGATTATCTCCCATGTTAGTAAGTAAAGTAAAGTTTTGTTTTTGATAATAATTTTGCTGATTAATATGTGTACGTGTTAAGATTAATTGTTTGAATATTATTTGTAAGTGTATGTGTATGTGTAAGAGTCAGATTATATTTTATCGGTTATGTTAATGTCTTAATCGCAATGTCTTATTGTTCTTTATTCAGATATTCAATTTTGTTCTTAATCTCATGTTTTAATCTTTGTTCAGATATAGTTTTCATCATATTTAATTTTGTTCAGCTTGTGCTTTGTTTTATATCCGTATATGAGCTTTTCGCTCACTGCAGGTTCTTTGTTTCTCTTATTTCTCCCGGCAGGTGATCTTATTTAAGACTTTGGTGATCAGTCCAAATCTCGCAAGAAACCCCATACAAGTAATGTCGCCATATCTTTAGAGCAAACACCACGGCTGCCAACTCTAAGTCGTGAGTCGGGTAATTTTCCTCATGTGACTTCAGCTGTCTAGACGCATATGCAATCACCTTACCATGCTGCATTAAAACCGCTCCTAACCCCTTTCTTGAAGCGTCACTATAAATAATAAATCCCTCAGACCCTGATGGTAGTGTCAATACTGGTACAATGACCTAGAATTTTTCGTAATTTATAAATGTTTATTTAAGTGTTAAATGTGGAACCTATGTGAATTATGTGATGGATAAAATTTTGTGAAATCAAGATATGTGTGAAATCATGTTTATGTGATTATATGATGATTGTTATGTGTCGTATATGTTTGTGGAATTTTATTTATATTTTTGGAGCATTAAAACTATTTTTAAAGTGCATTTTTAATCTTTCGAATTAAATCGTGAAATCTTTTACATTATCATCTTTGTGATATTATTGAGTTATGAAAATTAGTGTGGATATTTAATTGTGAGTTTTGGTATTTTAAAATGATTTAAAAAGCTTTATTTCTTTTAAAGAACCTTTATTTCAAAAATTCATATAAAATTCATTTTTGAGCCTAAAATTATTTTTAAAATATGGGGAGCCGTGTAATTTCATAAATTTTATTTTAGAATTTTAAAAATCATTTTTATCTTATTTTCCTAAATTATTTCGATTTTTAAATGATTAAAACCGAATTTTCAAATAAAATAGATTTTCAGCTTTTTGTTGAATTACAAAAATACCCCTGAGGCTATATAACCTCACCCACCGCCTTCTTCTTCATTTTGTCAAGAGTATTCAGTTGTGCTGGTATCTCTTCTCTCTCTACCTCATTTCTCTTTCGCTTTAAGCTTTAATCATGTCTAAATTCTAGTTTTAATCCTCCATATATCATTATTATGACTAATTAGTACTTGGATTGTGTTCTAATAATTTTGTATGTATATGTATGCAACCGTATGTATATATTTGTATGGATATGATTCAATTTTGACATGCAAGAGTCCAGAGGCTGAGTTTTGTTGATTTAAAGCTAGTAAACGATTTATAAATGATTAAAATTCAAGTTTTATGAAGTTTTGTTTATGTTCTTGAGTTTTGATTTAAAACCCTCGCCGCCGGTGATGGAATCCGGCGAGGTCTTGGTGTTTAATGGTCATCCAGTGGTTGTACAACATCACTATGGGCATTAGACTGTTAATAGAGGTACAAAACTGATTGCATGTAAAGAATTTTGATATTCTTGATTTTTCGAATTTAATATTTATTTAGTTTAAAATTTTTGAATTATTGTTTGATGATTTATAGATTTAAAAGATGTTCTTGATAATTACCTGTTAATTTCAGATTATAAATATGTGTAGGATAATTATATAGAGATGCATGTGAATTTTTATAATTTAATTGTACGAAATTCGAATTATTCGAATTATTGGTTAAATTTATAATTCCAACTAAATGATTAAATGTTTGATTTGTTGAGTATTGAATACAGTAAAAGAATACAGAGGGGGGGGTGAATGGATTCTTGAACTTTTCTTTGTTCTTGAATCTTTGCAACAAGATATGTGTTGAGTATGTGAGATATGTAAGTGCAGATAACAAAGACAAACACAACACAATATCACTTTAATCTAATATTTTATTAGATAAAGATTTTGCTACAATCTGTGAATACAAATGATAGTATTTTCAGCTTCGTTTTTCTCAGAGAGATATTTCTTTTGATCTTATCTCTAAAAACTTATCTGCTAAGGAAGTGAGGCTGTATCATTATAGACATGGATACACCTACTTACTACAAATAAGGTAGGTAAAACAAACTACTTTCCAGTATGTCTATCTCATTTGAGTAAGAGTCCAAACGGCTACAGATTTGACTTTGCAAAGCCTGTTCAGATCCACTTCTTTAGCTCCTTGTCCCTTTGCCTTATCTCTCCAAGCTTCTTTGTAGGCTTTCCAATGTGCTTTATAGTACATAGTCAAATAAAGCGTCTTGGCTTGTTGCAGGTTTCTGACTTGTACAATTCTTCAATATTTTGTCTCCAAGAATGTATTCGAGAAGTGGCTAAGTGATTGATTCGAGAACTCGAGTTGACTTAATCGATAACTCTAAGTTCTCGAATAGAGTTATATTGACATATCGAATCACTTCTCAAATAGCTCTTTTCTCTGGGACTCCTTGAGATATCGAATAGAGCATTTTGACATATCGAATCCCTGAGATGTCGAATAGCTTCTTTAGTCCTTGAGATATCGAATAGAGCATTGATGTGGATGTAAGGATTAAAATAACTCCCCACTTGGAGGGTTTGTTTAGGTCTTACCCCCACAACATGCCAATATTTGAGTCTAAGTCTCAGTTAGCACAGCCTATGCAATAAGAACATGATGCTAACCCAAGGCTTGCTAACAAACCCTCTCAGACAAACACTCTACCAAACACTGAGCCAACTGCATCATCCTCTCAAAAGGGTGATGTTAGTAAAAAGAAGAGAAAACAGGTTGCTTCTGAACCTTTAACATATCGAATCACTTCTCGAATAGCTCTTTTCTCTGGGACTCCTTGAGATATCGAATAGAGCATTTTGACATATCGAATTCCTGAGATGTCGAATAGCTTCTTTAGTCCTTGAGATATCGAATAGAGCATTGACTTGTTGCCTCTTAGAGAACTCGAATGATGCTTTGACTTGTTGACTCCATGAGTTCTCGAATAGAGTAATAGACATATCGAATCTCTGAGATATCGAATGAGATATCGAACAGTGTATTCAGAGATATCGAATAGTGTCTTCTGAGATATCGAATCTCTGACTTCTCGAATGCTAGACTTCTCGAATAGACAAATGTACTTCTCGAATTGGTACTTAGGCAAATTCTTCATTTCTTCAATTCCCAACTGTGATTATTTGGTAGTCTTTATCTCCTTGCTTGAGGCATGAACCTTGGAACTTCTTTCAAGCATTATTCTTGACTTTATAAGTACAGTTACACCACTAGAATTTGATGCCTATTACAAGTACATAACAAATAGAAACTCTACAACTAGAGGTTCCCTCAGTTAAGAGGTCATGTAGGTAATGCATAGCATTACACATACTTAGGCTTGTTATTAGATGTATTCAGGCATGCCTCTGTGACTAACAATCTCCCCCAAATTGTGAGTAAGACCCTTAGTCACAATTTCATGTCTGATAACAAGCCTAACATACATAAAGATAAAACTTGACAGTACATGTATGAATTTTGATTAGCAATGTGGATAGAACTACAGGGTGAGTAATCTTACAGCCTATGATGAAGTACTATCCATTGTCATTTGTTTCCCTTTCCATAGCTTTGGCTTGCAAATCATCATATGCTTTCTGTCTTCTTTCTTTCTCCTTTCTTGTATTCTCATCCATAGCTTTTATTATTTCTGCCATAGCATCCAATTCTTCAAGCAAAATTGAGTATTTGAAATCTTCAAGTACTGGTTTCAGAATGTTTGCAGGATAGTGGTTGAGTAGATTCATTCTGATGTGGACCTGATCCCCATTTCTCCTCCTATACTTCACCACATAGGGGTTAAACTGAACTCTACACAATCCCTTTGCCCTTAGCTTTTCTGCTTCAATCTCCAGTCTCTCAATTTCTTTCTCCCTTGCTAGCCATTTCTCAAGACACTCTTTTCTGATTCTCTCCTCATGATCTCTCTTCATCTTCACAAAATCAATTAGCTCCAGCTTCCATACTCTTTCCACTTTATCTTCTAAGCTCAACAATGCAATGATTCTTTCTATGTCTTGTAGCTTGCCCCAGTGTTGACATCCTCCTTGTTTGAATTTCTCCTCCCTTCCATCAGTATATTTGATCTCAAGGCAGTTATCAACAATGGCAACATGGTAGATTATTTGAGCTTGTAAGAATTGCAGTTGGTCTTCATCAAAATCTTCATCTAGTGGTTGGAGTTTTAAGCCTGGATAGATTGTCAGAGTCCTTGATTTGGATAGCTTTGGTTTCCTTGCAGCTTGTTTGAATTTGATCATTTTAACATGGTTGCCTGGCAGTAGCATGTGACCTTTGTTTGTGGACCATTGTAGTATTCCATTAGCAGTTTGCTTTTTGAAATATACAGATGGTTTCTTGACTTGAATCTTCTTCTCTTCTTGAGGTGGCAAGACAGTTGTAGAAGCCATAGATGTAGATTTTGGTAAGTCACTACTAACAGTATTCACCCTAGACTTAGAGTCTTGTGATGTGGTGAGGTTACTGTCAGCAATGCCTAAGGCTTGCTGTCTTCCACTCTTCCTCTCAGAGACTTTACCTTGGTCATCATCATTCTTCTTCTCCCTACCATCCTTCTTCTTCTTTTTATCTTCATCACCCTTATCACTCCTGTGATGTCTTCTCCTTCCATCACTTTTATCTCCATCCTTGTCTTGATCACCATCCTTGCTAGGGTTGAACTTAGCAGATTCAGGTACAATGCCAGTTGCAATGTATGACCTGAGATAAGATATAGCTTCCAATTCTTCTGCTGTTCTTAAACCCTTCTTCTTGTTCAGCTGCTCAATGATGGCAATAATGAGAGATTTGTTCTGAGGAATTAGATGCTTAGGGATGACCAGTTGCTTGATATCATCAATTCTTGTTGCAGCCTGATAGATGATGGTTCTAGGATTTGTGAATACTTCAGGTAGCCTTGCTGGTTGACCATCCCTTAACTCTTCAAAGAGACTCTTGCAGTTTTCATCCTTCTTTTCAATCATTCCAAGGAACACATCCACTTCTGAGTGCTTTAGACCCTGTAGAGTGTTGATGGTTAAGTGCCATATCTTATTCTTTCCTACCATCATTATCACTTTGAGCCATAGGCCATCAACTCTCCTTGGTACTACAGTGAGAAAGTCAATCTGACTCTTCAAACTCCCATGATATGATAAAGCATCACTAGCCCGTTCTCTTGAGACTTTCAGAAACTCCAAGAATGCATCATCATGATAGACATTTGAGTTTGCAATTTCTTGTAGCTTGGCCTCAGTGACTACCTTCACTTCTACTGGCTTGGCACTCTTAGATATGGAGATTTGAGGTATGTCAGATAGCATACTCCCTACAACCACCGTGGTTGTAATAGATTGCTTTTGACCACTGGAAGTAGTGATGTGCACAGTTGGTAGAGTGACAACTGGCCGAGAAGTAGGAGGCTCATCAACTTTATCTTTTCCTTTGCCAGGCACATGAATTAGAGATTTGGAAGTTCTTTGATGAGCACCTTCAATGATTTTGATGCCCTTTACTGCTGGTGGTTTCTCCCCCTTTGTATTTGAATTTCTTGATGTCCTCTTCTCCCCCTTAGGCTTGTTGTCAGGAATAGAGGATGTAGGAGTGACCTTTGGGGTTGAAGATTCGTCAGGTAGAGGGAGACCCATGTGCTTCATCATTGCAGACAATATTGATTATTGATGCAGGAGAACATCAGCTGTGGTGGTGGCTTGAGTGTTCAACTGC
Organism: Saposhnikovia divaricata; assembly: GCA_036435485.1. Taxonomy (NCBI): domain Eukaryota; kingdom Viridiplantae; phylum Streptophyta; class Magnoliopsida; order Apiales; family Apiaceae; genus Saposhnikovia; species Saposhnikovia divaricata. The sequence goes on along the minus strand of JAZHRN010000145.1, from coordinate 2,228,655 downwards.
TCACTAAGAGTCTGTACCTTGTCTGTAAGATGAGCATTAGACTGAGTGAGAGTAGCTACCTCCTTTTCAAGTGCATCTACCTTGCTGAACAATGCAGTGGATTTGAAGCCAGACAGGGATTGTTCTTTGAGTCTCTGTACTTCAAACCTAGACATTTCATGCACAGGGACCTCAGTGACCAGCTTGTCTCCATATTGATTTGCAAAGAGGGTCCTGAGCATGGCATTGGCTTCAGTTGTCTGATCAGTGAGATTTTTGAATTTGTGCCCCAGGCCTGTGACAGCATCCTTGAGAATAGCCAAACCATTGTCCATCTTGGTGCAGGTAGACTTACAGGCTAGAATGTCCTTGACTACAGTCTCCAATTGAGGGAATTTGGAATCAAAAGTCCTCTTTATCTCATGAACCTCCTTGGTTGTGGCTGAACACACTTCATTAACTTCTGTCTTTAGACCTTTGCCAAGGTAGTGTGCAGCCTTCAGAATGCCCTTGTAGCTGTCATTCACTGCTTCATACACATCAGTAGGGGTGAGAGATTTGGCATTGGACCCTAGTGAAGTGATGTATTCTTCTCTGAGGTACTCGAGACCTTCTGAGAGAGAGATGTCATTCTTTCCTTGAAGCCAAGCATCTATGTTTCCATCCCTCTCAGTTTCATCTATGATCTTAGCCTTCTGTATTTCTACATCATCTCTGTGGCATAAGAGGATAGCTTCATAGTCTGGATTGGGCATGTCTGCAGTGAGAAGGTGCTGAGCAATCTTTGTGAACTCAGGGATCTGATCCACAATTAAGCTTTGGAGTGCTTCAACCGTCAATTGTGGTGGAACAGACCCTGATCCTGAAGCACTGTCATGTTGCACAGGCTTCAGCCATTGAGACATATAGTTAGAGCTAGAGCTAGGCAAGCTAGACTCCTCAGTTACAGATGCAACTTCTGTAACCGGATGAAAAGACTCTACTACTGTTGTCTCCACAGGAGTGGGATGAGTTACAACAGTAGTTGACACAGGCACAGAGTCTCTAGTTAAAACTAGTGAATCCTATGTGTTTGTGATGGTGTCATTAGGAGATGCCCCAGCATGCATTCCCTGACCATCTAAATGTGGTACCTGGGTGGTGAGCAAGGTGTCATGCACTAAGTCACTTGAATCCATTGGCTCATCAAGAGAAAAGAATTCTTGATGATCAATGCCTTGCTCCTCAATCGCTTGAGTTTCAGGCTCCAAAGAAATATGAGTGGTAGATTCTGGAAGAGAAGTGTGTTGTAGATTAGATTTTGGCAACTCCCCCTGAGAGATAGAGGGAGTTTCAATTGTGATGTGCTCTCCACTCAGTGTTGTTCCAGCCTTATCACTCCCATGTGCTGACTCTGTACAAATAGGTGCATTGGGGAGGATGCTTGATTCTATAGATGCACCCTGTTGAGAGGATACATCTAGTGAGCTGTGTGCCCTTGATTTTACAACTTCAGCCATTTGGGTGACTGAAGAGGTGGTTTTAGATTTCTTCTTCTTCTTTAGGCTAATGATAGGTGATTCAGTTTCCTCACCTCCTAAACCTAGTTCTACAGCCAAGGCTGCTTCAGTTAAGATGGTTAAAGGTTCAGAAGCAACCTGTTTTCTCTTCTTTTTACTAACATCACCCTTTTGAGAGGATGATGCAGTTGGCTCAGTGTTTGGTAGAGTGTTTGTCTGAGAGGGTTTGTTAGCAAGCCTTGGGTTAGCATCATGTTCTTATTGCATAGGCTGTGCTAACTAAGACTTAGACTCAAATATTGGCATGTTGTGGGGGTAAGACCTAAACAAACCCTCCATGTGGGGAGTTATTTTAATCCTTACATCCACATCAATGCTCTATTCGATATCTCAAGGACTAAAGAAGCTATTCGACATCTCAGGGATTCGATATGTCAAAATGCTCTATTCGATATCTCAAGGAGTCCCAGAGAAAAGAGCTATTTGAGAAGTGATTCGATATGTCAATATAACTCTATTCGAGAACTTAGAGTTATCGATTAAGTCAACTCGAGTTCTCGAATCAATCACTTAGCCACTTCTCGAATACATTCTTGGAGACAAAATATTGAAGAATTGTACAAGTCAGAAACCTGCAACAAGCCAAGACGCTTTATTTGACTATGTACTATAAAGCACATTGGAAAGCCTACAAAGAAGCTTGGAGAGATAAGGCAAAGGGACAAGGAGCTAAAGAAGTGGATCTGAACAGGCTTTGCAAAGTCAAATCTGTAGCCGTTTGGACTCTTACTCAAATGAGATAGACATACTGGAAAGTAGTTTGTTTTACCTACCTTATTTGTAGTAAGTAGGTGTATCCATGTCTATAATGATACAGCCTCACTTCCTTAGCAGATAAGTTTTTAGAAATAAGATCAAAAGAAATATCTCTCTGAGAAAAACGAAGCTGAGAATACTATCATTTGTATTCACAGATTGTAGCAAAATCTTTATCTAATAAAATATTAGATTAAAGTGATATTGTGTTGTGTTTGTCTTTGTTATCTGCACTTACATATCTCACATACTCAACACATATCTTGTTGCAAAGATTCAAGAACAAAGAAAAGTTCAAGAATCCATTCACCCCCCTGTATTCTTTTACTGTATTCAATACTCAACAAGTGGTATCAGAGCAGGCTGTTTAATCTAAACAGAAAACGATCATGAGTTCGAATACACCAAAGACTACAGGTACGGTGAAGGTCCCTAAGTTCGACAAAGAGAATTACAACCTCTGAAAAATAAAAATGCTGTTGTTCATCAAAGCTGCCAATCCTCTCTACCCTGACATCCTCAAGAATGGTCCATTTGTACCACAACAAGAAATTGCTGAATCTACAGTGGGCACAATAGTCATTCCTAGATCATATGTTGCAAAAGAGCCATCCAAATGGACGGACTCAGAGAAGGAAAAGGTTGCCCTAGACAGTCAATTGTATAGTATGATTATGAATTCGAACTAAGTGTATAGTATGATTATGAATTGATATGTAATATATAATCCATTGGGAGTGTAGGTGGATTTTAAATCCATCGTAGGTATTTGATTGTGAATTAGAGCCGGATATCTTCCGACGGGATAGTCTATATTATAGAGGAAACTCTGCCCGATTTTCGGGAAATTATAAATAGTAAAATGTAAACCAGAATAGCATGATTGCTTATGAGTTAGGATTATCTGCTAAAGTGTAAAAAAAGCTTATGTGGAATGCATGTGCTATGTGCTAAGTGTTTAAATGATTATCTGTATACAAGGTGGTTTAGTGTACTATCATGTTAGGCCGAATACACAATTATAATCAAGATTGTATGAGAGATTAACAATAAAACACACGTTTAAACAATTAAAAACTGTTTGGAATTAATAACTCCTCTCTCAGTGATGTAAAATATCACAGAGAGCTGCTTAGGTTACAATGAATAATGTTGCACAATGATCGATACCCTTCTAGGATTAACCTAACTGTATTTATAAGATATACAGATGCTATAGAATCGATAATTGATACTCCTATAAATTAGTTATACAATTGATATCAATTACGATTGCTACACGTCTCCTTAGTCAACTCAATCTCTTTGACAGCTATCCAATCTTCAAAGATATTGCTTCCATATTTATCTTCAATAATTCTTCAAATACTGTTGACCAGTAGACGCTTCCTCCAGACAGAGTTTAACAAACTCTGTCGAGCTTCCATCTGTCAGCGTTTAACTAAACTCTGACTGCTTCCAGCTAAACTCTGATAATTCACTATAACACTTAAACACTGATTATTATTCACATCAATTATATCTAACAATCTCCCCCAACTTGTTCATTAGCAAAAATGCACAAGTTTACAATAATTGATGATGTAAAAACAAATAAACAAATACAGTGTTTAATATACAAACAGAGTTTAAACTTCTACTTAACAAAATCTACAGAAAACAAGAAAATCCTTACAGAGCTTTATTCCTAGATTTCCTCAACATCTGGTGTTGATCTGAGATAGTCTATAAGTAATCTTCTTTCTGCATTTTCAAGTTCTATCTGCATAACTTCCTTGATCTCTTTCAGCTTAGGATCATCTTCACCAGTTTGATAGATAGCAGATCTCAGAGCATAGATTTTGTTTCTCTTCATTTCATTACCCAGTCTGATGAATTGAGCTTTCTCTGACTCTGAGTTAAAATCAAGAACTGTTATACCCAGGTCTGTCTTCAGTTTAGCACTATTCTTCTTCATCTCAACAATATTCCCATGATAATCTCTGTATTTTAGGACATACTGACTGTTGTATTTTATACCTCTAACTGCCAAATTATGTAGCATCTTCTTTCTTAGCACATTTGCAGCTAGCTCAGTCCTTCGATTTTTCACTTTGAAGATATATAGAACATATTCAAATTCCTCCCATAGCTTCAAATCAAGATCATACTCACCAATTTTGTACACAGTACCATCTGCCATGAAATACAGCATAAAATCTTTGTTCAAACTTCTTTGATGGATCAACTACACTGATTCCAGTCTATCTAAACTCTCCTGTGTAACACCAAGACCTGGAACAGCCAGCGATGAAGGATCTCTAGGACCAGTATTCATCCTAACTTCTCTATAAGAGCCCAATCCAGATTTATCTCGACCTTGCTTACCTATTAAAGTTCTGTCTTGTAGAGAAGTAATATTTCCAATCACCAGATTTGGATCATGAAGTGTTGATTTTCCAAAAACCATTTGCATCTGGGTAGATAAAGGTTTCTGTACAACTTGTGTAGCAACAGAGGCTGTATTCACTTTCTTTGAAACCTTTCCTTCTTCAACAATGCCTTTCAGCTTTAATTTAGCTTCTGCTTCTGTTGGTTTCTTAGACACTTGTAACCTTTGATCAGCACCAACATTTTCCTTAATAACAATGCCTTTAAGAACATGCCTAGGAGCTTGTTAGCACAAAATCACGCAAGCGCACGTGTTCACAAGTAATATAGAATGAAGTAGAGTTCGTTCCCACAGAGATTGTATAATTTAGTTCTTGTACCTAAGCATCAATGTATGATTATCGTTCAATGCTAAGACAATGGACAAATTGGTTTTGATTATCTAAAATTAACTAATAAGAATTAATTAACAACTAAATTAATTAACTAAGTGATTTCAAATTACTTATGAGATGGAAAACATGGGATCCTAACTTTAATACAAACTTCCTTTAGAGATCATGCCCTTTTATCAACACATGTGGTGGTTACGATAACTAATCGGACAACACGAAATAAGTATACGCTACCTTTCAGTACACGCACACCAATCTACACAATATCCAGAAAAGATAGAAATCATACAGGCACCAATTATGCTTAGACCCTATATGTCTATAGAATTTGAAAACATAATGGTTGAAGATCAAGTATCCATAAGATTACATAAGGTAGTATGAGACGGTTAGAAACACACCACAAACATGAATAACATTCATGGACTTATGCTAGCATGGCAAGTTCTAAATCTAAAGATCCACTGTCGCTTCACTAAAGATTAACAAGATAGATGTTAGCTACGCATCTATATGAATTAAATACAACACTGCAAGGATATCGCAAATTCACCACACATATATCAAGTTAAGCAATCAACATCTAAATTCCATAAGTAAATCCGCTAGGACCCCATGACGACGATTAGTTCATAATCGAACCGTTCGTCATCATGGGGTTTGATGAAAACATGATAAATATGAAGAGAATAATAATGAATAAATCAATGTTAACAAAGTTATGGAACAAAGTCGAATAATGATCAAGCATCCAAAAGATACGCCTAGTAAGAATACAAGAAAACTATGTCTAAATCTTCTTGTTGTCACGATCCTCGCCTTGGCTTCTCAATCTCGTGCTAGAAAGTGTGTATGTAATGTGAAGTAATCTGATCTCTGGTGTTGGTGTGTGTAAATCTGACCCCCCAGCATGTGTATTTATAGCTCAATATTGCCTCTTCTCCAAACAATTGCCATTCTTGAGTAGGAATTGAATTTGACAATTTCCATCTTTAAATATGATATAGATTGCAACTTCCCTTGTCAAATAAAGCTTCTGGACTATTCCCACCGTCCAAGAGTATTTCCATGTCGAATAGGAGAAGAAAACGGCAACATTCCTCTTTAAAATCAGAATTGGAACAGTTTCTGGCGGCTCAGTATCTTCCTGGCGCGGTCGCGCTGTCCTGTAGTGCAACTGTGGCGCGGTCGCGCTGTCACAAAATCTGCCAAATCCCCTTAGCGCGGTCGCGCTCCCTTACAGCTATAACATAGCGCGGTCGCGCTATAAACATTCTGTTTCTGCAGACTTTTTGTTAGCACCTTCTTCTTTGCACGCCGTTTTTTCCTCATAACCACATCCGTTCCAAAAACCACAAAACACCATACTCCCTGCGAAAAACCTAATTCCTGCACAAACTCCACAAAACACATTAAACCACACAAATACTCGAGAATTAAGCGATCAATTCAAGCCAAAATAGAATGATCTAAATGGATAAAAATCCACTTATCACACCCCCAAACTTGAACCGATGCTTGTCCTCAAGCATAAACAGATATAAATATATACAACTAACTAGTACCACTTCCGTAGGTGATCACGGATGCATTTAGCATATGCAACAAGCCCTTTAAACCCCTAGGCAGCCCTAGTGGACGAGTAAGGTCTCGTGAGGGCCTATAGTGAATGTACCCACAAAATCCAACTGACACAAACGACACAAACAATGCAATGCATGAATGCAACTAAATATGAATGCAAAGGATCCCCTCAAACTAACCAACACCACTTAGCAAGCAAATATCTCAATGAATGCAATCAATCCAAACAGAGCTCGACTAAATTTCGGTATACTAACAATAGATGATCAGAACGTGCGTGTGTGCAATGCTCGACTGATATACTCCCAAACCGGATCAAAATCATACATATTCTTTTCCAAGACAATCACAGGGTTATAAATAGAATGAACGTTAAACTCAAGATCACTTCAGATACACCTCCATACTACTCTAAAGTAGACAGAAATTCATGCTTTATTATGACTCAAACACAATATGTACACAACACACATGCTTATTTGATCGTGCAATGGATGAGACCCCTAAAGGCTTATACAATAATACCCATGTAGCGAGCGTTGGGTTAGTGGATCCCAGACTATAAAAAGCCTTAGGTCACTAGGCACAAAGTCCCCAAGAACTTAATTGCTCGAGTATTAAAGAGCTCACCCTGATCATACTCACACTCTCACAACATTTTTTTTTCTTTTTCTTTTTTTTTCTTGCTTTTTTTTCTTTTTTTTTTCTCATGGAATCTGGAATGAGAATTCTCAATTCCAACCCTAGACTACTCATAAACATGAGCCGGCTACTAGCCATTTGACGCCTAGCCAACAAATACAAACACAAAAACATTAGCATGAAATTTCTGTTTTCCCCCAAACTTATATTTTGGTGTTCCTTAATCATCAAGAGAATAAAGCAAATTCTATCGATAAACAAGTGATTAAATCCTAAATCCAAACAAGCATGACGCAACCTAGTCCAAGAGCAAACGACGAGACTGTGTAAAAATTTTATTCATGAAAGATGCATGTCAATTTCAACAAAATTTAAAATCAACCCTCTGTTCATCCTTTTTACACCCACATCAACATCTACCTACCTTATGGCATCAGCTTATTCTAAGGGATCATGAAAAATATGCATGTAATGCAACTATAGAACTCACATACCAAACTCGATACACATGCAAATAGAATGCTCTATATGACAGGTATCATGCATGAAACTAAACTACACATACAAATATGATGCAATATGAACTCCTACATGCCACAAATATATCATAACAACTACTAATTCCCAAATCCACCCCCAAACTTGAAATTTCCAATGCCCTCATTAGAAGTAAATAAGGGAAAAGTAGAAACATACCTACTGACCACCTGGACCACCCTCCTGAGGAGGAGAATCCGGTGGAGGATAGACTCCATGTGCCCCAAAAACAGGCCAATCCACCTGCACTCCACTGGTAGCAAAAGCAGTGCCCAGCGCCTGAGTCAACTCCTGTGCAAAACGGCTCTGAGAATCATACATAGCATCCATGCGGCACATCAATCGTCTATACTGAGAGGCAACAGGAATATCCTCGGGAACCTGTGGTGGCGGAACAGCACCAGCAATCTGATAACCCAAACCCCTAGGATGTGGAACGCCGCCCGGCCACTCCACCATCCTCGCAATAGTCCCAGAATCAATAGCACCACTTGGCAACTGTATCGGCTCATCCTCAGCCCACCTCACTCCCACCGCCATACACAAACCAGTAACCACAGAACCATATGGAATCCCCCCTGTAGTACTAGCTCTCAAAAACCTCAAGATATTTTGGTTAATCATATAACCAATGTCAATATAAAAACCATTCAGAATCGCCCACAGCAAAATACCTCTCTCCACATTAACCTCGTGCTGATGTGTGGTAGGCAACAAGTTAGCACAGATAAACAAAATTCCATGCTCGTGCATACCTGTTCAACGCAGAAGTAGGGAAATGCAAGTGCTCATTACTCCCTGGCTTCACCTTCCACACAGTACCAGGCACACACAACCTAGTCACAATAGCATCCAAGTCAACCTCTGTCCTGGACTTAAAAGTCCAATCCTCAGCACCTGCAGGTCTGGCAGGCAAAGCAAGCAAACGGCTGATGGCAGGCGGTGTGTAGTCCACTGTCAAACCTCTAACCACTGAATAACCATTCCGTTCAGCCTTCGCATTCGCATAGAACTCGCGAACAATAGACAACGGAATATCCATAGCCAACTGACAAATAGGCTCCCAACCTCGCGACTGAATCATCGCCACTAGATCTCCATCAGACGGACCAGCTAAAAACATCCTATCCTTGATTACTGTCTTTGACATCAACCTGTTATACTCCGTCCGGGCCTCCACAGAAACAAACTTTTCCCCGGGTCCCTCCGTACTAGAATCGGAATCAGATGAATGATGTCCACTAGAACCACCAGCAAAACGAGTCCTTTTCGGGGCCATTACACAATCTCCAACAAGCAGAAAATATAAACAAATAGCAACCCACAGCAACCTAACAACAATTATCCCAAAATACGCAAACTACAATTCGTAGTAACAAGAATAACCAAGAAATTACCCAAAACGAATCTGTAGGAGAGGTAGCACTGCGTATCCAACCTCCAATCGATGAATGAACACGAATTACAAAGCTCCAAAATCGTGGTTTATGGTTTAAGGGTGTATGTATGTATATGTATATGAGAGATGTATAAAAAGATTAAGGTGAGATATATGGTCTGATTAAGCACGAAAATTGGGATTTATAGAATGATTAGAAGTGGATTTGGGCTGGGATTAAGGTTTCAAATCGGAATTTGGGCTGAAAATTTGCTCCGGAAATCTTTCTGCACCTCCAGAATCGACTTAGCGCGGTCGCGCTCTGTTTACACTGCTAGACAGCGCGGTCGCGCTGTCCCAATATATATATATATATTTTCAAGAGATGAAGATACAAAGAATATACAACAATAATAATATCCAATCACATGGGTTGCCTCCCACGAAGCGCTCGTTTAACGTCATTAGCTTGACTTGCTGCTCGGTCGTTACGTTTCTGCCAAATCCACGGAATCTGTTTCACGAACCACTGGATCACCCGTAAAATAATGTTTCAACCGCTGACCATTTACCTTGAACGCCAAATCAGGTGACTTTTCAAAAATCTCAACGGCTCCATGCGGAAATACGGTTTTAACAGTGAATGGCCCTGACCACCTTGACTTAAGCTTCCCAGGAAAAAGCTTGAGGCGCGAATTAAACAACAAAACCAACTGACCAGGCACAAAGACCTTAGGAATCAACTTCTTATCATGCCACCTCTTCACCTTCTCCTTGTAAATCTTGTGGTTCTCATACGCCTGAGATCGAAATTCCTCTAACTCATTCAACTGCAATAACCGTTTCTCACCAGCTGCTCTAATATCAAGATTCAACTTCTTAATCGCCCAAAAAGCTTTATGTTCCAACTCCACTGGTAGATGACATGCTTTTCCAAAAACTAACTGATACGGAGACATTCCCAAAGGTGTTTTGTAAGCTGTTCTATAGGCCCAAACAGCTTCATCTAACTTCAAGGACCAATCCTTCCTCGACGGATTCACCACCTTTTCTAGAATTCTCTTGATTTCACGATTAGAAACCTCCGCTTGACCGTTTGTTTGGGGATGATATGCTGTAGCAACACGATGTGTCACTCTATATTTCGCCAACAATGCAGTGAATTGACGATTACAAAAGTGAGTCCCCTCATCACTAATAATAGCTCGCGGAGTTCCAAAACGCGTAAAGACCTGTTTATGAAGAAAGTTCAGCACCACCTTAGCATCATTGGTTGGTAAGGCCTTTACCTCAACCCACTTAGAGACGTAGTCCACAGCTAGCAAGATGTACTGATTATTACAAGACGAAACAAAGGGTCCCATGAAATCAATACCCCATACATCAAAGATCTCTACCTCAAGGAGCATATTAAGAGGCATCTCATTCCTCCTAGAAATATTACCAACTTTCTGACAGCGATCACATCTCAAAACAAACTGATGAGCATCCTTAAAAACTGTAGGCCAAAAGAAATCTGCCTGAAGAACACGAGCTGCTGTCTTCTCTCCACCATAATGACCTCCATAAACAGTGGAATGGCAATCTCGCAACACACTTTCAGTCTCGCTATAAGGAATGCAACGTCGAATAATCTGATCAGCACCCTGTTTGAACAAATACGGCTCGTCCCATCGGTACCACTTCACATCATGTAAGAACTTCTTCCTTTGAGCATAAGTTAAATCAGGAGGGATAATGTCACTAACAAGATAGTTCACAAAATCTGCAAACCATGGCTCTTCCACTTGTACCCCTAAAAGCTGCTTATTCGGAAAAGATTCATTAATCAAAGATTTAGCTTGTGAATTTTTACCATGGTCTTCCAATCTCGAAAGATGACCTGCCACCTGGTTTTCAGTTCCTTTTCTGTCTTTAATCTCCAAATCAAATTCTTGGAGCAATAAGACCCATCGAATCAACCTAGGCTTCGAATCCTTCTTTGTCATCAAGTATCTGATAGCCGCATGATCTGTGTAGACAATGACTTTCGTGCCAAGTAAATAGGCTCGAAACTTCTCAAATGCATAAACAACAGCCAAAAGCTCTTTTTCCGTGGTGGTGTAGTTCAACTGTGCATCATTAAGGGTTTTACTAGCATAGTAAACCACATGAAATATTTTCTCCTTTCTCTGACCAAGAACAGCACCAACGGCAAAGTCACTAGCATCACACATTAGCTCGAATGGCTCACTCCAATCTGGTGCAGTAATAACAGGTGTGGTAGTCAACTTCTTCTTCAAAAGCTCGAAAGCATCAAGACAAGCTTCATCAAAATTGAAAGGAACATCTTTCTCCAAAAGATTGCACAAGGGTTTAGAGATCTTCGAAAAATCCTTTATGAACCGACGATAGAACCCCGCATGACCAAGAAAGCTGCGAATGCCTCTAACAGAGATAGGAGGAGGAAGCTTCTCAATAGTGTCAATTTTTGCTTTGTCCACCTCGAGTCCCTTGCTAGAAACCTTGTGCCCAAGAATGATCCCTTCTTGCACCATAAAGTGACATTTTTCCCAATTCAGCAACAGATTAGTCTCCACACATCTCTTCAAAACCAAACCAAGATTATGTAAGCACTCGTCATATGAAGAACCAAACACTGAGAAATCATCCATGAAAACTTCCACATTGATACCAATCATGTCTGAAAAGATAGCCATCATACACCTCTGAAAAGTGGCTGGAGCGCCACACAGTCCGAACGGAACTCGTCTGAATGCAAAGGTGCCAAAGGGACATGTGAATGTAGTCTTCTCTTGATCCTCAGGTGCAATGCAAATCTGATTATATCCAGAATATCCATCAAGAAGACAATAGTACTCGTGGCCTGCCAACCTGTCTAACATCTGATCCACAAACGGAAGAGGAAAGTGGTCTTTTCTCGTGGCTTTGTTCAACTTGCGATAGTCCATGCAAACTCTCCACCCTGTAACGGTATGTGTAGGGATGAGCTCATTCTTCTCATTAGCAACAACTGTCATACCCCCTTCTTCGGTACACACTGTACCGGACTCACCCAAGAACTATCTGGAATAGGGTAGATAATACCAGCATCAAGCCACTTCAAGATTTCCTTCTTCACCACTTCCTTCATAATAGGATTGAGACGACGCTGTTGCTCCACAGTAGGCTTGCAATTCTCCTCTAGCAGAATTTTATGCATGCAATATGAAGGACTAATTCCTTTGATGTCTGCTATAGTCCATCCAATAGCTGTCTTGAACTGTCTCAATATCCTCAAGAGCTTCTCCTCTTCACTATCTGTCAAGTTAGCGGCAATAATAACAGGCAAAGTAGATGCTTCTCCCAAAAAGGCATACCTCAAATGCTCTGGTAGCTGTTTAAGCTCAAGTGTAGGAGCTTCCTCAATAGATGGTTTGAGACGACTTTGTGACTTTTTAAGCTCCTCCAGCCCAAGTGACTCAACTGTCACTTCAAAACTCTTTCTCCACGGAATTGCCCTTAACTGCTGAATTTGCTCTTCTCTTTCTTCATCTTCAACTACAGAATCTCCTAGCAAAGCTCTCTCTAATGGATCAGCCAACAGTAACTGATCAAAGTTCAACTTCACTGACGACTCCACCAAGTCCAACTGACAACATTCCTCATCATCTGAAGGTAGCTTCATTGCATTGAAAACATTGAAGGTAACATCCTGATCTTGCACCCGCATCGTAAGCTCCCCCTTCTGAACATCAATCAAGGTACGGCCCGTAGCTAGAAAAGGCCGTCCTAAGATGATAGGAATCTTCTTATCTTCTTCAAAATCAAGAATCACAAAATCTACTGGAAAGATGAGTTTATCAACCTTGACCAAAACATCCTCAACGATACCCCTCGGGTATGTAATAAAACGATCAGCTAGCTGTAGAGAGATATTGGTAGGTTTAGGATCTGGAAGACCAAGCTGCATGAAAACTAACAATGGCATGAGATTGATACTAGCACCCAAATCACACAAACACTTGCTGAAAGACAAATTCCCAATGGTGCACGGAATAGTGAAACTGCCTGGATCCTTTAGCTTCGGTGGTAACTTCTGCTGTAAAACGGCACTGCACTCTTCTGTTAATGCTACTGTATCCAATTCTTCAAGTTTCAACTTCTTTGAGAGAATACCCTTCATAAACCTTGCATAGCTCGGCATCTGCTCCAATGCTTCAGCAAAAGGAATATTGATTTGAAGCTTTTTGAATACCTCCAGAAACTTGCCAAACTGTCTGTCATTCTTCTGCTTCTTCAATCTGCCAGGATATGGAGGAGGAGGAAAGATTTTCACAATCTCTGTAGACTGCTTTGGAGAAACTTCCTTAGCAGAATTTTTAGGATTCTCCACCTCGCTAACCAACTGCTCAGCTACTCTATCAGTCTGGACTTGCTCCTTATCTGCAGTAGGTGCCACATGTTGCTCTTGAACTTCTTCTTCTTCTTCAATGGCTGAATTCTGATTACCAGTCACCTTACCCGATCTCAAAGTAACTGATTTGACATGCTCTTTGGTTTCCCTCTTGCATGGATTGGCTTCAGTGTCACTCGGAAGAACTCCAGATGGTCTGTTCAACAGAGCACTAGCAAGCTGCCCGATCTGACTTTCCATGATCTTCATAGATGCCCCCTGACTTTTTACTATCATCCTCAACTCCTCAAGCTCAGCTTTTTCATTAGAAGATTGACCAGCATTCCCCTGAGATTGTTGCTGGAAACCTGGAGGCTGAAACTGTTGTCTGGGCTGGTACTGCTGCTGAAATCCTTGATTGAACTGCCTAGCTCCGAATTGCTGTTGCTGCTGATTACCACCTTGATTGTTACTCCAGCTGAAATTTGGATGGTTGCGGTTATTCGGGTGATAGGTGGCTGGAACTGGCTGTTGTGGCCTCTGGAAGTTACTCACAAATTGTGCTGATTCAGAAGATATGGCACATTGAGTTGTATCATGTGCGCCTGCACACAACTCACAAACACTAGCTACCTGCTGAACTCCCATGTTAGCCAAAGAATCGACCTTCATTGACAAGGCCTTCAACTGAGCTGCAATGGTTGTAGCTGTATCAATTTCAAGAACACCTGCTACCTTGCCTTGAGATAACCTCCCTGTAGGATTCTGATATTCATTAGCAGCCATCATCTCGATCAATTCATAAGCTTCTTCATAACTCTTGGCCCACAAAGCTCCACCTGATGCTGCATCTAGCATGGGTCTCGACTGTGCACCCAACCCATTATAAAAACAATTGATTATCATCCAATCAGGCATCCCATGATGTGGACACTTCCTTAGCATCTCCTTATATCTCTCCCAAGCCTCGCATAGAGATTCTCCAGACTGCTGTGAAAACTGAGTGATAGCATTCCTGATAGCTGCTGTCTTCGCCATGGGAAAGAATTTGGTGAGAAATTTCTGTGCAAGATCTTCCCATGTAGTGATAGAACCTGCTGGTAAAGAGTGTAACCAACTCTTCGCCTTGTCCCTCAGAGAGAATGGAAATAGCCTTAACTTAACAGCATCCTCAGACACCCCGTTGGTTCTGAAGGTATCACAGATCTCTATGAAATCTCGAATATGCATGTTGGGATCTTCGGTAGGAGCACCCCCAAACTGAACTGAGTTCTGGACCATCTGTATAGTGCTAGGCTTGATCTCGAAGGTATTAGCTGCGATTGCTGGTCTGACAATACTCGATGCAATGTCATTGATCTTTGGCTGCGAGAAATCCTTTAGAGCCTTAGTTGCTGCTGCTGGTTCTCCCATATCTTCTACACTTTGAATCACTGGAGCTTCTGTTTCTGTTTCTTCTTTATTTTCCAGCTTCTCCTTATTCGCTTGAGAACGCGTTCGCATACACGCTCAAGTACCTGAAAACACAAAACAACACAAAAACTATAAGTAACCGATCCGAGTCAATGAACTTTAACGACCACTGATGTCAAGCACATAAACTATAACAAATCCCCGGCAGCGGCGCCAAAAACTTGTTAGCACAAAATCACGCAAGCGCACGTGTTCACAAGTAATATAGAATGAAGTAGAGTTCGTTCCCACAGAGATTGTATAATTTAGTTCTTGTACCTAAGCATCAATGTATGATTATCGTTCAATGCTAAGACAATGGACAAATTGGTTTTGATTATCTAAAATTAACTAATAAGAATTAATTAACAACTAAATTAATTAACTAAGTGATTTCAAATTACTTATGAGATGGAAAACATGGGATCCTAACTTTATTACAAACTTCCTTTAGAGATCATGCCCTTTTATCAACACATGTGGTGGTTACGATAACTAATCGGACAACACGAAATAAGTATACGCTACCTTTCAGTACACGCACACCAATCTACACAATATCCACAAAAGATAGAAATCATGCAGGCACCAATTATGCTTAGACCCTATATGTCTATAGAATTTGAAAACATAATGGTTGAAGATCAAGTATCCATAAGATTACATAAGGTAGTATGAGACGGTTAGAAACACACCACAAACATGAATAAGATTCATGGACTTATGCTAGCATGGCAAGTTCTAAATCTAAAGATCCACTGTCGCTTCACTAAAGATTAACAAGATAGATGTTAGCTACGCATCTATATGAATTAAATACAACACTGCAAGGATATCGCAAATTCACCACACATATATCAAGTTAAGCAATCAACATCTAAATTCCATAAGTAAATCCGCTAGGACCCCATGACGGCGATTAGTTCATAATCGAACCGTTCGTCAGCATGGGGTTTGATGAAAACATGATAAAGATGTAGAGAATAATAATGAATAAATCAATGTTAACAAAGTTACGGAACAAAGTTGAATAATGATCAAGCATCCAAAAGATACGCCTAGTAAGAATACAAGAAAACTATGTCTAAATCTTCTTGTTGTCACGATCCTCGCCTTGGCTTCTCAATCTCATGCTAGAAAGTGGGTATGTAATGTGAAGTAATCTGATCTCTGGTGTTGGTGTGTGTAAATCTGACCCCCCAGCATGTGTATTTATAGCTCAATATTGCCTCTTCTCCAAACAATTGCCATTCTTGAGTAGGAATTGAATTTGACAATTTACATCTTTAAATATGATATAGATTGTAACTTCCCTTGTCAAATAAAGCTTCTGGACTATTCCCACCGTCCAAGAGTATTTCCATGTCGAATAGGAGAAGAAAACGGCAACATTCCTCTTTAAAATCAGAATTGGAACAGTTTCTGGCGGCTCAGTATCTTCCTGGCGCGGTCGCGCTGTCCTGTAGTGCAACTGTGGCGTGGTCGCGCTGTCACAAAATCTGCCAAATCCCCTTAGCGCGGTCGCGCTCCCTTACAGCTATAACATAGCGCGGTCGCGCTATAAACATTCTGTTTCTGCAGACTTTTTGTTAGCACCTTCTTCTTTGCACGCCGTTTTTTCCTCATAACCACATCCGTTCCAAAAACCACAAAACACCATACTCCCTGCGAAAAATCTAATTCCTGCACAAACTCCACAAAACACATTAAACCACACAAATACTCGAGAATTAAGCGATCAATTCAAGCCAAAATAGAATGATCTAAATGGATAAAAATCCACTTATCAGAGCTTTTTCTTGCTTCTTGAATTTTCCAGACTTCAAAGCTTTCTGATGTTCTTCTTGTAGATTCTTTTCTTCAGTTTGAATGTCTTCAATGGTAACTCCTTCTTCATTTTCTTCAAGAAACAATCTAGCAGCCAATTCTTCATCAGTCTGTGGATTTTCAGTGAATAAAAAACTCCTGGTTTTTGAAGTACCCTGACTATCAGTGTTTATTCCATCAGACTTTGATTTAGAAGACTTGCCAGATTTCAGACTTTGATTTAGATCAGCTCTTAATCTCTTCTCTTTGTCATTTGCTCCTCCATCTTCAGTATCATCCTTCTTAGTCAGAGTTTGAGATTGCCTGCATTTAGAATTAACAACTCTCTCCCCCTTTTTGACATCATCAGGAATCAATATAGATGTAATCAGCTCCAAGGAGTTAGCAATAGAATCAATCTTACTAGACAAGACAGTTTGATTCTGTTCAACTTGACCTAGCCTTTGAAACAGAGTTTCTTGAGCTTTAAATGGTCTTAAACTTCATTTGATTATTTCTCTGCATGGTCATGTCTCGAGCAACAACATCAGCTCTCAGATCAGTAATGGCCTTTTGAGACTCATCAAATCTTTCATTCAGTGTCTTGACTTGAACAATAGTTGCTTGCAGACTTGAGAGAATATCAGGATTTGAAATCTTTTTGGCAGATTGATGCACAAATTTAGTTGCTCTTTCAGTAGGAAAAATGCAATCTGCTTTATACCAATCCTGTGAATTCTTGGCAAAATGTTCTTCTTCAATGTCATGTTGATGTGAAGGTTGAGAAAAAGGTGTGTGCTTTCCATCAGTTTGAACTGGTATACTCTGAGAAGAGTTAGACTCTGCACTTCCTTCATCTTCAACATCAACAGTTGCATCTTCAACTGGATCAATAGGCTCAACAACATGTTCAGCAACAGTTTCTGCAACATTCTCTGTAGTTTCATCAACAACATTCTCTGCAGGTTGCTCTCTAGTTTCAACAGTCTTATCAACAGACTTGGCATCTTCAAGAACTGCATCCATAGGCTCAGAAAGTACAGCCTTGGTTGATTTCTCAACTTCTTCACCTTTCTCAGAAACCTGGTGAGCATCAGAGAATAGCTCAGTGTGTGATGCTACTGTTTCATCAAGTACTACAGTAGGCTGATCAACTGCACCAGTTTCTCCAGAATTAGCAATGACAGGTGAGATAGGAACATTAATAGAATCAGAAAATGGTATGAATGTTTCAACAAAATCATCCATAGCAGTAAAACCATCTCTGTTTGCCTTATCCATTTGTACATTTTCAGTTGTATGGACAGCTTCTTCTGCAGTATGTACCTCAACAGTAGGTATTTCCTTGGAAATCACCTCTAGAGCTTCAGTGGTAATCTCTTCATCAGACTCATCAAGTATCAACCTTCTCCTCTTAGCTTGAGGCACCTCAACTGTCTCTTCTTCTTCAGTAAAATCTTCAACAACAGATGGTTATGGAGGTCTGTTTGCTCTTTCCTTTCTTGTCCTGATAGACTGCTTTTTAGCTTTAACAGATTCTCTTTTAGCTCTAGCAGATCTATGCTGTGTATTCTCTGTTGTGTGCTTTGTTCTACCTCCACGTTTTGATGTGGTCTGTGTAGGTGGTGGTTGTTGTTCAGGTTGAGGTTGAGTTTATGGTTGAGTTTGAGTGTTTAGAGTTTGAGGTTGAGTGTTTGCAGGTGGTTGTATGGGTTCAGTGTTTACAGGTTCATGCTGTTGTGGTTCAGACTGTTGTGGTTCTTGGGGTTGATGTAGGAAATTTTGTAGAGCAAGAGGCAAAACCAAGGCAGGTAATTGCTCCTTGGTGGCATCCTTGTTAGTCAAATAAGAGAATATTCTCTTATTAACCTTCAAGGCCAGTATGGTGTCCTCCTCAGTAATCTCAACACTATGAACACAAGCAGTGAATAACAATTGACAAAATCTAGCAAAGTAGACAGTACTAGACTCTGACAATCTGTCACCTATATTCATTAAAACAAGCCTACCAAAATCGAAATTACTTTCATAAAGAAGAGAATACCCGATTTGAAGACTGTCAGTAGGAATAGCATCCCAGTTTGTGACTTTCTTTCCCAAGGCCCTTGTTATACAATCGAAGAAGAAACTCCACTCCTTCCTTAGCATTGGCCTTTTCACATTACCAAGTCTCTCTAAAGGACCTGAACATCTCTTTCAGTTGATTCTCACCAGCAACACTGTATGAAGTGTGTGTGTCGAAACCTATAGTGTCTCTGACTGTTGTAGGAGTAATCACATACTCTATCTCCTCATATGTGAAGATGATTGAAGGAGTCCCATTCTCTCCTCCATCGTCATATGTAGAGTTCTTCTAGAAAGTAGCAATCTGCGTGGCAGAAAGCGTTGGTGGTTCGACTAAAGCTGTACCAATCTCTGAATCCCGCAAAATTTTTTGAATCAAATGAAACGCCTCTGGAACGTTTGCATTGTTCAATGGGGCTGCATAATTATAAGGAACAAACAATAAACCTTGAGCAGTAAAAGCTTTGGTGGCCATTAGAATCGATGTGAGAAGAAAATATTAGCGAAAAAGATATGTAGGAAAGGTGTTTGTGAAAATGCCCAAGTGAAATAACAAGTAACTGTGAGTGGGTTGTGTGCAGAGAAAATAACCGTGTATGTAAAAATGATTAGAGTTGTAATGAAAAAGTAAAACCCAATAATTTTAAACATTAATACACTCAACCAATTCCTTGTTTAATGTGTAAGTGGGACACGTGGCACACATGCAATGAAAGTACTTTGCACGTTCAGTAATTGTGGCAATAATTACCAGAGCCGGCTCCAGGGGGAGTTGTCCTAGGCTTGTGCCTAGGGCCTCCAAAAATGTTGGGGCCACATTTTTCTCCCATACTATATAAAATATTTAGTGTAAATAAAATATTAGTAAATTAATTATTGTTAAAATTTTTATTTTTCATTTAATATCAATATTATTCAATGTTTCATATAGAATAAATTGGAGGCTAAAAAAATATGTACTAGATTCACTATTGAAAATACTAATTATTCTTCCTTGTTTCTAAGAGTTAGTATTAAAAGTTTTAATAGTTTGGTGTAGTTTGATTTTTATAATTTAAACTTACATAATATTTTAAAAATTAACAAATAAACTATTTTATTAATGAAAATGAACTATATCTACTATATTAAAAACTGATAGTTGATTTGGTTGCCTACCTTTTTTTCGAATATTATTCAAAAAAATCTAATTTTAGAAAGAAAAAAAAAATCTTGTTTGTAAAAAAATAAGAAAAAAACCAAATCAAATTTCTAAAAGTTATAGTAAATTTTTCTTGTGCACACCATTATGAGTCGATGATTGTTTGATGTTCAGGAAATTCTCACCATATAAGCTAGGGCCTCCAAATTACTGGAGACGCCCCTGATAATTACTACTACTTTCTCTCTCCCACTAACAACACACTTTAACACTCCAACACTCATTAACAGTTGGCAAAACTCTTTTACCCCAAGTATGTAAATTATCTGAAAGAAAATATACCTCAGAGTATTAGACAAAATTCATCAGCGTTTGTCAATTCTCCAACTTTATTACCATAATCCTTTCAAAAAACTGCACAGGTGTGAATATATGTGTGTGTAAAGCAGAGTTTACCAATTCAATTTTTAGAGCATCTAATTTTTCATAAAATCCATAAAGTAAATCAGTAAACACTTGATGCACAAACTCTCATAGTAAACACAGAATGTATGATGAATGCTAAACTCTGTAGTAAACAATTTATATACAGTAACATTTAATTAATTTATACCCCCCCTTCTATTTTTTTTCGTTTCTCCAATAATCAGAGGTTGGAACTAGTCACCAAAAATCCTATAACTTTAGCCCTTATCATTTTGATAAGTTCCTGGGTCTTCCTAGTCTTTGACTAGTCACCAAAAATTAGAGAATTTTAGCCCTTACTATATACCAGCAAGTTCCTGGGTCGTCCTAGACACCAACATAATCTCAAAGGAGTTTTAGCAACCTATATACATTTTCTTTGGGGGTAGTCTAATAATAGCATTTAAATTAACAGTCTATAACTAACAGAGTTTAGAGCTCATCAACATCAGAAGTTATTCATGAGAGGCAATGCACACAGTATTTACAGACTCAGAGTTTAGGATAAATAAACTAAGAGATGCTATAAATATGAAACAGTATCATGCTGTGTTAATTTTCGGCACAGTCTAAGATTAGATCACAAATAACTTAGAAGGATTCATGATTATTTACTGAGAATCATGCTTCATACATATTTCTTCATCGGTGTTTACATTCAGACAATAATAATATCAGAGTTTCTCAGAGTTTATCCAACATGTCAACAATGTATAACCTACAGAGCATGCTAACAGAGTTTAACAGTTAACGAACAGAGTTTGCATAGCAGAGTTTAACAACAGAGTTCACATAGCAGTTAACATATCACAGAAATATGAGCAACACATTACATAAGTAAAATTTTGAGTCTAACCAATATCTCTAGTCAAAACCAGAGACCATTCCTAGTTCATTTACCAGTCTTGTAAATATAGCTTCACTCAATGGCTTGGTAAAGATATCTGCAAGCTGTTGTTCTGTAGACACAAAATGAAGCTCAATATTCCCTTCCTCTACATGTTCTCTGATAAAGTGGTACCTTATGCTGATGTGCTTGGTCATTGAATGCTGTACTGGATTACCTGTCATAGCAATAGCACTTTGATTATCACAGTAAATAGGTATTTTACTGTACCTCAATCCATAATCCAACAATTGATTCTTCATCCACAGAATCTGTGCATAATAGCTACCAGCCGCAATATACTCTACTTCAGCTGTTGATGTAGAAATTTATTTCTGTTTCTTGCTGTACCAAGAAACAAGTCTGTTACCCAGAAATTGACAACTTCCACTGGTGCTTTTTCTGTCTATCTTACAGCCTGCAAAGTCTGCATCAGAGTAACCAAGTAGCTTGAAATCTGATTCTCTAGGATACCACAGACCTAAGGTTATGGTCCCTTTGAGATACTTAAAAATCCTCTTCACAGCTGTTAGATGTGGTTCTCTGGGGTCTGCCTGAAACCTTGCACAGAGACAAGTTGCATACATGATATCAGGTCTGCTAGCTGTTAGATAAAGAAGAGACCCTATCATGCCTCTGTAGCTTGTCATATCTACTGGAGCTCCTGTGTCTTTGTCCAACTTTGTTGCTGTTGCCATGGGAGTTGATGCAGATGAGCAGTCAAGCATACCAAATTTCTTGAGAAGATTTCTGGTATATTTTGCTTGATTTATGAAAATCCCATCATCTGTTTTCTTCACCTGTAGACCTAAAAAATAACTAAGCTCTCCCATCATGCTCATTTGATACCTGGACTGCATGAGCTTGGAAAACTTTTTACAGAGTTTATCATTAGTAGACCCACAAATTATGTCATCAACATATATCTGAACTAAAAGCAAGTCATCGCCATAGTTAAAGTAGAACAGTGTTTTATCAATTGCACCTCTGTTGAACCCACTTTCTAAAAGAAATTGAGCCAGAGTTTCATACCATGCTCTTGGTGCCTGCTTAAGTCCATAGAGTACCTTATCCAGCCTGTAGATATAGTCTGGATATTTTGGGTCCACAAAACCTGGTGGTTGTTCAACACACTTCTTCTTCAAGCTTCCCATTCAGAAAAGCACTTTTCACATCCATCTGAAATACCTTGAATTTCTTGTGAGAGGCATATGCTAGAAAAATTCTTATTGCCTCCAATCTTGTAACTGGAGCAAAAGTTTCATCATAGTCTATTCCTTCCTGCTGTGAATAGCCTTTTACTACAAGTCTATCCTTGTTCCTTGTAACAACTCCATCACTATCAGTTTTATTTCTGAAAACCTATCTAGTACCAACAACAGATCTATTCTTTGGTCTAGGTACAAGGGTCCATACTTCATTTCTTTCGAATTCATTTAACTCCTCCTGTATTGCTGTTATCCAGTCAGCATCTTGAAGAGCTTCTTCTACCTTCTTTGGTTCTGATTTCGATAGGAATGCATGAAACAAACATTCATTTGTTGTAGCACTCCTTGTCCTTACTTTCGCATCTGGATCTACAATAATTAAATCAGATGTATGAGATTTTGTCCATTTCCTAGCAGAAGGTAAATGGCTTCTATCAGTATGTGATCCTCCCCCTTGATCCATGTTCTCCTGATTTTCTTGTTGCCTTTCTTCATTTTCTGAGACTCCCCCTGTAACACCCCCAGATCCGGGGTCAGGGATCGGGTCGTTACGGTGTCATAACTCATACATAATACTTGACTTGAGTCCAAAATCAATAAGTAGCATGCTCTGACCCCACAATAATATCCACTCACACACACAGTTATAGTCCCAGAGATGAAATTGAAATAAATCTTACATAAAAGGGTTTACGAATAAAAGTTATTACAATCCAAAAGGATAACATCATAAGTTTAAAAGTTTTTCCGTTGATTACATTAATTATACATATAGTTAAACAGGAAACAAAAGCTGTCTAACTATGCTACCTCAGCAATGGCGGCTAGCATCTCAGCGGGGAGTCCGGTGGGTCGGGTAACCCGCTTGCGCCGAGTGCGCCTGACGCGAGCCATCTGTCCTAGCTGTTGTTGTGACATGATAAATAAGCAAGGGTGAGCAATAGCCCACCAATAAATATATAACAGGACAGTGATAGTATATAACAGTTCGAAATATCATTATTTCCATATGCCATGCATTAACGAAGTTAGTGCCAGTATAATATAAAGGATGAAGTTACAGGGTAACTTAAAGTGTTTATTTTGTGGAAATATCTGCTAAGTCAAAATAAGCAAGATATTATCATTTATCATATAAGGAGGAACTTGCAAGGAAAATATTGCAATTCCAGTTATTAACATTTTTCGAAGTCCTACAACCTGAAAGAAGTCTCTTCGATACGTGTTGTGGAAGACACCGTCAACCTGAAAGAAGTCTCTTCGATACATGTTGCAGGGAATTCCCAATTTGGGAGATGAACCAATACTGGAGTTATCACGCGCCAGCTGTCCCACTCCCTGATGATCAGTCGGGGATGATACAGCCCAATATAGTTTACTACCGGTAGAAGGAAGAACTGACGGCTCCAATTGTCGATTGCCTTTAATAGTTACTCCCTGGCCAATGGTTAGGCCTTGTGATGGACCGCGCGACTCAGCCTCTTACACACGACTCCTAGTTCGAATAAATCCACAGCATTGAAGCGTAGAGTTTGTCCTCCCTTCCCCAAGTGAAATACTTGTTGATAAGACTCCACAAAGTAGTCGCATCTAGTTGGAAAGGAAAATTCACCCACATTTCCCAAGCTTTTGCTTGTTAATGGATACCAACTTGTTCCAACAATCTTACCCCTCGAATGATGAGAAGGTACACACAGACTTAATGAGTCCATAGCAACCAAGTTGCGAGAGAAAAGGATAAATTATGACCGGGAAGTCAACAAGATAAATAACCTTTCTCAAGAAAGGTTCCCTTAGAATTTAAGAGATAGATTCGAGTGAAGAATGAAATCTTGAGGACCTTTCTTAATATAATAATAATCGTGTGACTCCGAAGAATTTTTAGAATGATCGAAGGTCGAAGATAATATTTGAAGAAGAATAAACAACATTGAAGTTATTTCCAAGTATTGAATAAATATTTATAGAATATTTATTGAGTCGGAAGTATTTAATGAATGAAAGAATATTTTTAATCAGAGTATTTATCAAAATAATCCTTGAGAAAATAAAGAGAAAATATTTATTAATTAATTAAATATTTAAATGAATATTCAAAATAATATTCATTTAATTAATAAGACTTGAAAGGAATATTAATATAATATTCGATAAATAAATATGACATCATATGAATATTTAAAATAATATTCATTAAGTAATTGGGAACTTAAATGAATATTCAAAAAGTAATATTCATTTAATGATTAATATTCTAAATGAATATCGAAATAATATTCATTTAGTAATCCAAGCTTTAAAGGAATATTCGAAATAATATTCGATAAATGAATCGACTTTAAATGAATATTGAAAAATAATATTCTTTGAATAGGTAACTTTCAAATAATTATTAGAAGTAACGTTCGATAACTAATTAGTTTCAGATGAATATTCAACTAATTATTCGTCGACCAAAGAATGGAAAATATTTACTTAAATATTTTCCTCCGAAAGTAATCTCGATATATCAAGAAATACTGACTCCCGGTCTATATTCAATAAATAGGATTCATATGCCCTTCTCTAAGGGTCTTAACAACATCTGGCTTATAATCGATATATCATCTATCTACTTATAAGCCAAAGAACAATCAGGGAACAAGTATATCAATATGACTTGAAAGTAAGCATGCATGCTATGGCATATATATAACAGAAGGCATATATATTCACAACAACAGCCTAAAAAAGGGAAGTTGAAACTTGCCTGGTAATCGAGTACGAGTAGGGGTAGTGGTAGGGTATTCCGGGTCAGCTCGGTGATCTATAAATAGTCAAGAGATTCGAGGTTAATCGCTTAACTCTTTTAAAAAGGTTAAGTATTAACTTAAGTCGAAACATGTTTTCGAATTATCTCGTTATATCCCTTTTTAGTGTAACTCTTTTTATTACTGATACGATTCGACATTTGTTCGTCCTTAAGACATGTCATCGTACTCACACTTAGTGTATACTTAAGTCGTATAAGTTCTAAATTCGATCGATTACGAACCAAGATTATATCTCGAGTTTTTATCGCTCGTTTTCTAAGTTATAATCAAAGTTATACTTTTAAGGGGTTCGTTCGCGTTTAACCTAGATTCAAACATTTTTATAAAATCGAAAAATGATCCGATTCACATGAGGTTTTTTCTCACACCTTCCTTTTTACCTCTAGTATTTAATTACCAAGATTCTCCACTGACTTACATATTTTACGAGGGTTCAATTTCAGTTACGAATTCTCATTTACGGTTTCGAACTACTTTTAGTAAACCGGCCGTAACTCCTAAACCGTAAGTCCGTTTCACACGTTCTTTATATCAAAACGAAGCTTGGAACACTATCTATCCTATCATGGCAGATTACAAAGCTGGGAAGTGAGTTACATCTACTGTCCAAGTCATTTTTCTTAAGGTTAACGAAATTTCGGCATTACGACGGCTATAAATCCAATATCTATCAATTTCAAACCTTCCCATAAACATGGTATCCACTCCAAACAACATATACATGATTTATACCTATGAACTGAGTCCAAGAAATGCCTTTCCATTCATCTAACTATTTTTAACATTTATCCAAAACTCAATCATAATCATGCTTATAATCATGCTTAAACCTTAACATAACCATAACTAAGCTATATCTATCATAAACATGCTTAAATCTCAAACAAGGGTTAGGGTTTCAAGGGCTTTATACCTTCTTGAGAATGTGTACTAGCCTCACAAAGCCTTGTATGGTCTTTAAGAGTGCTTAAGCTTGCTAGAACAATCAAAAGATACATGAAAACAAAGATTAGTTCTTGAAAAACACTATTCACCCTCCTACTAATTGATTTTTTTGAAAATGGTAACAGAGGAGATTGAAGCTACAATTTCTAGGGTATTACTTTTATGAAATATAGGACTTACCCTAAAATGTTCAAGATCAAGGAATGGTGGGAAGCTTGGTTTTGGATTTTGAATTGATGAAGGAGCCGAATGGCTTTGTTTGAGAGAGAATGGTGGGTTGCTTTGTTTCTCTTGCTTTAGTCTCATCCAAAATGAATTATTGTGGTGTTAGAATAATATCTTTGGTGATAAAGTAGCTTTATTAAAGGTAAGATGTCATGGGTGATGTATTATGCATGGATAAGTGTTGGTTGTTTTGGTTGGATGAGATGATAAAGCTAAGTACTTAGTTTTGATCTCTAAGTATGCTAGTTACTTTGAGCCACTTGGTTGCTAGATATTTTACCTTAGTAGAACATGCATGAATCTAGCCTCCCTGCTTGTTTCTTTTGTCCGGTAATTGCTCGTTTCGATTGATTGTTCGTAGGAATATTTCACGAATTTCTAATTAGGGTTTACCGGGAATCTTCTTAATATTACTACTATCATTCTCCATCTTTCTTTCTATCTTTCCAATTTATATTCCTTAAATCCATTCGTTAAATCCTTAAGGCTATCAGTGTCCAGGGAACTCTCGGAGAAAATAAAAGTGCGGTTTTTCAGAATTCGACAGCTTTTACATACACTTATTTTCCCCTGGATCACTAATACGAACTCGGAAATCCGTTCCGAATACTTCTATATAGTGTCATCTCATATTATTCTTACTTCCACCAAAAACACTATTCATTCTTTATTCTTTACTTATTCTCTTAGGGTTGTACAATTGTCCGTATTCTCTTTCGATCGTTCCTTAACCTTTTTACGGAACCACTGGATTAATCGTTATCGATCTGGATGACATGAGAATATTCTCCTGCTTGGAATTGCCATATCTTATTCCTCTAGGAGATAGATTATTCTTACCTATGTTGTCAACCATTAGCATTCTTCAAGACATATAAACAATAAAGTCGAATTCCATTCATTTCTTCAAAATATCAACTATTACATCGTAGCCGTAACCACTATTCATTCTTACATCATTAAATAAATAAAAGTTTTAATTCTACCCAAAATCTGGGTTCTTACACCCCCTGAATTTGACTGCTTAGAGTTTGAACTGTCAGATTTTGCACTTTCAGAGTTTGAGTCATCAGAGTTTGATCCAGATTTTTCAGTTGAATCACTATCAGAATTTGAGTCATCATTTTGATCATGCTTCCCCTCAACTGGTTCTCCCCTTTGTTTTGGCTGAGAAGTTTCTTCAGTGTTTACCACTAGAGGTTCAAAGTATGCTTCAACAGAGTTTGTCAGATCAGTTTCATCAGAGTTTACTTCATCAAAGATTAAGTCGTCATTTTCAAAGTGCAGTTGATCATGTTCATCTACATCTTCAAGTCCAGTTATTTTCTTGTCATCAAATGACACATGAATTGACTCCATGATCCCCTTGGTTCTCAGATTATAAACTCTGAATGCCTTAGTTGACAGCGGATAGCTAATAAAAATTCCTTAATCAACTTTTAACTCAAATTTTGGTCAACTGTTCAGGATGAGTTTTCAACACAAAGCATTTGCACCCAAAAATATTAAAATATTTCAGGTTTGGCTTCTTTTCCCTCACCATCTCATATGGTGTTTTTCCATGCTTGTTGATCAAAGTAGCATTTTGAGTAAAACAGGTTGTTTGAACTGCTTCTGCCCAGAAATAGGTTGGCAATTTTTCTTCATCAAGCCACTACGCCATAAACAGCCTGCTGTAACCCAAAAATTCTGTTACAGTAGGGTGGTAAAATGTTACAATAGACCCATTTTCGGGCTAGGGTAACATAAAATACATGTTACATATTTCGATGTTACCCTAGGGTACCTAAGCTAACATATTTCACTCCTAGGGTAACATGGCCTTTTCGGTTACCATAGAGGTCTGTTGTAACATAAAAATAGCATATTGTAACATAGATATTCGGTTACCTTAGGGTGCTTCAGTTTTTTAAAAAAGTGGGACCCACCTGTAGGTCCAACATGTTGGCCCCACCTGTAGGTCCAAAATGTGGGCCCCACCTGTAGGTCCAACATGTGGGCCCCACCTGTAGCCCTAGCATGTGGGCCCCACCTGTAGGTCCAGCATGTGAGCCCCACCCGTGGACCCTATTTTTTAACTAGAATATTGTAACAGGCTAATGTAACACTAAAACAGGCTAATGTAACACTAAAACAGGCTAATGTAACACTTTACCCCAAAAAAAATGAACATCACCTTTTTAAAAGTATACAATCCCAAAATACCATTCAACCACAATGGACCACAAAGAGATCCATCTCAACATCCAAACAAACTAATCAATTCGGATTCAACATCCAAACAAAACAAACTAATTTAACATACAACACGAAGTACATATGACCAATTCTACAATTAAAAAGTACAGACCAAGTTTTACACCAAAAGTTTTTTGTATTCTGCTGCTTCTTGAGCCAATTCCTCCAGGGTTCTGTCTTTCCTTTCCTTGTCCAAGTCCAGCTTCATGAGCTCGGATGATGCTTTGCTCGATCTCATTGACAATAAAATCAAAAGACTCGCGAACAATCTTTGCATTTCTCACTATAATACTCGTACCAAGCTTCTTCACATCAACTGCGCACACAAAAGTATATAGATATCACTACTGTGAACATTACTGTGAAACAAAAGTCTCCTAATAAGAAACTAATAGAGAGAATGTCTACTGGAGTGTGTGCAACAGTGCAGGAAGAAATAATCTTTGCAACTTATGGAAGCCTTAAATATGACGAACTTAGTTTCCCTACATATCCGTTAACTAGATATTTGATACAAGTATATTATAGGGAAAGAAGACCTTCATGGTCTGCAATGTGGAAATTTGACCGTGTATCCAGAGCATTGCAGTCGTAACATCGCCAATAGGAGTCCAAGCACCACCTGCGTTGGCTGCTATCACCACAACAGCACCTAGAAGCCTCTCAAACCAATTTGACAGGCGTTAGTAAATCTTTAATATAGCAAAAATCCTAGAGATAATAAGATTTGACAAAGCTGATGGACAGTATTTCTTGAATTATGTTTTCAGTGAACTAACACAAGAAATACAGTTTTAACAAATAAATTTACCAAATGCATTGTACATTTGATCTTGGATCATAACATTGAAGATTGTCTTAAACAAAAAATAAGATTATTGAAAGAAAAGGAGCTCTGTACATTTAAAACTAAACCGCGCATTTGGTAACCGAGCAGAGCCAAGGTTTTAAGTTCGGTTTTGGTTTCGAATTTTAGAAACCACACTTGATCGTTTCGGTGCCTGTGTGAGATTAAAACTGCAACATGCATACTTACTATAGATTATAATAATGTCTTAAATTGGAAATGAACCACTGTAGATTAAAAGAAATGAAGTTTCACAATGAACATACAGTTTCGTAGTCAAGGCCTTAATTATCTTGAGCAGAGTAATCCTCGGAACTAATATCAACAAACTCTAGTGTCGCTCATTATAATTTTCAACATAAGAGATCATCTTTGAGTAGGATGACACTTATAAAATAAAAGTTTGAATTACAAAGGTATATTCCATAAAGCGTCCACTGGTTTACTGATTAAACAGATGTATGGATTGAAGGTATTACAAAGAAAATATGACTATATAGTATTACTACCTACCCAATTGTAGAATTATTGTATAATTCCATAACATCAAGAAGACAAGAAATATGTAACATAATTTTAGGTGAAATTTAATTTTTGAGTAAATTTTTAACAATTAGGTTCGCTAACAAATACAAGCTCCTAACAGTCGAATCACAGGCATGAAATGATTAAATTATTAAGCTACCAACATACCTACTGTAAAATGCACTCTATAATATCACAACTACAAAAGAATTTCAACAAGAAAACGAGAATTTTGAACATGCTTAGAATAATCCGCTAGTTAAGTCAGATAGAAATTTCCTTGCGAATAAGTGCAAGAGTTAAATACCAAGACCGTCGCACCATAACAAAATTAAGAAAAAAGAAGATTCTTTTACTTGCCGCTGTTCAGAAGCATCCAGAAGAAAGTGAACTGAACCAAAGCCACTGGCTACTATTTTCTCGTAGAGTGTTCTGTTCACCAAAAGCCAGAAGAAGTAATGTATCAAAGCCACTGGCCACTGTCTGGATCTTTACTATAACTTGTATCAAAGCGAGCTAAATAATATTTTCACCTAAAAGAAATAAATAAGAAGTGAGTTGGAAAAGCTAAAGCATTACCTTAAGAGCTGCAACCATTATCCAAAAGTCTGATGAACTGGAAGCTTACTGTTTGTGAACCGCAGGATCAGAAGCATTTATATCAATAGTTTCTGTAAACCTACAATTAAATATCTGAGAAATAAATACATATACACATAATCACAAAATACGTACATCAAGGGTTACATAAAAGTACAAAACAAGAAGATAATAATTAACTACACCAAAAAGTTGCAAATGGTGGATTGATGTAGAATCAGGCTAACGTATAAAATGAAAAGCAACAGACTGGGATGAAATATTTAAAAAGAAAAATTAAAAGTAATTAGTAATAATATCTTAAAAGATTATGTATAATGATTCATTTGGAAGCAAAATTAGTGGAACCTAGGCATGATATTGAGTAAACATAGAGATCAGATTGTGTCAATTAGACTACACCAAGCATTTATATGTATTAGAAACAAAGTCATGATTAGGTAGACAACATTGAGTTCACAAATAGCAAGTTATTATTACTAAACAGGATTAGAACATAAACAAGTTTAAATTCGGGCAAAAACAGATCAAGAAAGTTTAGATATAAGTTAACCTAGAGACTAGAAACTTGTGACTCATGATATTAGACATGGTTAGGTTAAACACTTAGACAGGATAACATTATATATAGCATACATAGTGAACTGAACGCAGTTAACAGGCCAATACACGTAATCTCGATGCGCAATACACAATAACTGTTTAAGAAGTCCATATTACCTCCTTCACTTGGTCAAATCAATACAAGGCACTTCAAGTTATATTAAAAGTACCAATGAAGCTAAATTTAGCTTAACGAGCATACCAGAGCATAGTCCTAGGAGTTTACGTGTTCTAATGCTCACCATGGCTGCTTGTAAAGTTGTAATATTCCTGTCAAACTTGAACATGTTCAAGTTAAATTAGAGGAGAACATAACAGAACACATAACATAACAGAACTATCAAAACCCAAACTGAACAAACCCCAATACAAGATTATCCAAACCAATTTTGCCTCCACGATCTAGCCCCAATTTTACTGAGTTATCCAATATTTTCAACATCTCCTTTGGGTAACTGCAAAGAAATTTGCAAAAGCTAATTAAAGAAATTAAAGGGAAAAAAAGCTAATTAAAAGTAACTGCAATTAAAGAAATTTGCATCAGCTAATAACTCCATAAAGCAGCATACAAAAGCTGTGACAAGAGTAATAGCCTGACCTTGCAGTTCTGGAGTTCAACAACTATTGATATATAAATTCCTATGAAGTCAATGTTTTCTAAATATCCAGACAGCAAAGAGAATATATCTTGAACATGATTTCATTTCATACACTTGGAAGCATTAATTCTCCAAGGGAAGAGCAATCCGGTATACAATTTAGAAATGATCAAACTACAGGTTAGGAATAGCACCATTTCTTTCTTGGACATTCACTTTGAAAATCAACAGTCTCACGACGACCGGAAATAATGTTAATAATAATCAAAATAGAGGCAAATTTTTTCTTATCTCAAATCGTTTCAGAAGGAATGAATATTGTTCAAGGAAGAAATTACTTGAAAGATTGGAAGCAGCTAAAAATTTGAATAACTTGTGAACAAGCTTAACACTAGAAACAATTATTTTTTCATATTATTATAATTGAAATGGTTTTCATGAAAAATAAATTATTTTTACTCTTGAAATAAACCAAATGGATGCGAGAAATAGAATTTTTTACACTACCATGACCTGCTTCATGTCGGTGGGTTGCATGATCATCTCCTTGAACCAAAGAATTAATTCTGGAAAAGCAAAAACACATAATATAAACATTATATATATGTTTATAAACACACTCGACATTTAAATGCATCCCCTTGATGAGTGAACTCAGCTACTTACCATATAAGAAATTACGGATAAAAGACATATGGCCCATACCTATTGCTTCTTCTTTACCACTAAATTCAAACCTTCTGGCTACATAAGGTGACCTTACAGTATTTTTATAAATTTTCAAGGTGCAAATCAATCTTATTATCCGGGAAACAGCAATTTCATAACAGGTACCTTCATAACGGTTTCATCTTTATTGAAAAGTTAATTATACCACAGAGTGTGTCAATTCAAATTTCCAACGCCTCAATATCTCCAAAAAAAAAAAATTCAGTTTGGAGTCAAGAATATCTTACAACCAGAAGTATTACCTTATTTTTGATCAAATTGGTTACTATTCATATAAATATCCATGAAAATTGGATATAAAAATATGGACATCTCTATTTGTTAACACCTGCTTCAGAATGTCAGCATTATGTTACTAATTTTCCTCTAATGTATCACCTATTCCATTCTGTACTAAAATAGGTGATATTCTCATACAATTTACCATGTACCTAAAGTATGCCTTCTCATTTACCTAGGACATAATATGTAGACAGAAACCTAAATCTATGATTTCCAACTATTCTGGAAGACCCAATATTCTAGCATGTACAGTACGAAGATATTATCTGGTATACAATTATCATGTGTAAACATCAGCATTTAGACCAAGTATTAAACCGATACAATTGTTTAATACTCAATACAAGAATTCGCTGATACTCAATACTCTTCTTCTTCCTCCCCTTTTACACAGTCTACAATTAAAAACACACAAAACACGTTAATACTAAAATATACACTAAATTGATTACAATAAGCGCAAATTAAAAGCAATAAGTTGAAATAGAAAGCGATACCGAGTATTTTACAAGGCCAATTGCTTCGTATTTGTGAAAGTGATTCATAATCTAGGGTTTCAAATTGTGAGTAACAAAATTAGATGCAAAATTACAGATGGGAGAGATCAAGATATGGATTAGAAAAGTTGTTACCACATAAACATGTATTTACCGTTTCTTAGAGGGCTTCTTCCGGCCGAGAGAGTCGAGAGAGAGAAAGAGCGAGAAGAGAGCAGGAGAGTGAATTGGGTGGGCGGAGAGGGGGAGAAGGAGAGTGAATTGGGTGGGCGGCAGAAAGTGAAGTAGTGAATTGGGGGAAAGTAAAGTAATATCCCGCTTAGCCAAAAAAATCCCCCCAAAAAGTCCCGCTCAGCCTACAAAAAATTTCCCCGAGTACACTGATTTGTTTTGTTTTTTTGATAAATAATATTTTACTATTAAAATACTTATAATTTAATATAAATTTTTTATTAAATAAACTTGAAGTAATTATTAAAAAAATAAAAATTTTGATATAGTTTTATAAAATTTGTTTTATTCGATTTTTTTTAAAAATTGGAGGGTAAAAATTAACAATTTAAAAAAACGTTGTACAACAAAATTCTAAAAAAAATTACAATTTCTGAAAAAAAATTATTTTTTGATTTTAAAAAATAAATAATTTTCTAATTCATTTTATAAAAAATTAACAAATTTTAAAGACTAAATTTATTTCAAAATTTAAAAAAAAAATCAAAAAAATTAAATTAAATAAAAGGAGTTGGCAAGGACAACTCTAATGTAACACGTACATATTTATGTTACATGCTTCAACAGTTTCTAGCTAATGTAACATCATATTTTTGGCTAAGGTAACATAAAAAACACAATGTTACCTCAGGATGTAAGTAGTATAGCTAAGGTAACATATTTGGCTAACATTTCTTCGGTAGGGGTTACGATAGGCCATATATGGTGTAGTGAGCATAGTTCTGGCAGCTTCTATCAAGGTTCTGTTCTTCCTCTCAACTACACCATTTTGCTGTGGTGTACCAGGTGCAGAAAACTCTTGCTTCACTCCTCTGTTCTTACAGAATTCTTCCATTGTTGAATTCCTAAATTCAGTTCCATTATCACTCCTGATTATTTTGACTTTGTGTTTTGATCCTTTGTCCAGTAGCTTTACATGCTCCATCAGAGTTAATGCAGTTTCATCCTTCTTTGCTAGAAAATACACCCAAGTGTATCTGGTGTGTTCATCAACAATGACTAGAGCATATTTCTTTCTTCCAATTGACAAGACATTCACTGGTCCAAAGAGATCAACATGTAGAAGATGATAAGGATCAACAATTGAAGATTCAGACTTGCTCTTGAAAGATGACTTCCTTTGTTTGGCCTTTTGACAGGAATCACACAGGCCATCAACATTTAATAAAGACTTTGGAAGTCCTCTTACAAGATCCTTTCTAATCAACTCATTAATGTTGTTCAGATTCAGATAAGAGAGTTTCTTATGCCACTTCCAACTCTCTTCACTAGACATTCTTGTGGACAGGCACACAGCTTTGTGACAGATTTGACTCACAGATAGAAGATCATGCTTGAGTCCTGGAACCAGAGCTACATTTGTGATGATGACACTTCCAAGATTGATATTGCCATATCCCAGAGTACGTCCTATGTTGCCATCTCCATAGGAAACTTTTGGGCCAGCCTTTTCCACATACTCTGATAGCAGGGCTTTATTTCTAGTCATGTGTCCTGAACATCCACTGTCCACGACTAGGATACTCTCCCTGATGCCCTGCAATCACAAACATTCACTGAAGGTCAGATTTAAGGATCCAGACTTGCTTGGATCCTTTGGCTTTCTTAACTTTGTTAGCTTTAGTAGCGGAATTCACATTATCAGAGTTTAAGCTAACATTTTCAGAGTTTACACTTGCAGAATTAACCTTAACCCATTTCAAATTGGGATTAAATTCATAGTAATTATGATAAGTAGCATGATAATCCCTGCAAGTATAAATAGAATGCCAAGTACTTCCACAATGTTTGCATAAAGTCTGTGGTCTAGTTCTAACATAATCTTTCTTTACTTCAGACTTGGAAGGTAAAGAATTAATGTTTTTATTCCTCCTACAGAAACTAGCAAGATGGTTAGTGCTACCACAGTTATGACATGTCTTTCTTGGAGCGAAAGTAGCAAGCATTGGATAATTACCTTGAGTAATGCCTACTTTACCATTTCTATTCTTCCTAGACACTTTCTGTTTCTTAACAGATTTTAACTCCTTAAGCTTATGCTTGAGTTGTTTATCTGTCATTGAACCAATATTAACCTGTTTAACACTAGTTTTTACTGGTTCTTTCTTAACAGCTCCTTTTTCAGCTTCAGACTTAGGTTCATTTATTCCATGAACAAATTTTGTAGATAGAAGATGTGTTCTAACTTTGACCTTATTTTGAAACATAAGTTCATCTCCCACACAGTAACCTAAACCAACTGTGTCTGACTGAAAAACCTCTAGAGTGTCTTTTCCAGAATGAGTCCAAGTTTTAATTATTTTCCTAGCAAATCCTGTTCTAGACAAACAACATCATCTCTTTCTTTCTAAACTTGTTGCATGTTTTCAAGTTTCTCTTCAACAATTTTATTTCTCTCTTTATATTCAGAATTCTCAGATTTGATTCTCTCATTCTCTAAAGTCTGATCCCTATAACTGATATACAAAGCCTTAAGATAGATTCTCAATTCAGTTATATCATCAGTATTATAAGCATAGGTAGTTAGAGGTACCTTGTTTTCAGAGTCTCAGAAACATTCTCATTAGTAGCCATAAGAGCATAGTGAACATCCTCATCTGAGTCTGAAGTGTCTGCCCAGTCTCTGCCTTTTGTGAAGAGTGCTTTTTCAGTTTTACCCTTCTTGCACTCAGGAGCATAGTGACCCATCTCCTTACACTTGTAGCATTGAATCTCAGACTTGTCTTTCTTCCCAGATTTGGTATCCTTTCTCTCAGACTTTCTGAAACTCTTTCTGTCAGAATTTGAATCTTTCTTAGAAAACATTTTTCCCTTCTTAAAGTTCTTGAAACCCATCTTCTTGAAGGTCTTCACCATCAAAGCAGCCTTTTGCATAATTTCTTCTTCATCATCCTCAGAGTCAGATGATTCATCAGTGTTTGAATCAACATCAGAGTTTGATGACTCACTTTCAGAATGTATGACTAAAGCTTTCCCCTTAGATTTCTTCCTTAATGCTTCCTTCTTCAAGGTTTTTTTTTCAACCTTAAGAGCAACAGACTTTGTCTTCTTGCTTGATCTCCTGTTTCTCTGTTCCAGTTCATGAGTTTTGAGCAACCCATAAATTTCATCAATCTCAGTATCAGCAAGATCATAGTTATCTCTTATGGTGGTTGTCTTCACATCCCACTTTTCAGGTAAGGCAAGAAGAAATTTCAGATTTGAGTCTTCTAGATCATACTCTTTATTAACCAGTGACAAATCATTGAGCAGTTTACAGAATCTATCAAATGTTTCTGTCATGGTTTCTTCAGATTTAGCCTCAAAATGTTCATACTCCCGTGTGAGTATGTTCCTTCTATTCTTCTTGATAGCAGCAGTTCCTTGACATCTAACCTCAAGGGCATCCCAGATTTCTTTGGCAGTAGTGCAGTTAATCACTTTATTAGACATAACATTATATAAGGCACTATAAGTAGATGCCTAACTTTTGCATCCTTAGCAATAGATGAAAGATCTTCAGGGGTTAGATCTTTCTTCTCCTTTGGAACTGTTTTAGCTTCTTGACCAGCAGTAGCAACAGATAGCTTTGTAGGTTTATGAGGACCTTTATAAATTCTATCAAGATATTCTGGATCTGTAGCCTCCAGAAACATGGTCATCTTCACCTTCCAGATTGAATACTCTGCCGGCCTGAGAGTAGGAACCCTAATTGTCTCATAACGACTCACAGTAGTAGGTTGAGCCTTCTCAGTATTTGCACTTGAACCTGATGGAGGAGGTATCTCTGCCATTGATTATAGCCGTGTGTGGATCTTAAACTGTATAGAGTAACAGATTGGCTCTGATACCAATTGTTAGGCCGAATACATAATTATAATCAAGATTGTATGAGAGATTAACAATAAAACACACGTTTAAACAATTAAAAACTGTTTGGAATTAATAACTCCTCTTTCAGTGATGTAAAATATCACAGAGAGCTGCTTAGGTTACAATGAATAATGTTGCATAATGATCGATACCCTTCTAGGGTTAACCTAACTGTATTTATTAGATATACAGCTGCTATACAATCGATAATTGATACTCCTATAAATTAGCTATACAATTGATATCAATTACGATTGCTACATGTCTCCAATCTTCAAAGATATTGCTTCCATAATTATCTTCAATAATTCTTTAAACACTGTTGACCAGTAGACGCTTCCTCCAGACAGAGTTTAACAAACTCTGTCGAGCTTTCATCTGTCAGCGTTTAACTAAACTCTGACTGCTTCCAGCTAAACTCTGATAATTCACTGTAACATTGATTATTATTCACTTCAATTATATCTAACATATCAGGTACGTATGATATATGATAAGTATAATGCGTTATAAGAAGCGATTGGATAGATTAGGATTAAACGATTTAGAAGTATAGTTCTAAACTAGTGATATGGTTTTTGTAGATAAGAAGGACGTAGGACCTAGCGATAAAGGAAAGGCTAAGGTCGAGTACCAGTGACTGAGCTGTTAGCTGTTGCATTCTACCGGAGGCAAGTAACTCTGTCTTTCCTCTGAAAGTTTATATTATTGAAACTGCTATATCTTGTTGATTCAAGCATGCCTATCTTATACCATGTTAATCATACTTCTGTTGTAAACTTACCTTTGCATGTATCCAAAATCTTTATTGATAAACCCTGGTTCAACACATATAAACCCTAAACCAGCATAATTCTTTTTAATTGCTTCTTGACCATACTGTCA
The DNA here is from genome assembly GCA_036435485.1 of Saposhnikovia divaricata. Classification (NCBI taxonomy): domain Eukaryota; kingdom Viridiplantae; phylum Streptophyta; class Magnoliopsida; order Apiales; family Apiaceae; genus Saposhnikovia; species Saposhnikovia divaricata. The sequence continues at coordinate 2,190,187 of JAZHRN010000145.1, read as the reverse complement.
CCCAGAGTTAAACAATACTAATTCTTTTTAATTGCTTCTTAACCATACATGTCCTACATTTTACTATAATCAAGACATATTGACTAACCGATAAACCAGTGTTCCACCTGACTTATGTCCGTGTCCAGTTTAACCTATGTTTAACCTAAAACACATAAACTTCTTCATGAGCTAAACATTGATCCAAGAACTTAATTTTCCCTTAACAATATACTTTAAACTTGAAATCTGATCAATTACCTTGATGCCTTTGAGTCTACATCTTCTTGATTCAGACTTGTGTCCTTATTTCATTGATGTCAGAAAACTTAGTCAAACCCTTTGACTTTTATCATTGCAAATAAAAATGAGTTGTTTTCTTAAAATACTTTGAGGTTACTTAGACTAGGCTGATTTGTTATCAGAGAGTCGAATGTACTTCGAAGTAAAAGTTTTCGAAAAGATTAAATGTTAAAATGTTTTATAAAGTTAAAAAGAGTTTTGCAAAGCCTAATGTTTTAAAATAAGATTTTTTATAAAAATGTTAGGAACTCCGTCTAAATGGTTTCCACCGATTCCTGACGATTGGAGAGACGGGACGAACGGGTAATGCTGGTTCCGTCGGTTTGAGTATGTATTAGTGTAGTTTTGGTCTGTCCAGTTCGACACCTTTATAGGCCAATGTGTTGCCTCTTGGGAACCCAAGCTATCCTAATGAAAGGAAATGATAGCCAGAGGGACTTTGTGTCCGGTATGGGGACTTTATGGGCTGATCACCCGTATTGTCTGTTCTAAAATAAAAACCTCCAATCAGTTTTTTTAAAGTGATGATTACTTTTTATTTACCATGAAATGAAATTGGTTTACCGATTGAAATGTCAAATATTTTGCACAGTTTTGAAATATCTATTGCTATCCTGATTATCAGTTGATATCCCGTCATTACCAAATGCCATATTGCTTTTACTGCTTCCAGCATAATTATATCATATCTTGAATTACTGTCTTCTTCTGCGATACCCTGTTATATTATTTCCAGTTGAGATCTTTAGTTACTTGCTGAGCGCTGGCTCATTATTATTTTGTCTAACCCTTTTGACAGTAATCTAAGAATCATGGTTCGTACAATCCAAATCGCAAGGAAGCGCACCTACCGTGGCCCTGCGTTGGTCCGTTTTTAGATAGCTCCCGAGGTAGATGCAATAACAGCTCAGTGAGGAGATCTTTAGTTAGATATGAGAACTGGCAGTAGAACTTTTGAGAACTTTGGTTTGTAATAATAATATATTTCAAATTCAGGTTTGTAATAATAATTAGTTAGACGATGGCTTGCTTCTTTCATACCATTACTTGTGAAAGATCTTGGATAGTAGTGTTGGGGCCAGTTAGCATGTTATATTTATATTATATTTTAGGTTGTTTGCATCTAGATGTGTGTTAGTGACTCTCCGATCTAGGCCCCGGGTCGGGAGGGCGTCACAACTGGAGCTGTAGTCAACCTCTTCTTCAGTTCCTGAAAACTCTGCTCACACTCATTTATCCAGACAAATCGATTATTCTTCCTCGTCAACCGTGTCAAAGGCAAAGAGATAGTAGAAAAACCTTCCACAAACCTTCGATAATATCCAGCTAGACCCAGAAAACTCCTAACCTCTATCATGGTAGTTGGTCTCGACCATTCTGCCACTACTGCTATTTTTTACGGGTCCACCTGTATCCCTTTAGTGGAAACAACATGCCCCAAGAATGAAACTTGCTTCAGCCAAAATTTACACTTTGAAAACTTAGCAAACAACTCGCTCCTCAAGACCTCCAAAACTACTCGCAGGTGTTCCTCATGCTCTTCTTCAGACCTCGAGTATAAAAGAATGTGATCAATGAATACAATAACAAACTTGTCCAAGAAGTCCCTGAAGACCCTATTCATCAAATCCATAAAGGCTGATGGAGCATTAGTTAAGCCAAATGGCATGACAAGAAACTCGTAATGTCTATATCGTGTTCGAAATGCTGTCTTTGGCACATCTTTACCTCTCACCCGTAACTGATGGTAACCTGATCGCAAATCAATTTTTGAGAAGAATTTGGCCCCTTATAATTAATCAAACAAGTCATCAATACGCGGTAATGGGTATCTATTACGTACAGTGATCTTATTCAACTCTCTATAATCAATGCAAAGTCTCATCGAACCATCCTTCTTCTTCACAAAAAGAACTGGAGCACCCCAAAGAGATACACTTGGGCGGATAACACCCTTATCAAGTTACTCTTGCAATTATTCCTTCAACTCCTTTAATTCAGCTGGAGCCATTCGGTAAGGAGTCTTGGAGTTTGGCTCGGAACCTGGTACGAGTTCTATAGCAAACTCAACCTCCCTCTGTGGAGGTAATCCTGGAAGATCATCCGGAAACACATCACTAAATTCCCTAACCACTGGCACATCCTTTAGTTGCGGTTCTACCATATCTGTATCAACTATATAAGCAAGATAACCAGAACAACCCTTCTTCATTGATCTCACAGTCTTCATGACAGATATCATCTTATATAAAGCACTAGGTTTGGAACCATGATATTCGACTACCAAACTATCACTCAACTTGAACTTCACAATTCTACTCTCACAATCGATAATTGCCCCATACTTCTCCAACCAATCCATGCCTAAAATCAAATAAAAATCTCGCATATGTAAAGGTAGTAAACTAGCTGGAAGTATGTGATCCCCTACTCTGATAGGACAATTAGGATACTCCACATGCACATCAATCCTCATACCTACCGCAGTGCTAATACAAATTGATGGAACTAACTCATATGATTGCACACCAAGATGCTTAGCAAAACTAGAAGAAACAACAGAATGTGTAGCACCAGTATCAAATAACACTCTAGCATCTCTATTGCCAACAAACAAAGTACCAGAAATAATACCCGGAATATTTGCCACATCCTTAGCTGTGGTGGCATAAACACGACCAACATTTCTCTGACCCTGATTGCTTTCTTGTTGTTGTTGTGCCTGGCCTGGATTAGCATTAGATGGAGTCTGATGATGCTCCCTACACTGCATAGTACAATCTCTAGCAAAATGTCCAGTCCTCCCACATGTATAACAAGCTCCTGTCTCCCTAAAACATGGTTTTCCTAGATGGTTACCCCCAAAAGTCCTGCATCAGTCCCTTGCCTGTCAGTTTCCTTGAAAGTTCCCTCTATTACCATTATAGGTCCCCGGCCTCCTTCCACTACCAATATTCTGATGACCCCTCCGAAAACCTCGACTCCCAGCATTATTTCGGGAGTAAGACGACCCACTCTGTCGAGACAAATGATTCCCTTGCTGCTGAGCACCCTGAAACTGATTAACTCGAAAGCTCTGTTGGTTGCGATTGAAACTCTGTGGCTCATCCCTAGCCCTCTTCCTACTGGGATCCTCCTTACCATCTAGAACAGATAACTCCTGATACTTAGCTGCACTAATAGCCTGCTCCATACTCGCAAACCTGGTAGAAATGATGTTATGCCTGTACTCCACCCTAAGACCCCACTTGAACTTGTTAGCCTTATCTTCCTCTAACTTAATCTCTGAAGCTGCAAAGCTGGCCAACCTGTTAAACCTGGAGATATACTCTACCACTGTCTCGGTGTCACCCTGTCTCACTGTCTAATACTCATGCACATACCTCTCCCTATCAGCCACTGGAAAGTAAATCTGATTAAAAAGCTCCTCGAACTCATTCCAAGTCACAACATCCATGTAGTGCCCTGGTTTGGTGGCAGTTACGGTAGTCCACAATCTATCAGCATCATCCTCCAACTTATATGCAGCAAACCTCGCCATAGTATTTTCAGAACAACCAATCAATCGAAAAATTTTCCTGAGGTGTCCCAACCAGTTCTCAGCTGCTTCCGGTCCTCCCTGCCCATTAAAACTCCTAGGCTTTTGCTTATTAAATCTCTCCAACATAGGAATGTAAGTAGCCTGATTCTGAGGATATTCATATGCATCATTATCGGGAACCACATTGTATTCTGCTCAACCCCCTGCTGATTATTAGTGTTATTCTGTACCACATTATTAAGTTGCTCCACATTTTGCCCCTGATTCTGACCAACCACATTAGGACCGATAATTCGCTCAAGGGAGCTAACCACTGCCAGACTCACAACATTAGCCAACACATTCGGATCAATAGCTGACTGATTCTGAGGTTGTGCCACTGGTTGCTGAGGTGCTGGCTGCTCATTTTCCCCTATGACATTTCCCCCTGCTCAGTTTGAGGCACAGTTTCTGGTTGTGTCGTCATATTCTGAATAGCACGAGTAGCTCTTCCTCTACCCCTACTAGATGAAGCAGATCCTCTACCCCTACACCCTAATATAGAGCGGTTAGCCTCACTAGAAGGCTGCTCACCAGAAAGTCGGGTGGATCGACGAGTAGACATCCTACAATCACCAATTAATTCAGTTCCACAAATACCAAAATATAGATGCCAAATATATATGCAATGCAACGCAGTGATATAACAACAAAATTACATATCCTACATCTACCCAATCCTCACAGGTCGAGCCTAAAACAAGTCTACAGAATCATAAAACCTTAGCTCTGATACCAACTTTAACATCCCAACAATTATCTTAAAATAATAAACATTTTCAAGTCCACTAAATTAAAATTCTCCAAGAAGTAACCAATCCAAACAATACTAATCTCCAACTTACAGTCCATAAAATAAAGCTTACACTTATAATGTCCATCTCCAAATTCAAAAAACACACTTACTAAAGTCCGAATAAAATTCTATAATTCTAATAAAAACGCAAGATAATTAATAAGCTCTGCTAAACCCACACTCGCGCTCATCCCATAAGTGGCTCAACTAGTTAGGATTACCTGTCGAGGAAAAACAAGAAACAAAAACTGGCAGTGAGCGAAAGCTTATATACGGATAACAATGATGATAAGGTGAATAAGAGTTATACGTGATGACAATAATAAAATAAACAAAATATCTAAATGAGAAATAAAGACAAAATTGGACAAAATAAAAATACCATAAAATCTTAAAACCATAATGTAAACATACGCGCTTTCCAACCCAAAATAGACATGCTTTTCACGTACACTTACTCTTACAAATCATACTCAAAACAATATAACGGAAAACAAAACTTACATACTAATATTGAAGTCAATCTTACACTTACAGGATGTCCCACATTTTCGGTTATCCAGAAATATGTAGTCATCAAAACTTACATGGGCTTGCATAGCACAAAGCAAATGTTACCCAAAATGGCCAAACATACACATACGGAATAGTCATGACTATACGTGTCCCACTCCTCCGGCGACACGCCTATACTATTTAAATACACCGCATAGGAGGTGCCAAGCATGTAAGAACCCTAATTTTTGGTAATATTTCCTTTTATTTAATATCTTATGACATTATCATTATGGAACCTTTCTAGTCATCCCTGTTGATTTATAGAATTGATTGTCTGAGAAACTGCGTTGTTGCATTTATGATGTAAGATATACAGAGAGATTGTGAAGGCAAGAGTCCTGTTGTTAGTAATATTTATAAAACTTGGAATTTGAGAATGGTTAGAGTATTAAAGGATTTATTAAGAGTTAAGACGAGGAATTATGGACATTCGAGGAATTTACACAATTAGTACTTAAGGAATTATAGGGGAAATCTCTACGCGACGAAATATTATTACGAGAGAATAATTAAGATACGATACGAAGTAAGGATTAAATGACAAGCATTGGTGGGAGAATAAAATTACAAGGAAAGGAATTACATGCAAGTGCCATGTAACTAGCTAGTTAGAAAAAGGAACTAGAAAACATAAAAGTAGAAGTGAATAGTGACTTTTATGATGGGTGATGTACTTAGGGGACAATAGGGCATGGGAGGTAACCTACACTCTAGCTTGGCAACATGTGACTACTCCTATTAACCACAATAATACATGACCTACTTAGCATTTTCTTACCATTCCAAACAAAACAAATGAAAAACACTCCCCCCCCTTAGTAAAAGCTCTCGGCCGAACTACTTGGAGAGAGAGGGAGAGATTTTCTCTCCACCATTTCTTCATGTACAACCTTGATCAAAAATCCTAGGGCTCCCTTGCATCATAATAGAGGTATGGTATCAATTTCATAGCCTTCCATCCATTGGTTCTTGAGATATAAATTGTTGAAAGTTTAGAAAAGTGTTAACATAAGTTGTTATCTTTTAGATCTTGAAGGATTAAGGTTTGTGAGGGCTCATCCAAGTGTTCTTAGTTGTTGTAAAGCTCATTCAAGGTCTTTAGCTACTCAAGAAGGTATAAAATCTCAAACCACCCTTGGTTATGTGTTGTTCATATAGTATGGTAGTAGATCCATGTGTTTTAGGACTTATCTTGAATGTATATGTATTGGATAGCATGGATCTTGGGTTTTGATGTTGAGAATGTGATTTTTATGACTTTGGTTAATATATATATCTCCATGAGTGTTATGAGTCATGATCTAAGTGTATTAAGTGGTGAATATGTTATGGAAGTATGAAAAAGGGTTGATCTAAGTGACTTGAGCTTGCTGAGTTTGTCCAGGAACTTTGATCTGTGTTGTAGCACGATTTTGAACCCCCAAATGATGTCCCCTGATGTCCTACCTTATATTGTTGGAAAGATAATTGAATGTAGTTTCTGGACATAAAAGGTTCATAGCTAGGTGATGTGTGGATTTTTAGTTATGGCCGGAGGAGTGAATTTTGTTTCTGGACTATGGACTGCATTAAGTGACCCCCTTGTGAACCTTGTTTAAACCCCTAAAAATATATGTGGGATCATGAAAAAAATTAAGAATGTAGGGAATGCAGTGGTGAAGACCACCCAAAAGGAATTTGATTAAAATACGAATTTTTGGATTTTATAAAAATGCTAGAGTAAAATTTACGCAATGGAAAAAGTCGATTAGTGGAACATTATTCTAGGGTTAGTGGTTATGATTCGAACGTAGTAACTAAATTAAGTCGAGTAAGTGAAGAGCGTAATCGAGTGATGACACGGACCTATACTGGGGCTAGGGAGTCATAAGACGAAGTCGTTAAGTTAATTTCGTACCCCCTTAAAACCCTGTAATTAAAGAGAAATTGTTAAGGTTCTAACGAACGATTATTGTTTATGTATAGATCGTTCGAATCCGCACGCTCGACCACCCCAACCAAACCAAGGCAAGTTTACTTTTCAAAACTTATCCCTATACAAGGATTTTCACTGTTGTGTTTGTAGTTTTCAAATGATATCAAATGCTATGTTTATCGAAGTATCGATGCAATTGAGATTGAACAAGTACATGTATGCTTTTACCCCTTGAACTTAGATTGAAATGTTTTCTTCGGACAACGACTCTAGCAATAGAGGTCGTAGCGGTCCGTATATACTATTGACCGGGGAGCGGTATATTATTATATCGTATCTATATTGCGAAAACCCGAAGGGTCATTCGGGTGGTATCGTATACTCAAGTAACTATTGTTATATCTTCGTAAATACTCGAAACCCTATCTTGGATTAAAAGTTTATTTTATCGAATAATTATTTTATTAATTATAATATAAAATCTTAAAATATTATTCATTAATTATTGTTCATTAATTAAAGACAAAGTTAATCCAATATACTTTTTAATACTTTCAAACTCGAACTCATTCGAACTCAAAACATTTTCGAAAACCCCCGGTCAGATTCCGCTTCTTGTATGATTTCAAGAATCATCGGTCGACTGATGTCGAACCTCAATTACTCTGTTTTCAATCAAAAATCAAGTTTTAAAAGAAAAAGAAAAAGGGACTCTGGCAGGTGTGGGAACCGTTGACGAACGATTCCCGGGATGTGTAAGCGGCCGTGAGCCAGGCGGTCCATCAATTATTATTCCGGCCCAGGTGTTGCCGAAGGATGATTACGGATGTAGTTTTCATCGAGGGTGATTACGGATGTAGTTTTCACCCGAGGGATAGTTACGGATGTAGTTTCTATCCTTCTACCGGTAGAGAAGACCCGCGGATTATTGGACTTGGATGTGGCGACTGATCATCGTCAATCCTTGTCAGGTTTTGTGTTTTCTTTAAGTCCCATTCCTCCATTTTGGAAAAAAAAAATGCTTTGACACTGCATCTTAGGCTTTTGTGCCAAGTTGCTGGTGTTCTATTTTGATGAGAAAGATGTTGATTCAATGCAGTATCTAGAACTGCAAGTTTATTTTGAAAACAAGGGCACATATTGTTGCACCTTCGAGATTTATCAACTATGACAAGTGATTTTATAACTGATTGATACAAACAAATATATCAACTGCCAATCATATGAGATGTTATATTGCTTATCCTACATATATATTTCTTGCTGAGCTATAGTTGCTCACTCTTGCTTGTTTTCAAATTTTACAAACACAACAGCTAAGCGAAATGGCAAGACCCAGGCAGACTGCTCGAAAGCAGGTGACTAGGCCCGAGCCACCACTTGAGATTCCACCGGTAGGCCCCATTAGCCGGATTGGTTGGCAACTTTTGTTAGTACGTTTTATTTATCAGCATGACCTGTGCAAGGCAGTGTATCGTAACAAACTTTCAAGCCGCCAACTTCGCTTCATATCGAAGTGTTGTTGGTAGCATAAATACTATTTAATTCGGTCTGTAATAACTCTGATAACTTTATTACTGTTTAATCAATGTGTGACGTTTCTGAGGCTCTAACCTGTGTGTGAGTGTGGTGTGAGTTTATTGTGGGGTCGATGGCTGTGTTATATATATTATGTGCAAGAGCAGGTATGTTATTAATGGAAAATGGACCGTGAGCGCCTAGATCTCCGACCCCGGATCTGGGGGCGTCACAGAAATGGTATCAGAGCGAGGTTATAGTTCTCAGAAACGGTAGTAATTTAAGAAAGCAACCCTAATAATAATAACAATAATGATAACCTTAATAACAACCTTAATAATACTTAGAACTCTCATCGAGTTTGTAGTCAGGTTATCGGATATAGCCCTGACTTTAAGGCCCGTGAGGGAACTACTCCTAAACCCTTCTTTTATGGTTAGTGACCCACCTTATTTCCCTTGTGTAGATGGAGGAGATACCAGACCCTGAGGCTTTCGAGAGGGAGCATGATGAGGCCCTGATGCGAGAGACCGAGGATCCTGAGTAGGATATGGGTGCTGACTCCGAGCTTGGCCCCTGGATTACGGTGATAGATAGTACTGGTGATGAGGATCCCGTTGAGGAGCCTTTTGAGCCTTAGCCCGAGCCGGAGCCTGTTACCCCATCTCCTGTAGCTACTGATGAGGAGAGGGTGATATCCGGCGAGGGTCGTGTTGTGTCACCCCCACCTTCTCCACAGACATCTAGCTCTGTTTCATCGGACGGTGACTCTGAGGATGACACTTCTGGCGAGGAGGAGCTTGACCCTGCTCCTGCTGCACCTACTCTTGTTCCTGTCATACCACCTCCACCGGCAGACCTACCCCCAGTGTCGGGTACTGAGCATGCTTACGTGGTACAGTTCCTGACCCGAGACTTACTATCTGCAGAGGCCCGACTTAACGAGGCGAGGCGGGCACTAGTGGAGGAGCGCGAGGCGCGCTTGAGGATCCAGGCTGAGATGAGGACCACTGTTGCTAGGAGGACTAGGGCTCGACTCCACCGGATTGAGATGAGGAGTCGCGATAGGATTCTTGGTTTAGGGATCCGCGGGGGCGGAGTGATCCAGGCTAGGGATGCTAGGCGTGTTGTGCGTCGTGCATTTACCCGAGTGAGGACCTTGCTCCGTCGCGGCGCGGCCCCGTGATGTGTTACTGATAGCTCAGTCCCCTAGGTTCAGATGACATTAGTGTGTCGATTTTGCGGGATAGTTGACTTGTGCAGTGGTATCCTTTCTGACCAGTGGATGAGTAGACTGACCTACAGATATGTAGATGTGACTTTGGGTAGTATGTATGGATGTAGCCCTACTTTTGTGTAGCCTGACTATTCGGATGATATATTTGTATTTGTTCCACTTTTGCTAGACTTTGACATCGGAACTATGTATTTGGCTCTAACATCCAAACTTGTGATAACCCTTGTACCGTACTTTTTTAGTTTCAGTTTCCTTAATATTGCCTCAACTGCTTTACTTTCCGATGCCATGCTTTACTATTTTGATATACAACTATGATTATACAATTGCTACAAGCCACAAATACAACCATACTGTTTCAAACTTACGATATTCGATTTCAAATTGTTTTCTACAACTTCCAAAAATGTTCCTACAATCTTTAAAAATAAATTTTTTCAAAAAAAAAAATGTTTTGAAATTTTGAAAAATATTTTTTTGAGGTTTCGAAATTTTGAAAACTCTTGTAAATATTTTCGCATCCCAAAGGGATTTTTTTTCCCCAAAAATGTTTGACATTTTATCTCCAACATCGGATTATTAAAACTTTTGCACTTCCACCCTTATGAGGAGGAACGATACGCTCCTGACCCGTGCAAACGCTGTCAGGTAATTGGAAAACCCTAACCCTTTCTTGTTTTATTATCAGAATCATGCCACCCAGAAGAATGAACACTCGAGCTCACCCGATCAGTTCTGAGGGCCAGGGTAGCCACCATGGAGCCGGAGGCCACCAGAACCGTGAAGGGGAGAATGTCAACCTGAGTGAGAATGAGGGCAACGATCATAACCTGTTTGATGACTCTGAGTATGAAGAAGAAGAAGCTGGTGATGATACCCGAGAGGTAGAACATCCTAGGGGAGGCCCTATGGAACAGTTCATGAAGTTACTTAGGCAGAACTTGGACCGACCCCCAGTTCAGCAACCGCCCCAGAATGCTAATGCTAATGCTTTCAGGAACTTCAAATCCCTGAAACCCCCGGAATTTAAAGGAACTGCCGACCCTGTCGAGGCAAGGGCCTGGCTGAAGGAAATGGAAAAATCTTTCGAGATACTAGGAGTCGCTGAAGAGCAGAAGACTGTTTTCGCCACTTACCTTTTGAAGGGTGAGGCGAACTATTGGTGGGAAGCTAAGAAGAATTTGGAAGGAAGAGGTGTGGTAACCTAGGAGAGATTTAGCGAGCTGTTCTTGGAGAAGTACTTTCCTAGGTTCATGGAGACACAAATGGAGCTAAAGTTTTTGGAGCTGAAGCAAAGAAATATGACGGTGGCCGAGTATGAGGCCAAATTTACTGAGTTGTCAAGGTTTGTGCCGGAGTATGTGAACTCTGAGGCAAAGAGGGCCCGAAGATTTCAATTAGGGCTAAAACAATGGATTCAGAATCGTGTGGCGGTTCTTGAGCTGACAGACTATGCCACCCTGGTACAGAAAGCGTCAATTGTTGAGGCTGGGAGTGAACAGATGCAGAAAGAGAGGGAAGGAAAGAAGAGGAAGTTGGATAGTCGAAAGGGAAACTCTGCTGGTGGGAGCTTTCCGAGAAAATTTAAGCGAGGAACGATGTCCCAACCCAGCGGGAACTTTGGAACCAAGAGAGCTGAAAGTTGGAGTGTGGGCCAGAGCGGCCGACCTCAGGGATCATCTTACTCTACCCCATCCCGAGCCCAACCCCCAGAATGCAACAAATGTGGAAGGAAACATGCGGGCGTGGGTAACCTGCAAGATGTGAAGTGCTTCAAGTGTGGGCTGACAGGACATTATGCTAACGCCTGTCGCGGAACTAGTAACAACACGAGTGCCGGAGGTAATTGCTTCAAGTGTGGGAAACCAGGGCACCGAATGAGGGAATGTATGTCCTCTGGGCCAGCTGCATCGAGAGTGAGTGGAACTGCTTCTAACAAGGCCCCTACTGCAAGAACTTTTAACATGACGGTGCAGGATGCCGTGAGGAACACGGATGTGATTGCAGGTACCCTATTACTCAACTCAGTTAAAGCAAATGTTTTATTTGATTCGGGAGCTACCAAGTCTTTCATATCTCTAGATTTTGTATGTCGGTTAGGCCTTAAGACTGAACCATTGAAAGACAGATTGCAAATAGAGATAGCTAATCATGAAATTATTCCCGTTAGCCAAGTATGTCCAGGTTGTGACTTAGAAATAGAAGGGCGACACTTTCGGGTAGACTTAATACCTTTTAAACTAGGGGAGTTTGACGTAATAGTAGGTATGGATTGGTTAACAACCCACGGAGCCCAGATTGATTGTGTCAAGAAGAAAGTAAGTTTGAGACTGCCAGGGGACGAAGAAGTAGTATTTAGTGGGAAACGGCAAAGCCAAAAGTTCCTGACTATGATTCAAGCTAAGAAGCTGTTACGTAAAGGATGCGAAGCCTATTTAGCCTATGTGAAGGATACCAAGAAAGAGGCACCAAACCTACAGGAAATCCCTGTCGTCAATGAGTTCGCGGATGTATTTTCGGACGATCTTCCCGGACTACCACCCGATAGGGACATCGAGTTTGCTATAGACTTGGTTCCGGGTACGGCCCCAATTTCGAAAGCCCCATATCGGCTAGCCCCAGTGGAAATGAAAGAGCTGGCCACTCAGTTACAAGAGTTGTTGGATAAAGGGATGATAAGACCTAGTGTGTCACCGTGGGGAGCCCCGGTGTTATTCGTGAAAAAGAAGGACGGCAACATGAGATTATGTATAGATTACCGGGAGTTGAACAAGGTGATTATAAAGAATAAGTATCCCTTGCCCAGGATAGATGACCTGTTTGACCAATTGAAAGATGCAGTTTATTTCTCTAAGATTGATTTGCGGACCGGGTACCACCAGTTAAAGATCAAACCAGAAGATATACCAAAGACGGCCTTTCGCACCCGGTATGGACACTATGAGTTCCTAGTGATGTCATTTGGGTTAACGAATGCCCCTGCAGCTTTCATGGACTTAATGAATCGAGTCTTCAAGAAATACTTGGACAAGTGCGTTATAGTCTTCATCGATGATATTTTAATTTATTCCAAGACGAAGGAGGAACATGCAGAGCACTTGAGGATTGTATTGGGAGCATTCAGAGAAGAAAAGTTGTACGCTAAGTTCTCGAAGTGCGAATTTTGGTTGAAGGAAGTTCAGTTTTTAGGGCATGTGATTAGCGAACAAGGCATTCTAGTGGACCCAGCCAAAATAGAGGCTGTATCAAATTGGGAGAGACCAACCACTCCGACAGAGGTGAGAAGTTTCATAGGACTGGCTGGCTACTATAGGAGATTTGTCCAAGACTTTGCAAAGATAGCAGCCCCTTTGACCCGACTAACTCGCAAGACCGAGAAGTTTGTGTGGACTGAAAAATGCGAAGAGAGCTTTCAAGAGTTGAAAAAGAGGTTGGTGACAGCACCAGTACTAGCCCTACCTGATGATAAGGGAGATTTTGTGATTTATAGCGACGCATCCCATAAAGGTTTAGGGTGTGTGCTTATGCAGCACGGTAAGGTGATTGCTTATGCGTCCAGGCAACTTAAGGAGTATAAGATAAGATACCCCACCCATGATTTGGAATTAGCAGCGATAGTTTTTGCTTTGAAGATTTGGAGACATTATCTTTACGGAGAAAAGTGTGAAATCTACACGGATCACAAGAGCTTAAAGTACATATTCACTCAGAAAGAGTTAAACATGAGGCAGAGGAGATGGCTAGAGCTAATCAAAGATTATGATTGTGAGATCCATTATCACCCAGGGAAGGCCAACGTGGTGGCCGATGCACTTAGCCGAAAGGAGAAGCTTAAGATGATAACGTCAGTGGACGAATTGATCAAGGACCTTGAGAAACTGGAGATTGAAGTGAGGTTACCAGGAATTGGACAAGATAGTTTAATGGAAATAAAAGTCCAACCACCGTTATTGGAAAAGATTAAGTTATGCCAGGAAAAGAAGATAGAAGAAGAAAAGAATTCGATGGAGAAAATTTTGACTGGCGAGGAAATTAAGTGTGAGAAGGACGGGAATGGAATTATGAGGTACGCATCTAGGATATGGATCCCGAACGTTCAGGAGTTAAAAGATGAGATTTTGCAAGAGGCTCATAGTTCAAGGTACTCAATTCACCCTGGAGGCATTAAGATGTATAGAGATTTAAGAGAATACTATTGGTGGCCTAATATGAAGAAGGACGTGGCAGAGTGGGTAAGTAAGTGTTTGACATGTCAAAGAGTAAAGGCCGAACACCAGAGGCCCAGTGGATTGTTGCAACCCTTAGAGATACCCGAGTGGAAATGGGAGCAAATTGCAATGGACTTTGTGGTCGGATTACCAAGGACCAAGACTAATCATGATGCCATTTGGGTAATTATCGATAGGTTGACCAAGTCAGCACATTTTCTTCCAATCAACGAGAGATATACTGTCGACAAGCTGGCAGATATTTACTTAAAGGAGATTGTGGTTAGACATGGGGTTCCTGTGAGCACTGTATCAGATAGAGACCCAAGATTCAACTCCAGGTTCTGGAGAAGTTTTCAGGATTGTGTGGGGACTAAGTTAAACATGAGTACTGCCTACCATCCCCAAACAGACGGGCAGAGTGAGAGAACCATCCAGACCATCGAGGACATGTTGAGGGTATGTGCCATTGATTTTAAGGGAAGTTGGGATGACCACTTGTCGTTGATCGAATTTTCCTACAACAACAGTTACCATGCGAGTATAGGCATGCCCCCATATGAAGCTCTATACGGACGAAGATGTCGGTCTCCCTTGTGTTGGGAAGAAGTTGGAGAGTGGAAGATTTTAGGGCCTGAACTGGTCCAACAGACAAGAGAAACTATCGAGCTCATAAGAGGACGGCTGGTAGCGGCCCAAGACAGACAGAAGAAGTATGCGGACCAGACCCGCAAGGACAAAGAATATGAGGTAGGAGAGTTAGTAATGTTGAAGGTATCGCCGTGGAAAGGATTGATGAGATTTGGTAGGAAGGGAAAGCTAAGCCCGAGATTTATTGGACCTTTTGAGATCTTGAAACGAGTTGGGAAGTTAGCCTATGAATTGGCTTTACCCCCGAGCTTACAGCAAGTACATAACGTGTTCCATGTGTCCATGCTACGACCGTACCATACCGACGTCCGACATGTGATAGAACATGATCAAGTGGATCTGCAACCAGACTTAACATATGTCGAGCAACCCGTAGAAATCATTGATAGAAAAGAACAGGTGCTGAGGAACAAGGTTGTCAAACTAGTGAGAGTCTTGTGGAGGAATCAGAATGTCGAAGAATCAACATGGGAACTAGAGAGCGCGATGCGTGAAAAGCACCCCCATCTGTTTTCAACCTGATTCCGGGACGGAATCCTTTTAAGGAGGGGAGGCTGTAAGAACCCTAATTTTTGGTAATATTTCCTTTTATTTAATATCTTGTGACATTATCATTATGGAACCTTTCTAGTCATCCCTGTTGATTTATAGAATTGATTGTCTGAGAAACTGCGTTGTTGCATTTATGATGTAAGATATACAGAGAGATTGTGAAGGCAAGAGTCCTGTTGTTAGTAATATTTATAAAACTTGGAATTTGAGAATGGTTAGAGTATTAAAAGATTTATTAAGAGTTAAGACGAGGAATTATGGACATTCGAGGAATCTCACACAATTAGTACTTAAGGAATTATAGGGGAAATCTCTACGCGACGAAATATTATTACGAGAGAATAATTAAGATACGATACGAAGTAAGGATTAAATGACAAGCATTGGTGGGAGAATAAAATTACAAGGAAAGGAATTACATGCAAGTGCCATGTAACTAGCTAGTTAGAAAAAGGAACTAGAAAACATAAAAGTAGAAGTGAATAGTGACTTGTATGATGGGTGATGTACTTAGGGGACAATAGGGCATGGGAGGTAACCTACACTCTAGCTTGGCAACATGTGACTACTCCTATTAACCACAATAATACATGACCTACTTAGCATTTTCTTACCATTCCAAACAAAACAAAAGAAAAACACTCCCCCCCCCCTTAGTAAAAGCTCTCGGCCGAACTACTTGGAGAGAGAGGGAGAGATTTTCTCTCCACCATTTCTTCATGTACAACCTTGATCAAAAATCCTAGGGCTCCCTTGCATCATAATAGAGGTATGGTATCAATTTCATAGCCTTCCATCCATTGGTTCTTGAGATATAAATTGTTGAAAGTTTAGAAAAGTGTTAACATAAGTTGTTATCTTTTAGATCTTGAAGGATTAAGGTTTGTGAGGGCTCATCCAAGTGTTCTTAGTTGTTGTAAAGCTCATTCAAGGTCTTTAGCTACTCAAGAAGGTATAAAATCTCAAACCACCCTTGGTTATGTGTTGTTCATATAGTATGGTAGTAGATCCATGTGTTTTAGGACTTATCTTGAATGTATATGTATTGGATAGCATGGATCTTGGGTTTTGATGTTGAGAATGTGATTTTTATGACTTTGGTTAATATATATATCTCCATGAGTGTTATGAGTCATGATCTAAGTGTATTAAGTGGTGAATATGTTATGGAAGTATGAAAAAGGGTTGATCTAAGTGACTTGAGCTTGCTGAGTTTGTCCAGGAACTTTGATCTGTGTTGTAGCACGATTTTGAACCCCCAAATGATGTCCCCTGATGTCCTACCTTATATTGTTGGAAAGATAATTGAATGTAGTTTCTGGAAATGTAAGGTTCATAGCTAGGTGATGTGTGGATTTTTAGTTATGGCCGGAGGAGTGAATTTTGTTTCTGGACTATGGACTGCATTAAGTGACCCCATTGTGAACCTTGTTTAAACCCCTAAAAATATATGTAGGATCATGAAAAAAATTGAGAATGTAGGGAATGCAGTGGTGAAGACCACCCAAAAGGAATTGGATTAAAATACGAATTTTTGGATTTTATAAAAATGCTAGAGTAAAATTTGTGCAATGGAAAAAGTCGATTAGTGGAACATTATTCTAGGGTTAGTGGTTATGATTCGAACGTAGTAACTAAATTAAGTCGAGTAAGTGACGAGCGTAATCGAGTGATGACACGGATCTATAGTGGGGCTAGGGAGTCATAAGACAAAGTCGTTAAGTTAATTTCGTACCCCCTTAAAACCCTGTAATTAAAGAGAAATTGTTAAGGTTCTAACGAACGATTATTGTTTATGTATAGATCGTTCGAATCCGCACGCTCGACCACCCCAACCAAACCAAGGCAAGTTTACTTTTCAAAACTTATCCCTATACAAGGATTTTCACTGTTGTGTTTGTAGTTTTCAAATGATATCAAATGCTATGTTTATCGAAGTATCGATGCAATTGAGATTGAACAAGTACATGTATGCTTTTACCCCTTGAACTTAGATTGAAATGTTTTCTTCGGACAACGACTCTAGCAATAGAGGTCGTAGCGGTCCGTATATACTATTGACCGGGGAGCGGTATATTATTATATCGTATCTATATTGCGAAAACCCGAAGGGTCATTCGGGTGGTATCGTATACTCAAGTAACTATTGTTATATCTTCGTAAATACTCGAAATCCTATCTTGGATTAAAAGTTTATTTTATCGAATAATTATTTTATTAATTATTAATATTAAATCTTAAAATATTATTCATTAATTATTGTTCATTAATTAAAGACAAAGTTAATCCAAGATACTTTTTAATACTTTCAAACTCGAACTCATTCGAACTCAAAACATTTTCGAAAACCCCCGGTCAGATTCCGCTTCTTGTATGATTTCAAGAATCATTGGTCGACTGATGTCGAACCTCAATTACTCTGTTTTCAATCAAAAATCAAGTTTTAAAAGAAAAAGAAAAAGGGACTCTGGCAGGTGTGGGAACCGTTGACGAACGATTCCCGGGATGTGTAAGCGGCCGTGAGCCAGGCGGTCCATCAATTATTATTCCGGCCCAGGTGTTGCCGAAGGATGATTACGGATGTAGTTTTCATCGAGGGTGATTACGGATGTAGTTTTCACCCGAGGGATAGTTACGGATGTAGTTTCTATCCTTCTACCGGTAGAGAAGACCCGCTGATTATTGGACTTGGATGTGGCGACTGATCATCGTCAATCCTTGTCAGGTTTTGTGTTTTCTTTAAGTCCCATTCCTCCATTTTGGAAAAAAAAATGCTTTGACACTGCATCTTAGGCTTTTGTGCCAAGTTGCTGATAGTGTTCTATTTTGATGAGAAAGATGTTGATTCAATGCAGTATCTAGAACTGCAAGTTTATTTTGAAAACAAGGGCACATATTGTTGCACCTTCGAGATTTATCAACTATGACAAGTGATTTTATAACTGATTGATACAAACAAATATATCAACTGCCAATCATATGAGATGTTATATTGCTTATCCTACATATATATTTCTTGCTGAGCTATAGTTGCTCACTCTTGCTTGTTTTCAAATTTTACAAACACAACAGCTAAGCGAAATGGCAAGACCCAGGCAGACTGCTCGAAAGCAGGTGACTAGGCCCGAGCCACCACTTGAGATTCCACCGGTAGGCCCCATTAGCCGGATTGGTTGGCAACTTTTGTTAGTACATTTTATTTATCAGCATGACCTGTGCAAGGCAGTGTATCGTAACAAACTTTCAAGCCGCCAACTTCGCTTCATATCGAAGTGTTGTTGGTAGCATAAATACTATTTAATTCGGTCTGTAATAACTCTGATAACTTTATTACTGTTTAATCAATGTGTGACGTTTCTGAGGCTCTAACCTGTGTGTGTGTGAGTGTGGTGTGAGTTTATTGTGGGATCGATGGCTGTGTTATATATATTATGTGCAAGAGCAGGTATGTTATTAATGGAAAATGGACCATGAGCGCCTAGATCTCCGACCCCGGATCTGGGGGCGTCACAAAGCACGAGATTATCCACTCGTGACAGATAACTTACAATCTCCCTAATCATAAATATATCAAAATATAACCAAAACATAATCCTCAAATATCACAAACCCAATTATATTACAAAATAGACTTAGGATAGCGAAATCACAACCTGATCAGTTCTGAAAAATGGGAAATTACACTATGAAGATAAATTCAAATTAAAAAGTACAAAACACGAAAATCATAGGAAATTCCAAGACCTTTCTAGAATGGTAAGGTTCGTTAAAAATGAACAAATAACGAACTCTGAAAGTAGATATTTGCGAACAGCAAAACAGAATCAGCCCCTGACTTATTTAGTATTATGCTATTTATGACAACGGAAACATAGAATTTAGCAGAGAAGTGTAAACAAGAAATGTAGAATGCGGAAATACCTTTTTGTAGATATATTACTCATAAAATATGCACAAAATTTCAATTTACTACGAATTTTCAAAGTTTCAGCATCAGTTTAGAAAACGCCCTGGCAGGTCACTAAAATCACAAATACACATATATATATGTACAGAATCTTAGAAAAGCTAAAGAACGAAAGTTGTAGATAATTCAAATACCTTTCCAGGGACAATAAAATCATCATCATACGATAAAAATTGAATTTTATACAAAATTTACAAGAACTCAGCACATGTAAAAGACCAATTACGACAATTTTTTACAATCAAAACGAGGTAAAGAGCATAAAGATGATATCCGTACATTAAAACTCAAAAATTACGAATGGTGATCAATAATTTCAGATTCCCCAATCACTCTAAACCTAATACATGTATATATAACATAAAAACCATAAGTTCTAAATTATAAATCAAATATGATAATCTATACACAATGGGTTTGAGCTTTTACCTTAAAACTCCAAAATCCTTCTCCCAATTAGATTGTATTAACCTTCTCTTTCTCTTCCTCCTTCTCTTTCTCCTCCCACTTTTCCTTCTTCCCCTCTGAACAAAATAACGTAAGTTTAACTCATACCCCTTTTTTTTGTAATGTCTTTTCTTCTTGTTTTTTTTTTCTTTCCCAATAAATTAGTTTATATTTAGTATTAAATATAATAAAAAATATCGGGGTCTTACAGTTAGGAGCTCACAAAATGTTTTAGCCATGCTAGCTAGAGATCCGTATGATCTAGCTTAGGAGAAGAATTGTCCTGCTACCTTGTGAAGTAAGATTGTTTAAAGCATGTAAGTAACCTTAAAACTCAGGTAGCATGATCTATGAAGCTTGCAGGCTTTGGAGGATACTCTTAGAATCCTCCAATACGCTAGTTTTGGATTGTAAATTCAAAGGTTGAAAACACGGTCTAGATGTTCAATTTTCTGCCTTTTTTATACCACTAGCTTTATACCGTGCAATGCACGGGTTGCTTTATTAATAATTGATAATATATTTTTTATTATGAATTTTTGTCAAAAATAGTTTTTTAAATATTTTGAATTGTTTTTTATTTTAATGATAATAAATTAATAATATATATGTATTTTGTACTTTATATATGTAGTAAATTATCACGGGAAATATGTTAACTTATAATAATAGTTAACTAAGTTAATTATGAATAATTTGTTAGTTTTATTCTTTATTAATTTAATTTAAATTTTATTGTAGATGAAATTGAATATTTTTGTAAATTTTACATTATTATGGGATTTTTTTTTTGTAATGTATTATATTAAATTCCCTATAAATTATTTTATTTTGGATTTTCGGATAATTTTTTAATTTATTCATAATTTTAGTACTGAATCTAGAATCTTTGCAAAATAATAAAATGTTAATTTATTGATTTGTGTTGAGTTTTCTAAGTATAAATTTTAGAAACATGTTTGTTGTAAAATCTAAAAGTAGAATTTTTTTTATGATTATTATGTTTTCTTGAAACTCTTTTATGTGTTAAGATTTTTTAAAATTATATTTTAAACTTTAGTCTAACATCACTTTTAATATTTCGATTTTTTTTGGATATTTTTGTTAATTGTGTTGTAGGGTTTGTGCTAGTACAACTATTATATTTTTTGATATTTCTTTATTTTTGTTATTCTGTTTTTAAAGTATTTGATTATATAAGATATATTTGAAACATTTCTTAACAATATATAATAGTATGTAGGGAGATTAACAAAAGAAGTAGTATTTGTATATTGTTGTCTGTCTTACAAATGCAATGAAGCAACATATTTATAGACCTCATCCTAGTACCTTGATATCATTGCTTACATAACTTATATTTATTTCAAGCCTACAATCTATGACCTTCACCAACCAAGCCTACAATTGTTGAACATTAATATGCATGTGTTGCTACGATTTTGACACTCTCCCTCAAGTTGATGCATATATATCACTCATGCCCAACTTGCCAATAAGTGGATGTAGCATTTTCCTGACCAACCCCTTAGTCAATACATCGGCTAGTTGATCTTCTGATCGTACAAAGTGAATGCTAATGATATCACTACTAATTTTTCTTTGATGAAATGCTGATCAATCGCGATATGTTTAGTCCGATCATGTTGAACTGGGTTGCGTGCAATATCAATGGCGACTTTGTTGTCACAATAGAAATTCATTGGATTCCCGGATGAAAGACCTAATTCCTGTAAGAGAAGTCCTATCCATAACAATTCACGCACTCCTTTAGCCATAGCTCTGTACTCTGCCTCAGCACTAGATAACGCAACAACAGGTTGTTTCTTGCTTCGCCAAGTAACTAGGTTACCTCCAACAAACGTACAATATCCTGACATGGAACGTCTGTCATCTAGACAACCAGCCCAATCAGAATCTGTATAGCCCTCAATCTTGAGATGATTGTTTTTAAGATACCTTAATATCATATAAACTGCATCCAAATGTGGTTGACGAGGATCATGCATATATCTGCTTACAATTACCACGGCATATGCTATATCTGGTCGTGTATGTGAAAGATAAATTAGTCTTCCAACCAATCTCTGATATTGGGGTCTATCGAAAACGTCACCTATTTCTTCACAAAGTTTATGATTCGCTTCTATAGGAGAATCCGCAGGTCTACATCCCAATATACCTGTTTCATTTAAAAGGTCAAGTGTATACTTCCGTTGTGAAAGGAAGATACCACCTGGACTTCTGGAGACTTCAATGGAAAGGAAATACCGTAGTTTTCCCAAATCCTTCATCTCAAATTTGGAGGCAAGTCTCCGTTTAACATCTGCAATCTCACATGTGTCGTTGCCAGTGATCACAATATCATCAACATAAACAATCACGACTGTGATCTTTTCCCCCTTTCTTTTTACAAACATTGTGTGATCCGAATTTCTCTGTTTATAGTCAAATTTAACCATTGCTCTTTGAAATTTGACAAACCAAACTCTTGGAGACTGCTTCAATCCATAAATAGTCTTCTTCAATTTGCATACTTTCCCGATGGTTGCAGCTGTAGAAAATTCAGGTGGGATATCCATGTAGACCTCTTGTTGTAGGTCTCTATGTAAGAATGCATTTTTTACATCCAACTGTTGAAGTTCCCATCCAAGATTTGCTGCACATGAAATAAGGACTTGAATAGAAGCCATTTTTGCCACTGAAGCAAAAGTTTCTTGATAATCAATCCCATAAGACTGAGTATACCCTTTCACCACAAGTATTGCTTTATACCTATCAATCAACCCATTAGGTTTTTGTTTCACAGTAAACACCCATCTACATCCTACTACCTTTCTTTCAGCAGGAAGATGAGTTAACTCCCAAGTGCCATTATGTTTCAAGGCATTCATTTCCTCTATCATGGCATCTTTCCATTTAGGATCACATAAAGCATCCTGCCAAGTATGTGGAACAGAAACACTAGGCAAGGATGACACAAAAGCAAGTGAAGATGGAGATAATGCATTATAAGATACAAAATTTGAGATAGGATGGTTAGTGCAAGAATGTACACCCTTTCTTATAGCATAGGAAGATCTAAAGTAGGATCAAGAGTATTACCATTATCTGGCTCAAACACAGGAGATGCAGGATCTATCTCGAGGTCAGAGGTCTCTGGATGCGGTAAAGTGGTGATATCATTTCTTTTCCGCCTGGAATATGTAATCAAATCTGGCATATCCAACCTTATTAGATCATTTGACTCATTACTCGTATGTGGAGGAATAGATAACCTGTTTGAGCTAGTGTTTGGAATAGGTATATTAATAAATGGAAGTGACTGTGACTTATCTATTGCTTTACTATCAAGACTGTGCCGGTTTATCTCCCCCTGAAGCAAGGAGGAGGAACCAAGAGAGAAATAAGAAATGGTCTCCCAGAAAGTAACATCATGACTGACAAATATGTGACATGAGGAACGATGATAACATTTATATCCCTTCTGAGTTGGTGAATACCCAATGAAAACGCAGTGGAGGGCCCGAGAATCAAGTTTATCCCAAGAGGGAGCATGATTATGAACAAAACATACACTCCCAAATACTTGAAGGGGTAGTGGGTGAGAAGAAGGTGCAGGAACACAGGACAACGGTGTTTTGAATTTGAGAACACTAGAAGGAAGACGGTTTATAAGATATGCAGCAGTCATGAATGCCTCTCCCCAAAGATATTTGGGAACATGCATTGTTAACAAAAGCGACCGAGCAACCTGTTGTAAGTGACCAATTTTCCTTTCGGCTACCCCATTTTGTTGAAAAGTTTTGACACACGAAGTTTGATGAATTATACCACATGTGTCCAAATAAGATATAAATGGGCCTCCATATTCAGTACCGTTATCACTCCGAAGAATTTTAACAGATGCATTAAACTGTGTTTGTACCATGTGGTGAAAAGATTTAAAACACTCGAAAACTTCACTTTTTTGTTTAAGGAGATATACCCAAGTAAGCCTAGAATAAAAATCAACAAAGACAATAAACCATCTATACCCGTCATGTGTAGGATGTCTAAATGGACCCCAAACATCAGTATGAATAATAGAAAACAAAGTAGAAATTCTTTTATTTCTGGATGGATGAGATGATCTTTTATGTTTGGCTAGTTCACATGGTTCACAAAAAAAAATCTTCCTTCTTACAGTGTTTTACTAAGGCAGGGAATAAATGTGTTAAAACACCAAAAGATGGATGACCTAATCGTCTATGCCACTGATACAAAGATTCAAAGACAGAATTTAATTTAGATGACACCTGATAAGTTGAAGGAGAAATAGAATTCCCTTCCATAACATAAAGTCCATCTACCACTTTACCACTGCCAAGGACCTTGCCTGTCGCCAGATCCTGAAATACACAGTGGGAAGAGAAAAAAGTTACCGAACAATTTAGATTTTCAGTAATACGATGAACAGATAGTAGATTTGCAGATAAAGAAGGAACATGCAAAACATCTGATAATGGAAATGATGAAGAAAGACAAAGAGAGGTGCCTTGTCCATGAACAGGTGCAAGAGCTCCATTAGTAACACGAATATTTTCTGTTTTATCATGATATGATTTTAGGAGACTAGAATTTCCAGTCATATGTGCTGATGCTCCGGAATCAATGATCCAAGATGTCCAAGATGTTGGACATTTATCGGAAGTAAGATGACAAGATAAACCTGCATGGGCAGAATTGGCTGTAGGTGGAGTGGTGTTCATTTGTGATATTAATTGGCGGAAGGTGTTGACCTCTGAAGCAGTCATCGTCCTTGTTGAAGAATAAGACTCACATTCTGATGCAGCATGATGAGCATTAAAGGGAATACCTCTACCCGTGCTTCTGCCAGATGAGACACCACGGTAACCACCTCGGCCACGCCCTCCTCATCCTCGAATTCTGAGATGAGGGTGCAGGATAAAACATGTTTCACGAGTGTGGTTTAACTTTTTGCAGTAGTCACATTGAAGACTGGATCTTTCACTCATTAAAGCCATTGGCACTTGTTCAGGTTGTTCTGGCTCAGATTGCTGAACATTTCCAGTTAAGAGTGCAGATCGTTCAGAAGAGACCACCGGAGCCATACTTCGCTTTCGACCATAGGCTTCTTCCACAGTAGGAAATGGAACTTGTCCGATAAGTTGGTTTTTTATTGAATCATACTCATCAGACAATCCATCAAGAAACTTCATCACTTTTTCTACAGTCATCATCTTTTGATATTATTCTTGATCTTCAGCATGTTTACACTCAAATATAGTGTAATGTCCCAATTCACTCCATAATGATGTAAGCTCAGAATAATACTGAGCTAATGTGTGACTTCCCTGAGCCAATGCCCACATCTTCCGTTTGATCTGAAACTGCTTGGTTACATTCCCGGAGAAGGAATACGTCCGAGAGAGAGAATTCCACACATCTTCAGCGGTATCAATGAAGATATAGGTTTTTCAAATATCAACCTGCATAGAGTTAGATAGCCATGAACACACCATGGCATTTTCAGATTCCCAATCATCGAAACTGGTATCACTTTCCAAAGGTTGTTTGTCTTTCCCATTGATATATTTCATCATTTTATGAGATTTAAGTGTCATTGTACAAGCTTTGGACCATTCCAGAAAATTCTTTCCGTCAAATTTAGGACTCACATACGGAGTACTATAAAATCCAGATTTCCTGCTACTTATAGCACTACTCTCGGATGTATTATCTAAAACTTCCACCATTTTATATTTAAATTGAGTAATATACAATCAATAATTATTGAACATAATATACTAATAGCATAAGTGTATATCTACTGCTATCTATCTCCCAGACACATATATAGCAGTTTTATAGTAGTTGATTAGTAGTCCAGTAGCAGAAAAAACAAGCAAATTTGAACTGAGAGAAAAACAAAATTCTCAGATTCAAGAAAGAGTACAAAAAAAAAACTGCCCGGAACAGGCCTCACGCGGCGGCACGTCTTCAACCTCAACAAATTTCCGGCAGTTTTCCAGCGACAATCCAGCGGTAGCTCTGCACTTTTCGGTAATTATATGTGAACAGTACCGTACGTGAACAGTGAACAGTATCGGGTGTATATTTGAACAGTAAACAGTAATGTACGTATCTGTGAACAGTGAATAGTGAACAGTTTCGTCCCCAGCAGTGAACAGTATCTTCGTCTCCGGCAGTGAAATGTGCCTTCGTCTTCGGTAGTGAACAGTACCTTCCGACAAGAATAGTGATTGAAATTTCTGTTTTTTCCTGCACTCAACTTCGGGATCTAAAAAACTTGCTTTGATACTATCTTAACAATATATAATAGTATGCAGGGAGATTAATAGAAGAAGTAGTATTTGTATATTGTTGTGTGTTTTACAAATGCAATGAAGCAACATATTTATAGACCTCATCCTAGTACCTTGACATCATTGCTTACACAACTTATATTTATTTCAAGCCTACAATCTATGACCTTCACCAACCAAGCCTACAATTGTTGAACATTAATATGCATGTGTTGCTTTGATTTTGACAGTTAGTTAGTATCACTTTTCTTTTCTTTTTAGGTAGTATGTTATTTTAGGTATTTTTTTAAGATATATTTTTGTTTTATTTTTGTTTTTGTATTAATTTTTCTTTTTTGTATGTTAGGCAGTATATTTGAAATTTTCTATTGATATTAAATATTTCAATATGTTTGAAATTATTTTTGTTGTTTCTGTTTATTAAATGTTTTTCGTATGTTTATGATATTATGTGTTATATTAATTAGTTTTTTCTAAAAACAACTTATTATATGTGTTGCATTTTTTCTTAGTTAATTTTTGTTGTATTTGCTTGATATTAAAGTTTTTTTGTGAATTTTAGTTTACTAAATTTATTGTTTATTTAAAATTAGCATTTATTTTGTAAAATATATTTTGGTAAATTTTGATGAATTTTGGTATCATTTCTAATTATTAAATGTTTTCTAAACATTTTTATAGTCTTAGTTTACCAATTTATTTCTGGGTACATTTTTAAAAACTTTTAATAATAATATTATTCTAATTTTTTTCCTTATTTTTTTTATTTCATGTATGGAGAAAATAATTTTTTAATTATTTTATAGGGTTTATGGTATTATTGATCTCTAATATGTTTTTCTATATCAATCCTTTTTTTTTCTTTTAAGTGTACCAATAATTATAATTTGGTTTTACTATTTTATCCTGACGACCAGACCACCTGAACTCCCAATAATCTCTTTAAGTTAATAATTTCTTCTGGTCCCAATTTAGCCATTTCAAAAAATGATCAATTTACTAAGATAATAATTTTTTTTGAAAAATCCTATATAAATATATGGTCCCAATAATATTATAAATTAATAATTCCTTTATAATCATAAAAATATTTTTACTATCCTTTTGTAAAATATGATTCTAGGGTTCTTAAATTTGAATCTATATAAAACTCATCTATAATCATTGCATCCAAAAGTTTGAATGTGGTGTTTAGTAAAGTATGAAAAAGTTATTAATCAATGTTTTTTGATGTCTTGGTGCTTTTTTACGTGAAAAAGGTTCAAAAAATGTTGTTTTATTCTTGATGTCATCTAAATATAGATAAATATTTACTTTGAATCTCTCAAATACTCATTAAATTTGTAAACAATATATATTGAATTAATTGAATTAAGTATAAAACATAAATTATACAATTTATTCTACTTAAATGTATATAATTGGAAATTAATTTTCTTTGATATCAAAAATTCTCTATAAATTAATAATTATTAATTTATCGATTAATTAATATCTATCTAAATTAATAGAATTCAGCCGTCCGAACTATATACAGAGGTTTTACTGTAATAAGACTGAAAGAGTAGTTTTAAAAACATGACCACAAAAAACAAAGCAGAAAATTCAACTGTTGGGGTTCCGTTGCACTTTTACCAAGTTTAAATCCCCTTGATCATTGTTAATCCGATGATGTTCATACATTACTCTGTGAGTAACTTCCGTGATCTTCTCCGGTTAAGTAAATTTTGAGCGAAAAATTCTACCGTAGAATAAGATATGGACATGAAAAGTACTTTAAATGCAATAAAAGTGAATATTAAGAAGTTCATTTACCAATTAAAGACACATTTTTCCATCTCCCGAGCTTCTGCAAATATATGTGAGTGATAGCACCAAGTAATCACTAGCATTTCTTGAGATCATTTGCGTTATATATGCAGCTGCTATTTCGCCCAACCGTTTGACCATCTGTTATATACTAAACTCAAATCTGGATAAATCACAAACTCAACTTTTGTTTGCTACTCTGATGATGGATGGACCCAAGGTCCAAGGAGCTCTGTTTTCTGGAGTTCCTGTTGTTGGAAGATTGTAAGCATTCGGGCTCCTTCTGTTTGCTAGGAAAGTAACTTCATTTTGGAAAATATTATCCTGATGATATTTTCCCAAAAAATATTTTACTGGAAAACGTTTTCTGGGAAAATATTTTCCCCACAGAAAATGTTTTCCATAAAAATAAATATCTAATTTTATTTTCTAAAAAAGTATTTTGCTAAAATTTCTGATATGGGCTAAAAGTAAACCCTAAAAACACATTTAATGTGGCATTTAATAAGCCTAGATTGGTCCAAGGTTAAAGCCCCTTAATGAGGCCCAGAACCTTATTTATGATAATAAATTCGTAATTAATAAATCAGCCAGTTTCAAACTTCAAGATTGAGTCTTAAAAGGAAACTAAATCATATTAGGAGTAGCCTCCAAGGCATACACCTTCAATACTTATCTTCTTATCTCTTGGAAGACTCTAGAATTGGGCCAACTGAATAACTTGCCCACCAAGTCTCCTATTTCAACTCTAATTCTAGGGTTTTCAACACCTATATAAGGACCTGCTCCTTCACATCTAGAACTACGTTTTTTGGCTTGATTCTTGATATATTGCAAGATACGTAGGCATCTTGTGAGGACCCGAGTTAAGTCACGAAACACTTGATCAGCCATTAAAGCTCGAAGCTCTCATAAACCTTAGCATTGAATACATCCTATATTTCGTTCCACAACATTTGGCGCCGTCTGTGGGACACGATATCAACCATGGTTACCACCCGGAGAACACCAACACTTTCTGAAACCATCACTAACACCACCGCACCCCCGATTGGGGAACAAGTGCCCCCAGGGGTGAATTCTCAACCGCTGGTCACTCGGCCACAAGGAACTGAAGCGCAACCTCATGAGTCGCTACCCTTAGTGACGAATCCCACCACCCAAGGGACGAATCCCCTTCAGATGGTGGTCGCCCCTCTCGGAGGGCAGTCCGCTCCTCCCACCGCTCAGATCTCTACTACAGTGATCCCCGCAAGCATGAACCCGATATATGGGTTGCCTAATTATCCCCCGTATCAGGCCGGACCAAGTGGTCACGCCCTCCAGATACACGAGCCTTACAATCCACCTTACATCAGGGGTTTAGGACCCAATCAAGGCCAGCAATACTATGACTACTCAGGCCCGTATTCTGATGATTCATCCTCGGAAGAAGATAGGGATGAAGCCCCGAGAAGACGTCATCCAAGTAAGGGACCTATTGGACGCCGAAGAACCCATGATCGACCTCCCTTAACGGCTGCTGAAAAAATCAAGGCTCACGAGGCCAAGATCCAAAAATTAAAGGAGGACATAGAAAGGGAACAGCGGAGACAGAATCAGAATCGACCCCCACCAGTGACGGGAGGAGACATTCCTTTTGTTGATTTGGAAAGCACCCCAAGGAGATAGAGAAGGACCGAAGTCCCTAGGGGTAGAAGCACGAGGGTCGAAACCCCCAGAGGCAATCCTGAAGACTTGATGCAACTTGGAGATCCTGATGATCCAACCCCTCTATTCACTGAGGAGGTGATGAATGCGCATATATCACGGAAGTTCAAGATGCCTACCATAAAGGTTTACGATGGAACGGGAGATCCCGCTAATCATGTAAGGACGTTCTCTAACGCACTGCTGTTACAACCCGCCAGTGATGCCTTGAAGTGTAGGGCGTTTCCCCAAACATTAGCGGGCATGGCACAACGTTGGTACAGCCGTCTACCACCAAACTCCATTGCCTCTTTCAAAGAGCTAAGCAATGCTTTTGTCAGCCAGTTTATAGGAGGAAGAATTTATGAGAAAGATTCTGCATCTCTCATGACTATGATACAAGGAAAGAATGAAAATCTCAGAGACTATCTCAAGCGATTCACAAAGGAAACGCTCAACATTACAAACTTGGAAAACAAGGTAGCCATGGTGGCGTTGCAGAATGGAACTTCGAATGTTTATTTCAAAATGTCATTGGCGAAGCATCCCCCTGAAAATATGGTTGAGCTCCAACAAAGGGCGAGCAAGTACATCAAGGCGGAAGATAGTCTGAAGAAAGAGTCAGGAACGGGGAACACCGGAAACGGTGACAACTCTAAGAAGCGGAAGTCGGAACAGGAATATGATGCTAAAGATAAGTACCCGCGTAAGGGCAGGGATTCTGATAAACGTGCATTTAATCCTAATTCTATCCCTATATTTAAGTTATTTTGCATTGATTTGGATTTTTATTTAATAAATTATAATGTTTTATTATAGGTATCAAGGAGTTATAATAAAGGAAGGCTTGGAGATTAAATAGCAAGAGTTGGAGATAAATTTGATTAAAATTCGGATTTTCCGGGTAGCTTACGCAGTCTGCACTGTTTGGGCCATATCTGGAGTTCTACAAGTCCGATTTTGACGATTCAACAGCCCACGGAAAGCTTAGGAGAAGAGCTTTATTTCTATAGTGGTCTTGAATTTAATATCCAGCCGAACCAGCCCAGAAACAGATCCCAAGATGCAGTTACGAATTTCTATTTTTGGAATTCTATTTTGATTGGGAAATCTCCTTATAATTATATTAAATAATTAAAAATACTGGTATTAGGGGTTTTTTATGAGATATAGATCAGACCTAATATAGAGAGACAGACACACAACGTACGAGACAGAGACACTGGGGGAGAAAGAAGAGCAGCACACGGAGACTCAGCCATAGAAGAAATTCTTGGATTTGTTTCTCCATTAATTGTTTGAAATTCTCTTTTTATCTTTTCACATCATGTATTCATACTCTTATTTAATGTGTGATTTTGAGATCTTGATTATGAACTAATTTATTAAAGTTGGGGTTTTTATGGAACCCTAGCATGAGTTTATTGGTGATTTGTTGAATAGTGCTAATTACAATTCCATGGTTTATTCATTCAAGTGCTTTTCATTCTAATACTTGCTTTTGCCTGATCAACATTAGTGGGTTAACGAGTTAATTATAATTCTGCGAGGAATATAATTAATTGACACAAAACTTGAATGGTGCATGCTTAGATCGATTGATTTAATATTGTTGCGGTATAGAAATATATTGTGATCATGCATAGCTTTATGAATTGATGCTTAATTGAATTTCGAGGGATAAATTGGCATAGACATATGTTAGTTTATTTATTAGAAATTATACCATAGTGATTCTGCGAGGAACCTATGACCATAAAATTCTAGCTAGTAGACTGTGGATTGTGACGGTGCCGTGAGGCTTATTAACTGATTTTCATGTGCTAGGGGGAAATAATTATCCTGACTTACTTTCTCATATTTGAATCACAACAACTTTCTTGCTAGTTTAATTAGTTGGTTAATTTAGTTTAATTAATTACTTATAAAATCCTCAACAATATTTTTGGTTCGATAAATCACTTTGCTAGATAAAACTTGCATTTGATATAATTTAGCAGTCCTTGAGGTACGAATCTGGTATTTACCATTATATTACTTGTTTGCGATTGTGTACACTTGCGCATCTAGATTTTACGCAACAAGTTTTTGGCGCCGCTGCCGGGGACTGTTTAGTGTTAATTGCGAAGTTAATTTTCTTGCGATTTGGTTTTTGTTACTTCTGTGACTAACGGGAGTAAAAGTCTTTCTTCTCAGGTGTCCTTGTGTATGAACGAAGAACCATCGGGATTATTTGCTTTTGATCCTGAAATTGAGCGAACATTCAGGGCAAGAAGAAAACTGCAACTTGGAGCTAAGGAAGCAAACTTAGTTATGGGTGATGAGAATGTTAATAACCGGAATGTGCCACCTAATCCTCCAGATGGCACAATGGTGTTGGATGACAGAGACAGTGCCATTCGGCAGTATGGAAGACCTCGTGTTGGTGAGCTAAACTCGGGGATTGTCAACCCTGTTATTCAGGCACCACAGTTTGAGCTGAAGCCAGTCATGTTTCAGATGCTGCAGACTATTGGTCAGTTCGGTGGGAAGTCTACCTAGGATCCCCATCTTCATCTTCGGTTGTTTGCTGAGGTGTGTGATTCTTTCAAACTAAATGGAGTCACAAATGATGCTTTGAGATTGAAGTTGTTCCTATACTCCGTGAGGGACATGGCTAGAGATTGGTTGAATTCATTGCAACCAGGTTCAGTGGTTGATTGGAATGACTTGGCAGAGAAATTTCTTATGAAGTATTTTCCTCCTACCAAAAATGCAAGGCTTCGCAATGAGATTAATTCTTTTCAGCAACAGGATGATGAGACCTTATATGAGGCATGGGAGCGTTTCAAGGCATTACTGAGAAAATGCCCTCAGCATGGTCTTCTTCACTACATTCAGATGGAGACATTTTATAATGGTCTTAATACTCAGACAAAGCTGGTGGTTGATGCATCTGCAAATGGAGCTCTGCTAGCCAAATCTTATAATCAGGCTTATGAAATTCTGGAGACAATTGCAACAAACAATCATCAGTGGACAACTAATAGAGCTCAAGCTGGAAATAAGGTAGCGGGTTTATTTGAAGTTGATGCTGTAACTTCAATGAAGGGTCAAATGTCATCCATTGAGAATATGCTCAAGAATTTGACGACGGGAGGAAATCAGTCTATGGGACAGTCGGTTAATCAGCAGGTCAATCAAGTCAAGAGTGTCTCATGTGTGTATTGTGGTGAAGAGCATACATATGATAATTGTCCTTCGAACCCCGAATCTGTCTACTATGTGGGAAATCAAAATAGGAATGGCCCTTATTCAAACACTTACAATCCATCATGGAAGCAACATCCTAACTTCTCATGGAGCAATCAAGGGACTACTTCTGGGGCTTCAGCAAATACTTATCGGCCCAATTATCCACCAGGTTTTTCTCAACAAGCTCAACAACAACAGCCTCAACAAGCATCGCAATCTAATTCTCTGGAAAATATGCTCAAGGTATACATGGCAAATAACGATGCTCTCATACAAAGTCAAGCCGCATCACTTAGAAACTTGGAGAATCAAGTTGGGCAACTAGCGAATGAGCTAAGGAATCGACCACATGGCACTCTTCCTAGCGACACTGAAAAGCCTAAGAATGATGGGAATGTGCATTGCAAGGCCATTACTTTGAGAAGCGGGAAAGTCTTGGAGAATGCTAAAGCTAAAGAAGATGATACCTCTACAACTAAGGGTGAAGGTAAAAATGGATAAAATAGTGGTGTCCAAACTTCTAAATTGGTTCCTACACCTCAACTACAACTACCATTCCCTCAACGGTTTCAAAAGCAGAAGCAGGATGATCAGTTCAAGAAATTTCTAGATGTTCTGAAGCAACTTCACATCAACATTCCACTTGTAGAAGCTCTTGAGCAAATGCCTAATTATGTGAAGTTCATGAAGGACATTCTTACAAAGAAGAGAAGGTTGGGAGAGTTTGAAACTGTAGCTCTTACGCAAGAATGTAGCTCTTTTGTGCAGAATAAATTGCCACCAAAGATGAAAGATCCAGG
The DNA here is from genome assembly GCA_036435485.1 of Saposhnikovia divaricata. NCBI lineage: Eukaryota > Viridiplantae > Streptophyta > Magnoliopsida > Apiales > Apiaceae > Saposhnikovia > Saposhnikovia divaricata. Next base: position 2,156,615 of record JAZHRN010000145.1, on the reverse strand, counting down.
GAGTTTCACCATTCCTTGCACTATTGGGAATTCTTATTGTGGGATGGCATTGTGCGATTTGGGGGCTAGCATAAACTTGATGCCTATGTCTGTGTTCAGGAAATTGGGGATTGGAGAAGTTCGGCCTACAACGTCACTCTTCAACTAGCGGATAGATCTCTTGATCATCCTGAAGGAAAGATTGAAGATGTTTTGGTCAAGGTAGATAAATTCATATTTCCTGCTGATTTTATTGTCTTGGATTATGAGGCAGATAGGGAGGTTCCCATTATCTTGGGGAGACCGTTTCTTGCTACTGGGAGAACATTGATTGACGTGCACAATGGGGAGCTAACCATGAGAGTGCAAGATGAAAAGGTAACATTTAATGTGTTCAGAGCAATGAAGTATTCTGATGATATTGAAGATTGTGCAGCAGTCTCTGTGATAGATGATCTAGTTTCTGAAAAACTAGAGTGTGCTTCCTCACATGATCCTTTGGAACAAGTGATCCTCAATAAATCTGAAGTTGAAGATGATGATGTTAATCTTTTAGCTTGGTTGGAAGCTAATTCACATGATATACGTACTAAAGGCCGTTTTGAGTCGCTGGAATTGTCATCAAGGGATTTCAAGGTTCCAAGGCCATCCATTGTTGAACCACCGGTGCTAGAATTGAAAGCTCTTCCTTCTCATTTGAAGTATGCTTATTTGGAACCTTCGTCTACATTGCCTGTTATCATCTCTGCTACTTTGTCCGAAGCTCAGGAAGATCAATTGTTGGAAATTCTTAGAAAGCACAAGAAAGCTATTGGATGGACTATTGCGGATATTCGAGGTATCAGTCCTTCTATTTGTATGCACAAAATTTTGTTGGAAGAAGGTGCTAAGGGATCTATTGAAGGCCAACGTCGATTGAATCCTATCATGAAAGAGGTGGTCAAGAAGGAGATTATCAAATGGCTAGATGCAGGAATTATATATCCAATCTCGGATAGTTCATAGGTTAGTCCGGTTCAATGTGTGCCGAAGAAGGGTGGACTCACGGTGGTAAAGAATGAAAACAATGAGTTGATTCCAACCAGAACAGTCACGGGTTGGAGAATTTGCATTGATTACCGGAAGTTGAACAAAGCCATCAGGAAGGATCACTTTCCCTTGCCGTTTATGGATCAAATGCTGGACAGACTCGCGGAGAGAGAGTACTATTGTTTTCTTGATGGGTACTCAGGCTATAATCAAATAACTATCGCTCCGGAGGATCAACACAAAACCACATTCACATGTCCGTATGGTACTTTTGCCTTTCGAAGAGTTTCGTTTGGGTTGTGTAATGCTCCTCCAACTTTTCAACGTTGCATGATGGCCATTTTTTCTGATATGGTGGGTGACTATCTAGAGGTATTCATGCATGATTTTTCTGTCTTTGGAGATTCTTATGATGATTGTCTACGTAACTTGGGCAAGGTATTAGAAAGATGCGAGGAAACCAATCTTGTACTAAATTGGGAAAAGTGCCACTTTATGGTGAGAGAGGGCATAGTCTTGGGGCACAAAATTTCAAGAAAGTGACTTGAAGTGGATAAAGCTAAGGTCGAAGTCATTGAGAAGCTACCTCCTCCTACTTCCGTCAAGAATATTCGAAGTTTTCTGGGACATGCAGGTTTCTATAGACGGTTCATTAAGGACTTCTCAAGAATATCTAAGCCACTCTGCAAGTTATTGGAGAATGATACCCCTTTTCAGTTTGATGGGGCATGTTTGAAGGCCTTTTAAGAATTAAAGCAGAGATTGATTTCAGCACCTATCATTATTGCACCGGATTGGAGCTTGCCTTTTGAATTAATGTGCGATGCTAGTGATTACGCAGTGGGTGCGGTAATGGGTCAAAGGAGGAACAAGATATTTCATCCCATTTACTATGCAAGTCACACTTTGACCGGAGCTCAATTGAATTACACGGTGACTAAAAAGGAGCTTCTCGCTGTTGTGTTTGCATTTGACAAGTTTCGATCTTATCTTGTGGGCACTAAAGTGGTTGTCTTCACTGATCATTCAGCCATCAAGTACTTGATCACTAAGAAGGATGCAAAGCCACGGTTGATTAGGTGGGTTCTTCTACTTCAAGAGTTTGATATTGAGATACAAGATAGAAAAGGTGTTGAAAATCAAGTAGCTGATCATTTACCAAGAATGGAGTACAATGAGGAATCTAGCACTTTGATTCCTATTAAAGAAACATTTCCAGATGAACAAATGTTTCAGGTACAACTCTCTAATGTTACTCCTTGGTTTGCTGATTTTGCCAATTATTTAGCTACTGGGTTGATGCCATTGGATTTATCAAGTCAACAAAGAAAAAAATTCTTGCATGATGTGAAATCTTATTTTTGGGATGAGCCTTATTTGTTCAAGCAAGGTGCAGACCAAATCATTAGAAGATGTGTTGCTGAATTTGAGGTGCAAGATATTCTTTTCCATTGTCATTCATCTCCTTCTGGTGGACATTTTGGTGGGCAACGCACGGCTGTAAAGGTATTACAGTCTGGTTTCTTTTGGCCCTCTATGTTCAAGGATGCTCACGCTTATGTTGTTAAATGTGATCATTGTCAAAGAGTTGGTAATATCTTGAGGAGAAGTGAGATGCCTTTGACTAACATTCTTGAGGTCGAGCTATTTGATGTATGGGGCATTGACTTCATGGGGCCATTTCCTCCTTCTTTCAAGAATGAATACATCTTAGTGGCTATTGATTACGTGTCTAAATGGGTGGAAGCGGCTGCCTACCCTACTAATGATGTGAGGGTTGTCATCAAGTTCTTAGACAAGCATATCTTTACTCGTTTTGGAACCCCACGGGCTTTAATCAGTGATGAAGGTACGCACTTTGTGAATAAATTAATGGCAAGTACTTTAGCCAAATATAATGTGAGACACAAGGTTACTACTACATATCATCCTCAGACGAATGGGCAAGCGGAGTTGTCTAATAGAGAGATTAAGAGTGTTCTTGAAAAAGTGGTGAATCCAAACCGTAAGGATTGGTCTACACGATTGGATGAGGCTCTTTGGGCCTATCGTACAGCATACAAAACTCCCTTGGGTATGTCTCCGTATCGCTTGGTTTTCGGAAAGGCGTGTCATTTACCGGTTGAGCTTGAACATAAGGCTTATTGGGCTCTTAAAAGTCTAAATTTTGACATGCATCGTGTTGGTGAGAAGAGATTGTTGCAACTTGACGAGTTGGAGGAGTTACGATTTTTCTCCTACGAGAATGCTAAGCTTTACAATGAGAAGACGAAGAAATGGCATGATAAAAACATACAATCTCGAGTGTTTGAAGTGGGACAGCAAGTGTTGTTATCCAATTCAAGGCTGAAATTGTTTCCGGGCAAGTTGAAATCTAGATGGTCTGGTCCTTTCACAATTGTAAAAGTACATCCCAATGGAGCTGTGGTATTACGGGATAATCAAGGGGGTGAGTTTCAGGTGAATGGACAACGATTGAAGCATTATTGGGGAGGTGAGGTTGTACGTGATAAAACCTTGCTTGAGTTGATGGAGCCTTGATCGAGAATGATGTCTAGCCAAAGACGAAAAAGAAAGGCGCTTCTTGGGAGGCAACCCATGATTGTTGTGGTTAGTATATTTTGTAATTTTTTTTATATTAGATATGTATATTTTATTATTATTATTTTTTATATATTTTTTTTACTTTCTTTTTATTTATTTTTTAGGTCAGAAAATTTTATTTTAATTTTTTTACTCCCACATGGTGCCTTGATGAAGTTTGTGTGAAGTGTTTCAGGTTAAAGATAATTTGTTTAAGACACTTGGTTATTTATTTGAATTGTTGGAGGAAATGATTTTTTTTAAGAAAAGGGAAAGAATTGAGTTTTTGAAGAAAAAAAATGTTGCACAGGAACTGGATGTTGGACGTGTAATATTTTGGAACAGCCGTGTGAATTTGAGAGAAGGAAAAAAAAATTGTTATGGAACAGAAACAATTTGATGGACATGCGGCTGGTGTGTTGACCGTGTGAAATTCTCTGTGAGCGCGCAATATTGGGACGGCCGTATTGAACTTGGGCTGCCCGTGCGAAGATGTCTGTGGAATAAAAAAAATTATTGTAGTCTCTGTGTTGAGTAATCACGCGCGCAGGAGTAACAACACAAGGAGTCAGCCACTACACTTTGCAAGTTAATGTAGTATATAACTTGAGCCCAAGATATTATATCCTGCCCATTAAACATTATATCCAGCCCATTAAACATGGAACCTCCAAATCAGCTGCCATGTCAGCGTCCGTGTGGCGCCAAATCATCCCATCTGTCTGCTTGTTCTCCACATCAGCAGCCACCTTGGTGTCCAGTCATCAGCCACATCAGATGTTGGTTGGCCTGCTCTGCTACAAAAATAATATGAAAATGTGAAGGCCAAGGGACCCTGACCTCCTGGGTAACAAAACAAGGTGCCAACCACTGCACCAGTTTACATTTGTGGTATATATGTACGAGCTGAAATTAAAATACTTACTTGAAGCCCAGCAGTTGGCCCAACAATTGGCACTTGAAGCCCAGTAGTTGGCCTACCTCTTCACAATACTCACAATTTTTCTTCCAAGGGGCAAGGACAAATACTATTGGGGAGTATTTCTAACTTTTGTAAATTATTATCAATTTTTTTTTGTATTTTATTTTAGGAACTTTTTAGTTATATATATATTTATTTATTTTTCATTGAGGACAATGAACCACTTAAGTGTGGGGAGGGGTTTTCAATATAAAAAATGAAAAAAAATTAGGGTCATTAATAATTTTATTTTAGGATAATTTTTTTTTTCCTTTTCTTAGTTCTTTTTAGGACATTTAGATATTTCTTTTTTAGATTTTATTTTAGGATAGTTAATAAAATTAGAAAAAAAAATAGAAAAACTTAAAAAAATGATTGCCTTGTCAATATAGCATGTTAATAAGGATAAGTACACACCATGTAGACTAATTTTTTGAGTGTCATGTATATGTCTCCTTAGCGTAAAATACCTTATACATAATGATGTCTTGTACGTGCTTGCGAAAAATTTAAAACTTGAATGTACGTCACTGTCAATTTTGATGAGTATGGCATGCTATCACCATGAGAGATCTTGAGCTTTAATTTATGATTGATACATCTTTTATCAATCCATTTTTTTGTGGTGAGTTATTCATCATTGCATGTGTTGCTCTAGAACTTGCTTTAAACCAGGTCGTGCGCATGTTGATATTGTGTATCGTGTAAAAATGATAAAGGCACTAGGATTAACCATATTGTCCAAAACAGTACCCTTAAAAATAATCCTTAGTGAGCCCCCTTGAGCCTATATCCTTTTTCTTTGTATATCACCATCTAAATTTTGAGCCTATAAATTTCTTCTTGTCTTGATTGACTAGTAGAGCATTGTGATGTATACAAGGGATTGGTAAAATATTAAGTGTGGGGATATCTTTGTCATTGTGTGAAATTTTGGGTGGGAATCGAATTGGTTTGGCTATTTCTTCTTCGTGACACCTCAATAAAGTCACTCGAATCAATAAAAAATAGAGAAAAAAATTCAAAAAAAAAAAGAAAAAAAAAAGATGAAAAAAAGAGGAAAAAGAAAGAAAAAGAGTGTATGTTCAATGGTTCTTGCAATGTGAAATTTATGAGTTTACATTTGTATGTGAGATGCTATCTCAAGGTTAGTTTCATGTTGAATGCTTCAAGTGTATATGAACATTATGCTCTATTAGTTGTCAAGTTTAGCCACTTGTTAGCCTATTTCTTTGATTTCCTATCCCCTCACCTAAGCCTCGTTACAACCCTTGACAAAGACCTTTTGATTTATACGAACACGAAGTCTAGAGATTTTGGTGGACAAGCAAGCTTATGGTAGCACATGTGCATTTGATTGAACTTGAGTGATACAGTTGCACCTAAACACTTGTGTGATTTTAGTGTTTGTGAGGTTATTTTCCATCCAAAGCATGCTATTTTCTTGTTGATTGAGACTTTGATGTTATTCTTGATATTTTAGTCTTTTGAGACTATGTGTGCGTGCTTGACTAGTTGTGTTGGTGTGTAAAGTTGAGGAATTGCATTATATGACATCTATGAGCTATTAAATGATTAAGTTTGCATGTGTGGAGTGCTATGATATATTTCATGTTTGAGACTTGGCAGTCAAAATAAAAATTAGGAATTTTGTGGGTAAATTCACTACAAACCCTCACGAGACCTTACTCGTCCACTTGGGCTACCTTGGGGTTTAAAGGGCTTGTTGCATATGCCAAATGCAACCGTGATCACCTACGGAAGTGGTATTAGTTAGTTAGGATTTAGTTTTTTTTTTCTTTCTTCTTTGCCCGAGGACGTGCATGATGCTAAGTGTGGGGATGTGATAAACGTGCATTTAATCCTAATTCTATCCCTATATTTAAGTTATTTTGCATTTATTTGGATTTTTATTTAATAAATTATAATTTTTTATTATAGGTATCAAGGAGTTATAATAAAGGAAGTCTTGGAGCTTAAATAGCAAGAGTTGGAGATAAATTTGATTAAAATTCGGATTTTCCGGGTAGCTTGCGCAGTCTGCACTGTTTGGGCCATATCTGGAGTTCTACAAGTCCGATTCTGACGATTCAACAGCCCACGGAAAGCTTAGGAGAAGAGCTTTATTTCTAGAGTGGTCTTGAATTTAATATCCAGCCGAACCAGCCCAGAAACAGATCCCAAGATGCAGTTACGAATTTCTATTTTTGGAATTCTATTTTGATTGGGAAATCTCCTTGTAATTATATTAAATAATTAAAAATACTGGTATTAGGGGTTTTTTATGAGATATAGATCAAACCTAATATAGAGAGACAGACACACATCGTACGAGAGAGAGACACTGGGGGAGAAAGACGAGCAGCAGACGGAGACTCAACCATAGAAGAAATTCTTGGATTTGTTTTCTCCATTAATTGTTTGAAATTCTCTCTTTATCTTTTCACATCATGTATTCATACTCTTATTTAATGTGTGATTTTGAGATCTTGATTATGAACTAATTTATTAAAGTTGGGGTTTTTATGGAACCCTAGCATGAGTTTATTGGTGATTTGTTGAATAGTGCTAATTGCAATTCCATGGTTTATTCATTCAAGTGCTTTTCATTCTAATACTTGCTTTTGCCTGATCAACATTAGTGGGTTAACGAGTTAATTATAATTCTGCGAGGAATATAATTAATTGACACAAAACTTGAATGGTGCATGCTTAGATCGATTGATTTAATATTGTTGCGGTATAGAAATATACTGTGATCATGCATAGCTTTATGAATTGATGCTTAATTGAATTTCGAGGGATAAATTGGCATAGACATATGTTAGTTTATTTATTAGAAATTATACCATAGTGATTCTGCGAGGAACCTATGACCATAGAATTCTAGCTAGTAGACTGTGGATTGTGACGGTGCCGTGAGGCTTATTAACTGATTTTCATGTGCTATGGGGAAATAATTATCCTGACTTACCTTCTCATATTTGAATCACAACAACTTTCTTGCTAGTTTAATTAGTTGGTTAATTTAGTTTAATTAATTACTTATAAAATCCTCAACAATATTTTTGGTTCGATAAATCACTTTGCTAGATAAAACTTGCATTTGATATAATTTAGCAGTCCTTGAGGTACGAATCTGGTATTTACCATTATATTACTTGTTTGCGATTGTGTACACTTGCGCATCTAGATTTTACGCAACAGATTCTGATTCAGCCCCTAAAAAGGGGAGTCTCGGGCAAAGGTTTACGGAATATGCAAGGATGAATACTCCAAGAAGTCAAATCCTGATGGAGATAGAAAAAGACAGGGATGTGATATGGCCGAAGCCACTAAGGACTGATCCTGAGAAAAGAAACAAGAATCAGTACTGTCGGTTCCATAAGGATGTGGGTCACGATACCGACGATTGTAAACAATTGAAGGATGAAATTGATTTCTTGATCCGCAGGGGAAAATTGAATAAATTTTGCAAAGATGGGGATCGGGGAAACCCAAGGCGGGATTATGATAGGAAAGATGAGGATCGTAATCCAAATCAGCAGCCCCGGGGGCCAGTGATCAACATGATCTTTGGTGGCCCAACAGCGGCCGGGACAAGTAGAAATTCCAGAAAGGCGTATGCGCGAGAAGTGATGCACATTGTAGGGGAAGCGCCAAAACGTGCAAAGACAGAAGTCTCGATTGGATTCGATGATTCGGACCTTGAAGGGGTGAAGTTTCCCCTTGATGACCCCCTGGTTATCTCACCTGTGATAGGCAATTCCCAAGTGAAGAGGGTCTTGATCGACAATGGAGCATCGGTGGACATCTTGTTTCATGATGCCTTCTTAAAAATGGGATACGCTGAGTGTCAGTTGACGCCGTCAAACATGCCCATATATGGGTTCAACGGAGTAGAGTCGAAGGTCGAGGGAACAATTCAGCTACCCATGACTATAGGGCAGGAGCCACGGGAGGCAACTCAGATGTTAAATTTCTTGGTTATCAAAGCTACATCCACATACAATGCTATCCTAGGTAGGACGGGACTACATGCTTTCAAGGCGGTTGCCTCTACCTATCATTTAAAGGTTAAGTTCCCAACCAGAAATGGAGTAGGAGAAGAGAAAGGGGATCAAAAGATGGCAAGGAGTTGTTATGTGGCCGCACTAAGGCCGGATGGAACCGGGGGGCAGGTCCTCCCAATCGAAGATATGGATGTTCGGGAGAATGAAGAGCGGAGAGGAAAACCGGCAGAGGACTTGCTTCCCGTACCTTTGGAGCTGGGAGATTCTGAGAAGGTTACTTACATCGGGGCATCTTTGAAAGACCCCTTGAAGAGCAAATTGATCTCCTTTTTGCAAGACAATAGTGATGTCTTCGCGTGGACAGTAGCTGACATGCCAGGGATAGATCCCCAATTGATAACACATAGCTTGAATGTGGATCCAAACCGGAAGATAGTGAAACAAAAGAAGAGAAATTTCGCACCTGAGAGGTAAGAAGCCATAAAACAGGAGGTTGACAAACTCCTAGAGGCAGGGTTCATTGAGGAAATCCAGTTCCCAGAATGGTTGGCCAATCTTGTGATGGTCAAGAAGGCTAATGGAAAGTGGAGGATGTGTATAGACTTCACTAATCTGAACGACGCATGCCCAAAGGACTGTTTTCCCTTGCCAAGGATCGATACGCTGATAGATGCCACGGCTGGGCATGAGATGTTAAGCTTCATGGATGGCTTTAGCGGATATAATCAGATCAAGATGCATAAGGATGATATTCCTAAGGTATCGTTTATCACTGACTTCGGTGTGTATTGTTACTTGGTCATGGCCTTTGGACTAAAAAATGCAGGAGCTACCTATCAGAGGTTGGTAAACAAGATTTTTGCTCATCTCACTGGAAAGACTATGGAGGTTTATGTGGATGATATGCTGGTGAAAAGCCTCCACAAGGCAGATCACATTGAACACCTGCGTGAGGCATTTGGAGTGCTGAGGCACCATAAGATGATGTTGAATCTGGCCAAGTGTGCCTTTGGTGTTGGGTCTGGAAAGTTTTTGGGTCTCATGGTCTCGAAACGAGGAATTGAGGCCAGCCCCGACAAAATCAAGGCTATTTTGGACATGGAGTCACCCCGTTCTATAAGGGATGTACAGAAGTTAACCGGGAGGATTGCTGCGTTAGGGAGGTTCATCTCCAAATCCGGGGACAAGTGTTTGTCGTTCTTTAAAACCTTGAAGAAGGTAAAAAACTTTGAGTGGACAGAAGAAAGCCAAGAGGCCTTTGAGCAGGTAAAGAAGTATATGTCTGAGGCCCCGCTGTTGGCCAAGCCAAGTGCGGGAGAAATCCTCTATCTTTACTTGGCAATTTCAGGTCAAGCTGCGAGTGCGGTGCTGGTAAAGGAGGAAAACAAGGTTCAGAAACCCTATACTATGTGAGTAAAGTTTTACACGGAGCAGAGTTGAACTACTCCGCTATTGAGAAGTTTGCTTTAGCATTGGTAACTGCATCTAGGAAACTAAGGCCCTATTTTCAGGCACATAAGATTGAGGTCCTTACAGGATAGCCGTTGAGGAATATTTTGCACAGCCCTAAGGCCAGTGGTAGGCTCATCAAGTGGGCGATTGAGTTGGGAGAATTCGATATTAAGTACAAGCCAAGGACGGCCATCAAAGCTCAGGCACTTGCTGACTTCGTGGTTGAATGCACCATTGACAACCAAGAAGTTGGGGGGCAGGAGATACCTCAGAAAGGAAATAAGGAAGACAAGGAACCCTTAATAGAGGAGAAGGAATTCTGGATGCTCTATTTTGATGGGGCATCAAAAACAAAAACAAGTGGCGCAGGTCTTGTCTTACAAAGTCCCGATGGATTCATGATTGAATACGCCCTGAAGTTGGACTTTCCAACAACCAATAATGAGGCAGAATATGAAGCTCTGATAGCTAGACTTGGCTTAGCAGGAGCCCTTAGGGTCAAAAACCTTAAAGTTTGTGGAGATTCAAGGTTGGTTGTGGCTCAAGTCAATGGAGAGTTTGAGGCGAGGGATGAAACCATGGCTAAATACTTAAGGCTTGTGAAGGCAATAATGACTCAATTTGATGAGTGCTACATTGAGCACATTCCGAGGGAGGAAAACACCAAGGTCGATGCCTTATCTAAGTTTGCCTCCTCTGAGATAGAGAATTACTCTGGAAGTGTCTACTTCCAAGTTCTGAGAACCCCTACCATCGATTCAAAGTTAATCGCACCTATTGGAGTGAGGGAATGTTGGATGGATCCCATAAAAGCACACCTCGAGACTGGTTTGCTCCCGACTAATGCCATGGAGGCACGAAAATTATCTGTGAGAGCGTTGAGGTATGCTCTGATTGAGGGGATACTCAATGTGACGCCCCCAGATCCGGGGTCGGAGATCTAGGCGCTCACGGTCCATTTTCCATTCATAACATACCTGTTCTTGCACATAATATAAATAACACAGCCATCGACCCCACAATAAACTCACACCGCACACACACACACAGGTTAGAGCCTCAGAAACGTCACACCATTGATTAAGCAGAAATAAAATTATCAGAGTTATTATAGACCGAATTAAATAGTATTTATGCTACCAGCAACACTTCGATATGAAGCGAAGTTGGCGGCTTGAAAGTTTGTTACGATACACTGCCTTGCACAGGTCATACTGATAAATAAAACGAACTAACAAAAGCTGCCAACCAATTCGGCTAATGGGGCCTACCGGTGGAATCTCAAGTGGTGGCTCGGGTCTAGTCACCTGCTTTCGAACAGTCTGCCTGGGTCTTGCCATTTCGCTTAGCTGTTGTGTTTGTAAAATTTGAAAACAAGCAAGAGTGAGCAACTATAGCTCAGCAAGAAATATATATATAAGGTAAGCAATATAACATTTCATATGATTGGCAGTTGATATACTTGTTTGTATCAATCAGTTATAAAATCACTTGTCATAGTTGATAAATCTCGAAGGTGCAACAATATGTGCCCTTGTTTTCAAAATAAACTTGCAGTTCTAGATACTGCATTGAATCAACATCTTTCTCATCAAAATAGAACACTATCAGCAACTTGGCACAGAAGCCTAAGAAACAGTGTCAAAGCATTTTTCCAAAATGGAGGAATGGGACTTAAAGAAAACACAAAACCTGACAAGGATTGACGATGATCAGTCGCCACATCCAAGTCCAATAATCCGCGAGTCTTCTCTACCGGTAGAAGGATAGAAACTACATCCGTAACTATCCCTCGGGTGAAAACTACATCCGTAATCACCCTCGATGAAAACTACATCCGTAATCATCCTTCGGCAACACCTGGGCCGGAATAATAAGTGATGGACCGCCTGGCTCACGGCCGCTTACACATCCCGGGAATCGTTCGTCAACGATTCCCACACCTGCCAGAGTCCCTTTTTCTTTTCTTTTAAAACTTGATTTTGATTGAAAACAGAGTAATTGAGGTTCGACATCAGTCGACCGATGATTCTTGAAATCATACAAGAAGCAGAACCTGACCGGGGGTTTTCGAAAATGTTTTGAGTTCGAAAGAGTTCGAGTTTGAAAGTATTAAAAAGTATCTTGGATTAACTTTGTCTTTAAATAATGAACAATGATTAATAAATAGTATTTTAAGATTTAATATTAATAATTAATAAAATAATTATTCGATAAAATAAACTTTTAATCCAAGATAGGGTTTCGAGTATTTACGAAGATATAACAATAGTTATTTGAGTATACGATACCACCCGAATGACCCTTCGGGTTTTCGTAATCTAGATACGATATAATAATATACCGCTCCCCGGTCAATAGTATATACGGACCGCTACGACCTCTATTGCTAGAGTCGTTGTCCGAAGAAAACATTTCAATCTAAGTTCAAGGGGTAAAAGCATACATGTACTTGTTCAATCTCAATTGCATCAATACTTCGATAAACATAGCATTTGATATAATTTGAAAACTACAAACACAACAGTAAAAATCCTTGTATAGGGATAAGTTTTGAAAAGTAAACTTGCCTTGGTTTGGTTGGGGTGGTCGAGCGTGCGGATTCGAACGATCTATACATAAGCAATAATCGTTCGTTAGTACCTTAACAATATCTCTTTAATTACGGGGTTTTAAGGGGGTACGAAATTAACTTAACGACTTCGCCTTATGACTCTTTATCCCCACTATAGGTCCATGTCATCACTCGATTACGCTCGTCACTTACTCGACTTAATTTAGTTACCACGTTCGAATCATAACCACTAACCCTAGAATCATGTTCCACTAATCGACTTTTTCCATTGCGCGAATTTTACTCTAGCATTTTTATAAAATCCAAAAATTCATATTTTAATCCAATTCCTTTTGGTGGTCTTCACCACTGCATTCCCTACATTCTCAATTTTTTTCATGATCCCACATATATTTTTAGGGGTTTAAACAAGGTTCACAATGGGGTCACTTAGTGCAGTCCATAGTCCAGAAACAAAATTCACTCTGCCGGCCATAACTAAAAATCTACACATCACCTAGCCATGAACCTTACATTTCCAGAAACTACATTCAATTATCTTTCCAACAATATATGGTAGGACATCAGGGGACATCATTTGGGGGTTCAAAATCGTGCTACAATACAGGTCAAAGTTCCTGGACAAAACTCAGCAAGCTCAAACTACTTAGATCAACCATTTTTCATACTTCCATAACATAATCAACACTTAATACACTTAGATTGTAACGACTGGGAAAAATTACGTGTATTTTATTCTGTAAAAATATGTTTTTAGTTGATTTTATTGTGTTTTTATTTAATTTTTAATTCATTTAAACACATTATAATTTTTATTAAATAGGAAAATCATCCCATACGTGTTATGTGACTTTTGTGTAGCATAGATTATTTTATTTTATTTTTCTGTAATTTTTATATTTTTAGAATACAATTATTTTGCATTTTAAATTCCGGAACCAGCCCCTATACTGAATCTGAGACCCTGTTTTTGATACCAATATTTTTATAAAATGGTAGGATGTATAAAAATGAATTTTGTTGTAATTTTTGTAATATTCACAATTTTTGGGAAATTTTGGCATATATATTATAATTGTTTAAAATTAAAAATATTACATTTTTATCTCATAAAAATTATTTTTAAGGCTTAATAATTTTAATTAGGGGCTAAAAATATTTTTGGAGTATTAATTTTCAGATTAGTATAAATAGCTAATTTTCTTATTAATTATTTAATAAAATCAGAAAAATCAGTTTTAATTATTATTTTCTGAAAATTCTGGAAAATAGTGTTCTTGGTGTTCTTCAGGATCAAAGCGACTTTTGAAGGTGATTCTGTTATTCAAATTCTTCATATGAGTAATCAAATTGAATGGCATGACATGTTCTATCTGATTATGTGAGTGTTTGAATCCAAAAATGCCTTGTTCGAAATTTTTTAATTTTATTTGTTATATTCGAATTTCTTGAATTAATTATGGATTGTATACTGATTTGCTGTTGTTGTGGTTAGTTCCTATAGATTGTATATAATCTCAGGAGTGTAGTGATAATTTTTGTTTGATTTTATCTAGCCTAGAACTCGAAGTCGAGTTTTTAGTGTGGGTAAAATTTTTGATTTTAATTTCTGGATTCTTGGATGTTTTTCTGCTGTTGTTGATGATTTGTATAGTTTGTACAAGTCCCAAGCTTCGTTTTGGTATATTAAACGTTCGATTTGGTTAAGAAACGAGTGAATTCAAGTTTTGGCCGGTGAGTTCGCCGGATTTCTTTTGATTTTGGCCGGATTCTGAGTTCGGTTAGTGTTAGGATGGAACGAATGGTACCATCGTGTTTAGGACACGATTTGGAACGATTTTGGTATGTAAAACGTACCAAACGGTACGATTTTGTGGCTCGTCGGAAAATTTTTCCGGTCGCCGGTTTCTGGAAAACAGCCATTAACGGCGATGAGTGTTCTTCAAGCATTCATACGAAGAACACTGGAGATGGTGATGAACAGTACTCGTTTAATCTTCAAAAACCTAAAAACCATTTCTAAAAACTGATTTTGGAAAATTATTTACAAAATTATTTATAAATTCGAATTTTATTTTCAGAAATTCGAAAAATACTTTTAAAAATTCGAAAAATCATTTTTAAATTTCGAAAAATTATTTTTAATTTCGAAAAATAGTTTTAAAATTTTAATAAATTATTTTTAATTCGAAATATTATTTTATTTGATTATTTTAAATCTATTTAGCTAATATTTTAATTAATTTAAATTGATTGGTTAATTAATAATAATCAATTAATTTAATTAATTAAATATTATTTAAATATGATGAAAAATAATCAAATTTAATTATTTTGAAAAATAAAATAATTTATTTATTTTATAAATATTATTTTACCTTTAATATTTATTTCCTTATTTGTTTAAAATGAAATAAAATTGTTCTAAAATTCTAAAAATAATCCGGGAAGGGTAAAAATAGTTTTAAAATTCTAAAATTGATTCTAAAACCGGATTAGGTAATTAGAAAAATATTTCAATGACCCAATTATTATCTCTAGGGTTTTAAATTATCCTTTTTAATCTAAAAAGGGTAATTTAAATTCTTTAAAATTCCGAAAAATGTTCTAAAAATGTTTATAAGGGTTCTAAAAATACCTTGAGTGTTCTTTTATATGGTGAGTCATATCTGCTATGTGAATTACGTGTTTGATTACCCTGTACATGTTACTATTTGATTTAAAATATTTAGTCGGTAGCCATACAACGTACGGGTAGACCCTAGAACCGAGGTTTGATCAGTAATTGACCTTGTACCTAGCCAGATATTTGAAATAGCATGTTTTATTGTAGAAGTGGGAAAAACCCTATCTAGTGGGCAGAGTTACCTGCAGTATTTCTAGAAGTGAGAAAACCCTAGCCAGACAGCATAAATTACCAGCAGTATATCCAGGGAAGTATTTTCTCCCTTGATCATCTTAAACACTTTTATCTTATGTTTCATTGATTCATATCATGACAAATAGTTATTGTTCAGAGCTATTTGTGATTCTTAAATATTTTTGTGCGAACAAAGTTACTTTATATTGGTACCCTTGATGTGGGGAATTGTTTAAGATAAACTCTTCATATCCTTATTATCGTAGTAAATAATAGGGATGTGAACTGTATGTGAAACTAAGCATTTCCTGTTGAATTCGGAAATTGCTCTATTGGATTTGGAAAATGATAAAGCGTAGGAGGCCATGATAGCTGTCATGGTCCAGCAATATTTAAAGAGGATATGGTAACCATTCCATTTTCCTATAGGCTAACATTACTTGCCTATTCTGGTACCCTCATGAAATCCGGATTATACACACGGGTATAGCTGTACCAGTGGAGTATAAAGGGTCCCATTGCTTTTGAACCTGATCAGGGGGCAATGGTGTTTCAGTTATGTATATCCAATCCATATCGCCCGAATGGCTATTATATATTGTGAGTTGACAAATGATTCAGTTCTATGTCATATCAAATGATTTCAGTTATGATCGAATTATAATTCAGTTGTTGATTCAGTATGCTTTATAAACTGTTTTACTTTTCAGTCGATATTATGCAGCATTTGTTCTGGTTTTTATTTTGAAACTGTTTATATATATATACTTGCTGGGCTTTTCTTTGGCTCACTCTTGCTTTCACTAAACCTTTCCAGACGGAAAGTATGGTTCCGATCAGCAGTCCAGACAGTATTAAAGGGAGTGAGAGTGGTCGGGTATCCGCACCTCAGGCTGTGCAGGTACTTGTGCGTTTCAGTTGGCGCTAGATAGAATTTTAAATAAAATGGGATGTAATAATAAAATTGAATTAGACTGGTTTTAAGTTGACTTGATTTGGTGGTTTGTAATAAGTGACTAGTTTATTCTGGAATATGTCTGCTTGTATTCATGCAATAACCTGTTTTGCGATCTTTGGTGTGCGGGGTCGGTTGTGTATTCTGATATTTTTGGTTGTGATTGGTTGGTGACCCCCGGATCTGGACCCCGGATTTGGAGGGGTGTCACAGTTGGTATCAGAGCTGACAGGTTATAGCCATTGAAATAAGTAGATATATACCATAGGAAAGATTAGGCAAATCACATGAGATAGGACGACGTTTTTGTGTTACGTTGCGTTTGATTTTAGTCTAAGCCTAAGTTGTGAGGTGATTGTGATATTATGTTACTGGGTTGCGCAGGTGTCTGTTGTGGTGACTGCACCGGTAGTTGCACCTCAGCCTATGCCGGCCCTGGAGTCAGTTACACCACCGCTGTTCCCACCTATGGATTTACCACCTTTTCCAGCTATTATGGATCCTGACTACCCAGTGATGGGGGTAGACTATTGGCTGGGTTGGGAGTTCCCGCGGGAGCCGATGAGTCCCGTACCACCAGTTCATCCTGTTGATCCAGGTGAGTGGATGGGTTTACCAGTGCTTGGGGAGCCGAGTTATGTGGCACATTTGGGTATGGCTCAAGAGGAGGAGATCATGGTGATTGACCCTCCAGCACCAGTCCCCGTACGGATGTTTGTTCCTGATCAGCAGCAGGGAGTAGTGATGCTACCCGCCTTACCTGAGCTTCATCTACCCGATGCGGAGGCAGCTATAGGAGGATTTCTCATGCCAGCTGAGTTCACGGATCAGTCAGACCCCACTGTGCAGGGTCCCTATGTACCACTCTCACCAGTTATACCTTGGCATCAGATGCCACCAGGAGAGGAGAGAGTGCGTGCTTTGATAGAGGAGGTTACAGGCGGGGCAGAGGCTGAGTCGAGGGGTCATATAGGTGCACCGCACACTGTTCCTTTTGGTGAGTACCGCGAGCTCTGGGAGGCATATGACTTTTTGAGAGGGAAGAATATGGAGCTGCGTAGGGTGACAGGTCGTCCTGTTTCGGACTCCGAGATTCGTCATAACCTCCGGGAGTTGATTGCAGCCGGTACGTATGAGTTGGAGGCATTGAGGTTGGGTGATTCTGGTACTATCGATTATCATCGGGCCTACCGTATCCTCCAGAGGATGTTAATTGATCTTCAGCAGATGGTAGATCCCAGTTGGAATTAAAGACTGTGGGACAGAGACATAGAAGGAAGAATGCTACCTTTGTTTGTTTGGTTTTGGTTGTTTGTAAAATAGAGTATGTGTGTATTAGCAGCAGTTTGGTAGAATAAGTCGGGAATTTTGTTGTACATAGCCGACATTAAAGTCGTTAAGGTAGGTTATGAGAGATATGATGAAAAGTGAGCCGATCACTAGTCATGTATGACTGTAAGTGGTTATCTATATATCAGCAGTACTTTTGTAGTGTTACGTGTATCGATTCCATCCAGCATGCATTTATTTATTTTTATTTTTCCAATTCAAGTGAATTAGTGATTGGGTGACATGAGTTGATAAATATTCTTGATTCATGCTTCTTTTCAATGAATGTCTATCAAAAACATGTGTAGCCAATTATTAAGGAACTTGTGTAATTTCCTTTACCAGATTATGGATAATCAGCAACCACATGGAAATCACGCGGGAAATGCGAATAATAATCAGAACGCCGGGGAGCAGGGCAATATTAATATGATGCAGCAAATGCTGGAGCTGTTCCGACAGCAGACCGAAAACCTCACTCGTCAGCAGCAGCATCCGCCAGTACCCCAGGTGACGACCTTTAAAACTTTTCAATCTGTTAAACCCCCAGAATTCCAAGGCTCAGCGAATCCAGTTGAGGCCCGAGCTTGGTTAAAAGAGATAGAGAAAGCTCTTGCATTGGTGAATGTAGAAGAGAATAAAAAGACTGAGTTCGTGAGTTACTTTTTGAAAGGAGAAGCGAACTACTGGTGGGAAGCCAGGAAGGCTTTGGAAGGAGAAGGGGTAACTACGTGGGAAAGGTTCAAGGAGTTGTTTTTGGAAAAGTATTTTCCCCGCTATATGCAGAATCAGATGGAGATTAAATTTTTGGAATTAAAACAAGAAGGCAGTGCCACTGACTATGAAGCAAAGTTTACAGAATTAGCCAGGTTTGTCCCAGACTTGGTTGATACTGAAGAGAAGCGAGCAAGGAGATTTCAGCAGGGTTTGAAGCCGTGGCTCCGAAGCCGGGTAGCCGCTTTTGAATTGACTACCTATTCCGCTGTGGTCCAGAAGGCACTGATCATAGAAGGAGAAAGTGATAGCTCTCAGAAAGAAAGGGAAGGTAAGAAGAGGAAATTCCATAGTCAATCCGGGAATTCGTTCCAAGGCAGAGTGCAGAACAATTTTAGCCATGGACCAGCATTTCAGCCTAGAGGCAACAGAGGACCAGGGAATGGAACCCAGAATTTTGGAAATCAGGGGAATCGATTTCGGAATAGCAATCAACAGCAAGGAAGTCGGTTTTTGAGCAATAATCAACAACAAGGAGGTCGAATTCCAAACAATAATCAGCAACAAGGGATGCGACCACCCCTGCCAGCATGTGGAATATGTGGAAAGAACCACGGAGGTGCATGTAATCTGGCTAATGTAGTATGTTTTCGTTGTGGCAAGAAAGGGCATTATGCCAACGGATGCGATATGCCAGCAGCTAATGGGATTGGTTGTCACAAATGTGGAAACAAAGGGCATCTTGCTAAAGAATGCAGAGTTAACTTAAACTCGGGAAACCAGAATAAAGCTACAGGGACAAATAATGCGGGACAGCCAAGGGCCCGAGTTTTCAATATGACCATGTCAGATGCAGAGCAGAATTCTGATGTTATTACAGGTACACTTTCCGTAAACTCTATTAATGCCAAAGTACTTATTGATTCAGGAGCTTCTAAATCTTTTATTTCGGAAGAGTTTGCGGGTAAGCTAGAATGTGAATGTCAGTTATTAAATGAAGCATTAGTAGTAGAGATAGCTAATCAGGAGCGTATACCCGTTAGACAAATTTACCCAGCATGTGATATCGAAATATCCGGTCAACATTTTCATGCCAACTTGATTCCTTTCAAGTTGGGAGAGTTCGAGGTTATACTGGGAATGGATTGGTTGACAAAGTATAATGCCCAGATTGATTGTAAGAAGAAGGAGTTGAGGCTGAAGCTGGATGGGGATAAAGAAGTGGTGTTTCATGGACAAAAGCAAGTGAAGAAACTTTTGACTATGATGCGAGCCAAACGATTGTTGCGGCAGGGATGTAAAGCATGCTTAGCTTATGTAATGGATACCAATAAGGAAGTGCCACAGATAGAACAGATTCCAGTAGTGAATGAATTTCTGGATGTGTTCCCTGATGAATTGCCAGGCTTACCTCCAGATAGAGAAATTGAGTTTGCTATTGATTTGGCACCAGGTACTGAACCTATATCGAAAGCTCCGTACAGAATGGCGCCAGTGGAAATGAAAGAATTGGCCAAGCAGCTGCAGGAATTGCTAGACAAAGGAGTGATCAGACCAAGCGTATCCCCATGGGGCGCACCAGTATTGTTTGTGAAGAAGAAGGATGGAAGCATGAGACTTTGTATTGACTACCGGGAGTTAAACAAATTGACGATTAAAAACAAGTACCCATTACCGAGGATCAATGATTTGTTTGATCAACTAAAAGGAGCATCATGGTTTTCCAAAATCGACTTACGATCGGGATATCACCAGTTGAAGATCAAGTCAGATGATATTCCCAAGACAGCATTTCGTACGAGATATGGGCATTACGAATTTATAGTTATGCCATTCGGATTGACCAATGCACCAGCCGCTTTTATGGATTTGATGAATAGAGTTTTCAAGAAATATCTGGATAAATTCGTGATCGTTTTCATAGATGATATTTTGATATATTCTAAGACAGAGGAAGATCATGCGGAGCATTTGAGAACAGCTTTAGAAATTTTGCGGAAGGAGAAGCTATACGCCAAATTTTCGAAATGTGAGTTTTGGTTAAGGGAGGTACAATTTCTGGGGCATGTTGTCACTAACGAAGGAATTAAAGTGGATCCACCCAAGATCGAAGCTATTAAGAGTTGGGAGCGACCAAGAACACCAACCGAAGTTCGAAGTTTTCTGGGATTAGCTAGATATTATAGAAGGTTTGTTAAGGATTTTGCTAAAATAGCAGCATCTTTGACAAAACTCACCAGGAAGAATGAGAAATTTGAATGGAACGAGAAGTGTGAGCAGAGTTTCCAAGAATTAAAGAAGCGATTGATGACTGCACCAGTATTAGTTCTACCCAACGAAACTGGAGATTTTGTAATCTATAGCGATGCATCTCAGAAGGGGTTAGGGTGTGTGTTGATGCAGGATGGCAAGGTAATTGCTTATGCGTCTAGGCAACTCAAGAATCATGAACGGAAGTATCCAACGCACGATCTGGAATTAGCAGCAATTGTTTTTGCACTAAAGCTTTGGAGGCACTATCTATATGGAGAAAAGTGTGAAATATTCACGGATCACAAAAGTTTGAAGTATATCTTCACTCAGAAGGAGCTCAACATGAGGCAAAGACGATGGTTGGAGTTGATCAAGGATTACGACTGTACTATCAGCTATCATCCAGGCAAGGCCAACATAGTGGTAGATGCACTAAGCAGGAAGGAAAGGTTAAATCTCTTAACCTCATCTGAGGAGTTGCTAAAGGAATTTGAGAAATTGGAAATAGAGGTCCATACATCAGAAGAGACCAGTGAAGTATTGTATGCCATGACCTTTCAGCCAATATTAATGGAAAAGATCCGTAGGTGTCAAGAACAGGTAATGGACCAAGACAAAGCAAGTTTAACTGGAGAGGAAATCAGGAGTCAAAAGGATGATAAAGGAATTCTCAGGTTTTCTTCACGTATATGGGTACCTAATGTCGCAGAACTGAAGGATGAAATCTTACGTGACGCGCACAACTCTAGGTATTCTATTCACCCTGGCAGTACCAAGATGTATAGAGACTTGAAGCAACACTTTTGGTGGCCCGATATGAAGAAAGAAATTGCAGAATACGTCAGCAAATGCTACACCTGTCAGAGAGTTAAAGCTGAACATCAAAGGCCAAGTGGATTGCTACAACCTTTGGAAATTCCAGAATGGAAATGGGAACATCTCGCAATGGATTTTGTAGTAGGACTTCCGAAGACTAAATCAAACCACGATGCAATCTGGGTGATCATTGATAGGTTGACCAAATCAGAACATTTCCACCCAATCAACGGAAGATTTTCGCTAGAGAAACTGGTTCAACTATATTTGAAAGAGATCGTAGTACGACACGGGGTTCCCGTATCTATAGTATCTGATCGAGATCCTCGTTTCAATTCAAGATTCTGGAGGCAATTTCAAGAAGGTTTAGGAACCAAACTAAACATGAGTACGGCATATCATCCTCAGACGGACGGGCAAAGCGAGAGAACAATCCAAACCATTGAGGATATGCTAAGGTTATGTGCCCTAGATTTTAAAGGTAGCTGGGATGAGCACTTGCCACTGGTGGAATTCTCATACAATAATAGTTACCATGCTAGCATTGGAATGCCACCATATGAAGCTCTTTACGGCAGAAGATGTAGATCTCCGGTGTATTGGGAAGAAGTAGGAGAACGCGCAATCTTAGGTCCAGAACTACTCCAACAGACGAAGGAAAAGATTGGATTGATACAGAAAAGATTGATTGCCGCTCAAGATCGACAGAAGAAATATGCAGATCAAACCAGAAAGGACCAGAGTTTTGAAGTTGGGGAATTGGTATTGTTGAAAGTATCACCATGGAAAGCAGTGACCAGGTTTGGGAAAAGAGGTAAACTCAATCCAAGATATGTAGGACCGTTTGAGATATTGAAGAAGGTAGGGAAGCTGGCTTACGAACTAGCATTACCGCCTCACATGCAGAACATCCATAACGTATTCCATATATCGATGCTGAAGAAGTACAATCCGGATCCAATGCACGCAATAAAATATGAACCTGTAGATATTCAACCTGATTTATCTTTTGTCGAGCAGCCAGTTAAAATATTAGATTATAAGGATAAGGTATTAAGAAATAAGACAATACCTCTAGTTAGAGTTTTATGGAGGAATCCCTTGGTTGAGGAATCAACATGGGAAGTAGAGAGTGAAATGCGAGCTCAGTACCCTCAGTTATTTTCTTAAGTAGGATTCTGGGGGCAGAATCCTTATAAGGGGGGAAGGATGAAACGACTGGGAAAAATTACGTGTATTTTATTCTGTTAAAATATGTTTTTAGTTGATTTTATTGTGTTTTTATTTAATTTTTAATGCATTTAAACACATTATAATTTTTATTAAATAGGAAAATCATCCCATACGTGTTATGTGACTTCTGTGTAGCATAGATTATTTTATTTTATTTTTCTGTAATTTTTATATTTTTAGAATACAATTATTTTGCATTTTAAATTCCGGAACCAGCCCCTATACTGAATCTGAGACCCTGTTTTTGATACCAATATTTTTATAAAATGGTAGGATGTATAAAAATGAATTTTGTTGTAATTTTTGTAATATTCACAATTTTTGGGAAATTTTGGCATATATATTATAATTGTTTAAAATTAAAAATATTACATTTTTATCTCATAAAAATTATTTTTAAGGCTTAATAATTTTAATTAGGGGCTAAAAATATTTTTGGAGTATTAATTTTCAGATTAGTATAAATAGCTAATTTTCTTATTAATTATTTAATAAAATCAGAAAAATCAGTTTTAATTATTATTTTCTGAAAATTCTGGAAAATAGTGTTCTTGGTGTTCTTCAGGATCAAAGCGACTTTTGAAGGTGATTCTGTTATTCAAATTCTTCATATGAGTAATCAAATTGAATGGCATGACATGTTCTATCTGATTATGTGAGTGTTTGAATCCAAAAATGCCTTGTTCGAAATTTTTTAATTTTATTTGTTATATTCGAATTTCTTGAATTAATTGTGGATTGTATACTGATTTGCTGTTGTTGTGGTTAGTTCCTATAGATTGTATATAATCTCAGGAGTGTAGTGATAATTTTTGTTTGATTTTATCTAGCCTAGAACTCGAAGTCGAGTTTTTAGTGTGGGTAAAATTTTTGATTTTAATTTCTGGATTCTTGGATGTTTTTCTGCTGTTGTTGATGATTTGTATAGTTTGTACAAGTCCCAAGCTTCGTTTTGGTATATTAAACGTTCGATTTGGTTAAGAAACGAGTGAATTCAAGTTTTGGCCGGTGAGTTCGCCGGATTTCTTTTGATTTTGGCCGGATTCTGAGTTCGGTTAGTGTTAGGATGGAACGAATGGTACCATCGTGTTTAGGACACGATTTGGAACGATTTTGGTATGTAAAACGTACCAAACGGTACGATTTTGTGGCTCGTCGGAAAATTTTTTCGGTCGCCGGTTTCTGGAAAACAGCCATTAACGGCGATGAGTGTTCTTCAAGCATTCATACGAAGAACACTGGAGATGGTGATGAACAGTACTCGTTTAATCTTCAAAAACCTAAAAACCATTTCTAAAAACTGATTTTGGAAAATTATTTACAAAATTATTTATAAATTCGAATTTTATTTTCAGAAATTCGAAAAATACTTTTAAAAATTCGAAAAATCATTTTTAAATTTCGAAAAATTATTTTTAATTTCGAAAAATAGTTTTAAAATTTTAATAAATTATTTTTAATTCGAAATATTATTTTATTTGATTATTTTAAATCTATTTAGCTAATATTTTAATTAATTTAAATTGATTGGTTAATTAATAATAATCAATTAATTTAATTAATTAAATATTATTTAAATATGATGAAAAATAATCAAATTTAATTATTTTGAAAAATAAAATAATTTATTTATTTTATAAATATTATTTTACCTTTAATATTTATTTCCTTATTTGTTTAAAATGAAATAAAATTGTTCTAAAATTCTAAAAATAATCCGGGAAGGGTAAAAATAGTTTTAAAATTCTAAAATTGATTCTAAAACCGGATTAGGTAATTAGAAAAATATTTCAATGACCCAATTATTATCTCTAGGGTTTTAAATTATCCTTTTTAATCCAAAAAGGGTAATTTAAATTCTTTAAAATTCCGAAAAATGTTCTAAAAATGTTTATAAGGGTTCTAAAAATACCTTGAGTGTTCTTTTATATGGTGAGTCATATCTGCTATGTGAATTACGTGTTTGATTACCCTGTACATGTTACTATTTGATTTAAAATATTTAGTCGGTAGCCATACAACGTACGGGTAGACCCTAGAACCGAGGTTTGATCAGTAATTGACCTTGTACCTAGCCAGATATTTGAAATAGCATGTTTTATTGTAGAAGTGGGAAAAACCCTAGCTAGTGGGCAGAGTTACCTGCAGTATTTCTAGAAGTGAGAAAACCCTAGCCAGACAGCATAAATTACCAGCAGTATATCCAGGCAAGTATTTTCTCCCTTGATCATCTTAAACACTTTTATCTTATGTTTCATTGATTCATATCATGACAAATAGTTATTGTTCAGAGCTATTTGTGATTCTTAAATATTTTTGTGCGAACAAAGTTACTTGATATTGGTACCCATGATGTGGGGAATTGTTTAAGATAAACTCTTCATATCCTTATTATCGTAGTAAATAATAGGGATGTGAACTGTATGTGAAACTAAGCATTTCCTGTTGAATTCGGAAATTGCTCTATTGGATTTGGAAAATGATAAAGCGTAGGAGGCCATGATAGCTGTCATGGTCCAGCAATATTTAAGGAGGATATGGTAACCATTCCATCTTCCTATAGGCTAACATTACTTGCCTATTCTGGTACCCTCATGAAATCCGGATTATACACACGGGTGTAGCTGTACCAGTGGAGTATAAAGGGTCCCATTGCTTTTGAACCTGATCAGGGGGCAATGGTGTTTCAGTTATGTATATCCAATCCATATCGCCCGAATGGCTATTATATATTGTGAGTTGACAAATGATTCAGTTCTATGTCATGTCAAATGATTTCAGTTATGATCGAATTATAATTCAGTTGTTGATTCAGTATGCTTTATAAACTGTTTTACTTTTCAGTCGATATTATGCAGCATTTGTTCTGGTTTTTATTTTGAAACTGTTTATATATATATACTTGCTGGGCTTTTATTTGGCTCACTCTTGCTTTCGCTAAACCTTTCCAGACGGGAAGTATGGTTCCGATCAGCAGTCCAGACAGTATTAGAGGGAGTCAGAGTGGTCGGGTATCCGCACCTCAGGCTGTGCAGGTACTTGTGCGTTTCAGTTGGCGCTAGATAGAATTTTAAATAAAATGGGATGTAATAATAAAATTGAATTAGACTGGTTTTAAGTTGACTTGATTTGGTGGTTTGTAATAAGTGACTAGTTTATTCTGGAATATGTCTGCTTGTATTCATGCAATAACCTGTTTTGCGATCTTTGGTGTGCGGGGTCGGTTGTGTATTCTGATATTTTTGGTTGTGATTGGTTGGTGACCCCCGGATCTGGACCCCGGATTTGGAGGGATGTCACATAGATCATGGTTCATAACACTCATGGAGATATATATATTATCCATAGTCATAAAAGTCACAATCTTAACATCAAAACTCAAGATCCATGCTATCCAATACACATATAACCAAGATTAGTTCTCAAACACATGGATCTACTACCATACTTTATAAATAATACATAACCAAGAGGGTTTGAGATTTTTATACCTTCTTGAGCACCTAGAGGCCTTGGATAAGCTTTACACAACTCAAGAACACCTTAGATGGCCTCCTACAACACTTACAATGCAAGATCTAAAGGAAAAACAAACTTGGTTATTATTCACCCAAGCTTGAACAATTTGTAACTTGAAATTGGGTGGATAAAATGGAGTGAAATTGCTAACATACCTTGTCTAGATGATGTAGATGACCTAGGAATTATGGTGAGATTTATGAGTGATGGAAGGGGGAGGAGAAGAAATTTTCTTCTTCACCTTTTGCTTTGGCCGAGAGCACACAAGGGGGGGGAGAAAGGAGTTTGTGTTTTGTGTTTGTGTTATGTTGGGTGAATAATTGATGTTAATTAGGTTGGGTGATACATATCACATGTAAGTATAGGTAATGTACTAGCAAGGTATGGCCTCATGTACTATGTGTTCCCCCTTTTGAAAAAGCAACCAACTAGATACTATTCATCTTCCAATGGCCAACTAGTTTGTTTGATTTCTAACCACTTGGTTGCATGGGCTTGCATGCAATACTACTCCTTGTATTATTATTCTTCCAACAATGCTTGTTATTTAATCTTTAATTCGTATCGTATCTTAATTAATCTCTCGTAATAATATTTTGTCGCGTAGAGATTTCCCCTATAATTCCTTAAGTACTTATTGTGTAAATTCCTCGAATGTCCATAATTCCTCATCATAACTCTTAATAAATCCTTTAATACTCTAACCATTCTCAAATCCCAAGTTTTATAAACATTACTAACAATAAGACTCCTGCCTTCACAATCTTCCTTTTTATATTACATGATAAATGCAACAACGCAGTTTCTCAGACAATCAATTCTATTAATCAACAGGGATGACTAGAAAGGTTCCATAATGACAATGTCACAAGATATTAAATAAAAGGAAATATTACCAAAAATTAGGGTTCTTACAGCCTCCCCTCCTTAAAAGGATTCCGTCCCGGAATCAGGTTGAAAACAGTTGGGGGTGCTTTTCACGCATCGCGCTATCTAGTTCCCATGTTGATTCTTCGACGTTCTGATTCCTCCACAAAACTCTCACTAATTTGACAACCTTGTTCCTCAGCACCTGTTCCTTTCTATCCATGATTTCTACTGGTTGCTCGACATATGTTAAGTCTGGTTGCAGATCCACTTGATCATGTTCTATCACATGTCAGAAGTCGGTATGGTATGGTCGTAGCATGGACACATGGAACACATTATGTACTTGCTGTAAGCTCGGGGGTAAAGCCAATTCATAGGCTAACTTCCCAACTCGTTTCAAGATCTCAAAAGGTCCAATAAATCTCGGGCTTAGTTTTCCCTTCTTACCAAACCTCATCAATCCTTTCCACGGCGATACCTTCAACATCACAAACTCTCCTACCTCATATTCTTTGTCCTTGCGGGTCTGGTCCGCATACTTCTTCTGTCTGTCTTGGGCCGCTACCAGCCGTCCTCTTATGAGCTCGATAGTTTCTCTTGTCTGTTGGACCAGTTCAGGCCCTAAAATCTTCCGCTCTCCAACTTCTTCCCAACACAAGGGGGACCGACATCTTCGTCCGTATAAAGCTTCATATGGGGGCAAGCCTATACTCGCATGGTAACTGTTGTTGTAGGAAAATTCGATCAACGGCAAGTGGTCATCCCAACTTCCCTTAAAGTCAATGGCACATACCCTCAACATGTCCTCGATGGTCTGGATGGTTCTCTCACTCTGTCCGTCTGTTTGGGGATGGTATGCAGTACTCATGTTTAACTTGGTCCCCACACAATCCTGAAAACTTCTCCAGAACCTGGAGTTGAATCTTGGGTCTCTATCTGATACAATGCTCACAGGAACCCCATGTCTAACCACAATCTCCTTTAAGTAAATATCTGCCAGCTTGTCGACAGTATATCTCTCGTTGATTGGAAGAAAATGTGCTGACTTGGTCAACCTATCGATAATTTCCCAAATGGCATCATGATTAGTCTTGGTCCTTGGTAATCCGACCACAAAGTCCATTGCAATTTGCTCCCACTTCCACTCGGGTATCTCTAAGGGTTGCAACAATCCACTGGGCCTCTGGTGCTCGGCCTTCACTCTTTGACATGTCAAGCATTTACTTACCCATTCTGCCACGTTCTTCTTCATATTAGGCCACCAATAGTATTCTCTCAGATCTCTATACATCTTAGTGCCTCCAGGGTGAATTGAGTACCTTGAACTATGAGCCACTTGCAAAATCTCGTCCTTTAATTCTTGGACGTTCGGGATCCATATCCTAGATGCGTACCTCATAATTCCATTCCCGTCCTTCTCACACTTAATTTCCTCGCCAGTCAAAATTCTCTCCATCGAATTCTTTTCTTCTTCTATCTTCTTTTCCTGGCATAACTTAATCTTTTCCAATAACGGTGGTTGGACTTTTATTTCCATTAGACTCTCTTGTCCAATTCCTGGTAACCTCACTTCAATCTCTAGTTTCTCAAGGTCCTTGATCAATTCGTCCACTGACGTTATCATCTTAAGCTTCTCCTTTCGGCTAAGTGCATCGGCCACCACATTGGCCTTCCCTGGGTGATAATGAATCTCACAATCATAATCTTTAATTAGATCTAGCCATCTCCTCTGCCTCATGTTTAGCTCTTTCTGAGTGAATAGCTCTTGTGATCCGTGTAGATTTCACACTTTTCTCCGTAAAGATAATGTCTCCAGATCTTCAAAGCAAAAACTATCGCTACTAATTCCAAATCATGGGTGGGGTATCTTATCTCATACTCCTTAAGTTGTCTGGACGCATAAGCAATCACCTTACCGTGCTGCATAAGCACACACCCTAAACCTTTATGGGATGCGTCGCTATAAATCACAAAATCTCCCTTATCATCAGGTAAAATCTCCCTTATCATCAGGTAGGGCTAGTACTGGTGCTGTCACCAACCTCTTTTTCAACTCTTGGAAGCTCTCTTCGCATTTTTCAGTCCACACAAACTTCTCGGTCTTGCGAGTTAGTCGGGTCAAAGGGGCTGCTATCTTTGCAAAGTCTTGGACAAATCTCCTATAGTAGCCAGCCAGTCCTATGAAACTTCTCACCTCTGTCGGAGTGGTTGGTCTCTCCCAATTTGATACAGCCTCTATCTTGGCTGGGTCCACTAGAATGCCTTGTTCGCTAATCACATGTCCTAAAAACTGAACTTCCTTCAACCAAAATTCGCACTTCGAGAACTTAGCATACAACTTTTCTTCTCTCAATGCTCCCAATACAATCCTCAAGTGCTCTGCATGTTCCTCCTTCGTCTTGGAATAAATCAAGATGTCATCGATGAAGACTATAACACACTTGTCCAAGTACTTCTTGAAGACTCGATTCATTAAGTCCATAAAAGCTGCAGGGGCATTCGTTAACCCAAATGACATCACTAGGAACTCATAGTGTCCATACCGGGTGCGAAAGGCCGTCTTTGGTATATCTTCTGGTTTAATCTTTAACTGGTGGTACCCGGTCCGCAAATCAATCTTAGAGAAATAAACTGCATCTTTCAATTGGTCAAACAGGTCATCTATCCTGGGCAAGGGATACTTATTCTTTATAGTCACCTTGTTCAACTCCCTGTAGTCTATACATAATCTCATGCTACCGTCCTTCTTTTTCACGAATAACACCGGGGCTCCCCACGGTAACACACTAGGTCTTATCATTCCTTTATCCAACAACTCTTGTAACTGAGTGGCCAGCTCTTTCATCTCCACTTGGGCTAGCCGATATTGGGCTTTCGAAATTGGGGCCGTACCCGGAACTAAGTCTATAGCAAACTCGATGTCCATATCGGGTGGTAGTCCGGGAAGATCGTCCGGAAATACGTCCGCGAACTCATTAACGACAGGGATTTCCTGTAGGTTTGGTGCCTCCTTCTTGGTATCCTTCACATAGGCTAAATAGGCTTCGCATCCTTTACGTAACAACTTCTTAGCTTGAATCATAGTCAGGAACTTTTGTCTTTGCCCTTTCCCACTAAATACTACTTCCTCGTCCCCTGGCAGTCTCAAACTTACTTTCTTCTTGACACAATCAATCTGGGCTCCGTGGGTTGTTAACCAATCCAAACCTACTATTACGTCAAACTCCCCTAGTTTAAAAGGTATTAAGTCTACCCGAAAGTGTCGCCCTTCTATTTCTAGGTCACAACCTGGACATACTTGGCTAACGGGAATAATTTCATGATTAGCTATCTCTATTTTCAATCTGTCTTTCAATGGTTCAGTCTTAAGGCCTAACTGACATACAAAATCTAGAGATATGAAGGACTTGGTAGCTCCCGAATCAAATAAAACATTTGCTTTAACTGAGTTGAGTAGTAGGGTACCTGCAATCACATCCGTGTTCCTCACGGCATCCTGCACCGTCATGTTAAAAGTTCTTGCAGTAGGGGCCTTGTTAGAAGCAGTTCCACTCACTCTCGATGTAGCTGGCCCAGAGGACATACATTCCCTCATTCGGTGCCCTGGTTTCCCACACTTGAAGCAATTACCTCCGACACTCGGGTTGTTACTAGTTCCGCGATAGGCGTTAGCATAATGCCCTGTCAGCCCACACTTGAAGCATTTCGCATCTTGCAGGTTACACAAGCCCGCATGTTTCCTTCCACATTTATTGCATTCTGGGGGTTGGGCTCGGGATGGGGTAGAGTAAGACGATCCCTGTGGTCGGCCGCCCTGGCCCACACTCCAACTTTCAACTCTCTTGGTTCCAAAGTTCCCGCTGGGTTGGGACATCGTTCCTCGCTTAAATTTGCTCGGAAAGCTCCCACCAGCAGAGTTTCCCTTTCGACTATCCAACTTCCTCTTCTTTCCTTCCCTCTCTTTCTGCATCTGTTCACTCCCAGCCTCAACAATTGACGCTTTCTGTACCAGGGTGGCATAGTCTGTCAGCTCAAGAACCGCCACACGATTCTGAATCCATTGTTTTAGCCCTAATTGAAACCTTCGGGCCCTCTTTGCCTCAGAGTTCACATATTCCGGCACAAACCTCGACAACTCAGTAAATTTGGCCTCATACTCGGCCACCGTCATATTTCCTTGCTTCAGCTCCAAAAACTTCAGCTCCATTTGAGTCTCCATGAGCCTAGGAAAGTACTTCTCCAAGAACAGCTCACTAAATCTCTCCCAGGTCACCACACCTCTTCCTTCCAAATTCTTCTTAGCTTCCCACCAATAGTTCGCCTCACCCTTCAGAAGGTAAGTGGCGAAAACAGTCTTCTGCTCTTCAGCGACACCTAGTATCTCGAAAGATTTTTCCATTTCCTTCAGCCAGGCCCTTGCCTCAACCGGGTCGGCAGTTCCTTTAAATTCTGGGGGTTTCAGGGATTTGAAGTTCCGGAAAGCATTAGCATTAGCATTCTGGGGTGGTTGCTGAATTGGGGGACGGTCCAAGTTCTTCCTAAGTAACTCCATGAACTGTTCCATAGGGCCTCCCCTAGGATGTTCTACCTCTCGGGTGTCATCACCAGCTTCTTCTTCCTCATACTCAGAGTCATCAAACAAGTTATGATCGTTGCCCTCATTCTCACTCAGGTGGGCATTATCCCCTTCATGGTTCTGGTGGCCTCCGGTTCCATGGTGGCTACCCTGGCCCTCAGAACTGATCGGGTGAGCTCGAGTGTTCATTCTTCTGGGTGGCATGATTCTGATAATAAAACAAGAAAGGGGTTAGGGTTTTCCAATTACCTAACAGCGTTTGCACGGGTCAGGAGCGTATCGTTCCTCCTCATAAGGGTGGAAGTGCAAAAGTTTTAATAATCCGATGTTGGAGATAAAATGTCAAACATTTTTGGGGAAAAATCCCTTTGGGATGCGAAAACATTTACAAGAGTTTTCAAAATTTCGAAACCTCAAAAATATTTTTCAAAATTTCAAAAAAAAATTTTCTTCTTTTTTTTTTTTTGAAAAATTTATTTTTAAAGATTGTAGGAACATTTTTTTTTTTTTGGAAATTGTAGAAAACAATTTGAAATCGCATATCGTAAATTTGAAACAGTATGGTTGTATTTGTGGCTTGTAGCATTTGTATAATCACAGTTGTATATCAAAACAGTAAAGCATGGAATCGGAAAGTAAAGCAGTTGAGGCAATATTAAGGAAACTGAAACTAAATAAGTACGGTACAAGGGTTATCACAAGTTTGGATGTTAGAGCCAAATACATAGTTCCGATGTCAAAGTCTAGCAAAAGTGGAACAAATACGAATACATCATCCGATTAGTCAGGCTACACAAAAGTAGGGCTACATCTATACATACTACCCGAAGTCACATCTACATATCTATAGGTCAGTCTACTCATCCACTGGTCAGAAAGGATACCACTGCACAAGTCAACTATCCCGCAAAATCGACACACTAATGTCATCTGAACCTAGGGGACTGAGCTATCAGTAACGCATCACGGGGCCGCACCGCGACGGAGCAAGGTCCTCACTCGGGCAAATACACGACGCACAACACGCCTAGCATCCCTAGCCTGGATCACTCCGCCCCCGCGGATCCCTAAACCAAGAATCTTATCACGGCTCCTCCTCTCAATCCTATGGAGTCGAGCCCTAGTCCTCCTAGCAACAGCGGTCCTCATCTCAGCCTGGATCCTCAAGCGCGCCTCGCGCTCCTCCACTAGTGCCCGCCTCGCCTCGTTAAGTCGGGCCTCTGCAGATAGTAAGTCTCGGGTCAGGAACTGTACCACGTAAGTGTGCTCAGTACCCGACACTGGGGGTAGGTCCATCGGTGGAGGTGGTATGACAGGAACAGGAGTAGGTGCAGCAGCAGCAGCAGGAGCAGGAGCAGTAGCAGGGGTAGGGTCAAGCTCCTCCTCGCCAGAAGTGTCATCCTCAGAGTCACCGTCCGATGAAACAGGGCTAGATGTCTGTGGAGAAGGTGGGGGTGACACAACACGACCCTCGCCGGATCTCACACTCTCCTCATCAGTAGCTACAGGAGATGGGGTAACAGGCTCTGGCTCAGGCTCAGGCTCAAAGGGCTCCTCAACGGGATCCTCATCATCAGTACTCTCTATCAGTGTAATCCAGGGGCCAAGCTCGGAGTCAGCACCCATATCCTCCTCAGGATCCTCGGTCTCTCGTATCAGTGCCTCATCATGCTCTCTCTCGAAAGCCTCAGGGTCTGGTATCTCCTCCATCTACACAAGGGAAATAAGGTGGGTCACTAACCATAAAAGAAGTGTTTAGGAGTAGTTCCCTCACGGGCCTTAAAGTCAGGGCTATATCCGATAACCCGACTACAAACTCGATGAGAGTTCTAAGTATTATTAAGGTTGTTATTAAGGTTATCGTTATTGTTATTATTATTAGGGTTGCTTTCTTAAATTACTATCGTTTCTGAGAACTGTAACCTCGCTCTGATACCATTTCTGTGACGCCCCCAGATCCGGGGTCGGAGATCTAGGCGCTCACGGTCCATTTTCCATTCATAACATACCTGTTCTTGCACATAATATAAATAACACAGCCATCGACCCCACAATAAACTCACACCGCACACACACACACAGGTTAGAGCCTCAGAAACGTCACACCATTGATTAAGCAGAAATAAAATTATCAGAGTTATTACAGACCGAATTAAATAGTATTTATGCTACCAGCAACACTTCGATATGAAGCGAAGTTGGCGGCTTGAAAGTTTGTTACGATACACTGCCTTGCACAGGTCATACTGATAAATAAAACGAACTAACAAAAGCTGCCAACCAATCCGGCTAATGGGGCCTACCGGTGGAATCTCAAGTGGTGGCTCGGGTCTAGTCACCTGCTTTCGAACAGTCTGCCTGGGTCTTGCCATTTCGCTTAGCTGTTGTGTTTTTAAAATTTGAAAACAAGCGAGAGTGAGCAACTATAGCTCAGCAAGAAATATATATATAAGGTAAGCAATATAACATTTCATATGATTGGCAGTTGATATACTTGTTTGTATCAATCAGTTATAAAATCACTTGTCATAGTTGATAAATCTCGAAGGTGCAACAATATGTGCCCTTGTTTTCAAAATAAACTTGCAGTTCTAGATACTGCATTGAATCAACATCTTTCTCATCAAAATAGAACACTATCAGCAACTTGGCACAGAAGCCTAAGAAGCAGTGTCAAAGCATTTTTCCAAAATGGAGGAATGGGACTTAAAGAAAACACAAAACCTGACAAGGATTGACGATGATCAGTCGCCACATCCAAGTCCAATAATCCGCGGGTCTTCTCTACCGGTAGAAGGATAGAAACTACATCCGTAACTATCCCTCGGGTGAAAACTACATCCGTAATCACCCTCGATGAAAACTACATCCGTAATCATCCTTCGGCAACACCTGGGCCGGAATAATAAGTGATGGACCGCCTGGCTCACGGCCGCTTACACATCCCGGGAATCGTTCGTCAACGGTTCCCACACCTGCCAGAGTCCCTTTTTCTTTTCTTTTAAAACTTGATTTTGATTGAAAACAGAGTAATTGAGGTTCGACATCAGTCGACCGATGATTCTTGAAATCATACAAGAAGCAGAACCTGACCGGGGGTTTTCGAAAATGTTTTGAGTTCGAAAGAGTTCGAGTTTGAAAGTATTAAAAAGTATCTTGGATTAACTTTGTCTTTAAATAATGAACAATGATTAATAAATAGTATTTTAAGATTTAATATTAATAATTAATAAAATAATTATTCGATAAAATAAACTTTTAATCCAAGATAGGGTTTCGAGTATTTACGAAGATATAACAATAGTTATTTGAGTATACGATACCACCCGAATGACCCTTCGGGTTTTCGTAATCTAGATACGATATAATAATATACCGCTCCCCGGTCAATAGTATATACGGACCGCTACGACCTCTATTGCTAGAGTCGTTGTCCGAAATAAAACATTTCAATCTAAGTTCAAGGGGTAAAAGCATACATGTACTTGTTCAATCTCAATTGCATCAATACTTCGATAAACATAGCATTTGATATAATTTGAAAACTACAAACACAACAGTAAAAATCCTTGTATAGGGATAAGTTTTGAAAAGTAAACTTGCCTTGGTTTGGTTGGGGTGGTCGAGCGTACGGATTCGAACGATCTATACATAAGCAATAATCGTTTGTTAGTACCTTAACAATATCTCTTTAATTACGGGGTTTTAAGGGGGTACGAAATTAACTTAACGACTTCGGCTTATGACTCTTTATCCCCACTATAGGTCCATGTCATCACTCGATTACGCTCGTCACTTACTCGACTTAATTTAGTTACTACGTTCGAATCATAACCACTAACCCTAGAATAATGTTCCACTAATCGACTTTTTCCATTGCACAAATTTTACTCTAGCATTTTTATAAAATCCAAAAATTCGTATTTTAATCCAATTCCTTTTGGGTGGTCTTCACCACTGCATTCCCTACATTCTCAATTTTTTTCATGATCCCACATATATTTTAAGGGGTTTAAACAAGGTTCACAAGGGGGTCACTTAGTGCAGTCCATAGTCCAGAAACACAATTCACTCCTCCGGCCATAACTAAAAATCTACACATCACCTAGCCATGAACCTTACATTTCCAGAAACTACATTCAATTATATTTCCAACAATATATGGTAGGACATCAGGGGACATCATTTGGGGGTTCAAAATCGTGCTACAATACAGGTCAAAGTTCCTGGACAAAACTCAGCAAGCTCAAACTACTTAGATCAACCATTTTTCATACTTCCATAACATAATCAACACTTAATACACTTAGATCATGGTTCATAACACTCATGGAGATATATATATTATCCATAGTCATAAAAGTCACAATCTCAACATCAAAACTCAAGATCCATGCTATCCAATACATATATAACCAAAATTAGTTCTCAAACACATGGATCTACTACCATACTTTATAAATAATACATAACCAAGAGGGTTTGAGATTTTTATACCTTCTTGAGCACCTAGAGGCCTTGGATAAGATTTACACAACTCAAGAACACCTTAGATGGCCTCCTACAACACTTACAATGCAAGATCTAAAGGAAAAACAAACTTGGTTACTATTCACCCAAGCTTGAACAATTTGTAACTTGAAATTGGGTGGATAAAATGGAGTGAAATTGCTAACATACCTTGTCTAGATGATGTAGATGACCTAGGAATTATGGTGAGATTTATGAGTGATGGAAGGGGGAGGAGAAGAAATTTTCTTCTTCACCTTTTGCTTTGGCCGAGAGCACACAAGGGGGGGGGAGAAAGGAGTTTGTGTTTTGTGTTTGTGTTATGTTGGGTGAATAATTGATGTTAATTAGGTTGGGTGATACATATCACATGTAAGTATAGGTAATGTACTAGCAAGGTATGGCCTCATGTACTATGTGTTCCCCCTTTTGAAAAAGCAACCAACTAGATACTATTCATCTTCCAATGGCCAACTAGTTTGTTTGATTTCTAACCACTTGGTTGCATGGGCTTGCATGCAATACTACTCCTTGTATTATTATTCTTCCACCAATGCTTGTTATTTAATCTTTAATTCGTATCGTATCTTAATTAATCTCTCATAATAATATTTTGTCGCGTAGAGATTTCCCCTATAATTCCTTAAGTACTTATTGTGTAAATTCCTCGAATGTCCAT
Source organism: Saposhnikovia divaricata (assembly GCA_036435485.1). Lineage (NCBI taxonomy): Eukaryota > Viridiplantae > Streptophyta > Magnoliopsida > Apiales > Apiaceae > Saposhnikovia > Saposhnikovia divaricata. Next base: position 2,119,710 of record JAZHRN010000145.1, on the reverse strand, counting down.
AATTCCTCGTCATAACTCTTAATAAATCCTTTAATACTCTAACCATTCTCAAATCCCAAGTTTTATAAACATTACTAACAATAAGACTCCTGCCTTCACAATCTTCCTTTTTATATTACATGATAAATGCAACAACGCAGTTTCTCAGACAATCAATTCTATTAATCAACAGGGATGACTAGAAAGGTTCCATAATGACAATGTCACAAGATATTAAATAAAAGGAAATATTACCAAAAATTAGGGTTCTTACACTCTACAAAAAATCTTTTGTGATTCCGTACCTAAAGTGTTTAATGCCCGAAGAGGCCAAATCAGCTGTTGAGGAGGTCCATGAGGGAATTTGCGGACAACACTTGGGGGGCAGGGCCCTAGCTCACAAGATAGTCAGGCTTGGATTCTATTGGCCTGAGATGATGGCTGATGCCAAAGAGTATGTGAAAAAGTGTGATCGGTGCCAGAAACATGCACCAGTGGTTAGAAAACCACCAGAGATGTTGACATCCGTTAGCTCCCCCATCCCGTTTGCTATGTGGGAGATGGACATTCTTAGGCCCTTTCCTATGGCCACTTCTCAAAGGAAGTTTCTAGTTGTAGCTATTGACTACTTCACAAAGTGGATTGAGGCCAAACCTTTGGCTAAAATCACAACCAAGCAAATCATGCAATTCTTCTAGGAGAATGTCATGTGCAGATATGGAATACCACGAATCCTTGTTACGGACAATGGTTTACAATTTAACAACAAAGAGTTCAAGGACTATTGTGATGAGAATGGGATTGAGCTTCGATTCACCTCAGTTGCCCACCCTCAAGCTAATGGTCAAGCTGAGGTTGCCAATCGAATCATCCTCGATGGACTTAAGAAAAGATTGGAACGCTCCAGAAATACTTGGGTGGATGAGTTACTACCTATACTCTGGGCATACTGAACCACATGCAAGGTTACTACTGGAGCAACTCCATTCATGTTACCCTACAGGGCTGAAGCTGTAGTACCCGTGGAAATCATGCATGTATCTCCATGAGTGGAGGCTTTTGAACCAGACACCAATGAGGAAGGGATGAGACTAGCCCTCGATCTGATCGACGAAGTAAGGGATGAAGCCCATGCTAGGAATACAGAGCATCAGAAGAAAGCTTCCTTCCACTACAACCTAAGGGTGAAAGAAAGGTTCTTCCGTCAGGGAGACTTAGTGCTCAGAAATATTGAAGCATCCGGAGTTGGACAAAAAGGAAAGCTGGCACCAAATTGGGAAGGCCCATATCGGGTAAAAAGCACGCTGGGTCGGGGATCATACAAGTTGGAGACTGTGGAAGGAAATGAGGTGCCTCGCACTTAGCACGCATCGAATCTCAAGGTCTATTATGTTTGATTATCCTATGAAGGACGTAGCTTATATCTATTAGGAAAGTAGAAATAAAGGTCGATGAAACCATTTTGGAGTTTTTTTTAAACTCTGAGTAGGAAGTAGAGTATTACTTAAGGGCTAGGCCCATTTCAAGTTTTAATGCAATTTGGTTTTTTTCCTCCTTTAGTTGTTGTTTTATGTCTATTATGTGTCAAAAGCATATTTAGAATTGCTAGCTAAAGTAAGCCAAAACACAAAAGGCAAAGCAACTAAATAGAAGGGAAAACCAGAAAATGCATAAATCAAATAAGCAAGCCCGGAGGCTATAGTTTCAAGGTTTCAAATTTAAAGAAAGCAAAACATTAAAAGTCATGCCACGCAGGGTCAAGGTAAATAAAATCAAGGTGCCTTAGTCTTGCCAGTACTCCTAGCAGGAGAATCTTTGTCAGTACTAGTACGGGTAGTCGAATCCCCAACAACTGAACCACCAGATCTAGCATGGAGAGGGGAGCGATCAGGGTTCAAGGTCCTATCAGTAGCATCCTCCCCTTCCTCCTCTTCCTCCTCATCCTCCTCCACGGGGGTGATTCTTTGAGACTCCAACAACTTGGCCAGCTCCAACGGGGCCTCAGGGCAAGGAATATCACCAATCTAGAACAGCCCGGGGTGCCTCTCAGAAACAGCATCTAGTACCCCCTTCCAGCCACTAAAGTAGTTGGCTGGATAGATAAGATCATCATGCTTATCCATAAGCCTCTGAAAGTCCTCGGAGTCCATATAATCATCAATGATATCCTCCTTGCCTTGGCGAAGCTCAGCAATGCTGCCATAGGCTTTCTCCAGCTCTTCCTCCTTCGCCTTCAACTTCTCTTCCAAGCCTGTAACTTGGGCCTTCGACTGGTCAAGATCCTTCTTGTGAGTTCCAGCCTGAGTTCGCCAAGACTTGGCATGATGCATGGCAACTTGGAAATAGGTGTTGCCCTGGAAAACAAAAAGTTAAAAATAGGCAAGAAGTAAAAATTTAAGGTAACGAGATAAAAACAAATACTTACGGTGGCAAGAGCCTGAGCACCCATTAGCTCAACCGCCTCCAAATCGCGAGAAACAACAATATCGCGATAATCAGCAGGGGTGATTGAGTGGTAGGACCAATCCTTGGAATGTTTGGTGCTTCCTACAACCGAGTCCTCTTTTCTGATGCCCTAAGCAGGTCGAAAAACAGAACTCTTAGCAGAGGAGGCAGCCCCATTGCCCTCTTCTACATCAACAGCATCATGAGGCCTTAAAAAGGCAGGCTCTGTAGGCTGTCCCCTAGGGTCCTTCGTAGCTCTCTTCCTCTTCATACGGGGAGTTTCCCCAGCCAAATGCTCTTGGAGCTCATTAATGGCTCTAGCAGCTGAAAAATCAAAGACAAAGTTAGTAACAAATGAAATGTAACATGTAAAATGAATGAAAAACTAAGTAAAAGAATGGAGGGATTTACCCTTATCAGTAACAGAAGAAAGACCCACAGACTTGAGGGAAAATTCCTCAAGAAGAGTGAAGAAGTGAGTTTCCCCTTTGTCTGCAGTAAGGGTGTTGAAAGCAGCTCTTTCGGCATCATTTAGCTCGATGTCATCCGAATTCCCATCAGTTACCTTCCCAAAGGAGCTACGACAGAGGGTGCCCCAATAACCCCCTTCCCACACAAGGTACATGAACTCCTCTTTCCATTTAGGATTACTATCAGGAATTGAAGAGGGATCGTAGATATTTGGGATCGTAGCACGAATGCTGATATATACCCAGCCAGGATAAGTGATTGCACTATTTTTAAATTGAAAAATCTTCCTAAAAAGAGGAACAGATAGTGGAAAGTTGTTTTTTAAACAAAGGACCATGAAGCAAAGAATGGCCCTCCAAGCATTTGGGACTAGCTGACAAGGGTTTATTTGAACATCCGCCAATAAGGTGGGAATGAAATCATGAAAAGGAAAACGAAGCCCAGCCATGATAGCATCCTTGTATATGCACAAGGCATGGGGCTTCCAATGAAAAGAACGATCCCCTGGTTCAGCTGGGACTAATTTTAAGGGGGAACGAACATTGAAGAGTTTGTTGAATTTTTTGATTTTCTCAGCATCAAAAAATCTTGAATGATGATTATAAGAATCTAATGCAGATACAGAGGGATATTCATCTCCTCTTTGATTAATCATGTCTATCAAGGAAGTATATTTTGAACGTATAGGAGGGAAAGAGGTACCTCGCGATGATGCACTCATCTTGCTCAACCTCCTAGCTTCTCTATCATCTGCCATTGATGCTCTTAAGATGAATGCTTGGAAGATGATCTTCAAATAAAACCCAGAAACCTCCGTGGGAGGAAGAGCTTTCGCCGGAAAAATTCTTGCCGGAAACTACTTGAAGCTAGAGAGCTCTAGAGAGAAATTTTAGTGAAATGTTTTAGTGAAGTGAGAAATGAGCTCACTCCTCTTACTCTTTTATACTCAACACAACCGGTCATTTAGCCGGTTCGAATGCCTAGCTAACAAGTTAAAGCCGGTTAAGGCCCATAGGCCCAAATGGAGGCCCAGGATCTAGAAACTTGTAGAAGCTTCTGGAATTCAAGGATTAAAAAATATATATATATATTGTTATCCCCCACGAGCTCATTCCAGTTCGTAGATTGAGGTCGTGACGCCTACGAGGAGGTCTATTATTGGTCCATACACGACCTGCAATCAGTTCATAGGGATGTCTCGTAAAACTCACGAACAGCCAAGTTATGGTAGCTTACACGACCTCAAATTACCTCGTAATAAGAGGTCGTGAGTTGTGCGACAGGCCATGAAAAGAGCTTTACACGAACTCGATCCACATCGTAAAATGAGGTCGTAGAATTCGCGACGTGCGTCATTTGACGTCCTTACACGACGAGAATTCACCTCATAAAATGAGTTCGAATCACGTACGACCTGGCTGATTAAGAAGCCATACACGACCTCGAACCAGGTCGAACATTGAGATCGCAGGCTGAACGACCTGCCTTATCTTGAGCCTTTACACGACGTGAATCCACCTTGTGGATTGAGGTCGGACATCACACGACCAGGCCATCCTGGTGACTTTGTACGACCTCGATCCTGGTCATATGGCGAGGTCGCCAGACTCACGACCTGGGCACCTCGTAACGACCTCGATCTAGGTCGAAGGTTCGCAGTAATTTCAGAAAATCGTTAAAAATGATTATGTTCCGGAAATAAAAATTCCAAAAATTCCAGAAATACGGAAAAATAATTTTATGCTCGAAGCATAATTTAATATTTTCAAATTAGTGATAATTAGCACTGTTTAGTGCCGTTTAAGCACCGTTTAGTGCCTGTTGGCACAGATTAGTGTCGATAAGCACCGTTTAGCGCCGATTAGTGCCGTTAGTGCCGTTTTGTGCCATTCAACATTGTTTAACATCGTTTAAACATCGTTTAAGGCCGGTTAGCACTGCCTAGTGCCATTTAGCACCACTTAGTGTCGTTCAACATCATCGTGAATGCATCGGTCGCTCCACGCTTTACATTAAGATGATATTATTGAAAATACTCGCGTACGAGCAATGAACCCTGACCCAAGTCTCGAACAAGGCCGTAATAACTTCAAGGAAAACCTGATCAGTTTTCCTAGAAGTTGGGGGGCAAATGATATGGGCTAAAAGTAAACCCTAAAAACACATTTAATGTGGCATTTAATAAGCCTAGATTGGTCCAAGGTTAAAGCCCCTTAATGAGGCCCAAAACCTTATTTATGATAATAAATTCGTAATTAATAAATCAGCCAGTTTCAAACTTCAAGATTGAGTCTTAAAAGGAAACTAAATCATATTAGGAGTAGCCTCCAAGGCATACACCTTCAATACTTATCTTCTTATCTCTTGGAAGGCTCTAGAATTGGGCCAACTGAATAACTTGCCCACCAAGTCTCCTATTTCAACTCTAATTCTAGGGTTTTCAACACCTATATAAGGACCTGCTCCTTCACATCTAGAACTACGTTTTTTGGCTTGATTCTTGATATATTGCAAGATACGTAGGCATCTTGTGAGGACCCGAGTTAAGTCACGAAACACTTGATCAGCCATTAAAACTCGAAGCTCTCATAAACCTTAGCATTGAATACACCCTATATTTCGTTCCACAACAATTTCATTTGAGAAAAAACATTTGGGAAAAAGATTTTTCAAGAAAATTTTCATCAAAATGTTTTTTTGAGAAATTTCTCGGAAAAAATTTCTCGAAAAAATTTTCCCGCAAAAAAAATCCAGGAAAAAAAATTCTCGGGAAAAAATTTTTTTGAAAATATTTTCCCGGAAAAAAATTTCTCATGAAAATTTTCCCAGAAAAAATTTTCGGGAAAACATTTCTCGAAAAATTTCTCGGAAAAAAAATGTCTCGTAAAAATTTTTTGGGAAAAAATTTATCAAAAAAAATTTCCCAGAAACAAATTTTCTCAAAAAAAATTTCCTGGGAAAAAAATTCTCAAAAAAAATTTCTCGAAAAAATTTCTGGAAAAAAATATCTCGAAATAAATTTCTTAATGCAAAATTTTCGAAAAATAGTTCTTCAAAAAAATTTCTCAAAGAACAATTTCTATTATTTTGAAAAATATTTTCCTAAGTTGAGAAGCGCAAGTCATTTTCCAAAAAGTTATAACTTTTGTTAAACAAATTTTACTTCCTTGGAAAATGTTTTATTTTCCTAAAAATCAAATAAACACAAGAAATTTTGGAAAACATTTTCCAAAAAATCAAACAAATACACAAAAAAAATGTTTCTGAAAGATATTTTCTTCCAAACAAACACCGGAAATCCAGAAAAAGCAAACAAACTGAGCTTCAGTGTCACCTTGAGTGATGCAAAGCATCACCAATCCCACGTGAGCTAGAAGCTCACTAAGAGCATCTCCAAGGCTTTTGAACCCTTAGACAAAAAGTCTACCTGACAGTTAAAAAGTAATCAAAATAGCCAATCTCTCGAAATATTACCTCTCCAACCGGCCTTCACCCTTGTTTATAATTATAGTCACCCACAATCTATTGGCTATATATATTGAACCACTACAGATCTGCAAGCATATCCATGTCAGCTTCTCTCTCCATACAGTTTTCAGAATTTATTTATAGCCATCTTTTCTCCCCATACAATTTTAAAAATAAATTATTTTATGAAATCAATTAGTGTTAGTATTAATATATTAAAATTTAATAATTTTTGATTTAAAATTCTAAAAACATATGACCACAATTTAAGATTATTTAGCAATAGTATTAATTTATTACAATAATTTAATTCTTATTAAAAAACTATTGTTTGAAATTATAGTATACTATTTTTAAAATATAGCCAACCATTATAACCAATCTCATTGGAGCACAACTCCTTACAGGTTCAGCAAATTTTAACCAGTCATTATTTTATAACATCTTAACCAACCCCATTTGAGATGCTCTAATGTTTTGGCCATGCTTAGTGAGAGAAAACCGTCAAAGGTTTTGCTTTGGAGAAGAGTGATCTAGGGGTGTGCATTCGGTTAACCGAAACCGAAACCGAAATTTATTTCGGTTAACCGAAACCGAATTATATGGAAAATCTCTACCGAAAACCGAACCGAAATTAATTCGATTTTTAACCGAACCGAACTTATTTTTTCGGTTTTAACCGAAAACCGAAACTCATAACCGAATTTTAATAAAAGTTGGTGAAAATTGCAAAAAAAAAAAAGGATGGAATCTAGCAGATGACTTTTAAACAATTACTAGCAGATATAAAAATTAAAAAGGATAGATGGCGTGCAAAAAGAAGCTTCAAAAACCAAAAAAAAAACACTAAAGTTGAACTCAAGATTACTCATAACAAGAAAAGGTAGTACACTACTCATAACAAGAAAAACACTTTGTCTACTACTGTACTACTGGTCTCTTGAGTTTACCAGCAGATGACTACCTTTTTTTAAAACAATTACTTTTTTTTTTTAGAAGTGAGAAGTGAAGTATAGCTGTAATTTTAGTGAGGAGTTTTATCAAACAAGTTGGCTACAATTCGATTACATCGAACGAATAAAGATACGAAACCAAGCAGCCACAACCCAACTCAATCGAAGCATAGTTGTAACACTGAGTTTCTAGAGATATTGTGTTTGGAGAGAGATTGAGAGATTAGATAAAAAGAAACAGCCGAGATACTGATAATTTAATTAATATTTTTTAAATATTATATAAAATTCGGTTTTTACTTTGGTTTTTCGGTTAACCGCGGTTAAAAACCGAATAACCGAAAACCAAAATTTCAGAAATTTTCCTACCGAAAACCGAACCGAAATTTAAAATATGGTTAACCGAACCGAAATAATTTCGGTTATTCGGTTTGGTTTTCTGTTAACCGAACCGAATGCACACCCCTAGAGTGATCCACTTTCAGCAAATTCAAAATCAGTTTTTTTGACAAGAAAAAAAAAAAGAAATCAGCTCCATTTTGAAGTCCTCATCAATTAATGGGGTGTTTGGGAGAACTTATTTTTTAGAATAAGTCAACTTATTTTAAGTTGAAAGTTAAGATTCCTAACTATCCAACTTATTTTCCAACTTATTTTTGCAATTTATTGAATATCAAACATACATTAAATACTTATATAAAAAAATTTATCAAAATTTAAAATTTTTACCCGAAAATAAGTTCATAAGTCTTTAAAATAAGCCATGCCAAACATGCCATAAGTTTTTGTTCTAGCTTGTAAGCTTCGAACTTCAGAGAATAGACTGTTGACATTCTGTTTGTAAAATTGAAAGTACTAGCCTCTGATTCGGGTAAAATAGCTTAATCATAGCTGAACTCAGCCCTAACTTGCAACTGGGTAACTGAACTGAAAAACTTGCAATTACATAACTCAATAAATTAAAACTTGCATTTAGGTAACAGTCGTTAAACTAACTAATAGAATAAAAACTGAACTTACAACTTACATAACAGAACTTATCCGTAACTTGCATTTACATTACTAGATTAATAAAAACTTGCAACTGGGGTATTGAACAAAAATAAACTTACAATTGGGCCCTGAACAAAAAATTCAGTTTTTTATTTTAAAATTTTAATTTTTTTATTTATATATAAAAACTATAAAACAAATATTTTAAATGTTAATCTTTTTTAATTTACTAGCTAATAACCCGTGCAATGCACGACTCCTTTTCTAATATCTCTAAGTATATATTCATATTCATATTCAGTTTTTTATTTTAAAATCTTAATTTTTTTTATTTAATCTTTGTTTAATTTATAAAAAAATTGAATTTTCTAATAAAATTCATATTCAATTTTTTATTTTAAAATCTTAATTTTAAATCTTAATCTTTGTTTAATTTATAAAAAATTTGAATTTCTTAAAAATTTCATATTTAGTTTTTTATTTTAAAATCTTAATTTTTTATATATAAAAACTATAAAACAAATATTTTCTTAAAATAAAAAAATGAACTGAATCTCAGTCTCTCTCCTCTCTCAATCAGTTTATTTTGGTTATTCTCAGTCTCAATTTTGTTCAGTGCCCCGTTGCAAGTTTATTTTTATTCAGTTGCTAAGTTGCAAGTTTACTTTTGTTTAGTGCCCACGTTGCAAGTTTTAATTTATTGAGTTATGTAATTGCAAGGTTTTTGAGTTCAATTACCAAGTTACAAGTTGGGGCTGAGTTCAGTTATGATTAAGCCATTTTAACCCCTATGATTCTGCTTCCAAATTTTATATACACTAGGTTCTCGTTTGTAGATATAAAGGTTGTTATAGATTTCGAAGCAAATTTCTGTTTGAAAGTAGAAGACTTTAAAGAAATACACTTTTCTAAACTTAACAAAAAAAAATCTGCTGTTACAAGGTCTACTTTATTTCACGCCGAATTTTTTTTTTTTTTATCCCCATTTACCAATTATATCCTACTAGCAGCTTATAGCCCGTGCAAAACATGGATTAATTTTAAATACTTTTTAAAATTATATGATTAAATAAAATATAGCATTATAATTTATTATGAATATAATTTAACTTTATAATTAATTAATAAAATTATTAGTAATAATAATAGTTATTTAATAAATGATATGTATTAATTAGAACTAATAATATAAAATCTTAATGTAAATTTGTTGTTGACGGGATTCGAACCTTGGATCTTTAGAAGAGTAATTTAAATATAGAATATTCTTTATTATTAGATCTAACGGTTATCATCTATTTACTAAATATCTAACGATCACTATTCTTTTAGATGGTTGAACCAAGTTTAAGCAAACAACCAAATTATACCCCTGTTTGTTTATTATATAATAGTATATATATATATATATATATATATATATAATTGGCTTAACGAGGTTTACATAGTATGTTTTGGTCATCAGGGGCATATATGTTATTTTAAAAATATTATTAATATTTCAATTTTTAAATATTATTAAATAAAAATTAAAAGTATTATTAAATTGTACAACTTATTTCAAAAATTATGAACAAAGACTAACAGACATTATTTTGGAACTTTTCAGAAAAAAATGAAATATTAATTATGTAGAGTATAATAAAGTTATTGAGTAAACACAATATAAAATTTTATAAATTTAAAAATTAGAAAAGAAAAAAAGAATTTTAAAGCAAAAAAGTATAATAATAATTAAAATATTAAAAATTATGTTGATAAAATAACTATCAGCAATTTAATGAAATTTGCAAATATTGTTTTATAAGTCTTTCAAAAAAACTAGAAAAATAAAAATTTAACATAAAAATTCATTAATAATATTTATAAAATATCCCGTGCACGGATATAAAGCTAGTTATAATAATTAAAATAGTAATATTCATAAATTGTTGGCATGCAGTTTGTACTGCGGTTTAATCCAATTATATGTTTTTGAACAAAGAAGTCTATGCTAGATCAAAACTTATGAACAGAAGATTGCTTAAAATGTGTAGTAACAACAGTATTATAAAAATCGCCGATTCAAGCGATAAATCAGCCGATAAATCGGAAAAAGGTGAGCTATCGATATTATTCACCGGAATCGGTGTACTGTACAGTTTATACAGATTGGGTCAAAAATCGGTCAAAATCGGGTCAAGGAAGGATAAGGAAAAGATTTCAGGCGGCAAGATTTCCGGCGAGATTTCCGACGAACACTTGATGTGTCACGATTTTTCAACATGTAAATCTCTACTAGAACAATTGCATATAATATGATAAGCACGAAGAGAACAAGATATAAATATATATGTGTATATTACAAAAGGATGACAATCAGAGAAGAATATTGACGGAAGAAGAAGGAAGAAGATGCACAGGAGGAAGAAGATGGCACATTTAACGAGAATCTGAACCCACTTGAACACACTTTAATTGACACAGTAGAGGTATTTGAACAATTACCTCTTTGTACTTGCCACGCATAGCACATGGCACTTCAACACACTTCAACAATTGATAAAGTAATATAAATTTGTGAATGAGGACTGAGTAACTAGTACTCCCTCCCTCTCGCTGTATGTTTTCTGTTTTGACTTTTAGCATTGTTCATTTTAAGCGGTTGACTACTAATTTACACATAATTTATAATATAAAATATAATCATGAGTGATCTTGTTGGATTCGTATTTATGAGTATTTTAATACAGTGAAGTTTTTATATTTACTACTAATACGAAATTGAAGATATTAACGATTAAAAGTGTGCGTTGGCAAACGTGTTTTTAAAAACAGGAAACATATTATGAGACGGAGGGAGTAATAATAGTGAGTAGTGGGTAACTAACAAAATAATTCAAAGATACGTCTAATTAATCTTATAAAAGGTAGTAATTTAATTATAATTGTTTTGAAACAAAAATTATTTGATTTAATATTTTAAATATATTTTTAATTTTGTATATAATAATAATAATGGTCTAATTTAATAAATATTATAAAATAAATTATTAAAAGACATCCGATTTAATTCCAATTTATTATTCCGATAAATCACCAATTTCCGATAAATCGTAAATCGGTAGCTTAACCGATTTAGTCCGATAAGCGATTTCTGTAATACTGAGTAACAAAGATAAAATCAAAATTTTCAGTTACCAGTAATCATGGGGGATTTGGCTTTGGTACCAGGAATGTCGGTGGGTCCGCACTGTTAGAGTTTGCTACGGCCCAGGATTTGGTTATTGTTAATTCTGTTTTTCCGAAGAGGGCTGAGCACCTCATCACCTTTAGTAGCGGGGGTCGCAGCACCCAAATCGATTTCATTCTTGTTCGCAGCCGGGACGTTAGAGCGTGCGTGGATTGCAAGGTGTTCAGGAGTGAGGCGTGTGCCTCTCAGCACAGGTTGTTGGCCATGGATCTTTCCATGAAGGGTCGAGTTGTGTGCAGGAAGAGAGAGTTTAGGCCAAGAATCCTTTGGAAAGACTTGAAGGGCGAGAAGGCGGCGGAATTCAGGGAGGCCTTGTTCAACGAAGGTTGTTTTGCGAGTGGGGGAGATGCTAACTTCATGTGGACCAAGATGGCTAAGGCCATCCGGAGTGTGGGCGAGAAGGTGGTGGGGGTTTCCTCAGGTAGGTGCAGGGGCCATAAGGAGTCGTGGTGGTGGAACGAGGAGGTCCAAAAGAGAGTTAAGGCTAAACTTGCGCTCTTTAAAGAGCTTTTATCAACCTGCGCAGGGCCAGAGAGGAATCTGAAGATGGAAGCATACAAGGTGGCTAGACGAGAGGCAAAAAAGGCAGTGGCGAAAGCTAAAGAGGAGGCTTATGAAGGGCTGTACAAGCGCCTAGATACCAAGGAAGGAGCGAACGCCATCTTTAAGCTAGCTAAAGCTAGGGAGAGAGGGCGGCGCGACCTGGGTTCTGTTAAGTTTGTTAAGGATGATTCAGGCCAAGTGTTATTGAATGAAGATGCTGTTAAGGAGAGGTGGAGTTCGTACTTTCATAATCTTTTCAACGAGCCTAGGAGGAGTGGTGCCGGGGTGGAGCGAGAGGTCTCTCTCTCGCCTGTGCCTTCTATCGATTCTTGTGAGCGCATCAGCAAGGAGGAAGTCAAGGGTGCCCTGCAGAAGATGGCTAAAGGGAAGGCAGCTGGCCCGGATCTTATCCCGATCGAGGTTTGGCTTTGTCTAGGTGAGGTTGGCATCCAATGGCTAGCAGATCTGTTCAATGTTCTTCTCTTGGGTGCTAAGATGCCAGCTGAATGGAGGCGTAGTGTTGTGGTCCCTTTTTTCAAGAATAAAGGCGATGCTCAGAGTTGTAGTAACTACCGGGGTATTAAATTACTCAATCATACTATGAAACTTTGGGAGAGAGTGGTGGATAGTCGGATTAGAAGAGTAGTTGAAATCTCAGAGAATCAATTTGGATTCATGCCTGGGAGATCGACGACCGAGGCTATTCATCTCGTTAGACGCCTTATGGAGAAGTTCAGGGATCGTCGCAAAGACCTCCATTTGGTGTTCATTGATCTTGAGAAGGCTTATGATAGCATACCCCGTGAAGCTATCTGGAAGAGCCTTGAGGCGAGGGGAGTGTCGTCGACGTATGTTAGGGTGATTCAAGACATGTACTCCCAAGCTAGCTCCTGCGTTCGGACCCCAGTGGGGGACTCCCGTTTCTTCCCTGTTGAGTTGGGGCTACATCAGGGATCGGCCTTAAGCCCTTTTCTTTTCGCCCTTATCCTTGATGTCATGTCGCGAGGGATTCAAGATGTTGTCCCTTGGTGCATGCTCTTTGCGGATGATATCGTGCTAGTGGCAGAATCGAGGGGGGAGGTGAACGAGAAATTGGAGCTTTGGAGATCTACTTTGGAGTCCCAAGGGTTACGTATGAGCCGTTCAAAAACCGAGTATCTCTGGTGTAACTTCAGTGGTGAGGCCAGCGAAGAAGGGGTGGAGGTTAGGATTGAAGACCAGATCGTCCCGCAGACAGACGAGTTCAAGTATTTAGGTTCGATCATCCAGAAGGAAGGTGAGATTGAAGCCGATGTCACACATCGTATCAAGGCGGGGTGGTTAAGGTGGAGGGCAGCGTCAGGGGTGATGTGCGATAAGAAAGTCCCTTTAAAGTTGAAAGGGAAATTCTATAGAGCGGCTATACGTCCTGCGATGTTATATGGTTCGGAGTGTTGGGCGGAGAAGAAGGCCCTCGTTAACAAGTTGGAAGCGGCTGAAATGAGGATGTTGCGGTGGTCTTGTGGGCGCACGATGTTGGACAGAATCCCTAATTCGGTGTTTAGGAGCGAGCTTGAAGTGGCGCCTTTTTCCGCGAAACTTAGGGAAGGTAGGTTGAGATGGTTCGGCCACGTCCGTAGGAGGCGGGTGGAAGCTCCAGTGAGGAGGGTCGAGAGTCTTGCGGTTGGTGGGGCGAGGAGGAGAGGCAGGCCGAGGAGGTCGTGGGAAGAGCAGCTCAGGCTGGATTTGAAGGCCTTAGACTTAAATGAGACCATGTTTGCAGATAGGTCTGCTTGGAGGCGGCGTATCAGAGTGGTGGACTCTCTCCTAGGGTGCGGTTCGGTTGTCGAGAGCCTCAGAATTGGGTTGTCTCGGTTAGCGATTTTGTAGTAGTTCGGCTTTAACGTTCTCACTTTGCGTTTTTAGTGTCTTCTGTTTTCTGATTTTGCAGTTACAGGGATCATGGCTCGGTGCTGTCTCTGTGCAGGACCTTCGTGTGGTTGGAGCGCTTCAAGTTATGAGTATCATCAATCCCCGCAGAAAGGTATGCCCCATGTGGAGAACGCCATGGGCCCAGGTATGGCATTGATCATTTCCGGAGCAGTTGGTCTCCGTTGTATTTTTCACACTCTTTGTTTGTCGTGCACTTAGCCGAGGGTCTTCACGGAAACAGCCTCCCCACTCTGAAAGTGGGGGTATGGTCTGCGTACATCCTACCCTCCCCAGACCCTGCTCTGAGCGGGATATACTGGGTATGTTTGGTTTGGTTTGGTTTTTAGTAATCTCTGCATGAGCAATTACCGTCTTCAAAATGGTGGAACTACATGGGTCTTGATTCGAAAAACCGAATCGAAATTCATGAAATCAAATACGATTTTATATCCGAATTAAAAAATTTGATAATGATCCGAAAACCAATTTGATCTGATCTAAAAAATACCGGAATCAAAAATTTAAGAAAATAATCCGAAAATCCGATTATGACCTGAAATTTATCAAAACTGAATAAAAAATTATGTGAACCGAATATGACTCGAATACTGGATATGATATAAATCCGACTTAAAAAAATGATAAATTAAGTAGTTATTATAATTTAACGGTTTATAACGATTAGCCTATATGCATTAACGCACATTTTATTAAATAATTTACCTATAGGCAAAATGCATATTTAACACAATTTTATGTCAAATATATCATAATTAAACAGATTTTTTTTGAAGAAGTACATAATTTTATATTAGAAATATTATATTAAACAAAAAGGCATTTTTTTTAAATCTCTTAAATTAAAATAACGAATGAATGAGTAATGATCCAAATCTGAACCGAATATCATCTTATCTTAATCTGAATTGCATCCAATATTAATCCAAATTAAACACGAACCAAACCAAATTAGATCTGATCCAATCCGAACTATTTAAATATATCAAACCTAAAAATTTATCAAATCCAAGATTATTCGATCTGAAACCGATCTGAATATTCGAATTACCATATCTAAGTGGAACAAATTCCTATCTCTAACTATAATCCTTCGTTCATAAATTCTGGATATTAACACGGTGTATGCGTGAAAATCGTTACACATTTTAAGTTTCTTACTATTTTTGTAAGAGATCCTTTTCATGTATCAACTCAAATGTAATTGTCAACTTCTGACGTCTACTTTATCTCTCCATTTTCTCCTCTTTATTGACATCAAGCAACACTTGACACGTGTCTGCAAAATATCCTTAAATTTTAACTGCCACTCCATTTGGTGTATCATATCGTTGACACCATTACTGTTAGAAATGAAACCCGTTCTCTGGACGCAATGCATGATATAGATAAAGAGGGTGTTTGTGGGAATTTATTTTTCATAATAAGTTAATTTATTTTAAAATAAAGTTGAGATTACTAATTTTTCTCTGAACAAGTTAATTTTATTTTGTAATTTATAAAATTTTAAACATATATTAAATACTTGTATAAATTTTTTTTATCAAAACATGAAATTTTTACCCGAAAATAAGTGTATAAGGACTTATTTTAAGGTGCTGCCAAACAGGCCCAAAGTCAGCAGCAAAATAACATGAAAACAAATTTTGAATAAAATACTTTTACTTTGAAAACAAGTCTTTGAAAAAATATAAAATACTTTGAATGATGCAATGGATATCTTGATCTTAGACCGAAAAAGAAATTTTGCTACAAATCAAATTATTAAAAAGTAAAATACCAGAGATTCTCAAGAATAGTCCATTTGTTCCATAACAAGAAATTGCTGAGAACAATTCCAAGGTCGTATGTTGCCAAAGATCCATCAAAATGGACAGAGATTGAAAGAGAGAAGGTTGCTCTTGACAGCCATCTCATGCTCATCATCATTGACTCTATGGAGCTTTCCATGTTTACTAATATTGCTTCTTGCACTTTTGCAAAAGAGGTGTGGGATCACATAGAGATTCTTTGTGAGGGAACTGAAGAGGTAATAGAGAATAGAAGACATATATTGGTCCCTCAGTATGAGGCTTTCATGGCTTAGCCAAAGGAGAGCATCACTAAGATGTTTGAGAGATTTCATGGAATGCTGAATTCTTCAGAATCTAGTTAAGTGAAATTATCTATTAAATTTTTGCAGCAGTAAACACTTACTTTATCTAAATGCTCAATATTTTTTAAGTAAGTGTTGGCTGAAATATGATTTATAAACTAGCATAATAACCCGTGCGAGGCACGGGTCAATTTCTAGATATTTTTTGTTTAACACGCAATAATAACATTCTTAATTATTTGTTTATTAAGAATATGTATGTTGTGGAATAAAAACTAGGTTACGATTTGTAATTAATGCTAGGGTGGTTGAGCTTCGAGCTTTAATGGCTGTTTCTGCGTTCGAGACTTTAATCGGTCCTCACAGAGTGCCTACGTATCTCGTATTGAGAATCAAGCCAACGTAGTTCTGAAGGTGAAGGAGCAGGTCCTTATATAGGCTGAGAAGCCTTAGAATTATGGTAGGAATAGGAGACTTGGTAGACAAGTCTTTGGGGAAGGTTCTAGATCTATTCCTTGTAGGAATCAGTTTCCATATTGAATTGGATGCCTTGGTGGCTAAGTCAGGCAAGAGGCATATTCTTGTTTGACTCTGATTTGCTGAGCTGTTTTATTACCCCTAATATTAATTACGAAATTAATATTATAATTAGGGTTTGGGCCCATCTGGTGGGCCCCACGTTTGGACCATTCTAGGCTTAATTAATGCCACATTAAATGTATCTTTAGGGCTTACTTTTAGCCCATATCATTTGCCCCCCAACTTCTAGGAAAACTGATCAGGTTTTCCTTGAAGTTTTAACGGCCTTTTTCGAGACTTGGGTCAGGGTTCATCTTTGTACACTAGTGTTTCACGAGTATTGTCTTTATGTAAAGCGTGGAGCGACCGACACGTTCACGACAATGTTAATTCGATGCTAATCGGCACTAATCAGCCTTAACGATGCTTAAACAATGTTTAAACGACGTTAAACGGCATAAAACGGCACTAAACGGCGCTAAACGGCCTTAAACAATGTTTAAACAGTGTTAAACAATGTTGAAAGGATAAAATGGCACTCACGGTGCTAAACGACACTACTCGGTGCTAATCGGCACTAAACGGTGCTTAAACGACACTAATCGGTGCTAATCGGCACTAAACGACACTAAACGGTGCTAAACAGCCTTAAACGACGTTTAAACAATGTTAAACGACGCTAAACAGCGGTAAACGGTGCTAAACGGCACTAAACGACACTAAACGGTGCTAAACAGCCTTAAAAGATGTTTAAACAATGTTAAACGACGCTAAACGGCGATAAACGGTGCTAAACGGAGGAGATTCGGGACAATTGTAACCTCTTCCGGGCAGCAAGTCAGCCGACAAGGGTCCTGGTCAGCTGCCAGGTGCTCCTGGTCGGTGCCAGGAGATCCTGGTCGGCTGCTAGGAGATCCTGGTCGGCTGCCAGGAGATCCTGGTCGGCCAGACCCCCCTTGTGGCACCTGGTCGGCTGCCAGGAGATCCTGGTTGCCTGCCGGGTGCTTCTGGTTGCCTGTCAGGTGCTTCTTGATCGTCTGACATGTGCTTCTTGATCGCCGGCAGATTGACGGGAGATCCAGGTTGACTTTAATGATGTCACACGATGCTTAAACGACGTTTCAATGTTTGTGTAAACGACGTTAAATGGCATAAAACGGCACTAAATGGTGCTAATTCGAAGGTCGATGTTTGTCACGGAAAGTGAGAAACCTTCAACAGAACCATCAAACGATCCAACCAAACGATGGGGGGTGCCAAGATGGGTATCGGGAAGTCAGCTGGAGCCTCTCCGTGGCTCCTGGTCGGCTTCCAGGTGCTCCTGGTCGGCTGTCAGGAGATCCTGGTCGGCTGCCAGGAGATCCTGGTCGGCCAGACCCTCTCTGGCACCTGGTCGGCTGCCATGAGATCCTGGTTGCCTGCCAGGTGCTTCTGGTTGCCTGCCAGGTGCTTCTTGATCGCCCGACAGGTGCTCCAAGTTGCCTGGAAGTGTTTAAACGACGTTTCAATCTATGTTAAACGACGTTGAATGGCATTTGATGGCACTATACGGTGCTAATCGATGCTTGAACGATGTGTAGTTGGAGGTCGATGTTCGTTTCAGAAAGTAAGAAATCTTCAACAAAACCATCAAACGATCCGACCAACTGACGGGAGGTGCCAGGAGGTCGGCTGCCAGGTGATCCTGGTCGGCCAGACCCTCTCCATGGCACCTGGTCGGCTGCCAGGAGATCCTGGTCGGCCAGAGCTTCTTCATGGCACCTGGTCGGCTGCCAGGAGATCCTGGTTGCCTGCCAGGTGCTTCTGGTTGCCTGCCAGGTGCTTCTTGATCGCCCGACAGGTGCTCCATGGTTGCTTTGTCGTGCCTCTCGGAGCTTTTCGCAATGCCTGGAGTCTCGTTCTTGAATCACGTCCTTGACATTTGGATGTTGTATACCTCCTTTCAGAGCATAATCAGTCTCTTTATTAGCAAAGACTAATTGATAGTGTTTTATCTTCCTTAAACGTAATTAGCTCCTTAAGCTCAGATGAGTGCCTTGGCACAGCTTATTACTATATTTTCACGTAAATCCTTCTTTTCTTTCCCGGAATCATACATACCGGTATAATTATTGCCGGATATAGCAGATGAACTCCATTTTTTTTGTATATGAACGATAGATGACCTGCAAACACGAACCAGGCTGTGTTTCAACCTGATATAGGAGGTCATCCATCTTCTATAAAAGAGTGGGAGGAGCCTTCATTTTCATTCACTTCACTTCTTCTTACTTCTAAAATTCTCTCTAAAGCTCTCAAGCTCTAAAGCTCTCAAGTTCTAGCTTCAAGTTCGAGCCCAAGATGGCAGATGGCGATCGCGCTCCAGCTTCGTCATTCTCTATGTCCGAGGCGATGGCCAAGAGAACTTTGGCCAAAACATTGCGAGGTAATCTTCGACTGAATCCCCCTAAATATATTGATCGTCGATTTGATTCTTTAATTGACTTGTTGAGTACCATGAGGGATGCATTTCCCAACAACTCCGAATTAGCTACGTATCATAGTCCGTGCAAGTTCGACAAGGAAGATGTCGAAAAGATTAAGGAGTTATATGGCTTCCCGGACGCGATCAAGGTTCGCCTTCCTGGCTTAGGTAATAGAACCTGTAATTGGCACCCAGAGAGGTTATGTGTCTACAAGGGCGCCCTTGAAGCAGGCCTGAGATTCCCGGTAGATCAGTTCATCATAAGGCTCCTAGCAGAGCTTCAGGTTCACCCCTGCCAATTGTATCCCAATGCATGGCGGGCGATCATCATCTTCATGCTGAGATGCCGGGATCTAGGTATCGAAGCAACTACTACGATGTTCCGAAGTATATTCGCCACCAAGAATTCTTCTGAGATTCAGAAGGGATGGGTCACTATTCAGCATAGAACCAATGTTCCACATATTGTGAATGCCTATTCATTCCTAGATTCCCATCACTACTGGGACAGAGAGTTCGTGATTCTGGTATGGCGTGGTGGCGACTGGGGCCAATTCTTTATGTCTAATTTTGGGGAAGTGCATGATGCTACGCACTTTGTATGTGATCTTGACGAGAATGAGCTTCTTGATCGTGATAGATTACTTGCTGACGACGGCCGTACTCACTACAAAGTTTTCTTAACCGAGAAGAGACTTGTAGAAGCTGGCCTTAGCTTACTTTCTGCTGAGGGTAATTTTTTTATCTACATATTATGAACTCTGCTTGTTCTTATTCCAATATCTTTTCTGTTGTCATTTCAGTTGCTGAGGAGATAGACAGTCGGCCCGAGAACCAGCCGAAAGTTACTAGAAGGATGATCAAGAAAGCCGAGGCGGCTTGCGTTCAACCTGGGCCGAAGATCCCTCAGTTCCTGTCGGGATGCTCTTCAAAGAGATCGCGGAATGCTGACGGGAGAGTCAAGACACCCTTCATCCCTGGTTGGGGGATTTGTGAGCAAGATTCTGTCTTGGGATGCCCAGAGTCAGCCTTGGATTGGTCCAAGTTCAGCATCACTCCCCCCGACCTTTTGACAGTAACTGCCGGGGACAAATTTGATGAAGCGGAGAAACTCAGAGCTCAAGCCCTATATCAGGTTTCCAAACTTTCATCCTAGACATAGTGTTTTCACGTAACTTGTGATTATAATTGTCTCATTGATTCTTTGTTCCAGGCTAGCACTCGGCTAGGTCGTGCATACCGAGATGAGAATGTGGCCTTGAAGAAGGAGAAAGCAACTCTTGATGAGAAATACCAAGACTTGGAGTCCAGGGCCATCCGGGTTGAAGCTGATGCTCATTCTCTCCAGAGACAGTATGACTCCTTGTATAACAAAAGGGCAGCAGACTACAAGCTAGTGGTGAAAGCTTACCAGGAGTCTGAGGATTTCTTTCAGCTTATAGATAAGCATGATGATGAAGTACGCCCGGGTATCATGTCTGTTGGCTGGGATCGAGCCATCAATGCTGTGAGTAAGAGGCACCCTACTGTGGTTTTCCCGAGGGACTTTCCAAGTCCTTACTGTCAAGTGGCTTCGGGCGCCGGGGCCAACCCAGTAGCTCAGGCTTCGAGCTCCGGCTCTAGGGGAAGTCATCGCCGTTCCGGCTCCGGTTCGAGGGGTGTCCGAGCAACTATGGATGGCTCAGTTTCCTCGGATCCTCGAGGGAAACGGCCTATGACCGTGCAGAAGGGGAGAGTAGTTCGCCAAGCAGTCCCCTCAAACAGGGTAGTTGAAGATAGCTCATCTTCCGAGGAGGAAGAGGTTGAGGCGATGGAAGTGACAGCTCCACCAGTGGCGGTAGCCGAACCGGGTAAGGGCCATGCTGAGGAAAGCTCTGAGGAAGAGATTGACGAGGAGGAGAGTAGCGAGGAAGAGACTAATGAGGAGGAGAACGGCGAGGAGGATTCCTCGGATGAGTAGCTGGGATCGCTTCGGGCCTTGCATGGCCTAGCTTAGCCGTATGTGGCTTTTATTTCTAGTCTTTCAATCACGGTCCTTCGTGATTAAACTTTTATTTGGCTTAAATGATGTAACCCTAACTGTTGGCCCTTCGGGGTCTTTATTTATGCACTTGTTTGTTTTATTCGTATGTTCATTTACTTTCGGCACTTGGTCTTCCTAGACTCACACTCAACAGGTGCTTGGTACATAAACAAAACATAGAATCATAAAATGGAAAACAAGTTTGCATTAATAACTCAAAAAGGGTTCAACCCTTACACAGCTCATTATTGTCTTACTCGGGGCATCAAACCCTGGGATGGTTTCATCGAACCTTATTTCTACTTCTCCTACTAGATAAATAAAAAACTACATCCTCGCAGAGGCAGCTTAAACATAATAAATCTTGAGGTTCAAGGCATGCCAAGTACGGGGCACCTCAACCCCGTCCAAGGTCTCCAACTTATATGATCCTCGTCCCAACGTCTTCCTAACTCGATACGGCCCTTCCCAGTTTGGGGCTAGTTTTCCTTTCTGGCCAACACCAGAAGCCTCGATCTTCCTCAGAACCAAATCACCTTGCTGAAAGAACCTCTCCTTAACCCTGTGGTTGTAATAGAAGGATGCTTTCTTTTGATGCTCCGCATTTCTGGCGTTTGCCTCGTCCCTGACTTCATCAATCAGATCTAGGGCGAGCCTCATACCTTCTTCATTTGTCTCAGGTTCAAATGCCTCCACTCGAGGTGATGCATGCATGATCTCCAGTGGCACAACTGCCTCAGCTCCATAAGCTAGCAGAAACGGGGTTGCTCATGTGGACACCTTGCAAGTAGTGCGATAAGCCCAGAGTATAGGCAGTAACTCGTCCACCCAAGTGCTCCTTGAGCGTTCAAGCCTTTTCTTAAGTCCATCAAGGATGATCCGGTTGGCCACCTCGGCCTGTCCATTTTCTTGCGGATGTGCTACTGAGGTAAAACGAAGCTCAATAGCATTCTCCTCACAGTACTTCTTAAATTCTTCATTATTGAACTGTGTCCCATTATCCGTCACAAGGATTCGTGGGATGCCATATCTGCAGATTATGTTCTCCCAAAAGAACTGGGAAACTTGCTTGGTGGTTATTTTGGCTAAAGGCTTAGCCTCAATCCACTTGGTGAAGTAGTCAATGGCGACAATCAAAAAATTCCTCTGTGCTGATGCCATAGGGAAAGGACAAAGAATGTCCATCCCCCACATTTCAAACGGAATGGGGGAATTGACTGATGTTAACATCTCAGGCGGCTGCCTGACAATCGGAGCATGCTTCTGGCACCTGTCACACCTCTTGACATAATCCTGTGCATCGGCCAGCATCTCTGGCCAATAAAATCCCAAACGAGTTATTTTGTGAGCCAGGGCCCTGCCCCCCAGGTGCTGCCCACAGATCCCTTCATGAACTTCTTCCAAAACTTCCCTTGCCTCTTGGGGCCTCAAGCACTTCAAGTACGGGATGACAAATGATCTCTTGTACAGAATGCCCTCAATCAAAGTGTATCTCAATGCTCTTACTGAAAGTTTTCGTGCCTCCAAGGCATTGTCTGGGAGCCACCCGGTCTCAAGGTGTGCCTTGATAGGATCTATCCAAGAGCTTCCCACATCAATTGGTGCCACTAATTTCGAGTCGATAGTCGGGGCCTTCAAGACCTGGAAGTAAACACTCCCTGCATAGTTTTCTATCTCGGAAGAAGCGAACTTAGATAGGGCATCGGCCTTAACGTTCTCTTCTCTCGGGATGTGTTCTACATGACACACATCAAACTGAGTCATGACGGCTTTCACAACTCGCAGATACTTTGCCATAGTTTCATCCTTGGCCTCAAATTCACCATTTACTTGAGAGACTACTAATCTTGAATCTTCACAAACTTTAAGATTCTTGACTCTCATGATTCTGGCCAAGCCTAAACCAGCTATCAAGGCCTTATACTCAGCTTCATTGTTGGTTGTCCGGAAATCCAACTTCAAAGCATATTCGACTGTGAACCCATCGGGGGTTTGCAATACTAAGCCTGCGCCACTAGATTTTCTTTTTGATGCTCCATCAAAATAAAGCACCCAATATTCCTTCTGATTAGGTTCAAGTTCTCCATCTTTATCTTGCTTCTCAGGGGTTGTTATCATCTCCTGCCCCCCGACTTCTTGGTTGCTAATGATGCATTAAACCACGAAGTCAGCCAATGCCTGAGCCTTAATGGCTGTTCGAGGCTTATACGTGATGTCAAATTCTCAAAGTTCAATCGCCCACTTGATTAGCCTTCCACTAGCCTTCGGGCTATGCAAAATGTTTCTCAACTGTTGGTCCGTCAGGACTTCAATCTTATGTGCCTGGAAGTACGGGCGTAACTTCTTCGAGGCTGTTATCAATGCCAAGGCGAACTTCTCAATGGGAGAGTAATTCAGCTCAGCCCCTTGTAACACCTTGCTCACATAGTAGATAGGTTTCTGGACTTTCTTCTCTTCTCGAATGAGAACGGCGCTCAACGCTTGCTCAGATACCGCCAAGTATAAATAATGAGTCTCCCCGGGACTAGGTTTGGCCAGCAACGGGGCTTCAACCATGTACTTCTTCAGTTGTTCAAAGGCCTCTTGGCTCTCAGGGGTCCACTCAAAATTTTTCACCTTCTTCAATGCTTGAAAGAAAGGCAAGCATTTGTCACCAGACTTGGAGATGAATCTTCCTAAAGCCGCTACCCGGCCTGTCAACTTCTGCACATCTCTTATAGAGCGTGGTGGCTCCATGTCTAAGATCGCCTTGATCTTGTCAGGGTTGGCCTCTATGCCTCGCTTTGAAACCATCAGACCCAAAAATTTGCCTGATCCAACGCCAAAGGCACACTTGGCTGGATTCAACATCATTTTGTGGTGCCTCAGCACTTCGAATGCCTCTCTGAGGTGCTTAATGTGGTCTGCCTTGAACAGGCTCTTGACTAGCATGTCATCAACATAGACCTCCATGGTTTTTCCAATCAGATGGGCGAATATCTTATTCACCAGTCGTTGGTAAGTAGCTCCTGCATTTTTTAGACCGAAAGCCATAACAAGATAGCAGAAAACACCGAAGTCAGTTATGAAAGATACCTTAGGGACGTCATCCTTGTGCATGCCGCTGAAACCATCCATGAAGCTCAGCATCTCATGTCCAGCTGTGGCATCTATCAACATGTCTATCCTTGGTAAAGGGAAGCAATCCTTAGGGCATGTGTCATTCAAGTCGGTGAAGTCTATACACATCCTCCACTTACCGTTGGCTTTCTTGACCATCACAAGGTTAGCCAACCATTCTGGAAACTGAATCTCTTCAATAAACCCAGCTTCTAAGAGCTTTTCCACTTCTTGCTTTATGGCCTCTTGCCTTTCAGGTGCAAAGTTCCTCTTCTTCTGCTGTATTATCTTCCGATTAGGATCGACATTCAATCTGTGAGTTATGAGTTGGGGATCAATCCCTGGCATATCAGCTGCTGTCCAAGCAAACACATCGCTATTTTCTTACAAGAATGCTATCAACTTGCCCTTTAGAGGTTCCTTCAAAGAGGCTCCTATATAAGTCACCTTCTCAGGGTCACCTAGCTCCAGAGGAATAAGTATTAAGTCCTCTGTTGGCTTTCCTCGGTGTTCATCATCACCACGGACATCCATTTCTTCGATCGGAAGTACCTGCCCCCCGATTCCATCAGCCCTTAACGCGGATACGTAACAACTTCTTGCCATCTTCTGATCACCCTTTTGTTCTCCAACACCATTTCTGGTTGGAAACTTAATCTTCATATGATATGTGGAGGCCACAGCCTTGAATGCATGAAGTCCAGTCCTTCCTAGGATTGCGTTATAAGTCGAGGATGCCTTGATCACAAGGAAATTCAGCATCTGAGTAGCTTCCTTAGGTTCCTGTCCAATAGTCATGGGCAATTGAATAGTACCTTCGACCTTGGACTCAACTCCATTAAATCCGTAGATTGGCATGTTGGTGGGGGTCAACTGAGAATCGGTGTACCCCATTTTCACAAACGCATCGTGAAACAAGATATCAACAGAAGCTCCATTGTCTATCAAGACTCGTTTCACCTCCGAGTTTCCAATCACAGGAGTTATGACCAACGGGTCGTCATGGGGAAACTTTACCCCTTCGAGATCTGAATCATCAAACCCAATAACTATTTCAGTCCTAGCACGTTTTGGAGCGTCTCCTATGATATGCATTACTTCTCTGGCATACGCTTTTGGAGAGTTTCGAGTCGTGCCGGCCGCTGTCGGGCCTCCCCAAATCATATTAACAACTGGCCCTCGGGGCTGTGGGTTACGATCACGTCACGATCGTTATCTTTTCTGTCATTGTCTCTCCTGTCATAGTCCCTTCTTTGGGTTCCACGATCATCATTCTTCGTGAACCTGCTTAGCTTTCCTTTTCGGATCAAGAACTCAATCTCATCTTTCAACTGTCTACAATCATCTGTATCATGACCCATATCACGGTGGTACCTACAGTACTGATCCTTGTTTCTTTTCGTGGGATCACCCCTAAGTGGCTTCGGCCATCGGAAGTCTTTATCCTTCTCAATATCTAGCAAGATCTGACTCCTAGGAGCGTTCAGCCTTGCATAATCAGAAAACCTCGGTCCCAAACCCTTCTTTGGTGGTGACTAGGAATCCTTGCTAGTCCGGGGATACTTGTCCCTAGCATCATACTATTGCTCCTGCTTTCGTTTCTTCGAATCATTAGAACCCTTGCCATTGCCTCCTGTGGTTTCCTTCTTCATGCTGTCCTCAGCCTTGATATATTTGTCGGCCCTCCGTTGAAGCTCGGCCATATTTTCAGGAGGATGTTTTGCCAAAGACCTTTTAAAGAAGAGATCAGTGGTTCCGTGTTCCAGGGCTACCATGGCCACCTTATTTTCCAGATCAGTGATATTCAGCGTCTCCTTGGTGAACCGCTTGAGGTAATCCCTCAGATTCTCGATCTTCCCGTGCACCACATACATAAGGGATGCAGAACTTTTTTCATGAACTCTCCCACTAATGAACTGGCTGACAAAGGCGGCACTCAGCTCTTTGAATGAGCCAATTGAGTTTGCAGGTAAGCGGCTATACCACCTTTGAGCCATGCCAGACAGGGTTTGAGGGAACGCCCTACACTTTAAGGCGTCGCTCGCAGGCTGCAACAGCAGTGCATTTGAGAATGTCCTAACATGGTTTGCGGGATCGCCCGTTCCATCATAGGCCTTAATCGTCGGCATCTTGAACTTCCTTGAGATGCGAGCATTCATTACCTCTTCAGTGAACGGAGGTGTAGGATCATCAGGATCCCCAAGGGGCATCAGGTCCCTAGGGTTACTTTTGGGGGTCTCCACCCTTGTCGATTTTTCAGTTGGGGCTTCGGCCCTTCGTTGTCTCCTTGAGGGCCTCTCCAGATTTATAATGGGAATCCTCCCTGTAACTGGAGGAGGTTGAATCAGACTTCGCCTTGCTTGCTCTCTAGCAATATCATCCTTCAACCTTTGGATCTCAGCTTCATGAGCCTTAATCCTTTTCTCAGCCGTTTGTGGAGGTTCATCATGGATTCTTTGGGACCTCCTTCGAGGTTCTTTACTAGCACGTCGCCTCCTCGGGGCTTCATCACGATCATCGTTGTCATCCTCAGACGTTGAATCATCAGTATAGGGACCAGAGTAATCATCGTACTCTCGATCTCGGATCTGTAAGGCATGACCGCTCGGTCCAGGTTCCCTGTGTTGAGGGGGATAGTTAGGCAGCCCATACATCGGGTTGGTATTCAAAGGGAGATCCGTTGTGTGGATCTGTACCCACCGAGGCAGCGTACGACCAGCGCTATCAAGAGGAGAAACCACCATCTGAAGAGGGTTAGCTTCTTGGCTTTGAGGGATAGTCACGGGTAAAGTTCCCTCAACATGGGGAATCGTCTCTGAGGGTTGAAAGGTTAGAGGTTGAATGACCGTCCCTGTTGGTGGGGGTAATTGTCCTTCTTCAGCGGTGATGAGCGGATCAGAGATGGTAGGTGGAGCAGAGCTAAGGGGTATGGCCTCAGTCGATGTTGTTCTTCGTGTTTGAACCATGGTTGATGTTTTCTTCCCACAGACGGCGCCAAATGTTGTGGAATAAAAACTAGGTTACGATTTGTAATTAATGCTAGGGTGGTTGAGCTTCGAGCTTTAATGGCTGTTTCTGCGTTCGAGACTTTAATTGGTCCTCACAGAGTGCCTACGTATCTCGTATTGAGAATCAAGCCAACGTAGTTCTGAAGGTGAAGGAGCAGGTCCTTATATAGGCTGAGAAGCCTTAGAATTATGGTAGGAATAGGAGACTTGGTAGACAAGTCTTTGGGGAAGGTTCTAGATCTATTCCTTGTAGGAATCAGTTTCCATATTGAATTGGTTGCCTTGGTGGCTAAGTCAGGCAAGAGGCACATTCTTGTTTGACTCTGATTTGCTGAGCTGTTTTATTACCCCTAATATTAATTATGAAATTAATATTATAATTAGGGTTTGGGCCCATCTGGTGGGCCCTACGTTTGGACCATTCTAGGCTTAATTAATGCCACATTAAATGTGTCTTTAGGGCTTACTTTTAGCCCATATCAATGTATATTGTTTTAGATATATAGAATATAAGTTGATTAAGTATCAATAATTATGATTTTTACGTAAGACATTACTAATTTGTGATATGTTGGTAATTTAGCTCATAAAACGAATGATACATTTTCTTGCTTGTGACATGTAATCTGCATGTATTGAATGAGTTCAAATTAGGTAGTTAGTGATAAATATTGAGTCACTACGTGTCGTCGAGTGATATGTCCCCCCAATCCTGAATCCATCCCGATCTAGAAATAAAAATTATTTTGCTAACTAATCCCTGTCTCATATGGGATACAGGGATCTCGTGGGAAATGGAGAATTCATATTTTTTCTTAAATTGAAATTTTATGTATTTTAGAACCTATGCGAGTAACGAGCTATTTTCGAGTATCAAACTTAATTATTTGTACTAATATCGTTTGAGCATTATTTTGATCATGATCGAGTTTCATATATTAATTCAATAACATTGTATGTAATCTATAACCTATATATTTTTAACATAGGTTATATTTGAAATTAATAGATTTATATGCGATTGTCAAATTGCATTGATCGATTAAAAATCTTTTTAATTAATAATAAATAGATTAATTTTTATTCTAAATTTGCATTAAATATTAAATCAAGACAATAAAAGACCATTTTAAAAAATATTCAGCATTATTAAAATTGACATAAGCTAATATTTTAAACTGTGATATTAATTCAAACTTTTTATAAAACTATGAAATGTGATAAATGAGTTGATTAGGTTTAATTGCAACAATCATGGTCAAATTCGAAGTATTTTTTAAAATCTTGTCGAGTTCTTGACCTAAAAACCCACCACATACTAAGATTGTAATTTTGATATGCATTATATTAACTTACTCTTATAGAGGCGTCAAATACACTAATTCGTATCGATGTGGAATGTTACAACCCCTTGGAAATGACGATGCAATTCCCACCGGATAAGGCTAATATCATATTTATAAAATGATGAAATTTTGAGTACTTTTAGAATATCAAATCATTCTCCGATTTTGAATCTGAAATATGTCGAACTACATGGGTTCAATGACTTGCATTTAAATGTTCTGATTATTACGCGTTCATTAACCATTTTTCGAAATAATATGCATTTAATTGTAATTAAATTTTTTAAATATGTAATATATATATATATATATTGTAAATACTTACTATTAATATTATTTTATTGAACTGAATGATTTTGGAAATGTATAAGTTGACTACATATTATAAATCACTATTTTATACTATAAAATAATGATACAAATTTGTAAATGTAACAAGAAAAAAATGATTTAAAAAATTTAGTAGTCATAATACTAAATATTCTTAATTCACGAACATACACGAACACATAGTATGTGTATGATTCATTACAAATATGATTGAGTGGTGTAGTGGTAGGATCGTGTGCAAATCAATGGTAAGACTTGAGTTCGATTCTCACCTACAACATTTTTTAAAAAATGAAAATATAAGGGCAATTTAGACAATTCAAATAGAATAAAATGTGTCACTATTTAAGTTGATCAAAATGTTCACTAACTTAAGCCCCTTGTTGGGCTATTATATATATAATAGATAGATATTTCAAGTCTGTTGCATATGTTGAATAATCATATTTTGTCAACATGAAATTTCTAAGAAATTTTGAGAAAATCACTATTTAATTTGTTAGAATATTCTTCATTGAATATTTCTGGTGAATTTTCAAAGATAGTGAAAATTGAGTTTTATGAGTGAAAGAATATTTCGATAAGTCAGAATTCTCTAATGATTCATTTTATTTCCATGCTTGAAATCTCCAACAAGTCTCTTTAGAGTACCCTTGAGTTCTCAAATAGAGTCTTTTGGAGATATCGAACAAGGACATACTTGACTTCTCGAATATGGTATTTGAGTTTTCTAATGACTTAGTTCTCGAATATTGTATCTTGAGTTCTCGAATCATTTTAAAAGGCTGAATTCTCGCTGAATTTCAACTAATTTTGGATTTTTATCTAAAATTTTAATTCACTCATAAAACATATTTTATTCAATTTAGAATTGGATAAAATTGCCAGTTGTGAGTTACTACCTGCTTGAGTTATCGAATTAGCCATTCTTGACTTATCGAATAGTTGTTTTTCACTTATCGAATGCCTGACTTGTCGATACAAAACATATATCTAATCGACAATTCAAGTATCTCATACTTATACAATTCCACAACTATTCTATTCATTTCATTCGATTTCTCAAGCATCTAAATCTCTGAAAACCCTAATTGCAAAAAGCTAAATTTCTTCTTTAACCTTCAGTTTCTCTTCTCTTTCTTATTCTGTAACAATGGCAAACACTCGATACAACCTTCCTCAAACGACCAGTTACATTGCAATTGCTAGTGATGTAGAGGCGTCTAAATTTCATTACAAATGTTTTATTCGTATGATGTCTGAATCATACATCAAAGGGGCTCTATTTTCCAACCCAACTCTGTTTCTAGACATCCTAGAACAGTTTTGGGGTTCTACTGTTGCTGAAACCATTGCTCTTGAAAATGGTGGCCTCACATACACCATTCACTGCAAGATTCAAGATAAAGACATCTCTATATCTTCTGAGGACATGAGCAAGGCACTGGGACTCCACCAGAATGCATATGACCATTGGTATCTGATGAGAAGTTGATAGAATTCCTTGAGTTAATCAGATATTCTGACACAATTAAGGTGGGGAATCTGAATAGGAAGTTTATGTGGAAGGAGTGGAGCAATGTGTTTGGAACACTCCTACAAGTGTTCACCTGCTGAAAATCAAGCTTTGATCAACTGAGTGCTCCAGTTCAACAAATTGGATATTCTCTAGCCTATGGAACCAAGGTGGACGTTGGAAATTTGATAATGCAAGAGCTCTGTGGAAGGCTTGGTAAGAACAAAACTAAGCTAGGTAATGATATTTTCTTGCCTAGATTTATTCAATCAGCACTTAATTATATAGATGATAAATTGATTGAATTGCCTGGTCAAGATATAAATAGAATAGGCTATTCTAAGTCCATGTCCAAAGTCATTTTTGGAAATTTGGACTCTAGAAATGATATGGATGTAAGACTTGTGATTACTCCTCACTTGCAGGAAATTTTCAAGTCTTACCCACTCACACAGCCAATATATGGTTCTAAATCTGAGTTAGCAAGGGCCAAGCTAGAAGCACAAATAGCTAACCTAGGTCCTGCTATTCAACCCCCTCAGCCAAACACAACTTTAAACACACTACCAACTGCATCATCCTCTTAAAAGGGTGATTCTAATAAAATTGATAAGAAGAGAAAACAAGTTGTCACCGAACCTCTAGAAATACTGTCTGAGCAGCTTTGGCTGCAGAATTAGAAGTAGGTAGTGAGAAACCTGTGTCACCTCTCACCAAGCCAAAGAAGAAGAAAGCAAAGAAAGCCACCTCTTCAGTCACACAAATGGCTGAAGTTGTAAAATCAGGGGCAAACCGCTCACTAGATGTACTCTCTCAATATGGTGCATCTATAGAATCAAGCATTCTCCCCAATGCACAAACCTGTAAAGAGTCTGTACACGGGAGTGATAAGGCTGGCA
This sequence comes from Saposhnikovia divaricata, assembly GCA_036435485.1. NCBI lineage: Eukaryota > Viridiplantae > Streptophyta > Magnoliopsida > Apiales > Apiaceae > Saposhnikovia > Saposhnikovia divaricata. The sequence continues at coordinate 2,088,398 of JAZHRN010000145.1, read as the reverse complement.
CTAATACACTAAATGGAGAGCACATCACATTTGAAACTCCCTCTATTTCTCAAGGGGAATTTCCAAAATCTACTTGTTGTGGAATAAAAACTAGGTTACGAGTATTGCGGCTAGGGTTTTGTGTATTTAATGCAAAGGTGTGTGAGCTTCGTGCTTTAATGGCTGCTCTTGTGCTCGTGGCTGAATCGGCCTTCACAAGATGCCTACATACTTTGATGAATATCAAAGATCAAGCCAAAAAACGTAGTTCTGAGAATGAGGGGTCAGGCCCTTTATATAGGCTGTAGGAGCCTTAGAATTATGGTAGGAGTCAGAGACTTGGTGGACAAGTCTTCTGTGGGGAAGGTTCAAGATCTATTCCTTGTAGGAATCAGTTTTCATATCGAATTGGATGCCTTGGTGGCTAAGTCTGATGGAGATAATATCCTTATCCAACTCTTATTGCTGAGCTGTTTATTTCCCCCAGTATTAATTACGAAATTAATATTATAATTGGGGTTTTGACCTCATTAATGGCCCCACGTTTGGACCATGTTGGGTCTAATTAATGCCATATTAAATGTGTCTTTAGGGCTTATTTTCAGCCCATATCATTTGCCCCCCAACTTCTAGGAAAACTGATCAGGTTTTCCTCGAAGTTTTAACGGCCTTTCCGAGACTTGGGTCAGGGTTTATTGCTTGTTGTACACTAGTGTTTCACGAATACTGTCTTAATGTAAAGTGTGGAGCGACCTACAAATTTACGACGTTTGGCTTTATTCGAAGCTAATGGTATTTACGTCTTACAGGGAATTATAGATAATTTCCTTGCGTTCTTTATGTACCCACATGTATTTTACTATTTTTGGATATTTTACCAAAAATACTTAATGGTACTTTCAAGCATAAAATAATTTTTCTGTTATCCGGGATTTTTTGGAAATTATTTTCCAATTCCCTAATCATCATTGGCTTGTTTTCAGAATTTTTAAAGGATTTTCTTTCATTAATTTCAGAAAGACACCCTGCCAAAAATGAAGCATCCTAGGCGTGGGTACCCCCGCCAAGGAGACACTTTCCTTAGGCACGCCTAGGAAGTTTGGTCTCCTGGGCGTGGGTGTACCTTCGACCCTCATAAACCAACCTGGGCGTGGGTACCCCGCCAAGGAGACACCTTCCTTAGGCACGCCTAGGAAGTTTGGTCTCCTGGGCGTGGGTGTACCTTCGTCCCTCAAAAACCAACTTGGGCGTGGTACCCCCGCCAAGGAGACACCTTCCTTAGGCACGCCTAGGAAGTTTGGTCTCCTGGGCGTGGGTATACCTTCGTCCCTCAAAAACCAACTTGGGCGTGGGTACCCCCACCAAGGAGACACCTTCCTTAGGCACGCTTAGGAGGTTTGGTCTCCTGGGCATGGGTATACCCTCGTCCCTCAAAAACCAACTTGGGCGTGGGTACCCCCGCCAAGGAGACACCTTCCTTAGGCACGCCTAGGAGGTTTGGTTTCCTGGGCGTGGGTATACCCTTGTTTATGAAAAATCAACCTGAGCGTGGGCATCCCCGCCTAGAAGATACTTTGCGAACCAACGCCTAGGAGTTTTATCCTCCTGGGCGTGGCCTTTTTAATTGGGCTTCCTGCCTTTAAACTCCGACAGACCTTTATCCTATTTTCTAAAAATGTCATAGAACGTTCTAGAATTTAGTAAAATTAATTCAAAATTTGAATTTCATGGGCTTCCCGCCTATTCAAAGGCCCAGTCACCTGTTGACAGCCCATTTACTTACTATAACCGGTTGTGTGACCGACCGTGAACTCTATAAAAGAGTGGTGTGCGTTCCTCATTTCACATCTCACTTTTCTGCAAGAATTTTCTCTCAATATCCCACAAATACTTTCCAAAAAGCTCTGCTAGGGTTTTGTCGTGAGGCAATTTCCAGCACCTTTCCACCGCCCTATTCCCCAGTTTCTGTTTGAAGATCGTTGCATCTTCATCTTCTCCAACTTTTTCTTTCAATTTTTCTGGGTTCAAGCTTACAAAGGAAGCGCTTCAATGGAGGATTCCAGTTCTTCAGGCCAGTCTCAACTCGCTCATACCTCTACCGCTGCTCCAAGGCTTTCAAGGGGTAAGAACCCTAAAACATCTCTTGTCCATGCCAGTGTTTTTTCCCTTAGAGATCTTTTAAACGAATTTGGTCAAGATTTTCCCAATATGCTTCACTTAGATGCTTACGAGTATAAATCAAAATACAAACAGCATAGGGTAGATATTTTAGCCCAACTTTTTCGTATTAATGGGCCTTATAGGGCGGTTGTTCCGGCCTCAAACGAAAGGGCTTGTCACCCAAAGCCTGGGGCAATTAGGGTTTACAAAGAAACTTTCTATGCTGGTTTCCGCCTTCCACCTCCTCTTTTTGTTTGCCGTCTTTTAGCTGAAGCCAGGGTTTGTCCAACCCAAGTTATGCCAAATGCATGGCGTTTTATTTATTGTTTCATGGTCCAGTGTAAGAAACATGGGCTTGAGCCCAGTATTTCTGTCTTTCGTTATTTATTCAAGTTTGTCAATTCTTCTGACAACTCGGGTTGGGTCAAAATCCAACACCGTTCTCTAGCCCGTTCTTGTTTCGTTTCGGATTCTGCTCCTGATTCCCTTCTTGATTGGAAGAGGGAGTGGTTTTATGTCTTTTTGGATGGGGATGATTGGGACAACTATTTTCGGCCCAATTTCTGCAGAGCCGTTGATGGGCCTGTCAGGAGTATAAAATTGGGTGTGGAAGAAGAGGCTGCCATAGCTTTGTTAACATCTGATAATTTGCATCAATGTGCAAATTTGATTTCTGAAGATTCGTTGCAGGCCCATGGGCTAAGCGATTTGGGCCCTGAGGGTAATCAACTTGAAATCCTCACCTCTTGCCTTATTAAAATTTTATGCTAGATATAATTTTCTGACATTTTGTAATCATTTTGCAGCCAAAGCTGCTCTGGGAGCAATTTTCAAGCAGAGGGAGGTTGCTGCTGCTGCTAGGGTAGTAACAGAAAATCCTAGGGCCAAAAGGGCCAGGACTGATGATGCTTCTCCTGCAGTGGAGCATGTTCCTGGCTTTCTTCAAGAAAATCCAGTTCCCATTGATGAAGACCTCACTCCTTTCACAGTGGGATGGGGTTTATGCAATAGGGACACAGCTGTAGGCGACTCTAGGGCCGCAGCTGAGTGGTCTAGGAGCGTGGTTACTCCACGAGATAGGGTCCACATTGTGGCGTCTTCTGATGATCTGCAGATTGAGCTTCTTGGGGCCCAAGCTGTTGCTTCGGTAATTTCTTCTTCAACTCCTTAATTTAATTGTATTTCCGTTTCCCTTATTCACTTGTTTTCTTTGCAGATGAACGCCTACCTTCAGGCCGCCGTTCATAATCTGAAGGCGGTACGTGCTGACAAGACTATAGCTGAGAGGGACAGAGATAGATACTTTGCCTCCTCTGAGGCAAACTTTGCTCGTTTTAGGGAGGTGGAGAAGGAGCTGGCAGCGGAGAAGGAGTGGAACAGGAAGCTGCAGCTGGAGGTGCAGCAGAACAGGGAACACATCATAGCTAACTACAAGGCTTCTAAGGACTTTCAAGATGTCCTGAATGCCGAGTATGATGCGAATTTTCCTGGTACCTTTAAGGAGTGCTGGGAGGAGATCATCGAGGAGCTGAGTGGGAAGATTGAGGGGGTGTCCCTGGAGAGATTCCCGGTTCCTGCTATCCCTGGAGTGACAGCTGATATGGAGGTTGCTACAGAGGCAGCTGTGGATGGGGACTCTCAGCCCACTCAGGATCCACCTTCTTCTCCTGGGGTAGAGGCAGCAGATCCTCCTCTTACCCAAAGAGATGTTGTAGTTGATGACTTAGATGTGTAGATGGCCCTGCGTGGCTTATTTCTGCTTTATATCTTTATTTATTCTGAACTTTTGCCCTTCGGGGTTTATGACTTAAACTTAACTTATCTATGCAGTTAGTTTCTTTTGTTTCCATATTTTTGTTTTTTCTTATAGTTTGTTGCGCTATTGTACTTGGCCCCTTGGCTTATACTATACTCACAAATTTATACATCGTTCGTCTTTTATAACAAAACGAAAAAAGTAATCTAATGGAAGCAAAAACAAACTTTATTGATAAGCTAACATAATGTCAATAGAATGGGTTCAACCCTTACATAGATAGTCTACTTTCTACTCTGAGCTTAATGGCTCTGGAATGGTTTCATTCGAACCTTATTCCTAATAAATAGACAAAAGTCCAAGCCTTTGTCGAAAGAACTTAAACATAATAAACTTTGAGGTTCACAGCATGCCAAGTTCGGGGCACCTCAACCCCATCCAAGGTTTCTAACTTGTAGGATCCTCATCCTAACACCTTTTTGACTAGATACGATCCTTCCCAGTTTGGTGCTAACTTTCCTTTCTGGCCGACTCCTGAGGCTTCAATCTTCCTTAGAACCATGTCGCCTTGTCGAAAAAATCTTTCCTTAACTCTCTGGTTGTAGTGAAAAGAGGCTCTCTTCTGATATTCAGTATTCCTAGCATTAGCTTCATCTCTAACCTCGTCAATTAAGTCAAGGGCAAGTCTCATCCCTTCTTCATTAGTTTTTGGTTCAAATGCCTCAACTCGAGTGACGCTTGCATGATCTCCAAAGGCACAACTGCCTCAGCTCTATAAGCCAGCAGGAATGGGGTTGCTCCAGTTGTCACTTTACAAGTGGTACGGTATGCCCAAAGTATGGGCAGCAATTCATCTACCCAAGTGTTCCTAGAGCGTTCGACCCTCTTTTTCAGTCCATCAAGGATAATTCGATTAGCTACCTCAGCTTGTCCATTGGCTTGTGGATGTGCCACTGAGGTAAAACGGAGCTCAATCGCATTCTCTTCACAATACTTCTTGAACTCTTCATTATTGAACTGTGTCCCATTGTCTGTTACAAGGATTCGTGGGATTCCATATCTGCAGATTATGTTCTCCCAAAAGAACTGGGCAACTTGTTTGGTGGTTATCTTGGCCAGAGGTTTAGCCTCAATCCACTTAGTGAAGTAATCAATGGCCACTATCAAGAACTTTCTTTGTGCTGAAGCCATGGGAAAAGGACCAAGTATATCCATCCCCCACATCGCAAACGGAATGGGAGAGTTAATTGAAGTTAACATCTCAGGCGGTTGCCTTACAATTGGAGCATGTTTTTGACATCTCTCACATCTCTTGACATAGTCTTGTGCATCAGCCAACATCTCCGGCCAATAGAACCCTAAACGAATGATCTTGTGAGCTAGGGCTCTACCCCCCAAGTGTTGCCCACAGATCCCTTCATGAACTTCCTCCAATGCTTCTCTTGCCTCTTGAGGCTTAAACACTTCAAGTATGGGATGACGAACGACCTTTTGTACAGAATGCCCTCAATCAAAGCGTATCTCAATGCTCTTACTGAAAGTTTCGTGCCTCCAAGGCATTGTCTGGGAGCCACCCGGTTTCAAGGTGAGCCTTGATAGGATCTATCCAAGAGCCCCCTATATCAATTGGTGCCACTAATTTTGAGTTAATGGTCGGGGCCTTCAAGACCTGAAAGTAGACACTCCCAGCATAATTTTCTATCTCGGAAGAAGCGAACTTAGACAGGGCATCGGCCTTAATGTTTTCTTCTCTCGGAATGTGCTCAACATAGCACTCCTCAAACTGAACCATAACAGCCTTTACGACTCTCAGGTATTTCGCCATAGTCTCGTCCTTAGCTTCGAATTCACCATTTACTTGTGATACCACAAGCCTTGAATCTCCACAAACTTTGAGATTTTTGACCCTCATGATTCTAGCCAAACCCAAACCAGCTATTAATGCCTCATACTCCGCCTCATTGTTGGTAGTAGGAAAATCCAACTTTAAAGCATACTCAACTGTGAACCCATCGGGGCTTTGCAAAACCAAACCTGCACCACTAGATTTTGTTTTTGATGCTCCATCAAAATAGAGCACCCAATATTCCTTCAGATCAGGTGTAAGTTCCTCTTCTTTTTTCTCTTGCCCAGGGGTAGTCACTATCTCTTGCCCCCCGACTTCTTGGTTGTTAATAGTGCATTCAACCACGAAGTCAGCCAATGCCTGAGCCTTAATGGCTGTCCGAGGCTTGTATGTGATATCAAACTCTCCTAACTCAATCGCCCACTTGATTAGCCTTCCACTGGCCTTAGGGCTATGCAATATGTTTCTCAACTGCTGGTTTGTCAGAACTTGAATCTTATGTGCCTGGAAGTAAGGCCGCAACTTCCTCGAGGCAGTTACTAATGCCAAAGCAAACTTTTCTATGGGTGAGTAATTCAACTCAGCCCCATGCAACACTTTGCTCACATAGTAGATAGGTTTCTGGACTTTCTCCTCTTCCCGAATGAGGACAACACTTAGGGCTTGTTCATATACCGCCAGGTATAGGTAAAGAGTCTCCCCAGGGCTTGGTTTGGTCAACAACGGGGCTTCAACCATGTACTTCTTCAGTTGTTCAAAGGCCTCTTGCCTCTCAGGGGTCCACTCAAAATTTTTCACCTTCTTCAATGTTTGAAAGAAAGGCAAGCATTTGTCACCAGACTTGGAGATGAATCTTCCTAAAGCCGCTACCCGGCCTGTCAACTTCTGCACATCTCTTATAGAGCGTGGTGGTTCCATATCTAAAATCGCCTTGATCTTGTCAGGGTTGGCCTCTATGCCTCTCTTGGAAACCATCAGACCCAAAAATTTGCCTGATCCAACGCCAAAGGCACACTTGGCTGGATTCAACATCATTTTGTGGTGCCTCAGCACTTCGAATGCCTCTCTGAGGTGCTTAATGTTGTCTGCCTTGAACAGGCTCTTGACTAGCATGTCATCAACATAGACCTCCATGGTTTTTCCAATCAGATGGGCGAATATCTTATTCACCAGTCGTTGGTAAGTAGCTCCTGCATTCTTTAGACCAAATGCCATAACAAGATAGCAGAAAACACCAAAGTCAGTTATGAAAGATACCTTAGGGATGTCATCCTTGTGCATCTTAATCTGATTGTAGCCGCTGAACCCATCCATGAAGCTCAACATCTCATGTCCTGCTATGGCATCTATTAACATGTCTATCCTTGGTAAAGGGAAGCAATCCTTAGGGCATGCGTCATTCAAGTCGGTGAAGTCAATACACATCCTCCACTTACCGTTGGCTTTCTTGACCATCACAGGGTTAGCCAACCATTCTGGAAACTGAATCTCTTCAATAAACCCAGCTTCCAAGAGTTTGTCCACCTCTTGCTTAATGGCCTCTTGCCTTTCTGGAGCAAAATTCCTCTTCTTCTGCTTTATGGTCTTTCGCTTGGGATCAACATTTAATTTATGAGTTATGAGTTGGGGATCAATCCCTGGCTTATCAGCCGCTGTCCAAGCAAACACATCACTATTTTTTTGTAAGAATATTATCAATTTGCCCTTCAAGGGTTCCTTCAGAGAAGCTCCTACATAAGTAACTTTTCCAGGGTCGCCTAACTCTAGAGGTATGGGAACGAAGTCCTCTGCTGGCCTTCCTCGGTGTTCATCATCACCACGGACATCCATGTCTTCGATCGGGAGTACCTGCCCCCCGGTTCCATCAGCTCTCAAAGCAGCCACATAGCAACTCCTGGCCATTTTCTGATCACCCTTTTGTTCTCCAACACCATTCCTAGTTGGAAACTTCACCTTCATGTGATAGGAAGAGGCAACAGCCTTGAACGCATGAAGTCCGGTCCTCCCCAAGATTGCATTGTACGTCGAGGTAGCCTTAATCACTAGAAAATTCAACATCTGGGTGGCTTCCTTAGGTTCTTGCCCTATAGTCACGGGCATCTGAATGGTCCCTTCAACCTTGGACTCAACTCCGTTAAACCCGTAGATAGGCATGTTAGTCGGGGTCAATTGAGAGTCAGTGTACTCCATTTTCACAAAAGCATCATGAAACAAGATATCAACAGAAGCTCCATTGTCTATCAGGACCCGCTTCACTTCTGAGTTTCCAATTACATGAGTTATGACCAACGGGTCGTCATGGGGGAATTTCACCCCTTCAAGGTCCGAATCATCAAAACCAACTACTATCTCGGTCTTAGCACACTTCGGGGCTTCTCCTACGATGTGCATCACTTCTCTGGCATAGGCCTTTCGAGAGTTTCGGGTAGTGCCGGCCGCTGTTGGTCCTCCCCAAATCATATTGATTACTAGCCCTCGAGGCTGTGGGTTACGATCACGATCGTTATCCCTCCTATCATTGTCTCTTCTATCATAATCCCTTTTCTGGGTTCCACGATCTTCACCCTTGGTGAACTTGTTTAACTTTCCCTTCCGGATTAAAAATTCAATTTCATCCTTTAACTGTCTGCAGTCATCCGTATCATGTCCCACATCCCTGTGGAATCTACAATACAGATCTTTGTTTCTCTTTTCGGGGTCACCCTTGAGTGGCTTAGGCCACCGAAAGTCTTTATCCTTCTCAATATCTAACAAAATTTGACTCCTAGGAGCGTTCAGCCTTGCATAATCAGAAAATCTCGGTCCAAAACCCTTCTTTGGTGATGACTCGGAGTCCTTGCCAGCCCGGGGATACTTGTCCCTATCGTCGTACTTTTTCTCTGGCTTTCGTTTCTTTGAGTCATTAGAACCCTTGCCATTGCCTCCCGCGGTTTCCTTTTTCATACTGTCCTCAGCCTTGATATATTTATCGGCTCTTCTCTGGAGCTCGACCATGTTTTCAGGAGGGTGTTTTTCCAAGGACCTTTTAAAGAAGAGGTCAGTGGTTCCATGTTCCAGGGCTACCATGGCCACCTTATTTTCCAGATCAGTGATATTCAACATCTCTTTGGTGAATCGCTTGAGATAATCCCTCAAGTTCTCATTCTTTCCCTGCACCACATACATAAGGGATGCAGAACTTTTCTCATGAATTCTCCCACTAATGAATTGGCTGATAAAGGCAGCGCTCAACTCCTTAAAAGAGCCAATTGAGTTTGCAGGTAGGCGGCTATACCATCTTTGAGCCATGCCCGACAGAGTTTGAGGGAACGCCCTACACTTTAAGGCGTCACTAGCAGGCTGCAGCAGCAGTGCGTTTGAGAATGTCCTGACATGGTTTACGGGATCGCCCGTTCCATCATAGGCCTTAATAGTCGGCATCTTAAATTTCCTTGAGATATGGGCATTCATCACCTCCTCAGTAAACGGAGGTGTGGGGTCATCAGGGTCCCCAAGTGGCATTAGATCTTTTGGGTTGCTTCTGGGGGTCTCTACCCTTGTCGATTTTTCGGTTCGGGTATCAGCCCTCCTTTGCCTCCTTGAAGGCCTCTCCAAATTTATAATGGGAATCCTCTCTGCAGTTGGAGGAGGCTGAGTTCGATTCAATCTATCTTGTTCTCTTGCAATATCGTCCTTCAATTTTAAGATCTCAGCCTCATAAGCCTTGATTCTCTCAGCAGTTGTCAAGGGGAGTCCATCATGGATTCTTCGTGTCCTTCTTAGAGGTTTTTTGCTAGCACGTCGCCTCCTCGGGGCTTCATCTCGATCATCATCCTCAGATGATGATGAATCCTCAGTATAGGGACCAGAGTAGTCATCATATTCTCGATCCCGGATCTGTAAGGCGTGACCGCTTGGTCCAGGTTCCCTTCGTCGAGGGGGATAATTAGGCAGCCCATACATCGGGTTGGTATTCAAGGGGAGATCCTTAGTATGGATCTGTACCCCCGGGGGTAGCGTGCGATCAACGTTACCAAGAGGAGAAACCACCATCTGAAGAGGGTTAGTTTCTTGGCTTTGATGGACAATCACCGGGAGGGTCCCCTCTACATGGGGAGTCGTCCCTAGGGGCTGAGTGAGCAGAGGTTGAATGACCGCCCCTGTTGATGGGAGTATTTGTCCTTCCTCAGTAGCGATAAGCGGATCAGAAGTGGCTGGTGGAGCAGAGTTAAGGGGTACGGCCTCAGTTGATGTTGTTCTTCGTGTTTGAACCATGGTTGATGTTGTCTTCCCACAGACGGCGCCAAATGTTGTGGAATAAAAACTAGGTTACGAGTATTGCGGCTAGGGTTTTGTGTATTTAATGCAAAGGTGTGTGAGCTTCGTGCTTTAATGGCTGCTCTTGTGCTCGTGGCTGAATCGGCCTTCACAAGATGCCTACGTACTTTGATGAATATCAAAGATCAAGCCAAAAAACGTAGTTCTGAGAATGAGGGGTCAGGCCCTTTATATAGGCTGTAGGAGCCTTAGAATTATGGTAGGAGTCAGAGACTTGGTGGACAAGTCTTCTGTGGGGAAGGTTCCAGATCTATTCCTTGTAGGAATCAGTTTCCATATCGAATTGGATGCCTTGGTGGCTAAGTCTGATGGAGATAATATCCTTATCCAACTCTTATTGCTGAGCTGTTTATTTCCCCCAGTATTAATTACGAAATTAATATTATAATTGGGGTTTTGACCTCATTAATGGACCCCACGTTTGGACCATGTTGGGTCTAATTAATGCCATATTAAATGTGTCTTTAGGGCTTATTTTCAGCCCATATCACTACTCTAAACCAAACTTCTCTTCCAGAATCTTATGCTCAAATTTCTTTGCAACCTACACCTCAAGAAATTGAGAAGCAAGGATTTGATCATCAAGGATTTTCTCCCATTGATGAGCCCCTAGACTTAAGTGACTTGGTGCATGACACCATGCTCACCACCCAGGACCCATATTCAGTTGGTGAGGGAGTGCACGCTAGGGCACATCTTGATGACACCAACAAAAAACAGAGGTTCCACTAGTTTTAACTAGAGACTCTGTGCCTGTGTCACCTAATGTTGTAAGTCATCCCACTTCTGTGGAGACAACATTAGGAGAGTCATTCCATCCGGTTACAGAAGTTGCAACTATAATTGAGGAGCCTAGCTCTAGCTCTCACTTTATGTCACAATGGCTGAAGCCTGTGCACCATGATAGTGCTTCTGGATCAAGGTCTGTTCCACAACAATTGACAGTTGAAGCTTTACAAAGCCTTCATGTCGATCAGATTCCTAAGTTCACAAAAATTGCTCAACACCTTCTCACTTCTTGTAAGGCATATGACTCAGCGTATTTGTATTTCGAGGATTCAACTCAACTTAGATTAGATTGTAATAAGTAAATAATATTAACTGTCTCAGGAATCTCTCAAATGGTATTATCTGTCAGAAGAAAAGAAGAAAGTCGATCTATAGTTTTTATGTTTTACACTGGAAGAAGATTCAGTTTACTGATCAAGCCTCAGTGTGGTATTGAAGCAAGTGGATTTATTTAAAGTGACAGAGGATTCTGTGAAGACAGTATCAGTACAGAAGATTTGAATAAAGATGAGAAGAGAAAAAGAACCACGTATTAAAGTCAAGAATGAAGAACAATCATTGAAGATAGTAGCTTATGAACCAGACAGTGCATCAAGCTTCATCAAATTATTCAGTGGTTGCTCCTTATATTTACAGTGGTTCAGAAGAGTTTTTGGCTATCAAGAATTCATAATAATTCTTTTATTAATTAACTAAAATTAATGATTGATTTATTTAATAAATTAATTCTACTAGAATTAATTTATTCAATAAATTAATTATATTAAGTTAATTAACATTAGAATTATTAATTAAGTCGAAGTGTTAAAATTTAAGCTAAAAAGAGTTATATATAACTCTTATTTAGTCTAACTCTTGCTAGAGTTATTGCTGATTCTTTCTGGTTATTTCTGACTATTTCAAGAGTGTTTTAATGCTGACTCTTTCCAGTTCAAATGTTGACTCTTGCTGAAGGTTAATGCTGACTCTTTCCAAGCCTGTCTGACTCTTTCCGAGATTACTAAAGCTGACCCTTTTTGAAATTTCTGTTAACACTAGAAAGAGTCACCCTGACTCTTTCCGAATTTCCTGAGTATACTAGAAAGAGTAAGCCTGACTCTTTCCAGTGTTATGTGTTGATAGAATAGACAGAAGCTTCAGTGATGTTATATAAATATCAACAACAGGTGGCTCATTCAACATAAACGATACATTCACGAACAAAAAGAGACAGAAGAAAACATTACATCTTTCTCTCTCTCATCTTCAAAGCTCATGACCAAGCAATTAAATTGCCATAAATTCTTGAGTTCTTTGTATCAAAGATTGTATCCGTTGGAACTTAATTATTTGTGACTCTTGTACTACTAGCGAATTAAGTTTCCTAGTTCTTATCTCGATTTTTATTAACTAAATTTGAAAAGTTCATGTCGAATTTTCTAATTAGTTTTTATTAACTTGATAACTCTCTGTACTGTATTTGTAACAACCCTCAAGTTTAGTATAACTTTATATTCAACTTGAATTTTGTTTCATTTAATTCCGCACGAATTTGTCTTGAACTAAAATTAAATCACCGGACAAATTTCGATAAAACAGTACTATTTTTATTCAACCCCCTTTCTACAAACATATTGGACCTAACAATTGGTATCAGAGCCGTTTGATTGATATATAAATCAAGATCCTATTATTATTCAATTAAAAATCAAGCTCAAATTTTTAACTCACTTAAAAATTCATCATGACTTCTAAAGCCATTGTTAAGATACCTATCTTTGACAAAGATAATTATGACATGTTGAAGAATAAAATGGAGTTGTTTCTAGATGTTACAAATCCCAAATATTTGGTGTTTTGAAAAGTGGACCTAATACCCCTATGGTCTATGAACAAGAAGTGGTGGTTAATAATGTCGTTGTAACTCCTGGTAGAGCCTATGAAAAGGACCCTGCTTTGTTTACCCCTGATGAAAAGGAGGATGCCGGACTATATAAGAACTTAAGACTCATCCTAATAGATTCCTTGGATGTTGTGATGTATAACCATGTGATGAATTGTAAAACTACTAAACACATGTGGGAAACTACTGAGACAATCAATGAAGGAACGGATGAAGTCAGGAAAAACAGACTTGAGATCCTAACTTCTGAATATGAACATTTCAGATCTGGCCCTAATGAAGGCATTCAAGAAGTGTTTGAAAGGTATAATAAAATAATCAACAACTTGTAAGTCCATGGCAAGCACTATACACAAAAGGAGATTAACAGGAAGTTCTTACTCACTATGCCTACTCATCTAGAGCATAGGATAACTGCCATTAAAGAATCAAGAGACATGAATCAAATTGCTCTTGATAGACTGTTTGGCATTCTGAAAACTTATGAGTTAGAACAAGCTCAACAGAAAGAGATTTATGGTAAAGGCAGAGTGGTAAGTTCTTCTACAGCTCTAATGGTTGAGGCTCCTAAGGAAGTGGAAGCTAAGGTTGTTCGACCTTACGGCTCTGACAAGGAACAGACTGAAGTGGAACATGGTCAGACACCAGCTACTCAGGATGAAGGAGAGTTTTACTCATTAGAAGAACTAGATCAACTTGAGGATGAATCCATGGCACTCATGGTGAGACAATTTGGCAACTTTAGATTCAGGAGAAATCTGAAGTTTAAGTTCAAGTCTAACAACAGATTCCAGAGAGGAGGTTCTTCATCCTCCAGTAGCAGAGGTGGCTATAAAACTGGGACTGTTGATAAAAGCAAAATTCGTTGTTATAATTGCAATGAACTTGGAAACTTTTCCATTGAGTGTCAGAAACCCAAACAAGCCCAGAGGACAGATTATGCTCCTAAAAAGAAGAAGGCTGGAAAAGCCTATGTTGCTGCTGGTAAAAGCTGGGATGACATAGATAGCAAAGATGAAGAATTTGGTAATCTTTCGCTAATGGCAATTACTGACACAACAAATGATTCTAAATCTCAGGTAAAATTTACTGACTCTGAGTTGGTTCGTCAGTTAGGTGATTACTTGGTTAATGCACAGAAAGAAATTGTTAGATTAGTTCTGTTAAACACTAATCTTGAAAATGAAGTGTTTGAACTGAAAAAGGTACATGTTAATCAAGAACAGCAAAAAGAGCAAATGACACAACTTAATAATAGGGATAAGTCTTTAGTGGAAGTTGTGTCCAAACAACTTGCTAGGATTGCTGAACTTGAAACACAAGTTAGGGCTTGCTTTAATTCATGTAAAGTTTCTAAAGAGTTCCTCAATAGATAAGCTGTAGTCCAAACTGTAGGAATAGGGTTTGGATACAACGAGGCTATTGGATCATTGGGCATAAATACTCCTAACCTTGTTAGTGCTAAAGAAAGGGGTATACCACATGTGCTCAAGAATGCTAAAGAACCTCTATTTAGAAAGTCTGTTGCTGAACCACCAAATATGCTTTCTATTGTTATCCAGGAAGAGATGCAAATTTATGTAACACCCCCAGATCCGGGGTCAGGGATCTGGTCGTTACGGTCTCAATTTCCATCCACAAAATCAACATAAATATTAAATTACAACTTTGTGACCCAAAACAACAACATAAAACACACCCGTTATAGTCCCAGAGATGTAATCAGAGTAACTACCAAATTTTATTAATCACAAGATTGAGATCTTACAACCCAAAAGATTTACAATTTAACCATTACATACTCTTTGCCATCCATTTGTTTATGTCATATAATAAATACCTTTGATATTCAAAGGCTAACAACTAGCCTACCAATAGCTTCCTTTTTAGCAATGGTAGTTATAACCTCAGCGGTAATCCTCTGACGGCTGACACCTGCTTACGCTGAATACGCCTTGTGCGGGCCATCTGATCTAGCAGTTGTTGTGATATAATACATAAAGCAAAGGTGAGCAATAGCCCACCAAAAGTAATATATGAGTGAACAATAATATATATATATATAACAAGTCAACAATATCGTTGAAGCCATATGCCATGCATTTATGAAGATAGTGCCAGTATAATGTAAATGATGAAGTTACAAGGTAATTCAAAACATATATCCTGTGAAAATATCTGATGCCAAAGATAAGCAAGATATCATCATTTATCATAAAAGAGGAACTTGCAGGAAAAATATTGCAGTTCCAGTTTTAACACTTTTTCACCCTGCCAACACCGATGATGTTGTAGAACATTTCCAAATTTGAATGATGAACTCATACTGGAGTATTCACCGCGCCCGCTATTCCAATCCTTACGATGATCAGTCGCAGATTGTACAGCCCAAATTAGTTTTACTACCGGTAGAAGGAAGAACTGACGGATTTACTTCTCTACCGCCCTGCTAGATCTCCTCGGCCAACGGTTGGGCCAATGGGATGGACCGACGCTACTCGGCCTCTTACACAACTCCTAGTTCGAATAACATTCATAACTTTGAAACGTAAAGATCCTCCCCTTTCCCTAAGTATGATACTTATTGATAAGACCCCACAAAGTTGTCGTATCTAGTTGGAAAGGTAAATTCACCAATACTTCCCAAGCTGCTGCTTGTTAATAGATATCAACTTGTTCCAACAATATTACCCCTCGAATGATGAGAAGGTACACAAGATTCAATAAGCACTTAGCAACCAAGTTGTGAGTGACAAGAATAATTTCAAAGGATTATTGACCGGGATGTCAACAAGATAAATAATACTTCTCAAGTAAGGTTCCCTTATAATTTGAAAGTTAGATTTGAATGAAGAATGAAATTTTGAGAACCTATCTTGATAATAGTATTAATAATAAGACTCCGAAATAATTTACAAAATATTCAAAGGTCGAAGATAATCTTTGAATGAAGTAAATCATTTTTGAAACGAGTCAGAAGAATTATATAAATATTCCAAAGAATATTTATTAAGTCATAAATATTTAAAGAATATTGCTCGGAATAATCCTTGAATAAATATTCACAAATGATATTCATTAAATAATTAATGAATATTTGAATTAATAATACTTATCGAATAAATAAAACTCGAATGAATATTCGAAATTATATTCACTGAACAAATAGTGAATATTCAAATTAATAAAACTTATTAAATAAGTAAATCTCGAATGAATATTCGAAATAATATTCACTGAACAAATAGTGAATATTCGAATTAATAATACTTATTGAAGAAATAATTACCAAATGAATATTCGAAATAACATTCAATGATCAAATGAATATTTAAAATAATATTCCAAATGAATGCTCGAAATAATATTCAATAATTAAATGGACTTTAAACGAATATTGAGGAATATATTCATTGAACGAATAAAGTTCAAGTGAATATTTAAAACAATATTTATTAAATGAATAAAACTAACAAGGAATTTAGAAATAATATTTAATAGGTAAATAATCTCGAATGAATATTCGAATTATTATTTATATAATAAATAAAGTTTGAATGAATATTCAAAATAATATTCATAATAATCCCAAAGGAATATTCAAATAATATTCATCGGATAATTAATGGAAAATATTTAGAAATACTGACTCCCGGTCTATATTCGAAGAATGAGATTCAAATGCCCTTCACTTAAGGGTCTTAGCAATATCCGGCTTATAACCGATATATTCTCTATCTAGCTTATAAGCCAACAATAATTCAGGGAACAGGTATTGCAATAGACTTGAAAGTAGGCATGCATACTATGACATATGTATCAGAAAACATCAGATATATATTATCACAACAATAGTTCCAAAGTATTGGAAACTTGCCTGGTAATCCTGCTATGCTAGGGGTAGAGTGCCTCGGGTCAGTCCGGCAATCTATGAGTAATCAAAATATCCGAGATTAATCACTTAGCATATGGCAAGGCTAAGTATGTACTTTACTTATACTAAGCACATTTCCAAGTTAACTCCCATTGACATCGTTACGATCCGACACTTGTTTATTACCAAGGCATGCCATTATACTTACACTTGATAGGTACTTATGCCACATAAGTTCTAAGGTCGGTCGTTTACTAACAAAGATTATACCTCGAGATTTATTGACCATTTTCTAAGTGATTTTCCTATAACCAAGTGTTCTTTTAAGGGGTTCATTCGCACTTAACCTCGATTCGAACATTTTTATAAAATCGAAAAACGATTCTTTTGACATGAGGTCTTCTCTCACACCTTCCTTATTATCTCTAATATTTAATTATCAAGATTCGCCACTGAATTAACCAAGTTAAGGGGTTTCAATTTTGGTTACGAACTCGCACTTACGTTTCCGAACCACTTTCAGTAATTTAATCATATCTCCTAAACCGTAAGTCCAAATGCTTCGATTTTCACGCCAAAACGATCTATGACTCGAGATCTACAAGGGTATGTCATATACTTATCAAGTCCAGAAACTTATACCAACTGTTATGCACGGTTCTTAAGGTCTAACGAAAATCGGGCATTACGACGGCTATAAATCGGACGTTTCCAAATTTTTAAATCACAATCAAACATCAACCAAGCCACACCGGCATACATACACTATAATCAGTCCATAAGCAACTGATTTCACCATCATATGTACCATTTTACTTAGATCAACTAAACCACTAATTAATCATGCTTATAATACACCATTTCGTAACTAATCTCAAATTCATCCAATAATCATCAAAACTTAAACTAAGAGCTAGGGTTTCATGAGTTCCATACCTTCCTTGATGTATGTAAGACCATACTAAGCCTTGAATAATACTTGTGCAACCTTAACCAAGCCTTGAAAGATCAAGAATATTCTTAGAGATTTTCAGAGCTTCTATAACCCAGTTGAAAGATCATGGAAAACGAGGGCCTTACCGAGGTTTTCTGATCAAGACTTCTAAATGAGAGTTGTAGAGGATCTTAGAAGCTTTCCAACAAGCTAAAGAACACCAAATTCCATTGAGTAATGAAGGAGATACGTCCGATTGAAAATCGTCCCAGAAACTATCAAGCACCAGGACAGTTTCTTTCTTCAACATGGGGAGGAGATTTGACTAGGCTACGCTCATTAGAATGCCATGAAATTTTGAGAGAATATTGCCCATGGAGGGGAGAGGTTGTGGTTAAAATTGGGTGATTTTATCATGGATAGAAATGGAGATATTAATTTTCTTCTTTGAGGTGTTCTTGTTGGGCAGTTTGAGAGAATGAGAGAAAATGAATTTTTTGTCTTGGTTGCTTGGTCTAATCTTGTATAACACACATTGCTTGGATAATATCTTGGATAAAGTAGCTTTATTAAAGTTCTTGGGTCATTGCATACATCATCTTCCACTAGCAAGCTTGTTGTTTAAAGATAAGATGATGAGATTAGGCTAAGTACTTAGTTTGCTTTCTAATTATTCTAGTTGCTCATGTAACTACTTAGTTGCTAGATATTTCCATTAGTTCATGTCTGTACCTTGGTCCCCTGCTTGTTTATTTGTCCGGTTATTGCTCAATTCATTGATCGTTCGAAGGAATATCTCGAAGATTTCCAATTAGGGTTTTACCGGGAACCGTCTCAATAATTATGCTATCATTCTCAATTCTCTTTAATAATTCTTGATCCTACTTTCCATAAATCCTTTCAATAAATCCTTAGGTCTTTCAGTGTCCGGGGATATCTCGGGGAAAATAAAAGTGCTTTTTTTCAGAATCCGATAGCTTTTACATACACTGTTTTTCCCCTCGGGTCACTAATATGGAATCAGAAATCTATTCCGGGTACTTCTATATCGTGCAGTCTAATAATATTCTTATCACCACCAAAAACACTATTCATTGCTTATTCCTTACTTTATTCCTTATAATTAGAAAAATGTCCTCGTTCTCTTTCGAGCGTTCCTTATCTCTTTTACGGAACCACTGGACTTATACTAGGTATCGGTTTGGATGACATGAGAATATTTCCTTCCTTGGAACCCCATAGCTTATTCTCTTGACGATAGATTATTCTTATCTAAGTTGTCAACCAATGGCATTCTTCATGGCATATAACAATTGAATTCGAATTCATTAAATAGTCGTTCGTTAAAACCACTATTACATTGTAGTCCTAATCACTATTTATTTCTACATTGATACATAATAAAGGTTTTAATTCTACCAAAAATCTGGGTTCTTACAAATGAGGACAGCGCAAATGGCATAGTCCTTGATAATGTTAAATCTGTTAAGGAACCAGTTAAGGTTGTTGAGTCAACCAGTTCATCTAAAACTGGGTTAAGTGGTAACAAGTTGAAAAAGAACAATAACATGTCTGACATGCATACCATGCCTGTTATTGATGTTTCTCATAAAGCAGGTGGAGTTGTCTATTGTATGTCCTATGCTTTTAATGTCATGTCTGCTTACTTTAATGGTAACCATGCATGTGCTGGTAAGACTGCTCCTCGACAACATATGAACAGAAATAAAAATGTTAGATCAAAGACTGCTAGTCCTCCTCATGTTAGGAGAGAGACATTTGTATCAAAGCCTAAACAAAGTGTCACTAAGGTTGTTTGCAAGGTTAAATGTCCAGTCAATGAAACAAGTGTTATTGCTGCTAAAGAAACATGGATACCAAAAATAAAATAAAAGATTGTCAAATCTGTTTATAGGGTAAAATGTTTGTTGATTAATGGTGTTAAGGTTAAAAATGTGGTTTTGCCTGACAAAGGCCAATTCTTTAAGTATTCTGGATCCAATCAGATTTGGGTTCCGAAGAAAGTTTAATCCATTTGTCATTACAGGGTGTGAAACAGGTTGATCGAGTAATCGAAATCATGGACAGTGGATGTTCAAGGCATATGACTGGAGATAGAACCCTGCTGACAAATGTGGTTGAGAAAGCCGGCCCAGTGGTTACCTTTGGAGATAACAGCAAAGGTAAAACTGATGGATGGTAGATTGGAAGCTGGAAATGTTATCATTAAGGAAGTGTCTTTTGTGAAAGGATTTGATCATAATCTGCTAAGTATTAGTCAATTCTGCGACAAGGGATTTGAGGTCTACTTTAACAAGAAGAATTGTCTGGTCACACACAAAAGATATGATCAACCTTCTCTTCTGAGAGTTAGAAAAGGAAACTTGTACGTGGCTAATATGAACACTGGAAGCACTAAAGAAATCAATTGTTTCTATTCTAAAGCATCTTCAGATGAAAGTTGGCTATGGCACAAGAAACTTTCTCACCTTAACTTCAAAACAATGAATTCTCTAGTTAAAAGAGAGTTGGTGAGAGGTTTGCCTTCTATGGAATTCGTAACTATGTGATGCTTGTCAAAAAGGGAAGATAAAAAGGGCAACTCACAGGAGCACTGACACATCTCCAACAACTGAACCTTTACAACTACTACATATGGATCTGTTTGGTCCAGTTAATGTGATGTCGATGTCAAAGAAAAGATATGCTCTTGTGATTGTTGATGACTTTTCAAAGTACACATGGGTCCTATTCCTAAATTCCAATGATGAGACTCCACAACTGGTGATTGATCACATAAAGTTGATTGAGCTGGATTCTAAGTATCCAGTGAGAGCTATAAGGTCAGACAATGGAACTGAATTCAAGAATGCAGTTCTAAATGATTTCTGCACTGAAAGGGGTATAACCAGATAGTACTCAACTCCAAGAACTCCTCAGCAAAATGGGATTGTAGAAAGAAAGAATAGAACCTTAATTGAAGCTGCACATACTATGTTAAGTGAATCAAGGCTTCCATTGTACTTTTGGGCTAAAGCTGTCAACACTGCGTGCTATACCCAGAATCGAACTCTTATCAACAAAGACTTAATGAAGACCCCCTATGAAGCAATGACTGAAAAAAACCAACACTTAAATACTTTCATGTATTTGGAGAAAAATGTTTTGTGCTTAAAGAAGGTGATGATCAAGGTGGAAAATTCGAGGCCAAAGCACATGAAGCAATATTTATTGGTTATACAAGAAGAGCTTGTAGGGTGTATGTGATTGATCAACAGAAAATGCTTGAAAGTGTCAATGTAACATTTGATGACACTAAACTTCCCAGTATCCAAACTGAGGATCCATCTGAAAAGTTATCTTTTGATGACATGTCAGATTCAGACTCAGAAGGTGACAATCCACCTGATGTTGTTGCTGATGGTAATGACAATAATGATAATGATAATGATGATGATGATCATGGTAATGGTGGTGCAAACAATGATAATTTTGGAGATACACCTGACACTCCTGAACATTCATCTAGTCAACCTGGCAACAACTCAGGGGGAGATAATGAAGGATCAACTAGTCATACTCAACATCACATTGAAGATCAAGGTGAATCATCAAGGTCTGACCTTCCCAGACAGACTGTTTGGAATATAACTCATCCCTTTGAGCTAATCATTGGTAATCCAGATGTTGATGTAAAAACTAGAAGGGTTTTTCAGAATCAATGTAATTATTCAGGGTTTCTGTCTGAAATGGAACCTAAGAAAACTGAAGAAGCTCTTTCTGATCCTGATTGGGTGATTGCTATGCAAGATGAACTCAATCAATTTAAACAACAAGAAGTATGGAAGCTGGTACCTAGACCTAAAGATAAGAAAGTGGTTGACACTAGGTGGGTATTCAGAAATAAGTTGGATGAAGATGGAACTGTTACTAGAAACAAAGCAAGACTGGTTGCTAAAGGTAATTCCCAAGCTGAAGGAATTGATTATGATGAAACCTATGCACCAGTGGCAAGACTTGAGGCCATCAAGATATTCTTGGCATTCGCAGCATTCTCAAACTTAAGGTTTATCAAATGGATGTCAAGAGTGCTTTTCTGAATGGTAAGCTAGATGAAGAGGTATATGTAGAACAGTCCCCTGGCATTGAAGATCCAGAACTTTTGGACTATGTCTACTTTCTCTTCAAGGCTATTTATGGCCTTAAGCAAGCGCCAAGGAAATGGTATGACACTCTTTCTAAATTTCTACTTGAAAATGGTTTTGTTAGAGGTGTCATAGACAAAACTCTCTTTACAAAGAAACATAAGAATGATACAATACTAGTCCAAGTCTATGTGGACGATATAATATTTGGGTCTACTAATGATCATCTGTGTAAGAAATTTGCTAAGCTAATGCAGGGTAAATTTGAAATGAGTCTGATGGGTGAGCTGAAGTTCTTTCTTGGATTACAAGTAAGTCAAAGGATAGATGGAATTTTTATTTGTCAATCCAAGTATGTCAGAGAACTTCTAAAAAAATATCAAATAAAGGACTCATCTTCAGCAAGGGCACCATCATCTACAGCTGTCAAGTTTGGGGCATGTGAAATTTCTTCTAGGGTAGATGTCTCAAGCTACAGAGGTATGATAGGCTCATTACTTTATCTAACTACAAGTAGACCTGATATTATGTATGCTACATGCTTGTGTGCAAGGTTCTAAGTGGATCCTAGAGATGCGCATCTTATTGCTATTAAACGAATCTTGAGATATCTTAAGGGTACCCCTAACTTAGGTATTTGGTACCCTAAAGAATCTGGTTTTAACCTTGTTGGATATACAGATTCAGATTTTGCAGGAATTGTTTTAGATACAAAAAGCACCTCTGGGAGTTGTCAATTCCTAGGTGCCAGGTTGGTCTCCTGGTACAGCAAGAAGCAATAAACAGTTTCCAACTCAACAGCCGAAGCTGAATATATAGCTGCTCGAAGCTGTTGTGCTCAGATCTTGTGGATTAGGAATCAGTTGTGTGACTATGGCTTTGCACTTGACAATATTCCAATCTTGTGTGACAATACAAGTGCCATAGCAATCTCCAACAATCCTGTGCAGCATACGAGGACCAAGCACATCGACATTAGGTATCATTTTATCCGAGAGCATGTCATGAATGGTACCGTGGAGTTACATTTTGTACCTACGGAAGAACAAACATCAGATATTTTTACTAAGTCTCTTGACGAATCCACATTCTCCAGAATTGTTGGTGAATTGGGTATGTTAAATAGTCCTAGTAATTAAACTAGTTAATATCTGAGGTTTACTCTTTAATAATTTACAAGTGATTACTTTGTTAATATTTGCTGTCAATATCACTTGTATATTTATTTTATCAACTTATTTTCTTGCTTGTTAATTTTCAAAATCATTGCCATTATCTTCTTAATATATTCCTACTTGCTTCTTTTACTTTAGAATAATTCATTTTCTTTAAAAATATTTTTCTCAAATCTTACTAGTTGTAATTTGTGAGAAACCTATTTTTGTTGAAAATTTCATTATTTTAAAGTCACTTTTGAATATTTGTGATGATTTAATGAGTCATATTTTCTCTTTAAATAATTTTCTATTTGAAAGTTATTTTATTAGAAAATATATAGATTTATTAAATTATTATAAATATGTATGTAAATAATTAATATTATATGTGTTAATTTGTAGTGTTTGTCCTTTTGCTATTATTGTCTTATTTCCGTTAAAAGGACATCCTATGGTATTTTTGATATTTTCTATTAGTTAGTTAGTCTATTAGTAAATGATCATATCTTGTCCTTTTATTTATTTTTCAACTCTAATAAGAGTATACTTATTATTCTTGTTAATATTTTTATTACTTTTGTAGTATTGTAAATTGCATTATTACTAATAGAATAATTAGCATGTAAATTATATTAAGTTTTTTTTTATTTTATAAAGAGTCAGTCTTTTTATTCTATAAAGAGTCAGTTTTATTCTCTAAAGAGTCAGGATGGTAACTCTTTCTAGTGTATTTTATTTTAACTCTAGAAAGAGTCAGGTTAGGATATGTACTCTAAAAAGAGTTAGAGTTTGTGCATTAATACTAAAAAGAGTCAGTATTGGGAAGAGTCAGTTAAGCTTAGAAAGAGTCAGCCAAGTATATATTTGTTTTTGTGACTCTTTCCAGCCTAACTCTTAACAACACAACCAAAACTCACGAGCATTAAGGCTCTGAGTACTCTCTGTTACATACGATACATACATGCTAAACAGAGGGAAGTGCTACCCATATTTTTTTTCGCCCATCATCAAAACTGAATCAATCGAAGAACTGAGAACACAGACCTTCACATCGTCTGATTCTCTTTCATCTAAACCGAATAAATCGATTTTTGGTTCAGTATTTGAGAATCAATTTTTCAAAAAAAATCGTTCAAAAATCTGAGATTTCTTGCGTTTGGTTTTGATTTTGGAAAAACTAAAAATAGTCCTGTGTTCGTGGTGTTGTGTGGAACAACATACTGAAATTTGGGAATTTTTGGTTAAAGTTTGAATTTTTCGATTTTTTAATTAATGTAAAATTAATTTTAAAATTCTGAAATTTGAATTTAATTGAAATTTGCTGCATTTGGGTGTTGTTGTTGCATTCAAAATTATGGGTGATAATTTCGACCTTATCAAGCATAATTTTGCTGGTTTTTATAATCCGGACGAATGTTCTATTGAGAAATTCAAGCCTTGGATTCGTTTTGTAAACGTACATTCATTCATTAGTAGTGCTATCTCTCTAGATGCTCCGTTAAAAATTGAACCCTTGCGTTTATTGTGCACTACTGTTGTTATCTCAGATGACTCAAATTCTTTTTCTTTGACGATTTCTGATAAACAGTATTTGGTGGATGAATCAGTGTTCAAAAGGGTATTAAATTTTCCAACAGATAATCTGGTTAACCTTCCTACTAAAGATGAACTCACTCAGGTCTTTAATGGGATTCAATATCAATATCAAGGTGAGTTCGATTTAAGTGAGATGTCTAAAAAGGAATTGGTAGCTGAATGGTACGTCTTGTTGACACCTTGATTAAAGTTTTTACCAACTGTATTCAGAACAATTTCTCCAATATACCATCTCTTATCCAGTATATTGGTTTTGTAATTGCTTTCAATCGAAGAGTTGATATAGGCAAACTGCTTTGGGATGTTTTGATAAAACATATGATTACTATTGTCAGTAATGTTCAGTTGGGTGAGAAAGTGAGTTGTCATTATCCCAGGTTCTTGACTCTCATATTTAATGACTTGGTTTCTGAGGAACACCATTGACCTTTCAGTCAAGCTGATGGTATAACTTCCAATGTCACTAATAAACGTTTTCATGCTAGAACACTCAAACAGCAACAGTTTTTCAACAACATTCCAGTGCTAGTTTCTCAGTACATGTCCACCTTCATACACCTTCCAGTTATGCCTGAACCTGCTCCTGAGCAACCAGCTCCAGTCATTGAGCCACTTGCACTCGCTATTAATCAGCCTGCACCAGTATTATATAAAATAGAACAAGTACCTGAACAAGCAGCACCTGCTCTTGAGCAAGAAATTCAATCTCAAGTGGTTCAACCCACTTCATCTGCTGACCAGGTATTGCATTTTGATCCCTTAACTACTTCTCTTTTGCAATCTACTTCTTCTGAAACCCAAGTGGTTGTTAGGGCTGACCAAGGGATTGTAGCACCACAATCTCTAACCCAGGTCAAAGAACCAAACACAAAGTTAAAACAATCAAATTCTATCAAACCAGAAAGAAATTTCCGTTTAAAAGGTCTGAAAGAAGTAGTGATGAATCGAGTGAACCCACAGCTCTAGCTCCTACAAAGAAGAGTAGTGAGGCAACTGTAAGCCCATCCATCTCCTCCCAACAAGATTTGGACATTAAAATGGCCGATAAACAGTTACTGGTTTCATCCTCTCAACAGGATGAAACTATTGAATTTTGCCATAGGACCGTGGCACCTTGTAAAAAGTCAAGCACACCCCTATTACTCACAATGGGGGAAAATACAACCATAGATGAAACTCAGGACACTTTGCAAGGAGAGCACATAGAGGAGCCTTCACAGCCTTACGAGGGAAATCTTGATTCTTTGCCACCTATAATAGAATCATCATCTCCCCTCTCAGGTGGAACATACCTGGATCCCTTAAGGGAGTTTCCACTCGCAGTTTCGACTGGAGAAAGTGGAAGACAACTTGATCAATCTACCACTGAAGCAATTCAGATGTCAATTCCAAATGAACAAGTAGATCTGATTAAGGATTTGGATTTGCGAACTCCCATTGCACCACCACTGACCTTCCCAGAGGAGGCTAGGGTGATTTCTTCTACAGTTACAGCTAAAGGAAAGGAGCTTGTGTTGAGTGATGTGAGGACCACTACAAATATGAGCGAAACAGCTACACGTGAGATGAGTGAAACACATTTGAGTGGATTTCAGGTGAGCGCACACACTAGCACAAATACTTTTTCATTACTTGCACAGATTCAGAAACTGCAAAAGAAACTTGAGGAAACTGAAGCTGAAAAACAATTCTTCAAAGCACAAGTGGAGGAACAGTCTTCTTCTTACACCTCTGTCAACAATCAACTCACTGTGATCAAAGATGACATCCGTAACAAAAAAACCACTGTCACTCCAACTCTGAACACCTTGCTACAATCCAGCACCCAGGCAGCCTCTGAAAGGTCAGATATTCTAACTGCTATTGATACCCTCTCCACAAAGGTGGATGAACTTCCCAAAGAAATGCATGCAACTGCTGAGTTTTATGCACGTACCTTTGCAAATCTTGAAGACAAATATGACTACATGTATGAAGGACTGGATCATTTGTACGACATTGTAAAACCCACTCATAATATCACGAATGAACAGAGGGAGTACTTTGAAGGTAGTGGAGATGGTGGTGAAGGTGGAACTGGTACAAATCCTGAAGCTGGTGCAACTGATAAAGCTATAGAGGATCCCTAAATTAAGGGGGAGAAATCAAGAGGGGGAGGAGAAAAATCTGGAAATGATCAAAGTAAAGACAGAAGTAATAAGGGGAAGAAGAAGGCAGCTGAAACAGTCAAAGAAGTTCAAGAAAAGGAAGACACTATAGAGTACTATACAGGTGAACCTGATGACCTTGATGTGTTTGTTGATTTAAAGTTTCCTGGTGAGTGTGAAGAGGTACCTGAACCATATCTTAGTTACTGGGAAGATGAAGCGCCAATGGATCCTGAACTTGAAGCATCACAGCAATGAATGGACTTTGAATCTGAAGCAACACTTGAAAAACAGTAAGCAAATTTATTAATGAGAGAAGAAAGGCTTTAGAAGACAATGGAACAGATTGCACATAATGAAAGACTTCAGAAAGCAGAAGCGGAAGCAATGCAACGTGAACATGCCATCAAGGTTCAAGCAAGAAAAATGTATATCAGGTATAAGAGTGGTGAAAAATGGGAACGTGCTCAAAGAGCATTAGACTCACCTCAATCTTCTGAAAATGATTGTAACATTCGTAATAAGTAGATATATATATATATATATATATATAAGTAAAATGAGGAGTTATAATAATAATATGTTCCAGTTTGATGCATTTTCGTCGATAATTAGAAACTATGTGTAATATAAAATGTTACGTGTTTAAATGACTATCTGTTCGTACTATTAATTGTTGCAGATACGTTTTTCTCAAAAGGTTTGATTCAATTATTATTTTTATACAAGGTTATTATTTTAATTAAATAAACGATACGTGTTAGTGTGTTTTATTCGTTTCTTGAATTTTTGGATTATAATGTATCGTATTTTAAAATTCTTTTAGACGATACGAAATTACGTTACGGATATATTTTTATCGTTTAAATAAATTTTAACGAAACAAAAATAGAAATTACGGGTATAAATTTTTTAAATAATATAAATAGCGGAGTTTTATTCGTTATTTCTTAACCAAGGTACGTTTCTAAAATCATTACTCTTTAATTTTTTTTCTCTCTACACACACACTCACGCACAACACGTTTACACACACAAACACACACTGTTAAAATTTTTAAAATTTTGATTTCTAGAAACTAGTTCAAACTTACATGCAATTACATATATGAATTCCTAGTAATCACAGTATCAATTTAATATATCAAACGTAGAAAACCATGATCGGATGATTATGATTTTTAAAAACCCATTTTAAAAATTTTGATCGAATTTCTGTTTGAGTGATTGTTTGATTGTATGAATGTTAGAATCATGTTTAGGACATTGATTAGAGTCGATTCATGTATAAAAGTGTTAGAAATGATCATGATTTGAGTCGCCGGAAAATCCACCGTCGAAATTGTTTAATTTATTTCCGGCTTGTTCTTGATTCTGAATTGATTATTGTGTTGCTAGATGATTGTAGTATAGTATATATTTTATTTAGAATTTTCTGTGAAGTTTGATTTTTGGTCGAAAATTTTAGTTTAGCTGGAAATTTTGTTCGGAAGGTTTTTGATAAAAACCGACCTTACCATTGTGTTAGATTGTGATTTGGAGTCGAAATACTATTTTTTGGAAATTTTCTGGGTCGTTTTATGTTGCCGGAATCCGGCGGCGGCTGGCGGCGGCGGCCGGCGGCGGCGGTGGCCGGCGGCGGCGGTGGCCGGATTCTGCCATTGTTGGCGTTGAGTGTTCTTCGTGTTCTTCACGAAGATGGTGATGAACAGTACCTGTTTGATCTTCTTTCCCAGGTGGGGAAGAAGATGAATAGTGTTTTTGGATAAATTTTTTTATTTTTTTATTTTATTTTCTAAAAAAATAAGAAAAATTATTTTATTTAATTAGTTAATTATTATTTGAGTTATTTAAATATTTAAATAATTCAGATTTATTATTTATTTAGTTCGAAAATTTTTATTTCGAATTTATTTTTATTTATTTATTTAGATAAATAATTTATTTAAAAATTTAAATTTCGAAAATAATTCTTTAATTATTTATTTATTTTAATTAAAAATTTTATTTTACTTTATATAAAATTTTCGAAAATTATTTTATTTTTATTTTTATTTTAAGTTTAATTTAAATTTTTATTTAAGTATGAATTGATTTTATTTATTGATTAATTTAAATAAAATTAATTAGAATTTGAAATAAAATTCAGATTTTAATTATTTTCTTTATCTTAATTAATATTTAAAATATATTCTTAGTTAAGATAAAAATTAGATTTAATTTAATTTTCAAATAGTTTTAACTTGTATTAATTTAAATTCCGAGTTAGGATAATAATCCTAAATTGTTTTTAAAATATGTTGTGATCCGATTAAATTAGATTTAAATTATACGAGTCATCTTAACGACTCGAGACGTATTATAAAACGTCGAGCCATAATTTATTTAATTTGGGAATTATTATTTTACGAGTCGAGTCAAGTATTAATAATCAAGTTTGATCGTTTTAACTGATACGTGCTACGTGTTATTGTAATTAAATCGAGGCAATTAATTGTATAACATTATATGCTACGTGTTAGAGTAATTTAAATGTTATACAATTATTCTAGTAACTTAAGTGTTATATTTCGTTATTGATAGGATCTAGTAGACGCGAAGGGTAGCTAGCATTTGGATCACCCTGAATTACACTTCTAGACTCTACTTTTGAGGCAAGTTTACTGATCGTACTCTTTCTTTCAGAGTATATTTATTTTCCTTAAATTTATGCCAAATGCTTTATTAAAAACTCGTAAATTTACGAAAACCCGTTTAAATTAGTCGAATCAGTTCTTATCACTTCCAATTTATTATCAAGCATGTGATATCATTATTGAGCATTGTATATCCTGTTTTAAAAGTTTATGATTGTTTTAACAAAGATTTTATATCTTCGGATATAAAACTGTTATTGGACTGAATTGGTGGTTTTACTGCCAGTTATTTTAAAAAGGTTATTCCTACAATATACATTAGAAATAAAAATTATAGAGATGTTTATCCCTTGATCTCTAAACAAAATGTTTTGTTTTGATATGTGAATATGTCTAGCGTAAGAGGCTCGTTGCAGGTCCAGCTTTTATTAAGATGTACCCATGACAACAAGTGTCATCTTAAGGCCAATAGCAATAAGTGCCATCAGGATCCATATTTTTATAGCCTGTACATCAAATGTGCATGGTTTTTGGGTTAAGCGGGACTGATCATCAACTTAACTCTTGCAACTGTTGATATTCCACATATTACCTAAGGGAAAAATTCATGTTTTTGACTGGAAATATTGTTACTTAAATAAAGGATACTTTTATTAA
Organism: Saposhnikovia divaricata; assembly: GCA_036435485.1. Taxonomy (NCBI): domain Eukaryota; kingdom Viridiplantae; phylum Streptophyta; class Magnoliopsida; order Apiales; family Apiaceae; genus Saposhnikovia; species Saposhnikovia divaricata. Next base: position 2,058,523 of record JAZHRN010000145.1, on the reverse strand, counting down.
ACTATTGGTCTGTTAGAAATTCCTTTTTAAAAAATCATTACTCATGTTACAAAATTTCAACCCTGTTGCTATAGATTATATCTGTTCTTTTACAAAATTATGTATGTATATTTTATATACTTGTTGAGCGCCCTCGCTCACCCTTGCAAACTATTTTACTTTTCTCAGATGGCTCGTACTTATCAAACCACCCGTAAGCAGACTTCAGGCCGGTTTAGGTATCCCGTATTTCCCATTCAGGTGGCAGTTCTTCTAGCTACTAAGTTATGTAATAACTAGACAAATTTTTAATTCCGCAATCACAATGTAATATCATCTAGACTTTTGGGTTATCAGAAATCTTCTTCTCGAGGATGTACTGATAGCATAAGATATTGTAATGACTTTTAAATTATGTAGTATTGTTTTGTTGCCATAAAAACTGTTGACGGTCCTACCTTGTGGGATAGTTTTTAGTCTTTATTCATTTTATTATTATTATTAGTGGCACCGGATTCCGGGGCGTCACAATGATGATCGTCGTCTTGGTGCTATCTTTGATGATTTTAAAAAGGCTAATCTGTAAGAACCCAAATTTTTGGTAGAATTAAAACATTTTTTATTATGATGAAGTGCATCAGTTAATAGTGATTTTGGTGGATGAATAGTGATTTTGAGGGTTAATAAATTTTTCATGCCACCTATGTACGAGACGTAGTGTGGATATTCTGAAGTCATATTAGTGACCTACGGAGTAAATAAGTGTATTCAGAGACGATCGGAATTCAGAAATTCCAATTTCTATTTCAATGTAATATTTGACCTGGTAGTGAATTATATATTAGTATTATCAAGAAATGAGATATTAAATTTGAGGAATTGAGAAATGAGAAAACCAAGTATGTACTAGGGAAGTACATAGAGAATGAGTGTATGTAAACGAGGACAGAATTCAGAGAATCCAAACTTTATTTTATTCCATAATTGACAGAGGAGTCAGGAATATAATTGTAACAGCCCCAGATCCAGGGTCGAGGATCCGGTCATCACGGTCTCAATATCCATCCACAAACCAATATAAACCAAATTACAACCTTGTGACCCAAAACAACAACACACCCGTTATAGTCCCAGAGATGAAAACAGAGTAACTACCAAATATTATTAATCACAAGCTTGAGTTCTTACAACCCAAGAAGATTACAATTAATTATTACAAACTCTTTGCCATCCATTTACATAAGTCATATATCTAAATACCTTTGATACTTAGAAGTTAACAACTAGCCTACCAGTAGCTTCCTCCTCAGCCATGGTAGCTATGACCTCAGCGGTTAATCTTCTGACGGCTGACACCTGCTTGCGCCGAGTGTGTCTGGTGCGGGCCATCTGATCTAACTGTTGTTGTGATATAATAAATAAAGCAAGGGTGAGCAATAGTCCACCAAAAATAATGTATAACTGAATAATAATATATAACAGCTCAAAAGTATCTTTGAAACCATATGCCATACATTTACGAAAATGATGCCAGTATAACGTAAAAGATGAAGTTACAAGGTAACTCAGAATATATATTCTATAGACATATCTGTTTTGCAAAGATATGAGCAGATATCGACAGGAATCATAAAAGAGGAAATTGCAGGAAAATATTGCAATCCTAGTTTTGAATGTTTTTCAAACCCCTGTCAACCTGAAAGAAGTCTCTTTGATACGTGTTATGGGGGATACCCGTCAACCTGAAAGAAGTCTTTTCGATACGTGTTGCAGGAAATTCCCAATTTGGGAGATGAACTAATACTGGAGTTATCACGCGCCAGTTGTCCCAACCTCCGATGATTATTCGTAGGTGGTACAGCCCAATATAGTTTACTACCGGTCGAAGGAAGAACTGACGAATTTACTTGTCTATCGCCCTTTTTAGTAACTCCCTGGCCAACGGTTGGGCCTTGTGATGGACCGCACGACTCGGCCTCTTACACACGACTCCTAGTTCGAATAAATCCATGACTCTGAAACGTAAAGTTCGTCATCCTTTCCCCAAGTGTAATACTCGTTGATAAGACTCCACAAAGTAGTCGTATCTAATTGGAAATGAAAATTCACCAATATTTCCCAAGCTGATGCTTGTTAATGGATATAAACTTGTTCCATCAATTTTACCCCTCGAGTGTTGAGGAGGTAACCAAAAAGACTCATATCGATGCTTGAAAAGAATCAAGATTTGAGTAAAAAGGTAGTTTAACAAGTATATGACCGGGCAGTCAAAGAAATAACATCCCTCAAGCAAGGTTCCCTTATATTTTAGAAGATAGATTCGAATGAAGAATGGAGTTTTGAGAACCTTCCTTGATAAAATAATAATAATACGACTCAGAGATAATTTACATAGTATTTGAATATCAAGGAAATTTTTGAATAAAATATCTTATTTTAGAACTAGTTGAAAGAATTAAATAAATATTCAAAGAATATTTATTAAACCATAAATAATTCCAGAATATTCTTAGTATAAAATATTGCTCATGAATAACCCTCGAATAAGTATATATAAAATATTCATTAAATAAATAATTCCTCGAATAAATATTAAAAATAATATCCAAGAAAATAATTAAAACCTTAAATGAATATTCAAGATAATATTCACTAAGTAAATAAGCTCAAATGAATATTCGAAAATAATATTCAATAAATAAATAAACTCAAATGAATATTCAAAATAATATTCATTAAATAAATAAACTCGAATGAATATTCCCAAAATAATATTCATCTAAATCAATAGCGTCAAATGAATATTCAAAATAATATTCATTAAATAAATAATCTCGAATGAGTATTCAAATAACATTTCTCGAATAAATTCCAAGTACTTAATACGTATGGAAATATAAATAATGTTCGTAAGTAACATCCCTCAAATAATCTGTCACTGGAATCCCTCCGGGTTTCCACGACTATCTCTATATTACAAAATACCGACTCCCGGTCTTTATTGAAAGAATGAGATCATATGCCCTTCACTAAGGGTCTTAGCAATATCTGGCTTATAACTAATATATCATATATAGCTTATAAGCCAATACCAAATCTCGGAACAAGTATCACAATATAATCTGAAAAACAGGCATGCATGCTATGGCATATGTATAACAAAATCAAACCATATATATTATCACAACAACAGTTCCAAAGTATTGGAAACTTGCTTGGTAGTCGAGTAGGGGTAGCGTGTCCTGGGTCTGTCCAGTGATCTATAAACAATCAAAATATTTGAGATTAATCACTTAACGCTTTTAAAAAGGCTAAGTATATACTTAAGTTAGGTCGAAACACGTTTTCAAGTTATCTCATTATACACTCTCTAGTGTAACTCTTATTAACACCGTTATGACCCGACATTGGTTCGCTATTAAGGCATGTCATTACACCTACACTTGGTAGCTACTTATGCCACAAAAGTGCTAAGGTCGATTGTTTACTAAAAGAGATTATACCTCGAGGTTTATTGATCGTTATCCAAGTGGTTTTCCAAAGTTATAACCAAGTATCATTTTTAAGGGTTCATTCGCACTTAACCTTGATTCGAATATTTTTATAAAATCGAAAAACGATCCGTTTGACATGAGGTCTTCTCTCACACCTTCCTTATGATCTCTAATATTTAATTATTAAGATTTGCAACTGGATTAATTAAGCTAAGGGGGTTCAATTTCAGTTATGAACTCGCACTTATGGTTTCAAACCACTTTTAGTTAATCGACCATATTTCCGAAACCGTAAGTCCGTTTGTTTCGATTCTTGCGCCAAAACGATCTATGAGTCGAGATCTACAAGGACATGTCATAAACTCAATAAGGCCAGATAATTATACCTACTGTTATGCACGAATTCTTAATGCCTAATGAAATTCGGGCATTACGATGGCTATAAATCGGACGTTTCCAAATTTAATACATCACAACCAAGCCACACTGGGCATACCATACATCCACACTGGGCATACCATACATCCACAAATATCAACAAACAACCATAATAAACCTCTAAGGTCAGTGGTAATGTTTAAATCTAATACCCAATCATTTTACACATTTTACAAAACCAAAGAATCATAAACTCCTTAACATATACTTATCTTTATACATATCATCAAACCACATCAAAACTCATATGAACTCAAAGGGTGGGTTAGGGTTTTACCTTCCTTGATGCTCTAATAACACTAACAAAGCTTGATGATCCTTCAATAAGCCTTAGATCATCCTTAACAACCTTAAACTAACAAGAAACATCAAGAACCTGCTTAGAAATTTTCGAGGCTGCTATACCCCAGCTGAAAGAACATGAAAAACGAGGGCCTTACCGAGCTTTTATGGACGAGGCTCCTAAAGAATAGTTGTAGAGAATATTAATACCTTTCCAAAAAACTAAAGAATACAAAATTCCATTGAGGAATGAAGGAGATATGGCCGTTTGAAAATTGGTACAGAAATTGTCAAAAGCAGGGCAATTTTGCTTCTTCAACTTGGGGAAGGGATTTGCTAGGCTACACTCCTTTGTTGGCCATGAAATTTTGAACGAATGTTCTACATATATTGATGAAGCTATGGTTCAAATTTGGTGATTTATGAATGGGTAGAAGTGGATATATGAATTTTTCTTTGAGAGTGTTTCTGCTGGGCAGTTTGGAAGGAAATGGAGAGATGGAGTGCTTGGCTTGTTCTCTTGCTTGGCTTGTGATGAAATGAATTATTGTTGATGTCTTGGATAATATCTTGCATAAAGCACCTTTAATAAAGTGGTGTGGTCATGGATGAGGTAATTCAAGTGGACAAGTGTTGGTTTTAATGGTAAGATGATGAGATGAATGCTAAGTACTTGGTTTGTTTGCTAAGTATGTTAGTTACTCATGTAACTACTTAGTTCCTTGATCATATCCACTAGCACATGAATGCACCTTGGTACTCTGCTTGCTATTTTGTCCGGTTATTGCTCAATTTCATTGATCGTTCGGAGGAATATCTCGAGGATTTCTAATTAGGGTTTTACTGGAAACCTTTTTAATATTTTTGCTCACATCTTTAATCCTCCTTTATAATTCTTGAATTTAAATCCCTTAAATCTTTATATTAACTCCTTAAATCCTTCAGTGTCCAGGGAAATCTCGGAGAAAATAAAAGTGCTATTTTTCTGATTCTGATATCGTTTACATACACTTATTTTGCCTATCGGTCATTAAAACGAACTCAGAAATCCTTTCCGAATACTCCTATATAGCATCGTCTAATAATATTCCAATTTCCACCAAAAATACTATTCATCACTTATTCTCTCTTTATTTCTTATAATTAGAAAAACGTCCTTGTTCTCTTTTAAACGTTCATTAACCCTTTTACGAAACCACTGGACTTATAACAGATATCGATTTGGATGACATGAGAATACTCTTCCTCGTTTAGAATCACCATTTCCTACTTTCTAGGAGATAGATTCTAATCTAAGTTGTCAACCTATTGCATTCATCATATATAAACATTGGAATCCATATCCATTACATAATAAAGGTTTTAATTACTACCAAAATTCTAGGTTCTTACAATAATAATTGGATTATTAATGGAGGATATTAAATATTATGTGACGCCCCTAGATCCGGGGTCAAGGATCCAGGTCATCACGGTCCAATTTCCGATCAATATCAATATCTCTTTAGTCTTTTTTTTTACTTAATACTCATGCAATTGACCCCACACTAATACACACACACACACACCAGTCATATGCTCATAGAACAATATCCACAATATTTAAAAATTTAAAGTTAACAGTTATTACAAGCCCAGAATTTACTAAGTACACTGTTGAACAAAGCTTCTACAGGAAGCATTTCAACAACCAAAGTTTATTACAACTTACACACTTAATTTACATAAGTATACTAAGCCCCTTTCGCTTGTCACTACCTCGGGGATAGTCGCCAACACTCGCTCAAAAGGTCGCCTTTCCCTTACCCTCTTGCGGGGTGTGGTACGTAGTATCGGCATGGGACCTAGCTGTTATATACATAAATAGCAAGAGTGAGCTATAATAGCTCAGCAAGATAGTACTGTAAACTAGAATTTAAAATGTGAACAGATATACATATATGTATATGCATATATAATAGCAGGAAACAATTAAAATCCTTAAGGAAGAATAAAGCTCTCATTTAATAATACATCATCCACTTACTATTATAAGAAAGAAATCTAAAATAATATAATATCAGTTTTTCTTCATCTGTAACCATAATTCCATCATCTCATATCATTATTCTGTTTTCAGTATAGAAATCTGAAAACCATTGTCTACACTTTCTTTTCAAAAACATTGGGAATATCTGCTGTCGCCTGATACGTTAGGACGATGATCAGTCGCCTAATCGTACCTGCTCTCTTTTTACTACCGGTAGAGGGAATGAAGATCATCCCTGGAGGAAGGCCACCTGCTAACATCCTCCCTTGGCATCTTCGTGCCGTAATAAAAATAATAAATGCTGGACTGTGTCGCACACAGCCCTGACACAGCCACTTACGCAAGTCTATTGCAATCCCCCTTTTTATCACATCATTATTCCCTTTTTAAAATATCATTCCACATTTCCATTTTCTCGCTTTCATTCCCACATATCATTCACTCATATCATTTCCATTCTCGCACATTACTTCTATAAAATATATATATATATAACATAATGCTTTGATTATGATCCAGACATCTCTTTCATATTCAAGAAATCAAATATACTTTTATATTCCGAAAATATTCCGTCTATTTAAAGAGTAGTAAATAATAATCAAATAATATTTATTAAACCACTGATATTTAAAAAGAATATCTTTAGCAAAATATTATAAATCATATAACCCTAGATAACAACTGATACCATTCTTTTATTTACTTTAGATAACAACTGATACCATTCTCTCATATTCTCTTAATCATAAGGCATGTTCACTTCATGCATAATCATCTCTATACATATCCATCTCATACTCGTATCCATATTCATATACATCTTCGTACTCATATTCATATTCATATACATCTTCGTATACCTTTCTTTTCAATATCAATACTCAAGGAAGACAATTTCTTCACAATATAGTAATAATAGCATCACATATATATATTCCATGAAATCAAGTTTCTTTGAAGATAAATAGTTTTCCAAGTAGGGATAGAAAAGATCTTGCCTCGGTTTCGGTATCCTGACGGTATGGCTCGTCCCTCTTCCAGAGTTTCTATAAACACAAAAGGACTGTCGTTAGAACCACATCCCTTACTCACTACATTCTTGTATAACATTACCTTTGAACTTTAATATATGTTTAACGTATTACTATTACTCCAAAGGTTCAAGAACTTAACCATTTAAAACCTTAATCGAAGTTTCAGGGGTTTTCACTATTTCCCCTAACGATCACACTTAACTGTAAAAATTCTCAGAAAATATGGATTTCGAATTTTACCACAAGGTCAACTGGTAACAACTCTTTGACTACCTTACTACACTATCCCAAAGTTTCATAATTTTTAAAAATGTTTAAGTATGGTAGTTATAGCCTCAAAGTTAACACAATTACATTTTTTCGGTTTCCGAACGTCTTTCACTAAAACTGACTTTTCTCCTAAACCGTGCATCAGATTTTAACGTACCTTATATCAAAACGATCTATGAACTAAGCTCTATCATTTCATGGTCAATTGGTCACCTAGGCAGTGAGGTACCGTACGAATACAGGGGTCACTAAACAGGGCAGTTTAGGAATCTAACGAAAATCGGACATTATAACGGCTATATTTTTATACTTTCCATAAATCCAACTCCTCCAAATCAATTATCAAACACAATAATCGTCACCTACACCATGTGGTCTTCATTACCAGCCATGGTTACAATCCCAAACACTTCCATATTTAACTTTAATCACTTACAAACACATGGATCATCATAATCTTAACATTTACACCACTTAATCACTAAACCAAACAATATCCATCATAAATATAAAAGAGCAAGCATGATTATACCTTCTTGAAGCTTTGATAACCCTTAACAATCCTTGATATATCCTTAATCAACCTTATACTAGCTTGAATCACTAAAAGAAACCATTAAAACAAAGTTAACACTTGAAAACACTATTCATCATCTTTTCTAGTAACTTCCATGATTTTATTACCTTGGCAAATGATGTTGGTTTGCTATGAAACTTTGTAGATGATCCTTCCTAACCTCCAAGAAGCTCCATAATTTTTCCCTTGAATTGTTATTGAAGAGAGCTAGGGTTTTGGTTTTTATTTTTTTTTTCTTCCTTTTTCTCTATTTGGCCGAATGGTACATTGAAGAAGGTGGGGAGAGATTTTTGTGTTTTTGTAGATCTTATCTTGCTAATCTCTTGTTACTCTAGTGTATGGTGGAAGCTTGGAAGATATTTGTGATTAAAAGCCATGCTAAAGTACTAATTTACCCTTAAAATTAGTTAGTGGAAAGTGAGGTCATTAGTGATGTCATTAGGATGATCTAATATTCTCATTTCCTTATTTCCTAAATATTATGCTAATAATCTTGCATAATCATAATGTGGTATGCATCCTTGTTAGATTACTAATCTTGGTTGCTTGGTTTCCATACTCGTCTAATCGTGGTTCGTTTCGAGTATACCTCATTATCTCAGTGGTTTTCGAAATCATTTACAAATCCAATTTCCTTTGGTATTCTCTTAACTTAATAATCCCTTGGTTTAATCTAAATTCACTAATCCCTCAATATATAATTCTTATATGGTTTCTATGCTCCCTAATATCAAAAAGAAGCTTATTCGAAATCAAAATCCTAAAAATCCATATTCAGGAATTTCTGGAATCTATCGTCATTTCGAGTCACTTATTTTCAATGTACAACACTAATATGGTTTCTGTTTATTCATTTTCCATCTCCAATATAGAGTACCTACATACCATCCCTAAATCCTCAAATTTTACTATTCATGTGATCACTGTAGCATTGCTAAAGTTAGGGTTATTACAGTCTTCCCCCCTTAAAAGGATTCCGTCCCGGAATCATGTTGGAAATGTCCATAAGTATCTTTTTCATTCACACCTTCTAACTTCCACACTATTTCCTTTATCCTTTTCCTCTATCTTGTTTTCGCAGAAATACACCAATATCACTTCCTTGTCATTCATCAACATGCCATTTAGTTTAGCAGTACTTTTACTGTCTTTTCCTTATAAATTCCATCATGTTTCCAGTCATTCCATGTTATTTCGTCTCTCCTTCCACTTTCGACGAAGATATCCGCCACCACATTGGCCTTTTCTGAATGGTAGTGTATCTCACTTATGGTTTGACCATCTTCTGATCTCTATCATGACATAAATATTAACACCTCAATATTCCTATATCTCATCTCTGTAAAATTTTCCAGAAAATAAGCTGTAATAATATTCTTTAAAACAATTGTAGAAAATACTTCCTATAATATATATATATTTCCTGTTCGTCTCAACGAGCTTGTGTTCTCCCAAAACACTCCTACTTTTCTTTTCATAACGTTTCCTAGCCCTTAACAGATACTGATTTTCCTTATCTATATTATTAACTTATTCATTCCATTAATTGATTAAGTCGATCCTTAACCAAAGACTTACACACAAAATTTAAATCGAAAAACAAGTACCTGTATCCGCATCTGGTTTCGTCAACGCTTCCCCTAAGGTCATGTTGTACACTCTAGCAATAGGCCTATTTGAAGCAGTCACACTCTGACCTGGCGCGTATGACCCACCGGAACGGCAATCTCTAGCAATGTGTCCTAATTTCCCACACTGGTAACACTTAACATCTCTTTTAGGGTTTGTATCAGTTGATGGGCACTGGTTAAGGTAGTGTCCTTTTTGTCCACACTTAAAACAAGTTACTCCCAGCACTCTACAGACTCCTATATGCTTCTTACCACACGTGTCACAATCTGGTAATGGTGGTCGTGATTGATTGGACTGAAATGTCCCTGAAGATTTACCACCCTGATCCACCGTCTCACTAGTAGTCTTTTTACCCCCCGACTTTCCCACAAATTGAGATTTTTGTCCTCTACCTCCTTTGTTAAAGTAGCTTCCCTCATTTGAACCTCCTTTCGGACCCTCAAATCTTCTTTTCTTATTCTCTCGACCTATTTGAGCCTGTTCACTCTCGGCCTCTATAATTGATGCCTTTTGAACCACTGCAGCATAATCAGTCAACTCAAATGGAGCCACTCTCGTTCGTAACCAGGGTTTCAATCCTTGTTGAAACCTTTTCGCTCGTTGTTCTTCAGTACACACAAACTCGGGAACAAACCTCGACAGTTCTGTAAATTTAGTTTCATACTCTGCCACTATTAGGTTATCCTATTTTAACTCCAGAAACTTTAATTCCATTTGGTTTTCTAAATACCTAGGAGAATACTTTTCTAGGAACACCCTAGTGAAACGCTCCCAGGTTATCACTCCCGCTTCTTCTAGGTTCTTCTTAGCTTCCCACCAGTAATTTGCCTCTCCCTTTAAGAGATAGGCTGCAAAGACTGTTTTCTGATCTTCCTCTATCCTCAGTATCTCGAAAGCTTTCTCCATTTCTTTTAGCCATGCCCTGGCTACTACTGGGTTAGTGGTTCCCTCAAATTCTGGGGGTTTTAATGACTTAAAGGCACGAAAGGAATTAGCTGCCTGATTGGGGAGAACAGGTGGTTGTTGAGGATTCTGTGGATTCGCGAAATTCTGCCTTAATAAATCCATGAATTGGGCAAAGGGATCATCTCCCGGATTCCTTTGTTGGCCAGTTGATTCCTCTTCTTCTTCTTCTTCATGATTTTCTTCATTATGGGCATTTTCGTTCAGTCTATTACCTTCTATATTTCGACTTCTTTCGTCTCTCTCATTTTCCCTTGCATTCGCTCTACTATCACGTCTAGGCGGCATAGTTCTGTACATAACAATAGTCCTTATTAATTACCCGAATTTGAGTTACAATATACATCATTTCTATATACACAATTATAGCATTAATTAACTCATTTGCACATCACAATATTCTTATCACGTGATTTGCATCTAGTTATATTATAACTTTAGTAGGTAAGTGTATCGCCCTTAACACGATAGCCTTTTCATTAAGTCAATCACCTTTTATACATCAATGTTTTTGAGTCTCAACATTTATTATTAAAAAATGCAGCAAAAATTTAGATAGAAATGCACAAACTTCATTAATTTACATAAATATTTTACAACTTGGGTACATGGTTCGAAACCTACAAACATACTGTACATACTAATCTGCTACAACAAAAGTGCTACTAACTGTCCTCCAATCAGACTGGGATTAAAACAGCAACCAACTAAACTAATCCCCCAAAAAGACATCAGTAAGATGACTAGTCTGATTAGTGACGTAGACTACTATCCCGACTCACAGTCCTGCCCTAATAATGTCCCGGATCTGGACTACCATAGACGTGATTGTATCCACTATCGCAGCCCTCCACTCTGGGTCTCCTCTATCAGCTAACAACCTCATAATGTCACCCAGGGCCCGCAGCTCAACACTCACTAATCCCAAAGATATACCATCAGGAATGATGCCTCCTCTCCCTCTCTCTGACCTCTGCATCAGTGTGTCTATCACTCGGCGGGACTCCTCCAACTGACCCTGTAGGGCAAAGTACTCCGTCAACAGAATGGCTGGTAGTGAGTCACCTATCGGTAAGGGTGCCTCCTGAGGGGGCAGAGCAGCTGGGGCAGGTGCCTATACAGGTGGAGGTGGTGGAGGTGCAAATGGTGGGGATGGAGGAATAGACTCGGTATCTGCATCCTCAGACGGATCTCCCTCTATCTCATCCTCTGAGAAGATAAAATGTCCGGGCGGAGTGAATGGCTCAACTGGATCCTCTAGAGGGCCAGGACTCGGTGAGGGAGATGGGACTGGTGATGGTACTGGAATAGGCAAGGCAGGGGTAGGTATCATATGGATATCGGTCCACTCAATCTCCTCCTCCTCCTCAACTATAACTGACAATCTAGGCCTCTTACGTAACGGCCTCTCCTCCTCCGGAATCTCCCATCTCACTCTGGAAGGACCTGCCTCATCAAATCCTGTAGAAGGTCTACCCATATATGGCACTATGGCCACAGCATCTCTCCGTCTCTGCTCCTCTGCCTCCTCTCTCTCAAATCTCTCTCTGGCCGCCGCCCGGCGTCTCTCCCTGAGGTCCTCAACTGCATACTCGGGGACCTCTACCCCGGCCAGCTGAAGATCTAATAGCTCCTGCTCTGACATCCCTAGCCACTGGGGGTCCTGACTCGGCTCACCCATCTCCGCCCCTATAATAAAACATAAAATTCTATTAGTAACAGTCTATAAAATTATAATATATGCTTAAAGTAAATACTACCTGCGATATACCACCCCTGAACTTGATGGAAGTTCACAATTTATATTATAACTGATACATTTATTATTATCACTTTTGTTCTTGAGCATTACTCTTAGCTCTGATACCATCTGTGACGCCCCTAGATCCGGGGTCAAGGATCCAGGTCAACACGGTCCAATTTCTGATCAATATCAATATCTCTTTAGTCTTTTTTTTTTTTACTTAATACTCATGCAATTGACCCCACACTAATACACACACACACACCAGTCATATGCTCATAGAACAATATCCACAATATTTAAAAATTTAAAGTTAACAGTTATTACAAGCCCAGAATTTACTAAGTACACTGTTGAACAAAGCTTCTACAGGAAGCATTTCAACAACCAAAGTTTATTACAACTTACACACTTAATTTACATAAGTATACTTAGCCCCTTTCGCTTGTCACTACCTCGGGGATAGTCGCCAACACTCACTCAAAAGGTCGCCTTTCCCTTACCCTCTTGCGGGGTGTGGTACGTAGTATCGGCATGGGACCTAGCTGTTATATACATAAATAGCAAGAGTGAGCTATAATAGCTCAGCAAGATAGTACTGTAAACTAGAATTTAAAATGTGAACAGATATACATATATGTATATGCATATATAATAGCAGGAAACAATTAAAATCCTTAAGGAAGAATAAAGCTCTCATTTAATAATACATCATCCACTTACTATTATAAGAAAGAAATCTAAAATAATATAATATCAGTTTTTCTTCATCTGTAACCATAATTCCATCATCTCATATCATTATTCTGTTTTCAGTATAGAAATCTGAAAACCATTGTCTACACTTTCTTTTCAAAAACATTGGGGATATCTGCTGTCGCCTGATACGTTAGGACGATGATCAGTCGCCTAATCGTACCTGCTCTCTTTTTACTACCGGTAGAGGGAATGAAGATCATCCCTGGAGGAAGGCCACCTGCTAACATCCTCCCTTGGCATCTTCGTGCCGTAATAAAAATAATAAATGCTGGATTGTGTCGCACACAGCCCTGACATAGCCACTTACGCAAGTCTATTGCAATCCCCCTTTTTATCACATCATTATTCCCTTTTTAAAATATCATTCCACATTTCCATTTTCTCGCTTTCATTCCCACATATCATTCACTCATATCATTTCCATTCTCGCACATTACTTCTATAAAATATATATATATATATATATATATATATATATATATATATATATATATATATATAACATAATGCTTTGATTATGATCCAGACATCTCTTTCATATTCAAGAAATCAAATATACTTTTATATTCCGAAAATATTCCGTCTATTTAAAGAGTAGTAAATAATAATCAAATAATATTTATTAAACCACTGATATTTAAAAAGAATATCTTTAGCAAAATATTATAAATCATATAACCCTAGATAACAACTGATACCATTCTTTTATTTACTTTAGATAACAACTGATACCATTCACTCATATTCTCTTAATCATAAGGCATGTTCACTTCATGCATAATCATCTCTATACATATCCATCTCATACTCATATCCATATTCATATACATCTTCGTACTCATATTCATATTCATATACATCTTCGTATACCTTTCTTTTCAATATCAATACTCAAGGAAGACAATTTCTTCACAATATAGTAATAATAGTATCACATATATATATTCCATGAAATCAAGTTTCTTTGAAGATAAATAGGTTTCCAAGTAGGGATAGAAAAGATCTTGCCTCGGTTTCGGTATCCTGACGGTATGGCTCGTCCCTCTTCCGGAGTTTCTATAAACACAAAAGGACTGTCGTTAGAACCATATCTCTTACTCACTACACTCTTGTATAACATTACCTTTGAACTTTAATATATGTTTAACGTATTACTATTACTCCAAAGGTTCAAGAACTTAACCATTTAAAACCTTAATCGAAGTTTCAGGGGTTTTCACTATTTCCCCTAACGATCACACTTAACTGTAAAAATTCTCAGAAAATATGGATTTCGAATTTTACCACAAGGTCAACTGGTAACAACTCTTTGACTACCTTACTACACTATCCCAAAGTTTCATAATTTTTAAAAATGTTTAAGTATGGTAGTTATAGCCTCAAAGTTAACACAATTACATTTTCTCGGTTTCCGAACGTCTTTCACTAAAACTGACTTTTCTCCTAAACCGTACATCAGATTTTAACTTACCTTATATCAAAACGATCTATGAACTAAGCTCTATCATTTCATGGTCAATTGGTCACCTAGGCAGTGAGGTACCGTACGAATACAGGGGTCACTAAACAGGGCAGTTTAGGAATCTAACGAAAATCGGACATTATAACGGCTATATTTTCATACTTTCCATAAATCCAACTCCTCCAAATCAATTATCAAACACAATAATCATCACCTACACCATGTGGTCTTCATTACCAGCCATGGTTACAATCCCAAACACTTCCATATTTAACTTTAATCACTTACAAACACATGGATCATCATAATCTTAACATTTACACCACTTAATCACTAAACCAAACAATATCCATCATAAATATAAAAGAGCAAGCATGATTATACCTTCTTGAAGCTTTGATAACCCTTAACAATCCTTGATATATCCTTAATCAACCTTATACTAGCTTGAATCACTAAAAGAAACCATTAAAACAAAGTTAACACTTGAAAACACTATTCATCATCTTTTCTAGTAACTTCCATGATTTTATTACCTTGGCAAATGATGTTGGTTTGCTATGAAACATTGTAGATGATCCTTCCTAACCTCCAAGAAGCTCCATGATTTTTCCCTTGAATTGTTATTGAAGAGAGCTAGGGTTTTGGTTTTTTTTTTTCTTCCTTTTTCTCTATTTGGCCGAATGGTAAATTGAAGAAGGTGGGGAGAGATTTTTGTATTTTTGTTGATCTTATCTTGCTAATCTCTTGTTACTCTAGTGTATGGTGGAAGCTTGGAAGATATTTGTGATTAAAAGCCATGCTAAAGTACTAATTTACCCTTAAAATTAGTTAGTGGAAAGTGAGGTCATTAGTGATGTCACTAGGATGATCTAATATTCTCATTTCCTTATTTCCTAAATATTATGCTAATAATCTTGGATAATCATAATGTGGTATGCATCCTTGTTAGATTACTAATCTTGGTTGCTTGGTTTCCATACTCGTCTAATCGTGGTTCGTTTCGAGTATACCTCATTATCTCAGTGGTTTTCGAAATCATTTACAAATCCAATTTCCTTTGGTATTCTCTTAACTTAATAATCCCTTGGTTTAATCTAAATTCACTAATCCCTCAATATATAATTTTTATAGGGCTTCTATGCTCCCTAATATCAAAAAGAAGCTTATTCGAAATCAAAATCCTAAAAATCCATATTCAGGAATTTCTGGAATCTATCGTCATTTCGAGTCACTTATTTTCAATGTACAACACTAATATGGTTTCTGTTTATTCATTTTCCATCTCCAATATAGAGTACCTACATACCATTTCCCTAAATCCTCAAATTTTACTATTCATGTGATCACTGTAGCATTGCTAAAGTTAGGGTTATTACATATTAGAAGTCCAAGGAAAGATATACTATGAGAAGTAAATAAGATTGAGAATATAATCCTAGAGCAAAGGGAATGCAAACAAGTTTGAGAACGCTTGAGAAACCGGGAGAGAAACCGGGAGAGCAAATTCTGAGATAAAGAGAATATACCAAGGAAATTGGATTTAATGTCTACTTGAGGATTAGAACCACCCTAACACACTAATATATGATGTGGGAAAGGATAAAATATATCCAAGAGATTTACAGAGGAGAAACCACTGAAACGATCACAGAAATCCTTCGATGAATCCAACAACTAGAAACTCTTGGACAAGGCCCGAGTATAAAACCAATACCAAGATATGAGCCTTACCATTGGCCCAACCACATTAAAGGGCTGATTTTAAGTGGATTAAGAAGGGAAGTATCAAAGTGGAAGAATTATAAGACTTAAAGGATGTTGGATGCAATTTACATAAAGCTAAGGACTTGCTTGCAAAATTCAAGGATAAGCATTAACAAGGAGCCAACAAGTGGCCTCTTCTCATTGGTGGACTTCAAACACTCTTATTAAAAGGTAAGAGAGCTGATAGATAAGGCTTAGGTACAAGGCATAAGGCATTAATCAAAACAAACACAAAAGGATTAATGCAAACACAAAAGCTCACAAACTGCCCAGCAGAAACACCACTCAAAGAAAAATTCATATCTCCACTTCTATCCATTATAAAATCACCAAATTTTAACCATAGCTTCTCCACTCCATGGATAACATTCATTCAAAATTTCATAGCCATCAAAGGAGTATAGCCTAGTCAAATCCCTCCTCCAAGTTGGAGAACCCAATCTGTCCAGTTTCTGTCCAGAGGACAGATGGGGCTCAAAATCCTATCTAGGAAGCTTCAAATTTGATGATCTATAGCTCAAAAGAAAGCTTATGATGAGCACAAGGTGTGGTAAAACTTTTAGCACCAAACTTTTATTTTTCAATTTGTTATGAATTTTACAAGATGAGGATGAATAGTAACTTCAAGTTGTTTTCTAGTTTTGATCTTAAGGATTTATCACTTTAAGGACCATCTAAAGCTTGTTAAATATTTATAAACACTTGATAGTGTTGTTAGAGCATCCAAGGAGGTAAAACCCTAACCCACCCTTTGAGTTCGTATGAGTTTTGATGACTGTTTTGATGTTATATGCTTAAGAGATCATGTTTAAGTGTTTTAGTGGTTATTTAACGTTGTAAAATATGAAAAATGGTGGGTGTTGGATTGTAGCCACACCACTGACCTTAGAGAAGTAAAAAGGTTGTTTGTTGAGGTTGTGGATGTATGGTATGCCTGGTGTGGCTTGGTTGTAATGTAACAAAATGGAAATGTTCGATTTAGAGCCGTCGTAATGCCCGATTTTTTTAAATCTCTTTAACAGTTGAAGACCGAGGCCATAAATTTGTGTAAAGTTTAAGCACTGCATATGGTTATGTAGCTTTTGGTTTATAGTTTACATGGCCGCAAGAATCGTGTCAAAAGAGTTTACGTTTTGTGAGTTATGATCATTTTAGTGAAAGCGATTCGAGAAACCCTATTGTAGAAATGCATCAACTTTGAGATTAAGTTTGAAACCCTTAAAAAAATGGAATTGGAGTGTAATATTCTGAGGATAAATGATAAGGTCAGTTAGAAAAGTATGAGAGGTGGTTTCGAGTACAAAAGATTATTTTCCGATTTTACAAAATTGAAACAGCAGAGGTTGCGCAAGTGAAAACCCCTAAGGACGCGACTTAGAAACCAAAGTTCTAAATGGTTTAGTATAACTTGAATTCGAGGACTGGTTTCGAACCAAACTTACGACATAAGTATTTGATGAGTAACTTGGACTTAGTATGAGTCTAGATTAAGCCACTAAGTGCATTGATTGTGATTCGCTTACGTGTTTAAGCATTGAGTTATAAGTGGATCGTCTAGGGGATTAACCATATGTTTTTTACTTTGTCTAGATTGTCCGACATCGTCACGAGCCCCTATCACTTCTCGAGCATCAGGCAAGTTTTCTAAACTTGTACTTTTGAAGTATTGTTGTATAATACTGCTTTTTGCCATATATAGTATTATACTGTTTTGCGATAAATGTTATATCGTGTTGACTTTGAATTTGATTTTGGTTTATATACTAGCTTTGAGATAAGTTGTTATAAACCGGTATACCTTGTAGCTCTAGAGATAAGAGCATATTCATTGTTTTCGATTCTAAACCGGGAGTCGGTATTTTGAGATATAGAGATAGTCGTGGAAATCCGGAGGGTTTCCAGCGGCAGATTATTACTTATTTTGAGGAATGTTATTTATAAACGTTAATTATATTTCCATTAAGTATTAATTACTTGGAAATTATTCGAGGATTGTTATTTGAATATGATATCATTCGAGGAATTGTATTTGCTTACTATATCTTTTGAGGAATGTTATTTGAGTATTATCTCAGTTGAGAAATACTATATGAATATTATTTCTGTTAAATATGCTATTGGAAGACATAACTGTTTTCAAGAAAATATATTGTTATATTTGTTTTACGAATTGATATTGGCTTATAAGCTAGATATGAGATATATTAGTTATAAGCCGGATGTTTCGCTAAGACCCTTAGTGAAGGGCATATGATTTCATTCTTCAAGTATAGACCGGGAGTCAGTATTTCTGTATTTATTTTGATTATTTTCTGAGGAAAATATTTAAATAAATATTTTTCCATTATTTCTTTAATGAATATTGTTTTGAATATTCATTTGAGTTTTATTTATTTAATGAATATTATTTTGAATATTCATTTGTGCTTTAATTATTTAACAAATATTATTTTAATATTCATTTAAGGTTGACTTATTTAATGGATATTAGTTTGAATATTTATTCGAGGATTTATTTATTTAGCGAATATTTTTATATATTCATTCGAGGGTTATTTATGAACAATATTTTATATTAAGAAGATTCTGTAAATATTTATGATTTAATAAATATTCTTTGAATATTTATTTAATTCTTTTAACTAGTTTTAAAAATGATTTATTTTATTCAAATATTATCTTCGACCTTCAAATATTATGTAAAATATTTCTAAGTCTTATTATGCTTATTTTTTATCAAGGGGAGGTTCCCAAAACTCTATTTTTCATTTAAATCCATTTTCTAAATTATAAGGGAACCTTACTCAAGAACTGTTATTTATTTTGTTTGACTACCCGATCATAAATCTTTTGAAACTATTCTTTTCACTCACAACTTGGTTGCTATTCATCAGATTGAGTCTTGGTATTACTTCCTCATCATTCGAGGGATAAGATTTTTGGAACAAGTCGATATCCATTAACAAGCAACAGCTTGGGAAATATTTGTGATTTTACCTTTCTAACTAGATACGACTACTTTGTGGAGTCCTATCAACAAGTATTATACTTGGGGAAAGGGGGACAAACTTTACGTTTCAGAGTCAAGGATGTTACTCGAACTAGGAGCCGTGTAAGTGGCCGAGTGGCACCGGTCCGTTAATGGCCCAACCGTTGGCCAGGGAGTTCCAGGGGGCGGTGGACAAGTAAATCCGTCTGTTCTTCCTTCTACATGTAGAGAATAATCATGAGATGCATAACATATGACTGATCATCATAAACGTTATGGCTTCTGCGCGTCAATGCTCCAGTATTAGTTCGTCTTGTAAAGTTAGAAATTTTCTGCAACATTATCAGTGTTGGCAGGGTTGAAAAGTGTTCAAACTGGAATTGCAATATTTTCCTGCAATTTCTTCCTTATGATATCTGTTGATATTCAGTTTATATTTTATATAGAAGATATTTTACGGAAAGGTTATATTGAATTACCTTGTAACTTCATCTTTTATATTATACTAGAACTTTGTTCATAGTATGAATGATAAAATTTTGCAGAAATATTATGATATTGATATTTGAAGTAATATGATAGTACTGATTTTGAATATATTCCGTTAAAGGAATAATTTCAGTATCAAGATATTTTGGGCAATTATTGTCTTGTACCCGATTTATTTTGGGTTTAAATTAAAGGCAGAATTATGCCATACTTTCATTACCTTGCTGAGCTATCGCTCACTCTTGCTATTGTTTTATATATATTATATAGCAGCGAAGCAGGATGCCAATGCGATGGCACATACCCCGCAAGGCGTTTCCATAAACAGTTTCTAGCAGTGATCTTGAGAATAGTACGAACCAGTCGAATCAGGCGACAGCTTTAGGTATTCATCCTTTATATAGATATGAATGGTATGAGAGGATTGTGAGCCTCAGAAGGCTAAGTTGGTAATGTAACATTTCTTATAAGTTGTATTAGTGACAGATTCAAAAGACATTTGGGTATTGTAATAAAAATTAATTATTCCGCAGTTGTTGTATTGTGTCATTTCTGAGACTCTAACCTGTGTGTCTGGGTGAGATATATATTGTGGGGTCACAAGTAGTTGAATTTTGTACATTGCAAGTAATACAGGTAAGGCAAGGAGTAAATGGATCGTGACTACTCCAAATCCCTGACCCCGGATTTGGGGCTGTTACAGAAATGGTATCAGAGCGTCAGGTTACCGTCATGAGAAATGATAGGAGATCGAGTCTTACAATACCCTTAAGAATGATGACAATCACTAGAGTTCAAATCGAGTTCGTAGTCGGGTTAGATGACATGACCCGGACTGTTTGAGACAAAGCCCGAGAGGGGACTTCTTCTGGGAAACCATACTTAGGACTTCATGGTAAGTCACCTCGATTCGTACGAGTTATAGATAGATGGGATTCTAAGATACCGGACCCGAGGCCTTCGAGTAAGCATTTGATGATGCGCTCCTTGAGATGGACGGAGACCCGATAAAGGAAGATCCATAGGAGGATCTAGAGGAGGACCCCATGGTGGGTCAAGGAAAGAATCTTGTAGAGAACGTGCCGATTGATAAAAATGTGGTATGTTACTTGAGGTCATATAATAAGACCGGACGAACCTTCAAAGGTCAAATAAGTGACGGGACGAGAGTTTAGAATCGTTTATGATTCATCAAGAGATATGACGAAGAAGATGGAGTAGAGTCTCCAAAGCAGAGGAGGTAGAGGCAGTATAGCCAATACTGGTGGATTGATTCGACTTGAACGAGACCTGTTACTCGTAGTCTATTGCAGTGCCTAGGGAGGTAGCATGCGTAAGAACTGAGACGTTCGGACTTCGTGTATTATTAAGGATACTTAGTTACCTTAACTAATAGAGGCATTACATTATCTATGGGGTTTAAATCCCCACGATCAGCGATTCCACCAATGACGGTGTTACTACGGTACTGAGGAATTTTATTACCTCGAGCAAGATTTTATATGTAAGTATTACGCATAGAGTTATTGTAACACGAGTGCGCAAAGACGAGATATATTTTAAGAACCAACACGGACTAAGAAAGTCTGGGAAAGACTTAAATAAAAGGCTGTTATGCCACAAGTGTTGAGCTTATGTAGCACACGGGATTGATACGAGAAAAGGAATGTTTGGTATGAAGACGGTTATAATAGTAATTGGGTTTAAGCATGTAGTTTCTAACGATCTTCTGGAGTACCGCCCATTCGACATGTGGAATTCGTCGTTATTATGGGTGACACAGGTATCAAAGTCTTCTTATAAAATGGAACGCTTGCTTGAGATGCTTGTGCCTAGTCGAGTAGAACTCCCTGCGATTGTAAATGTCAATGATAGAATCCTTAGCGACTATTATAAGTCGGCAGTGACGTAATTATCGAGCACCTTAGGGTGTGCGTGGAAAGAAAAGCTTTAGAATCGAACGATTATCCGTCAGAGGAGCCGACATAAAGGGCATCCATAGATATACACCTTGGCAAAACCTCCCCAATCTGTAATCTATCTTGGCATCATCTTAGAGAGAATTTCGATAAAAGATATACTCCTTCTTCGAAGTTGTTTTATAAACACTTGTGTTAAACCACATTTAGTTTCAATTGTGCCAGAGGCCGTCACGATACCTACTTTCAGGTTTTCGAAGCCCTGTCAAATGATGTTATTCAAGCTTTCACTTTTCTTCAAATAATGAATGACCCTATGGTGATACCCCACCACTTGCTTGTTGAATACCAGTATCTCTCTGGCTATCCTTTTCTTGTAAATCGCACCTTGGAATCTGTTCAATTTCTTTTATCCATGGTGTCCATTTGAGAATTATTTGTCGAAAGACGATAATTAATAACTTTGAATTCCTTTCATACTTCTCAACTTCTACTGAGATGAACAACCCTATATTTATAGGGGCCACAAGGACTATCTATCTGTGTGATGGAAGTCTGAAGGGACGCCGTCACTTGTGAGTTGTTAAATACAAGAAGGCTAATTACCTTTAGTAATGTCTTAATTGAGACACGCAACATTGAGTTCTTATGATCATATTGATCTCTCAGTACATTCTCTCATCTCAAATAAGGTTACCATAAAACCCATAACCTTATGATCACCAAAATGTGACGTCTTCCTTGATATGGGAGCTATCTTTTCAAAGCTCCATGATTCTTGTTATCTTCATTGAATTCCAAGGGGAGGCCAACCAGGTCGAATAAGTCAAAATTCACTGATAGGAATTAGATTTGCAACGAAATAGCCTATGACAAGAGCGGATCCCTAAGACGAGTAGAATATCAGTGACATATCAATGAAATTAGTTTATTCTCTCTCAAGGATATTATGATAGTAGAAAATTTATCAAACGATATATGTGAAAGGAATTACGACGTATCGTGAAACTCCAATGATAACGGAGTCAGGTAGAAACCCACAGAATTCCATGGAACCACTGACCCAGTGGAGGCCAAAGCTTGGCTTAAAGAGATAGATAAATCATATGAGATACCGAGTATTGCAGAGAATCAGAAAACAATTTTCGCCGCCTACCTGAAGGGAGAGGCGAACCACTATCGTGACTTGGGAAAGATTCAGCTGGTTATTTTAGGGAAATATTTTCCGAAATATATGAAGACCCAGATTGAAATAAAGTTTCTAGAGATAAAACAAGAAACCATGACTGTGGCAGAGTGTGAACCCAAGTTATCCGAGTTGTTGAGGTCTGTCCGGAGTTTGTAATTACAGATGTGAAATGAGCCATGGGATCAATTAGGGATGAAACAATGGATCCAGAATCGCGTAGCGATGTTGGAGTTAACAGATTATGCTAATAGTGCAAAAGGCATCGATTGTGGAAAGCTTGGACACACGACTAAGGAATGTCCATCTACTGGACCAACTATACCAATAGGTAATGAGACTACCTCCAGCAGGCAGCCCACTACCCGGACCTTCAAATAGCAGATACCATCCTATTTAAACTTAGTTAGTATCAACGTTTTATTTGACCCAGAGCTGCTAAGTACTTTGCATCTCAAGATTTACATGATAATTAGACCCTAAGGTTGGACTCTAAGGGGGTGATTGCAAGTGAAGATGGTCGATCGAAAAATTTTCCCGTGAAAATAGCACATCTAGGTTGTGAACCAGAAATAGGGGGTACACACTTTTAATAGATTTGATTCCTTTCGAGTTGGGAGAATTTGATATTATAATAAGGATGGATTGGTCGGCACCAATGGAGCCAAATTAATTGTAAGGGAAAAGAGTAATAATTAAGGGACGGAGTCAGATTCAGAGATTCATGAATATAATTAAGACTAAGAAATTATTACTCCAGAGATATGAAGCTTAATTAGCTCTTATAGTTGACGCCGAGTATAAAGGAAATTACAGCGATTTTGGGAGGCTGTACAAGGTTTTAATGAGCTATCAGATATCAATTTGGATGACATGAGCTACCAGATATCGATCTGGATGACATGAGAATGAATACCGAGTATTCAGGCTACAGTGCCGTATCTCCTGTTAGCCCCAGTGGAAATGTAAGAATTAGCGACTCAGTTACAAGAATTGTTAGGCAAGAATATGATAACACCCAGTATACCACCGTGGAGAGCCCAGTGTTGTTGTAAGAGAGAAAGATGATAGCACGAGATTGTGCATCGAACCTCGAGAGTTGAATGAGTTCAACATTGAGAATAGGTACCTGTGTAGATGATTGATTGATCAAATGAAGGACGCTGTGTATTTTGGTTCAAACTTATTTAAGGACTGGATATCACCAGTTGAAGGATAAACCCGAGGATATACCCAAAACTGCGTTTCGCACTAGGTACAGACACTACGAATTTTAGAGATGTCATTTGGGTTGACTAATGCACCCACAACTTTTATGGATTTAATGAATTGGTTTAGAGCTAGTCACGATATTTTTTGCCCAAAACGATTTGGAGACCGTATTAATATGGAGAAAAGTGTGAGATCTAGATTGATCGCAAGGACTGGAGGGATATGTATATATCCACCCAGAAAAAGCTATACATGAGATAGAGAAAATGGCTAGAATTGATATAGGATTATGACTGTGAGATACACTACCATCCAGGGAAGGCCAATGTGGTGGCCGATACCCTTAATCAAAAAGAGAGAGATGGATTCCGAATGTTCAGGAATTAAAGGATGAGATTTTACACAAGACCCATAGATTGAGATATTCTATGCACCTAGGCAGCACCAAAAGGTATAGAGATAGTACTGCTAGGGATAATCTAAATGGCATGTTGATGAATGACAAGCAAATTTATGTTGGTGTATTTCTGTGCAAACAAGATACAGAATATGAGGTTGGAGATTCGTGATACTGAAAGGTATACCTGTGAAAAGAATTCACGAGATTTGGAAATGAAGAGCAGTTGAGCCCGAGATTCATTGGGCCATCTGAGAGTTTAAAAGCGTTCGGAAGGTGGCATACGAGCCAGCCCTACCCCCGAAACTTATAACCGGTTCATAACATGTTTCATGTGGCAACGCTACGTCAATATACTATAGATGCCCGATATATGATAGAGTACGAGCAGGTAAATATACAACCTGGTCTGACTTACAAAGAACAACTTGTGGAAATCACGGATAGAAAAGAACAAGTGCTAAGAGACAAGGTTGTCAAGCTAATGAGAGATTTATGGAACATCAAGAAGTGGAAGAATCCACCAGGGAATTAGAAAGTGCAATGGGAGGAAAGTACCCCCAGCTATTCCTAAATTGATTCTGGGACGGAATCCTTTTAAGGAGGGGAGACTGTAAGAACCCAAATTTTCGGTAGAATTTAAACTTTTCTTATTATGATGAAGTGCATCAGTGAATAGTGATTTTGGTGGATGAATAGTGATTTTGAGGGTTAAGAAATTTTTCATGCCACCTATGTACGAGACGTAGTGTGGATATTCCGAAGTCATATTAGTGACATACGGAGTAAATAAGTGTATGCAAAGACGATCGGAATTCAGAAATTCCAATTTCTATTTCGGTGTAATATTTGTATATTAGTATTTTCAAGAAATGAGATATTAAATTTGAGGAATTGAGAAATGAGAAAACCAAGTATGTACTAAGGAAGTACATAGAGAAGGAGTGTATGTAAACGAGGACATAATTCAGAGAATCCAAACTTTATTTTATTCCATAATTGACAGAGGAGTCAGGAATATAATAATTGGATTATTAATGGAGGATATTAAATATTAGAAGTCCAAGGAAAGATATACTATGAGAAGGAAATAGGATTGAGAATATAATCCTAGAGCAAAGGGAATGCAAACGAGTTTGAGAACGCTTGAGAAACCGGGAGAGTAAATTCTGAGATAAAGAGAATATACCAAGGATATTGGATTTAATGTCTACTTGAGGATTAGAACCACCCTAACACACTAATATATGATGTGGGAAAGGATAAAATATATTCAAGAGATTTACAGAGGAGAAACTACTGAAACGATCACAGAAATCCTTCGATGAATCCAACAACTAGAAACTCTTGCACAAGGCCCAAGTATAAAACCAATACCAAGATATGGGCCTTACCATTGGCCCAACCACATTCAAGGGCTGATTTTAAGTGGATTAAGAAGGGAAGTACCAAAGTGGAAGAATTATAAGACTTAAAGGATGTTGGATGCAATTTACATTAAGCTAAGGACTTGCTTGCAAAATTCAAGGATAATTATTAACAAGGAGCCAAAAAGTGGCCTCTTCTCATTGGTGGACTTCAAACACTCTTATTAAAAGGTAAGAGAGCTGTAAGAACCCAGATTTTAGTAGTAATTAAAACTTTTATTATTAAATGGAGTATAAGTGTAACAGTGGTTCTAGTGAATGAATATTTATTGAATTTGGATTCAAACGTTTATATGCCATGAACAATGCAATTGGTTGACGACTTAGATAAGAATAATCTATCTCCTGGAAAGTAAGATATGGTAAATTCCAAAGAGGAAGGTTATTCTCATGTCATCCAAATCGATATCTGTTATAAGTCCAGTGGTTCCGAAAAGGGTTAAGGAACGCTCGGGAAAGCGCGAGAACATTTTTCTAATTATCAGAATTAAAGAGAAAATAAGAAATGAATAGTGTTTTTGGTGGAAATTTCAATATTATCAGAAGACGCTATATAGGAGTATTCAGAACGGATTTCTGAGTTCGTATTAATGACTAGAGGTGGCCAAACGGCCGTGCCGTGCGGGCCGTGCCGGTTTGGCCACGTGCCGAGCTGAAGAAAACAGGGCACGGGCACGCACGCTGGGGTTGGACGTGCCGTGCCGAGCCGTACCGTGTCTTGGATTTTGAAGCCCGTGAATGGCACGCGATTTAGGCGGGCTGGCAGACGTCCCGCGTGCCGACTTGCAGACGTGCCGAACGTGCCAAATATAAGTTGTGTTTTAGTGTTATTCCGGCTTTCTTTTTTCTATTAATTCATTCATAAAATATTTTAATTTGAAAGTTGGAGCATTTCTAAAGGAATAACTTGACATGTGAGGTTACGCGTGAAATGACAAAGTTCAATTCGATCAGATTTTATTTGAATTATGCTATATATTTTAAATGTCATTTAGATTCTTGAACGGTGTATTTTTAATGAATTTTAAAAATAAAAAATTTAATTAAATATACATAGATAAAATTTATGATATTCTTTTTTTTTTTGAAACATGATATGCTAAATATGTATTAGTTATTTGATAATTAAGTTATTTATAAGTAGTAATAAAATTATATTAATAAATGAATTAAATTTACATTTGTAAATAAATCACGTACTTTAACCTCATGACTCATGAGTTATTGTCAAAATGTGTGGCTAAATAAAGACTTAATGGTCATTGGTATTTGAAATTGAAGAGTTTGTTATAATGGCATGGCTACTATTACAAATCATTAATTAAAGTGAGAAAATGGTTGAATTTATAGTGTGTAGATTATTGAACAGAAGAAGAAATCAAGAAAATGAATGAAACACTTCAACGTGCTTTTGGCGTGCCGAATGAACGAATGAACGAGCTGGTTGCTTTTAATTAACCGCAGGCTTCCACGTGCCGGGCCGAACGGGCTGCGGTCCACACATCTTGGGTTCGTGCACGGCTCGTTTAGTTTAGCGGGCTGAACGGGCTGGCACGTTATTCGTACTATATCGGGCTGAACGGGCTTTTCCATGAATAAGTCACGAACGGGCTGGGCTGAACCGCCCGTTTCGCCACCTCTATTAATGACCGATAGGCAATATAAGTGTATGTAAATGATATCAGATTCAGAAAAATAGCACTTTTATTTTCTCCGAGATTTCCCTAGACACTGAATGATTTAAGGATTTATTAAAGAGATTTGAGGGATTTAAATTCAAAGATTGTAAAGGAGGATTGAGAATGGTAGTATAAATATCAAGGAGGCTTCCGGTAAAACCCTAACAAGAAATACTCGAGATATTCCTCCGAACGATCAATGAAATTGAGCAATAACCGGACAAAGAAACAAGCAGAGAGCCAAGGTGCATGCATGTGCAATAGGATAAGATCAATGAATCAAGTAATTACCAAGATAACTAGCATACTTAGAAAACGAACCAAGTACGTAGCCTAATCTTGTCATCAACACCACTAAAATTCAACACATATCCAAGGTGATGCAAGAGATGAGCAAATCACTTTATTAAAGTGGATTTATACAAAATATTATCAATAATAATTCATTTTAGCACATAACCAAGCAAGAGAAGCCAAGCAACTCCACCACTCTCTCCCATTTCATCCATTCGGCCTTTTGCTTAATTCCAAAACCAAAATCCAACCTCCAACCATTGTTTGATCTCAAGATTTTTAGGGTGGGTACTACATTTCATATCATAGTTATCTTAGGAATTTGATCCTTAAATTCCAAGTCTAGCATATTTAATAAAATCATCAAAGATGGTGATGAATAGTGATTTCAAGAAACTAACTTTGATTTCTTGTTTTCTTTGGTTGATCTAAGTTATATTAAGGCTATACAAGGATTAATCAAGGCTTATTAAGGCTTTTACATACTCCAAGGAAGGTATATCTCTTAATAACCCTAGATCTTACTTTGAGTTTATGGATGTTCTTGGTGGTTTTTAGCTTAGTTATGATTATGGTGTTATTATAAGAATGTAAGCATGATTATGTAGTTAGCTTTGTTGATCTAAGAGATATGATGAATATGATGGTGAAGTAAGGTGTTCTTGGACTTGTTAAGATGAGTATTATGTGTATAAGATGTATGGTATGCCCGGTGTGGCTAGGTTGTGATGTAACAAGTTTGAAAACGTTCGAATTATAGCCGTCGTAATGCCAAAATTTTGTTAAACCTTATAAATTCGTGCATAAAAGTTGGGTTAAATTTCTGGCCTTGATGAATATATGACCTACCCTTGTAGATCTCGAGTCATAGATCGTTTTGGCATGAGAATCGAAGCAAACGGACTTACGGTTTAGGAGTTATGGTCAAATTAGTAAAAGTAGTTCGAAACCGTAAGTGCGAGCTCGTAACTGGAATTGAACCCCCTTAACTTAATTAATTCAGTGGCAAATCTTGGTAATGAAATATTAGAGATTATAAGGAAGGTGTGAGAGAAAACCTCATGTCAAATGGATCATTTTTCGATTTTATAAAAATGTTCGAATCAAGGTTAAGTACGAACGAAACCCCTTAAAAGAACACTTGGTTATAACTTAGAAAACGGACAATAAATCTCGAGGTATAATCTTTGTTGGTAAACGACCAACCTTAGAACTTATATGACTTAAGAACCTACCAAGTGTAAGTGTAATGACATGCCTTGATAATGAGAAAGTTTCGGATCACCACGGTGTTAATAAGAGTTAACTTGAAAGTGTGTTTTAGATTAATTAAAGTAAGTACTTAGCATTTCAAAGTGATAGGTGATTAACCTTGAATAAATTTTGGTTATTTATAGATCACCGGACCGATCCCAGACACACTACCCCCACCAGAGTACCAAGCAAGTTTCCAATACTTTGGAACTGTTGTTGTGATAATATATGTTAGTCACAGAGGCATGCCTGTATACATCTAATAACAAGCCTAATTGTCTGTAATGCTTTGCATTACCTACATGACCTCTTAACTGAGGGAACCTTTAGTTGTAGAGTTTCTACTTGTTGTAGTACTTATAACAGGCATCAAATTGTACCTGTGTAACTGCAATTAAAGTCAGAGAATAATGCTTGAAAGAAGTTCCAAGGATCATGCCTCAAGCTTGAAGACCAAGACTGTCAAAATAAACACAGTTGGAATTTGGAGAATGAAGATTTGCCTAATTACCAATTCGAGAAGTGTTTTGATCTATTAGAGAAGTCTAGCATTCGACAAGTCAAGGATTCGATATCTTCAAGGACAATGTTCGATATATCTGGAAGTCAACTAGTCAAAGCCTCATTCGACAACTCAGAGATTCGACAAGTCTAATACTCTATTCGAGAACTCAAGAAGTCAACAAGTCAAAGCATTATTCGAGTTCTCTAAGAGTCATCAAGTCAAAGCTACATTCGATATCTCAAGGACTAAAGAAGCTATTCGACATCTCAAGGATTCCATAAACTAAAAGCTCTATTCGACAAGTCAAGGATTCCTGAAGAAAAGACTAATTCGAGAAGTGATTCAATATGTCAATTATACAGTATTCGAGAACTCAGAGTTATCTATCAAGTCAACTCTAGTTCTCGAATCAACCACTTAGTTACTTCTCGAATGTAGTCTTGGAGACAAAATACTGGAGAATTATACAAGTCAGAAACCTGCTGCAAGCCAAAACATTTTCAGAACCACAGTACTGTAAAGTAATTTTGGAAAGACTACAAGAAGCTTAGAGAGATGTCTCAGGAGACAAGCTGCTAAAGAAGTGGATCTGAACAGAGTTAAAGAAGGTCAAATCTCAAGCCGTTTGGATATTACTCAAAAAGGGATAGACATATTAGAAAGTAATTTTGTATGTCACCCTGTTTGTAGTAAGTAGCTGTACTCATGTTCTATAAGAGTACAACCTCACTTCTCTAGTAGTTAAGCTTTTCAAGAACATTTAGATATATACATTCATCTGAGAAAGGTGAAGCTGAGAATACTAACATTTGTATTCACAGTTTGTAGCACATCTTTATCTAATACATTATTAGATTAAAGTGAGTGATCGTGTTCTTGTGTTTATATTCCGCACTTACATAATCTGTTAAACACAAAAACACACTTTGTTACACAACCAGATTCAAACCCTTCAAACAACCTTCACCTAAAACACTTATCAGATGAAAAGTTTGAGAATCCATTCACCCCCCCTCTTTATTCTCTTCGGTATATTCAATACTCAACAAGTGGTATCAAAGCAGGCTGTTTATTTAAAAGCAGAAAAAGATCATGAATACACCAAAGACTACAGGAACAGTGAAGGTCCCTATGTTCGACAAAGAGAATTACAACCTCTGGAAGATTAAAATGTTGTTGTTCATCAAAGCTGCTAACCCTCTATATTCTGAGATACTCAAGAATGGTCCCTTTGTTCCACAACAGGAGATTCATGAAAAGACTATTGGAACTGTAACCATTCCAAGATCCTATGTGGCTAAAGAACCATCCAAATGGACAGAGACAGAAAAGGAGATGGTTGTTCTCGACAGTCATCTCATGTTATTAATCATAGATTCTATGGAACTGTCAATGTTTGCTAAAATTGCCTCTTGCAAAACAGCAAAGGAGATATGGGATCATATTGAGGTGTTATGTGAAGGAACAGAGGAGGTTAGAGAAAACAAGAAATGGATACTGGTCACACAGTATGAAGCTTTCATGGCTCAGACCAAGGAAAGCATTACTGACATGTTTGAAAGGTTTCACAAGCTGGTGACTGAGCTACAGATGAATGGGAAAGTTTACAGCACCAAGGAGTTGGACATGAAGTTTCTATTGTCTTCACCAAACCATCTAGAGCAAAGGGTCATTTCTCTAAGAGAAAGAGATTTGAACAAAGTCACATATGATGTGCTCTATGGGGTTTTAAAGACTCATGAGCTTGAGTTGCTTTAGAAGAGGGCTATCCAATCCAACCAAGGCAGAATGATAAACACATCATGTGCCTTGATTGTCAGCAAATTTGTTCAAGACCTAGAAGCATCTACAAGTCAGCTGAGGATAGAAGAGATAGTAGATGATGAAGAAAATGAAGGTGAAGTGACTGAACCTGTTGAGGAGAAGGAAGAAGAGGAGTTCTATACTCTTGAAGAGCTAGATGGCATGGAAAACACTTCATATGCTTTCATGGCCAGAAAGTTTCCAAACATCAGCTTCAAGAGGAACCAACCCTTCAAACCTAGACCCCAAAACCATTCATTCAACAAGAGCAAGGCACCTGTGAAAGCAAACAAGAATAAATTCAAAACCAGCCATGTGGATAGGTCATCTGTAAGGTATTATAGATGCAATGACCTAGGGAATTTTTCCAATGAATGCAAGAACCCTAAAAAGAAGGATAAGGAGTTTCTAGAGCTTGAAACTAAGTATGAGGCCCTTCTGAAAAAGCAAACACAAAGCAAGGCCTACATAGCTGAAGGGAAGTGTTGGGATGACTCTGATAGTGATGGAGAGGAGCAAGAATTCTACAACTATGCCTTGATGGCTGATTCCAAGGATGACCAATCTCTATCTGACTCTCAGGTACCATCTCTCACTTCCATAGATATGTCTGTTTCTGAGTATAAATGTATGGTTGTGTTAGTGTAGGTGCCCTAGAGGCAATACATTGTTTCTTAAATAAACCTTATGTCATTTGATTATTAAATAAATGTATTTATTATGACTCGAATTACTGCGATATTTGTTAGCATAATAAATGTCCTTAGAATAATGATACACATTATATAGTTTAAGTTTACAACTTGAATTTGAGATTATATAATATCATATTCTTAAAGGTCCCTAGTCGAGTATTATTATACAGGACAATAATAATACATAAATAGACTAGTATGTTTTTGACTGATAACCACATCTCATTGGTTATAAGTATGGAGATACTAAAGTCAATACATAGGTACATGTAGGGTACATGGTACTGGACAGACCCACCGTGAGATTCTTCATGTTAATTAAGTCATAAGAAAGACTCACAGTGATAATGGTGTAATGATCCTTTGACTTGAGATCATTATATTTCTATACGAGGATAATATACTTTGACTACATTAAAAGTTACCTTTGACCGGGTAATGATAAAAGTGGACATCGGGTATATTGTGAATCGTATGAGAAATATGAATGATAGATAAAGGATTTAACCCTCCTATTATTTGGAGAGATATTATTGGCCTCTTGATTGAGTGAGACTATAAAATGCATGGCCGTGCTCAAATAATGATTTGTTATTAATAGTCTACTCATGGATCAAGTAAACCCGGATTAAATTATGAAGAGGATGACATGAAACATGCCTCGAGTTTAATCTATAATATTTGGTTAAAGAGATTATATTACACGGGAACATTAATCACAAAAGGTTTTATCGAATCACGATTTAATTATTATTTAATTGGGTAGCAATGATGTATTACTAGATGCCGCTCATTGTTTATAATTTTATTAGAGAATAAAATTATTGCCAATTAAATGATAGCCTACAGGGTCACACACATAGAACATTTTAAGGAAGAATTAATTTAAATTATGAATTTAAATTAATTAAATGATTAGTTGTATTTTATTATATTAATTAAGTGGGACTTAATTAAGATATAATAAAATACAAATGAGATATGATTTTAATAATTAAGTATGACTTAATTATTATTTATTTAAATAATAGGATTTGATTCTATTATTTAATTAATCAAACTTGGGCTAGGTTTTTAGTTGGGCTTTTACCTTACACTATCATATAAATATATGATGATAGGTAAAGAAGGTAATTAATTTTGTACGACAAAAATAATCCCCAGCCGCTTGAATCAAAACCTAAAAAGAAGATCTCATATTTTCATTGGAGGCTAGTACCTCCCTTCCAATCAAGAATCGTTCTTGGAGTGTTCGTGTGGATACCGTAGAGGAGGCTTCGAAGAGGAGCACTCAACGATCGTGAAAGCTTGGATATCCATTAGACATACAATCGTAAAGCTTCTTTAAGGTAAATCATCAATCTCCGAATTAAATATCATGTTTTTGCATGGATCCTGCGGTAGGGTTTCGATAATTATTGTTTTTGTTTTAATTTTCCGCTGCGTTTGATGCTCGAAACCCTTCAGGTTGAACAACTATCTATTGAAATGTTTAATATTCGTACTAGTATGACTGCTACTAATGAAAAGATTGCCAAACTGTCTGCTAATAATGAATTGTTAAACAAGAAGAATGAGGAACTTGAGCTAACTGCTATGCAAGTAGATAACCTTAAGAAAGAAGTTGAATATCTCCAGAATAAGGTTCTATGTGCTAGTCAGGTTGAGAAGGCTCTTAGGGATGAACTAGCTGAAAATGAATTAAAACTGAAAACCTTTAAGAACTCCTCTAGTCTATTACAGTCCTACAATGAGAAAAACCAAGCTAAGCCCAAGGCTGCCATTGGACTTGACTATGGCACTCTTAAAGATAGGAAAGGTTATGCTGTCATTGAAGATGACATAGTTGTTCAGGATAAAGTGCCTCACATTTTGAAAAAGACTGAGTCTCCAATTTTTAAAGAACCAACATTTGAAATTGATGAGGATGCCTTACTCATCAAAAAAATGTTGAATGATGAGGATGAGGCACAGTCTAGTGAAAAACCAGCATCCTCTAAGAGTGAGAGTGTCAAGGCAAAAGCCAAGAAGCCAGTAGGAGGTAGACCTAGACCTGAGAAGTTTGTGAAATTTTTTTCAACTGGGAAAAATGAATCTGAGAATAAAGTGGCTAATAAGAAACAAAACAGGAATGGCAAGCTAGGGATAAACAAGAATAATAATTATGCTTATGTACCAAATGCCCCTAGGAAAGTTTGTCAAAACTGTTTTAGCACTAATCACTTAACTCATGCATGCAAGAAACCAACTGGTAGTGTAGATAAGCCTTTCTATGATTGCTCTATGCCTTTAAGACATAGAGATTCACCTTTCTGTGATAAACTTGACTGTATGCCATGCAACATGAATGTTATGACTAGCTGTTTTAATTTGAGAAGACAATTCATGGATGGTTGCATCAGTCACAATATTCACACACACTACACAAGGCCAGAGTCTTCAAGTCATCCTAGAGTTAGGAAGGTACCTCTGTCACCTAAGTCTAAGAATTCAGATTCTAAGACTTCTAACAGCGACAAGAAGACTAGTCCTAAGAAAGTTGATAAGCATGTTGTTTTTGATAAATCTGTCTCTAAGCCAAGTGGACCCAAACTTGTTTGGGTACCAAAGAAGAAGTAATACCTTTGTGCTTGCCGGGCAAAGAAAGTGAAAAGAGGGTCATGTGGATTTTGGACAGTGGATGCTCAAATCACATGATTGGTGATATGGCCATGCTATCACAATATGAGGAGAAGGCTAGCCCAATGGTTGCTTTTGGAGATGATAGCATGGGTAACACATTGGGATATGGCAAGTTAAAAGTTGGTAATGTCATCATGGAAGATGTAGCACTAGTCAAGGCTCTCAAGAATAATCTGCTAAGTGTAGGTCAGTTTACTGATAGAGGATTCAAGGTAAATTTTGACAAAGATGAATGTTTGATCACCCACAAGAAGACTGGTGATTTTGCTCTATCTGGAGTAAGAAAAGGAAGCTTGTTTGTAGCCAATATAGACTCTGCAAACAAGGACAAAGTTTGTTGCTTCTACTCCAAAGCATCAAATAAAGAGTGTTGGCTATGGCATAAGAAGTTATCACACCTGAACTTCAGGGCCATTAATTCTCTAGTCAAAAGAGAGTTAGTGAGAGGCATGCCCACACTTGAATTCTGTCAAGAAGGAGTGTGTGAGGCTTGCCAAAAAGAAAAGATGAAAAGGTCAAGCCACAAGTCAAAGACAGTGACATCAATCACCAAGCCCCTGCAATTAATTCATATGGATTTGTTTGGGCCTGTCAATATTATGTCACTCTCAAGAAAGAAGTATGCCCCAATGATGGTTGATGACCACACAAGGTATACATGGGTGGAATTTCTAGCATCAAAGGATGAGGCTCCACAAGTAATCATTGAGCACATAAAGAAAGTTGATAAGGAAGCAAAAGCCAACAATGCAAGTGTGATTGCATTGAGAAGTGATAATGGAACAGAGTTCAGAAATGCCTTACTTGAAGCATTTTGCAAAGAGAATGGCATTTCTCAACAATTCTCAGCACCAAGGACTCCAAAACAAAATGGAGTAGTTGAGAGAAGGAATAGAACTCTAATTGAGGCTGCTAGAACAGTGTTGCTTGATGCAAAGATGCCTACAGGTTTTTTGGCTTAGGCTGTGAGCACTGCATGCTATATCTAGAACAGAACCCTAATCAACAAAAACACTGGAAAGACACCTTACAATTTGATGACTGGAAAGAAGCCTACTCTAAAGTATGTTCATACTTTTGGAAGCAAATGCTTTGTGTTGAAAGACAATTCAGAATATGTTGGGAAGTTTGATGGAAAGGCATTTGAAGGAATTTTTCTTGGCTATTCTATGGAGAGAATTGCATACAAAGTTTATATCATCAGTCAAAAGAAAGTTATGGAAATCACAGATGTGACATTTGATGACAGCAAACTACCTGGATTAGAAGAAGCCAATGATGAAGATAGAGATCCATTAAAGTTTGAAAAACTAGATGATTCTGATGAAGAGATTGAAACTGAAGTTGAAACTCTAGTTTAACAAACTCAAGTGAATGATGAAGCAAGAGAAGAATCTGATCCAATCAACAGTGAAGAGACTAGCATCCAAGACACACCTGTGACTAGTAGCAACTTCATAGGGGGAGGAAATGAAAATGATCATGACTTGGACGATGAAGCAACATCAAGGTTGAGAATTCAAACTGAGCACTCAAGGAAATGGGATAGGTCACACACTGCAGAGCAAATTATTGGAGATCCAAATGCATGAGTGAGAACTAGGAGAACAACTCAAAATGAGTGCCTCTATGGTTGCTTTCTATCTCAGATTGAGCCTAAGAAACTTGATGATGCACTGTTGGATCCAGATTGGATTATTGCTATGCAAGAGGAGCTGAATCAATTTGAAAGAAACAAAGTATGGGAACTTGTGCCTGCACCAAAGAACAGAACCATTGTTGGAACAAAATGGGTTCTGAAGAATAGATGGATGAAGATGGTGTAATAGTAAGAAACAAAGCAAGTTTGGTTGCAAAAGGATACTCTCAATAGGAAGGCATTGATTATGATGAGACATTTGTTCCTGTTGCTAGATTGGAAGCCATCAGAATCTTCTTGGCATTTGCTGCTCATTCAAACTTTAAAGTCTATCAAATGGATGTCAAGAGTGCATTTCTGAATGGGGAGTTAGAAGAAGAAGTTTATGTGCAACAACCACCTGGCTTTGAGGATCCACATTTCCCATAATTTGTCTACAGATTGCTTAAGGCATTGTATGGACTTAAGCAGAGGCTCCAAGGGCATGGTATGACACTTTATCACAATTTCTTCTTGAAAATCAATTCACTAGAGGCACATTGGACAAGACACTTTTTTACAAGAAGCATGGTAATGATATTATCCTAGTTCAGATCTATGTGGATGATATCATATTTGGTTCTACAAATGAGAAGCTGTGTGAGAAATTCTCTAAGCTCATGCAAAGCAGATATGAGATGAGTATGATGGGAGAGTTAACATTCTTTCTTGGATTGCAAGTTAGTCAGAGGAAGGATGGTATCTTCATCAGTCAAACTAAGTACATCAAGGATTTATTAAAGAAGTTTGACTTAGAAGACTGCTCACCTGCAAAGACACCCATGGCCACTACCACCAAATTGGATGAAGATGTCAAAGGCAAGAGAGTAGATATCTCAGTCTACAGAGGCATGGTTGGTTCTCTACTCTATCTCACTGCAAGTAGGCCAGACATCATGTTTGCTACATGTTTGTGTGCAAGGTTTCAATCAAATCCAAAAGAGTCTCATTTGATTACTATAAAAAGGATCTTTAGATATCTAAAGGGCACTCCAAACTTGGGTTTATGGTATCCTAAGGACACAGGGTTCAATCTGGTTGGTTATTCTGATGCTGATTATGCTGGATGTAGAGTGGATAGGAAAAGCACCTCAGGTAGCTGTCAGTTTCTTGGATAAAGGTTAGTCTCTTGGTACAGCAAGAAACAGCAATCTGTGTCAACTTCCACAGCTGAGGCTGAATACATAGCTTCTAGAAGTTGCTGTGTTCAAGTGCTTTGGATTAGAAATTAGCATAGAGATTATGGACTTGTGTTAGAAAGAATTCCAATCATGTGTGACAACACAAGTGCAATCTCTATAGTTGCCAATCCTATCAATCATTCTAGGACAAAGCACATTGACATCAGATATCATTTCATTTGGGAACATGCAACTAATGCAACCATTGAGTTGCATTATGTCCCTACAGATAAACAGTTAGCTGATATATTCACTAAGCCATTGGATGAAGCCACCTCCACACGGTTGGTTAGTGAGATTGGAATGCTGAATTCTTCAGAATCTGGCTAAGTGAAAATATCAACTAGATTGTTGCAGCACTAAACACGTACTTTATCTAAATTCTTAATATTTTTGAAGTAAGTGTTGGTTGAAATATGATTTATAAATATTTCAAATCTGTTGCATATATTGAAAATCATATTCCAATTAGCTTGAAATTTCTATGAAATTTTAAGATTATCACTATTTAATTTGTTAGAATATTCTTCATTGAATAATTCTGGTGAATTTTGAAAAGATAGTGAAAATTAACTTTTATGAGTGGAAAGTGTAGCGCGATAAGTCAGACTTCTCTAATGACTTTCATGTCTATGGTCGACTTCTCTAACAAGTCTATTTGGAACACTCTTGAGTTCTCGAATAGTGCATTTTGGAGAAATCGAACAGAGACTTGCTTGACTTCTTGAATAGGACATTTGAGTTCTCTAATGACTGAGTTCTCGAATAGAACATTTGAGTTGTCGAATCATTTGAAAAGGATGAATTTTCACTGAATCTTAACCGTTTTGGGATTTTTATTCAGAATTTTAAATCACTCATAAAAACATATTTTATTTAATTTGGAATTATTTCTAAGTTAGATAATAGCCAGCTGTGAGTTACAAACTACTTGAGATATCGATTAAGTCTCTCTTGACTTATCGAATAGTTGATTTCTACTTCTCGAATGCCTGACTTGTTGATACAAAACATATATCTAATCGACAATTCAAGTACTTCATACTTATACAGTTTTACATCTATTCGTTTCATTTCATTCGATTTCTCAAGCATCTAAAGTTCCAAAACCTCTGAAAACCCTAACTTCAAAAGCTAAATTTCTTCTTCAACCTTCATTCTCTTCTCTCGTCTCTCTGTGTAACAATGGAAAATACCCAACTCACAATTCCTACCCACACCAACTTCATTGCTATTACTAGTGATGTGGAAGCACCCAATGCTAATTTCAAGTGCTTCGTTCGCTGGATGTCTGAGTCATACATCAAGGATGCACTCTCAGCCAACCCAACTCGGTACCTCGATCTCGTAGAACAGTTTTGGAGGACAGCCACTGTGGAAGTTATTGCTCTCGAAAATGCAGTAACCTCTTATATCATCTACTGCAAAATACAAGAGAAAGAGGTTATTATCACTACAGAGGATATGAATCAAGCACTAGGACTTCATCAGGACCTGTATCACCCTCTGGTATCTGATGATGATTTGATTACATTCTTCGACTTTATCAGATATGCTGATGCAATCAAGACTGGAAAAATGAACCGGAAGTGTCTCAGAAAGGAATGGAGTTTTGTGTTCGCCACACTGCTATAGGTGTTCACTGCTAGAAAGTCGAGTTTAGATCAAATCAGTGCACCTGCACAGCAAATTGCATACTCCCTGGCATATGATATGAAAATCAATGTGGGTAATCTAATTATGCAGGAGCTATATGGGAGACTTGGTAAGAACTCAACCATGAAAGGTACTGAAATTTTCTTCCCTCGTTTTATTCAATCTCCTTTTAATTTTGTAGATAATAAACTGATTGAATTGCCTAGGATAGATAGAAATAGAATAGGCTATCCGAAATCCATGACCAAACTCATTTTTGGTAACTTGGAGACTAGGAATGATGTGGATGTTAGTATTGTAATAACCCCTCATATGCAGAGGTTATTTAAGTCTTACCCCCACAACATGCCAACATTTGCCTCTAAGTCTGAGTTAGCACAGCCCAAGCAAGTAGAACAAAATGCTAATCCAGGGCCTGCTAACCAAACACTGTACCGAACACAGAGCCACCTGCATCATCCTCTCAACATGGTGGTGTTAGTAAAAAGGAGAAAAAGAAGAGAAAACAGATTGTTTCTGAACCATTGAATATCTTAACTGAAGCAGCATTGGCTGTAGAATTAGGTTTAGAAAGTGAGGAACCTGAGTCACCCTTACTAAGGCCAAAGAAGAAGAAATCTAAAACCACTTCTTCAGTCAGACAAATGGCTGAAGTTGTAAAATCAGGGGCAAACCACTCACTAGATGTACCCTCTCAACAGGGTGCATCTATAGAATCAAGCATCCTCCCCAATGTACTATCTTGTAATGAGTCAGCACCTGGGAGTGATAAGGCTGGCACAACACTGAGTGGAGAGCACGTCACACTTGAAACTCCCTCTATTTCTCAGGGGGAGTTGCCAAAATCCAATCTACAAGACACTCTTCTTTCAGAATCTTACAATAATATTTCTTTGGAGCCTAAAACTCAAGTAATTGAGGAGCAAGGCATTGATCACCAAGAATTCTCTTCTCTTGGTGAGCCAATGGACTCAAGTGACTTAGTGCATGACACTTTGTTCACCACCCAGTAACCACACTTAGATGGTGAGGGAATACAAGCTGGGGCATATCCTAATGACACCATCACAAACATAGAGGATTCATTAGTTTTCACTAGAGACTCTGTGCCTGTGTCATCTACTGTTGTAACTAATCCCACACCTGTGGAGACAATAGTAGTAGAATCAATCCATCCGGTTGCAGAAGTTGCATCTGTAACTGAGGAGTCTAGCTTGCCTAGCTCTAGCTCTGACTTCATAAATCAATGGCTGAAGTCTGTGCAACATGACAGTGCTTCAGGATCAGGATCTGCCCCACCACAATTGACGGTTGAAGCACTTCAAAGCTTAGTTGTGGATAAGATTCTTGAGTTTGTAAAAATTGCTTAACACCTTGTCACTTCCAACTTGCCAAATCCACAGTATGAAGCCATCTTGCTCTGTCATAAAGAAGATGTGGAGAGTCAAAAGCAGAAAATAGCAGATGAGGCTGAAAGAGATGGTAATGTGGATGCTTGGCTGCAAGGTTCTTATGACATTGCTCCCTCAGAAGGTCTTCAATTTCTTATATAAGAGTACATCACCTCACTAGGGTCAGATGCCAAATCCCTAACCCCTAGTGATGTGTATGAAGTAATGAATGAAACCTACAAGGGAATGCTGAAAGCTGCACACTATCTTGGCAAGGGCCTAAAGACAGAAATCAATGAAGTGTGTTCAGCCATAATCCATCAAGTTAATGACATCAAGAGGGATTTTGCTGCAAAGTTTCCTACTCTAGGCCCTGTTCTCAGAGACATTCAAGAATGCAAATCTACCTGCACCAATATGGATAATGGCTTGGCATTGGTTCAAGGGACTGTGAAGAATATGGCACTTTAAATGGAGAAACCATCTGGTCAGAAAGCTGATGCTAATGCCATGTTAAGGACTCTTTTTGTAAATCAATATGGAGATAAGCTGGTGACTGCAGTCCCTGTTCATGAAATGACCAAATTTGAGTTACTAAGGCTCAAGGAACAATCCCTATCTAGCTTTAAATCTACTGAGTTATTCAACAAGGTGGATGCTCTGGAAAAAGAAGTGACCTCACTCAAACAATCAATTGCTCATCTTACAGACACAGTTGCAACACTTACTGAACAATTGAACACTCAGGCCACCACAACAGTTGATGTTCTTCTGCATCAATAACTGATGCTGTCTGCTATGATGAAGCATATGGGGCTCCTTCTAGCTGATGAATCTGTTAATCCCACCTCTTCCAACCCAAGGGTCTCTACCCAAGTCTCTGTGCCTGATAACAAGCCTAAGGGGGAGAAGAGGAAATTAAGGACACCAAAGCCTAAGGGGAAGCAGCAGACTAAGGGAGAGAAGCCTAAGGAGAAGGGCATAACCATAAATGAGGGTGGTCAATCAAGAAGAAACTCCAAATCTGAACTTCATGTTCCAGGCAAAGGGAAAGCCAAGGTTGATGAACCTCCATCCTCTCTGCCAGTGGTTACTCTACCAACTGTGCATGTCACTATTCCAAGTGGCCAAAAGCAATCTATCACCACCACAGTGGGTGCAGGGAGTATGCCATCTGACAAGATTCAAATCTCCAAGACTGAAAGTGCCAAGCTTGTAGAAGTGAAGTTGATTACTGAGGCCAAGCTACAAGAAATTGCTAACTCAAATGTCTATCATGATGAAGCATTCTTGGAGTTTCTGAAAGCCCTAAAGGAACAGGCTGGTGACATTCTACTCTATCTGAGGAGTTTGAAGGATCAGATTGAATACTTCACTGTAATACCCAAGAAAGTCAACAGCTCATGGTTCAAGGAGATACTAATGATTTCAAAGTCCAAGATATGGCATCTAACCTACAAAACAATACAAGCTTTAAAGTTCACAGAGGTGGATGCTCTAATTAAGCTAATTGAGAAGAGAGATGTCAATGAGAATAACAAGTGTCTATACAATGACTTAAGGAATGAACAACAGGCCAGACTGCCTGAAGTGTGCACTAATCCAGAAACCATCCTT
Organism: Saposhnikovia divaricata; assembly: GCA_036435485.1. Classification (NCBI taxonomy): domain Eukaryota; kingdom Viridiplantae; phylum Streptophyta; class Magnoliopsida; order Apiales; family Apiaceae; genus Saposhnikovia; species Saposhnikovia divaricata. The sequence goes on along the minus strand of JAZHRN010000145.1, from coordinate 2,016,036 downwards.
TATCTGTCTGGTAGTAAAATTCAAGATGTCAAGCAGTTGGTCATTCCTAGTGATCTCCCTCTTCAGAATCACAGACTTGTTATTACTATTATTGAGCAACTGTAAAAGAAGGATGGGATAAGAACTGCTGAAGAAATTGAGGCACTGCATATTCTCAGAACATTCATTACACCTGGTGCAATTCCATAAATAGCCAAGCCCGGGAGAAATAATGATGATAAAGATGAGGACAAAAGTGATGGGAGGAGAAGACATCACAGGAGTGATAAGGGTGATGAGGACAAGAAGAAAGATAGTAAGGATAAGAAAGGAGATGTTGACCAAGGCAAAGTCTATGAGAGAAAAAGTGGAAAACAGCAAGCGTTAGGCATTGCTAACTGTAACCTCACCATAACATAAGACTCTAAGTCTAGGGTGAATACAGTTAGTAGTGACCTATCAAAATATATATATATGGCTTCTGCAACTGTTTTGCCACCTCAAGAAGAGAAGGATTTTCAACTCAAGAAACCATCTGTATTTTTCCAAAAGCAAACTGCTAATGATGTACTACAATGGTCTACCAGCAAAGGTCACAAGTTTCTGCTAAGCAACCAAGTGAAAAATATCAAATTCAAACAAGCTGCAAGAAGAGTAAAGCCATCTAAATCAAGGGACCTAACTATCATTCCAGGATTAAAACTCCAACCACTAGATGAAGACTTTGATGAAGACCAACTACATTTCCTATGGGCTCAAAGAATCTATCATGTTGCCATTGTTGATGACTGCCTTGAAATTAAATATACTGATGAAAGATAGAAGAAATTTAGGCAAGGGACATGTCAGCATTGGGGCAAACTAGATGATATAGAAAGGATTATTGCTATGTTGGATTCTAAAGATAGAGTGTAACACCCCCAGATCCGGGGTCCGGTTGTTACGGTCTCCAATTCTGTCCACCATACTTGAACTTACCTCAACATAAAATAAATTACATCTTTATGACCTAACACAATAATATAAAACACACCCGTTATAGTCCCAGAGATGAAATCAGAGTAACGACCAAATTTTATTAAACACATTATGAGTTCTTACAACCCAAAAGAGTTACAATATGAATACATACTCTTTGCCATCCATTTACATAAGTCATACTAGTCCATATATTTAGTACTGAAAGAATGAATCTATCCTACCAATAGCTTTCTTTTCGGCTCTGGTAGTCTCATCGTCCTTGCCAGCGTCGAGTGCGCCTTGTGCGAGTCATCTGGTCTAGCTGTTGTTGTGATATAATAATAAAGCAAGGGTGAGTAATAGCCCACCAACAATAATATAAAACTGAATGATAATATATAACAGTTCAAAAGTATCTTTCAAACCATATGCCATGCATTTACGGGAATGATGCCAGAATAACATGAACGATGAAGTTACGAGGTAACTCAAAATGCATATATATGTGGGAATATCTGCTATGTCGAAAATAAGCAAGATATTATCATTTATCATATAAAGAGGAACTTGCAAGGAAAATATTGCAATTCCAGTTATTAACATTTTTCGAAGTCCTACAACCTGAAAGAAGTCTCTTCGATACGTGTTGCGGAAGACACCGTCAACCTGAAAGAAGTCTCTTCGATACGTGTTGCAGGGAATTCCTAATTTGGGAGATGAACCAATTCTAGAGTTATCACGCGCCAGCTGTCCCACTCCCTGATGATCAGTCGGGGATGGTACAGCCCAATATAGTTTACTACCGGTAGAAGGAAGAACTGACGGCTCCACTTGTCGATTGCCTTTAATAGTAACTCCCTGGCCAATGGTTAGGCCTTGTGATGGACCGCGCGATTCAGCCTCTTACACACGACTCCTAGTTCGAATAAATCCACAGCATTGAAACGTGAAATACTTGTTGATAAGACTCCACAAAGTAGTCGTATCTAGTTGGAAAGGAAAATTCACCAACATTTCCCAAGCTGCTGCTTGTTAGAGGATACCATCTTGTTCCAATAATCTTACCCCTCGAATGATGAGAAGGTTACTCACAGATTCAATTGATAAACAGCAACCAAGTTGCGAGTGAAACGAATAGTTTTACAAGATTTATGACCGGGAAGTCAACAAGATAAATAACATTGCTCAAGTAGGTTCCCCTATAATATGGAAGTTTGAGCGAGCATTTAAATCCTTTTAAGATAGATTTAAATGGAAAATAAAGAGTTGAGAACCTTTCCTTGATAAAATAGTCGTAAAAAGACTCCGAAATATTTTACATAATATCTGGAGGTGAAAGATAATCTCCGAATAATATAAATCATTTTTAAAAAGAATTTAAAAGAATTAAGTAAATATTCCAAGAATATTTATTAATTCAATAATAATTATGGAATATTATTAACTCATAATATTGCTCGTAAGTAATCCTCGAATGAATATGTGGAATTATTTACTAAATAAATCCCTTCTTAAATGAATATTCGAAATAATATTCATTAAATAATTAAACTCCAATAAATATTTAAAATAATATTCAATAATTAAGTCAAACCTTAAATGAATATTTGAAAATAATATTCATTTAATAAATAATCTTCTAAATGAATATCCAAATAATATTCATTTAGTAATCAAAACTTTAAAGGAATAATCGAAATAATATTCCTTAAGTAAATAGAACCTCCAGTGAATATTTTACAGTAATATTCATCAAGTACATAAAACCTTAAATGAATATTCGAAAGCAATATTCGTTTGATAAATAACATTCTAGTGAATATCAAAATAATATTCATTAAATAATCAACTCTAAATGAATATTCGAAACTAACGTTCATTTAATATCTCTCGACCGAGACAGTACTCAAATAACATTCCTCGAAAGATTTCCAAGTAATTGATACTTTATGGAAATATATATAATGTTTAATAATAACATTCCTCAGATAAATAATAATCTGCCGTTGGAATCCCTCCGGGTTTCCACGACTATCTATATCTCAAAATACCGACTCCCGGTCTATATTTAAGAATATATATCATATGCCCTTCGCTAAGGGTCTTACCAAAACAATCCGGCTTATAACTGATAATTCGTATCTAGTCTATAAGCCAATATCAATTCAGGGAACATGTATCATAATATAATTTAACAATAGGCATGCATGCTATGGCATATGTAAAATGGCAATCACATATATATATATTATCACAACAACAGGTTCAATGTTTTGAACACTTGCCTGGTAATCGGGTGTGGGTGGAGATAGCGTGTCCTGGGTCTGCTCGATGATCTATCAACAATCAGAACATTCGAGATTAACCACTTAACACCTTTTAAAAGTCTAAGTATAACTTCACTTAAATTGAAACACGTTTCGAATTATCTCGTTATACACCTTTTAGTGTAACTCTTTTTATTACTGATACGATCCGACATTTGTTCATTATTATGACATGTCATCATACCCACACTCGGTATATACTTAAGTCGTATAAGTTCTAAATACGATCGATTACGAACCGAGATTATACCTCGAGTTTTATCGTTCGTTTTCTAAGTGTTTTACCAAAGTTATAACCAAGCGGGTTTTTAGGGGTTCGTTCGAGTTTAACTTCGATTCAAACATTTTTATAAAATCGGAAAACGATCTGTTTGACATGTGGTTTTCTTTCATACCTTTCTTATGACCTCTAATATTTATTTACCAAGATTCGCCACTGAGTAACATGATTTACGAGGGTTGAATTGAAGTTACGAACTTTTATTTACGGTTCCGAACAAATTTTAGTAATTTAACCATAACTCCTAAACCGTAAGTCAGAATGTTTCGATTCTTGCGCCAAAATGATCTATGGCTCGAGATATACAAGGACCAGTCATAATATTATCAAGGTGAGGAATTAATATTTACTGTCATGCTCGGTTTCTAAGTGTTAACAAAAATTCGGCATTACGACGGCTATATATCCAACGTTCTAAAAATCATAACAATTCAACCAAGCCACACCGGGCAAACCAAACATCTTACATTCATTATATACTCCTCATAAGTCCAGGAACATCTCAACTCATCCTCTTAATCATTATATGGCTTAATGAACTAAATCAACTACATAATCATGCTTATATGCTTAAAACCACATCATCATCAAAACTAATCCAATAATCACAAAAACTCAAAATAAGTTCTAGGGTTTCTTAAGAGTTATACCTTCCCTGGAGTATCCTAATACATGACTAAGCCTTGGTTTGTCCTTGTATAGCCTTAGGATTGCTTAGATCATCCAAACAAAACAAGAAATCAAAGTTAGTTCATGAAGGTTATTATTCATCTGTTCAAATATCTGCAAAAACCAGGCCCTTACCATGCTTTTCTGGACAAGGATTCTAAAAGAGAGTTGTAGAGAATCTAACCAGCTTTCCAACAAGCTAAAGAACACCAAATTCCATTGAGTAATGAAGGAGATATGGCTGTTTGAAAATCGTTACAAAAAACTGTCAAGAACAGGCAGTTTGGTTTCTTCAATTTGGGGAAGGTATTTGACTAGGCTACACTCATTAGATTGCCATGAAATTTTGAACGAATGTTTCCCATGGAGTGGAGAAGCTATGGTTAAAATTTGGTGATTTTATCATGGATAGAAATTGAGATATGAAGTTTCTTCTTGGAGGAGGTTCTGCTGGGCAGTTTGTTCAAAATGGAGAGAAACGGAGTTGCTTGGTCTTGCTTGCATCTAATCTTGCATTATTTTGTTTGTATGGATAATATCTATTCTAAAGCCACTTTATTAAAGTGCTTTGGCCATGGATGAGCTAATCAAGTGGACAAGTGTTGCATTCTTGTGGTAAGGTGTGTGTTGTAAGCTAAGTGTTTGGTTAGTTTTGTAATGATGCTAGTTAACTTGTAACTAGCTTGGTTACTTGCCTTTATCCACTTGCACATGACTATGTCTTGACTCTCTGCTTGTTTCTTTGTCCGGTTATTGCTCGTTTCGATTGATCGTTCGTTGGAATATCTCACGGATTTCTAATTAGGGGTTACCAGGAATCTTCTTAATATTAATACTTTCATTCTCCATCTTTCTTACTAACTTTCGAATTTATATTCCTTAAATCCCTTCGTTAAATTCTTAAGTCTTTCAGTGTCCAGGGAACTCTTGGAGAAAATAAAAGTGCGGTTTTTCAGAATCCGACAGCTTTTACATACACTTATTTTCCTCCTGGATCACTAATACGAACTCGGAAATCCGTTCCGAGTACTTCTATATAGTGTCGTCTCATAATATTCTTACTTCCACCAAAAACACTATTCATTCTTTTTTTATTTACTTATTCTCTTAGGGTTGTACAATTGTCCCTGATCTCTTTCGATCGTTCCTTTACCTTTTTAAGGAACCACTGGACTAATCGTTATCAATCTGGATGACATGAGAATATTCTCCTGCTTGGAACTGCCATATCTTATTCCCCTATGAGATAGATTATTCTTACCTAAGTTGTCAACCATTAGCATTCTTCAAGACATATAAATATTTAAATCGAGTTCCATTCCTTCATTCATTATCTCAATCGTTACATAGTAGTCGTAATCACTATTCACCATTACCTCAGTACATAATAAAAAGTTTTAATTATATCCAAAATTTGGGATTCTTACATAGAGTGGAAAGAGTATGAAAGCTGGAGTTGATTGACTTTGTCAAGATGAAGAGAGATCACCAGGCAGAACAGAAAAAGGAAAGTGAGGAGCTGTTAAAGAAAAGAGAGGAGGAGTTTGTTGCTATGGAAGCTAAGGCTGATGAGTTAAGAGCCATGGGTCTGTGTAGAGTCAAGTATAATCCTTACATTATTGAATACAAGAAATATGAAAGAACTGTGAAGATTAGAATGGACTACATCAGTTCCTACTCTGAGAAACAGTTGAATGAAGTTCTTAAAGATCTATCAGGCTCTCCTCTAATTGAGGAACTCACTGCTATAGAAGACATTGTTCTTGCTATGGAAGAAAATGCAAAGAAGAAAGCTAAAGAAGCGGAAGAAAAGAAGAAAAATGAGAATCTGCAAACCAAGCTCAAGAGATGAATCCAAAAGGATATGGCTAGTAATTCTTCATAACTTGTAAGGATGCCTCTTTGTATTTTCAATCAAATTACATACCTGTACTTTTCAAGTTTAATCTTTATGTATGTTAGGTTTGTTATCAGACATGAAATTGTGACTAAGGGTCTTACTCACAATTTTGGGGAGATTGTTAGTCACAGAGGCATGCCTGTATACATCTAATAACAAGCCTAAATGTCTGTAATGCTTTGCATTACCTACATGACCTCTTAACTGAGGGAACCTCTAGTTGTAGAGTTTCTACTTGTTGTAGTACTTATAACAGGCATCAAATTGTACATGTGTAACTGCAATTAAAGTCAGAGAATAATGCTTGAAAGAAGTTCCAAGGATCATGCCTCAAGCTTGAAGACCAAGACTGTCAAAATAAACACAGTTGGAATTTGGAGAATGAAGATTTGCCAAAGTACCAATTCGAGAAGTGTTTTGATCTATTCGAGAAGTTTAGCATTCGAAAAGTCAAGGATTCGATATCTACAAGGACACTGTTCGATATCTCTGGAAGTCAACTAGTCAAAGCCTCATTCGACAACTCAGAGATTCGACATGTCTAATACTCTATTAGAGAACTCAAGAAGTCAACAAGTCAAAGCATCATTCGAGTTCTCTAAGAGTCAACAAGTCAAAGACACATTCGATATCTCAAGGACTAAAGAAACTATTCGACATCTCAAGGACTCCATAAACTAAAAGATCTATTCGACAAGTTAGGATTTCCTGAAGAAAAGACTAATTCGAGAAGTGATTCAATATGTCAATTATACAGTATTCGAGAACTCAGAGTTATCTATCAAGTCAACTCTAGTTCTCGAATCAACCACTTAGTTACTTCTCGAATGCAGTCTTGGAGACAAAATACTGGAGAATTGTACAAGTCAGAAACCTGCAGCAAGCCAAAACATTTTCAAAACCACAGTACTGTAAAGTAATTTTGGAAAGACTACAAGAAGCTTAGAGAGATGTCTCAGGAGACAAGCTGCTAAAGAAGTGGATCTGAACAGAGTTAAAGAAGGTCAAATCTCAAGCCGTTTGGATATTACTCAAAAAGGGATAGACATATTAGAAAGTAATTTTGTATGTCACCCTGTTTGTAGTAAGTAGCTGTACTCATGTTCTATAAGAGTACAACCTCACATCTCTAGTAGTTAAGCTTTTCAAGAACATTTAGATATATACATTTTTCTGAGAAAGGTGAAGCCGAGAATACTAACATTTGTATTCACAGTTTGTAGCAAATCTTTATCTAATACATTATTAGATTAAAGTGAGTGATCGTGTTCTTGTGTTTATATTCCGCACTTACAAAATCTGTTAAACACAAACACACACTTTGTTACACAACCAGATTCAAACCCTTCAAACAACCTTCACCTAAAACACTTATCAGAAGAAAAGTTTGAGAATCCATTCACCCTCCTCTGTATTCTCTTCGGTATATTCAATACTCAACAATATATATATGATTGATTGTTGTTATACATATGCCACAGCATACATGCCTGCTTTCAAATTATATTGTGATACTTGTTCCATGATTTGATGTTGGCTTATAAGTTAGATACGAGATATACTTGTTATAAGCCGGATATTGCTAAGACCCATAGTAAAGGGCATATGATCTCATTCTTTTAATATAGACAGGGAGTTAGTATTTCTTGATATATTGTGATTATTTTCTGAGGAAAATATTTAAGTAAATATTTTCCATTATTTATTTATTGAATATTATTTGAATATTCATTCAAGATTATTTATTTAATGAATATTATTTTGAATATTCATTTGAGGTTATTGATTTAGATGAATATTATTTTGGAATATTCATTTGAGTTTATTTATTTAATGAATATTATTTGGAATATTCATTTGAGCTTTATTTCTGTAAGGTATATTATTCTGAAAACTCATTCAAGGTCTTACTTATTCATTGAATATTATATAGAATATTCATTCGAAGAATTATTTATTTCGTGAATATTTTATATATTCATTCGAGGGTTAATTATGAGCAACATTTTATATTAAGAATATTCTGGAAATATTTATAGTAAAAAATATTCTTTGAATATTCATTTAATTCTTTTAACAAGTTTTAAAAATGATTCATATTATTCAAATATTATCTTCAACCCTCAAATACTATGCAAATTATTTCTGAGTCTAATTATTATTATTTTTATCAGGGAAGGTCCTCAAAAACTCCATTCTTCATTCGAATCTATCTTCCAAATTATGAGGGAACCTTACTTGAGAGCTGTTATTTATTTTGTTTGACTATCCGGTCATAAATCTTTTAAAACTATTCTTTTCACTCGCAACTTGGTTGTTATTTATCAAGACGAGTCTCTGTGTTACTCCCTCATCGTTCGAGGGGTAAGATTGTTGGAACAAGTCGACATCCATTAACAAGCAACTGCTTTGGAAATATTGGTGAATTTTCCTTTCCAACTAGATACGACTACTTTGTGGAGTCCTATCAACAAGTATTACACTTTGGGAAAGGGGGACGAGCTTTACGTTTCAGAGTCATGGATTTATTCGAACTAGGAGTATTTGTATAATGTGTAAGAGGCTGTGGGACATTCCATCATTGAAACTGGGATAAGAGGCTGTGGGACAGTCCATCTTGGAAATTGGGTCCGAGTGGCGTCGGCCCTGACTAAGCCCAAAGATGGCTAGGGAGATCCGGCGTATGGTGGTGTCCATATGTTCTTCCTTCTACATGTAGAGAACAAATTTTGAGATGCATGACCTGCGACTGATCGTCGTAAGGTGGTGTCATCCGGCGTGACATACTCCAGCATTGGTTCATCATCCAAATCTATTTATTTTCTGCAACATGAAGTATCACTCGTGTTGACAGGGTTTGAAAACTGTTCAGAACTAAAAGTACTCTGAAATACCTGGTAACTTCATCGTTTATATTATACTGGCACTATGTTCTTTAATGCATGGCATATGGTTTCAAAAATACTTTTGAACTGTTATATATATTATTGTTCAGTATACATTATTATTGGTGGGATATTGCTCACCCTTGCTTTATTATTTATATCACAACAACAGCTAGGTTTGATGGCCCGCGTAAGGCGCACTCAGCGCAAGCAGGTGACTCCAGTCGTAGGACTACCCGCTGATATTGTTGCTACCATTGCTGAGGTAGAATGGCAGCTTTTGTTTTCAGCCTTAATTATATGTATAATTAATGTTAATCAACGGCAAGAAACCTTTAAACTTATGTTGTAATCATTTTGGGTCGTAATAATTATATTCGTGGATCCTACTAGTAGAGAATTATTTCAATTTCATCTTTGGGACTATAACTGATTGTGTGTGATTTGATATTATTGCGGGGTCATAGCATGTTATTCATTTATTTTGGACTCAAGTGCAAGTACTGTTATGGAATATGAGACCGTAACGACCAGGTCCCCGACCCCGGATCTGGGGCTGTTACAGAAATGGTATCAGAGCGAGAGTTATATATCCCAGAGATGATGTGACGTTATAATAATAAATTCACTAAGATAATAAGAACTCTTGTTAATTTCACCTAAAACCCTTATGGGAACTCTTAAGTATCATGATACTAACTTAGCTCGATATCGTATCGACTAGTAAGGCGACAGACCTTGAGGCTTACGTGCAGCATCACGAGGATGCCTTATTATATGCCGATGATCGGATTGTGGATTCGATAGAGTACCCTACTGAGGACCCGGAGGAGGTTCCAGCTAAGGAGGAGAATCCTGTTAAATATAAGGAGTTTATCCTTGAGGAAATGAGGGTTGCAGCCAGAGAGACTGTAAGAGCTAAGGTATAGTGCTCAGAGAAGTGAGCGTAAAGAACTGAGAAATTATTAAGAAAACTAAAGATGCATATTGGATTCGTAGCCGGACTACCGGATGTAGTACCAGCAAGTAAGACGGATTGGAAGAATTACTTGAGATCTTATATGGGGATAGAAAAAATCCTTAGAGACCTTCTGATTAACGGGAAAAGAGTTAGAGTGGTACATGATTATCAAAGATATCGATATAGGACGGGGAACAGGGTCTCCAGGAGTAGTTGAGATGGAGGCAGCAAGTGCCATATCATTTGATGACTGGATTAGTGTGAATATTTTCAATAGTAAATCACCATGAGAAGGCAGATTTTATAGGTTATAATCTATAAAGTCAATTTGAGATTGATGAGGTGGTTTGGTTCAGGGAAATGTTCATTTTATGAATGGACCAGCTTGGAAAGTAAAGACATTGAGAAGTGATGGCATGATTGGATAAAGTTATATAAGGGAGTAGTGTTAGTGAACTTTATGTCCACTAAATACGTTCTATTTCGGCTTAAATTGACCTCTTGTACCCGAGTGTTTAGTGTCTTATGATGTGTTTACTTGTTTTTAGTGTGCAGAGTACCGTTCGGGAAAAAAATGGTTGAATTTCGTGTTTCGGATGGTTTAGAGCTGGAAGTGTCGAGGGCTGAGATAGTGTGTCGATCAGGGAGCATATCGAAGCATCGTGCGGCAGCCAACAGGAGGAATTGAGCAAATTAGAATTTTCAACAGGGGCTGCAGGCGCGCCCGCGCAGTGTTAGAGCGCGCCCGTGGCCTGGTCCGCTGGAAGATTATTTTTTTCTGCTGTTGGGCTTGTTTTGGAGGGCCGGTTCGGATGAAAAGTGCAGCCTTGTGTCTTGGAAGCCTAGATTATTATGTAACATTGGGGGAAAGCCCTAGATATCATATCATTATCGTATTATTCTAGGGGTATGGATTTTTAGAGAGAGAAGAACCATTGGAGAGAGCATAAAGCTTTTTGGAGGATTTTTTAGTTTTCAATTCATATCTGTAATCTCCTATTGCGTTGAATGCTCGGTTGTTTTCGTATACTCTATCACTACTTTTGTTAGGTTTATCGTAACTATTATTCTATCATGTTTACACTTGAACCCATGATAGCGATTAGGTCGATTATGGGCTAACTCGCTATCATGGGGTTTTAATGGATTTTTCTATGGATTCTAGTAATTAAGTGTCTTTTATGCCTTGGTGTGTGATTGAATGTATTGATTTCCTAGTGTGATTGCGCTTATTCGTTATAGGTGCGTCACGAACACCCGTAATTGTTTGTTAAATCCTAGTGAATGCGAAAGTGGATCTAGGGTTTAGAACAAATCATGCTAGCATAGGTTTTTGCATGTGAAGAGCATGTATTAATTTGTGGTGTAATTCTAACCGTCTTGCACTGAATATGTGATTATGTGGATGCTTGGTTTTTAATCAATTGCTATAGACATATAGGAACTAAGCATACTTGGTGACTACTTGACTTCTATCAATTGTGGATGATCAGTAGGATGGTATATGCACAACGAAAGTTGGTGTGTATCAGTTTAGTGCATCTAATCAGTTATCAACTCTATCACATGCTAGGCTAAAGAGGCATAAGATTCTAGATGAAGTGGTTAATGAAATTGAAATCTCATGTTTGTTTATTATAAGTTAATCGTTAAGTTATTTTCCCGTAATTTTCATAGTTGGCAATTAATCATTAGTTAATCAAATCCAAAGTGGTGATTGTCTTAGCAGTGAGTGTAAATCATAAGCTGGTGTATAAGTGAACTAAAACGAACAATTCAAGTCTCTGTGGGAACGAATCTTATTTACCGTATATTACTTGTTGACCACTTTCTCTTGCGTGAATAAGTGTGAACAAGTTTTTGGCACCGTTGCCGGGGACTCGGTTCATTGTTTGTTTAGTTTATGTTTTTGTCTTTAATTTGGATTAAATTCACTGACTCGGACGTTTTTCTCACCTATTTACTTTTGGATTTCTCAGGTACTATCTTGAGCGTGTATGCGTACTCGTTCTCAAGTTCGTGAAGGGAATCTGGAAGGAAAGGAGCGAGAAGAGGAATTAGTGGAAGAAGTTGAGAAAGTGTTGGAAGTTACTGAAGAAATGGCAGATAACAAGGCGCTGAAGGACTATTCTCAGCCCAAGATTAATGATATTCAGTCGAGTATTGTGCGGCTGGCTATTGCTGCAAATAACTTTGAGATAAAGCCGGGCACGATCCAAATGGTCCAGAACTCAGTCCAGTTTGGGGGTTCACCTGTTGAGGACCCTAACATGCACATCAGAGATTTCATCGAGATCTGTGACACCTTCAAAACCAACGGGGTTTCTGAGGACGATATCAAGCTAAGGTTGTTCCCATTCTCTTTGAGGGACAAGGCAAAAAGCTGGTTGCATTCACGTCTAGCAGGTTCCATTACTACATGGGAAGACCTGGCACAAAAGTTCTTGACTAAATTCTTTCCTATGGCGAAGACTGCAGCCATGAGGAATGCTCTTACACAATTTAGTCAGCATTCTGGTGAATCACTGTGTGAAGCTTGGGAAAGGTACAAGGAGATGCTTCGGAAATGTCCCCATCATGGGATGCCAGATTGGATGGTCACCAATGGTTTTTACAATGGGTTAGTCCATTCTCGAGCAATGCTCGATGCAGCATCTGGAGGAGCTTTGTGGGCTAAAAGCTATGAAGAGGCCTATGACTTGATTGAAATGATGGCTGCGAACGAGTATCAGAATCCGACCCAGCGTATACCACAAGGTAAGGTTGCAGGTGTTCTTGAAGTGGATGCCACAACGGCTATAGCAGCTCAGCTTCAGGCTCTATCCATGAAAGTGGATTCATTAGCTAAAGTGGGGGTTCAACAAGTCACCATGGTTTGTGAATTGTGCGCGGGTGCTCATGAAACTAATCAGTGTGCAATTTCTAGCGAATCGGCACATTTTGTCAGCAATTATCAGAGGTCTTCACACCCTGCTCCTAACACATATCAGCCCAACAATAGGAGTCATCCTAACTTCAGTTGGAGCAACAATCAGAATACCATGCAACAACCACCTCAGGGTCAGCAATATGGTTCGAAGCAGTTCAACAATTCGGGTTGTCAACAACCCTATGCCCAAAGGCCACCATACAATCCACCTGGATTTCATCAACAACATCAAGGAAGTCATGTGCAGTCGAATGAGAAGTCAGAGATGGAAGAATTGCGAATGATGTGTAAGAGTCAAGCGGTATCTCTGAAAACTCTTGAAAATCAAATTGGCCAACTGGCCAATGCTCTTTTGAACAGACCTCAAGGACAATTACCTAGTGACACCGAAGCAAATCCGGGTAAAAAGGAGGTCAAGGAACAGGTTCATGCTATCACGTTGCGTTCTGGAAAGGTTACAGACGATCTGGAGGTCAAAAATCAGCTTAACGAAGAAATTGAAAAATCTATGAACAGTAGCTTGGGGCGCGGGCGCGCGGCTTTGGGCGCGGGTGCGCCTCAGGCTCCTGTTCATTTTCCAGCTTCTGTTCTTCCGGTCGTTCTGAAGGCATCAAGCGAGGAAGAAAGGGAAAGGTTAGCTGGGAAAGCAAGTCCCGAGAGTAAGGAAGCTAGCAAGGAAGTTTATCCGCCTCCACCATTCCCTAAAAGGCTTCAGAAACAGAAATTTGATAAACAATTTGCAAAGTTTTTGGAAGTTTTCAAAAAGTTGCACATAAATCTACCGTTTGCTGAAGCCCTGGAACAAATGCCAAGTTATGCCAAGTTCATGAAAGGCATACTTTCGAGGAAATTGAAACTCGAGGACTTAGAGACCGTCGCTTTGATGGAGGAGTGCAGTGCTATCTTGCAACAAAAGTTGCCACCTAAGCTGAAGGATCCGGGGAGTTTTACCATACCGTGCATCATTGGGAATGTTTCTTTTGACAAGTATTTGTGTGATTTAGGGGCAAGCATCAACCTCATGCCCTATTCGATTTTCTTGCAACCTGGCCTTCCAGAGCCTAAGCCAACAAACATGTCACTCCAGTTAGCTGATCGCTCAATCACCTATCCTCGAGGAATTGTAGAAGATGTTCTGGTGAAAGTGGACAAACTTATCTTTCCAGCAGATTTCGTCATACTTGATTTTAAAGAAGATAAGAAAATCCCTATCATTCTTGGGAGACCATTCTTGGCCACGGGTCAGACCTTGATTGACGTGTAAAAAGGGGAAATCACTATGAGGGTTCATGATCAGAATGTCACCTTCAATGTTTTTAAGGCTATGAAGTTTCCAACTGAAGAAGAGCAGTGCTTGAAGATAGACTTGGTTGAGTCGGCAGTGCAATCAAAAATTGAGCACCTGCTCATGAATGACACATTGGAAAAAGCACTGATTGGTGATTCTTTATTGGAAGAAGATGATATAGATGAGCAACTGCTATTTCTTGATGCTACTCCATGGCAAAGGAAATTTGAGAGACCAGTGGAATCTTTAGGTCTATCTGAATTGAAGGGGTCGCATCAGCGGTTGAAACCATCCATTGAAGAAGCTCCAACTCTACAGCTCAAACCACTACCTGATCACTTAAGGTATGCCTCTCTTGGTGAGTCATCTACTTTACCTGTGATTATTGTTGCTAACCATTCAGATTCTGAGGAAGACAAGCTTTTGAGAGTTCTTAGAGAATTCAAATCAGCCATTGGATGGACTATCGCAAACATCAAGGGAATTAGTCCGGCCTACTGTCAACATAAAATTCCACTAGAAGAAGGGAGTAAACTAACAGTGGAACACCAGAGACGTCTAAATCCACTCATGAAAGAAGTTGTGAAGAAAGAAATTATCAAGTGGTTGGATGCAAGGATTATCTATCCTATTTCTGATAGTTCATGGGTAAGCCCAGTTCAATGTGTGCCGAAGAAAGGGGGCACGACGGTAATTACTAATGAGAAGAATGAACTTATCTCCACTCGCACAGTCACTAGTTGGAGAATCTGTATGGACTATCGGAAATTGAACAAGGCCACCAGGAAGGATCATTTTCCTCTGCCCTTTATCGATCAGATGCTAGACTGCAGGTCATGAGTACTATTGCCTTCTGGATGGATATTCAGGGTATAATCAAATCTGAATTGCTCCTGAGGATCAGGAGAAGACGACATTTACATGTCCATTTGGCACTTTTTCTTTTCGGCGGGTCTCTTTTGGTTTGTGTGGTGCACCTGGCACTTTTCAAAGGTGTATGATGGCTATCTTTTCAGATATGATTGGTAAGACCGTAGAAGTTTTCATGGATGACTTTTCTGTAATCGGTCTTTCTTTTGACGAATGTTTGCAAAATCTGGGTGCGGTTCTAAAAAGATGTGTGGAGACTAATCTAGTGCTTAACTGGGAGAAATGCCATTTCATGGTGCAGGAGGGAACTATCCTTGGTCCAAGGTGTCACGGAGAGGTCTAGAGGTGGACAACAAAAATAGAGACAATTGAAAATCTTCCACCACCTAATTCAGTGAGAGGGATTCGCAGTTTCCTTGGTCATGCAGGGTTCTATAGGCATTTCATCAAAGACTTCTCAAAAATCTCCAAACCGTTGTGTAAGCTCTTGGAAAAGGACGTTCCTTTTAAATTTGACGAATAATGTTTGACCGCTTTCGAGACTCTGAAAAAGAAGTTGATTTCAGCACCAATGATCATTGCTCCTGATTGGAGTGAACCTTTCGCTATGATGTGTGACGCTAGCAATTATGCAGTGGGGGCCGTTCCTGGCCAAACGAAAGAGAAAGTGTTTCATGTGATCTATTATGCAAGCAAGACCCTTAATGAGGCTCAGTTGAACTAC
The DNA here is from genome assembly GCA_036435485.1 of Saposhnikovia divaricata. NCBI lineage: Eukaryota > Viridiplantae > Streptophyta > Magnoliopsida > Apiales > Apiaceae > Saposhnikovia > Saposhnikovia divaricata. Next base: position 2,000,264 of record JAZHRN010000145.1, on the reverse strand, counting down.
ACTACTACTGAGAAGGAGCTGTTGGCCATAGTCTATGGTTTTGAAAAATTTCGTTCTTACTTGCTTGGTACAAAGTTAATGGTGTACACGGATCACGCGGCTATTAGATATCTGCTCTCTAAAAAGGACTCCAAACCTCGGTTGATTCGTTGGGTACTTCTGTTACAAGAATTTGATGTGGAGATTAAGGATAGAAAAGGGACAGAGAATCAAGTAGCTGACCATCTTTCTCGATTGGAGGACACGGGTAAATCCTCTCGAGACGGTACTATCATTAATGAATTCTTCCCGGATGAGCAATTGTTTAGGGTGCAAGAAGAAGAGCCATGGTACGCAGACATTGTGAACTTTCTTGTTAGTCAAGTGATTCTGCCCGAGCTCTCTTATGCACAAAGGAACAAGTTCTTGCATGAAGTCAAATGGTATCGTTGGGACGAACCATATCTGTTTAAACAAGGAGCTGATCAGGTTATTAGAAGATGTGTGCCGTACAGTGAAATAGAGGCTATTCTGAGGGATTATCATGCCACGACATATGGAGGCCACTATGGAGGTGAAAAGACTGCAACTCGAATTCTTCAAGCGGGATTCTATTGGCCTTCTCTTTTTAAGGATGCTCATCAGTTTGTTTTAAGGTGTGACCGTTGTCAGCGTATTGGTAACATATCGAGGAGGGATGAGATGCCCCTTAATGTAATGTTGGAAGTGGAAATTTTCGATGTTTGGGGAATCGACTTCATGGGACCGTTTATCTCCTCATGCAACAACCAATATATCTTGTTAGCCGTTGATTACATCTCCAAATGGGTTGAGGTCAAGGCACTTCCGACCAATGATGTCAATGTCGTGCTCAATTTCCTTCATAAGAACATCTTCACCAGATTTGGCACTCCTCGAGTCATTATCAGTGATGAAGGCACTCATTTTTGCAATCGCAAGTTCACGAATCTTATGGCCAGATACAACATCAATCATCGGGTAGCTACAACATACCATCCTCAGACCAATGGCCAAGCCGAAGTGTCTAATCGTGAAATTAAGCGTATTCTGGAAAAGGTGGTGAGTCCTTCGAGGAAGGATTGGTCTTTGAAACTCGATGAAGCCGCCTGGGCTTATCGAACGGCATATAAAACACCTTTGGGTATGTCGCCATATCAGCTTGTCTATGGGAAAGCTTGTCATTTGCCGGCAGAATTGGAGCACAAGGCTTATTTGGCTTTGAAGAAGCTAAATTTTGATCTTAAAGCCGCGGGTGAAAAGAGAATGATGCAACTCAATGAGATGGACGAGTTTCGCTTGCAAGCCTATGAGAACAATAAACTCTACAAAGAAAAAGTGAAGCGATGGCATGATCGTCGTTTAGTCAACAAGGTATTTATTCCTGGCCAAGCCGTGTTGTTATTTAATTCTCGTCTTTGTCTGTTTCCAGGAAAGCTTAAGTCGAGATGGTCGGGGCCCTTCGTTGTCAAAACCGTGTTTCCGCATGGAGCGGTAGAAATCTTTGAGAAATCACCTGATCAGTCCTTCAAAGTCAATGGTCAGAGATTGAAACCGTATTTTGGTGAGGTATCGAATCGTGGAGCTGAAACCGCGATTCTTGCAACTACTGAGTGAATCATGGAAGTCACGTCAAGCTACTGACGTAAAAGAAGCGCTTCGTGGGAGGTAACCTACGTTTTGTTGTACGAAGAATCAAAAACAAAAAAAAATGAAAATTGGGCAGGAAGTTCGGGCGCGGGCGCGCCGCTAAGGGGCGCGGGCGCGCGTGGAGATTCTGGAATGAAGCGTGGGCGCGCTGAGAAGGGCGCGGGCGCACCGGAGCCGTCTTTTTAAAAAAAACCGAGGAAAAAGGGCCAAAAACAGAGAATTAAAGGGGGAATCAGTTTTTGGGGGTTCTTTACCTATATAATCACATACCCACTCCACCACTTCTACAAATACAAACCCTAACCACTACTTTAATCCCATTCTCTCAAATCACAATACAACCTATACACACAAACCTTTTCCCAACAATTCCATGGCTCCTAAGAGAACAAGAAGTTCTGTGGTTTCTAGTGATTCTTCATCAAGTGGGGGGAATGCTCCTAGCTTCAATTCACCGGAGGCTCAAGAAGAATTTACTCGATTGTTGATCAAGCCAGTGGTCATGGAGAGGGGGTTTACTCCGGGTATCATGGATGGAGATCTGGTGGGCATGATTATGAGGCGGGGATGGGTTACGGTGTGTGAGGTGGTTGAGGCGGTACCTTTGAGTATCGTTAGAGAGTTCTATGCTAATGCGAAGAAATTGAAGAATGGGTATTCCACAGTTCGTGGTTTTGTGGTCTATTATACTCCTGCTGCCATCACTAGGGTTTTGGATGTTCCAGCACATGCACCTGGTGAAGAGGACTATGGGGTGAAGGGCCGTGGGGATGTAGATCTTGAGGACATTCTGAGGCTGATGACAGTTCCGGGCACTGAATGGAAGTGCAGGGTGGGATCGACTGAGCCGATTACTTTTCCGGCTACTGCGTTGAACAGGTATGCCAAGGCCTGGAACTTGTTTATTTATGCGAATATCTTACCGTCCTCGCATTCTCATGAGGTGACTGTGGAGAGAGCTATTCTATTGTGGGCTATTATGACTGAAAGGTACATCGATGTGGGTGGTGTTATTCATCGGAATATGATCAGATTCATGCAAGGGGGTTCCACTGCAGCAATTCCTTATGGCTCGGTGGTTGTTTGATTGTGTTTGGATGTGGGTATTCACTGGCCAGTAGAGGAGCAGTTACAGTTGCCAGCAAGCAGTATAGACCGGGCGGCTATTGCTAGGTTGGCTGAGTGGGATGGTGGTGAGCCACATCCGCGAGGCTTGGGTTACATTCTGGGTGGTGATTTTCCACCACGGCCGCAGCAGGAGGCTAGGGCTGGTCCTTCGAGAGCACGGAGGGGTGCTACGAGTGAGAGTACTGGTATGACCGAGTCTTATTTTAGGAGGCTTGCTAGGCGGATAGATGCTATTGATGAGAGACAGAGCCGTTTTGCTGATGATCTGGCACAGGCTTTGGGCACGACATTTTTGGCTACAGGGGTCGAGGTTGTTTGGCCTCAGTTTGGAGATGGAGTTGTTTATCCACCACCGGATTCACCCGAGGAGGGTGATCTTTCTGATGATTGAGGTATCTCTGCACACTTTCTTTGTTTCTTGCCTTCAACGGGGACATTGAAGATTTTAAGTTTGGGGGTGGGAAATGAAGATTGTGATTAGTAGTTAGATGCATATAGGACATGTAGTGTAGTATTATCATGTATATTGTTTAAATTGTTCATGTATCATGCATATTGTTTAAATGTGAGTCATGTAGTGGCATTCCATGTTACATAGCATAATTCATGCATTTTCCATGATCCCTTAGAATGAACTAATTCTGACTGGTAGGTAGGTGTCTAATTGAGTGCGCTAATGAAGAGTAGAGGGTTGCTTTATAGTTCTTATGAAACTGATTTGCTTGTTCAGAAACAAAATTTTACACAGTCACAGTCTCATTGAGTACTTTTGAATTGGACCCGGCCATGTCTGTTTGGTTGCTAAAATTTAACCCCTGGGTTTAAACCTAGAATGTTTGAGAGATTCTTGAAAGCGAAGGAACACTTAAGTATAAGTTTGGGGGAAACAAAGAAATTCATGCTAGTTGTGTATAGTATTAATAAATAGGTGTCAAAAGGCTAGTAGCCGGCTCATATTTATATGAGTGGTCTAGGGTTGGAGATGAGAATTCTCACTCCAGATTGCATTAAAAAAAATGAGAAAAAAAAGAGTCTTGTAAATTGTGTAATTGCAAAATTAACCAGGGTGAGCTCTTTAATACTCGAGCAATTAAGTACGAGGGGACTTTGTGCCTAGTGACCTAAGGCTTTTATAGTCTGGGATCCACTGACCTAACGCTCGCTACATGGGTATTACTGTATAAGCCTTTAGGGGTCTCATCCATTGCACGGTTAAATAAGCATGTGTTGTTGTATATAGTGTTATGCGTCATATATGTTAGTAATTAAGCATGATTTCTTGTCAACTCAAGTGGACTATGGCGGTGTATCTTGAGGGATCTTGTGTCTAGCTTTCATTCTGTTTTTAAACTTGGTGGTTGTTTGGCTAAGAATAGGTATGGCCTTGGTTTGGTTTGGGGGTATTTCTGATGAGCATAGCATGCGTGCACGTTTATGTCCATGTACTATTAGTATACAAGGATTTAGGCGAGCTCTATTTGGATTTAGTTGCATTTCTTTGAGTTATTTGCTTGCTAGTTGGTTTTGGTTGGTTTGAAGGGGATTGCTTGCATTTTCATATTAGTTGCATTCATGCATTGCATTACATTAGATTGTATAGTGTCTGTTTATGCTTGGGGACAAGCATCGGTTTAAGTTTGGGGGTGTGTTAGTGAACTTTATGTCCACTAAATACGTTCTATTTCGGCTTAAATTGACCGCTTGTACCCGAGTGTTTAGTGTCTTTTGATGTGTTTTCTTGTTTTTAGTGTGCAGAGTACCGTTCGGGAAAAAAATGGTTGAATTTCGTGTTTTGGATGGTTTAGAGCTGGAAGTGTCGAGGGCTGAGATAGCGTGTCGATCAGGGAGCATATCGAAGCATCGTGCGGCAGCCAACAGGAGGAATTGAGCAAAATCAGAATTTTCAACAAGGGTTGCAGGCGCGCCCGCACCGGGTTAGAGCGCGCCCGCGCCCTGGTCCACTGGAAGATTATTTTTTTCTGCTGTTGGGCTTGTTTTGGAGGGCCGGTTCGGATGAAAAGTGCAGCCTTGTGTCTTGGAAGCCTAGATTATTATGTAACATTGGGGGAAAGCCCTAGATATCATATCATTATCGTATTATTCTAGGGGTGTGGATTTTTAGAGAGAGAAGAACCATTGGAGAGAGCATAAAGCTTTTTGGAGGATTTTTTAGTTTTCAATTCATATCTGTAATCTCCTATTGCGTTGAATGCTCGGTTGTTTTCGTATACTCTATCACTACTTTTGTTAGGTTTATCGTAACTATTATTCTATCATGTTTACACTTGAACCCATGATAGCGATTAGGTCGATTATGGGCTAACTCGTTATCATGGGGTTTTAATGGATTTTTCTATGGATTCTAGTAATTAAGTGTCTTTTATTCCTTGTGTGTGATTGAAAGTATTGATTTCCTAGTGTGATTGCGCTTATTCGTTATAGGTGCGTCGCGAACACCCGTAATTGTTTGTTGAATCCTAGTGAATGCGAAAGTGGATCTAGGGTTTAGAAAAAATCATGCTAGCATAGGTTTTTGCATGTGAAGAGCATGTATTAATTTGTGGTGTAATTCTAACCGTCTTGCACTGAATATGTGATTATGTGGATGCTTGGTTTTTAACCGGTATGTTTTCAATTGCTATAGACATATAGGAACTAAGCATACTTGGTGAGTACTTGACTTCTATCAATTGTGGATGATCAGTAGGATGGTATATGCACAACGAAAGTTGGTGTGTATCAGTTTAGTGCATCTAATCAGTTATCAACTCTATTACATGCTAGGCTAAAGAGCCATAAGATTCTAGATGAAGTGGTTAATGAAATTGAAATCTCATGTTTGTTTATTATAAGTTAATCGTTAAGTTATTTTCACGTAATTTTCTTAGTTGGCAATTAATCATTAGTTAATCAAATCCAAAGTGGTGATTGTCCCAGCTGTGAGTGTAAATCATAAGCTGGTGTATAAGTGAATTAAACGAACAATTCAAGTCTCTGTGGGAACGAATCCTATTTACCGTATATTACTTGTTGACCACGTTCTCTTGCGTGAATAAGTGCGAACAAGTAGTAAGCGAGATGACGATTTAGAACCTACAAGAGGAAAAGACCAGTGAGTCTATGATAAATTCGTAATAAAACTACTGTCAGGGTCTAAGTATAAGTTTATTTCAACTCAGTAAAATGATGAACCAGAAACATTACATGCATGTGATTCAGAGGAATATTAAATTCCTTCTTTTCCTTGAATGGATTATAGTAGTTATATTAAGTTTACTCTAATGCTGAATGATAGAATATATTTTTATATATATTTTAGATGATTTTATTCTCATATTTATTGTGTTTTGCACTGATTTGAATTTTTATTTAATAGATTTGATTGATTTATTGTAGGAAATAAAGAATTCATGACTTGGAAGGATTTGGAGCAAAAAGAGCTATTTTGGAGATAAAATTGAAGGAAATTCGTATTATTGGGCTACACGGGCTGTTTAACACTATTTTGGCCATATCTTGAGTTCTAGAAGTCCGTTTGAGGCCCGTAAGCAGTCCACGCGAAGATAACGACATTCTCTATCATTCTAAGGTGGTCCAGAGGTCCAATTACGTTTGGAACGTTCCAGAAAATCTGAAGAAAAGTCAGCCACGAATTTTCCTTAAAAAAACAGAATCAGTTTAGGAAACGTATCTTGCAGAAATTCTATTATAATTCTGTTTTGGTATTTTCTTGTTGGGCAAGACTTTTAGAGCCTATTTAAACACATCCTACCATTGTAATGAGGGAATGTAATATTAGATCAGATAATATAGTTTAGAGTAGATTATTATTATTAGTTGGAGATGTAGAGAAACACCATGACTCTTCTTTTGGGTGACAACATTGAAGTTTGAAGGTTTTGTTCTCTTAATCTTTTCTTTGTTCTTATTAGTCTAATTATGTTTTCTTGTTTTACTAATTGTTTTACTTATTTAATTATTATCGAGTAGTTATTTCTAGGGCTTAAAGGGAAGCCATGTTTGCACTACTATTGGCATGATTTTCATAGTGGTTTGATTGGTTATGGTTAAATCTGATTGATATGTTTTAATCATTAATTTGTGTAATCGGCCGATATCATGGATTAATTATATGCAAATAGGGGTATGGATCGAGAGATTTACTTACTAGAGGCACACATACGATTAGCAGAATTGAATTTGAGTGCGGAAGCATCATTGGATTTCTGAGAGCGTTAATGCTTGGAAGAGATTAACTTGACTCTAATTACCTGATTAATTGAATTACTAAAAGTGGTTAATTGTGTTGAATGTTTCGAGAGTGTTAATGCTTGAAAGAGATTAACATACTCTAGTTATAGGATCACATTGATTGCTTTAGCTTAAGAGCCAATTGTGTAAGCATGGTGGACCTGATTGCCCTAGGTTTTAAATAATTTGTTTATCATCTGTTTAATTAGTGTTAATCTTGTTTAATTAGTTAATTAATATTCTCCAATATTCGTCTGACCCTTGAAACAATTAACGATAACTGAAAAGGAATTAGTAGAACCTGTCTCCTTGTGGATTCGACCCGCTTGCCATCTGTACTAGCAATAGACACCGTGCGCTTGCGGTTAGACATAATTTTAAACATCATTGAATCTTAAATGGATCAAGTAATACGATCAGTGGCTAAGAGGTAATGGAGAATGTTTTAAGATGGAACCTGAAGGAGCAAGTGTATACCAAGTTCTCGAAGTATGAATTCTGATAAATAAAGTTGAGTTATTAGGACATGCGATCAATAGTGAGTAGTGTTGGTTGACCCCGCCGAGTTAAAGGCAGTTTCAATTAGGAAAGGCCAACCACACCGACTAAGGTGAGAAATTTCATAAGATTCACTAGGTATTACCAAAGATTTGTTCAGGACTTTACAAAGATTGCAGTCCCGTAACCCGACTTATTTGTAAGACTAAGAAGTTTCAATGAACAGGAAAATGTGAGAAAATCTTCCTGGAGCTAAAGAGGAAATTGGAGGCGACCCAGCGTTAACATTGCCTAATGGAAGAAGGAAGACTTTGTTATATATTATGACGCACCTCATATAGGTATAGGTGGTGTGCTTATGCAGCACGTCAGAGTAATTACGGATGTATTCGGACAGCACGGTTCACCAGGTTCAGATGGCCCTGGTAGTGCCAATTTTATGGAACGACTAACTCCGACAGTAATGTTCCTTCTGAGACTAGTGGTTAGATAGACTGACATTTTGTAGTATCGACTATTAGGACGTATATGTATCGGGAAGATGTGGCATGTTTCAGTTTGAAACTTTTGATTTCCCTTCTATGGGATGTATATATTTGGTTCCTTTCCAGTGGTTAAAACTTCCAACTTTATGTCAATCATTTCGTTATTATAACTGCTTATGATTCTACCTACTTGGATGTTCATAGAACTGTTCTTTAGGTTTCGAAATTGATCTTCTTAGTGTTACCAGTGGGTGGATAGATTGACCAAAATTTCCCTGATTCTGGAAAGAAATTCAACAAATTTTGGCAAACCCTGTCTTTCTGATTATCAAAAGACGTCACTGAAGAGAATGAAACCTGGAGCGAACCCTGTGGATTGGGTAAGGTAGCCGCTATATGGGTTGGTGGACAGACCCTGATTATTACAACTGATTGCAGAGACAAAATGATGAAGTTGAGATTGGACGGTAAAAGGGAAATGTATTTAAGGACCAAAACAGATTGAGAAATTCCGGGATTGACTTAAATGAAAAGGCTATTATGCCAAAAGTGTTAAGCTTATGTAGCACGTGGGATTGATAAGAGAAGTTGAAAAGATAAAAATAAAGGAGAGGTGACCGGAGACGGTACCGAGAAGTCGATTGAGACTTATATGGAGTAAAATTTTGAAAAGATCAGAAGGTATCGAGGAAGAGGGATGAACAAAGACTGGCAGTGCTCAAGTTGAGTTATTATGCTACTCTGGTACCTATGATTGCTGTGTAAAGGAAAGCAGTGAACAAATACAAAAAGAAGAAGTTTAAGAGTACGCGGGAAAAAGCATATTGATAAGCGTAACCTACCCTAGATAGGTTATCTTTGCTATGGACGAAGGAGGCGATATGCTGGAAATTGCTAGAAAAGCAATGCCATTAGCTAACCCTAAACTCACATACTGTAGCGCGGCCATTTGGGGCCATGTGGCAAGGAATTATAAAGAGACTAGACCAGCAATGTAAGGACAAAGCGGGGTGCTTCTAACCAACCGCCAACCGCGAGAACTTTGGATATAAAGTGAAGTGATTAAGGCATATATGGTTGACCAGCTTATGAGCTAGAAAGAGAAGTAAAGTGAATTGAGATACATGACGATGGGATTTTACATCAATGGAGGTTTATGAACAGTGTCAGAGATGGTACTGTATGATGCATAAATGTTATCTGAAACAGAATATCCTGAAGAAGAGTAATAGGTGTTAAGAGATTCATGTTGAAAACGACCAATATCTTCCAGAATATCCTTGCTACCATTACCAAGTTCTGTAAGAGGAGCAGATAGATATACGTTGTCTTTTGGGAGGTCATGTAAATTGACGTCAATTTGAAAGATAATGGTTACCATTAAGAAACCGATAGATTATCAAGATGAGAACGATTGAAAAGAGACCCTTATTAAGGATATGTGATCTGATTGTTAATTAAAGGATGTAAGTATTTCTTGAAAATAGAATTGAGGATAGAATATCTATAAATTAAGACGAACCCTAGGGACGAACAAAGGATGGCATTACCCCTAATAAAGACATTATGAATTCAGATGATATAAGTTGGATTGACCAAGGAAACAATAACCTTTTAGGATTCATTGGAAAGAGTTTCGGAAGGTACGTAGACAGAATAGTTATAGGATCGATTAATGATATTTTGATATACCCTGTACCTAGAAAATACAGGAGGAATGATGAAAGATTGCCTAAGAGATTTTACAAAGAGAGAGTTAATATCTTAAGATTCAAAATGGAAGTTGGTAGGGAATGTATGACATAATAATAATAATGAAAGATGAGGTATGTGTGAAACCATGAGGAGGTATGGATTGAACCAAATAAAGGTTGTGATTATCCTAAAACAAGAAAGAACTAAGAGGAGAAATATCCTTGGTATAATTATGAGTAACCGTGATAAGGTTCACACAGAAAGGTGGAAGCAATGACTTATGGAAAAAGACTGATAGATACTCTTCTCCTTCAGTAGAGTTTAAGGGAGAATGCTTTCACCCAATAGTGATAGGAATAAGGTAGAAAAATTTGAGTTGGAATAGATCCAGAGAACATTGATTACAGGAAATTATTATTATCAGGAAAGGCCAATGAGGTGGCCGACACTTTAAGTATAGAGGAGTAATTATAAATGCTCATACCGAAGAAATAGAATGATATTCGGAAGGACCTTGAAGGTCATATTGGAGTGGAGGAATTTACATTCCTTCTGATGATTGTGCAAGAATCGACTGTAATAATAGTTTAATTAAATATTCGATTCCTGATATCGTCTTAAGCAAATTACACACTTTAGGAGGTCCTATTTTGAGGTAAACCAGGACCATGATACAAAATGACCAAGTAAACCGTTAAGCTTCCAGTCTCCTACTGAAGATATATGTTAAATAATTTCATTAACCTGTCACAGCTGCGATGCTTGAAGCTCTTCTACAGTTTTATCTGCTTCATGTTATATCTACATTAAGTTCCGAAAGTATTCCTATGAATAAGGAATATGGATTATTTTGTCTTCCTAGAGGATTTTGATCTAATAATTATGAAACCTGTACGATTAGCTATTAAAGTACTACATAAACAACAAACGATGGTGATTCTTTTGAGAAATAAGGTGATAACGACCATGGAGATGTCGGAATGAACAACAGAAATAGATTATATTGGATCTAAGTTAGAGAAATCGTCCAGGTTCATTTCGGATGGTTTAATTTTCGAATGACGTGATGACTGAAATAAATGATAATGCTTTGATGGTTCATAAAGAGATTATAGTCGAAATAGAAACAAGATGACTGATGAAAGAAATGTAGAGTTGAAGATTTAAAGAAAATAAAGTTGAGGAACAATAAGGGAGTTAGATATGCGGACTCCTGAGAAACCCCCAGCAATGAAGCTAGAAAAGTATATGGCAAAGGTTATTGGTCACAACGGAAAGTTGAAATTAAAAGTATAAATGACATACAGATTAACTCCCTTTAAGTTGGGAGAATTCGAGGAAATTTGTAATAGATTGATTGAGTAATAAAGAGACTCATGGATCGAGAAAATGAGAATTTAGATGGTTGAACAAAGGAAATTTGGACCCCCAAAACTGTGATGCTTATTGAGTAACGGTGACGGGATACCAATAAGGAGGTGCCAAGTACAAAGGATGTCTCAATAATGAGAGGACGGTAGAGATAAATAACAGAAGTAAAAAAAATCAGATAATAAGAAGGATGTGATTGATAAAGAAAAGATTGGAAAAGTAATTATGGAATTGGAAGCAAGGAATGTTATGAATAGATTGAGGAATGGGCTTTCTAATGAACTCTCGGGAGGACCTCCTGATAATGTTAGTATTATGAATATGAAAAAGCTAGTAGTGTGGCATGGAATGTCAGTAACAAGGATGTCAAGCGAGAAATCTAAGATTTAACCTGAGAGGTTGAAGGATTTCCAAAAGTGTGCGTTGCTAAGATTGAACAAGAGTATAGGTCCATAGAATGATGGACAGAGCAGTGAGGATATGTTGACACGTGAGATTACGATAAAGTAGTATTTGATACGAATACGATTATTTTCTTCTCTGATGAACCTCTATAGTTCAGAGGTCAATTCTAAGTATGATATTTTGCAATCGTGAAAATTTTCTATAATTCTTTGAAGTTCTTTTCTTCTCTTCTCTCTTATTAATCTTCTTTATGAATTGGGAAGAACAACCCTTTAAGGAGGGGAGGTACTGTTACGTGACTATCTGTCTGTGTGATAGAAGTCTAAGTGGAATACCATAACTTGTTTAATTGCTTGTCAAGTACTAAAGGCTGGCCCTCTTCTGTACTAACTATGCAATATAACAAATGTTCATTGATCATAGTGATCTCTCAATAAATCTTTCCACTTCTCTGTATTGATCGAGATTGCGAAGATTAAATCGATCAGGAGCATAATACAAATAAGGTTATCTTCAAATTCGTAGCGGGGTAGTGATACCAAGGTCACTGCAGATATTAATAAGGGTAATAGTACACGACTGAGTAAGAGCATAAATCGGATAGTGTGTTGTACGAAAAGTAGCAAAGTTTATGGAAAAGGATAAAGTGTGTATTGTAGCACCAGTAAGATCTGCACGAGTATCCAATTGTCTTCTACCTGATTCCGGGACGGAATCCTTTTAAGGAGGGGAGACTGTAAGAACCCAGATTTTAGTAGTAATTAAAACTTTTATTATTTAATGGAGTATAAGTGTAACAGTGGTTCTAGTGAATGAATATTTAATGAATTTTGATTCAAACGTTTATATGCCATGAACAATACAATTGGTTGAAAACATAGATAAGAATAATCTCTCCTGGAAAGTAAGATATGGAAAATTCCAAAGAGGAAGGTTATTCTCATGTCATCAAAATCGATATCTGTTATAAGTCCAGTGGTTCCGAAAAAGGGTTAAGGAACGCTTGGGAAAGCGCGAGAACATTTTTCTAATTATAAGAATTAAAGAGAAAATAAGAAATGAATAGTGTTTTTGGTGGAAATTGGAATATTATCAGACGACGCTATATAGGAGTATTCAGAACGGATTTTTGAGTTCGTATTAATGACCGATAGGCAATATAAGTGTATGTAAACGATATCAGATTCAGAAAAATAGCACTTTTATTTTCTCTAAGATTTCCTAGACACTGAATGATTTAAGGATTTATTAAAGAGATTTGAGGGATTTAAATTCAAAGATTTTAAAGGAGGATTGAGAATGGTAGTATAAATATCAAGGAGGTTTCCGGTAAAACCCTAACAAGAAATACTCGAGATATTCCTCCGAACGATCAATGAAATTGAGCAATAACCGGAAAAAGAAATAAGCAGAGAGCCAAGGTGCATGCATGTGCAAGAGGATAGGATCGATGAACCAATTAATTACCAAGATAACTAGCATACTTAGAAAACCAACCAAGTACTTAGCCTAATCTTGTCATCAACACCACTAAAATCCAACACATGCCCAAGGTGATGCAAGAGATGAGCAAATCACTTTATTAAAGTGGATTTATACAAGATATTATCAACAATAATTCATTTTAGCACATAACCAAGCAAGAGAAGCCAATCAACTCCACCACTCTCTCCCATTTCATCCATTCGGCCTTTTTACTTAATTTCAAAACTAAAATCCAACCTCCAACCATTTTTTGATCTCAAGATTTTTAGGGTGAGTACTACATTTCATATCATAGTTATCCTATGAATTCGAGCCTTAAATTCCAAGTCTAGAATATTTAATAAAATCATCAAAGTTGGTGATGAATAGTGATTTCAAGAAACTAACTTTGATTTCTTGTTTTCTTTGGTTGATCTAAGTTATATTAAGGCTATACAAGGATTAATCAAGGCTTAGTAAGACTTTTACATACTCCAAGGAAGGTATATCTCTTAAGAACCCTAGATCTTACTTTGAGTTTATGGATGTTCTTGGTGGTTTTTAGCTTAGTTATGATTATGGTGTTATTATAAGCATATAAGCATGATTATGTAGTTAGCTTTGTTGATCTAAGAGATATGATGAATATGATGGTGAAGTAAGGTGTTCTTGGACTTGTTAAGATGAGTATTATGTGTATAAGATGTATGGTATGCCCGGTGTGGCTTGGTTGTGATGTAACAAGTTTGAAAACGTTCGAATTATAGCCGTCGTAATGCCAAAATTTCGTTAAACCTTATAAATTCGTGCATAAAAGTTGGGTTAAATTTTTGGCCTTGATGAATATATGACTACCCTTGTAGATCTCGAGTCATAGATCGTTTTGGCACGAGAATCGAAGCAAACGGACTTACGATTTAGGAGTTATGGTCAAATTAGTAAAAGTAGTTCGAAACCGTAAGTGCGAGCCCGTAACTAGAATTGAACCCCCTTAACATAATTAATTCAGTGGCAAATCTTGGTAATGAAATATTAGAGATCATAAGGAAGGTGTGAGAGAAAACCTCATGTCAAATGGATCGTTTTTCGATTTTATAAAAATGTTCGAATCAAGGTTAAGTACGAATGAAACCCCTTAAAAGAACACTTGGTTATAACTTAGAAAACGGACAATAAATCTCGAGGTATAATCTTTGTTGGTAAACGACCGATCTTAGAACTTATATGACTTAAGAACCTACCAAGTGTAAGTGTAATGACATGCCTTGATAATGAGCAAGTGTCGAATCACCACGGTGTTAATAAGAGTTAACTTGAAAGTGTGTTTTAGCTTAAGTAAAGTATGTACTTAGCTTTTCAAAGTGATAGGTGATTAACCTTGAATAAATTTTGGTTATTTATAGATCACCGGACCGATCCGAGACACACTACCCCCACTAGAGTACCAGGCAAGTTTCCAATACTTTGGAACTGTTGTTGTGATAATATATATGATTGATTTTTATTATACATATGCCACAGCATGCATGCCTACTTTCAAATTATATTGTGATACTTGTTCCATGATTTGATGTTGGCTTATAAGTTAGATATGAGATATACTAGTTATAAGCCGGATATTGCTAAGACCCTTAGTGAAGGGCATATGATCTCATTCTTTTAATATAGACTGGGAGTTAGTATTTCTTGATATATTGTGATTATTTTCTGAGGAAAATATTTAAGTAAATATTTTTCATTATTTATTTATTGAATATTATTTGAATATTCATTCAAGATTATTTATTTAATGAATATTATTTTGAATATTCATTTGAGGCTATTGATTTAGATGAATATTATTTTGGAATATTCATTTAAGTTTATTTATCTAATGAATATTATTTGGAATATTCATTTGAGCTTTATTTCTGTAAGGTATATTATTCTGAAAACCCATTTAAGGCCTTACTTATTTATTGAATATTATTTAGAATATTCATTCGAGGAATTATTTATTTCATGAATATTTTATATTTTCATTCAAGGGTTAATTATGAGAAACATTTTATATTAAGAATATTCTGGAAATATTTATAGTAATAAATATTCTTTGAATATTTATTTAATTCTTTTAACTAGTTTTAAAAATGATTCATTTTATTCAAATATTATCTTCAACCCTCAAATACTATGTAAATTATTTCTGAGTCTTATTATTATTATTTTTATCAGGGAAGGTCCTCAAAAACTCCATCCTTCATTCGAATCTATCTTCCAAATTATGAGGGAACCTTACTTGAGAGCTGTTATTTATTTTGTTTGACTGTCCGGTCATAAATCTATTAAAATCTTTTCACTCGCAACTTGGTTGTTATTTATCAAGACGAGCCTCTATGTTATTCCCTCATCGTTCGAGGGGTAAGATTGTTGGAACAAGTCGATATCCATTAACAATCAACTGCTTTGGAAATATTGGTGAATTTTCCTTTCCAACTAGATACGACTACTTTGTGGAGTCCTATCAACAAGTATTACACTTGGGGAAAGGGGGACGAACATTACGTTTCAGAGTCATGGATTTATTTGAACTAGGAGTATTTGTATAATGTGTAAGAGGCTGTGGGACAGTCCATCATTGAAACTGGTGTAAGAGGCTGTGGGACAGTCCATCCTGGAAATAGGATCTGAGTGGCGCCGGCCCCGACTAACCCCAAAGATGGCTAGGGAGATCTGGCGTATGGTGGTGTCCATATGTTCTTCCTTCTACATGTAGAGAACAAATTTTGAGATGTACGACCTGCGACTGATCATCGTAAGGTGGTGTCATCCGGCGCGACATACTCCAACATTTGTTCATCATCAAATCTATTTATTTTCTGCAACATGAAGTATCACTCGTGTTGACAGGGTTTGAAAACTGTTCAGAACTAAAAGTACTCTGAAATACCTGGTAACTTCATCGTTTATATTATATTGGCACTATGTTTGTTAATGCATGGCATATGGTTTCAAAAATACTTTTGAACAGTTATATATATTATTGTTCAATATACATTATTGTTGGTGGGCTATTACTCACCCTTGCTTTATTATTTATATCACAACAACAGCTAGGTTTGATGGCCCGCGTAAGGCGCACTCGGCGCAAGCAGGTGACTCCAGTCATAGGACTATCCGCTGATATTGTTGCTGCCATTGCTGAGGTAGACTAGCAGCTTTTGTTTTCAGCCTTAATTATATGCATAATTAATGTTAATCAACGGCAAGAAACCTTTAAACTTATGTTGTAATCATTTTGGGTTGTAATAATTATATTCGTGGATCCTATTAGTAGAGATTTATTTCAATTTCATCTCTAGAACTATAACTGATTGTGTGTGATGTGATATTATTGCGGGGTCATAGCATGTTATTTATTTATTTTGGACTCAATTGCAACTACTGTTATGGAATATGAGACCGTAACGACCAGGTCCCCGACCCCGGATCTGGGGCTGTTACAAGAGCTGATAGATAAGGCTTAGATACAAGGCATAAGGCATTAATCAAAACAAACACAAAAGCTCACAAACTGCCTAGCAGAAACACCACTCAAAGAAAAATTCATATCTCCACTTCTATCCATGATTAAATCACCAAATTTTAACCATAGCTTCTACACTCCACGGGTAACATTCGTTCAAAATTTCATAGCCAACAAAGGAGTATAGCCTAGTCAAATCCCTCCTCGAAGTTGGAGAACCCAATCTATCCAGTTTCTGTCCAGAGCTTATGAAGAGCACAAGGTGTGGTAAAAATTTTAGCACCAAACTCTTATTTTTCGATTTGTTATGAATTTTACAAGATGAGGATGAATAGTAACTTCAAGTTGCTTTCTTGATTTAGCACTTTAAGGACCATCTAAAGCTTGTTAAAGATTTATAAACACTTGATAGTGTTGTTAGAGCATCCAAGGAGGTAAAACCCTAATCCACCTTTCGAGTTCATATGAGTTTTGATGATTATTTTGATGTTATATGCTTAAGAGATCATGTTTAAGTGTTTTGGTGGTTATTTAACTTTGTAAAATATGAAAAATGGTGGGTGTAGAGAAGTAAAAAGGTTGTTTGTTGAGGTTGTGGATGTATGGTATGCCCGGTGTGGCTTGGTTGTAATGAAACAAAATGGAAATGTTCGATTTAGAGCCGTCGTAATGCCCGATTTTTGTAAACTTCTTTAACAGTTGAAGCTCGAGACCATAAAATTGTGTAAAGGTTAATCACTGCATATGGTTGTGTAGCTTTTGGTTTCTAGTTTACATGGCCGCAAGAATCGTGTCAAAAGAGTTTACGGTTTGTGAGTTATGATCATTTTAGTGAAAGTGATTCGAGAAACCCTATCGTAGAAATGCATCAACTTTGAGATTAAGTTTGAAACCCTTAAAAAAACGGAATTGGAGTGTAATATTCTGAGGATAAATGATAAGGTCACTTAGAAAAGTATGAAAGGTAGTTTCGAGTCCAAAAGATTATTTTCCGATTTTATAAAATTGAAACAGCAGAGGTTGCGCAAGTGAAAACCCCTAAGGACGCGACTTAGAAACCAAAGTTCTAAATGGTTTAGTATAACTTGAATTCGAGGACCGGTTTCGAACCAAACTTACGACTTCAGTATTTGATGAGTAACTTGGACTTAGTATGAGTCTAGATTAAGCCACTAAGTGTTTTGATTGTGATTCGCTTATGTGTTTAAGCATTGAGTTATAAGTGGATCGTCTAGGGGATTAACCATATGTTTTTGACTTTGTCTAGATTGTCCGACATCGTCACGAGCCCCTATCACTTCTCGAGCATCAGGCAAGTTTTCTAAACTTGTACTTTTGAAGTATTGTTGTATAATACTGCTTTTTGCCATATATAGTATTATACTGTTTTGCGATAAATGTTATATCGTGTTGACTTTGAATTTGATTTTGGTTTATATACTAGCTTTGAGATAAGTAGTTATAAACCGGTATACCTTGTAGCTCTAGAGATAAGAGCATATTCATTGTTTTCGACTCTAAACCGGGAGTCGGTATTTTGAGATATAGAGATAGTCGTGGAAACCCGGAGGGATTCCAGCGACAGATTATTATTTATTTTGAGGAATGTTATTTATAAACGTTAATTATATTTCCATTAAAAATTAATTACTTGGAAATCATTCGAGGATTGTTATTTGAATATGATATCATTCGAGGAATTGTATTTGCTTACTATATCTTTCGAGGAATGTTATTTGAGTATTATCTCAGTTGAGAAATACTATATGAATATTATTTCTGTTAAATATGTTATTGGAAGACATAACTGTTTTCAAGAAAATATATTGTGATACTTGTTTTACGAATTGATATTAGCTTATAAGCTAGATATGAGATATATTAGTTATAAGCCATATGTTTCGCTAAGACCCTTAGTGAAGGGCATATGATTTCATTCTTCAAGTATAGACCTGGAGTCAGTATTTCTGTATATATCATGTTTATTTTTTGAGGAAAATATTTAAATAAATATTTTTCCATTATTTCTTTAATGAATATTGTTTTGAATATTCATTTGAGTTTTATTTATTTAATGAATATTATTTTGAATATTCATTTAAGGTTGACTTATGTAATGGATATTAGTTTGAATATTTATTCGAGGATTTATTTATTTGGTGAATATTTTTATATATTCATTCGAGGGTTATTTGTGAACAATATTTTATATTAAGAAGATTCTTTAAATATTTATGATTAAATAAATATTCTTTGAATATTTATTTAATTATTTTAACTAGTTTTAAAAATGATTTATTTTATTCAAATGTTATCTTCGACCTTCAAATATTATGTAAAATATTTCTGAGTCTTATTATGCTTATTTTTATCAAGGGGAGGTTCCCAAAACTCTATTTTTCATTTAAATCTATTTTCCAAATTATAAGGGAACCTTACTCGAGAACTGTTATTTATTTTGTTTGACTGCCCGGTCATAAATCTTTTGAAACTATTCTTTTCACTCACAACTTGGTTGCTATTCATCAAATTTAGTCTTGGTATTACTTCCTCATCATTCGAGGGGTAAGATTATTGGAACAAGTCGATATCCATTAACAAGCAACAGCTTGGGAAATATTGGTGAATTTTCCTTTCCAACTAGATACGACTACTTTGTGGAGTCCAATCAACAAATATTATACTTGCGGAAAGGGGGACGAATTTTACGTTTCAGAGTCATGGATGTTACTCGAACTAGGAGCCCTGTAAGTGGCCGAGTGGCGCAGGTCCATCAATGGCCCAACCGTTGGCCGGGGAGTTCCAGGGGCGGTAGACAAGTAAATTCATCTGTTCTTCCTTCTACATGTAGAGAATAATCATGAGATGCATAATATATGACTGATCATCGTAAACGTTATGGCTTCTGCGCGTCAGTGCTCCAGTATTAGTTCATCTTGCAAAGTTGGAAATTTTCTGCAACATTATCAGTGTTGGCAGGGTTGAAAAGTGTTCAAACTGGAATTGCAACATTTTTCTGCAATTTCTTCCTTATGATATATGTTGATATTCTGCTTATATTTTATATAGCAGATATTTTACGGAAAGGTTATATTGAATTACCTTGTAACTTCATCTTTTATATTATACTAGAACTTTGTTCATAGTATGAATAATAAAAGTTTGCAGAAATATTATGATATTGATATTTGAAGTACTATGATAGTACTAATTTTGCATATATTCCATTAAGGGAATAATTTCAGTATCAAGATATTTTGGGCAATTATTGTCTTGTACACGCTTTATTTTGGGTTAAAATTAAAGGTAGAATTATGCCATACTTTCATTACCTTGCTGAGCTATCGCTCACTCTTGCTATTATTTTATATATATTATATAGCAGTGAATCAGGATGCCAATGCGATGGCACATACCCCGCAAGGCGTTTCCATAAACAGTTTCTAGCAGTGATCCCGAGAATAGTACGAACCAGTCGAATTAGCCGGTAGCTTTTGGTATTCATCCTATGTATAGATATGAATGGAATGAGAGGATTGTGAGCCTCAGAAGGCTAAGTTGGTAATGTAACATTACTTAGAAGTTGTATCAGTGACAGATTCAAAAGACATTTAGGTATTGTAATAAAAATTAATTATTCCGCAGTTGTTGTATTGTGTCGTTTCTGAGACTCTAACCTCTGTGTGTGTGTGAGATATATATTGCGGGGTCGCAAGCAGTTGAATTGTGTACATTGCAAGTAATATAGGTAAGGCAATGAGTAAATGGATTGTGACTACTCCAAATCCCTGACCCCGGATTTGGGGCTGCTACATAATTTAATACATGAGATGTACACAAAAGCCTTAAAAACAGAAGTTATCAGGATATCTTCTGCATTTGACCCGAGAACTGATGAGTTGGTAATTTTTGTTGATTGTCATAATGTTGGAACATACAGAGTATCTCTTCAGTTCTTTTATGACAGATCATTGACAGAACTTTGGGCTCTGAGGCCAAAGGTGAGAACATCTTCTGAACTGGGTGTCTTACTTCATGACAAATTTAAAGAATTTGCTGAAAGGGCTGGTCCAGAAGTAATAGATGAGCCTAGTCAAGTAAAATTCCTTAAGGGTGAGGTACTTCATACAGTTAACCTTCAGACAAATGAGTTATATGAGCATACTACCAGGTACTTAGTATATGTTGAGTATATTCTGAGAAATCATGGATTTACATCTCAAGCAAAAAGGGAAGCTGCAGATCATATTAAATCCTATGCTCAAACCAACATTGCTGATTATGAGAAGTTCCAAGGTGAATTGAGAAAGCAACTTGGAATTCCACTAATTCTTCCTAAACGATTGTCATCAATAAGAGAGCTACTCATTGATTCTGAATTGCACAAAACTCTGCCAAAATTGGATGAACCAGAAGAAGGAGAATTCAGGAGGGAAGACAGTCAGAATTAAAGACCTGCTCTACATGTAATATCTTTAAAGCTAGATAGATCAAGATAGGATAATTTTAAATATGATCAGGCTAGAGGATCATATATCTTGTATTTATCTTTATGTTTGAATCTGGAAATTGTTATAAATACCAGAACTTTTTCATTATTTACTTAGCAATTACAGTTTTATCATTTACTAGTTTAAGTTGAGTTAGTTTAGTTATCCTCTAGGAATTTGCTTGTTATTTTATAACAAACAAATAGGGGGAGATTGTAAGGCATATGACTCAGCCTATTTGTAGTTCGAGGATTCAACTCAACTTAGATTAGATTGTAATAAGTAAATAATATTAACTGTCTCAGGAATCTCTCAAATGGTATTATCTGTCATAAGAAAAGAAGAAAGTCGATCTATAGTTTTAATGTTTTACACTGGAAGAAGATTCAGTTTATTGATCAAGCCTCAGTGTGGTATTGAAGCAAGTGGATTTATTTAAAGTGACAGAGGATTCTGTGAAGACAGTACAGTATAGAAGATTTGAATAAAGATGGGAAGAGAAAAAGAACCACGTATTAAA
Organism: Saposhnikovia divaricata; assembly: GCA_036435485.1. Taxonomy (NCBI): domain Eukaryota; kingdom Viridiplantae; phylum Streptophyta; class Magnoliopsida; order Apiales; family Apiaceae; genus Saposhnikovia; species Saposhnikovia divaricata. The sequence goes on along the minus strand of JAZHRN010000145.1, from coordinate 1,978,805 downwards.
GTCAAGAATGAAGAACAATCATTGAAGATAGTAGCTTATGAACCAGACGGTGCATCAAGCTTCATCAAATTATTCAATGGTTGCTCCCTATATTTACAGTGGTTTAGAAGAGTTTTTGGCTATCAAGAATTCATAATAATTCTTTTATTAATTAACTAAAATTAATGATTGATTTATTTAATAAATTAATTCTACTAGAATTAATTTATTCAATAAATTAATTATATTAAGTTAATTAACATTAGAATTATTAATTAAGTCGAAGTGTTAAAATTTAAGCTAAAAAGAGTTATATATAACTCTTATTTAGTCTAACTCTTGCTAGAGTTATTGCTGACTCTTTTGGGTTATTTCTGACTACTTCAACAGTGTTTTAATGCTGACTCTTTCCAGTTCAAATGCTGACTCTTGCCAAGCCTGTCTGACTCTTTCCGAGATTACTAAAGCTGACCCTTTCTGAAATTTCTGTTAACACTAGAAAGAGTCACCCTGACTCTTTTCGAATTTCCTGAGTATACTAGAAAGAGTCAGCCTGACTCTTTCCAGTGTTATGTGTTGATAGAATAGACAGAAGCATCAGTGATATTATATAAATATCAACAACAGGCGGCTCATTCAACATACACGAACAAAAGAGACAGAAGAAAACATTACATCTCTCTCTCTCTCTCTCTCATCTTCAAAGCTCCTGACCAAGCAATTAAATTGCCATAAATTCTTGAGTTCTTTGTATCAAAGATTGTATCCGTTGGAACTTAATTATTTGTGACTCTTGTACTACTAGCGAACTAAGTTTCCTAGTTCTTATCTCGATTTTTATTAACTAAATTAGAAAAGTTCATGTCAAATTTTCTAATTAGTTTTTAATAACTTGATAACTCTCTGTACTGTATTTGTAACAACCCTCAAGTTTAATATAATTTTATATTCAACTTGAATTTTGTTTCATTTAATTCTGCAAGAATTTGTCTTGAACTAAAATTAAATCACCGGACAAATTTCGATAAAACAGTACTGTTTGTATTCAACCCCCCCTTCTACAAACATATAGGACCTAACACTTCTAATCTACCAAATCCTGATTATGAAGCCTTCCTACTATGTCACAGAGATGATATGGAAGAACAATGGGAGAAAATAGTGGATGAGGCTGAAAGAGATGGAAATGTTGATGCTTAGATGCAAGCAGCTGGAAGTGTATCTTTGGATAAAGCTCTTTAATATCTAAGAGAGGAATATCTCACTGCACTGGGCTTCAATGCCAAAAATTTCTCTCCTACTGAGGTTTTTGAGGCTGTCAATGATGCCTATAAAGGAAGATTGAAGGCTGTTCACTATCTTGGCAAGGGTGTTAAATTAGAAATTGACAATGTCTGTAAGGAAACCTCTAGGACTGTGAGTGAGCTGAAAACAAAATTCAATATGGAATTCCCTCAACTCAGCTCAGTGATCAAGGATGTGAAGGAGTACAAGGCCATCTGCAACTCATTGGATCTGAGCCTGCCTTCCATGAAAGATGGACTATAGAGGCTGACAACTGATGTGACAAATCTTTATACTCAAACCAATGACACCAATGCCATGCTAAATGTCATGTGGAGGAATCAGTATGGAGACAAGGTAGTCTCAGATGTGCCAATCCATCAAATGAGCAAGTATGAAGTGGAGAGGCTCCAAAAACAGTCACTCTTTTCTTTCAGGGCCGCACACCTAATGACTAAGGTGGATAGTTTGGAAAAAGAGGTGGCTTCCCTCAAATTATTTAATGCTGAGCTCAAAAAGTCTATGGAGCTGTTGAACACCAAGTTAGATACTCAGGCAGTTACAACTACTGATGTACTTCTCAACCAGAAACAGATGCTTTCCGCAATGATGCAGCACATGGAACTCCCTCTTTCTACGGATGCCATGTATACTCAACCACCAGCTTCTACTTCAAATTCATATGCCCCATCCAAGGTACCTGTGTCTGAGAACAAGACTAAGAGGGAGAAGGATCTCAAAATCTCTGAACTTAAAGTCAAATCTACTCAAACCAAGAAGAAGGAAAAAGCCATTCTCACCTCTTCAAAGCCATCATCTCAACCAAATTTACCCAAATCAATCACCACTTTACTAACTATGCACATCACTACTCTAAGTGGCCTAAAGCAAGAAATCACATCCACAATGGTGTTAGGCTCAATGCCAATTGATCAACCTCAACCATCATCCATTATTGAAGATGCTCAACCATTTAAAGTAAGTGTAGTCACTAAGGCCAAACTACAAGAAGTTGTAAATTCAGAGACATATCATGATGCAATTTTCTTAAAGTTTCTCCAAGTCTCTAAGGCAAGTGTGAATGATGATACTCAAAATATCTGAGAATCTTGAAGAAGCAGATTGACTACTTCACTGTGGTTCATAGAAAAGTGAATCAAGTGTACATCAAAAAGATTATGATGGTGTCCAAATCCAAGATATGGCATCTTTCATCTGACACTTTGATGTCTCTTAAATACATTGAAGTAGATATAGTTGTCAATATAATTGAGCAAACTAACAAGAATAATAAGAGCATGTATGATGATCTGAGGAATGACCAACCCTCAAGGCTGCTAGAAGTGTGGACAAAACCAAGAACAATCCTATACCAATCTGGTACCAGACCTGAAGATATTAATCAACTAGTCATTCCCAGACATCTTACTCCTTAGAACAAATGGTTGATTCATGCCATCATTGATCAATTGACCAAGAAGAATGGGTGCTGAACATCTGAAGAGTTGGAGGCTCTACACTATAACGAACCGACTTCCCAATACTGAAAATATACTTTTATAATAAAATACTCAATTATTGGAATTAATTAGATAAAATAGACTTTGATACAGGGGGATTTTAGAAAATTTTGGCATGAAGTATTTGTAATTCCGACTATCCACCTGTAATTCGAACCAAACCAAATTTCATCCAAATACCAAACAACAATTTCCAACTTTTAAGAAAAACAAACACAAGTTCAACCTGTCCTAACCGATCAGGTGAACCATACTGTAACGCCCTCCCGATCAGGTGTCAAGATCGGGGCATCACTACACAAAACTAAATGCATATACCCTGATAACAAAATAATAAGACATAATATAGAAACCCCACTACTAACCCAGATCTCTAACAGGTAGTGATATGAAACAAGCAACTACTAAGTTATTACATTACAATAATAAATCCTTAATCAAAAGTTACATGCACTCCACAAATATAAATACAACTAGCTGCCACTATTACATCTACTCTTGACGGTTCACCAAAAGCCCAACCTGATACTGGAGCAGAACTAGTATGCCTAGGAGTCCACAATAAGCACTTCTTCTGATAAAGCTGTTAGTACGTATCCTCTTCTTTCTTAACTGAAAGGGGTTAGAAATAATAGCAAGAAGTGAGCACAATGCTCAGCAAGTAACAGTATAAATATAAAGGAATCGACAACCGAAATATGGGTACGACAATATAAGAATCATTCTTTGAGCTTTTCCACTACTTTGAGAATTTTATAAATTCATCTCAGGGGGAGAGGGAGAGAGAGATCAATTCTCTTTTTAAATCATATTTTATTTTTAAAACTTTTAAGTTAAATTGAGTTTCTGTTAAAACCGGACAATACGATTGATCAGCCACGTAAAGTCCCCATAATGGACACTAGGTCCCTCTGGTCCTTGAATTGGATTCCCAACTAGGCAACACATTGGCCTTTAATGCAGGACTAGAGGAACCACCCCTAGCCTCTTACGCTAAGTAAAAGTGCTGGACTAGGGGAACCACCCCTAGCCTCTTACGATAAGTAAAAGTGCTGGACTAGGGGAACCACCCCTAGCCTCTTACGCTAATTAATTTAATAATTAAATCTTTTAAATGAACTAAAGCAAGTTTCAATAAACAGAACTCTTATGCAATAATTCAGGGTAGGAAGATATTATATTCAATTTTAAAGAATAAGTGAGTAAAAGTCAGGTGAGCAATCCATTTTAATTGTATAAGATTCGCAAGGTATGGTTCAAGGATGATTCACAAGTATTTTAAAATAAAGGTTTATCAAGCTCTTGTCAATTTAGAGGTATAATTCAAGGTGGTATCGAACATGGTATGGCTTGAGGAAATTAGAAATATAAGCAGCAAGGGTTACTAATTAATTAAAAATGAAACAAAGGTTAGGGATTTATGATTTAATGCAAGGGTTATAGGGTATAGTTTTTTTTGGTGTGAATCAAGGAAAGTAGATATGAAATAAGGTTTAAGCTTATGAAGAAGGTATGTTATACAACAAGGTTTACAGTTCAATTAGAATTTGAATAAGCAAGGAAATACAATAGTTAAAACAGCAATTTATAGGGGTAAATAAGAAGGTATGAAGGATTAAGCAACAGTTAATATGGTTTAACATTACAGTACAACGGATTCGACAATTTACTTGAAAGAACAACCATAAGTTATAAGAATTTAAGCAACAATTCATGAATAATTAAATGAATCTGAACTTCGGTACAAGGTTTGAGTTACTTGCCTTAACAGAGTACTTCCTCGCTAGTCATTTAGTTCAAAAGTTCTCAAGCTTTGCCTTTCCTGTACCCCAATTGGGTCTACGTCCTTCGAATCTACACATAAAAGCACTACTTCAGAATTCTATTCAATATTCGACGTTCGTCTTCGAAAGTCTAACCTTAATCTACCCTTGCGATAATCCCTAAATTTATTTACCTTAGTCATTATATCTCAACCACATACCATTGACATAAACATAAAATTATAACCGATAAATATTTAACAAATAACCACGTAATTAAAATATAATCTAAATACTACTCCATACTAGTAGTACATATATATATACATATTCTCGAGAAAATACAATTAAGATTATTAGGAATTTTGACGGCATCCCTTTATACGGGTGACTGCCAGTCGGAACATAACCGACACAACCAATAATAATACTTACAATTAAAATCCGTATCAAGTAGCAACCAATTCGAACCATCACAATTTCAATCCGAACAATCTAGCACATAATAAATAAATTGTACCAATCTGAAATTAAAATTACAATTTATTGCATAATTATTAAAATTAAATTTGGCTCACGAATCATCATCGCCAATTTCCCTCGACTCAATTTAAATCATCGTCGAGGGGGTAAAATTCCGAGGGTACCCTAATTTGGGTTTCCGACTCGAGACTCCGCACCAAATTTATACAAGCAATTATTACTTTATATCTCGAAACTCATAATACATAGCCTCATCTTGTAATGAAATAAAATCATGAAATAATGCAACAATGCTCTGAACTGCAACCACAAAACCGAAACAGAGCAGTTGATACATACCATTACTTACATCACTTAACATTACCAACACTTATTCTTCCAACAGACAACCAACAGCAAGGATAATAAACACCCAGTTGATTCCCACACGCACACCCACTCGGAAACACACATAACAGCACACACACTTACACTATATTTACACACGCATATATATATATATATATATATATATATATATATATATATATGATATACACACACACCCACATAAAAACACACGCACACACATTAGTTGTATTCTCACATACACACGGTTTCACAATCACAGTAAACCCCCAATTCTTTGCACACTGATTCGACCACAATCACACTTGTAGCAGCACACGCAGCAACCAAGGCACAGCAGCACAGAGGGAAAAGGAAGATGGGTTTTTATTGTAAACTGAATAGAACCAGATTTGTAGGAGGAAGAAATGATAGTATTACCAAGAGAATTAGAGAGAGAGCCGAGAGAACCTTCGAGAGGAATCATGAGAGAGCATGCGAGAGATGGATGTTTGTTTTTGGGAAAGAATAGATTAGGGATTTAAGAGATTAAAAGGAAATAAAAGATGATTTAGGAATTTTATAGGAATTTTGAATAAACCAAAATATAATCCAACTGAGTAAATTACAAAATAAATGAATAAAGTAAAAAAATCTCTATAATATATTTAAAATATAGAAAATAAAATTTAATATCTCTCCATATTTTTAAAATATTTTTATGATCAAAAATGAATTAAATATGAATTTTACAAGAGTAAATCTCAAAAAAGCAAAATAATTCATAAAATTATTTTAAAATCCTTAAAGGCCAAAAATAATTCGTCAAATATTTTTAGAAATCAAATAAACTCATAAAGTTAATAATGTAAAAGATTTCATGATTTATACTAATTCAGATAATTTTATAAAATTCTCAGAAGATAAATAACTCATAATTTAAATAGAGTTTATTTATCAAAAGTAAAATAAAATACACAAACTTACACGACACACATAAATCATCAATTAACCCCACAAATATGATATCATACATATTTTACCTCCTCAACAATATTCACGTCACATAATTCACATTTAATATTTAAAAGAACATTTATAAATATGAAATTTTTTAAGGCGTTATATACTCCCTCCCTTAACAGGATTTTGTCCCCAGAATCTCACCTAAGTAAATAGATGAGGATAATTTTCGAGCATCTCGCTCTCCAGTTCCCAAGTTGACTCTTCGACTCTAGGGTTCCGCCATAAAACCTTTACCAGTCTAACCGTCTTATTCCTCAACTTCCTGTCCATTCTATCCTGAATTGCTACAGGTTGTTCTATGTAAGACAGATCTGGCTGTAACTCAATAGGCTCGTACTCAATCACATGACTTAAATCTTGATGATATCTCTTGAGCATTGACACATGGAAGACATTATGGATATGGCTCATATGTAGCGGTAGGGCTAACTCATACGTGACTTTTCCAACCCGACTTAAGATCTCAAAAGGCCCAACATATCTCGGACTGAGTTTTCCCTTCTTACCAAACCTCGTAACTCCTTACCAAGGTGACACTTTCAATAACACTTGCTCTCCTTCCTCAAAATTCATATCTTTCCTATTCTGATCAACATACTTCCTTTGTCTGTTCTGGGTAGCAATCAACCTTTTCTGAATAATTTCGATATTTTCCTTCGTTTGTTGTACTAGTTCTGGTCCTAATACCTTACGCTCACCAACCTCGTCCCAATACACCGAAGATCTACATTTCCTTCCATATAAAGCTTCGTCTGGCGGCATCCCAATACTCGCATGATAGCTGTTGTTGTATGAAAACTCGACCAAAGGTACATGCTCGTCCCAGCTTCATTTAAAGTCCAATACACACGTTCGAAACATGTCTTCAATGGTTTAGATGGTTCGCTCACTCTATCCATCTGTCTGCGGATGATAGGTTGTACTCATCTTAAGCTTAGTACCAAAACAATCTTGAAACTGCTTCTAAAATCTGGAGTTGTAACGTGGATCTCGATTAGACACAATAGTTACTGGAACACCGTGACGCATAACCACTTCCTTCAAATACAGTTGTACCAACTTATCTAGTGAGAATCTTTCATTGATCGGAAGAAAATGTGCAGACTTAGTCAAACGATCTATGATCACCCAAATGGCATCAAGATTGGCTTTCGTTCTTGGTAGTATAACTACGAAGTCCATAGCATGGTGCTCCTATTTCCACTCGGGAATATCCAAAGGTTGTAATATAACTACGAAGTCCATAGCAAGGTGCTCCATATAGATAGTGTCTCCAAATCTTTAGCGCGAAAATGATTGCTGCTAACTCCAAGTCATGAGTCGGGTACTTCTGCTCGTGAGGCTTTAATTTTCGAGAAGAATACGCAATCACCTTTCCATGCTGCATCAATACACACCCTAATCCCTTGTATGAAACATCGCTGTAAATCACAAAATTCCCTTGACTGTCGGGTAAAACTAACACTGGTGCCGTTACTAGTCTTTTCTTTAGTTCTTGGAAACTTTCCTCACACTTTTCATTCCATATGAACTTCTCATTTTTCCTAGTCAACTTGGTCAATGGTAAGGCAATCTTAGCAAAATCTTGAACAAATCTCCTATAATAACCAGCCAATCCTAAGAAACTTCTTACTTCAATAGGTGTTTTCGGTCTGCTCCAATTTACCACCGCTTCTATCTTCGCAGGATCAACTCTAATTACTTCACTACTGATTATATGACCTAGAAATTGCACCTCTTCTAACCAAAACTCACATTTTGAAAACTTGGCATACAACTTCTCTGCTCTCAGAATTTCCAATGCAATTCTTAAATGTTCCGCATGCTCTTCCCGAGTCTTGGAATATATCAGAATGTCATCGATGTAAACTATCATAAATTTATCCAAATGCTTCCTGAAGACTATATTCATGAGATCCATAAATGCTGCTGGGGCATTGGTTAATCCAAATGGCATCACTAGAAATTAATAGTGTCGATACCTTGTACGAAATGTTGTTTTTGGGATGTCTTCAGGTTTGATCTTCAATTGATGATAGCCCGATCTTAAATCAATCTTCGAGAAGTAGGCCACTCATTTAAGTTGGTCAAACAAATCATCGATTCTAAGTATGGGATATCTACTTTTAATGGTCAGCTTGTTGAGCTCTCGATAATCGATACACAATCTCGTACTACCATCCTTTCTTGACGAACAATACGGGTGCTCCCCACGGTGATACACTTGGCCTTATGACTCCCTTATCCAAAAGTTCTTGCAATTGTGTTGCTAACTCGTTCATCTCCACAGGTGCCATCCTATATGGTGCTTTAGACATAGGTTCTGCTCCGGGTACTAGGTCTATAGAAAAATCCACTTCTCGATCTGGAGGTAAACTGGGAAATTCTTTTGGAAAAACATCGAGGAACTCGTTAACAATTGGTATATCTTCTATCTTTGGTGCTTGCTTCTCTACATCTACCACATGTGGTAATTATGCTTCACAACCTTGTCTAAGTAACCTCTTAGCTTGCATAATACTCATAAATTTCTTTACTTGCCTTTGTCCTTGAAATACTACTTCCTTATCATCTTCCGCCTTCAATCTTACCTGCTTCTTTCTACACTTAATCTGTGAATCATAATCAGCCAACTAATCCATTCCTAAGATTACATCGAATTCTCCCATTTTGAATGGTATCAAATTGGCATAGAAAAGGTAACCATCTATCTCTATATTACATTGAGGGCACACCTGGTTAACGGGGAGTCTATCTTGATTTGCCACCTCTATCACTAAAGCTTGCTCTAAAGGTTGAATTTCACATTACAATTTGCTAACAAACTTGTTGGAAATGAAAGACTTGGTAGCTCCAGAATCAATTAAAACTTTAGCCTCTACTGAGTTCACAGGAAGCGTACCTACGACAACATCAGCTTCCTGAACTGCATCCTGCATCGTCATGTTGAAGGTTCTAGCTCTAGCTGAAGACATCTGGGTCTGGGCTGGAGGTCCAGCTATCCTCAAATCATTTGCTGATGGGGGTCCGGTTATCCTCAAAACATTTACTGACTGAACCGGTTCCTTACAATCTTTTGCAAAATGACCAAGTTTCCCGCAATTGTAACATTTTCCCCCTGGTTTTAAAGTCGGGCAATCTCCCGCATAATGTCCCTTCTTGTTGCACTTAAAGCATATAACACTTAGTCTGTGACAAACTCCCGAGTGTTTCTTCCCACAAGTTGTACATTCAGGTAAGACTGGTCTGATTGCAAGCTGCTGATTGGTATTCTGGAAACGTGTGCCTTGACCACCATTTCCATTCTTCGGCTTCTGAAAACCTCGGTTCCTATCAAACTGACCCTCACTCCTTGGCTTGAACTTGTTATTATTATTATTATTACCTCTTGGGTTCTGACTTCCCTCAGTACTTTCTATCTTTCTTTTCTTTCCCGCCTTCTCCTTCTGATACAGTTCACTTTCACCTTCAACAATCATAGCTTTCTCCACCACCATTGCATAATTCTCTAAATGAAACACTGCCACCTTACTACGTATCCATGGTTTTAGACCTTGTTGAAATATTTTAGCTTTCTTCGCCTCAGTATTGACATATTCAGGAACAAACCTTGCTAACTCTGTGAATTTTGCCTCATATTCCGCCACACTCATACTTTTTTGTTTTAACCCTACAAATTTGATCTCCAGCTGATCTTGCATATACCTTGGAAGATACTTCTCGAGAAACAATTCCATGAATCTTTGCCATGTAATTACTCCTTCACCTTCCAACAGCTTTGTTGACTCCTACCAATAGTTTGCTTCAGCTTTCAGGTAATAACTCGCATATTCAGTCTTTTGATCTTCTCCTACCCTTACCAAAGCAAAAGCTTTCTCCATCTCATTTAGCCATCCCCTAGCTTCTATTGGGTTAACCGTACCTTTAAACTCTTGAGGGTGTACGGCTTAAAAAGCTTTGAAGGTCACAATTGGTTAAGCGGGTCATTGTTGAGCTAGTGCGGCTGTCTGTTGTTGAAGAAGTTGAAGAATTTGAGTCATAGTCGGGTCAACTGGATTTTGATTGCCAGTGTTCTGGTTTTCGAGATTTGCAGTAGGTCTTTTCTTCTTTGGAGGCATGATTCTGATAAGAAAAAAATAGTTCATTCAGCAACAGGCAAATATGTACAGATATAAGGTTTACAAATCCTGAATTTTGAGTTGTCTGTGATCACAAGAGTTATAACGGTGTACAGAAACAAGGAAGTATAGGTATTATCTTGGACAAGAAATTACAACAGGGAATATTCAAACAACTCAGAAATATAATGAAAAATGAGTAATTAATAAGAAAATAGAGGTCATGGTACCAACAAGGTTAATAATATACACAACAATTTTATAGTTTAAGGTACACTTTTAACAATCCAACTACAAAAAAGTAAATGCCGAAAATAATCCCTATTTTCCACCACCTGTGGTAACGATATAGCGCAAAAGAAATTACTAAAGCGATAAAAGAATATCCTAAACCTAACACCTACTGTCCTAATGATAACCTACACCTATCGCTCCTATCCTATGTCTATAAGGGTTCAAATCCTATCCTACACCTATCTTATACCTATTCTGGCTTGTTTCAGTGACAAAAACCTGACAGCTCTGATACCAACTTGTAACGCCCCAACTTCCCAATACTGAAAATATACTTTTATAATAAAATACTCAATTATTGGAATTAATTAGATAACATAGACTTCGATACAGGGGGATTTTAGAAAATTTCGGCATGAAGTATTCGTAATTCCGACTATCCACCTGTAATTCGAACCAAACCAAATTTCATCCAAATACCAAACAACAATTTCCAACTTTTAAGAAAAACAAACACAAGTTCAACCTGTCCTAACCGATCAGGTGAACCATACTGTAACGCCCTCCTGATCAGGGGTCAAGATCGGGGCATCACTACACAAAACTAAATGCATATACCCTGATAACAAAATAATAAGACACAATATAGAAACTCCACTACTAACCCGAATCTCTAACAGGTAGTGATATGAAACAAGCAACTACTAAGTTATTACATTAAAATAATAAATCCTTAATCAAAAGTTACATACACTCCACAAATATAAATACAACTAGCTGCCACTATTACATCTACTCTTGACGGTTCACCAAAAGCCCAACCTGATACTGGAGCAGAACTAGTATGCCTAGGAGTCCATAATAAGCACTTCTTCTGATAAAGCTCTTAGTACGTATCCTCTTCTTTCTTAACTGAAAGGGGTTAGAAATAATAGCAAGAAATGAGCCAAATGCTCAGCAAGTAACAGTATAAATATAAAGGAATCGATAACCAAAATATGGGTACGATAATATAAGAATCATTCTGTGAGCTTTTCCACTACTTTGAGAATTTTATAAATTCATCCCAGGGGGAGAGAGAGAGAGAAAGAGAGAGAGAGAGAGAGAGAGAGAGAGAGAGAGAGAGAGAGAGATCTATTCTCTTTTTAAATCATATTTTATTTTTAGAAATTTTAAGTTAAATTGAGTTTCTGTTAAAACCGGACAATACGGGTGATCAGCCACGTAAAATCTCCATAACGGACACTAGGTCCCTCTGGTCCTTGAATTGGGTTCCCAACTAGGCAACACATTGGACTTTAATGCTGGACTAGGGGAACCACCCCTAGCCTCTTACGCTAAGTAAAAGTGCTGGACTAGGGGAACCACACCTAGCCTCTTACGGTAATTAATTTAATAATTAAATGTTTGAAATGAACTAAAGCAAGTTTCAATAAACAGAACTCTTATGCAATAATTCAGGGTAGGAAGATATTATATTCAATTTTAAAGAATAAGTGAATAAAAGCCAGGTGAGCAATCCATTTTAATTGTATAAGATTCGCAAGGTAGGGTTCAAGGATGATTCACAAGTATTTTAAAATAAAGGTTTATCAAGCTCTTGTCAATTTAGAGTTATAATTCAAGGTGGTATCGAACATGGTATGGCTTGAGGAAATTAGAAATATAAGCAACAAGGGTTACTAATTAATTAAAAATGAAACAAAGGTTAGGGATTTATGATTTAATTCAAGGGTTATAGGGTATAGTTATTTTGGTGTGAATCAAGGAAAGTAGATATGAAATAAGGTTTAAGCTTATGAAGAAGGTATGTTATACAACAAGGTTTACAGTTCAACGAGAATTTGAATAAGCAAGGAAATACAATAGTTAAAACAACAATTTATAAGGGTAAACAAGAAGGTATGAAGGGTTAAGCAACAGTTAATACGGTTTAACATTATAGTACAACGGATTCGACAATTTACTTGAAAGAACAACCATAAGTTATAAGAATTTAAACAACAATTCATGAATAATTGAAAGAATCTGAACTTCGGTACAAGGATCGAGTTACTTGCCTTAACGGAGTACTTCCTCGCTAGTCACTTAGTTCAAAAGTTCTCAAGCTTTGCCTTTCCTGTACCCCTTGGGTCTACGTCCTTCGAATCTACAAATAAAAGCACTACTTCCGAATTCTATTCAATATTCGACGTTCGTCTTCGAACGTCTAACCTTAATCTACCCTTGCGATAATCCCTAAATTTATTTACCTTAGTCATTATATCTCAACCACATACCATTGACATAAACATAAAATTATAACCGATAAATATTTAACAAATAACCACGTAATTAAAATATAATCTAAATACTACTCCATACTAGTAGTACATATATATACATATACTCGAGAAAATACAATTAAGATTATTAGAAATTTTGACGGCATCCCCTTTATACGGGTGACTGCCAGTCGGAACATAACCGACACCACCAATAATAATACTTACAATTAAAATCCGTATCAAGTACCAACCAATTCGAACCATCACAATTTCATCCGAACAATCCAGTACATAATAAATAAATTGTACCAATCTGAAATTAAAATTACAATTTATTGCATAATTATTAAAATTAAATTTGGCTCACGAATCATCATCGCCAATTTCCCTCGACTCAATTTAAGTCACCGTCGAGGGGGCAAAATACCGAGGGTACCCTAATTTGGGTTTTTGACTAGAAACTCCGCACCAAATTTATACAAGCATTTATTACTTTATATCTTGGAACTCATAATACATAGCCTCAGCTTGTAATGAAATAAAATCATGAAATAAAGTGATAGTGCCCTGAACTGTAACCACAAAACTGAAACAGAGCAGTTGATACATACCATTACTTACATCACCTAACATTACCAACACTTATTCTTCCAACATACAACCGACAGCAAGGATAAAAAACACCCAGTTGATTGCCATACGCACACCCACACCCACTCGGAAACACATACAACAGCACACACACTTACACTATATTTACACACGCATATATATATATATATGTTTACACACTTACACTATATATATATATATATATATATATATATATATATATATATATATATATATATATATAGTTGTATTCTCACACACACACGGTTTCACCATCACAGTAAACCCCCAATTCTTTGCACACTGATTCGACCATAATCATACTTGTAGCAGCACACGCAGCCACCAAGGCACAGCAGCACAGAGGGAAAAGGAAGATGGGTTTTTATTGTACACTGAATAGAACCAGATTTGTAGGAGGAAGAAATGATAGTATTACCGATAGAATTAGAGAGAGAGAGCCGAGAGAACCTTCGAGAGGAATCACGAGAGAGCAGGCGAGAGATGGATGTTTGTTTTTGGGAAAGAGTAGATTAGGGATTTAAGAGATTAAAAGGAAATAAAAGATGATTTAGGAATTTTATAGGAATTTTTTGAATAAACCAAAATTTAATCCAACTGAGTAAATTACAAAATAAATGAATAAAGTAAAAAAAATCTCAATAATATATTGAAAATAAAGAAAATAAAATTTAATATCTCTCCATATTTTTAAAATATTTTTAGGATCAAAAACGAATTAAATATGAATTTTACAAGAGTAAATCTTAATAATGCAAAATAATTCATAAAATTATTTTAAAATCCTTGAAGGCCAAAAATAATTCGTCAAATATTTTTAGAAATCAAATAAACTCATAAAGTTAATAATGTAAAATATTTCATGATTTATACTAATTCCGATAATTTTATAAAAATCTCAGAAGATAAATAACTCATAATTTAAATAGAGTTTATTTACCAAAAGTAAAATAAAATACAAAAACTTACACGACACACATTAATCATCAATTAAACCTACAAATATGATATCATACATATTTTACCTCCTCAACAATATTCACGTCACATAATTCACATTTAATATTTAAATGAACATTTATAAATATGAAATTTTCTAAGGCGTTATATACACTACTTAAAATCTTATCTAGTAACTGGATCTGTACCTGAGATTGCCATGCATAGAAATGACAATAATGGTAATGATGATGAAGATAAAAGTGATAGGAGAAGAAGTCATCACAGGAGTGATAAGGGTGATGAAGAGAAGAAGAAGAAGAAGAAGAAGAAGAGTGGCAAAGGGAAGAGAGGTGATGATGATAAGGGTGGAGAGCAAGTGTATGAAAGGAGGGGTGAAAGACAACAAGCCTTAAGTATCACTAACAGTACTCTCACCACAACACAAGACTCTATGTTTATGGTAGATGCTATTAGTGATGACTTAACAAATCTAAACCTTTGGCTTCTACAACTGTCTTGCCACTCAAAGCAAAGAAAACTCAATTCACGAAACCATCTGCATGTCTTCATAAGCAAACTTCTAATGGTGTACTACAATGGTCAAAGGTTAAAGGTTTCAAACTCTCTCCAAGTGACAAGGTGCAGAAGCTAAAAATCAAGTCAATGGCCAGAAAGCATGGGAAATGAAGACATCTACATCCCAGGCTCTCACAATTCTACCAGGGTTAGACTTGCCACCTCTTGATGAAGATTATAACATGGATGCATTAGCATTTCTACAAGCTCAGAGAATCTACCATGTGGCTATAGTTGATGGGTGTCTGGAGGTGAAATAATCTAATGGAAGAGAGAAATGATTTAAGAAAGGTATGTGTCAAGAATAGGGCAAGCTACTTGATTTAGAAAGAATAATGAGGCTACTCAGTTATGATGATAAGGTGGAAAGAGTTTGGAAGGTGAAAATTGCACATTTTATAAAAATGAAGAGAGATAATCAAGAAATGTTGAAACAGAAGAATGAAGAGAAAATGAGGAAGAAAGAGGAGGAGTTAGCTATGCTTGATGCTAAGGCTAATGAGTTAAGGGCTAAAGATTTGTGCAGAGTCAAGTACAATCCTTATATTGTTGAATACAAGAAAAATGGAACTACTATGAAGATCAGAATAGATTACATTAGTGCCCACCTTGAAGCCAAGCTGAAGGAAGTGATTAAAGATCTATCAGACTCACCTCTACTTGAAGAACTCAATGCCATGAAAGACATCATACTGGCAATGGATGAAAATACAAAGAAAGCCAAAGAAAAAGAAAAGGAGAAATATGATGATTTACAAGCTAGAGCTCAAAGGATGAAATCAATGGATAATGGCAAGTGTTTCTTCATAAATTGTAAGACTGGTTTCCCTGTACTTTAATTCATATTCTGATCTGTTTCATACCTGTACTTTTCAAGTTATATCTTTATGTATGTTAGGCTTTTTATCAGACATTAAATTGTGACTAAGGCTCTTACTCACAATTTGGGGAAGATTGTTAGTCACAAAAGCATGCCTGTATACATCTAATAACAAGCCTAATTATTTGTAATGCTTTGCATTGCTTACATGACCCCTTAACTGGGGAACCCTCTATGTACAGTTTCTACTTGTGCTTAGTACTTGTAATAGGAACCAAATTTCTACATGTGTACAAATCTAGTCATAGAATAATGCTTGAAAGAAGATCCAGAGATCATGCCTCAAACATGAAGAACAAGGCTGAAGAAATAATCACAGTTAGAGTTTGAAGACTGAAAATTTGCCTAAGTACAAATTCGAGAAGTAATTTGGTCTATTCGAGAAGTCAAGGTTTCGAGAATTAAAGGATTCGATATGTCAAAAGACACTGTTTGATATCTCAATGAGTCAACAAGTCAAAGCTCTATTCGATAACTCAGGGATTCGACATGTCTAGTACTCTATTCGAGAACTTATGAAGTCAAAAAGTTAAAGTATTATTCTCAAAGGGTCAACAAGTCAAAGTCACATTCGATATCTCAAGGACTCAGGAAGCTATTCGACATCTCAAGGATTCCATAAGTAAAAAGTTCTATTCGATAACTCGAGGAATCCTGAAGAAAAGACTCATGCAAGAAGTGATTCGATATGTCAAGGAAAGCTAGTTCGAGAACTCAGAGTTATCAAACTATTCCATTCTAGTTCTCGAATCTAGTACTTAGTCATTTCTCGAATGATTTCTTGAAGACAAATTACTGAAGATGTAAAAGTCAGAAAACCTACAATAAGCCAAGACACTTACAGGATCACAGTACTGCAAAGTGTACATGGAAAGTCTATAAAGAAGCTTAGAGAGATATTAAAGGGGACAAGCAGCTAAAGTAGTGGATCTGAGCAGGTTAAAGAGATAGTCAAATCACATACTACCCAGACGTGTACCAAATAGGGATAGATAGGTTAGAAAGTGTATTTGTCTGTCACTACATTTGTAGTAAGTAGGTTGTACACATGTTCTATAAGTGTACAACCTCACTTCTTTAGTACTTAAGTTTTTCATTGTAATTCATATATAGAAACTATCTCTCTGAGAAACGAAGCTAAAAATACTAAGTTTTGTATTCCGAGGTTGTAGCATACTAGATCTAATAAAATTTTAGATTAAAGTGAATTGTTTGTGATGCCAACTCCAGGACTAATCTCACATTAACCTAAAGCAAGCTATCACAGAATCTCTCTGTTGTTTGGAATCACTCCATTCCAATGAAAGAAAAAAAAATGTCTTATTGACCAAAAACAAAAGCCTACACTTTTTTTAGTCATTCCATCTTATATAATACTAACTAACAGCCCTCAATCCTTACAAGGAAAGCAGTAGTCTAAAATTATTAAATGAGGAAAGAAAAATCTGATAAAACAGAATTACGTTAACTAAACAAACAATTAAATCATCCTCTTGTATCGGCCCCAATGACTTAGGACATTATTGGGACTTTCCTTATCTGATTGCATCAAATGCCGGCTCTCCTGAAAACTTTACTCCAACAAGTTTTGATGGACATAATCAGCAAACATCTGTGGATGCAGCCTCTTAATTTCCGGCGCCTGTAACCAAATAGAATCAGAATTTGGCCGATTTTTCCATTGCACAAGGAACTTATAATATCTTCCTCAACGAGTTGTCACAAACTGGTGGTATCCAATAGTAGCGATATCATCATCCCTTGCTTCTGTAGCCTCTGGGACTCGCACATTATGCGTCTCTACAGAGAACGAAGTGCTGGAGATTTCTTCAAAATCACCCTTAAATTCTGTTAGATCTTCTATGTTGAAAACAGGACTAATGCCACAATCAGCAGGCAACTCGATAGCATATGCATTACTACCCAACTTCTTGGTAATTCGAAAAAGTCTTGCTCGACGTGCATGAAGTTTTGTAAAACTCCCAAGTGAAAAACTTTCTGGCCCTAAGCGAACAAGTAGCAAATCACCCTCAGCAAATTGTCGGTCCTTGCATTTTGCATTAGCTGAAGCCGCATAAAAATTACTGTGGAAGGTAAGACGACATTTGCATTCATCATGAATATCTTACATATAATTAGAAAATTCTAATGCAGCCTCAATTGGCCTAGCTGGCAACGATAATGAGTTAATATCAAGAGGAGTGTTAGGACGGAACCCATAAACTACTTCAAAAGGCGTGCAACCTGTTGATCTGTTTACAGAATTATTGAAGGCAAACTCTGTGTGAGGAAGAACCAGATCCCAACTATTCACATGATCATCAACTAGACAATGCAATAGATTTCCTAAACTCCTGTTAGTCACCTCAGTTTGGCCATCCGTTTGAGGGTGTAAAGCACTAGAAAACATAAGCTTTGTTCCCATCTTTGTCCACAATGTTTTCCAGAAATAACTCACAAATTTGACATCTCTATCGGACACAGTCGAAGTTGGAATTCCGTGCAAACGAATGATATCTTTCAGAAATAATGAAGCAACTATTGATGCATCAAAAGTTTTCTGGCAACGAACAAAATGGGACATTTTTGAGAAATGATCGACAATAACCATGATTGAGTCATATTTTCTAGGAGTTCTTGGGAGCCCAAGAACAAAATTCATACTAACATATTGCCATGGTCGGTCTGGGATGGGAAGTGGTGTATATAGTCCTGCTTGGTGCTTAGTTCCTTTATTTAACTGGCAAATGCGACATCGGTCCACTACTTTATGCACATCTCTTCGCAATCGTGGCCAATAGAACCGATCAGCAATGATAGCAAAAGTTTTGTCATAACCAAAATGTCTAGCTAAACCCCCACTATGAAGTTCAGTAATCAAAAACTCACGTAAAGAGCCACAAGGAATACATAGTCGTGATTTGTAAAATAAGAACCCTTCATGCACAAAATAATCTTTAGTAGATCTAAGATTTTGAGTGGACATACCATTCCATATTTTGCTGAAGTCTTCATCAGTACTCTGATTTTAGACCCTCAAACCCTGCAACATTAGCTGTAAACATGTGCATTAAATGTGGTCTCTTGTTCAAGGCATCAGCAACCTTATTTTCAATCCCTGACTTATGAAAAATATCAAAATCAAATTGTTGTAGGTCGTCCATCCACCGAGCATGACGTGCATTCAGTTTACTTTGAGAGTTTAAATGTTTTAAGAAATCATGATCCGTGTAAAGAATAAACTCTCGGTGATCAAATTTGGCCTCCAGTGTTTAAGAGTTTGAACCAAAGCATAAAATTCCATATCATATGCCAAGTATATTCGACATGCGTCATTAAGCTTCTCACTAAAAAAGGCAATGGGATGACCTTCTTGATTTAAAACACCCCCGATCCCCACATGTGATGCGTCACAAGCCACTTCAAAAAGTTTTGAAAAATCTGGTAGCTTAAGTACTGGTGCCTGCCCCATTTTTTGTTTAATTGTATAGAATGCCTTGTCAGCTGCGTCATTCCAAGAGAATTTTTTTTGCTTCAAACACTTAGTAATGGGGCTCATGATAGTGTTGAAATTTTGAATATATCGCCTATAAAATGTGGCCAGGCCGTGAAAACTTCTAACTTCTGAAAAATTCTCAGGTTTTGGCCAATTTTGAATAGCCTGCACATTTGTCAGATCTGCCTTAACACCTTGATCAGAAATTATAAAACCAAGGAACCTGGCACTTGACTTCATGAAAGAACACTTGTCTCGATTAATATAAAATTGCTCAGCTCTCAAAACCTGTAATACTTGCTCAACATGGTTCAGATGGTCATGCACATTTCGGCTGAAAATTAAGATGTCATCAAAATAAACAATGACAAATTTTCCCAGAAATGGTTTCAGTATTTGTGTCATGACACACATAAAATTACTTGGTGCATTTGTCAGTCCAAAAGGCTTGACTAACCATTCAAATAAACCATCCACTGTTTTAAAAGTTGTTTTCCATTCGTCCCCAATCGCATACGAACTTGGTGGTAGCCACTTCGAAGGTCCAACTTAGTAAACACAGAAGAATCACAAAGTAAGTCTAGCATATCATCCAAACGAGGAATTGGAAAGCGATATTTAACAGTTATCTTATTAACCGCCCTACTATCTATGCACATCCGCCAACTACCATCCTTCTTCGGGGTAAGTAAAATCGAGACAGCACATGGAATAATACTTTCACGAATAAAACCTTTGTCTAGCAACTATTGAATCTGTATAATTAATTCCTCATTTTCTATTGGACTCATACGATAGTACGGTAAGTTTGGCAATGATGATCCAGGTATCAAGTCAATAACATGTTGCACCTCCCTCATAGGCGGTAACTGATTTGGCATTTCATTAGGCATCAAATCCTGAAATTTATCCAACATTGTTGAGAACTCTATCGGAATACTACCATCCTCCTGCTTCACTTCACGATTTACTAATAATAATACCATATCATCCTCAACCATTGCTTGAGTAAATTGTCGCATTGTTAAAATTGAAGAGGTCACTTTCTTAGTTTCAAATTCTAAAATTTGGAACAGATGCAAAACTAATTTCTTACCTTTAAAGGTAAAAGAGTAAGTATTAGCATACCCATCATACAGAACTCTTCGATCATAGAGCCACGGACGTCCTAACAGCATATGACACACAGTCATAGGAATCACGTCGCACCAAGCCTCGTCCACATATTTACTTCCTAGTGAAAAATGAAACAGGCAACGTTGCTTCACTAGGACCGAATCAGTTTCATTAACCCAACTAATTCGATATGGAGTGGGATGTTTCTCGGTCTTCAACCCCAACTGCTCAACAGCAGTTTCTGAGATTACATTCATGCCACTACCATTATCAATAATAACATTTAGTGCACGACCCTTATGTTCCAAACGAGTGTGGAAAATATTGTTGCGTAACCACTCAGGATTAGCCTGGGTTTCTTTCTTTTTCCTAGTCAATACTCGCTGGATCGCACAACTGGGCAGATTCAACGCACTCAAGTGCTCTTCTGCCTCATAATTATCTTCCTCAAACTCTTCCCCATTAGAGCCCTTGATACTATCAACCCCTTGTAATTCTTTTTCACATATAAATGCTAGCTTTTTATCTCTTGTAGGACACACAACAACATAATGTCCATATCCTTTACATTTATAAATTGGGGACCTTCACTGCTGCTTTTAGCCTTTTCTTTTCGATCTTCACTCGTTGTCCCTTTGGATTGGTATTTGAACACTATTGACTAGTAATTAAATGATGGTGTGATGACATGTTCGGACTTTGAATCTGTTGATGGTATTTTCTTCCCAAAGCCAATTTGTTTCTCAATACGTAGAGCCAACTTATATGCCTCCTCCACATTGATTAAACGAGCAGTCCATATTTCTTTGCGAATTTCAGTACTTAAACCTATGTGATATCGAGCTAATGTCTGTTGCTCAGTCTCCACGATTTTTCTGCGGATAGTTAACTTATGGAAACGGTCTGTAAATTGGTCAACACTCAAGGATCCTTGACTTAGTTGTAACATCTCCACAAACATCATTTGTTCATAATCAATGGGCAAATATTTTTCTTTTAGCCACTCTTTCATCCCTTCCCAGTTTGACACTGTTGGTCGTTATGTACGATGCAATTGTTCTTCCACGCTTGCCCACCATGCTCGTGCATGTCCCTTTAATTTCATCCACACATAACAAACCTTTCTATCCTCAGATACGTCAAACCAATCAAAGTAATCTTCAATAGCTGTTAACCAATCTTCAAAGGCATTAGGTTCTATTTTTCCAAACAAATCTGGTACATCAACCTTCATTCTCTTCGTTAGTTCATCAAGTTGCCGATAACCAGACCCATGACCAGTTTTCCGTTGATTACAGTTTCGCCTACCTTGTTGGACTCGAGGCTCATAATCTTCGAATTCATGATCTTCTTCGTTTTGATTTTCATTAAATCCTTCACGATGTACTCTGCGCTCCCTCCGATTAAAAGGACTAGTCTCTTCTCGAATGCTACGCTCATCAGTGACATCCAGTCGGCGGCTGAGTTGCTCGAGTACTGTGGTGATTTGCGCTATTTGGTTTTGTAACTGAGAGTAATCTGGGTTTTGGGTATTGGAATTTTGGTTTTGCATATTTTGGTTGTTAGGATGTTGGTTGTTTTGATTTTGATTGTTTGTCATGGGGTATGAAAAATCGCTACGTGTTACAGGCATGAAAGTAACACCTTCATGAAGGAACCTGTAATCTGATACCAAATGATGCCAACTCCAGGATTAATCTCACATTAACCTAAAGCAAGCTATCACGGAATCTCTATGCTATTTGGAATCACTCCAATGAAAGAAACAAATGTCTTATTGACCAAAAACAAAAGCATGCTCTTTATTCTATTCATTCCATCTTATATAATACTAACAACCCTCAATCCTTACAAGGAAAGTAGCAGTCTAAAACTTATTAAATGAGGAAAGAAAAATCTGATAAAACGGAATTGCGTTAACTAAGCAAACAATTAAATCATCCTCCTGTATCAGCCCCAATGACTTAGGACAATACTGGGACTTTCCTTATCTGATTGCATCAGTTTGTGTTCTCATTTCCGTAATTTATATTTTTCAAACACACACACACATTCAACTACAACAATCAAACAGATTCAAACAAACTGTTCTAAAAGAAAACATCAAGAAAAGTTAGAAAATACATTCATCCCCTCTATATTTTCTTGTGTGTATTTCATACTCAACACTGTTTTTAAGAAGATGTGAAATTTTAATAAGAAAAACTATAGAAAGAAAATGTGTTTAACCTGAAAAAGAAAATTGATTAGTTATTGAAAAAATATAAAAGGTAACATGCTTTACATGAAAAAAGAAAATTGATTAATTATTTATAATTATATTTTTTCTATCTTTCAAAATTTTTGCTTTAGTATAATAATATAGATAGATATAAGTATGGGTAGTTAGGTAGAAATATATTAATATATAAATAAGGGTAATTAAGTAAAAACACGAAGTATCAAAAAATAGATATCAAAAATTTAAATGTTTCATTTATTATAAGATAGTATACGTACATCTTTCAAATTTTTTGCTTTAATATAATTATTTAAATAGATATAAGCCAGGTTATTTAAGTAGAAACGTACTAATATATAAGTAATGGTAATTAAATAAAAGCACAAAATACCAAAAAATAGGTAACAAAACTTTTAATGTTTGTTTTGGTTATTATGTAATAGTATAGATAGTATAGATTAGAGCTATATGAGTATACACAATTCCTCCTCTGGTAAAATTTAAAATATTCATTATAATTAATTAATCTGAATATATTGTTGGAAATGCTCTAACATAACATAGTATACAATATAAGATTCCAATCCATAAATAAATAATTGTAATACTTAGCAAAGAAATGAAACATATTAATATACAATATAAGATTGCAATCCATAAGTAAAATGATTATAATGGAGGTTAGACCGGTAGAGTATAGGAATGTATTCATTTGAGATTTTGTTGGATTAGTAATAATCCATGGATTTTAATGCAATGTATAAATCCATGGACTGTTTAAAATCTATTATAGACTCTACACAGATTATTTTAATTCCCTACAGATTCTGATGGATTGATTTATCTAAATTTTTATAGAATAAAAAAAATCCCTCGAGATTGATTTCGTAATATGTTTCAAAGGAATAAACTTAAAGTCCCATATAATTAACATAACGTGTACAGTTAAATCTTGTAAGTTTTAACAATATGCTATCATTGAAATTTTTTAAGAAGCATCCCAAGTTATAGTGTGAATGGTAATATCGTAAAGATAAAATGCTAAGGTAATAAAGGCAAAACAACGCGGCAGTAAAATAAAATCCAGACATGCAAAGTGATAGCTAGTGTTTCTTCTGAGGCAAGAGACTTGGATCTGCTCTTTTCTTTTCCTTTTTGATTTACCGAACACTGCTGCATCTTAGGCAGCGTCCTCCCCATCCTACCCTATTTCCCTCAATCCCCTAGGTGCAGTGATTCGCAAGCCAACAAGATATTTCACTACCTTAAACATCTTCCATCCTTCGGAGAGGTGTAAAATCTCCATGCACTCGACTTACCCTCCGTGTCACATTATAATATTTCTAGTAAAAGAAATTCGATTGAATTTCTACTATACAACTTGAGCCGTAAATTAGAAGAGGTTATTCGAAGTTTGAAAATATGATTTAAAGAATGTGGGTGATGAGATTCTAGAGTCAAAAGAAGGGAAAGCTCGGGGAGCAAAGCAAAGGCATTTTTTTTTAGGCATCTCTCTGCCTCTGTGCAGTGAAAAACCTATATTTATCAAAATCATTGTGTCTGTATTTACAAATCGTTATAATTCATAGATCCATCAAAATATTATCAAGTAAGAACAAATTTTACGTTGATAATTTACATATAAAATCTCCCATAAATATTTCAAAATCCATGACTTTAACAAATCTATTAAAATTTGAATACCTTGAGATTTTGATTGATTTTTTAAAATCCGGATTAAACACCTACGGATTTTAAAAGATTTTTTAAAATCTCAATTGAATACACATAGATTTAGAAAGATTTTTTGAAATCCGAATTGAATACTTGCAGATTTTAAAAAATTGTTTAAAAACCCCAAATGAATACCTGCTAATTTTGAGAATTTATTAAAAGGAAAATGCTAGGTTCCCCGAATTGGATCCCAAATTTTTTTCCAAATTACATGTGTCACTTTCTGATTGGCTATAACTTTAATGGACCCGCCAGGGTCAAATCAATTTCAGCAATTAAAATAATTCATAATGCCAACTCATTCATGCCACATCATTCAAGATTTTTTTTGGGTACCAATTCGGGGTACCTAGCACTACTCTTATTAAAATCCAGCAGAATCTCAAGTGAATACACCCCTCTAAAGCTATCAAAATGTTAGAGTAATTTGCGAAATTTATTTGAGCAATGCTATGTACCCCTAATATTTTTCCAAAAATATTTCTGAATGATGTGGCATAACACATGGCTCATTTTAATTTGTGGGCGCATATAAATACACACGAGGTCTCATATTATTATCGGAAAATTACCAATTATATAAGTGCCACATCAGCATTTGGGAAAGAATTTAGGAACCGTTTCGGGTACCTAGAATTTTCCAATTTATTTTGACCTCAAATTTGTGGGTGAGAGATTTTTGCTGCATGATATTTAAGTGAGATTTTCTTTATCTAGGAGTATCTTCTTATGTATTTTTACAAGTGTACGTTTTAAAGTAAGTAACATAGATGATATCTTATGTATCTATACTATTATATAAATTCCGAAACATTGAAAGTTTTGGTACCTGTTTTTTGGTACTAAGTGAATTTACTTATTTACCCTTCATTATAAAGAAAAATATATATGATATTTATATTATTAAAATTCCTAAAATAAACAATAACATAATATGATTAATGGTAAGTAGTCGATTGCTTTTTTTCACAATTACTTTTAATTGAAGATATTACCTTTTATAAACACCTACTAATCTTACAATCACAAATATCTATACTATTATATAAAAGCCGAAACAATAAAAGAGTTTTGGTATCTATTTTTTGTTACTAAGTGAATTTATTTATTTATCCTTCATTATAATTAAAAATATATATGATATCTATACTATTAAAACTCCTAAAATAAATAATAACATAATATAATTAACGGTAAGTAGTCGATTGCCTTTTTTTACATTTACTTTTAATTGAAAATATTACCTTTTATAAACACCTACTAATCTTACAATCATTAATATATACCCGAAAATATCACAACATATTTTTCAATTATTAATAAAATATATTAAAAATCTGTATACGTTGTTTATAAAAACATCAATCGTATCATATCTTACAATAATTAATATTTCCTTTCAAATTACAACATGTTACCTTTTTAATTTAAAACTAATCATACAATCATTAATATATACCCGAAAATATTACATCATATTTTTCAATTATTAATAAAATTATATTAAAAATCTGTATACGTTGTTTATAATAAGGAAACATTAGTATAATCCGTAAACATGAGTATATTAAATTATATTAAATTAAAATTCATTAATTAAAATAATGGTAAGTAGTCGATTGCCTTAATTAAATTATAATTACTATAAACTAATCAATTACCTTTTTCACATAAACCGTATAATCTTTTTAATTTTCACGTTACCTTTCTATTTCTATAGCTAAAATATATTTTATTTCCAATTATATCACGGGAGGTTCTATTTAATAAAAAAACTAATAATATTCAAACGTTTTAGCTGAAAAAGAAAATCAGTTAATTATTAATATTAGAATATTATTAGTTTCTTTTATTAAATAGAACCTCCCGTGATATAATTGGAAAAAAATATATTTTAGCTATAGAAATAGAAAGGTAACGTGAAAATTAAAAAAATTATACGATTTATGTGAAAAAGGTAATTGATTAGTTTATAGTAATTATAATTTAATTAAGGCAATCGACTACTTACCATTATTTTAATTAATGAATTTTAATTTAATATAATTTAATATACTCATGTTTACGGATTATACTAATGTTTCCTTATTATAAATAACATATAAAGATTTTTAATATATTTTTATTAATAATTGAAAAATATGATGTAATATTTTCGGGTATATATTAATACTATTATATAAATTCCGAAACATTGAAAGTTTTGGTACCTGTTTTTTGGTACTAAGTGAATTTACTTATTTACCCTTCATTATAAAGAAAAATATATGATATTTATATTATTAAAATTCCTAAAATAAACAATAACATAATATGATTAATGGTAAGTAGTCGATTGCTTTTTTTCACAATTACTTTTAATTGAAGATATTACCTTTTATAAACACCTACTAATCTTACAATCACAAATATCTATACTATTATATAAAAGCCGAAACAATAAAAGAGTTTTGGTATCTATTTTTTGTTACTAAGTGAATTTATTTATTTACCCTTCATTATAAAAAAAAATATATATGATATCTATACTATTAAAACTCCTAAAATAAATAATAACATAATATAATTAATGGTAAGTAGTCGATTGTCTTTTTTTACATTTACTTTTAATTGAAGATATTACCTTTTATAAACACCTACTAATCTTAAATCATTATAATATACCCGAAAATATCACAACATATTTTTCAATTATTAATAAAATATATTAAAAATATTGTTTATAAAAACATCAATCGTATCATATCTTACAATCATTAATATTTCCTTTCAAATTACAACATGTTACCTTTTTAATTTAAAACTAATCTTACAAATCATTAATATATACCCGAAAATATTACATCATATTTTTCAATTATTAATAAAAATATATTAAAAATCTGTACACGTTGTTTATAATAAGGAAACATTAGTATAATCCGTAAACATGAGTATATTAAATTATATTAAATTAAAATTCATTAATTAAAATAATGGTAAGTAATCGATTGCCTTAATTAAATTATAATTACTATAAACTAATCAATTACCTTTTTCACATAAACCGTATAATCTTTTTAATTTTCACGTTACCTTTCTATTTCTATAGCTAAAATATATTTTTTTTCCAATTATATCACGGGAGGTTCTATTTAATAAAAGAAAATAATAATATTCAAATATTAATAATTAACTAATTTTCTTTTTCAGCTAAAACGTATCATCTTTTATATATTTTCTAACTAAAATCCCTCTTTTAATAGAAGTATCACGTACAATATTAATTTATTCTTTTCAAAAACCATTACGAGCAATTGTATTTAGTAAAATAACGTAATTAAATTATAAATACTACAAACTAATCAATTACCTTTTTCACCTAAAACATGTTACCTTTTTAATTTTCTTTAACTAAATCCTCTCTTATTCTAATCATTACACGGACATTATATTTAATAAAATAAAAGAATTATTTTATAATTACTAATAATTAAACAATTATTTTTTTCAACTAAAACCTATCATCTTTCTACATTTTCTGACTAAAATCTCTCCATTTTTAGAAATATCATGGATAACATTTATACAACTATTATCAAATCATCTCATATAAAAATTTAAGCCTCCAAAATTAATATTTCAAAAAATAATTTAAATTAATTCAAACAATTTTATATAATATTTTAAAAAATCCGTGCATCGCACGGGTTTTAAGCTAGTATTAAATTAAAATTCGAAATAGTATTATAATATACATTTTTTTCATGGTGGGAATAGTTTTTATGTAATGTTTACTATGGATGACAAAGTTCTCAAAAAAATAAAGATAATTTTTTTAAAGCACATATACAGAATTTGTTACCATATATGTAAGTATTTATTAAAGATTGAAATATCATAATTAATTTATAGTAGGGTATCTAATAAAATATCACTATTAACGTAAATATCTGACAGTTTTTTTTTTTTTTTTTGAAATAATATCTGACAGTTAGTAGGTAAGCGTCAAACGAACAAATTAAATTAGTAAGTTACAAATTATTTGTAATTACGTTGCCATTGTACAATCTGCAGATTAGTATAAATACATGTATTGCCTAAGATGTTACGTGCACTATACATTATTTTCTACATTGAAAGTTAATTTAGTCGGTATTCGAAACCATGAAGAGGGTCGTAGACTTTCAAATAATTGTGTTTTCATTGATTTTGATGGCGATGAATGCAAGTTTGTCCCATCCTTCTAACATACAAGGTCTAGTTCCTAGTTACGGAGTAATCACGTATTTACAAGTATATGAAGATGGATTATAAGCAAAAACGCATCTAATCAACTGTTAATTTGTTTTTACAGGGAATTACGTTTATCAAGATTATGACTCTTTCGCCACCACAAAGGTAATTAAGCTAATTATATTCTTCATCTTTTTGTTATGAGTAGTGCTAGAGATCCAAAATGGATTCCAAATTTGTTCCTAAATGGCAAGTATTTTGTTTTAATTGTTGCTTTTGGTGTGAATGCAGGCCCCCTCATCATTATTATTAATATCCAATCAAATATTGCCACCAAATTATTTGATATCCAATTTGGGAATACTTTTGGGAACTCTAGCATTTCTGTTTTGTTATACTCCATGCTTCCTATTTTTTTGTTACTTGTCATGTGTACATTGTATTGGATTTTTTCTTTAAAAAAAAATTAGTGTATTTCTTTTCTGCATAAATGTTTTTTCACTCTTAACCTTAGGTGCACATCTTAGCTCCCATATCACATGTGGAAACCGATTATTTCTTGAAAAACAAATATATATTTAACCTTTAAAAATCATTTTCCAAGGTCAAAATCTACGCTATCTGTAATATATTATAAAGGGTGTATAATTTGTAGTTTAGTTAACCCTTATTTTTGGTTATCTTCTCATTTTTGGTTTTTTCTCATTCACAATCGTTAGATCTTCAACTCAAATAGTTCGTGACCATTATATACAATAATATTAAAAGTTGTTATATACAGAGGTCTAAGTTCGATTCCCGCCAACAATATATTAATTTATATTTAATACTAAAAATTATTATATACAAAGATGTAAAATTCAAATTCTTCCAATAACATATTAAAATTAATATTTATAATATTATATTATACTATTATTAAATTATGAAAAATTAAAAGTAACCCGTGCTTGCACCAGCTATAAGCTAGTTTATTTTTAACCAGCAAAGAGTTAACTATTTTACTCCACCTTTTGGATTATTCCTTTTTAGCAAATTATTCCTTGTAGATATGCGGAATTACCAAACATGTATTGTCTCATGCTTATTTTTTGGTTCCATCGAAAGGATCATAGATATTGTCTGAACGTGATGGCGAAATAATAAGAAAGGCAATAGGCTAATAAGAAATGACATAAAAAATTTTGGTTATTCCTGGTTGATATCAAGAATTTTTTTTTTTTTCCCGTTTTTTGTTGTAATTTTAGTGTTTGAGGGAGCCCCTTCCCGCGCAATATGGAGGAGGTATTATCACAGAAAGAAAGTCAGTGAATAGCAGTGTCTTCCCACAAAGAGTTCAACTAAAGGATGGACTTTATTATGTTTTTTCAGGTAACGTACGCCCGCGCGCACACACACACACACTGTGGCTGAACCAGAATTCCGAGTGAGCCGGGCTGCAGCCTAGGCTAACCGGACACACACGTATAGTAAGTATATCTGTGTGTTTTAGCAGTTGTTAACATTTTTTTGTTGTTCTAATACAGCTTGGGTTCAAACGAGTGAAGGAAGTGAGAACATAATAACAGCAGCATTTAACTATTTGAGTGGAGTTACTGTAGAAGCTGGTACTGTTGTTGCCAGGCATGGATGTTGGTCCATGCTCAAAGGTGGAATTGTTGCAAATGTCACAACCCCAGCTGGCATTATTTTTAAGGTAAGATTTATTCACCTTAGAGTATCTCCAACATTTAGAACCCTAGGTAAAAATCAACATAAATTACCTTAAATAAAATTTATAGAGAATTTGTAAAATTTTGTTCGCTCCAACGGAACAAAACCATTAGCTAAAAATTTAAATAATCACAATAGGTTAGCTATATTTGTCGAACCGTTAGCAACCTGTAGTAAAACTCCACATCATCAATTACAATATTTAAATAATATATTCTATTTTTAACAACTTGAAATAATAGTAACATACCATTTTTAAAATATAGACAACCAATATAGTCAATCCCATTGGAGTAAAATACGTTACAGGTTCAGCAAATTTTACATAATCAATATTTAGCCGATCATTTTTACAAAATACCATTGAAGATGCTCTTATGCTTCTGAATTTTTTTTGTTGATTGTCGATAATTTATTAATCTTGTTGGTTTTAAATTTACGTAAAATCAAACAGGGTTAAAAACAATTGTTTTGCTTTACTATCTCTGAATCTCGATCATAAATTTAGTGCTCAATCTTCTAATACTTATACTTATGTGTGTATGTGTGCAGGCTCAAAATGCTTTGGCAGAAATTTGGGTGGACAATGTTTCTCTACAACCATTCACTGAAGAACAATGGAGATCCCACCAAGAACAGAGAATTCCCATGGTAAATTAAGCTCTATATATCCTGAATGACTTACTTATTTTCTAATATCGGTAATATTTATTAGAATGATAATTTTGTACTTGTGGGGTTTGCAGATACGCAAGAGGAGGATCAGTTTCAATATCAGAGATGCAAATGATAACAGGAAGACACTAGGAGGCGCGAAAGTGATAATAAATCAAGTCAAACAACATTTTCCATTTGGATGTTCCATGACCAAGAACATTGTCAACAACCAAGCTTACCAATCCTGGTTTTCCTCAAGATTTAGAGTCACGACTTTTAGAAATGAAATGAAATGGTATGATAATGAACCAAGCCAAGGCCAAGAAAACTATGCCAACCCAGATTATATGGTCAATTTTGCCCAAACACATGGCATTTCTATTAGAGGTCACAACGTTTTCTGGGAAGATCCTCACTACCAACCTAACTGGGTTTATGGCCTCAATTCCGATCAGTTATGGGCCGCAACCAATAGAAGAATCAACTCAGTTATGTCAAGATACAGAGGAAAAGTAATTTCTCGGGATGTTGTTAATGAAAATTTGCATTTTAGATTCTTTGACGACAAATTGGGTAATGGATTTTCGGGGATTGAGTATGCCAAGGCTCGTCAACTTGATGGAGGAGCTACATTGTTTATGAATGAGTATAATACAGTTGAGGATGGTAGAGATTCTGCTTCACTTCCACAGAATTATATAAATAAATTGAAACAAATTCAGGGCAGTGTCGGTGGTGCACGTATTGGAATTGGCTTGCAATCTCATTTTAGTGAGTATCAACCAAACATAGTTTACATGAGATCTGCACTTGACACTCTTGGTGCAACAGGAATGCCTATTTGGCTAACAGAAGTAGATGTCAAGCCAAATCCAAATCAGGTACAATATTTCGAACAAATACTGAGAGAAGGTTATGCCCATCCTGCTGTTCAAGGAATTGTAATGTGGGCAGGGCCAGCAGTAGACGGTTACAGCATGACGCTAGCCGATAATGGTTTCAGTAATACTCCTGCCGGAGATTTGGTGGACAGATTGCTCAAAGAATGGAGATCAGAGGTTCAGGAATTAACAACTGACGATAGTGGAGAACTTGAGGTGTCACTATTTCACGGAGAATACGAAGTAACTGTTGTGCATCCTACAACAAATTCGTCCATTATTCATTCTGTTGACATTAGTGATAAGCTTCCTGCAGATGAAAGTTTTCATATTTATTTACATGTATGAGTTATCCTGCTCATTAGCTAGTGAGACTCCCGAGTATATTTAAAAGTGGGGCACTTGTCAGTCAAATTAATTAATTCACTTGCCTTCTTAATCTAGAAACATTGCAAATCTCCAAGATTACTTTCACAATTTTAGAATAGAGTAAAATTACAAATAAGATCAAATCACAAGGCAAATATGGTTCATGTATTTTTGTAGGGTATTTATCAAGTTTATCCCAAATTAACTAATACATTTATGTATATATTCCATTTCATTTAAATATTATAAATATGTCTCATATATTTAATGTTTAACACATATATAAATTATATGAAATAATTAAGTTGTAAATTACATACATGCTTTCTAAAAACCTGGATGCCTCTAAGACATACAAATTCAAATAAGG
The DNA here is from genome assembly GCA_036435485.1 of Saposhnikovia divaricata. Taxonomy (NCBI): domain Eukaryota; kingdom Viridiplantae; phylum Streptophyta; class Magnoliopsida; order Apiales; family Apiaceae; genus Saposhnikovia; species Saposhnikovia divaricata. Next base: position 1,946,001 of record JAZHRN010000145.1, on the reverse strand, counting down.
TTGGTGGTTACCCACTAATATATGAGGTGTATAGTTCTTATGGGTCACTTGTGTTAAACATAACTCCCGCTAATCAGGAGTATTATTAGTTAACATATTTTTTTCTGCATTTCGTAATTACATGATTGAATGAGATCATACCGTTTGCCAATTTGCACTATGAGTGTTATATGATTTTATTTCTTTTATACTTCTTATAAGACTTTTTTTTCTTTTTTTTAAATTGTGTATAGATGAAGATTACTAGGCCAAAAAGGTCCCTATATTACATCAGTTACACGTTGAAAAATCTTAAAATGACTTTTAAAGACATCTAATTATTTGTGATTATTCCTTTGTACATATGTGTTCATAAAAGATAAATACATATAGATTTTTACTTAATTTAGATGTTGTTTTCGAAAATAAAGATAATCCAAATTAATTAATTTTTAGATTTTACTAGGGTACTTTGCCCGCGCTACGTGAGCTGGTTATACTTGTATTTATTTTTTAATTTTTTTAAATTAATCCTTTGAAAAAAATTCCACATATTAATTGTGTTTTTTTAATAAAAATCTCATTGAAATATGTATGTATGTATATATATATATATATATATATATATATATATATGGTAATGATTCATAGTTTTCGCTAATATTTTAGTTTACTTATAATTCAAATTGATTTATATTATTTGTTAGTCACAGAGGCATGCCTGAATACATCTAATAACAAGCCTAAGTATGTGTAATGCTATGCATTACCTACATGACCTCTTAACTGAGGGAACCTCTAGTTGTAGAGTTTCTATTTGTTCTGTACTTGTAATAGGCATCAAATTCTAGTTGTGTTACTGTAATTATAAAGTCAAGAATAATGCTTGAAAGAAGTTCCAAGGTTCATGCCTCAAGCAAGGAGATAAAGACTGCCAAATAATCACAGTTGGGATTTGAAGAAATGAAGAATTTGCCTAAGTACCAATTCGAGAAGTACATTTGTCTATTCGAGAAGTCTAGCATTCGAGAAGTCTGAAGTTCGATATCTCAGAAGACACTATTCGATATCTCTGAATACACTGTTCGATATCTCAGGGATTCGATATGTCAAAATGCTCTATTCGATATCTCTGAATACACTGTTCGATATCTCAGGGATTCGATATGTCAAAATGCTCTATTCGATATCTCAAGGAGTCCCAGAGAAAAGAGCTATTCGAGAAGTGATTCGATATGTCAAGATAACACTATTCGAGAACTCAGAGTTATCGATCAAGTCAACTCCAGTTCTCGAATCACTCACTTAGTCACTTCTCGAATACATTCTTGAGGACAAAATACTGAAGAATTGTACAAGTCAGAAACCTGCAACAAGCCAGCACACTTTATTTGACTCTGTCCTATAAAGCATGCTGGAAAGCCTACAAAGAAGCTTGGAGAGATAAGATAAGGGACAAGGAGCTGAAGAAGTGGATCTAAACAGGCTTTTCAAAGTCAAATCTGTAGCCGTTTGGACTCTTACTAAAATGAGATAGACAGACTGGAAAGTGCTTTTGTTTTACCTACCTCATTTGTAGTAAGTGGGTGTATCCATGTCTATAAGGATACAGCCTCACTTCCTTAGCTGTTAAGGTTTTGAAGTTTCTCAAAAATATCCAGAAAATATCTCTCTGAGAAAAACGAAGCTGAGAATACTATCATTTGTATTCACAGATTGTAGCAAGATCTTTATCTAATAAAATATTAGATTAAAGTGATATTGTGTTGTGTTTGTGTTTAATTTTCCGCATCTTCATATCTCACACACTCATCACTTATCTTGCTGCAAAGATTCAAGACCGAAGTAAAATTCAAGAATCCATTCACCCCCCCCTCTGTATTCTTTTACTGTATTCAATACTCAACAAGTGGTATCAGAGCAGGCTGTTTAATCTAAACAGAAAACGATCATGAGTTCGAATACACCAAAGACTACAGGTACGGTAAAGGTCCCTAAGTTCGACAAAGAGAATTACAACCTCTGGAAAATAAAAATGCTGTTGTTCATCAAAGCTGCCAATCCTCTCTACCCTGACATTCTCAAGAATGGTCCATTCATACCACAACAAGAAGTTGCTGAATCCACAGTGGGCGCAGTAGTCATTCCTAGATCATACGTTCCAAAAGAGCCATCCAAATGGACGGACTCAGAGAAGGAAAAGATTGCCCTAGACAGCCACCTCATGTTGTTAATCATAGACTCCTTGGATATGTCGATGTTTGCCAACGTAGCATCATGCAGATCAGCCAAGGACATGTGGAATCACATCGAGGTGTTATGTGAAGGGACAGAGGAGGTAAGAGAAAATAAGAAACAGATACTGGTCACACAGTATGAGGCGTTCATGGCACAGCCCAAGGAAAGTATCACTGATATGTTTGAAAGATTTCACAAGCTGGTGACTGAGCTCCAAATGAATGGGAAGGTTTACAGCACTAAGGAATTAAATATGAAGTTTCTACTATCGTCACCAAACCATCTAGAGCAAAGGGTCATATCTCTAAGAGAAAGAGATTTGAACAAAGTCACGTATGATGTGCTCTATGGGGTTTTAAAGACACACGAGCTTGAGTTGCTTCAAAAGAGGGCTATCCAAGCTAACCAAGGCAGAATGATAAACACATCCTGTGCCTTGATTGTCAACAAATCTATTCAAGACCTGGAAGCATCTGCAAGTCAGCTGAGAATAGAAGAGATAGTAGATGATGAAGAAACTGAGGAAGTAGTGACTGAACCTGCTGATGACAAGGAAAAAGATGAGTTCTACACTCTTGAAGAGCTGGATGGCATGGAAAATACATCATATGCTTTTATGGCTAGAAAATTCCCAAACATCAGATTCAAGAGGAATCAGCCCTTCAAGCCTAGACCTCAAAGTCATTCATTCAACAAGAGCAAGGCACCTATGAAAACAAACAAGAACAGATTCAAAACCAGCTATGTGGATAGGTCATCTGTAAGATGTTATAGATGCAATGACCTAGGGCATTTTGCCAGTGAATGCAAGAAGCCTAAAAAGAAGGATAAGGAGTTTCTTGAGCTTGAAGCTAAGTATGAGGCCCTTCTAAAGAAGCAGACACCAGGTAAGGCTTACATAGCTGAAGGGAAGTGTTGGGATGATTCTGACAGTGATGGGGAAGAACAAGAATTCTGCAACTATGCCTTGATGGCCAATTCCAAGGAAGAACCATCTGCATCAGACTCACAGGTACCATCTCTCACTACCATAGACATGTCTGTTTCTGAATATAAATCTTTGGTTGAACAACTATCCGTTGAGATGTTTAACATTCATACTAGTATGACTGCTGCTAATGAAGAAATTGCTAAACTGTCTACTAGGAATGAATTGTTAAATAAGAGAAATGAGGAACTAGAGCTAACTACTGTGCAAATAGAAAATCTTAAACAAGAGATTGAGTATCTAAAGAATAAAGTTCTATGTGCTAGTCAAGTTGAGAAAGCTCTTAGGGATGAATTAGCTGAAAATGAATTTAAGTTGAAGACATTTAAGAATTCCTCTAGTCTATTGCAGTCTTATCATGAGAAAAATCTAGCTAGACCTAAGGCTGCCATTGGACTTGATTATGACACTCTTAAACAGAGGAAAGGCTATGCAGTCATTGAAGATGACATTGTTGTTCAAGAAGAGGTGCCTCAGGTTTTGAAAAAGACTGAGAATCCAATATTTAAAACACCAACACTTGAGATTGATGAGGATGCCTTACTCATCAAGCAAATGTTGGAGGATGAAGATGAGGCACAATCAAATGAACAACAAGCATCCTCTGAGAGTAAGAATGTCAAAACCAAAGCCAAGGAGCCAGTAGGAGGTAGACCTAGACTTGAGAAACCTGTAAATTTTGTTTCAGCTGGAAATTATGAGACTAAGAAGAAAGTGACTAATAAGAGACCAAACAGGAATGGCAAATTAGGGATTAACAAAGATAACAACTATGCTTATGTGCCAAATGCCCCTAGGAAAGTTTGTCAAAACTGTTTTAGCTCTAATCATTTGACTCATGCTTGCAAGAAACCATCTGGTAGTGTTGCTAAACCATTCTATGATTGCTCTGTGCCTTTAAGACATAGAGACTCTCCTTTCTGTGATAAACTTGATTGTATGCCATGTAACATGAATGTGATGACTAGTTGTTTTAATTTGAGAAGACAATTCATTGAGGGCTGTATCAATCATAATGTTCACACACACTACACAAGGACAAAGTCTTCAAGTCCTCCTAAAGTTAGGAAGGTACCTCTGTCACCTAAGTCTAAGAACCCTGATTCTAAGACTCCCAACAGTGACAAGAAGACCAACATCAAGAAAACTGATAAGCATGCTGATTTTGATAAAACTGTCACTAAGTCACATGGACCCAAACTCATTTGGGTACCAAAGGAGAAGTAATACTTTTGTGTTTGCAGGGCAAAGAAAGTAAAAAGAAGGTCATGTGGATTTTGGACAGTGGATGCTCAAATCATATGACTGGTGATATGGCCCTGCTATCACAGTATGAGGAAAAGGCTGGCCCAATGGTTGCTTTTGGAGATGACAGCATTGGCAACACACTGGGATATGGCAAGTTGGAAATTGGAAATGTCATCATTGAGAATGTAGCACTGGTCAAGGGGCTCAAGCATAATCTACTGAGTGTTGGTCAATTCACTGACAGAGGCTTCAAAGTGAACTTTGACAAAGATGAATGTTTGATCACCCACAAGAAGACTGGTGATTTTGCTCTGTCTGGAGTAAGGAAGGGAAGCCTGTTTGTAGCCAATATGGACTCTGCAAGCAAGGACACAATTTGTTGCTTCTACTCAAAAGCATCAAATGAAGACAGTTAGCTGTGGCACAAGAAGCTATCACACCTGAACTTCAAAGCCATTAATTCCCTAGTCAAAAGGGAGCTAGTGAGAGGCATGCCCACACTTGAATTCTGTCAAGAAGGAGTGTGTGAGGCGTGTCAAAAGGGAAAAATGAAAAGATCAAGCCACAAGTCAAAAACAGTGACATCTATAACCAAGCCCCTGCAACTGATTCATATGGATTTGTTTGGGCCTGTCAATATTATGTCACTAGGAAGGAAGAAGTATGCTCTAGTGATGGTTGATGATTTTACAAGGTATACATGGGTAGAATTTCTGGCATCAAAGGATGAGGCTCCACAAGTAATCATTGAGCACATAAAGAAAGTTGACAAAGAAGCAAAGGCCATAAATGCAAGTGTGATTGCATTAAGAAGTGATAATGGGACAGAATTCAGAAATGCCATGCTTGGAGCATTCTGCAAAGAAAATGGTATTTCTCAACAATTCTCAGCTCCAAGGACTCCACAACAAAATGGAGTTGTTGAGAGAAAGAATAGGACTCTGATAGAGGCTGCTAGAACAATGCTACTTGATGCAAAGATGCCTACATGTTTTTGGGCTGAGGCTGTGAGCACTGCATGCTACATCCAAAACAGAACCCTCATCAACAAAAACACTGGAAAGACACCTTACAACTTGATGACTGGAAAGAAGCCTACTCTAAAGTATGTTCATACTTTTGGAAGCAAGTGCTTTGTGCTAAAAGATAATTCAGAATATGTTGGAAAGTTTGATGCAAAGGCATTTGAAGGAATCTTTCTTGGCTATTCTATGGAAAGAATTGCATACAAAGTTTATGTCATTTGTCAAAAGAAAGTAATGGAGAGCACAGATGTAACATTTGATGACAGCAAACTACCTGGATTAGAAGAAGCCAATGATGAAGATAAAGATCCCTTGAAGTTTGACAATCTAGATGATTCTGATGAGGAGATTGAAAGTGAATCTGAACTCATAATCCAACAAACTCAAGTGAATGAAGAACCTGTGTCAACCAACAATGAAGAAACAAGCATCCAAGATACACCTGTGAGGAGTGACAACTTCACAGGGGGAGGAAATGTAGATGATCATGATCTAAATGATGAAGCAACATCAAGGATGAGAAATCAATCTGAACATACAAGGAAATGGGATAGATCACACACTGTAGATCAGATAATTGGAAATCCAAATGCAGGAGTAAGGACAAGGAGAGCAACTATAAATGAATGTCTCTATGGCTGCTTTCTATCCCAAGTTGAGCCTAAGAAACTTGATGATGCATTGTTGGACCCTGACTAGATAATTGCTATGCAAGAGGAGCTAAATCAATTTGAAAGGAGCAAAGTATGGGAACTAGTGCCTGCACCAAAGGATAGAACCGTTGTTGGAACTAAATGGGTTCTAAGGAATAAGATGGATGAAAATGGTGTAGTCATAAGGAACAAAGCAAGGTTGGTTGCAAAAGGATACTCTCAACAGGAAGGTATTGACTATGATGAGACCTTTGCCCCTGTTGCTAGACTAGAAGCCATTAGAATTTTCTTGGCATTTGCTGCACATTCTAATTTCAAGGTCTATCAAATGGATGTCAAGAGTGCATTCCTGAATGGGGAGTTGGAAGAAGAAGTATATGTGCAACAACCACCTGGCTTTGAGGATCCACAGTTTCCCCACTTTGTCTACAGATTACTTAAAGCATTGTATGGACTCAAGCAAGCTCCCAGGGCATGGTATGACACACTATCACAATTTCTACTGGAGAATCAATTCACTAGAGGCACACTGGACAAGACACTGTTCTACAAGAAACATGATGATGATATTATCCTAGTTCAAATCTATGTGGATGATATCATATTTGGCTCTACAAATGAGAAGCTGTGTGAAAAATTCTCTAAGCTCATGCAAAGCAGATATGAGATGAGTATGATGGGAGAATTAACATTCTTTCTTGGACTGCAAGTTAGTCAAAGGAAGGATGGCATTTTTATAAGTCAAACCAAATACATTAAAGATTTACTGAAGAAATTTGATTTGGAAGAATGTTCACCTGCGAAGACACCCATGGCCACTGCCACCAAGTTAGATGATGACGCTAAGGGCAAAAAGGTAGATATCTCAATCTACAGAGGCATGGTTGGTTCTCTACTCTACCTCACTGCTAGTAGGCCAGATATCATGTTTGCTACATGCTTATGTGCAAGGTTTCAATCAAACCCAAAGGAATCACACATGATAGCAATAAAAAGGATCTTCAAATATCTGAAAGGCACACCAAACTTGGGGTTATGGTATCCTAAGGACACAGGGTTCAATCTGGTTGGTTATTCTGATGCTGATTATGCTGGATGCAGAGTGGATAGGAAAAGCACATCAGGTAGCTGCCAGTTTCTTGGACAAAGGTTAGTCTCTTGGTACAGCAAGAAACAACAATCTGTGTCAACTTCCACAGCTGAAGCTGAATACATAGCTGCTGGAAGTTGCTGTGCTCAAGTGCTTTGGATTAGAAACCAACTTAGAGATTATGGACTTGTGTTGGAAAGAATTCCTATCATGTGTGACAACACAAGTGCAATCTCTATAGTTGCCAATCCTGTCAATCATTCTAGGACAAAGCACATTGACATCAGATATCACTTCATAAGGGAGCATGCAACTAATGGAACCATTGAGTTACATTATGTTCCCACAGAGAAACAACTAGCTGACATATTCACTAAGCCATTAGATGAAGCCACCTTCACAAGGTTGGTTAGTGAGATTGGAATGCTGAATTCTTCAAATTCTGGCTGAGTGAATATATCAACTAGATTGTTGTAGCAGTAAATACTTACCTTATCAAATGCTCAATATTTTTAAAGTAAGTATTGGCTGGAGTATGATGTATAAATATTCCAATGCTGCACATGTTAAAAATCATACATCTTTAGCTTGAAATTTCTGTGAAATTTTGAGAGAATCACTATTTAATTTAGTAGAATATTCTTCAGTGAATATTTCTGGTAAATTTTAAAAGATAGTGAAAATTGAATTTTATGAGTGAAAAGTATAGTTCGATAAGTCAGACTTCTCGAATGGTTCATTGTTCTGTCATGGCTCGAGTTCTCGAATAGGCCTATCTAGAACCCTCTTGAGTTCTCGAATAGTGTCTTTTTGAGAAATCGAATAGCACACTTTGAGTTCTCGAATAGAGTATTTTAGTTCTCTAATGATAGAGTTCTCGAATACTGCATTTGAGTTATCGAATCATTTGAAAAGGCTGATTTTTCGCTGACACTTAATCGCTTTTTGGATTTATATTCAAACCTTCATTTCACTCATAAAAATATATTCTTAACTTTGAATTATTTTCTGAGTTAAATCACTGCCAGCTGTGAGTTAAAAACTGCCTGAGATATCGAATAAGCCTTTCTTGACTTCTCGAATAGTTGTTTCATACTTCTCGAATGACTTGTCGCTACAGAACACTTATCTATCGACAACTCAAGACATTCATATATACAACTTCACAACTATTCAATTCATTTCGTTCGATTTCTCAAGCATCTCAACTCCTGAAACCTCTGAAAAACCCTAACTGCGAATTTCTTCTTCAATCCTAATTCTCTTTTCTTCTCTACCCAAATGGCAAACCCTAAACTCACCATACCATCCCAAACTAATTTCATCGCAATCACCAGTGATGTGGAAGCACCGAATGCCAATTTCAAGTGCTTTGTTCGGTGGTTGTCTGAATCATACATCAAGAGTGCGCTCTCAGCCAACCCAACTCTGTATATAGATCTATTGGAACAATTCTGGAGGACTGCTACTGTGGAGGTCATCGCTCTTGAGAATGCTATCACTTCTTATATTGTTCACTGCAAGATTCAAGGAGAGGATATCACTATCACCACTGCAGACATGAATCAAGCCTTGGATATGCAGCAAGAGACGTATGATGCTCTGGCCTCCAATGATGAGTTGGAAGAATTCTTTGACTTCATCAACTACTCTGATACTATCAAGCTGGGAAAGTTGAATAGGAAGTTCTTAAGGAAAGAATGGAGCTTTGTATTTGCTACACTCCTTCATGTATTCACTGCACGGAAATCAAGCTTTGATCAGATTAGTACACCCGTGCAGCAGCTTGCCTATGCCTTGGCTCATGGGAGAAAGATAGATGTTGGACTTCTCATCCTACAGGAACTCTATGGGAGACTTGGTCAGACCACAGCCAAGAGAGGTAATGAAATTTTCTTTCCTCGCTTTATTCAATCAGTACTTAACTTTAAAAATGCTTCATTGATTGAATTGCCTGGAGCAGATAAGAGTAAAATAGGCTATCCTAGGTCCATGACCAAACTCATTTTTGGTAATTTGGAGACTAGGAATGATGTGGATGTAAGACTTAGCATAACTCCCCACATGGAGGGTTTGTTTAGGTCTTACCCCCACAACATGCCAATATTTGATTCAAAATCACAGTTAGCACAGCCTAAGCAAGGAGAACAAAGTGCTAACCCAAGGCCTGCTAACCAACCCCCTCAGCCAAACACTCTATCCAGCAAAGAGCCAACTGCATCATCCTCTCAAAAGGGTGATGTTAGTAAAAAGAAGAGAAAACAGGTTGCTTCTGAACCCTTAGAAATCTTAACTGAAGCAGCCTTGGCTGTAGAACTAGGGTTAGAAAGTGAGAAACCTGAGTTACCTATCATAAGCCTAAAGAAGAAGAAGAAGTCTAAAACCACCTCTTCAGTCACTCAAATGGCTGAAGTTGTAAAATCAGGGGCACACAGCTCACTAGATGTATCCTCTCAACAGGATGCATCTATAGAATCAAGCATCCTCCCCAATGCACCTATCTGTAAAGAGTCAGCACAAGGGAGTGATAAGGCTGGCACAACACTGAGTGGAGAGCACATCATAACTGAAACTCCCTCTATTTCTCAGGGGGAGTTGCCAAAATCTTGTCTACAACACACTTCTCTTTCAGAATCTACCACTCATATTTCTTTGAAGCCTGCAACTCAAGCAATTGAGGAGCAAGGCATTGATCATCAAGAATTCTTTTCCTTTGATGAGCCAATGAATTCAAGTGACTTGGTGCATGACACCTTGCTCACCACCCAGGTACCACATTTGGATGGTCAGGGAATGCATGCTGGGGCATATCCTAATGACACCATCACAAACACAGAGGATTCACTAGTTCTTACTAGAGACTCTGTGCCTGTGTCAACTACTGTTGTAACTCATCCCACTTCTGTGGAGACAACAGTAGTAGAGTCTGTTCATCCGGTTGCAGAAGTTGCATCTGTAACTGAGGAGCCTAGCAAGCCTAGCTCTAGCTCTAACTTTATGTCTCAATGGCTGAAGCCTGTGCAACATGACAGTGCTTCAGGATCAGGGTCTGTTCCACCACAATTGACGGTTGAAGCACTTCAAAGCTTAGTTGTGGATCAGATCCCTGAGTTCACAAAAATTGCTCAGCACCTTCTCACTGCAAACATGCCCAATCCAGACTATGAAGCTATTCTCCTATGTCACAAAGAGGATGTAGAGCTACAGAAGGAGAAAATCATAGATGAAACTGAGAGAGATGGGAATATCGATGCTTGGCTGCAAGGAACTAATTCAATCCCTCTCTCAGAAGGTCTCCAGTATCTCAGAGAAGAGTACATCACTTCACTAGGGTCCAATGCCAAATCTCTCAACCCTACTGATGTGTTTGAAGCAGTGAATGACAGCTATAAAGGCATTCTCAAGGCTGCACACTATCTTGGTAAAGGCTTAAAGACAGAAATTAATGAAGTGTGTTCAGCTACAACCAAGGAGGTGCATGAGATCAAGAGGACTTTTGATGCTAAATTCCCTCAATTGGAGACTGTTCTCAAGGACATTCGAACCTGCAATGCTACTTGCACCAGGATGGACAATGGTTTGGCTATTCTCAAGGATGCTGTCACAGGTCTGGGGCACAAATTTCAATCCTTATCAGATCAGACAACTGATGCCAATGCCATGCTCAGGACCCTCTTTGCAAATCAATATGGAGACAAGCTGGTCACTGAGGTTCCTGTGCATGAGATGTCAAGGTTCGAAGTGCAGAGACTGAAGGATCAATCCCTATCTGGTTTTAAGGCCAATGAACTCTTCATTAAAGTGGATACTCTTGAAAAGGAGGTAGTCTCTCTCCACAAGTCCAATGCTCATCTTACAGACACTGTGACAACTCTGACTGAGCAGTTGAACACTCAAGCCACCACCACAGCTGATGTTCTTCTGCATCAACAATCAATGTTGTCTGCAATGATGAAGCACATGGGTCTCCCTCTACCTGATGAATCTTCAACTCCAAAGGTGCATCCTACAGTCCCTGTGTCTGTCAACAAGCCTAAGGGGGAGAAGAGGATATCAAAGAACTCAAATCCAAAGGGGGAGAGACCACTAGAAAAGGGCATCAAGATCACTGAGGGTGGCCATCAGAGAACTTTGAAATCTACTACTCATGTGCCTGGAAAAGGAAAGGACAAAGTTGATGAGCCTCCCACTTCTCTGCCAGTTGTCACTCTACCAACTGTGCACATCACTACTCCTGATGGTCAAAGGCAGTCTATCACAACCACAGTGGTTGCTGGGAGTATGCCATCTGACAAGCCTCGAATCTCAATATCTAAGAGTGCCAAGCCAGTAGAAGTGAAGGTAGTCACTGAGGCCAAGCTACAAGAAATTGCAAACTCAAATGTCTATCATGATGATGCATTCTTGGAGCTTCTGAAAGTCTCTAGAGAACAGGCTGGTGATGCTCTGCTATATCATGAGAGTTTGAAGAGTCAGATTGACTGTCTCACTGTAGTACCAAGGAGGCTTAATGATCTATGGCTCAAGGAGATATTGATGGTAGGAAAGAACAAGATATGGCACTTGACCATCAATACTCTACAGAGTCTAAAGCACTCAGAAGTGAATGTGCTCCTTGGACTAATTGAGAAGGGAAATGAGAACAACAAGAGTCTTCATGATGAATTGAGGAATGGTCAACCTTCAAGGCTACCTGAAGTTTTCACAGATCCTAGAACTATTATCTACCAGGCTGGAACAAGAATTGAAGATATCAAGCAGCTGGTCATTCCTAAGCATCTAACTCCTCAAAATAAAAATCTCATCATAGCCATCATTGAGAAACTGATCAAGAAGAAGGGATCAAGAACAGCAGAAGAATTAGAAGCTATATCTTATCTCAGGTCATATATTGCAACTGGCATTGTATCTGAGACTGCTAAGTTCAACCCAAGCAAAGATCAAGACAAGGATGAAGATAAAAGTGATGGAAGGAGAAGACATCACAGGAGTAATAAGGGTGATGAAGACAAGAAGAAGAAGAAGGATGATGAGAAGAGGAAGAATGATGATGATCAAGGTAAAGGCTCTGAGAGGAAAAGTGGAAGACAGCAAGCCTCAGGCATTGCTGACAGTAACCTCACCACAACACAAGACTCTAAGTCTAGGGTGAATGCTGCCAGTAGTGACCTTTCAAAATTTGCATCTATGGCTTCTGCAACTGTCTTGCCACCTCAAGAAGAGAAGAAGATTCAAGTCAAGAAACCATCTGTATGTTTCAAAAAGCAAACTGCTAATGGAATACTACAATGGTCTACAAACAAAGGTCACATACTGCTGCCAAGTAATCATGTTAAAAGAATCAAGTTCAAGCAAGCTGCAAGGAAATCAAAGCCAACCATATCAAAAACCCTGACAATCTATCCAGGCCTAAAACTCCAACCACTAGATGAAGATTATGATGTAGACCAACTGCAATTTTTGCAAGCTCAAAGAATCTATCATGTTGCCATTGTTGATAATTGCCTTGAGATTAAATATTCTGATGGAAGGGAGGAGAAATTCAAACAAGGAGGATGTCAACACTGGGGCAAGCTATATGACATAGAGAGAATCATTGCACTGTTGAGCTCAGAAGATAAAGTGGAGAGAGTATGGAAACTGGAGCTAATTGATTTTGTGAAAATGAAGAGAGATCATGAAGAAAAAGTCAGAAAAGAGTGTTTTGAGAAATGGCTGGCAAGGGAGAAAGAAATTGAGAGACTGGAAAGTGAAGCAGAAAAGCTGAGGAAAAAGGGTTTGTGTAGAGTTCAGTTCAACCCCTACATGGTAAAGTATAGGAGGAGGAATGGAAATCAAGTCAACATCAGAATGAATCTACTCAACCACTATCCTGCAAATATTCTGGAACCAGTACTTGAAGATTTCAAAGACTCAATTTTGCTTGAAGAATTGGATGCTATGGTAGAAATAATAAAAGCTATGGATGAGAATACAAGGAAGGAGAAAGAAAGAAGAGAGAAAGAATATGATGAATTTCAAGCCAAAGCTATGGAAAGGGAATCAAAAGACAATGGCTAGTTCTTCATCATAGGCTGTAAGATTACTCACTCTGTAGTTCTATCCAAATTGCTAATGGAAATTCATACCTGTACTGTCAAGTTTTATCTTTATGTATGATAGGCTTGTTATCAGACATGAAATTGTGACTAAGGGTCTTACTCACAATTTGGGGGAGATTGTTAGTCACAGAGGCATGCCTGAATACATCTAATAACAAGCCTAAGTATGTGTAATGCTATGCATTACCTACATGACCTCTTAACTGAGGGAACCTCTAGTTGTAGAGTTTCTATTTGTTCTGTACTTGTAATAGGCATCAAATTCTAGTTGTGTTACTGTAATTATAAAGTCAAGAATAATGCTTGAAAGAAGTTCCAAGGTTCATGCCTCAAGCAAGGAGATAAAGACTGCCAAATAATCACAGTTGGGATTTGAAGAAATGAAGAATTTGCCTAAGTACCAATTCGAGAAGTACATTTGTCTATTCGAGAAGTCTAGCATTCGAGAAGTCTGAAGTTCGATATCTCAGAAGACACTATTCGATATCTCTGAATACACTGTTCGATATCTCAGGGATTCGATATGTCAAAATGCTCTATTCGATATCTCTGAATACACTGTTCGATATCTCAGGGATTCGATATGTCAAAATGCTCTATTCGATATCTCAAGGAGTCCCAGAGAAAAGAGCTATTCGAGAAGTGATTCGATATGTCAAGATAACACTATTCGAGAACTCAGAGTTATCGATCAAGTCAACTCCAGTTCTCGAATCACTCACTTAGTCACTTCTCGAATACATTCTTGAGGACAAAATACTGAAGAATTGTACAAGTCAGAAACCTGCAACAAGCCAGCACACTTTATTTGACTCTGTCCTATAAAGCATGCTGGAAAGCCTACAAAGAAGCTTGGAGAGATAAGACAAGGGACAAGGAGCTGAAGAAGTGGATCTAAACAGGCTTTTCAAAGTCAAATCTGTAGCCGTTTGGACTCTTACTAAAATGAGATAGACAGACTGGAAAGTGCTTTTGTTTTACCTACCTCATTTGTAGTAAGTGGGTGTATCCATGTCTATAAGGATACGGCCTCACTTCCTTAGCTGTTAAGGTTTTGAAGTTTCTCAAAAATATCCAGAAAATATCTCTCTGAGAAAAACGAAGCTGAGAATACTATCATTTGTATTCACAGATTGTAGCAAGATCTTTATCTAATAAAATATTAGATTAAAGTGATATTGTGTTGTGTTTGTGTTTAATTTTCCGCATCTTCATATCTCACACACTCATCACTTATCTTGCTGCAAAGATTCAAGACCGAAGTAAAATTCAAGAATCCATTCACCCCCCCCTCTGTATTCTTTTACTGTATTCAATACTCAACATTATTCCATATTTTCGCAATTGATTTACATTAAGATATTTTATATTTTTATAAAGATTAAAAGATTAATCAAATAACAAAAAAAAACTTGATATTAACAGCAAAAAACATACTATTACAGGTATCTTAATACCAAAATGAAACTCATAAAATGGTAAAATGCCAAAATGTGACTCTGAAAATGGTAAAATGCAAATTATTGATGACAGATTACAAAATCTGTTCAATGGAAACACAAGGCAAAAACTTAATAGTAGTCTAGAATTTTAACCAAAATTTATTCATCTAAAAAAACTGGATATTTTTAGAAACATGCTTGAGTGAGCAACAATTATCGAACACCATAGATCATTGCTTGAAAATGTTTCCTTTCTTTATATTTTCCATAGACTATTAGCAAACCTACAAAACCATAATGAAATATAAGGCCAAGAAGCATATCAAAAAATAAAGAGTGTAACTGGGTCGTGCAAACTTTGATAAAGCCGGATTTATGTTTTGTCGGAAAATATTATTACCTTTCTCTCATGATAGAGACGGAATCATGTTCAATGTTAAAATAAATCTTTGTAGATTGAGTAGTCATGCACTTGACAATGCCTGCAAATATAGTATGTCATTTTCAAAATAGGATATAGGAGAACTAATATGTGTTTACTAATTTGTAAGAAACAAAAGATCAAACTAACCCTTATATTGATTAGCTCTAACACTTGCGAATATAGCAACAATGGGAAGTTGTTGGTCTGCTTCAAACAATTGCTCGGTTGCTTCTATATGATCTCCAAAAATGTTAACTTTTAATGACAATCTGTAAATGCATAAATGTCATTGAGTAAATTAATTTTTCTAGTTGTAACCAATCCTACAATATAGCCAGCATATTTCAGAATAAGAAGAACCACCTCCCATCATTCAAAACCAAATTCAATAGTTGCAGATTGCCATTACCTGTAGGAAAGACCTAAATCTCTTCACGGCATCGTATGACTCCAATAATATCTGTAATTAAACTCATTTGACATATTACAAAAACGTAATGATGTAATTTATATCAAGAGCTTAAAAAGTGACTGTAGAAAATTTACCGATAAGAGTTGGAGGAGGTCCATCTGTTACATGTGAATTTACATAAGATTGTAAATCTTCCAAGTGAACAAATTCGAATTTGTTAATTGGTATGCTCAACTCGTCGCCAAGAATCCTTTCCACAGTTGTCTGATTAGTAAACCTGAATTGAATTTGAGAAGATACTGGCCTTAAAAACCCAATAGCTTGGTTAGTATGAAAGTTGGAAATTTCATACTTCCCACCTTCTACAATATGTTCTCGAAGCAAATCCCATGTTTCAGGTCTTACAAATGCATGAACATGATGATCCTGAGAATTAGAATTAGAATCAAATAAGGCTTAAAGAAAAGTTACATAAGGTATCAGTTAAGTCAAAATGAATCAAGAGAATAATACAACAACATTATTTGATACATGAGATAGGATGAAATTCTTACTGCATTATCAAGTAGAATCAAATTGAATCCATGACCACACCTCCGACATTAGTAGACCATACTCTTGTAACACGAACTCTCACCCTCCAATTCGTCCTGGTTGTATCAAGAGATGAAAGTGTATCAAACATTGCTGCTGAAAAGTACGGAAAAAACAAAGGTTAGAGTAACAGACAAAACAATCGTAAAGAAGTATTGATTTGAAATTTGTAGACTAACTAATATTTCCTCAATAGCTTTTTGAATTATATGTGGATTGACAATGATGTACTCTGTATCTATTTATGCAAAAGATCAGTCGATGTTGAAAAAGATAAGTATATCAGTTTAAAAATCAGTGGCTAAAATTATGCTGTGATATCAATCATAATCGTCAATCGTTCATATTTAAAAGTAATGGGATATTGTTTGCATAATAAATCTATTTGATATTTTATAAATTTGATAGATTTGATAGACAATATAATAAGTAATGAGATAACTTTGAGATATTGGCAATTATGATTCATACAAATCAACTACTTTTATAAAAAACAGAATATTGGTTGTTAATATTTGGTATGGCTTCCTTCTCTAGCTTCCTTAACTCTTGATTAGCGACTCAGAAGTCAAAAATTTGCTTTGTGTAACGCTTTCTCATATCAGTCACTATATATATGCAGGCATGCATGATTGCTAATATTTACCAAGAATCTGTTGATGAGGCTAACGTAATTTTTGAGCTAAAGTTAACAATAAATGTATCAATCTAATTCTTCTTGGTGTTTCCTTCCTCAAATGAACATATTGATATTTGGGGATTGCGGACTGCATTCCTATTCCTGGAATGGATAGGCTTAAGTGCAATGCTGGTGTTTGTAATGGCAGCACAAGGTATATTCGTAGGATTCGTCAATGGATGTACTACAAGAACCCGGATAACAATCTAGTAAGTTCCTATCTCTCTTACATATCTCAAAAACATTTAGACAGAAGACCATCAAGTTACAACTCAAAATGATATTGTGATCAGGTTAATTGGATTCAAGAATGCGTGTTTAATGATGTTTGGCACTCGGAGAGAGTAGGAACTTTATTATACGTATTGTTTGCAGAAATTACTTTCTGGGGAGTGGCTTCTGGTATGTTACATAAATTGGGCATATACTGGAAGCTATAAGAAGCTGATCTGCAGACGAAGTAAATAGGGGACGACACAAGCAATGTTATATCTAAGTACTTTCGACATTAATACATGTAATTTACTTTTTAATTACATTGTATGTACTACAGAATTCGTATCAGTTTCAGAAAAGATAGAACAAACAATATGAGAGTGATTATCTTGTGTAAAGAGTTAAACGTCATTGTATTACAATAGTAATTAAATTGTTGCAGATAAAATTTAAAAATATTACTATAGCAATTAAAATGTTGCAGATTAATGTTGCTAAAAAACCAAAAAGTATTGAAAAAGGTATCAAAATGTTGCAGATTATTGTTGCAAAAATATCAAAAAGTATTGCAAAAGGTACCAAAATGTTGCAGATAATTGTTGCAAAAAAAACCAAAAGTATTGCAAAATGCATCAAAATGTTGCATAAAAATGTTGCAATAAACTCACTTTGTAACATTTTAAGTCAATTAATGTTGCAAAAAAGTGTTGCATTAGTCTGTTGTAACACATTGAAAATGTTGCTAAAACATGTAAAAGTGTTACAACAAACTACAACAAACTCTTATTGCAATACTTTAGAAAGTGTTGCAATAAGTTCGAAAAGTGTTGCTATAGAAGGCATAGGCAACGCCGAGTTTTAGCAAAAGCGTTACATAAACATCTATTGTAACACTTTTGGGGCATAATAATACACTTTTTTGGCGTTGCAATAGGCCATATTTGGTGTAGTGTATGTTGCAACTATATGATTCTATTGTGGATTGTTTCACTTGTAAATTATTAGTGATCAACATAATGGGCTAAAATTTCACTTGCAACTAAGATTATGACGTTTATGATTCGGAAAAACAATAGTTTGATAACTATTTAGGATTATAGCATTATTTTAAGATTATATTTGTCTGCTAACCATACTTATGTTAATATGCAATATAATCAATTGTAACACGTACTGCTTCTATACATTGATAACAAGAAAAGATTAATTTTTCCAAACAATCACAAATCTATTGTAAAAACGGAAACTAACTTTATTTTCTCAAGAAAATTAATCAAGAGATACAAAAAAGTTCACTTTAAATGTCTGAAACGAAGCAGAATAATCGTAGAACAGTACTTATCTGAATGGAATGAAATTATAAACTTGCACGAAATAAAAACATTGTCTTCACGTAGTGACTTATTTGAAACTAATCACAATGATTGCATTAATGGACAAATGGACTTCTGAATGAGTTGATCATCCTTGATCTCCAATTCATTTTTCCTGCAATTTTTTGGTAGATGATAAGTTTGTGTAATCGATAAAAAATCAACTAATAACATGAATCTAAAGGACGTGAAATATTTTATATGTGTTAGTATTTGTTTATGATTATGTGCTATATTTACCTTTTTTATTTTCTTGTTGACTGATTTTGCAGATCATGGCTTCTTTGTCATCTCAACAGCATCATCAAGTGACTGTAACATAATAATTTATGTCATTAATACATGTCAGTAATTTTAATTAAATAAATAATCAAAGTAATAGTATACTAACTTCTGTTAGATCAATAGATGGGATCTCTGGCAAATAAGAAGATTCTGTAATCGAAGTGTCTGCTGTAGAAATATCATATATATCCTCTGCATTATTAGGAATGTAGCATCCTCTTTACTTCCTTTTAATACTTCAATAGTAGTTGTAAATTCTTTGCCAGTCATACTTGTAAGCAAAGCAGGTCTAATTCTTGCAACTCTATCCTCCTTTTAAGAAATAAGACATAGTTCGAATTACATAGTACAAATTGCATAATTCATAGACTGATGATATAAATATGACTAATCAATATATTAATCAATATATTAACTGAATGATTAGTATGTGAAAACATTACTTTTGGCTTAGACTGGTATAAATTTGATGCGCTACATCCAATCAATCGCTTAACAACGCGATCCATGAGGAAGACACTACAGTTGAATGTAGAGTCTACTGCAATGATCTTAACGCAAAACCTGCAACAATGAAGTATAAGGCGTTAACTTTGGAAGGAATGCTGAGAATACTAAAATGAAATCAAAGGTAGATGGAAAGTAATTGCAGACCTTTTCTCCACAAGAGGCATGTTGCGAGTACACTTGTTACACTTGAATCTCCTTTCAATCAACTCAACTGGCAGGTGGCATTTACTACATGTATCCAGGTACCATTCACTACAATATTCTAACTTAGAAATGGTGAAAGTGTAATATATCTTCTTCTGCATGGGTAAAATATTATTTTCTGAGATTAGCCAAAATAGCAGATGTTGTTTAACGATAGAGTGTTGCAGAGATTTTATAATAAAAAACACCTCTAATTTCTCAGAAATGTTTTCATTCAATTCCTTCAATGATAGTTTCTCAAAAGGAGCAACTATTGTCAAGGCATAGCTTTGCTCATCAACAATTTTAGTTGCCTTATAACCATCATCTTCAAGGTTGAGACAACAATTAAATTAATTGTACATGAAATTTGACGTAGTAATGAATTACAACTATTTCTAAGGTTTTAAATGAATCACATTCCACCTATGTGCAAAAAAAGTATATACCGCTGCCTCATCTCTATGATCGACTCATCATTCAAGTTGAAATACACTTTTGTAGATGATAATGTGCTAATTTGAACCGAATCTGTTATAAAACATAGTAGACAAAATAATCACGTTCAAAGTATATTGCATTAATTAAATATGAGATACATATTTTTGACAAAATGCCTATAAAGATTTTTAGAGTACATACACTTAAACATAGCAATCTTCGTACTTGTGAGGATTACAATAAAAGTTTTCTCAGTATCATGCTTATAATATTCATCATTGCATGATTTAGCCAAATCTCCCCAAATTCCAACTCTAAGACGATAACTACTTATTATACATATTAAAAAAACATTGTGTTACGAAAAATGAATCATGAAGAATGTAAGCATTATTATCAATCGTACGAATAAATTTCATTAACCTCCCATCGCATAGTTTGAATCTAACAATGTCTCTCTCACAAAACTTTGTGGGTATTTTCCTCACTCTTTCATAGTCCTCCACTACTCCAATAAGATCTAGAATTTAAAAGTAAATAATATCATCAGAAATTGTATATTTAAACACATCTATCATAGATATATATGACTATTGGTGAAATGAAAGTAAATATAACCAACCTAACGCAAATTCTTGATTTTCATTTTCCTCCAACTGGTTTGCTTGAACTTCCACATCACCAAGATCCAAGAATTCAAATTTACAGGCAGGTATAATCTTCTCATCAATTCAAGCTTTGAAGGTAGTTGCATTAGTAAATCTTATGCAAATATCATTTGAAAATGGCTTCAAGTTGCCAACAGCATCACGCACGATAAAGGTCTCAACTATATAAACAGATCCTTCACTCACATGCTTGCCAATAACTTTCCACACATCAGCATAAGCAAATGAATGGATATGAGAATTCTACACGTATAAAAATATTGAAAGATTTGAGTATTAATGATACAATTCTAATACGTGGGAATTCTATTATGAAGAAATAACTTACATCATCATCTAGAAGAATGAGATTAGATCCTTTAGTTATGCCACTATCAGATGATACGGTTGGCCACATTCGGGGTACTCTAACTTTAATCCTCCAATCAGTACTTGATTTTTCTAGATTCTGAATATGATGGAAAGAAACGGCTTCCATTGTTGCAATGTTCTGTATAAAGGAAATTGATTCCAAAATGATTTACTTTGTAAATGTTGTTATAATATAAAGCATTGGCATCAAAGTAAACTGTTAAGTACGAATCGACCTTAAAGTATAAACAGAAATGCTTCTTATAAGTTTTGTTACGGAACTTACAATGTGGTGTAGCAAAAGGAACTGAAAACAATGGTATACGTACGTTCTGTGATGTTGGAGCTTTTATTCTTTACCGCGGCCAAGATTTATAAATTAGTTACACGAATTGTGGAACATGATTAAGAGAATAACTTGATTACTATCAGCCTAACAGATTGTTTAAATGATAAGATCCCTTGATATAAGCTGGTAGATTGCTAAAATTGAAATTGTAAGATAATGATATGAAATCCTAACCGAAATTCTAAAATCATTATAATCAGATAGATTGACACTACTAATAAACTATCAACTATATATTTGGAAAAATTATATGTATATGCAGTTATCAAATATTAGATATCATAAAAATTAGTAACATGTTTCAGTTATACTGCTAATATTATTATTATTATTATTATTATTATTATATATATATATATATATATATATATATATAATAGCAGTATAATGGACACAATTAATCATTATAATGGGATAAACATTATGGAAGTTCACTTAAAAGGAATATTATATTTCTAATTTCTAATGGACACATTTATACATTATAATGGGTTAAACAATATGTTGGCGCACTTAAAGTGTATAGGAGTTCATTTTATTATGATCCTTAAATATAATTTAATATAAATATAGTAATATAGTAATATAATAAAAAATTTAAAAATTGATTGATTATATGTTTTTGTTGGGTTAATTTTTAAAAAAGAATTTTAAAAATTGATTAACTTTAATAATTATGGAAATATATTTTATAAGATTGTTAAAAGAGATAATCACCAAAATGCCGCATTTCCAAGGCGCATGGCCCTCTATACTCCAACAATAAGTTAAATCGTCTGCAGTTTTTTGTTTTTTAAAAAAAAAGTGAGATGCGCATGTGCGTTTTGCGTGTTATCACTTGTTGTTGGTCATGGTATGCCTTATCAATAGTGTTGTACACAGAAAAGCTTGTCAGCACCCTGATGCTTCATACGAAACTGCGCGACACCTATTACTGAGTACGAAATAGCGTATTAATGGGGCATTTTGGGCCGTTTTTTTAAAATGGGGTAGGGAGTGCCATGAAAATTGAAAATGGGGCATTTTGGACCATCTCCCTTGTTAAAATGGGGTACATTGGCGAATAGGGAATAAACGTAAACATTTATTGACTAAAATTTTAAAGTCTAAGCAATTTTTCTGGCATTTCTTATCCTTATTATAAGATTATATTTGACTGTTAACCATATTTCTATTGATCTGAATTATAATTAATTATAATTAGTGTTTGAACATATTCTGCTTCTCTATAATGAAAACAATTATATATAATTTTCCAAACAATCACAAATAAATTTTGAAAACATTAACTAATTTATAATTTATACTATCTGAGTATGTCGAATCTTCGTATAAGGATTAATGTAATATGCGGTTTAGCTTCGGACACGAAGTATACTAATTTTCTAAAAACAACTAAAAAATATTATAATTTTTTTTAATTTCTAAAAATATTTAATTTCATTCCATAATAATATAATATAGTTAAAAAATTTATATTTTTTTTTAATAAATCATCATTTTAAAAATTTATCTCCTAAAAATTATTGAGAGAGCTAAGGATTAAATACAATTTATGATATAGTTAATATTTAATAAATTAAAGAGGAGAAGTAATGAGACAGTTAACTTACATAAGTACTTACATACATAAGGAATATATATATATATATATATATATATATATATATATATATATATATATATATTTTAACTCTATCATAAGAAAAAGAGAACATAATATAACAAAACTTACTCTCTTGCATGCAGTTTTACCCATTTACGGATTGATAGAATAGCGAAGCCCGGATAACATGAAGTTCGTTCTTATCATCGAATATGAAGGTAAAAGATTGTTTCTGATTGTAAAGTATAATTTATACTATTAATGAATACTTGTTGTAATTTGGATTATGGTTTATACAAACTGCTATTATGATTATCTAATTGATGTTTAGGTTGTGTTGATATGAATGTTCTTGTCTCAAAATATACTTTTTATGAAAGAGGACTATTTTCGAGTATGTGTAATGACCTGATTTAGCAAAGTATTACTAATTCTTTCTTAATTTGGAAGAAGTTCTAACAATTGTTATATTGAGTACTTGGGTTATGGGTATAACTATAGAACTTAGCAGATAAGGATTCTGTTTGAATTTGATCAAATTTACTGAAATTACTATGTTTTTGTAATAATGGAAGTAGGAAAATTTATGCTCAGCAGATTTGGAAAAAAACACCGCACAATTCGGTAAAAAAGTTCATCCTTTGTATAATATAGTGTGGCAACATTGATAATTTGATATGATATGTTTCGATGTTATTTTATTTTAAAAATAGGACATAGAAAGTTAGTGTCAAGTTTCCTTTCAGCAAACAATCAAGAGTGAATATTTGGATCTTTTGTAAGACTTAATTTTTTCTGTACATATTACTTTTGCAATTGTTTCTTAACATTTTTATTGAAGCTCGAAAAAATTTATGATTTATATATTTTATTATATTTCCAGAAAATTCCTAAATCATTCATTGATGAGTTTGGAAGTCAACTTCCGTCAGATTTAACATTACACTGTAACTCATTGGTGTGGCGGGCAAAATATGATCAGAAATCCATGGTAATATATAGAATAAGAAGATTCATGAGGTTTTACAGTGTCAAAATATACAATCTACTTCAATTTGAATATTATGGAGAGGATATGTTTGTTAAAAAAATCTTCAAGGATACAGCAATAGAGTGCAACTATCAAACAAAAAATTTAGAAGATTTCTTACATAATGAAGATTTGGAGAACTGGAGAAAGGATAAATATGTACTTGATAGTTTGTCGTTAGAGTATGAGAAAGTGTCTGCAGTTTGGCTGTTTAATGCATTGAAGAACAATGCGGGATACTTCCAAATTAAAATCAACAGTTTGGATATTGATCCAAAACAGAACAATCTGGTAAACAATGTTATTGTTATGGTATATACATAATAGTTGGAGCTTCTTTGTTCTTTATATGAAATTTTATTGGCTTGGTTTTATTATAAACAGATATTGCAGGTTGATTTGGATAAGTTGTTAGAATAAATTATGTATATAAATACAACATAATATATATACATGAATCTCCTGATCAAAACTATGAGTATAGATAAATAGCGGAAGCGTATCTGAATCGAAAGAGGCCATTAATGATCTTGAGAGAGTCCGAAGAGCGGAAGTACTTGAGGGCTTTGATCTCCATTATTCCCTCTATATAATGAATCTTATGCGAGAACAAAAGTTACACGTCTCATACTATTCAGAAAATACACACACCCCATCCTTACGTATAGAGGAGAATAGTGAAGATCAAAGCCCTCAAGTACTTGCGCTCTTCGGACTCTCTCAAGATCATTAATGGCCTCTTTCGATTTAGGTACGCTTCCGCTATTTATCTATACTCATATTTTTGATCAGGAGATTCATGTATATATATTATGTTGTATTTATATACATGATTTATTCTAACAATCTTGAAACTAATATTATTATAAATTGATATATACTAAAAATATCATAATTCTAGTAACCACAATTTATAAAAATAAGGTAATAAACCATGACACTAAAGTAAAGTAAACATGTTAATAATTATACGTCCAGAAGGCGAAACCGTAAGGTCTGTTTACACTAAGCAGATATAAACTTTAATTAATTCATGATGTGTTCAGACAATAACAAATTGTGGTACACACATGTATAAACATGGCATCGCACGGTACTACACCTTTTTATATCCAGAAGTCTTGATTAACAGTTAAAGAAAATCATGCATATTACAACCAAATTAATCACGTGCCAGACAATCAAATTACATATCAAAACATTGAACATACATGTTTATAGTACACACGGCTAACCTGAATCATCATCACGTGTATCCAAATTAATTATATCCATTCGCACCGTTTTTAACAAACGTAATACGGATAATATCTCAATCGTATATACGGTGTCATTCATAATCATCACATAAATTAAAATTTATTAACTCAAAGAATCAATCAAGGAGTTTGCTCGGATACCAATTGTTAGAATAAATCATGTATATAAATACAACATAATATATATACATGAATCTCCTGATCAAAACTATGAGTATAGATAAATAGCGAAAGCGTACCTGAATCGAAAGAGGCCATTTAATACTAGGAACATAAACAGTATTCATTAAATCCAAATTAAAACCACTTTCCAACATAAGTCGGAAAGTTCCTACAGCTTCAATTTGTACTTTCTCTCCATTTCCAACGAGTAAATATCGGTCTCCTTTATTTAGCTTCTTCACAGAAAGGAATCCCTGCAATGAATTAGTTATATGCACAGTTGCACCAGTGTCTATCCACCATGTATTTAAAGGAGCTTCAGATGTAAAAGCTTCATAACAAACATACATAGATGCATTACCTTTCTTATCTAACCACTCGCAAAATTTGGAACACTTTTTCCTTATGTGTCCCTTAGCTCTGCAGAAGTTACATTTAGGACCTCCAAAGTTCTTTGTGCCAGAAGTCTGTCCCTTTTCTTTCGTGACAGCTGCATCAATTCCCTTTTTCTTGTGACTATTGCCATATTTCTTTCCTTTTCCTTTAGCGGGTGTCGTGGTCACAACATGAGCACTTTCAACCTTCTCAGATAAGTTATACAGAAATTGGAAAAATGGATGTAAAGTAGAATTCATGTTCGTTGATAGACGGTGGGAAATAAAAGTTGAGTGGATAAATGATAGCTGCACACTTGGGGCTGGATGGCAGGAGTTTGCAAGGGACATAGAATTGGAGACTGGTGATACATTGGTTCTCTATACATTAAGTTCATCTGGAGAAAACTTGATAAATGTCTACATATTTAAAGAGGAAGACAAAATGGTTGGCTACCGCAAAGGTATAATATTGAATTAAACTGGTTTATATCAATGTGACAATAATCTAATCTTGGTTATAACATTATTTCAGATAATAAGGAATGCAATAAGTCATTTTTTAAGGTAATATCATATGATTATCTGGAAGAAGGCATGCTGGTAAATTACTCTCCTATTTAAATATATTTCAATATGATAGTTCCAATACATTTCTCAGAATAGTATAATACTTGTATCAATCAAGTTTCATAACATTTTTTTTCTTATCGTGATTTAGGTTGTTCCTAAATTAATTAAGGACACATATGGGGAAGCACTTAGTGATGTGAAACAAGTTGAAATCGCTGGTGAACGGAGGTACATGTTTTTTAGTATTATTGGAGGATATTTGGCTAATATTTGCAAAATTCTGGAGGTCTTCCATGTCAGTCAAAGAGAGACTATAATCTTCTCATTGAATAATAAAATCTTTCACGGACGTGTTTACCAAGAAGATGGACATGAGATAGATTATTCAAAACGTGTTCATGGAAGTTTGCAGAATGAAATTAAAAATTGGATTTGGGCTATTGATTGGAGTGAAAAATCTGGTAAACCTCAAGTTAACCTCTACATTTTTTAAAACATACTTTTTCTCCTTTATTCTGAGTCAATTTTGATTAACATCAATGACTTTTAACTATATGTACAGGTAGACAAAATGGAATTGGCGCTTCTGATCTTGACATTGACAAAGAAAATTCTTTAACTGTTCGAAAAAATATGGTATGTTTCACTATTATACTACTAAACGTGATGTAGATATCAAATGACATTTCTATATCACTCTGAAATATATACTTATGATTAAAATTAGATAACCTATAAGAAAGTATTTATATAGTATTTTAATAAGGATGTGATAAGCTTTTCTTTCCCAAATATTTCTCATAAAAGTCTATCAAGAGATTCATTTTTCCGATACAATTTTTGAAAGCCACACATATATTACTCGGAAATTTAATGTTTATTACTATGTTCAATGCAAGAAAATGCTCTTCTCAGTATCTTGAGAGCCACAAATAATTGTAATGTGTATAACTAGTAAATCATGCTTTAAAAAAAAATTGCTTCAGTAGTTCAACTCTGTTTTTATTCAGAGTTTGTGATATTTATGCGAGTGCCGTGCTAAATTTGTATTTGGAGCACTATACAATTTAGCTTTACATGATTATAGTGGGTAATAGCTCTACACTGTACTATTATGATTGTTGTGCCTCCGTATCTGAGTACTTTAAAGTATTTGTCTTTTACTACATTTTACTAAAAATGTGAATGGATTATATATTAACAATGATTTATTTTTGGTTTTATATTTAAAAATTGTAGATGGATGTGGATGTTGTTGTTTTCCAACAATTCATCATTGTTGTAAGAGCAGATAATTATGAAAGCACAACGATGGTAAGTAAATATATAATAATGTGACATTTAGGTTTAGGTTATATTTAAAGCTTATTTCATGGAAATGATTTGTATACCTGCTAATGTATGTTTCTGATCCTTAATGGAAAGTAATCTTCTGTTATGAATTTTTACTTTATATATTTGTTCACTAATTACGTATAAAATTAACTACATTCTCAATTTCAGAAATTACCAGAGAAGATCATTTCAGCGTATGGTCGTGCAATACCTGAGAATGTTACTTTTCAGTTACGAACAGGAAGAGAAACACATGTTCAGTACAATGTGTCAGAAGAAAGCTTTGTTAATCTGATTCGTTTTAGAAAAGAACTTATAAGGTGTTGTGCTAGCTTTATTGTATTTAGTTATAAGGGCAATGGAGTTTTCTCAGTTAATATATTGAATGACGATTGATCGGAAGCAGAAAATGTCCCAATGCGAAACATATCAACGGATCCATTATACAATCGAGGTAAAGTACTCATATGGAAAATATCCAAATTGCTTGAAAATGTTCGTAAGTATGTCAGACTATTAGATTCTATTAATCTTGATAGATTAATCTTCAGGAATCTAACTGTAAATTCAACTTATATGAGTTCTCATATGGTTTCTCATTGATAACAACATATCAATGGATCCTATATGCAATCTAACTGTTTTTTGCAATATAATAGATAAAAACAGAGGAATTGGATTGAAATTTCTATCGTTTGGTGTTGGTGGTGGCTTTCATGCTGGAGAATTTGTGAGTACATGAAAATGTTATATTTTTAAAACATATAATATTTTAATATTATAAATCCTTTGGTAAAATATTAGTGAGTTGGTTTTCATATGTGTAGTGGTTCTATGGGCATTTATGCAATTTTTTATACATCTTGTTTAATATCTAATTTACATTTTTGTAATCAGGAAATACCAGAAACTTTTATGAAGAGATTTGGGGGATATTATTGCTAGTGACGTGAGTTGTTCTGTAAAATGGTGCTTTGCTTAATGCTTATTATTCAAAAACCAATAGCAAATTGATAGGTTTGATGGATATAGTTCAGTCACAATATCTTGAGAAGAAAGACACGTTGATGTTTACATATTCTGGAGATGGAATATTTGATATAGTGATATTTGATCAGACAAAAGTGGAGAAAATGCTTCCTACCACAATATCTGCAACTGGTAAAATCTACAGATATGTATAGTAATTAAATTTCTTACTATTTTGTGAAATTAAAGCATTACAGAAATATTTACTTCATGTTGAAACATCTTACTTTTTCTAGATTCAATAAAAGACTTTGATGGAACCACAAAATCAGGAATGCAGTTTGAAGAGCAGAGTTCTGGGGTATAGAATGAAGAACAATTACCTGACATAGAACATGAAGTTCCAGTTCTTGAAAATGTTGAAGAGAATGCAATGGAGATTGAAGAAGTTGTGCCCCCAGTTGAATTTACTGTGACGTTGACAACATCAAATGTCAATAGTTCAAGCCATGGAGTGGTATGGTTTTTTAAATTGATAAGTATTAGTTTTGTAGTTTATACGGTTAAACCTCTTCCAGATTTCTTACTTACTTTCTCACTAATAAAGTTGTTATAAAGTTTTATTAACAATTTAACCCTTATGTATTCCAGTATATACCAAGATTTATAACATCGGTAAACAGGCAATGGCAATCTAGAGAGAAGGTAACACTGATAACAGAAGCTGGAACTTGGAGAGTGGGAGTCGTAGTTTCAAAGGGAAGTGCCAGATTTTCAACAGGATGGAATTCATTTGCGGAAGCTAATGAGCTCAAAGAAAATCAGTAACTGGTATTCACAATGGTCGAAGAAGCAAAAGGAATTGTTTTTAATGTTCATGTCCAATAGAGAATGTGTACTGTGTCTAGTACATTATACGCTTAGGGTAATGACTCAGACTTTGATAAACCTTCAGATGTATTTTGGATAATTTCGCTATTTAAATAACTTTAAAAATACTGACAATCAATAGAAAAGCTGATCAAACAGCATTACAAACTGGGAAGGTTATAAAAAACCTCTTCAAAAACTACAATGTGAAAATTGATAACAATATATTACTTGTTACATTTTTGCTTAAGCCAGAATCATCAATAATTATAAACTGGGAAGGTTATAAAAAACCTCTTCAAAAACTACATTACTTGTTACATTTTTGCTTAAGCCAGGATCATCAATAATTAAACTATGAAGCCCTTCAGGAGAAGTAACTCGAGAAATTGATACGTAAAGCTGACCGTAGGAGAAAACAGGTTGAGGAAGATATAATCCAACAGTATCCAACGATTGGCCTTGGCTTTTGTTTACAGTAATTGCAAAGCATACCTGTATTGGGAACTGAGTTCTTTTAAATTCAAACGGCCATTTGGTATCAGTTGGTATCATGTCGATCCTTGGAATTAGGTGCTTTGTTCCAACTTGAGAGCCACAAAGAATCTGACATTCAATACTATTCTTTTTGCATCCAGTTACTATCATTCTTGTACCACTGCATAACCCCATTATCTGATTTAAATTTTGCATCAACATGACTACTGCTCCAACTTTGATTTTTAACTCATGTTTAGGAAGACAGGGCATATTAATAGAGTTCAGATATTCAACAGGAAATGCAGCATCAAATTCACAATTTTCACCACCATTATCATCAATGGAGTCTTGATTGAGATACGTATATACTGTACCGGGAATTTTGTTAAGAATCTGGGAATTAATATCATCAACGGTTACATTTGTTGGGGTGAGAATTGACCTTGATCCCAAATATTCATGTGAATGCATGTTCTTGATAAAGTCTGGATATATAAGGTCAATAAGAGCGGTGATGGGATTCTTACCATTACTTTTGACAACATATCGATCTGGAAGAACAAACTCAGAGTCAATTTCTACAATGCCAGTTTGAATAGGTTCCACTTTTCCATCTCCAATATCAAGTTGCCATTTGCTGAATTCAGAAATCTTTTTATTTTGCTCCTCTGAATTACCTCCATGTAACCGCATATTCTGCTTAAAAAGGAAGACTTTGCATAAGTCCCATAACCTGTATTTGTTAAGTGCAGCATTCACTGTATCAGCTCTAGTACCCTTTGGTAATACAGGTAATATTTGCCGAAAATCACCACCAAACACAACTGTAATCCCACCAAAAGGTTTCTTGCCTCTCTCCAAATCAACAGCAGCCATTATGTCTCTCAAACTTCGATTGACGGCTTCAAAAGCATGACGATGTTGTATCGGTGCTTCATCCCATATTATAAGGCTTGTTTGTTGCATTAACTCCGCAATGTCTGTACCATGCTTTATTCCGGCTACCATGCTTTATTTCGGCTATTGAATACTGATCAAACTTTAAAGGTATATGAAATCTAGAATATGCAGTACGCCCTCCTGGAAGTAATGTAGCAGGAATTCCAGAACCTGCAATAGGAAGGACAATTTTTCATTCTGATCTTAGACGGCAGCAAAGGGTTTGCCAGAGGAAAGTTTTGCCACAACCACCGCTTCCATAAACAAAGAACATGCCACCTCTTTTCTGATGAAAATTTTCAATAACTGCATTATACACCTCCATTTGTTCAATATTAAGCTTTTTATGATTTTTTTCATGTTGGACCTTCATTTCCTCTTTGTCATATCCAGTTTCTTCAACAATGAGACGATTAACAAAAGACCCGAAAAATTGTTCCTCTGGAAGTGGCAACATGGGATAGTCATGGAGAGACTTGCCAACTTCGTTCAATAATTTTTCTATTTCTGAAAAAACAACAATGTTTCAAAAATTAGATGAAATATGATAATGCTTAATAAAAACAAAAGCCACTTCAAAAATTCAAAGTGTAATATGTTGCACGAACCTGCCAAAGCATAGTTTTTGATCTCATGATCAGAAAGTCATAAATGAATATTATTAGTTAATTTCCGTCTCATATAGACAACATCATCTGACATAGTGTTCCAGTGAGCATTCCAGAGGGAAACGGATCTGATACAGAACAATATACCAAAATGTTAACAAACATCGCACGGAGTTGTGAAGGCATAGAAGAATGGGCATTTTCAGACATTGCATCATGCCACTGCTTATCATTATGTAGAAGACCAAGAGCACCACATGCTCCCTTAAAGGTATCGTAAACAATACCGTCTATAGTCCGTAATTCAGTGAATGACATAACTCCCTTTCTTCTTAACAAAAGCATATGAAGATATAATAATTCACCACTTGTGGCGTGAACCTCGGTTAGCCTCCCAACTACATCACCTCTTTGTCTAAGCTTCCATTTAGCATTTTTTGGTACCCATGTGAAGTGGCTAGGAAATTCATCATAAGTAAAATTGCGTGAAACTGGCAATTCCTTTTTAGCTATGAACCAAGCTTCTAATTTACTTGTCTTTGATATGGCCTTTTCACAAACCTTTTCCAAATCAGCAGAACTTTGAAAATTGATATGTTTTTCACCAGGTAGATGAATTGGTAAACGATCAACACTTGGCCAGCGATTGTGAATGTCAAAAGAAAAAATTCTCCATGAAGCTTCATATGCACAGACATATATTCCGTCTAAAAAATTTTTAACCTCGTCTAGACTCTTGGTCTGGTTTTTTGAAATATTAACAGATGAATTTGTGGACTTTTTCTTTAACATCATCGTAGCAGTGTCATGTCCTTTCAAACAGTATTTGAAAAGGTACTTTAAAGATCTTGAACTATTACATATTTCTAAATTTATGTGACACTGAAACCGTACCAAGAGATCTCGGTTGAAAGGGACAACATACTGATTATCAAGTTTACACCTTTTTTTAATAACTCTACTGGTCCGACGTCTACGATAAACTAGAAAGCCACTGATAAATGGATTTTATATCCACTTGGATCGCTTAAATTTGGCTTAAATTGATTGACTTGGCCTCAAGTTTATTGTAGTTTTGATGTGTTTTACTTAGTTGTGCAGACTTACAAGAATGTCGATTATGGGTGTTGCTTCTATCGTGTTTGGAGGATTAATTGATTTAAATTCGGATTTTCCGGGAAGGTTGCGCAGTTTACACTGTTTTGGCCATATCTGGAGTTCTAGAAGTCCGTTTTCAGCGATCTTACAGCTCACGTGAAGCTTGAGAGATTTTCTACAACCTGGGATAGATAGCAAGTGCAGGGTTTGTGCTGAATAAAATCGCGCGCATGTTCTATGAGAAGCAAAGCAGAAAAATTCCAGTTTTGCCCTTTTTCTAATTCTAATTGTATTTTGGGTAGCTTTTGGTACCTTAATCGAATTCTGATTGTAATAGAAGGTAATTGCTTATTGGGCAATACTTCTAGAGTGTATTTAAACACATCTTACCATGTAATTTGTATCAGATTTTTATTATTGTAATGTAGAACTGCAAGAGAGAAGAGTGGAGAAGGATTCAAGCTCGGTGACAAGCAAATATCTAGATCTACTTCATCTTTTGTATACTCTGGATTATAGATTTGTTCTCTCAACTCTTGTTTTTATTAATATTATTGCTTCTTTCGTCCATATCTTGTTTAATATCATGTTTTCATCTAATCCCATGGTGACGAACGGTTCAACTATGAACTAATCGTTGTCATGGGATCCTAATGGATTTATCTATGTAGCTTAGTAGTTTGTATGCTTTAAAGATTTATGTGTGGTGAATTCTTGATATCCTCGTATGGTTGTGTTTCATGTATTTAGATGCGTAGCTAACATCTAATATGTTAATCTCTTGCTAAACGAGAGTGGATCTTGAGATTTAGAACTTGCCATGCTAGCATAGGATAGGTTGATGTTTTAACATCATGATTTGTGGCGTAAATAGAGATATTATGCTACCCTATGTGATCTATGTGGATAACTTGTGCTTAAACCT
Source organism: Saposhnikovia divaricata (assembly GCA_036435485.1). Classification (NCBI taxonomy): domain Eukaryota; kingdom Viridiplantae; phylum Streptophyta; class Magnoliopsida; order Apiales; family Apiaceae; genus Saposhnikovia; species Saposhnikovia divaricata. The sequence continues at coordinate 1,912,524 of JAZHRN010000145.1, read as the reverse complement.
CTATGTTTTCAAATTCTATAGAGATATAGGGTCTAAGCATAATAGGTGTCTACTCATCTTCTATCTCTTTTGTGGATGTATGTGTAGTTTGGTGCTAGTATACCGAGAGGTAACTTTTACTTGTTTCGTGTTATCCGATCAGATATCAAAACCATCACATGTATTGATTAAAGGCTGCGACTCTAAGTGAAGTAGATAATGAAATTAGGATTCCATGTTTTATCTCATATAAGTCATTCTTTTTAAATTCTCATTAGTTAATTATTCTTAGCTTAATAATTTACATCCTGGTTAATTTAAATAATTAAAACCTCATTCTTGTTATTTATCTTAGCAGTGGATTAAAACCAAACATTGTTGCATAGGCATATTTATTGATTTAAACTTAACCAGATCTCTACGGAACGAACTTTAATTATATTACTTGTGACTACGTGCGCTTGCGTAATTTTGGGGATCATCGGTGTTTTGTTTAGTTTATGTGCTTGTCATCAGTGGTCGTTAGCGTTCACTGACTCGGATTTCTTACTTAGTTGTTTGTTTCGTGGTGTTTTCAGGTACTTGAACGTGTATACAAACACGTTTGCAGGCTCGTAAGGAAAAACTGGCAGAAGAAGAACTTGCAGCAGTAAACGAGATGGCAGATTTACCAGCAGCAGTCAAGGCTTTGAAGGACTATTCGCAGCCAAAGATCAATGACATACAATCTAGTATTGTCAGGCCAGCTATTGCAGCGAATAACTTTGAGATCAAGCCGAGCACAATTCAGATGGTGCAGAATTCGGTTCAGTTTGGGGGTGCTTCGATAGAGGATCCTAACATGCACATCCGGGACTTTATCGAGATCTGCGACACTTTCAAATTTAATGGTGTGTCGGATGATGCTATCAAGTTGAGGCTTTTCCCATTCTCCTTAAGGGATAAGGCTAAGGGCTGGTTACACTCTCTACCAGCTGGTTCCATTACTACATGGGTGGATCTTGCTCAGAAGTTCCTTACTAAATTCTTCCATATGGCAAAAACTGCAGCAATAAGGAACCAGTTAACTCAATTTCAACAGCAATCTGGCGAGTCTTTGTGTGAGGCTTGGGAACGTTATAAGGAGATGCTACGAAAGTGTCCTCATCATGGCATGCCTGATTGGATGGTTATTAATGGTTTCTACAATGGGTTGGGAGCACAGTCTAGGCCTTTGCTAGATGCAGCATCAGGTGGAGCTCTGTGGGCGAAGAGCTATGAGGAAGCTTATGATCTTATTGAGATGATGGCTGCTAATGAATATCAGAATCCAACACACAGGCTTTCTCAAGGTAAGGTAGCAGGTGTTCTTGAAGTTGATACAGCTTCAGCTATTGCAGCTCAGTTGAAGGCTCTTACGATGAAGGTGGATTCTCTTGCTAATTATGGAGTTCAGCAGGTTGCTAGTATTTGTGAGCTATGTGCGGGCGAACATGAGACGAATCAGTGTGCTATCTCTTCTGAATCAGCACAGTTCGTAAGTAATTTTCAGAGACCTGCTTCACCAGTACCAGCCACCTATCATCCGAACAACAGGAATCATCCTAACTTCAGCTGGAGCAACAATCAAGGTGCTCAACAACCTCAGCCTTATCAGCAGTTTCAGGGTCAGCAAGCAAGGCCATTCAATCAAGGTTATCAGCAGCAGTATGCTCCAAGGCAATCATATCAGCCTCCGGGATTTCAGCAGCAACAGCCCCAGGCTCATGCGGGGCAATCATCTAATGAAAAACCAGAAAGGGATGATTTGTGGATGATGGTGAAGAACCTGCAAGCTTCTCAAAAGGTCTTGGAAACCCAGGTGGGACAGATTGCAAGTGCCTTACTTAGTAGGCAACAAGGAACTCATCCTAGTGATACGGAAGCAAATCCAGGTAGGAGGGATGGCAAAGAACAGGTGAAGGCTGTGACTTTAAGTTCGGGAAAAGTTACAGCAGGCCCTAAATTAGCAGCTGAAGAAGATGAAGATGTTCAGAATCAGCAGGTTGAAAAATCTGCAGTGCCCGAAATTGCTCAATCTGATTTAGTGGCTGATCAGCAAGATGGTGAAGTAGAGAAGAGCAAGGAACCTGTTAAAAATTTTGTGGAGCAGTCTACGAAGAACACTCAGATCTATCCTCCTCCTCCTTATCCTAGAAGACTCCAGAAGCAGCAGTTGGATAAGAAATTTGATAAGTTCTTAGAGGTGTTCAAGAAGTTGCAGATTAACATTCCCTTTGCCGAAGCTCTTGAACAGATGCCGAGCTATGCCAAGTTCATGAAGGGGATTCTTTCTCGCAAGTTGAAGCTCGAGGAATTAGAGACCGTTGCTCTAACGGAAGAGTGCAGTGCTGTGCTGCAACAGAAATTGCCTCCAAAACTAAAGGATCCTGGTAGCTTTACTATTCTATGCAATATTTGTAATTTGTCTTTTGCGAAGTGCTTGTGTGACTTGGGAGCTAGCATCAATCTCATGCCCTTGTCAGTCTATATGCAACTTGGTCTACCGGAACCAAAGCCTACCAACATCTCTTTGCAGTTGGCCGATCGTTCAGTTACATATCCTAGAGGCATAGTGGAGGATGTGTTGGTGAAAGTTGACAAACTCATATTTCCTGCTAATTTTGGTATCTTGGATTTTGAGGAAGATAAGAAGATTCTGAAAGGCAGAGTGTGTAAACTTGTATCACTATAACTAATGTAACTCAAACTAAAGGAAAAGATACTTAACCAGAAGACAATCAAGAACAAGAAGTCACAAGACATCAACACTAAATGAAGACAAGGTAATTGATACAATTCAACATGTTAACTATGATCAAGCCAAAAAGAAATCATTGAGAGAAGTTCAAGTCAAAGTTGTTCATGCCTCAATGATTTGAAAAGCCAAGAATCAAGATCATAACTATCAGTATCAATAAGACTAATTGATTTCAAGTGAACAAGAAGGAAAGCAAATATTGGAAAGCCACATTTCTAATTGGATATGGTAATTTATTCAAGAAGCAAAAACCCTATCAAGACTAGTCACTTATGAACCAGACCGTTGCATCAACTGTCAGGACATTGATAGCAAGTTTATGTCAGTAATAAAGATCCATGTTCAAGAGCTTGGTGAAGAATAAAGAAGACATGAAGATATCACAAGTTCAAAATGTGCATTGAAGTTTCAAGTTGAAGAGCAGAATATTTTCTAAGTACTAAATATTCTAGATGACCAAGTAGAAGTTTCTAAGTAGAAGTTCTACTTAGAAATTCGAGATGGCTAAGTAGAAATTCTCAAGTAGAAGTTCTACTTAGAGTGCAGCTTCAACATGACACATGGCATCTTCTGATTGGCAGATTTCCAAGCTTTCAAGATAAGGCAAGATTTATGTGGACATCATTGGGCCACGTATATTTTAGTCTTTGAAGTCTACAGGACATAGATTACATGTAGTATAAATAGAAGTACTTGTGTAATGTTTTAGTGTGTGAGCAATTCTTGAGAGAAACACTTGTAAAAGAGAGAGAGTGCATTCACAGAGCTTAGTATCATTCACTTCTCTCTGAACTTCTGTTATACTTTGTAATGAATGTTGTAGCAACCATTTCAAGTTATATATAAGATATATATTCCTTGAATCTGTGTGTTCGTTTATTACATCGTATTTATTGCTTCTCATATTCGAAAAGTTGTATTCACCCCCCCCCTCTACAACACATTTGGACCTAACAATTGGTATCAGAGCTATATGTTTAACATACAAAACATAGATCCTTGTGTTGAGTAGAAGAATCGTGAGTTTTCATTTTTCTAGATCTACTTTTCATTTTCTTGAAAAATGTGCTTTAAATCGTTTGTGTTGAAAACTCATCTGAAAAATTATTTAAATACTCCAGGTGTGATTATTTAGCTTGGATGTATTTTAATTAATTTTTATGAATTAATCTGGGTACTTTCATATTTGGTGTTCTTGAGTGTTCATCATCTGTTCTTATCAAAGAAGACAACCCAACAACTTTTTGATCTCCTTTTCAAACAGATAAATAGTAAAAGAATAAAAAGGTGTTTTTGGACTTTGTGATTTGCATTATTCACGGCCGAAAGTGAAACAAGACATATTCATTACCTAGCACGTGGGTTAGGTGGGTTAGGTGAGTAAAGCATTCAAAGTCAAAAGGTGTTAAAGAGATAATATTGTTTATTCAATATTAAAGTAATCTGCAGAAAATTTATTCTAAGGACAAAAGTTCTACATAGAATTTCTACTTGAGATTTTCTACTTAGAATTTCGACTTGGACAATTTCTACTTGGTGAATTTCGACTTGAGCAAAATTTCTACTTAGAGAAATTTCGACTTAGGCAAAAGTTCTACATATAAATTCTACATAGCCTAGTCTTGGGTACTTAGAAACTTTTAGTGACCAGAATTGAGATGGCTCCTAAAAATGCATTCAAGATCCCAATGTTCAACCGAGATCACTATGAAGAATGGGTTTTCAGAATGAGACTATATCTAGAGACTGTTAACCCTGAATATCTGGAAGTCCTTGACAAGGGTAAATTTGTTCCTATGGTGGTTATTCCTGCACATACGGAAGGAGGGGTGGTTATAGCACCTCGGTCTGAGCCCAAAAAGGCAGCGGACTTTTCGGATGCTGACAAGGAGCAAATAGCTTGTGATACTGCCGTACGACAAACTTTGATGGAATCTCTTGATCATGAAATGTTCAACATAGTCAAAGGTCTGACTACAGCAAAGAAGATTTGGGACAAGATAGAAGTTGTCATGGAAGGATCTGCAGAGGTTAGAAGCAACAAGACACTCATACTCAAGATGGAGTATGACACCTTTAGAATACGAAAAGGAGAAGGCATAACAGACGTCTACCTACGATTCAGTCAGTTGGTATTGGATTTGAATCTGAGAGGTGTAACTCTCCCCATGGTTGAGACTAATACGAGATATCTGAGGAACCAGCCAAAGAGCATTGAACATAGGGTCTACGCAATAAAAGAAACCAGAGATTTGCATACAACTTCTCTGGAAGAGTATTATGGAATATTAAAGACCTATGAGCTGGAAACACTTCAAGATCAAGCATGGGACAATGATTCAAAGGGAAAAGAAACTGCATCAGGATTAGTTGCTGATGAGGAAGAGTCTAAGAAGGCAATGGTTGCAGCAAAGCCTAAATCATCACTTGCACCACATCAAGTTGATAATGATGACGAGTGCACATCAAACAGTGATGATGACTACTACACCCAAGAAGAGTTGGACAACATGGACGATAGTGTCGTGGCATACATGGCAAGGAAGTTCAGCAACATGAGATTCAGAAAGAGCAACCGACCACAGAGAAATTCTTCATCTTTCTATCGGGCTGCTAAGGGTGGTGGTAGTTCGTCAGGCTACCAAGGTAAAGGCAAGAATACCAGCTACAAATCTCCTTTGGATTTCAAAATGAAGTTCAAATGCTATAATTGTGGTGAAGCTGGACATTTTGCCTCGGACTGCAAAAAGCCTAAACAGACTTATCCAAAAGAGACATATGAAGCCCTCAAAAGCAAGTATGAAGCGCTGGTGAAGGAAAGACATGGAAAACGAGCTTTATTGGTGACAGAAGGAAGAGCTTGGGATGATTCAGATGAGGAAGATGTTACTCATGTAGCAAACTTTGCCCTCATGGCTGAGACATCAGAGGAACCAGAGGTACCAGTTCTGACTCTTAAAGTAGAAATGTCTATTGATGATTGTAAGGAACAGAACGGGGCTCTTAGTGAAGAGATCTATATGTTGTGCAAAAGCCTAGACTCTTCTCAAAAGGAACAGAAAACACTTGTTGCCAAATGCAGAATACTTGAGGCAAAAGTGGAAGAGCTAGAGGCTGCTTGCACTGTAGATACTTCCCTAAGAGACTTTATTAAATCTCTAGAACACAAGCTCGTCCTTAAGGAAGAAGTAGAAGCATGTCTTAGGAACAATCTAGCTGAGTTAGAAACTAAATGCGAAGCTTACAAACTAGCTGCTAGTAAAGTGTATGTAGATAATGACACATTTAAGAGGATAACTGGAGTAGGTGTAGGACTTGATTATTCTGACCTTCCTAAGAAAGAAGGAAAGAGACCTATTGACCCTAGTTCCAGTGACCTTAAAAAGGAAACACCTAGCATTCTTAAATCAGCTATCAAACCTATGTACAAACACCTTGTTCCTAGAATAGAAGAAGAAGAGACTGAATTGATAGCTAGATATGAGATTGAGATGGAAGATCGCTAGAAAGCACAACCCGTAACTCCTATCAAACAAGTTAAAATCAATTTCCCTAGAGATGAATCTAGACTAGGATTAGGAGCTAAGGCTGTTAAACAACAAGGAAAGAGAGAGAAAGGCATAAAAGAGGTTAAGGCTGAACGAATAAAGAAAGCATGTTATCATTGTAAATCTACTGAACATCTTTCTTATGCATGCAAAGCTAACATGAATGTTCCTGCTGCACATGCCATGCCTACCACACATACAATGAATAATTTGCATCAGAATCATGCACAGTGTGGTCAACCTAATTGTATGCCATGCACTTTTAACATCATGCAAACTTTTGTGCATTTAATGAATGCATCTAGCCAGTCATGCTCAAATACTGTTGCTAGTTCAAACATCAAGAAAAAGCATGTGAGAGCCAAGACTGTCAGTCCTCCTAAAGTTAGGAGTGACAAACCTTCTCCTAAGACTGACAAATCTGTCAAGTCTGAGAAAGGAAAGGAGATAGTCGAAAGCTCTAGTAATGTTAAGAAAAGTGCATCTCCTGTTGTTAAATCTGTTGATTCTCGATCTTATCGAAAAGCCGGGCCCAATCAAAGTTGGGTTCCGAAGAATGTCTAACCAATCTGTCATTGCAGGGCGTTAAGCAGAATAGAAATAAAGTTATATGGGTGCTAGATAGTGGAGCATCGAGGCATATGACTGGAAACAAGTCCCTGCTTACAGAGTTGGTTATGAAAGCTGGCCCTTATGTTACCTTTGGAGATGACAGCATAGGTGTGACAAAGGGATATGGCAAACTGAAAACTGGTAATGTCATCATAGAAGATATTTCCTATGTTGAGGGACTGAAGCACAATCTGTTGAGTATAAGTCAATTCTGTGACAAAGGTTACGAAATTGTCTTCAACAAGAAAGGTGTATCAATCACTCACATCAAGGAAGGCTCACTGGCTTTGAGAGGAGTTTGAAAGGCAGATCTTTTTGTTGCAGACATGGATTCAGCAAATCAGAATGAGGTCACCTGTTTCTACAGCAAAGCCTCGGATGATGAAAGCTGGTTATGGCACAAAAAGCTATCTCACTTAAACTTCAAAACGATGAATGCTCTCGCGAGGCGAGAATTGGTGAGAGATCTACCTCAAATGGAGTTCGCTCCGAAAGGACTCTGTGAAGCTTGTGAAATGGGAAAGTCGAAACGAGCATCGCATAAAAGCAAAGAAATTTCTAGTATTACTGAGCCTCTGCAACTTCTTCATATGGATTTGTTTGGCCCAGTGAATGTCCTATCTTTGTCTAGGAAAAGATATGCATTGGTAATCGTGGATGACTTCTCCAAGTATACATGGGTATTGTTCGCAATGACGAAAGACGAGGTACCTTTCTTAATCATTGATCACATCACTCAAATTGAGAATGTTTCAACACTTACTGTGAAGATGATTAGATCAGACAATGGCACTGAATTCAAAAACGCAGTGCTGAATGACTTCTGTGTATCTAAAGGAATACGTCGTCAGTATTCAGCCCCGAGAACTCCACAGCAAAATGGAGTAGTTGAAAGGAAGAATAGAACTTTGGTTGAAGCAGCAAGAACTTTGTTGTATGATTCAAAACTTCCTTTGTACTTCTGGGCCGAAGCAGTGAGTACCGCTTGTTACACTCAAAATAGAACCTTAATCATAAAAGATAAAGAAAAGACACCATGTGAGCTAATGAACAAAAGAAGACCAACAATCAAATACTTTCATGTCTTCGGAGCAAAATGCTATGTGCTTATAGATGATGAAAATCTAGGCAAGTTTGCAGCAAAAGCTCGTGAAGGAATCTTTGTTGGTTATTCTACAGATGTGGTGGTAGCTTATAGAGTGTTCTTAGTGAATGATCGAAAAGTGACTGAAAGCTACAACGTCAGATTCGACGATACCAAACTCTCATCAATTTCAAGAGATTCTAGTGAACCTTAGTCCCTAAAATTTCAGAATCTGGACTTAGAAGATCTTGAAAATGAACCTGAGTTGGTTGTTCCATTAAATGTTCCAAGTGTACATGAAGAACCTGAGTCTAGTGAACAAGCTAATTCTACAAGATCAGGAGAGACTTCTTCAGTACGAACCGGCAACAACTCAGGGGGAGTAAATAGCAGCTCAAGGACTACTGTTCAAGGCTCGAGTCGAGTTGACTCTAGTTATGTAGGTGCTGGCACTAACTCAGGGGGAGTTAGTGAAAATAATCAAAGTAGTCAGCACCCCAACTCAGAAAGTCAAGCTGAATCATCAAGACAATTTCCAGGTGAACGGGTATGGAATAGAGACCATCCGTTTGAGTTAATTATTGGTGATCCAGATGCTGGTGTGACTACTAGAAGAACTGCAAGAGCTGACCTGGCTAATATTTGCTTATATTCTGGGTTCTTATCCAAGCTTGAACCTAAAGAAATAGAAGAAGCTCTTGGCGATGCTGATTGGGTGATTGCAATGCAAGAGGAACTCAATCAGTTTGAAAGGCAGAAAGTTTGGAAACTGGTACCCCGACCAAAGAACATATCAGTAATTGGAGCTAGGTGGGTATTCAGAAATAAACTGGATGAAAACGGACTTGTAACACGAAACAAGGCTCGTTTGGTTGCAAAAGGTTATTCTCAGCGAGAAGGAATTGATTATGATGAAACCTATGCACCGGTTGCAAGACTTGAGGCAGTCAGGATGTTCTTGGCATTTGCAGCACATAAGAACTTCAAGGTTTTCCAGATGGATGTAAAAAGTGCCTTCCTGAACGGAGAGTTAGAAGAAGAAGTGTATCTGGAACAGCCGCCCGGCTTCGTTGATCCAGAACATGTAGATTTTGTGTATCTTCTCTTCAAATCTGTCTATGGCCTCAAGCAATCCCCAAGGCGATGGTATGAAACCCTATCCTTATTCTTAATTGAAAATGGTTTTGTTAGGGGGGTAATTGATAAAACATTGTTCTACAAAAATGTAAGAAATGACTTAATACTTGTTCAAGTCTATGTGGACGATATTATTTTTGGGTCATCAAATGAGCGCTTGTGCGAGAAATTTGCCAAGCTAATGCAGGAAAAATATGAGATGAGCATGATGGGAGAGCTGTCCTTCTTCCTTGGATTACAGATCAGTCAGAGAAAAGATGGTATCTTTATCTGTCAATCCAAGTACGTCAGAGATTTACTCAAAAAGTACAATCTAGAAGATGCATCAACAGCTAAGACTCCCATGGCAACAGCCACGAAGCTTGATGAAGACAAATCAGGTAAATCAGTTGACATCACAAGCTATCGAGGTATGATTGGCTCACTCCTCTATTTAACTGCAAGTAGACCCGATATAATGTTCGCAACTTGTTTATGTGCAAGGTTCCAAGCGGATCCTAGAGAATCACATCTCGTAGCCATCAAAAGAATTTTTAGGTATCTCAAGGGCACACCAAATCTAGGGATTTGGTACCCAAGAGATACAGGTTTTAATCTTATTGGCTATTCGGATTCAGACTATGCAGGTTGCAGGATTGATAGGAAAAGCACATCTGGTGCTTGCCAATTTCTTGGAAGAAGATTGGTGTCCTGGCAAAGTAAAAAGCAACATACATTATCTACTTCTACTGCTGAAGCTGAGTACATTGCTGCTGGAAGCTGTGTAGCTCAAATACTGTGGATGAGGAACCAATTGAAGGATTATGGCATGGAGCACAAGAAAATTCCAATCATGTGTGACAACACAAGTGCCATTGCCATAACCAACAATCCTGTAGATCACTCAAGAACCAAGCACATCGACATCAGGTATCACTTCATAAGAGAACATGTCGAGGAGGGGACTGTGGAGCTACATTTTGTGCCCACAATGCAACAAATTGCAGATATATTCACCAAACCTCTTGATGAAGTAACATTCAATAGGTTAGTTGGTGAATTGGGAATGCTTAACACAAGTTAGTAAAGCCTTCTATCTGTAAAATCCATGTTTATGTTTGTATGTGCAAGCTACTCAATCATTTTGTGCTTAGACTTTAAAATGCCTAATTAATGATTGTTATAGGTTGCATATAGTGTGTTTTTGCATAAATTCCTTGTGTTTTAAGTGTCTTTTATAGCACAAATCTGTGAATTTATGCTTGTTTGATTGCATGATCATAGGAGGAGTTAAATTCATATTATTCTAAATATTGCATGATTTTTAGATGAATTTACCTATGAGTTTCATGTAATTAGAGGCCTTAGAATTTAAAAAACTTCAAAATTTCGAGTTAGGTTCTATCTCGAAACTCATCTAGAAATTCGACTTGAATTTCGACTTAAGCTGTCAGAGTGAAGTTTTGAAAATTCTAAGTCTGGGAAGAATTTCGAGTTGGCTATCTCGAAATTCATCTCGAAATTCGACTTCGAGTTCGAGTTCGAGTTACCAGTGCCTAGTTCTATCTTCAAAATATTCGAGATAAAGTCTATCTCGAATTTTATCTCAAAGGTTGAGATGAGGTTTCCATTAAGGGAATATTTTGAAAAGAACTGAGAATTAACTTCGAGTTAGTCTATCTCGAAACTCAACTCGAATTTCGACTTGATGTTCGAGATAGAGTTCTCAGTTAAGCTAAAGGGAATTTTTCGAGTTACACTCCTAACTCGAAACATATCTTGAATTACCCTGTACTTTTTGCTTCAAGGGGGTATTTTGGAAAGAATTTGAGATTAACTTCGAGTTAGTCTATCTCGAAACTCAACTCGAATTTCGACTTGATGTTCGAGATAGAGTTAAACTTCTAACTCGAAAAGTATCTCGAATTTCCCTGTTTCTCTTCTAGAGGGGAATTTTCCAAGTTTACTACAAATCAATAATGTTCGAGATAGGATTTCACTATAGTTTCTGCTGTAAGATTGGGTAAAGTGCTTATTTATGCTTAATTGTTCGAGTTAACCTCTATCTCGAACTTCATCTCGAAGTTCGACTTGATGTTCGAGATAGAAATGTTCGATATGGAGTTCGACTTAAAGTCCTCCCTGTATGTACTTAGACTTTAACACTCTTTTTAACAGGGATACTTTTGTCATTTCACAATCATCTATATGTACATCTCTAACTCGATGCATAATTCACTTTACCTAATTTCATTTTCACAGCAGCCGTTTCACAAAAGCAAGGCGATTTCACAAACTTCATACCATTAATCCGTGTTTTTGTGATTAAACTCATACTAATCACGAATTTCTGCCAATTTGTTGACTGATATTCACTGTGTTATCATTAATCGTTGTGATACTGTGTTTAGTGACCATTCATACACGCGCATATACATACACACGAACATATATTGTTTGTGTAACTGTTCACAAAACAAGATTTCCACATTATTCATCCATATACACACACGATTTCACTGATAAACACACGAATATTCATCCTCTTTGAATATTTAGATTTAGTAATTGGCAACTGTTCATATCCCGTAGTTTAACTTTTCAGATTGTCTTTTGATATTCTCGAAAAATTAAAAGGGATAAAACTGTTAATTCGTAATTCATTTGTTTTTCAAAATTAAAAAAAAAATTCACATCTTTTTAAGAAAAACATTTAAATTAAAATGGCTCACCAATTTTCACTTGCTAAAAACAATTTTTATAATATTTCTACGGAAATTGGTGATCAACTCCCGCAGTTTAAGTTTTGGATACGATTTCTTAATTTGTACTCCAAAGCTAGCCATGCTTTTACTGCTAAACCTACACTAGTACATGATGCTTTACAGCAATTATGGACTAGTGCGGTTACTTTTGGGAGCAAAACAACCCCCTTCGGTTTCAGGTTTACCTTAGCGGGTCAGGAATATAAGGTGACTGAAGAAATTGTCAACAGGGTTCTGGGATTCCCAATCAAAGATGCTTATGATGCAGAACCTACAGCGGAACAACGCCTCACATTTTTTGAAGAAATAGGATGTTATCCTCCGACTGGCCGGATCACTGGAAACATCCAAAAACAATTCTTCCACGTGGAATGGAATTACTTTTTCGAGGCCATCTCAAGATGTTTTCGGGCACGCGAAAAAGATTTTCATCAAATTCCAATTCCAATGCAAACCTTTGCAGTTGCCCTAGCAAGAGAACTGGATATAAATTATGGACGCATAGTTCTCTCTGAGATAGTGGCTTCAATGGGATCTCCTGCAAGCAGAGACCTCACTACAACTGATGTTGTCTGCTGGTTTCCTCGGTTCCTACAAATGCTGATTAATGATTTAATACCGAAGGATGCTCTTGCTGTTAGACAGGGATTTGCCAGAAGCCCAACATCTGCATCGCTAGGGATGGGCACTAAGTCACTTTCAACCATTGCAAATCAGGATAAACATCAAGGTAAACCTATGTCAGTTCCTGAAAATATTCAAATGTGGCTTAGATATGATGCAGGAGTTACCAACTTGGAGGAATCATCGCAAGTTTCTTCATATGCTCAGAATCCATCTGCTCATGCTGAGGCATTTGATGGGATTCCTGATGAGCAAAGCGATGACACACAAGGTAATGAATCAGGTAATCTCTCCCTACATACTATTCATTCCTCCTCCTATGTATCTGATTCCGAGACCCAAGAGACTGCTAACCCGCAGGATCTATCCCAGGGTGAGAGCTATATTTCTGAGCCTGATACACATTCTTATTCTCTTTCACCCCTGTTAACGGAAGTCAGAAAGCCAGCACATGTATATGTAGGAGATGATGAGGAGAGTGAACCCGAAGAGCAGCAACTTATTCGAAAGAAAGCCAAACTTTTTCATGCTGCTACTTCAAATGTCCAGTCAAACCCTAATGTGTCACACGCAACCACTCCACCTCACGAGAGTGGTTCTCCCCTTAAACAATCTGCACATAGGGATTTTGATGACAATTATGTACCTTTTGAAGATCCTGTTGCTTCAAAAGGACATGGAGTTTTAACAACTTCAGCCGTACCTTCACCGGTACGTACTGATGCTGCAAAGAGGATCGGTTCTAATGTCGTACAAGAACACTTTGCAGCCGCTCAGCCTGAGATTCCAACTCAGGACAGAACAGACATAGATCCCATAACTGCCAATTATTTTGCTTATCCAATTTCTGCAGGTACTGCTTCATATTTCGGATCAATAATTGAAGACATACACGAGCGTGAGACAGGGAGTGTGTGTGAGAGATTAGGGAGAGAGGGACCTTCACTTTTAAGGCCCGAAACCGAGAGCCAAATACCAACAGAACGAGTATTAGAGCGAGGTCACCTAAACCAAACACCGTCCCTTAACATTGAAAATCTTGATACGCGTATGACTTCTATGGAAAATCAGATGAGGCAGTTCGGACAGACGATGGGGCAGTTCGGGATGAACATTGGAAACAACCAAAGGGCTCTAGACGACTACGCAGCAAGAATGGTAAGTCAAGCTACAGCTTTTGATGCTTTGACAAATAAGGTCAATGACTTGGGCCATGCTGGTGGTGTCTTGGGAAGCACTCTCAATGAAAGGATGGGGGCATTGGAGTCTACAATGCATACAATGGCTGTGGAAATCAGTAGAATGATGTTCGCAGTCAGGAGTTTTGTGCCCTCGGAGTGTTTCGAGTCGCAACAACCTCCCCCCGATGCTGGTGCAGGTGGTGCTAGTGGAGCGGGAGCCTCTGGTTCTGGTTTTGGAGGTTCTTATGCAACTGGTGGATCTGGAGACCAAGGTGGAGCTCAGGATAACTCACCTAAGGGGGAGAGTGGAAAGGAGACGAGACAACAGGCAGTTCATATCGAAGAAATTAAAGAACCCGCTGATCTTGTCAAGGAACCAGAAGTTGAGCCGTCTGTTGATGAAGAGGCTCTGAGGAGGAGAAAGGGTAAGGCAATGATGGTTGATGAACCATTCGTTGACCTGAGTCATCAGGAAACAGTACAGGAGGTACTTGACTCAGATTCTGATATGGAAGACGTACCGTTGGCACATGCTATAAAAAGATCTTTGAAGGAACAAGGTGGAGGTGCTGGGATGTCTTCCGGAATGCCTGAAGAAATTCCTGTTGATGAGGAAACCCTTAAAGCTCAACAGTTAGCCTTGGAACAAGCTCAGTTCCATAAAATGAAGATGATGCAAGAACGTGCTGCCTTCCTAGAAAAGAAAGTGGAGCTACAAGGGAAGCAGTATGTTCATGAGCTTGCAAGGCTAGCTGATCCTCAAGTTGATCTGGACAAACGAAGGATAGGACAGAAGTGGGATGAAGCAAGGAAGATAATGATGCGAAAGGAGTTCATAACAAGGATGCAGATGATCTGTTCTACAACTTGAATTTGCAGAATCCAATGACTAGGGACTATATAAATGCTTTGAAGAGATTAATTTCTAAAGTCAGAGTTGGATACAATGCAAACCTTAAGGAGTGGCAGGTTATTTTGTCTTTGGTAGAAGGAGTCCCAACATCTTTCCTATATGTGGATGACCAATTCATAACGAGAAGATCTGCGTCAGAGTTGTTCTTGCTAGCGACAAAAATTCAATACTCTCATTCTGAGGAGCTAAGCATTCTGTATAGAGATCAGTTAATGCAGCTAGCAGAGGACAAGGGTCCAGAATTCTCAGCATATCCAAATTTTGTCCGGATGGTAGTTGACGGAAAGATGAAGAGGGTTAGCATGGAGGAAAATGATCTAATGGAGCTTTCAGTGGAATCTCTCAAAGCTGTCTGTAGATAAATGATGAGTAAGGGATTCGCTTCTGAGCTTAAAGATAAATCCGTGAAGATCATCGAAAGAGTCATATTCAAGAAGAGCAATGAGGTGTGGAAGTGTGATGTCATTGCTCCAAACCCTCTTGATGACGTGAAGATTGAGCCGGAGCTGATAGAGAAGAAATGGAATATTCTTCAAGCCATGAAGAATGTAGATGAAGCTCTGACTCTTCCTTCTGGAGCACTGGAACAAGGAGAGATAAGGGAGGCAATTGGTGTTCCAGGAAGTGATAGTGTATACTGGATACACGCTTATGTTGAAGATACAGCTGATGCCTTAGTATTCATAGATGCAGACCAGAATCAAACAATCTTGCATATGAGTAGAAAATGGCTGCTACGGACTCAAGATGCTGCATTTCTGGAGAGAGTATTATATGTATTTAAATGGGGCGAAGTGGAAGATAAGTTTGTGGAAGAAAAGCAGAGACTCATGAGTTACCTGTCTGAGGTAGTGGTGGAAAAGAAGCGAATGGAGCGAGATGCGGCCAGTGTCCACAATACTGACCGTGTCAAGGGCTACCCCAAGATGATCTATTGTCAGTTTAAATCTGATAAATCTCACTGGAAACCTCAGCTTGTAATGAAGAACTTTGAGGATATTCCAAAGATCAGGACTACTCAGGAGGTGGACAAACTCAGAAGGCTTTTCAAACATCCTTATCCAGAGCCCAAGAATCATCTAGAAATGGAAGCTGTAAGTCTGTTGAATGCTAGGTGAAAGCAGCTTAGAGATCCAGTGTACAAGAAAGAACAGCAGTAAAAGGAGAAGCGCAAAAGGCAGAAAGAAGAGAAAGACCAAGCTGCTGAAGCTCAAAAGAGGAAACGGAATTAGGGTTAAAGGTCAGAGTGGTGTGAACTTGAAGTTGGAAAAACTTCATGTCTTTCGGTTGCTTTAACTCAATTGAGGAAAATTCACCTTAGAGTGAATCCAATAAGGTGATACAAGTTTGACTAAAAGGTATGAAATAATCCAGGTGATAGGAATCACTCAAATGATCTTTAATTCGAAGTTCGAATTCTGTTTTTAGTTTAAGTTCTTTGTATTGTTTTCATGTAAATTTCAATTGTAAATTATTCAAGACTGTAATGTTAATTATCTTTTCTCGTCTCATTGTTTAGTTGAGTTATCCTTCATTAATTTGAATGTCATTGTTAGACAATCAAATTGGGGGAGATTGAAAGGCAGAGTGTGTAAACTTGTAACACTATAACTAATGTAACTCAAACTAAATGAAAAGATACTTAACCAGAAGACAATCAAGAACAAGAAGTCACAAGAAATCAACACTAAATGAAGACAAGGTAATTGATACAATTCAACATGTTAACTATGATCAAGCCAAGAAGAAATCATTGAGAGAAGTTCAAGTCAAAGTTGTTCATGCCTCAGTGATTTGAAAAGCCAAGAATCAAGATCATAACTATCAGTATCAATAAGACTAATTGATTTCAAGTGAACAAGAAGGAAAGCAAATATTGGAAAGCCACATTTCTAATTGGATATGGTAATTTATTCAAGAACCAAAAACCCTATCAAGACTAGTCACTTATGAACCAGACCGTTGCATCAAGTGTCAGGACATTGATAACAAGTTTATGTCAGTAATAAAGATCCATGTTCAAGAGCTGGGTGAAGAATAAAGAAGACATGAAGATACAAGTTCAAGATGTGCATTGAAGTTTCAAGTTGAAGACCAGAATATTTTCTAAGTACTAAATATTCTAGATGACCAAGTAGAAGTTTCTAAGTAGAAGTTCTACTTAGAAATTCGAGATGGCTAAGTAGAAATTCTCAAGTAGAAGTTCTACTTAGAGTGCAGCTTCAACATGACACATGGCATCTTCTGATTGGCAGATTTCCAAGCTTTCAAGATAAGGCAAGATTTATGTGGACATCATTGGGCCACGTATATTTTAGTCTTTGAAGTCTACAGGACATAGATTACATGTAGTATAAATAGAAGTACTTGTGTAATGTTTTAGTGTGTGAGCAATTCTTGAGAGAAACACTTGTAAAAGAGAGAGAGTGCATTCACAGAGCTTAGTATCATTCACTTCTCTCTGAACTTCTGTTATACTTTGTAATGAATGTTGTAGCAACCATTTCAAGTTATATATAAGACATATATTCCTTGAATCTGTGTGTTCGTTTATTACATCGTATTTATTGCTTCTCATATTCGAAAAGTTGTAT
Source organism: Saposhnikovia divaricata (assembly GCA_036435485.1). Lineage (NCBI taxonomy): Eukaryota > Viridiplantae > Streptophyta > Magnoliopsida > Apiales > Apiaceae > Saposhnikovia > Saposhnikovia divaricata. Next base: position 1,895,329 of record JAZHRN010000145.1, on the reverse strand, counting down.
TCACCCCCCCCTCTACAACACATTTGGACCTAACAGATTCCCATAATCTTGGGAAGACCATTCTTTGCTACGAGAAAGACTTTGATTGATGTGCAGAAAGGGGAACTCACCATGAGGGTGCAAGACCAGAATGTCACTTTCAATGTCTTTAATGCAATGAAATTTCCCTCAGATGAAGAAGAATGTTTAAAGGTGGATTGGGTTGATTCTGCAGTTACTATGGAAATGGAGCAGTTGCTTAAGTCAGATTCTTTGGAAAAAGTTTTAGTTCGAGACTCTGATTTTGAAGATGAGGAAATAGCCGAGCAACTTCAGCAGCTAAATTCAGCTCCTTGGAAAAGGAGATTTGATTTGCCTTTTTAATCTCTTCGGTTAGCAGAACTTAAAAATTCGGAGGGGCGCCTGAAACCATCTATTGAGGAAGCTCCTACACTTGAACTCAAACCACTTCCAGAACACTTGAGGTATGTTTTTCTTGGTGATGCATCTACATTACCTGTTATTATTTTCTCAGACATAATTGGCTCGAATGTGGAGGTTTTTATGGATGACTTCTCAGTTTTTGGTACTTCATATGACGAGTGCTTGCATAATCTTGGCTTGGTTTTGAAATGTTGTGTGGAGACTAATTTGGTGCTTAATTGGGAGAAGTGTCACTTCATGGTGTGAGAGGGAATTATTCTTGGGCACAAGGTATCTGGTAGAGGACTTGAGGTGGATAGGGCTAAGGTGGAAACAATCAAAAATCTTCCTCCACCTATCTCTGTTAAAGGAATTCGAAGTTTTCTTGGTCATGCGGGTTTCTATCAGCGATTCATCAAAGACTTCTCAAAAATTTCTAAACCCTTGTGCAATCTCTTGGAGAAGGATGTTCCTTTCAAGTTTGATGATGAGTGTCTTGTAGCTTTTGAGCTCTTGAAGAAGAAGTTGACTACTACACCAGTCATTACCGCACCTAATTGGGAGGAACCGTTCGAACTTATGTGTGATGCTAGTGACTATGCTGTTGGAGCTTTGCTAGGAACCGTTCGAACTTATGTGTGATTCTCAGTTACCGCACCTAATTTTTCATGTGGTTTACTATGCTAGTAAAACCCTCAATGATGCACAGCTGAACTACACTACTACGGAGAAGGAGTTGCTAGCAGTTGTCTATGGTTTCGAGAAATTCAGGTCTTATTTGCTTGGTACGAAGGTAATTGTGTATACGGATCATGCTGCAATTCGATATCTCATGTCGAAGAAGGATTCCAAGCCTAGATTGATTCGTTGGGTGCTTCTTTTACAAGAATTTGATGTGGAGATCAAGGATAGGAAAGGCACGGAAAATCAAGTAGCGGATCATCTTTCACGCTTAGAGGACCACGGTAAGGATTCGCATAACAAATCTCTTATTAATGAATCTTTTCCAGATGAGCAGCTTTTTGGAGTGCAAGGTGAAGAGCCATGGTTTGCGGATTATGTGAACTATTTGGTTAGCAATGTTATTCCTCCGGAATTTTCTTATGCTCAAAAGAAGAAGTTTCTGCATGATGTGAAGTGGTACCGTTGGGACGAGCCATTCTTGTTCAAGCTTGGTGTGGATCAGATTTTGAGGAGGTGCATTCCGTATAGTGAAACGGATTGAAAGTATTTTGCATGATTGTCATTCTACTGCATATGGAGGCCACTATGGTGGTGATAAAACAGCTCAGAAAGTACTTCAAGTGGGATTCTATTGGCAAACTCTGTTTAAAGATTCTCATAGGTTCGTGATGAGTTGTGATCGATGTCAAAGGGTTGATAATATTTCTAGGAGGAACGAGATGCCTCTTAGTACGATTCTTGAAGTGGAGATTTTTGATGTGTGGGGAATTGATTTCATGGGTCCGTTTGTTTCGTCTTGCAACAATCAGTACATTCTCTTAGCAGTGGATTACGTGTCTAAATGGGTCGAGGTGAAGGCTTTACCGACCAATGATGCTAAGGTGGTGCTGAATTTTCTTCACAAGTAGATTTTCACGCGTTTTGGAACTCCACGAGCTATAATTGGTGATGAGGGGACACACTTCTGTAATCGTCAATTTACTGCTATGATGGCAAGGTATAATGTGACTCATCGTGTTGCCACAGCTTATCATCCTCAAACTAATGGTCAAGCGAAGGTTTCGAATCGTGAGATCAAGAGAATTCTCGAGAAAGTGGTAAATCCATCAAGGAAGGATTGGTCTTTGAAGTTAGACGAAGCGGTTTGAGCATATAGAACTGCTTACAAGACACCCCTAGGTATGTCTCCTTGTCAGTTGGTATTTGGTAAGGCTTGTCATTTGCCGGCAGATTTAGAGCACAAGGCCTATTTGGCGTTGAAGAAGTTAAACTTAGATATTTCAGCTGCGGGTGAGAAACGTCTACTTCAGTTAAATGAGCTCGAGGAATTTCGTGAGCAGGCTTACGAGAATGCTAAGATGTACAAGGAGAAAGTGAAGAGGTGGCATGATAGGAAGTTGGTGCATAAGTCGTTTGTGCCGGGCCAACAGGTTTTGCTTTATAATTCTCGCCTTAAACTTTTTCCGGGTAAGCTCAAATCAAAGTGGTCGGGTCCGTTTACAGTCAAAACCGTGTTTCCACATTGAGCAGTGGAGATATTTAGGGGTTCTATTGATGATGCTTTCAAGGTAAATGGGCAGAGACTTAAGCCGTATTATGGAGGAATGGTGAACCGCGAGAAGGTTGCCGCTGTTTTATCTTGTTCGTGAATTTTCGAGAGAATGTCAAGCTAATGACATTAAACGAGCGCTTCGTGGGAGGCAACCAACGCTCTTGTATTATGTTGTATTGATTCTTTCTTTCAAAAAAAAAAAAACGCTGTGTAACGCAGCAAGAGCCCGCGCCAGAGACGCCATCCGCGCCCCAGCGCCGTGTAACGCAGCAAGGAACTGCGCCAGAAGCGCGAAACGCGCCAGGAGCGCCGTGTAACGCAGCCTGTAGCTGCGCAACAGCGTGAACCGCGCCAGAGGCGCCAGACCCTCCTGCATCTGCCGAGTTTTTGATGTGCAAAACCTATATACTTCTTATCCTAGTCCATTATTCACTTAGTCTATCATATTTCAACCTCAATTACAAAAACCTAACCCCTCTAAATCCTATCTTACATCTAATTCCATCTCCAATTCCTTTTCCATCTCTAAATTTTCATACACTATTATCTATATATACACCCACCTCACCTATACATACACAAACCCATCTATATAAACCCAAATTTCTCAAATTTCATCCATTCAAAGTGCAAGGGAGAATCAAAAAAAAAAAAAAGAAAAAAAAAAGAGAAAAAAAAAGTTTCAATTGTTTATATGCAAAATTAACTAGGGTGAGCTCTTTAATACTCGAGTAATTAAGTTCTAGGGGACTTTTTGCCTTGTGACCTAAGGCTTTTATAGTCTGGGATCCACTAACCCAACGCTCGCTAAATGGGTATTATTGTATAAGCCTTTCGGGGTCTCATCCATTGCACGGTTAAATAAGCATGCTTTTATATATGTGTCGTAGTAGTTAGTAATAAAGCATGAATTTCTGTCTACCTTGGATAAGGATGGAGGTGTTTTAAGTTATGAAGTGTTTACAGTCTATTCTATTTATAAACCTGTGATTGTCTTGACGAAGAGCATGTATGATTTTTGACCTAGTTTTGGAAGTATATCTGATGAGCATTGCACACACGCACGTTTCTGTTCATGTATTGTTAGTATACGGGAACTTGGTCGAGCTCTATTTGGATTTAGTTGCATTCTCTAAGATATTTGCTTGCTAGTTGGTTTTGGTTAGTTTGAAGGGGATCGTTGCATTTTCATTCTAGTTGCATTCATGCATTGCATTGCATTAGGTTAAATGGATTTTGTGGGTACATTCGCTATAGGCCCTCACGAGACCTTACTCGTCCGCTAGGGCTGCCTAGGGGTTTAAAGGGCTTGTTGCATATGCCAAATGCAACCGTGATCACCTACGGAAGTGGTACTAGTTAGTTAGTTAGTTGTAATTGTTTATGCTTGAGGACAAGCATCGGTTTAAGTTTGGGGGTGTGATAAGTGGATTTTATATCCACTTGGATCGCTTAAATTTGGCTTAAATTGATTGACTTGGCCTCAAGTTTATTGTAGTTTTGATGTGTTTTGCTTAGTTGTGCAGACTTACAAGAATGTCGATTATGGGTGTTGCTTCTATCGTGTTTGGAGGATTAATTTATTTAAATTCGGATTTTCCGGGAAGGTTGCGCAGTCTACACTGTTTTGGCCATATCTGGAGTTCTAGAAGTCCGTTTTCAGCAATCTTACAGCTCATGCGAAGCTTGAGAGATTTTCTACAACCTGGGATAGATAGCAGGTGCAGGGGACGTGCTGAATAAAATCGCGCGCGTGTTCTATGAGAAGCAAAGCAGAAAAATTCCAGTTTTGCCCTTTTTCTAATTCTAATTGTATTTTGGGTAGCTTTTTGTAACACCCCCAGATCCGGGTTCCGGGATCCGGTGGTTACGGTTTCCAATTCTGTCCACAACAATTGAACTTCCCTTAACATAAAATAAATTACGTCTCTATTACCCAACACAACAATATAAAACACACCCGTTATAGTCCCAGAGATGAAATCAGAGTAACAATCATATTTTTATTAATCACATTATGAGTTCTTACAATCCAAAAGAATTTCAATATAAATACATACTCTTTGCCATCCATTTACATAAGTCATACTAGACTATATTCTTGGTACTGAAAGAATAAATATACCCTACCAATAGCTTCTTCTTCAGCTCTGGTAGTCTTATAGTCCTCGCCCGCGTCGAGTGCGCCTTGTGCGAGTCATCTGGTCTAGCTGTTGTTGTGATATAATAATAAAGCAAGGGTGAGCAATAGCCCACCAACAATAACATATAACTGAACGATAATGTATAACAGTTCAAAAGTATCTTTCAAACCATATGCCATGCATTTACGGAAATGATGCCAGTATAATATGAACGATGAAGTTACAAGGTAACTTAAAGTATTTGTTTGTAGAAATATCTGCTACATCAAAGTAAGCGAGATATTCTTATTGTTATTAAGAAGAGGAACTTGCAAGAAAAGGTTGCAACTCCAGTTATGACACTTTTCCAATTCTGCCAACAGTAATCATGTTGCAGGAAATAAATAAATTTGGATGATGAACCAATGATGGAGTATTCACCGCGCCCGCTGTTCCAATCTTGATGATCAGTCGAGATCGTACAGCTCAATTTAGATTTACTACCGGTAGAAGGAAGAACTGACGACTTTACTTGTATACCGCCTTACTAGCTCTCCCCGGCCAACGGTTGGGCCAAAGGGGATGGACCGGCGCTACTCGGCCTCTTACACGACTCCTAGTTCAAATAGAATTCATGATTCTGAATGTAACGTTCGTCCCCCTTTCCCCAAGTATAATACTTGTTGATAAGACTCCACAAAGTAGTCGTATCTAGTTGGAAAGGAAAATTTACCAATAACTCCCAAGCTATTACTTGGTAACGGATATTAACTTGTTCCAGTAATCTTACCCCTCGAAAGATGAGAAGGTAAGCAACGACTTAATAAGTCAACAGCACCCGAGTTGCGGGTGAAGGGAATACTTTATGACCGGGAAGTCGACAAGATAAATAACATTTTCCAAGTAAGGTTCCCTTATTATTAAGGAGATAGACTCGAAGAAGAATGATGTCTGAGAACCTTTCTTGATATAAGATTAATAATAATATGACTCCGAAATATTTTTCGTAATAATCGAAGAAGATAACCCTTATTGAGGTTATTCTAAGTATGGAATAAATATTCAGAGAATATTTATTGAATTAAAATATTTTACAGAATATTTAGGAATATGAAAGAATGTCTTAAATCAGAGTATTTCTCAAAATAATCCCTGAAGAAATATCAGGAGAATATTTATTGAATAAATAAATATTTAAATGAATATTCAAAACAATATTCATTAATTAATAAGACCTGAAAAGAATATTTAAGGTAATATTCATAATTAATTAGGAATTTAAATGAATATTCAAAAGTAATATTCATTTAATGAATAATATCCTAAATGAATATCAAGTAATATTCATTTAGTAATCCAAGCCTTAAGGAATATTCGAGATAATATTCGATAATTAAATCAAGCTTCAGATGAATATTAAAATAATATTCATCAAGTATTTAATATCTTAAATGAATATTCAAAAGTAATATTTATTTAATAAAATAATAATCTAAAAGAATATCCAAAATAATATTCATTTAATAGTCTCATCTTTAGAAGAATATTCGAAATAATAGTCGATAATCAATTCGACTCTGAATGAATATTGAGAAATATTATTCGTTGAATAGTTACGTTCAAATAATTATTTGAAGTAAGGATCGTTAAAATAATTAGTCTCGAACGAATATTCAAATAATATTCGTCGCCCAAATAATAGAAAATATTTACTTAAATATTTTCTTCCGAGGTAATCTCGATATATCAAGGAATATTGACTCCCGGTCTATTTTTGATTAATAAGATATATACGCCCTTCTATGAGGGTCTTACAATAACCGGCTTATAACTGATATATAACTATCTAGCTTATAAGCCAACAATAACATTCAGGGAACAAGTATATCAATTCAACTTGAAAGTAGGCATGCATGCAATGGCATATGTATATCAGCAATCATATATATATATTATTCAATCACAACAACAGCCTAAAAGAAGGGAATTGAAACTTGCCTGGTAGTCGAGTACGGTAAGGGGTAGTGGTAGCGGGTCCCGGTTCAGCTTGGTGATCTATAAATAGCCAAGGCATTCGGGATTAATCACTTAACATATTAAAAGTTAAGTTATACTTAATTCGAAACTCGTTCTCGAGTTATCTCGTTATACCCCTTTTAGTGGATTACTTTTATCACTGATCCGACCCGACATTCGTTCGTTAATACGACATGTCATTGTACTTATACTTGGGACATACTTAAGTCATATGAGTTCTAAAGTCGATCGTTACGAACCAATACTATACTCCGAGTTTTATCGTTCGTTTTCTAAGCGTTTTACCAAGGTTATAACCAAGCGGGTTTTTAGGGGTTCGTTCGCGTTTAACCTCGACTCGAACATTTTTAATAAATCGAAAAATGATCCTTTTGACATACAGTTTTCTTTCACGCCTTCTTTTTTACCTCTAGTATTTATTTACCAAGGTTCGCCATGACGTTACATAGTTTACGAGGGTTCAATTACAGTTACGAACTTTCGTTTACGGATTCGAACTACTTTTAGTAATTTGGTCATAAATCCTAAACCGTAAGTCCGTTTCACGTGATCTTTATATCAAAACGAAGCTTAGAACATTACCTATCCTATTATGGCAGATAAGGTCTCTGGACAGTAGGGGTTCGACATGAAAAATAGCATACAAAACATGGTATTGCAAAATCGGGCATTATAACGGCTGTAAATCGAATATCTACCAATTCCGAATCTTCCCATAAACATAGTATCCAACCCAAACAACATATACATGACTTATATACATGAACTGAGGCCAAGCAATGCCTTTCCGTTCATCTAGCTATTTACATCATTAATCCAAAAATCCATACATAATCATGCTTATAATCTTAACATAACCATAACTAAGTTATAACTATCATAAATATGCTTAAATCTCAAACAAGGGTTAGGGTTTCAAGAGCTTTATACCTTCCTTGGAGTGTGTTCTAGCCTCACTAAGCTTTGTATGATCCTTGGGTGGCCTTAAGCTAGCTAAATCAACCATAAAAATCAAAGAAAACCAACATTAGTTCTTGAAGAACACTATTCACCCTCCTTGTAAATGATTTATTTGAAAATGGAAACAAAGGATTTTGGACTTGAAATTTCTAGGAGATTAGTTTCTTGAAATATAGAACTCACCTTAAAAATTACAAGATCAAATGATGGTGGGAGCTTGGACTTTGGATTTGGAATATAGAAATAGCCGAATGGATGGAATAATGGGGGGAAGGAGGAGTTTTGCTTGGTTGCTCTTGACAATAATGCATAAAGTGATATGTTTAACATAATATCTCATCCTTGGTTGCTTTAATAAAGTGATGATGCATGGGGTGATGTATTTGGCAAGACAAGTGTTGAGTTTTGGATGGTGCTAAGGCTAACCAAGTGGTTGCTTGCTAAGTACTAGTTTAAATCTCTAAGCATGCTAGTTACTCTAAGCCACTTGGTTGCTAGATATTTATTCTAGTAGCTTGCACAATACTCTTGCTTCCTCTGCTTGTTTCTGTGTCCGGTTATTACCCGTTTCGATTGATCGTTCGTGAGAATATTTCACGGATTTCTAATTAGGGTTTACCGGGAATCCTTTTTAATATTAATACTTTCATTCTCCATCTTTCATTCTAACTTTCCAATTTATATTCCTTAAATCCATTCGTTAAATACTTAAGGCTATCAGTATCCAGGGAACTCTCGGAGAAAATAAAAGTGCGGTTTTTCAGAATCCGACAGCTTTTACATACACTTATTCTCCCCCTGGATCACTAATACGAACTCGGAAATCCGTTCGAATGCTTCTGTATAGTGTCGTCTCATATTATTATATACTCCCACCAAACACTATTCATTCTGTATTCTTTACTTGTTCTCTTAGGGTGGTACAATTGTCCGTATTCTCTTTCGATCGTTCCTTAACCTTTTTACGGAACTACTGGATTAATCGTTATCGATCTGGATGACATTAGGGTATTCTCTTGCTTGAAGTTGCCATATCTTATTCCCTTAGAAGATAGATTATTCTTACCTATGTTGTCACCCTTTAGCATTCTTCAAGACATAAACATAATAAGGTCGAATTCCATTCATTCTTTCCAAATATCAATAATTACATTGTAGCCATAACCACTCCTTAGTGGTTTCCTACCTTCATTCTTAAATCAAATATAATAACATCCCAAAATATCAAATCCTCAAAGTTAATATCTCAATTCTTGGATTATAATAATATTTAATCCACTATCCGGTCAAATATTATACCGAAAAAGAATTTGGAATTTCTGAATTCCGATCGTCTCTGCATTCACTTATTTCCTCCGCGTATTACTAATATGACTTCGAAACATCCATATCACGTCCCGTACATAGGGTGGCGTGAAAAGTTTTCCAACTTACAAAATCACTATTCATCCACCAAATTACTATGCACGTACAGGAAACACTATGCACGTACGGGAAATACTATGCACGTATGGGAAACACTATGCACGTACTCATTTCCTTTCAAGGATCCATTAGCTCCTTCCTGGATGGTAGATTATTCTTATCTAGGTTCTCAACCATCGAATTACTCTATTCTGACAATATACCAATGCATCAGGATCATTGTCCAAAGCAATATCCATTTATTACAATCATTGTTCTTTGAAACCACCATTCATTAGAGTTGGTGACCTTGTTGTCGGAATCATTGTTCTTCATTTTATCATTACTTAATAAAAGTTTTAATTATATCCAAAATTTGGGGTTCTTACAGTCTCCCCTCCTTAAAAGGATTCCGTCCCGGAATCAGGTAGGAAGCAAAGAGTCGTTCTACCCTTCCTCAGCACATCTTCTAGTGCTACAATCCATACTGTATCCTTTTTCCATCAACGTTGCTAATTTTCGTACAAATCACTATCCGGGTTATACTCTTACTCAGTCTTATCCTTATTGATACCTGCAGTAACATTGGTATCACTATCACCCTACGATTCGGAGGTAACCTCGCTCGTACTGTGCATTTCCTGATCGCTTTAATCTTCGCAATCTCGATCAATATAGAGAAGTAGAAAGATTTATTGAGAGATCACTATGATCAATTGAACATTTGTTATATTGCATAGTTAGTACAGAAGGGGGCCAGCCTTTAGTACTTGACAAGCAATTAAACAAGTCATGGCATTCCACTTAGACTTCTATCACATAGACAGATAGTCACGTAGCAGTACCTCCCCTCCTAAAAGGGTTGTTCTTCTCAATTCATAAAGAAGATGAATAAGAGAGAAGAAGAGAAAAGAGTTCTAAAGGATTATAGAAAGCTTTCATGATTGTAGAATATCATACTCAGAATTTACCTCTGAACTATAGAGGTTTATCAAAGAAGAAATTAATCATAATTATATCCAATACTATTTGATCGCAATCTCACGTGTCAACATATCTTGATGCTTTGTCCATTATTCTATGGACAAATACTCTTGTTCAATCTTAGCGATACTCACATTCGGGAAATCTTTCAACCTTTCAGGTTAAATCTTAGATTTCTCACTTGACATCATTATTACTGACATCCCATATCATGTTACTAGCTTTTTCATAACTATAATATTGACACTATCAGGTTGTCATCCTGAGAATTCATTAGAAAACCCATTCATAACATTCCTTGCTTCTCATTCCATATTTGCTTCCCCAGCCCTTTTCTTTATCAATCACATCCTTCTTATTAGCTGATTCTTACTCATTTCTATTATTTACTTTCACCTTCACCTCTTTACTGAGACACCTTTTTGCACTTGGTACCTCCTTATCGGTATTCCGTCACATTTATTCTATAATCATCACGTTATTCCAATTTAAACTTTCCGAAATGAATCTGGCCCGATCCCTTTAACTTAGATTCATATAATCTACTTCTGCCAACCTTGTTTCTCATCACTTGTTCTTTTCTATCCGTGGTTTTCCACAGGTTGTCTTTCGTAAGTCAGACCAGGTCGTATATCTACATGCTCGTACTCCTATCATCTGTCGAACATCTGCATTTTACTGGCGTAGCCTGGCCACATGAAAACCCGTTATGACCGTGCTATAATTTTGGGGGTAAGGCTGGCTCGAATACCGCCGCCCGAACACTTTAAACTCTCAGGTGGCCCAATAAGTCTTGGGCTCAACCGCCCTTCCCTCCAAGTCTCATTAATTCTTTCTACGGGAATACGTTTAGCATCACGAATTATCAACCTCATATTCTCTATCTTGTTTGTGCAGAAGTATACTAACACAAACTTGCTTGTCATTCATCAACATGCCATTTAGCTTATCAATAGCAGCACTTTCTTTATCTTTACGTTGTCATCTCCTTTCTTAGAAGAATCACCATCGCTTGTTGTTTACGTTGTGCGTTAATAGCTAACCCTACGGGTTTCAAATCCCTTAGGGAGACAAAGTAATCATTATTCCTTATCCATAAGGAACACTTCCTGAACTTGATGTAGATATAACGTGAAGCAGATAGAATTGCAGAAGAGTTTCAAGCATCGCAGCTAGGCCCGGTTGATGAAACTATCACTTATGCATCTTCCATAAAAGACTGGAAACTTAATGGTTTACTTCATCAATTTTGTACCATGGTCCTGGTTTGCCTCAAAACGGGACCTTCTAAGGTACGTAATATGCTTAAGACTTCATCAGGAATCGAATCTTTACTTAAACTATTATTACCTTTAATTCTTGCACAGTCATCAGAAGGAATGTAACTTCCTCCACTCCAATATGACCTTCAAGGTCTTTCCAAATATCATTTTGTTTCTTCGGTATGAACATTTATAATTATTCCTTTATACTTAGACTGTCGGCCACCTCATTGGCCTTTCCTGATAATAATAATTTCTGGTAATCCTTGTTCCTTGGATATATTCCAATTCAAACATTTCTACCTCATTCCCATCTTTGTTGGGTGAAAGTATTCTCCCTTAAGTTCTGTTGATGGAGAAAAATATATTTATCAGTCTTTCTCCATAAGTCATTGCTTCCACCTACCCGTGGGAACTTTATCACGTTTATTCCCAATCCTACTTAGGATACTTCTCTTCTTAGTTCTTTCCTTATCTTAGGATAATCTCAACCTTTATAGGTTCAATCCATACTTCCTCAGGGTTTCATACATGCCTCATCTGGCATTATTGTTACGATGTCATACATCCCTTACCAAACTTCCATTTTGAAGTTCGGAATATTACCTTTTTGCTTGTAAGGTTTCATAGGCCATCCTTATCATTCCTCCGGTATTTTCTGGGTACCGGGTATATCAAAATGTCATTGATCAATACTCTAATAATTCTATCTATGTTCTTTCCAGAACTCTTTTTAATAATCCTTACCGGTCATTGTTGCCTTAGCAAGTCCAGCTCATAACATCTGAAGTCATAATGTCGTTATTAGGGTTAATGCCACCCCTTGTGCATTCCCCAGGGTTTGTCTTAATTTATGGATATCCTATCCTTAATTCAACTGCCAAGGAATTCTTGCATCTTATAATTGGCAATCGGATCATGTATCCTTAATAAAGGTCTCTTTTCAATCATTCTCATTTGATAATCGATCGGTGGCTTAATGCCACCCTCTTCTTCCAGATAGTTGTCAGCCTATTTGGCCTTCCAAAAGGCAACGTATGCCTATCTGCTCTCTTACAGAACTTGGTAATGGTAGCAAGGATGTTTTGGAAGATATTGGTCGAGTTCAACGTGAATCTCTTAGTACTTATCGTTCTTTTCAAATGTATTTGTCTTAGACAAAATTTCTACAGCATACTGTTCAATTTCTGACCTTTTCTATACCCTCTTCATATACCTTCATTGTTTACTTTCCTCCGTCATAGTATATTCATGGTATTCATGATACCCTAACATCATACATCTCAAGTCACTATACTTCCATTTTACTCGAAATCTTGGACAACCATATACACATGAGTCACTTTAGTACGGGTGACCCCATCCCAAAAAGGTCTAGTGAATTCCAAATCAAAACATGGGTTGTTCGGCAGAAGATTCAAACGATCTCATTAATGTTTCCTTTATATCAGAAGCCCTTGCAGTCGGTGCTTTCTTAGAAGCAACCCTGCTTTGTCTTTTCATTGCTGGTCTAGTCACTTTATAGTCCGTTGTGACTTGGCCTCAACTGGCCATACTAAAATAAAAATATATGATTTTAAGGGTTGGCTAATTAGCATTACTTTTCTAGCAATTGCCGGCATAGTGTCTTCTTCTTTGATACCTTTCTACCTTTCCAAAACTTTACTCCATATAAGTCTTAATCGACTACTCGGCACCGTCTCCGGTCACCTTTCCTCCACTTTTATCTTTTCAACTGTACTTATCAATCCTGCGTGCCACACAAGCTTACCATTCCAGGCATAACATCCTTTTCATTTAAGTCAATCCTGGAATTTCTCAGTCCGGCTGGTTTCTTACTTACATTTCCTATTTTCGTCCAATCTCACTTCATCATTTTATCACTACCGTCGATTGTAATGCTCAGGGTCCGTTTACTAACCCATTTTACAGCATCCTTACCCAAATCACAGGGTTTGCTCCAATTTTTTTTTTACTCTCTTCCATGACATTCTCTGATAATCAAAAAGACAAGGTTTGCCAAAATTCACCGAATTCCTTTCCAGACTCAGGGAAATTTTGATCAATCTAACCACCTACTGGTAACATTAAGGAGACCAGTTTCGAAACCTGAAGAATAGTTCTATGAACCTCCAAGCAGGTGGAATCATAAGCAGTCATAGTTAACGAAATAATCATCATCGGATTGGAAGTTTACCCACTGGAGAGGAATCAATTATATCCATCCCTTAAAAGGGAATCAATAGTTTCAAACTGAAACCTGTCACAACGTCCTGATATTCAATACTACCAAATGTCGGTCTACCTAACCCTTTATGCGAGGCGTCATTGGAAGCACAAAGTCTCCTTTTTCCATTAAGCAATGCCAGCTCTTGGTCATTACCAATTTCACCTTTTAGCTCCAGGAAGATTTTCTCACATTTTCCTCTTCAACTGCTGATCGTATTACTTGATCTATTATAATTCCATGTCGGAGTAAACTTAAGGTAACTACTATAATCCATTCAAAGAGAAGAAGGAATTTAATATTCCTCTGAATCACATGCATATAACGTTTCTGGTTCATCATTTAACTGAGTTGAATTAACTCTATACTCAGTCTCTGGCAGTAGTCTCATTACGAGTTCATCTTGACTCACTGGTCTTATCTTCCGGTAGGTTCTGAGATCATTGTCTTGCTTACTACTTCCTTATATAACTTTATCCAATCATGCTGTCACTTCCCAATGTTTTCACTTTCTAACTGACTCATTCATAAAATGGACATTTTTCCTGAATAAAACAATTTCATCAACCTCAATTTGGTTCCATAAATTACAACCTATGACATCTGCCTTCTCATGGCGAATTATTACTAACCATATTCATACTTATTCATTTATCAAATGATATGGCACTTACTGCCTCCTTCTCAACTATTCCTAGGGACTCTGCTCCTCGCCCTAAATCGATGTCTTTGGTAATCATACATCCCTCTAGCTCTTTCTTTGTTAAGATGAAAATCTCTAAGGATTCTCATCCATTTCCGTATAAGATCTCAAATAATTCTTCCAATCCTTCTTTCTTGCTGGTACCACATCTGGTAGTCCGGCTATGAATTCAACATGCATCTTCAGATCTCTTAATAATATCTCGGTTCTTTATACTCACTTTTCTGAGCACCATATCTTAATCATCACAGTCATTCTGGCTGCGACCCTCATTACCCATGGGTAAGCTCCTTATCCTAACAGGATTTCCTTATCTGCTGGAACCTCTTCCGGGTCTCCAGTAGGGTACTCCATCGAATTACCCGCTGATCTTTAGCATATAAAGCATCATCGCGCTATTGCTCGTATGCCTCAAGGTCAGTCGCCTTACTCGTCGATACGATATCGAGCTAAGTTACTATCATTATACTTACGAGTTCCCATAAGGGTTTTTATATGTCATCACTACATTAAGTAGTCCGACTATGAACTTGGCAAGAGTTCTTATTATCTTATTGAATTTATTGTTTTAACGTCACCTCATCTCTGGGGTTTATAACGTAAGCTCTGATACCACTTCTGTAACACCCCCAGATCCGGGTTCCGGGATCCGGTGGTTACGGTTTCCAATTCTGTCCACAACAATTGAACTTCCCTTAACATAAAATAAATTACGTCTCTATTACCCAACACAACAATATAAAACACACCCGTTATAGTCCCAGAGATGAAATCAGAGTAACAATCATATTTTTATTAATCACATTATGAGTTCTTACAATCCAAAAGAATTTCAATATAAATACATACTCTTTGCCATCCATTTACATAAGTCATACTAGACTATATTCTTGGTACTGAAAGAATAAATATACCCTACCAATAGCTTCTTCTTCAGCTCTGGTAGTCTTATAGTCCTCGCCCGCGTCGAGTGCGCCTTGTGCGAGTCATCTGGTCTAGCTGTTGTTGTGATATAATAATAAAGCAAGGGTGAGCAATAGCCCACCAACAATAACATATAACTGAACGATAATGTATAACAGTTCAAAAGTATCTTTCAAACCATATGCCATGCATTTACGGAAATGATGCCAGTATAATATGAACGATGAAGTTACAAGGTAACTTAAAGTATTTGTTTGTAGAAATATCTGCTACATCAAAGTAAGCGAGATATTCTTATTGTTATTAAGAAGAGGAACTTGCAAGAAAAGGTTGCAACTCCAGTTATGACACTTTTCCAATTCTGCCAACAGTAATCATGTTGCAGGAAATAAATAAATTTGGATGATGAACCAATGATGGAGTATTCACCGCGCCCGCTGTTCCAATCTTGATGATCAGTCGAGATCGTACAGCTCAATTTAGATTTACTACCGGTAGAAGGAAGAACTGACGGCTTTACTTGTATACCGCCTTACTAGCTCTCCCCGGCCAACGGTTGGGCCAAAGGGGATGGACCGGCGCTACTCGGCCTCTTACACGACTCCTAGTTCAAATAGAATTCATGATTCTGAATGTAACGTTCGTCCCCCTTTCCCCAAGTATAATACTTGTTGATAAGACTCCACAAAGTAGTCGTATCTAGTTGGAAAGGAAAATTTACCAATAACTCCCAAGCTATTACTTGGTAACGGATATTAACTTGTTCCAGTAATCTTACCCCTCGAAAGATGAGAAGGTAAGCAACGACTTAATAAGTCAACAGCACCCGAGTTGCGGGTGAAGGGAATACTTTATGACCGGGAAGTCGACAAGATAAATAACATTTTCCAAGTAAGGTTCCCTTATTATTAAGGAGATAGACTCGAAGAAGAATGATGTCTGAGAACCTTTCTTGATATAAGATTAATAATAATATGACTCCGAAATATTTTTCGTAATAATCGAAGAAGATAACCCTTATTGAGGTTATTCTAAGTATGGAATAAATATTCAGAGAATATTTATTGAATTAAAATATTTTACAGAATATTTAGGAATATGAAAGAATGTCTTAAATCAGAGTATTTCTCAAAATAATCCCTGAAGAAATATCAGGAGAATATTTATTGAATAAATAAATATTTAAATGAATATTCAAAACAATATTCATTAATTAATAAGACCTGAAAAGAATATTTAAGGTAATATTCATAATTAATTAGGAATTTAAATGAATATTCAAAAGTAATATTCATTTAATGAATAATATCCTAAATGAATATCAAGTAATATTCATTTAGTAATCCAAGCCTTAAGGAATATTCGAGATAATATTCGATAATTAAATCAAGCTTCAGATGAATATTAAAATAATATTCATCAAGTATTTAATATCTTAAATGAATATTCAAAAGTAATATTTATTTAATAAAATAATAATCTAAAAGAATATCCAAAATAATATTCATTTAATAGTCTCATCTTTAGAAGAATATTCGAAATAATAGTCGATAATCAATTCGACTCTGAATGAATATTGAGAAATATTATTCGTTGAATAGTTACGTTCAAATAATTATTTGAAGTAAGGATCGTTAAAATAATTAGTCTCGAACGAATATTCAAATAATATTCGTCGCCCAAATAATAGAAAATATTTACTTAAATATTTTCTTCCGAGGTAATCTCGATATATCAAGGAATATTGACTCCCGGTCTATTTTTGATTAATAAGATATATACGCCCTTCTATGAGGGTCTTACAATAACCGGCTTATAACTGATATATAACTATCTAGCTTATAAGCCAACAATAACATTCAGGGAACAAGTATATCAATTCAACTTGAAAGTAGGCATGCATGCAATGGCATATGTATATCAGCAATCATATATATATATTATTCAATCACAGCAACAGCCTAAAAGAAGGGAATTGAAACTTGCCTGGTAGTCGAGTACGGTAAGGGGTAGTGGTAGCGGGTCCCGGTTCAGCTTGGTGATCTATAAATAGCCAAGGCATTCGGGATTAATCACTTAACATATTAAAAGTTAAGTTATACTTAATTCGAAACTCGTTCTCGAGTTATCTCGTTATACCCCTTTTAGTGGATTACTTTTATCACTGATCCGACCCGACATTCGTTCGTTAATACGACATGTCATTGTACTTATACTTGGGACATACTTAAGTCATATGAGTTCTAAAGTCGATCGTTACGAACCAATACTATACTCCGAGTTTTATCGTTCGTTTTCTAAGCGTTTTACCAAGGTTATAACCAAGCGGGTTTTTAGGGGTTCGTTCGCGTTTAACCTCGACTCGAACATTTTTAATAAATCGAAAAATGATCCTTTTGACATACAGTTTTCTTTCACGCCTTCTTTTTTACCTCTAGTATTTATTTACCAAGGTTCGCCATGACGTTACATAGTTTACGAGGGTTCAATTACAGTTACGAACTTTCGTTTACGGATTCGAACTACTTTTAGTAATTTGGTCATAAATCCTAAACCGTAAGTCCGTTTCACGTGATCTTTATATCAAAACGAAGCTTAGAACATTACCTATCCTATCATGGCAGATAAGGTCTCTGGACAGTAAGGGTTCGACATGAAAAATGGCATACAAAACATGGTATTGCAAAATCAGGCATTATAACGGCTGTAAATCGAATATCTACCAATTCCGAATCTTCCCATAAACATAGTATCCAACCCAAACAACATATACATGACTTATATACATGAACTGAGGCCAAGCAATGCCTTTCCATTCATCTAGCTATTTACATCATTAATCCAAAAATCCATACATAATCATGCTTATAATCTTAACATAACCATAACTAAGTTATAACTATCATAAATATGCTTAAATCTCAAACAAGGGTTAGGGTTTCAAGAGCTTTATACCTTCCTTGGAGTGTGTTCTAGCCTCACTTAGCTTTGTATGATCCTTGGGTGGCCTTAAGCTAGCTAAATCAACCATAAAAATCAAAGAAAACCAACATTAGTTCTTGAAGAACACTATTCACCCTCCTTGTAAATGATTTATTTGAAAATGGAAACAAAGGATTTTGGACTTGAAATTTCTAGGAGATTAGTTTCTTGAAATATAGAACTCACCTTAAAAATTACAAGATCAAATGATGGTGGGAGCTTGGACTTTGGATTTGGAATATAGAAATAGCCGAATGGATGGAATAATGGGGGGAAGGAGGAGTTTTGCTTGGTTGCTCTTGACAATAATGCATAAAGTGATATGTTTAACATAATATCTCATCCTTGGTTGCTTTAATAAAGTGATGATGCATGGGGTGATGTATTTGGCAAGACAAGTGTTGAGTTTTGGATGGTGCTAAGGCTAACCAAGTGGTTGCTTGCTAAGTACTAGTTTAAATCTCTAAGCATGCTAGTTACTCTAAGCCACTTGGTTGCTAGATATTTATTCTAGTAGCTTGCACAATACTCTTGCTTCCTCTGCTTGTTTCTGTGTCCGGTTATTACCCGTTTCGATTGATCGTTCGTGAGAATATTTCACGGATTTCTAATTAGGGTTTACCGGGAATCCTCTTTAATATTAATACTTTCATTCTCCATCTTTCATTCTAACTTTCCAATTTATATTCCTTAAATCCATTCGTTAAATACTTAAGGCTATCAGTATCCAGGGAACTCTCGGAGAAAATAAAAGTGCGGTTTTTCAGAATCCGACAGCTTTTACATACACTTATTTTCCCCCTGGATCACTAATACGAACTCGGAAATCCGTTCCGAATGCTTCTGTATAGTGTCGTCTCATATTATTATATACTCCCACCAAACACTATTCATTTTGTATTCTTTACTTGTTCTCTTAGGGTGGTACAATTGTCCGTATTCTCTTTCGATCGTTCCTTAACCTTTTTACGGAACTACTGGATTAATCGTTATCGATCTGGATGACATTAGGGTATTCTCTTGCTTGAAGTTGCCATATCTTATTCCCTTAGAAGATAGATTATTCTTACCTATGTTGTCACCCTTTAGCATTCTTCAAGACATAAACATAATAAGGTCGAATTCCATTCATTCTTTCCAAATATCAATAATTACATTGTAGCCATAACCACTCCTTAGTGGTTTCCTACCTTCATTCTTAAATCAAATATAATAACATCCCAAAATATCAAATACTCAAAGTTAATATCTCAATTCTTGGATTATAATAATATTTAATCCACTATCCGGTCAAATATTATACCGAAAAAGAATTTGGAATTTCTGAATTCCGATCGTCTCTGCATTCACTTATTTCCTCCGCGTATTACTAATATGACTTCGAAACATCCATATCACGTCCCGTACATAGGGTGGCGTGAAAAGTTTTCCAACTTACAAAATCACTATTCATCCACCAAATTACTATGCACGTACAGGAAACACTATGCACGTACGGGAAATACTATGCACGTATGGGAAACACTATGCACGTACTCATTTTCTTTCAAGGATCCATTAGCTCCTTCCTGGATGGTAGATTATTCTTATCTAGGTTCTCAACCATCGAATTACTCTATTCTGACAATATACCAATGCATCAGGATCATTGTCCAAAGCAATATCCATTCATTACAATCATTGTTCTTTGAAACCACCATTCATTAGAGTTGGTGACCTTGTTGTCGGAATCATTGTTCTTCATTTTATCATTACTTAATAAAAGTTTTAATTATATCCAAAATTTGGGGTTCTTACACTTTTGGTACCTTAATCGAATTCTGATTGTAATAGAAGGTAATTGCTTATTGGGCAAGACTTCTAGAGTGTATTTAAACACATCTTACCATGTAATTTGTATCAGATTTTTATTATTGTAACGTAGAACTGCAAGAGAGAAGAGTGGAGAAGGATTCAAGCTCGGTGACAAGCAAAGATCTAGATCTACTTCATCTTTTGTATACTTTGGATTATAGATTTGTTCTCTCAACTCTTGTTTTTATTAATATTATTGCTTCTTTCGTCCATATCTTGTTTAATATCATGTTTTCATCTAATCCCATGGTGACGAACGATTCAACTATGAACTAATCGTTGTCATGGGATCCTAATGGATTTATCTATGTAGCTTAGTAGTTTGTATGCTTTAAAGATTTATGTGTGGTGAATTCTTGATATCCTCGTATGGTTGTGTTTCATGTATTTAGATGCGTAGCTAACATCTAATATGTTAATCTCTTGCTAAACGAGAGTGGATCTTGAGATTTAGAACTTGCCATGCTAGCATAGGATAGGTTGATGTTTTAACATCATGATTTGTGGCGTAAATAGAGATATTATGCTACCCTATGTGATCTATGTGGATAACTTGTGCTTAAACCTCTATGTTTTCAAATTCTATAGAGATATAGGGTCTAAACATAATAGGTGTCTACTCATCTTCTATCTCCTTTGTGGATGTATGTGTAGTTTGGTGCTAGTATACCGAGAGGTAACTTTTACTTGTTTCGTGTTATCCGATCAGATATCAAAACCATCACATGTATTGATTAAATGCTGCGACTCTAAGTGAAGTAGATAATGAAATTAGGATTCCATGTTTTAACTCATATAAGTAATTCTTATTAAATTCTCATTAGTTAATTATTCTTAGCTTAATAATTTGCATCCTAGTTAATTTAAATAATTAAAACCTCATTCTTGTTATTTGTCTTAGCAGTGGATAAAAACCAAACATTGTTGCATAGGCATATTTACTGATTTAAACTTAACCAAATATCTGCGGAACGAACTTTAATTATATTACTTGTGACTACGTGCGCTTGCGTAATTTTTTGCTAACAGCCACTATCATCAAAGAATGTATGTCCGTTAAATCTGCAAAAGGAAGAAATTTCTTTAAATTTTTTAAAAAATTAATATTGACAAATACTTCAAAGTAGGATAACTAATTATATGTAAAAGGTATACCTTTTTGGGAAATGTCGCATACACTTTCCTTTCACCATGCATCGAGAATACGTACAATCTTTACCACATGGACCATGAATCATGTAGTTCTTTACAGCATGATATGCTATTGGATCAGTATCTCAATCAGGAATTTCAGCTAAAACTAAGTTATCGATCTTATCAATAGTGTTTGGTCTATCTTCCGGATGTAACCAAATTAACATGTGTACATGAGGCAAACCACACTTTTGAAATTCGATCACATGCATCACTATGGGGAAAAAAAGTCAGAAAGGAAAACAATTTAAAACTTGGATAATGTTTTAAAATGAAACAGAAAAATACTAAAATATTTAAGTAAAAATAGTACCTCCTATGCATCTGCCAAAATAATGTTTCTTTTTGATTAAATCAAGGAGTTGGTAAAGCTTCAACTTAAATCCTCCTGAAACAATATCCGGAGCATCAACAACATCAATATTGGGTAATAAATCAAGCATTGTTTGTATTTCAGGCCATTTAGAATTATATGTCATTGTAAGGATAATGACGGATGACCAATAGCACGACATATAGCTAATGAATCTTTAAAATATTGTGACATGTAACGTTGTGATCCAGTAAAAGAAGCAATCAAAATAACAGCTTTACCAACATGAGTAGGATCATTGTCTCCTTTCCTCAATGCATCACGTACAGAATGATACAGATCTGCTCGAATTTTATTCTGATGATTTGAGACCCAATCCAACCTATACTGTTCAATAGCAGTAAAAGCATCAACAATGTATTGTTGCCATAAACATCCAGCCTGGTG
Organism: Saposhnikovia divaricata; assembly: GCA_036435485.1. Lineage (NCBI taxonomy): Eukaryota > Viridiplantae > Streptophyta > Magnoliopsida > Apiales > Apiaceae > Saposhnikovia > Saposhnikovia divaricata. The sequence goes on along the minus strand of JAZHRN010000145.1, from coordinate 1,873,277 downwards.
AAGAGATATCCCTGTAAATATTACCATTAAGATCAAATATTAGTGATACAATATTACCATGTAGGAAATTTTGATATTCAGATCCTGAATTAGTTATTTTTATTTACCTTCTAAAGTGTGTATCATTATCTTATAACAATAGTACCCCCTTAAAGAAACAGATTGCCGTTGCTTGGAATCAAGATCAAGATCTTCATCATTTATTTATGTATCATCGCACCTCTTCTGATTTCTCAGAGGTATATGAAGGTGATATCCTTCTTTGCCTATAGGAAATAACAAAGGATACTGGAACTGCATAAAATGAGGATCTGTTTCATATATTCTCTTCAAGCCTTCTTGTTTAGAATTCACAACAGTATCTCTAAATCCATCGGTATCAGTATCATCACTTACGATAAATGCAACAACCTCATTAGATGGTCCAATAGGATTTGGTCGACCATTGGATGACATGGATGATATAAGAACCAATTTAAACTCATCAAGGTCACGATTTTCAAAACGATCTCTAGCCATGCGAAAGGCACACACTAATTCATTTTTCTGGTCTAACATGGTTAACAATTCTTCTACAATATCTGGATCAACATTGTTAGTAGAACCACCTAAAGCATTAATACGATTTTCAACCTCATTTTCAGTATCATATATGAATAATTGACAAAATTAAGGCCCTGAACCGTCAGGAGGGACCAAACTACCCAAAAGATGATAATTCTGACCAAGCAATCTGAAACAATAGGGGCCTCTACCTCTGTTGATTTTATTATCAACCTTACCACCTGTGGATGTAAACGAAAACATGCAATTGTACACTCTAATATTCTGTTTAAAGTGGTTGGATTTCTCATGTAGACCATTTAACAAAGAAGCTAGTGGTTCAGGAGGTGGCGAGTCTTTATCAAGATGGATTTGACCATTTCTGTAGCAAAGCGAGAATGTTGGATCTTTTCTCGTACATGATTTATTGTTACGCTCCTCGTTCCACATACGTGATCCACACTTTGAGCAAATTTTTGTTAGCGCACCAATATCCATATATCCACTCCACAAATTTGGATTACTACCCCATTCTGTTGGATCGTCGCAATCCATTTCATTGTTAACATCAATACCCTCTTCATCAGCTTCTTCTAAAATATGTATGTAGTAAATTAAAAAATGCATGAATTTATATATAGAATATGCTAAATATGCATGACATCTTACAGTAAAAGAATGAACAAATTAAACAATTATATGTTGCAGTCATTGCTACAATCTCAGTCTCTATTGTCATGAACGCAAAAAGGCAGGTTTGGAATTAATACCTCTGTCCACATCATCATTTTCTGTAGTGTAAGTTTCATCTACCATATCAAATTCTGCATTGAGATTTTTCTTTCCAGATGATGATTCAGTAAGATCAATATTCCTTTTTTTTATCTGAGTAGTAGGTTGATTAAAATGAGATAATATTCCATGCTCGTATCTCTGATTATTCGAATTACCATGTTTGTTTACATGGACTCCATTGTTGACATTACTCTGTCCTAAAATTGACGTAAGCCTACTTGTTGCAGAGTGTGTTCTACTAATGTTTTCCTTCCCACTTGAACATTGTGCTGGCATTTTGTTTTCACCTGGCATAGACATGACTTATAAGTACATAGGTTTTCACCTGGCATAGACATGACTTATAAGTACATAGGTAACTGGAGTTTTTTTAAGTAATTATGATGTTCTCTCTCACCATAAACCTTATTAACATTAGGTCCTCTTAATCTGCGCTTCACAACTGTTTTAGTATCAAAAGAAATACATATTAGTACATTTAATCATTAAAATTGTCAGTTAGCGCATACCATACAATCAAAATATACTGAGATCCTACTTATGATTGTACTTGAAGAGCTGTCGAATGTACCATTATTCTCACTAATGTTTTGATTACGACATACGGTTCGGGGAGCATTGCATTCCTCAGTCACAATTATAAACAGTAGAATTAGGTATATTTTATATTGTGTGATTGAAATGTGTACAATGAGACTGAGAAACTTTCTATACATGTTCGTTGATACTGAAACGGGGATTGATTGTTAGTAAGATTCTCTACCGATCCAATAACTTTACGCTTCATTGCTACATTAATATAACCAATACAAAACCTTAATAAAGAATTACTGAAAAAATGATATAAAGCAAATTAATTATATTAACAAATAGTATTAAAAATGAAGTACATGTCGTTGACGCCAATGATGTTGGTAGTGTCTGTTTTCCATGAACTCTATTTGTTCCAAGAGGAGTTGCAAAATCAACTAAAAATATCAAGTTAGAAGTATTGCAGAGTGGAAATAATAACTCTGTTAAGTAGTTTTCTGAATAATTGTTCTTACCTGTGGACAGTGGTGAAGGTGAATGATGTGGCAGAAAATGTGTACAATTTAATATCGCAAGCGCACGATCATCGTTTTAGTATTTAAGATTCGATCCACAGGGAATAATTTTATTTCGCATTCCTTAATTTTAACTTAATCGAATTAGGACAAATTTTTGGATTTTTGGAAATTTGATTTTACTAATTAATTAATTACTAAAAAGAAATCTATTTCAAACCAATTAATTAAAACTAGATTATTCTAATTTATTTAAAACTAAACTTAATTAAAACCTTTTTATTTACATAAATTTAAAAGAAATAAAATTTGACAGAATTCACAAGCGCGACATTGCAAGACAAAAACAAGACAAAAAGACAAACCAGCGACGAGTCAAACAAAGTAACAACACCCTGTCGAATAGCAGCAACAGCTCTAAAGGTACAATGAAATTGGACTAACTATGACTCAGACTTAGACTCGTAACTATGACTCATAAGAAATGACTCCAAAAACTCTGCTGACAAAAACGAAATCGTGAACAATCCTAAAGAAACTCTAACAAACTAAGACCCTAAAAAGGAAACTACGGAAAGGAACAACTACACGCAGAAAAGAAAAGGGGACAACAGATCATCCATGCATCAACCCAGTAAAATCAACACAAACAATTCGGCTCAACGGGACACAAACTCTAACTTAACGATTTAGAAATTCGGTAATCCTACAAAATGGCAACCCAGATGCGTGAAGACTGCAACCTTGTATCCAACAAATGTAAATGAAAATTAAGGGCCCTAAATGGACAGCACAACACTCGCCAACCATGAAGAATTCGACAGCACAACTATACTATGCAGCACCCAGCGGAAGCAAATGAAACTTGAACACAGCACAGACTCCAGCAAAATTCGAAATAAGACCTCGGCCAACGGAACTTTGTCGACGAAATACACTACAAATTTATACTTATCTGGACACACTATTCATAACAGCAATTTACTCAATCATAGCTACGGAGAAGAACAAACAACCATAAAAAAACTCAACAAACCAACTACTAAAAATTCAGAAAACAAACAAATTTATAATAATTCGACTACCCTAAGAACATAGTGATACCACTTGAAAACTCAAAACTAAGTACAAGAATCGCAACTCGAAAGGGAGAGGGAGGTTGGATAGATTCGAGAAGAGGAGGGGCGTGAGATGGTGTTGGCGCGGCTAGGAGAGAAATGCGAGAGACAGGGGAGCTTGATGTGGTGGTTGCGTAGAAGAAGAAGGAGCAGGGCTGGAATCAAACAGCAACGCAAATAGAAACAGGGGAGAAGATGATTTGGGCGGAAAAATAGGGAAGAACACAGGAGAGGGATTTGTGGGAAATGGAATAAGGGAATGCTGGGTTTGCCTAAATAAAACATGGGAAATACATTTTGCTTCGAATTAAAATTTGCTAAAAACAGAATTAACAAATAAATGCAGGAAAATATGAACGAAAAAAAAAATTAAAATGTTTATAAGAATTGTAGAAAAATTACAATAAATTTAGGAGTGTCCTAAACTAATCCTAATCCTAATCCTCAGTCTAAGTGTAAGTCTAAGTGTCCTCAAAGATGGAGAATTACTTCCTATTTATAGGAAGAATTAGCACACCAAATGAAATTATTATACAACTTTACAACTAAGAAAGCAAGGCACACCCATCTTGCAAGATTCTTTCACATGGAAAAATCAAAACCGGCTGGCCACTTTTATTTGCGTATAGATGGGTTCCGTAGAAATGCTTTTTATCCCGCACGACGTATAATTTTTAAATAATAAATAATTAATTTAATCCGAAACTTATAAAAATAAATATCTAATATTATTAGATATTTATAAATATAATTTTCTAATCAAATAAAATATTTATTAATAAAAATAAATTCTTAAGCCCTAAGCTGCGGTCTTTTGAACTTTATTTCTTCATTTTGCCATTTCTTCATTTTTTCTTGAATTTCCTGAAATACAACAAAATAATTTATTAAAATACGAATTCAAACAATAAATAGGTAATAAAAATATGCAAAATTATGTACTTATCAGTGAAAAACTCCTTGATTCATATGTATCTACCGATCCAGTTGGTGGTTGATTTTCTACGTTATATCTGGAATGAATATTTGAATGTTGAATTTTGGAATCACGTAAAATAGTCTTAACATTCTGTCCACGAACTCTTCGTTTCAATCCTATGACAATATACATGGATCAATAGCGCAACAATGAATCCAAAGACGTATATGTATGAGTTTACCGGTATATGGAGACAGTGCGTTAATCATTATGTTTGATTCAGTTTCTCTAAGGATATTTGGCTATTTTGAATTCATATTTCCTCCTTTATCATTATTGATATCGCATTGTTTGGATGGACCTAGAACCGTCTCCATATTCTTCCCACGAATCCGACGTTTCGTACCTAAAAACAAATTATTGAATTCAACAGAGAATTTGTGTAGATCGGCATAATAATCCTTTTGTAGACAACTCATCTTGGCAAATATATTAATAGTTTAGATATCAAAATAGTTGACAAAATGACAGTAGAGCAATTTGAGTTTAGTAAATACTCATGATCATGTAAACCAACCTGTACTATTAGAAGATAATGGAGTGGTGATCGTAGAACTTGGACATACTTCTACAAAACATAATCACAGATATATAAAAACATAATTAGAAAGCAATGTAATCAACATAGTCACGGAGATATTAAATTTCAACATCACAAACTTGATAATGTAAAAAGTACATTACCAATGGGAATAGGAGTTTCTCCATCGTTAATTCCCTCACTGCAATGTGAGATATTGGGATGTTGATTTTCAGCATTTCGACTTCGAATTCTACGCTTCAAATCTATGTACAGATATTAATATGAATCGTTCTTAATATAAGGATATGAATCTATGCACATAAATAGTGTTCTCTTAACCAAACCTGATAGTGAAGTTCTGGAAGAGGATTGTTGCGCGGACATGCTTGATTTTTTAAAAAAATTACGTTCCCTGCTATTCAGAAATCAAGAAACAGATTATTAGAGAGATTAGTACCATAACACATAAATATTATATAACGTAATGATCATCTCAATGACTGTTGTCTCTATTTTTCGAAAGGATTCAAATCTTGATATGAATACAATATAGTCACATCGTTCAGATTAGGGTAATGAGATTTGAATTTGTGCAGCGTGTAAGTTAGTTGCTAAAATTAAGGATCAGTTAGTTAAATTTTAATGTAAAGATATTGTGTATATCATCAATTTAATGGGTTGGTAAATGGATTATCCATGGATCATGATAAAATATATGAGAGTGTAGTACAATAAATGGGAGTTGGGTAAATTTTTTTACCCATTGGATAAATTTTTTTGCCCATTGGGTAAAATGTTAAATGGACAATACCATGCATTAAGAATATATTCATTCTTAAGTTGTTGTGCAACTTGGTGCAGAAAAGCCTCCCATAAAGGTCATAATTGAAATTTATAAAATAAAATTAAAATCACTTTTCAAAATGGGATACATAAAAAAAAAAAAATACCCTGTTTTATATGATGATAGATGCGAACATCAATATGACACACTCGTTTAGAGCATGAGAATACTTACCGTCGAAATATATAAAGCAAGATTTCCCCACAACTTTTTACATATGGCACAGTAATATCATAATGGGTCAAATTATTTCTAGTTTGGGGTTAAGAAGGCAACTACTAAATCTTTTCAAGTCTACTTGATGTCATGAGTAGACAATCTCAGTCGGAACAAAGAATGCAAACCTACAAAATTTTCACTTGAGTTAAGTGTTCAGTTGATTTGACACTCCATCAACAATTGCTTACATTGACATAGTTTACTAATACTATACCAACTAGGTGGCTCATTTCTTATTCATTATCTGATGTCTATAACTCCGACATTCAAAGATCAAACATTGGAAAGGAATAAAAAACACAAACTACCCTTTTGTAAGATTTACATGCCTCACTTAAGCAGCACATCAATATCTTCTCCTCTGTTTAGTCCCAATAAAAACATAGTGTTTTAGTTTTTATGGGGACTGCAAGTTTATAGTCCTAAACCATTATTGATATTAGGCATTCTTAAAATGATGAAACAGCTAGTGAGTTGATTATACATGAGCATTCATTACTATGAAAAGAGTGGTACTTCATTATCTAAAGGAACAATAGGTAAAATACTGAAACGCACAATTTATAGTTAACGTCCCTTTCTAGACAGTTCCGCACACATACTAGAATTGTTTTTCACAAAAACAGGCCCTAATATGACTTTCCACAGTGTATCAAGCTCCCAGCACCCAAAAAAAGTCCAAAAACAGCAGCACTTCCAAGCGTTGTTTGTCCAATATGCCTAATTTTTAGAAGCCCTGGAACCTGCATTTTATTAATTACTATGAACGTAAGCATAAAATTAGTATAAAAAATGTCTGCAAATAGCTGAAAGTTGCAAGGTCAAGAAATTATGACAGAAACATGATAACCTGGAAATTTCAGAAGCATTCAGTACTTATCTAACCAAACCTACTAATTTTATCTTTTTGTCTTTTATAAGGATAAAACTAACAGATGCATCAAATTTTTGGTTATTCTGGCAACTGCCAAAAATTGGTGTGGGGATGAGTTATATCAGGGAATAGGGAGGATAATATAAAAAATAATAATAATATAAGTCGCAGGCGAATTTTGGTCTCCATTCTAATAGTTCAGGACAATATAGAAGTTAGACAATTTGAGTTGTGAGTTGTAATGTTTATGACCTCAGAAGTCATCACGGCGCTAATTAGTTGTCAATGATGAGATAGAGCCTAAGACTACAAACAGACATAAATTGTTTTATAAGCTAGTATAGAACCCTAACACAAATGGCAAAACTTGGACAACAACATGACCATAACACAGATAAATCAAACAAATGTAATTGACCAAATGATTTGAGAACCCTAAACTATTTTCTCTCTAAGATAGTGAAAATAAAGATTATATTCCCATTAAACATATCTTGCAGTTCTTCAACCGTGTCATAGTATTTGCACTCGCATTTGCTAAAGGAGCAAATTAAATTATACAAAAAGCTGAAACACTTGAATAATGAGCAGTGAGTGTACCCTGTATCTAACAGCCTCATACGTTCCATATACAGCACCTGCAGATCATATGAAGATCATTAAATAAACTGCACTAGAAATGAAACCATAGCAGAATACAGAGAATCATCTAGAATTTCTAGGAATTTGAGACAACCCAACTAAGAATACCAGTTCATTTGTTATTATCTACTAACTACTCTGCTGCATTGTTTATTCAATTTCTATGCACTAACATATTTAGCTCAAGTATCAAAAATAAAATCCGCAAATGCAAGCCCATCCTTAAATTCTCTTGCCTCTACTTATCCACGTGTCGTCTCATCCTCAACATACAAATCCACGATACAAACTTTGAGGCCGTGTAAAATTTGTTGCTTACCCATGATTCTATAACACAACATAATTATAAAAATTCGGGCCTCTGTCTCCCCCGAGACAAACATGTATGTGTGCATTAGTAATTAAATTTTATGTAATCGACCTCACTGAAAAAAACCCGTATTACATTCTTTTTTCCAAAAAAAAAAAAAAAAACACCTAGTAATCACTAATCATCACTATTTTCCAAGTAACTCTTTTTCCCCAAAAAAAAAATATACAATGCAGCCATCTAAAACCCATTTTTCCCTAATTACAAACAGCATCTGCTAATATTCATAAAATTATGATTCACATCAACCAAAAACAAGAAAGAATGCATTATTTAACACTCAACTTAGCCAACACATATTAGGGTTCTACAAAGCTACATACATTTATACAATTACACACACTAAGCGAAATCAGTGAAATTCACAAAAAGGGGTGTGAAAAAAGAGGAGAATAGATACCAACGGCGCCGCCAACAGCTCCGCCGACAGCAACTCCGGCGGTGATTCTTGCAAGACAACTGTCCTTCGCCATTCGAAAATTATAAGTCAAGCTTCTGTTTATTCCACTAAATAAAAAATGTATGTATATGTTATATACGGGCGCCTATTTCCCCATTCATATATACAAATTGTTTTTGGGTTTCTTGTACAAGGAGGTAGATACACTAAAACCTCTATAAAACTTCAATAAATTAATGTAGTCGGCACTTAAAAATTCTATTAATTTGTAGAAATTTTTAACATCAAAGAATATTAATTTGGAATTATATATATTTAAATAGATTGAATTGTATAATATATGTTTTACACTTAATTCAATTAATTATATATACATGTTTTACAAATTCAATGATTATTACTCCCTCCGTCTCAAAAAACTTTTCCCATTTTAAAAAACACGTTTGCCAACGCACACTTTTGATCGTTAATATGTTTAATTTCATATTAGTATTAAATATAAAAACTTCACTGTATTAAAGTACTCATAAATACGAATCCAACAAGATCACTCATGACTATATTTGGTCTTATAAATTATGCGTAAATTAGTAATTTGTCTCATGTTATGAACATGACCGACATTGTAAAGGAGAAGATCATTGTGAGACAGAGGGAGTAGAGGGATTCAAAGTAAAGATTTATGTATATTTAGATGATATCAATGATAAAACAATATTTTTGGAACCATTTGAGCACTCAAGACATCAAAAACATTGATTAATAATTTTTTAATGCTTTACGAGAACACCACATTCGAACTTTTCGATGCAACAAAGAGGGTCAAGGATCGGTTTCATATAAATTCAAATTTTAAGAACCCTAGAATCATATTTTCCAAAAGGTTAATACATATATTTTTATGATTATAAATTATTTATTAATTTATAATATTATTGGGACCTGTTGTGGAATAAAAATTAGGTTACTAGTATTGCAGCTAGGGTTGATGTATTTAATGCAAGGGTGTGTGTGAGCTTCGTGCTTTAATGGCTGCTCTCGTGCTCGTGGCTGAATTTGCCTTCACAAGATGCCTACGTACTTTGATGAATATCAAAGATCAAGCCAAAAAACGTAGTTCTGAGGTGAGGGGTCAGGCCCTTTATATAGGCTGCTGGAGCCTTAGAATTATGGTAGGAATAGGAGACTTGGTGGACAAGTCTTTGAGGAAGGTTCTAGATCTATTCCTTATAGGAATCAGTTTTCATATTGAATTGGATGCCTTATTGGATAAGTCTGAAGGGGATATTATCCTTATCCAACTCTTATTTGCTGAGCTGTTTATTACCGTTAATATTAATTACGAAATTAATATTATAAATAGGGTTTGGGCCCATCTGGTGGGCCCCACGTTTGGACCATTCCGGGTATAATTAATACCACATTAAAAGTGTCCTTAAGGCTTACTTTTAGCCCATATCATTTGCCCCCCAACTTCTAGGAAAACTGATCAGGTTTTCCTTAGTTTTAACTGCCTTTCTTGAGACTTGGGTCAGGGCTTTGTACACTAGTGTTTCACAAATGTCGTCTTGATGCAAAGTGTGGAGCGACCGACACGTTTACGACGATATGCCTTATTCGAGGCTAAGCAATTTCCATAACTTCAGTTACAGAATATTTTTCTTCAAGGAATTATCTATGAAATTCCTCGTATTTCCATATTTATCCTATTATGGTACCCACAGGTATCAAAATTCCATGTCTGTGAAGATTTGCTGTCAAAAAATCAATTTTTATAGCAAATTTCGACCAGGATTGGGTATTTTCGATCAGGAATTCGACTAGGAATTCGACCAGGAATTCGACCAGGAATTCGACCAGGATTCTGGTCGAAATAAGGCCTTCTTTAGCTTCCTGATCGAAGAGATTTTCGACCAGGATTCTTGGTCGTTTCGACCAGAATCTTGGTCGAAATAAGGGTCCAATTTTGTTCTGGTCGAAGGGGTTTTCGACCAGGATTCCTAGTCGTTTCGACCAGGATCTTGGTCGAAATAAGGGCCCCAGAATGGTTTTGGTCGAAAGGTTTTTCGACCAGGATTCTGGTCGAAATAAGGGCGTTTCCAACGCTTTGGTCGAAAGGTTTTTCGACCAGGATTCTTGGTCGTTTCGACCAGGATTCTGGTCGAAATAAGGGCGTTTCCAACGCTTTGGTCGAAAGGTTTTTCGACCAGGATTCTTGGTCGTTTCGACCAGGATTCTGGTCGAAATAAGGGCGTTTCCAACGCTTTGGTCGAAAGGTTTTTCGACCAGGATTCTTGGTCGTTTCGACCAGGATTCTGGTCGAAATAAGGGCCACTTTTTCTTTGGGCCTATTCTTATTGGGCCTGATAGGTTTCTTTTCAGAATGGGCTTGACCTCATAGCCGTTATTGGGCCCGTCCGGGCTATTCGAATCCAAATCTAGGATCTTTTGTCTACGATATTTTTCAAAAATATCTATAATTTTTTCAAAATATCTAAGATATTTTTCCAAGATATTTTTCTAAGAATGTCCTAGAATTGGGCCTTAATTTGGGCCGGTTTCATGGGCTTTTTTGACTTGTTACTGTAGGTTTTCTGACCGTTTGGAGGAATTTTAACCGGCTAAAAAGTTGTATATAAAAGTGAGAGTGGAGAGTTCACTTTCTCACTCTCACTTCTACTCAAACACTTCACTAGAAATTCTCTCTATAGTTCTCTTTATTTCAAGGCGATTTCCGGCGAGAGTTTTCATCGAGCTCCTCCCCCTCACGGTGGTTCCTGGGTTTCTCCTTGAAGATATCTTCATATCTTCATAGTTTCTGGGTTTTCTTTGAAGATTTCTTCAAATCTTCATAATTTTCTGGGTTTTAGCGGAGCTTCGAACCTTTTTCCAGGAGCATCAATGGAGGACAAAGCTAAGTCTCGTCTTGCAAAAATGAATTCTGCCTCCTCCAAAGGTACTATCACCATTCGCTCTTCTTACACATCTCTAGTAGATATGTTAAATCAACGTGGAGATGATTACCCTTCTTTGTCAGAATTAGATGCATATGACTGCTGTAGCTCGTATCACGATGTTGATGAAATAACTAGATATAACAAACTTTTTAAAATCAAATCACCTTATAAACTTGTCCCAGCTGAGCCAGGTGACAGACCTTGTCACTGGAAACCCAATTCTTTATGTGTTTATAGGGAGAGTTTAGTAGCTGGTCTTCGTTTTCCATTTCATGAATTCATTCCTAGACTCTTAGCTGATGTTCAAATTAGTCCATGTCAACTTCCGCCAAATGCGTGGAGAATCATATTGTGTTTCATGGTTTTGTGTCTTAGACAACAACTCCCTTTATCTGTTGCGCTTTTTCGCAAGATATTTCAATTTTACAATAGTCCTGCCACAAACCCTGGCTGGGTATATGTTAAGCTCCGCCCTAGAGTTCCCCCAATTTTTAACGGCAAGTCAATCCCTGATAATAATACGGGCTGGAAAAATGAGTTTGCATACTTAGAATGGGATGGAGGTGATTGGGGCACTCTCTTTAGGCAGACATTCTCGAGAGTTTCAGACGGAAGTACTAAGGGAATCGTCCTTAGTACCGAGGAACAGGCCGCTTATAATACTCTGACCCAGGCAGACGGTAGTTCTATTACATGCCTAAGCCTTTTAAATGAGGAATCTCTAAGGGGAGTAGGCCTTTCTAGAGTTTCTGAACGGGGTAATTTTCTTACTAGTCTTTGCCATTTACTTTTTTTACTGAATTTATTCCAACTCTATTTTTGGTTGTTCTTGCAGTTGCGAAGTTGATTGTGGAGGCTGCACCCTCTCTTGATGAAGAGACTTCCAGGATGGTTCGAGCTAAGAGGGCTGCTGACCCTCGAGGGAAAAACACAGAGCCTGCTTTTCTACGCCCCCACAAGGTCCAGAAAGGAGAGTTGAGGTATGGTGACATAGCTGGATTGGAGGGGAGCTCCCAGGTTAACGTCCAGTCGACAGTTTTCAGGCCTCCCTGGGGCTTCAGAAAGCAGGATTCTGTGGTGGGCTCTACCAAGCACTCCATGGATTGGTCTTTGAACTCAATCACCACCCCTGACTATAAGGACATGGTCCTTAGTGCAGGTATTGGTGAGTCAGAGGCACTCGGTGCTCAGGCTATCGCTGTGGTGAGTCTCGAACTTTATCTTTCAATACCTTAACGGCTTAGATTCACTATTTGATTTCAATGCTAACCTTTCATGCAGGCTAACGTCCATTTCCAAAGCTTGGTTCATAAAGCCAAAGCTTGGAAGGAGAAGTCCAAAGCTTTTGAGTCTGAGTCTCAGAAGAAGACTCTCCACATTAATCGTCTGGAAGAGCAGCTAAAGAAGAAAGATGAAGAGATGGTTGGGATGCATGCGGAGCTGGTTGCCCTGAAGGATGACAAGGAGAAGCATATTGATGATTATCTGGATTCGGATGAGTACAAGACTCTCATGGATCAGCATGATGAGATGCTCTTTCCTAGTCAGTTTACTGATGGGTGGACCAAAGCCCTTGAAGCAGTTCTGAGGCAGCATCCAGGGTTATTCTTGCCTTCTGCTTTTCCTAGCCCTCACCTTCCCAGTGCCTTGACACATGAGCCTGGTTCCAGTGAAGAGCTATTCGGGGAGGATGATGCTTTGGTCAAGGAGCATGCTACTGCCACTACTTCAGCTTTGGATCCCGAGCCTCCTCTAGCTCAGCCCGGTGCTGCTAACTCTGCCGACGAGGGGTCTACTACTGAGACTAGTTCTGAGGATGCTTCTCCTTCTAAGGAGGCCCCTAAGGCCCCTTAAGCTTTATTTATTTATATTTTGCCTTTCTGAACTCTGGGTTTCCACCATTTGACTTAATAGCCTTCGGGCCTTTGTAATTTTTAACTTAACTATTTATGCAGTTTGTTTCCGTTCATTTTTCTTGCTTTTGCTCATAGTCTGTTAATACTTTAGAATTTTTGAGTACTTGGCCTCCTGGCTGCTACTAAACTCACAAGTTGGTCCAACATTCGTCGTTCGTTTGTTTTAGCAAGGAAGGATAACCAATAGAGAAAACAGAATAAATTCCATTATGATGTCAAAGGACATCAATAAAATGGGTTCAACCCTTACATAGATACTCTATCAACTACTGGGAGCAACATGCTCTATAATGGTTTCATTCGAACCTTATTTCTAATAAATAGATAAAAGTCCAAGCCTTTGTCAAAAGAACTTAAACATAATAAACTTTGAGGTTCACAGCATGCCAAGTTCGGGGCACCTCAACCCCATCCAAGGTTTCTAACTTGTAAGATCCTCGTCCTAACCATGTCGCCTTGTCGAAAAAATCTTTCTTTAACTCTCTGGTTGTAATGAAAAGAGGCTCTCTTCTGATACTCAGCATTCCTAGCATTAGCTTCATCTCTAACCTCGTCAATTAAATCCAGGGCAAGTCTCATCCCTTCTTCATTAGTTTCTGGCTCATATGCCTCGACTCGAGGTGATGCTTGCATGATCTCCAAAGGCATAATAGCCTCGGCTCCATAAGCCAGCAAAAATGGGGTTGCTCCAGTTGTTACCTTACAAGTGGTGCGATATGCCCAAAGTATGGGCAGCAATTCATCTACCTAAGTGTTCCTAGAGCGCTCGACCCTCTTCTTCAGTCCATCAAGGATAATTCGATTAGCTACCTCAGCTTGCCCATTGGCTTGTGGATGTGCCACTGAGGTAAAACGGAGCTCAATCGCATTCTCTTCACAATACTTCTTAAACTCTTCATTATTGAACTGTGTCCCATTGTCTGTCATAAGGATTCGTGGGATTCCGTATCTGCAAACGATGTTCTCCCAAAAGAACTGGGAAACTTGCTTGGTGGTTATCTTGGCCAGGGGTTTAGCCTCAATCCACTTAGTGAAGTAATCAACGGCCACTATCAGGAATTTCCTTTGTGCTGAAGCCATGGGAAAGGGTCCAAGTATATCCATCCCCCACATCGCAAATGGAATGGGAGAGTTAATAGAGGTCAACATCTCAGGCGGTTGTCTCACAATTGGGGCATGCTTCTGGCATCTCTCACATCTCTTGACATAGTTTTGCACATCAGCCAACATCTCCGGCCAATAGAACCCTAAACGAATTATCTTGTGAGCTAGGGCTCTGCCCCCCAAGTGTTGCCCACAGATCCCTTCATGAACTTCCTCCAATACTTCCCTTGCCTCTAGAGGCCTTAGACACTTCAAGTACGGGATGACAAACGACCTTTTGTACAGAATACCCTCAATCAAAGTATATCTCAACGCTCTTACTGAGAGTTTTCGTGCCTCCATGGCATTGTCTGGGAGCCACCCGGTCTCCAGGTGTGCCTTGATAGGATCTATCCAAGAACCTCCTATATCAATTGGTGCCACTAGCTTTGCGTTAACGGTCGGGGCCTTCAAGACCTGAAAGTAGACACTCCCAGCATAATTTTCTATTTCAGAAGAAGCAAACTTAGACAGGGCATCGGCCTTAACGTTTTCTTCTCTCGGGATGTGTTCAACATGACACTCCTCAAACTGAGACATAACAGCCTTCACCACTCTCAGGTATTTCGCCATAGTCTCATCCTTAGCTTCGAATTCACCATTTACCTGGGATATCACAAGCCGTGAATCTCCACAAACTTTGAGGTTTTTGACCCTCATGATTCTAGCTAAACCCAAACCAGCTATTAATGCCTCATACTCCGCCTCATTGTTGGTAGTAGGAAAATCAAACTTTAAAGCATACTCAACTGTGAACCCATCGGGGCTTTGCAAAACCAAACCTGCACCACTAGATTTTGTTTTTGATGCTCCATCAAAATAGAGCACCCAATATTCCTTCAGATCCGGTGTAAGTTCCTCTTCTTTTTTCTCTTGCCCAGGGGTAGTCATTATCTCTTGCCCCCCAACTTCTTGGTTGTTAATAGTACATTCAACCACGAAGTCAGCCAATGCCTGAGCCTTGATGGCTGTCCGAGGCTTGTATGTGATATCGAATTCTCCTAACTCAATCGCCCATTTAATTAGCCTTCCACTGGCCTTAGGGCTATGCAATATGTTCCTCAACTGTTGGTTCGTCAGAACTTGAATCTTATGTGCTTGGAAGTAAGGTCGCAATTTCCTTGAGGCAGTTACTAATGCCAAAGCAAACTTTTCTATGGGTGAGTAATTCAACTCAGCCCCATGCAACACTTTGCTTACATAGTAGATAGGTTTCTGGACTTTCTCCTCTTCCCGAATAAGGACAGCACTCAGGGCTTGTTGAGATACCGCCAGGTATAGACAAAGAGTCTCTCCAGGACTTGGTTTGGTCAATAACGGGGCTTCAACCATGTATTTCTTCAATTGCTCAAAGGCCTCTTGGCTCTCAGGGGTCCACTCAAAATTTTTCACCTTCTTCAATGCTTGAAAGAAAGGCAAGCATTTGTCACCAGACTTGGAGATGAATCTTCCTAAAGCCGCTACCCGGCCTATCAACTTCTGCACATCTCTTATAGAGCGCGGGGGTTCCATGTCTAAGATCGCCTTGATCTTGTCGGGGTTGGCCTCTATGCCTCTTTTAGAAACCATCAGACCCAAAAATTTGCCTGATCCAACGCCAAAGGCACACTTGGCTGGATTCAACATCATTTTGTGGTGCCTCAGCACTTCAAATGCCTCTCTGAGGTGTTTAATATGGTCTGCTTTGACCAAGCTTTTAACCAGCATATCATCGACATAGACCTCCATGGTTTTTCCAATCAGATGGGCGAATATCTTATTCACCAATCGTTGGTAAGTAGCTCCCGCATTCTTTAAACCAAACGCCATAACAAGATAGCAGAAAACACCAAAGTCGGTTATGAAGGATACCTTAGGGATGTCATCCTTGTGCATCTTAATCTGATTATAGCCGCTGAATCCATCCATGAAGCTCAGCATCTCATGTCCAGCTGTGGCATCTATCAACATATCTATTCTTGGCAGAGGGAAACAATCCTTTGGGCATGCATCATTCAGGTCAGTGAAGTCTATACACATCCTCCACTTCCCATTCGCTTTCTTGACCATCACAGGGTTTGCTAACCATTCGGGAAACTGAATTTCTTCAATAAAACCAGCCTCCAAGAGCTTATCCACTTCTTGCTTAATGGCCTCCTGCCTTTCCGGAGCAAAATTTCTCTTCTTCTGCTGTACTATCTTCCGATTAGGGTCGACATTCAATCTATGAGTTATAAGTTGAGGATCAATCCCTGGCATGTCAGCTGCTGTCCAAGCAAAAACGTCGCTATTCTTTTGTAAAAACTCTATCAACTTACCCTTCACGGGTTCTTTCAAAGAGGCTCCAATATAAGTCACCTTCTCAGGGTCGCCTAGCTCCAGAGGAATAGGTATTAAGTCCTCTGTTGGCTTTCCTCGGTGTTCATCATCACCACGGACATCCATGTCTTCAATCGGGAGTACCTGCCCCCCGGTTCCATCAGCTCTCAAAGCAGCCACATAGCAACTCCTGGCCATTTTCTGATCTCCTTTTTGTTCCCCAACACCATTCCTGGTTGGAAATTTGACCTTCATGTGATAAGTAGAGGCAACAGCCTTGAATGCATGAAGTCCGGTCCTCCCTAAGATTGCATTGTACGTTGAGGCAGCCTTAATTACTAGAAAGTTCAGCATCTGGGTGGCTTCCTTAGGTTCTTGCCCTATTGTCATGGGCAGCTGAATGGTCCCTTCAACCTTGGACTCAACTCCATTAAATCCGTAGATCGGCATGTTAGTCGGGGTTAGTTGAGAATCAGTATACCCCATCCTCATAAAAGAATCATGAAACAAGATCTCGATGGAAGCTCCATTGTCTATCAGGACTCGCTTCACTTCCGAGTTTCCAATTACAAGAGTTATGACCAACGGGTCGTCATGGGGGAATTTCACCCCTTCAAGATCTGAATCATCAAAGCCAGTCACTGCCTCAGTCTTAGCACGCTTCGGGGCTTCTCCTGTGATGTGCATCACTTCTCTGGCATAAGGCTTTCGAGAGTTTCGGGTAGTGCCGGCCACTGTTGGTCCTCCCCAAATCATATTGATTACTGGCCCTCGAGGCTGCGGGTTACGATTGCGATCGTTATCCCTTCTATCATTGTCTCTTCTATCATAATCCCTTTTCTGGGTTCCACGGTCTTCACCCTTGGTGAACTTGTTTAACTTTCCCTTCCGGATTAAAAATTCAATTTCATCCTTTAACTGTCTGCAGTCATCTGTGTCATGCCCCACATCCTTATGGAATCTACAATACAGATCTTTGTTTCTCTTTTCGGGATCACCCCTGAGCGGTTTAGGCCAGCGAAAGTCCTTATCCTTCTCAATGTCCAACAAAATTTGGCTCCTAGGAGCATTCAACCTTGCATAATCAGAAAACCTTGGCCCAAAACCCTTCTTGGGCGATGAATCGGAGTCCTTGCCAGCCCGGGGATACTTGTCCCTAGCGTCGTACTCTTGTTCTGACTTTCTTTTCTTTGAATCATTAGAGCCCTTGCCATTACCTCCTGTGGTTTCCTTCTTAATGCTGTCCTCAGCCTTGATATATTTATCGGCTCTTCTCTGGAGCTCGGCCATGTTCTCAGGAGGGTGTTTTGCCAAAGACCTTTTGAAGAAGAGGTCAGTGGTTCCGTGTTCCAGGGCTACCATGGCCACCTTATTTTCCAGATCGGTGATATTCAACGTCTCCTTGGTGAATCGCTTGAGATAATCCCTTAAGTTCTCATTCTTTCCCTGCACCACATACATAAGGGATGCAGAACTTTTCTCATGAATTCTCCCACTGATGAATTAGCTGATAAAGGCAGCGCTCAACTCCTTAAAAGAGCCAATCGAGTTTGTAGGTAGACGGCTATACCATCTTTGAGCCATGCCTGACAGAGTTTGAGGGAACGCCCTACACTTTAAGGCATCACTAGCAGGCTGCAGCAGCAGTGCGTTTGAGAATGTTCTGACATGATTTGCGGGATCGCCCGTTCCATCATAGGCCTTAATAGTTGGCATCTTAAAATTCCTTGAGATGTGGGCATTCATCACCTCCTCAGTAAACGGAGGTGTGGGATCGTCAGGGTCCCCAAGTGGCATCAGATCTTTGGGGTTGCTTCTGGGGGTTTCCACCCTTGTGGATTTTTCGGTTCGGGGATCAGCCCTCCTTTGCCTTCTTGAAGGCCTTTCCAAATTTATAACGGGAATCCTTTCTGCAGTTGGAGGAGGCTGAGTTTGATTCAACCTATCTTGTTCTCTTGCAATATCGTCCTTCAATTTTGAGATCTCTGCCTCGTAAGCCTTGATTTTCTCAGCAGTTGTCAAGGGGAGCCCATCATGGATTCTTCATGTTCTTCTTAGAGGTTCCTTGCTAGCACGTCGCCTCCTCGGGGCTTCATCTCGATCATCATCCTCAGATGATGATGAATCATCAGTATAGGGACCAGAGTAATCATCATATTCTCGATCCCGGATTTGTAAGGCGTGTCCGCTTGGTCCAGGTTCCCTTCGTCGAGGGGGGTAGTTAGGCAGCCCATACATAGGGTTGCTGTTCAAAGGGAGATCCGTAGTATGGATCTGTACCCCCGTGCGATCGACGTTACCAAGAGGAGAAACCACCATCTGGAAAGGGTTAGTTTCTTGGCCTTGATGGACAATTACTGAGTGGGTCCCCTCTATATGGGGAGTCGTCCCTGGGGGCTGAGTGGGCAGAGGTTGAATGACCGTCCCTGTTGATGGGAGTATTTGCCCTTCCTCAGTGACGATGAGCGGATCAGAAGTGGCTGGTGGAGCAGAGTTAAGGGGCACGGCCTCGGTTGATGTTGTTCTTCGTGTTTGAACCATGGTTGATGTTGTCTTCCCACAGACGGCGCCAAATGTTGTGGAATAAAAACTAGGTTACTAGTATTGCAGCTAGGGTTGATGTATTTTATGCAAGGGTGTGTGTGAGCTTCGTGCTTTAATGGCTGCTCTCGTGCTCGTGGCTGAATCTGCCTTTACAAGATGCCTACGTACTTTGATGAATATCAAAGATCAAACCAAAAAACGTAGTTCTGAGGTGAGGGGTCAGGCCCTTTATATAGGCTGCTGGAGCCTTAGAATTATGGTAGGAATAGGAGACTTGGTGGACAAGTCTTTGAGGAAGGTTCTAGATCTATTCCTTATAGGAATCAGTTTTCATATTGAATTGGATGCCTTATTGGATAAGTCTGAAGGGGATATTATCCTTATCCAACTCTTATTTGCTGAGCTGTTTATTACCCTTAATATTAATTACGAAATTAATATTATAAATAGGGTTTGGGCCCATCTGGTGGGCCCCACGTTTGGACCATTCCGGGTATGATTAATACCACATTAAAAGTGTCCTTAAGGCTTACTTTTAGCCCATATCAGGACCATATATTTATATAGGATTTTTCAAAAAAAATATTATCTTATTATCTTATCGAAATTGATCATTTTTTGAAATGACCCAAGTTGGGACCGGAGGAAATTATTAACTTAGAGACATTGTTAATTTACAGAGTATTAATTTAATGAGGTTTTACTGTAGTTTTTTTTTTGTCGTCAAGCGGTGGTAGATAATTCTGTGTGATTGTAGACTAGTTTCTTTTTTTTTTTTTGATGAAAGGGGATAATTCAATACATAAAATCTACAAGAATGATCAAATCGATCAAACACAGAACAGAATAACACGCTTGTCTTCATAAAATGAGACAAATAAGTAGTGTGAAAAAAAGTGATATTTCTATAGATACTTGCTCTACGCTCAATATCTTCTCCAAAATCCGTTTGAGCTATCGACCACAAATGCAATTCGTAACAAGCTCTTATCTTTGAATCCGAACCAACTCTCACAAAAAGGAGAGAAAATCCACCCTCTCACCAAGGAGAGAAACCCACAACCTCTCACCAAGGAGAGAAAACAAACTGAAGTTACAACTTAAAAATCCAAAATGCAATTCCAAATATACTTAGATCTGCAAAAACGAAGCCACAGCATGGGATAATCGGTCCACACACAGATCCAAAACCCGATTGAATTGAAGAAGAACGAAAATCCAAAGCTTCGAAAATATAGATCTAAAAAACAAAACCAAAACACCCTAAGTTGGAAAAGGCTTTGAAGCCTTAGATCCGATAATATAAACTACTACCAAATCTCAAAAAAACACACACCAATCTTACCTAACGAGGAAGATTTTTAGGGAAATCAAAAGTTTAAAACAAAGTTTATTGACAAAAGGAAGAAAAAACAAAGAAAATGAGAAGCTTTGGGGCTTTCCACCGGTGGAATCCGGTGGAAGCCCCCGGCGCCGGCGGCTGTTAAGAGAAGAAAGAAGGATCAGTGGAAGCCCCCGGCGCCGGCAGCTGTTAAGAGAAGAAAGAAGGAGATGGGGAGAGAGAGCGGAAAGTTGTAGACTAGTTTCTTTTATTTGATAGAGTGTTGTTTATAATTATTCAGAAATAATTAGATTTTGAAATTATTAATGTCTACATATTTGATTACTCACTGAATTTCAAAAGTTATGTCCATTGTTATAAAAATTGGCCGATTTCTGAAAAATCGCCGATAAATCGGCCAAAAATCTGTCAAAAATTTTGAATCGATTCGGCCGATTTGCAAAAATCGCCGATAAATCACCGATTTTTCAATCGAATCACCCGATAAGTCTTTACTTTGAAATTTAGCTCTATGAAATCACCGATTGTTCTATAGATGTGTTTAAAATAGCTAAATATAAAACATATATTGTACAATTTAGCTATTAATATGACATAACATTAAAATTATAAAACAAATTATCTAGCTATTTCATTGGTTTAAAACATATAAAACATATTTAGCTATTTTGAACTGATATACTAAAAATAATTATTTAAAATTGATTGCAAGCGCACAATCTCGTTTTAGTAAATTTAGATTCATTCCGTAGAGACTAATGTTTTCGCAAACCTTAATTTTTAATTTAATCGAACTAGGACAAGTGGATTTTGGATGATTTTGATTTTACAAATTAAAGTAAAAACTAAATGAAATTTTAAACTATTTTAAAATAATTTAAAACTAAATTATTCTAATTTATTCTAAAATTTTAAATTATTCTAAATATTATTCTAAGATTATTCTAAAAATTATTCTAAATTCCTAAAATTTGAAAATAAAATTAGACTTTATTCTAAAATATTTTTTTTTCGGGATTAAAATTTATTTACACAAATTTTGGGAAAAGTTGACATAATGTATTCGTAAAAAGATCTAGCCGGAAATCACCAACAACCCAAAATAAATCATTTCATAAGTCGATTACACACAAAATCTACTTAGTACTAAATTTCAGAAATCAGCAATAATCAACAAGAAACCACAACACTCGGTTTTTACAAATAAAAATCGAACTAAAGATCGCACAATCACTAACCCGAAACAACGACAACTCAGCTAACAACGACTCACTAAAACTCAGTACAAGATTGTTTAACTCAGCAGAAAATCGTTGCAGTGAATTGACAAAACAAAACAAGAACAATGACCAGGCAACCAAAGCAGAAAACAGAATGAGTCAACTAACGAAAATTCCGAAAGAACAGCAATTAAACTACAACAAAACCAGGTGAAACCTGTTTGGTTTCAAGCAGTCAAACGCAGCGGAAAAACACGAAAAATAAAATAAAATTGAAACCCACCGCAAGAATCCATGCGAGAATTGTATATTTAATTCGTAATTATCAGAAATTAGTACCTTAAAGAGCTTTCCGATGTCTGAGAATGAAGAAAGGATTGTTCGATCACCACGTATCCCGCACGAGCGATGTACGCCTCTATGGTATCCACACGAACGCTCTCTTGAAGGAATTGCAGTGTACTAGCACCAAGAACTCGAATTTTCTCCTCTCTTGCTCTCACTTCTTTTGCTGCTAGGGTTTAGTGTTTTAATGATAATAAAAACGTAACCCTAAAGCAACCACAGCATAAGAGTTATATAGGTGGAGATAAAAACGAATTCAATTCTAATCTCTTTAGAATTTCGTATAAATCCAAATTCTGTTTATTATCATCTTATTAAGTCTTACTTAATAAGCAAACAACTGAATTTCGAATTATCAATAATTCGAATTTTTTTTCTTTAATTAATCAAGTCTATACTTAATTAATTAACTAACAATTCGATTTATCATCTTAATTTAAATCCGATTATTTAAATTAAATTATCCTTCAAGCGCTCATGTGTGTGACCCTATAGGTTATTATTATATTGGCAACAATTTTATTTAATAAATAAAATCGTAAACAATGAGCGGCATCTAGTAATACATCATTGTTACCCAAATAATAATAATTAAATCGGTGAATCGATTTCGCCTTTCGTGAACAATGTTCTATGTAATATAATCCCTTTAACCATGATATTATAAATTAAACTGGAGGCATGGAATGTGTCATCCTCGTCATAATTTAATCTTTATTTTCTTGATCGATGAGTAGACTATTCAAACAAATCACTATTTGAGCACGACCATGCATTTCATAGTCTCACTCAAACAAGAGGCCAATAATATCACTCATATATATATTAAGGAGGGTTAAATTCAATCTAGATCATTCACATTTCTCATACGATTCATAATATACCCAAGACTACCTTTATCATTACCCGATTAAAGATAACTTTTGATAGAATCAAAATATATTAATTCTCGTATAGAAATGTAATGACTTCAGGTCTAAGGATCATTACATCATTATCACATTTGAGATTCATAATGACACATTCCTGAGCCCTGGTCTTTTGACATTCCCAATCTTATCCAAAGCAGCAGAGAACCTTATTTGCTGTAACATTTCTTTTAATTGACTCTAAACAGCCACAGAGTATGAAGTGTGAGTGTCAAAATCCAAAACCTCACGAACAGTTGCAGGAGTTATGACAAACTCTTGATCTTCATAGGTAAACACAATTGATGGAGTCCCATTCTCTCCACCATCATCATAACCCGAGTTTCTCCAGAAGGTAGAGATTTGTGTGGCCGAGAGTTTTTCTAGTTGGACAAGAGCTTGTCCAATTTCAGAATCTCTTAAGAAGTTCTGAATCAGATGAAATGATTCTGGGGCTTTAGCAGTGTCTAGTATTGCAGCATAGTTGTTTGTAACGAAAGTTAATCCCTGAGCCACAAAATTCTTGGTTGCCATTAGAACAGTGTAATAGAGAAGAGAGTGTGTGGAAAAGTGTTTGTGAAAATGCTTAAGTGAAAGTAACAGAGAAATTGTGAAAATGCTTAAGTGTGTGATGTTGTGTGTTCGTGGATGTAAAGATGAAAAAGTGAATAATGAAATGATTTTGATTAGATCTGTAATTGAAAATCAAAACCCAATCATTTTAGACATTAAACACGCAACCAATTTCTTGTTAAGTGTGTGAGTGGGACACGTGTCACATAAACAGTGGAACAGTTATTTACACGCGCAGTAATAATACCTATTATTACTGCTGTTCTCTCTCCTATTTCCAATAAGCTTTAATTGTCTGACACAATTAAACAACTGGCACATATTACATGCAAATTTCAAAAACTCTTTGTGCACTCCAAGTATATGTTTTGTCTGAAATAAAATATTACCTTAGAGTACTCAACAAACTCCAACAGTGTTTATCAATTCTCCAACTTAATTACTGTTATCCTTTCAAACACTGCACAGTTGTGAATATACGTGTGTGTAGAGCAAAGTTTACTAAATCAGTATTTAGAGCATCTAGTATTTCATAAAAGCCATAAAATAAATAAGTAAACACTGGATGCACAGACTCTCATAGTAAACACTGAATATATGATGAATGCTAAACTATGTAGTAACCAGTTTATATACAGTAATATTTAACTAATCTATAACCCCCATTTTTTTTTCTCCAGTAATCAGAGGTTAAAACTAGTCACCAAAAATCCTATAATTTTAGCCCTTATCAATTTGATAAGTTCTTGGATCTTCCTAGCTTTCGACTAGTCACAAAAAATTAGAGGATTTTAGCCCTTACTATATACCAGTAAGTTCCTGGGTCGTCCTAGTTACAAACATGATCTCAAAGGAGTTCTAACAGTCTATATATTTTAGCTTTGAGGTTATTCTAATAACAGAATCTAATTTAACAGTGTATAACTAACAGAGTTTAGAGCTCATCAACATCAGAAATTACTTATGAGAGGCAATGCACACAGTATTTACAGACTCAGAGTTTAGGATAAATAAACTAAGAGATGCTATAAATATATAACAGTATCATGCTGTGTTAACTTTCTGCACAGTTTAAGATTAGATCACAGATAACTTAGAAGGATTCATGACTAATTACTAAGAATAATGTTTCATACATGTATCTTCATCGGTGTTTATGTTCAGAAAGAAACATTATCAGAGTTACTCAGAGTTTATTTAACAGTTAACGGTGTATGACTTAAAAAGCATGCTCATAGAGTTTAACAGTGATTGAGCAGAGTTTGCATATCAGAGTTTAACATACCACAGAAATATGAGCAACACGGTACATAAGTAAAGTTTTGAGTCTAACCAATATCTCTAGTCAAAACCAGAGACCATTCCTAGTTCATTTACCAGCCTTGTAAATATAGCTTCACTCAATGGCTTGGTGAAGATGTCTGCAAGCTGTTGTTCTGTAGACACAAAATGAAGCTCAATATTCCCTTCTTCTACATGTTCTCTGATAAAATGATACCTTATGCTGATGTGCTTGGTCATTGAATGCTGTACTGGATTACCTGTCATAGCAATAGCACTTTGATTATCACAATAAATAGGTATTTTACTGTAACTCAATCTATAATCCAGTAATTGATTCTTCATCCACAGAATCTGTGTACAACAGCTACCAGCAGCAATATACTCTGCTTCAGCTGTAGATGTAGAGATTGATTTCTGTTTCTTGTTGTACCAGGAAACAATTCTATCACCAAGAAATTGACAACTTCCACTAGTACTTTTTCTGTCTATCTTACAGCCTGCAAAGTCTGCATCAGAGTAATCAAGAAGCTTGAAGTCTGATTCTCTTGGATACCACAAACCTAAAGTTATGGTTCCCTTAAGATATTTGAAGATTCTCTTCACAGCTGTTAGATGTGGTTCTCTTGGATCTGCCTGAAATCTTGCACAAAGACATGTTGCATACATGATGTCAGGTCTGCTAGCTGTTAGATAAAGAAGTGACCCAATCATTCCTCTATAGTTTGTCATATCCACTGGTGAACCTGTGTCTCTATCCAACTTTGTTGCTGTTGCCATGGGAGTTGTTGCATATGAGCAGTCAAGCATGCCAAATTTCTTAAGAAGATTTCTGGTATATTTTGCTTGATTGATAAAAATTCCATCATCTGTTTGCTTCACCTGTAGCCCTAGAAAATAACTGAGCTCTCCCATCATGCTCATTTGATACCTAGACTGCATGAGCTTGGCAAACTTCTTACAGAGTTTATCATTAGTAGATCCAAAGATTATGTCATCTACATATATTTGAACTAATAACAGATCACTACCAAGATTGAAATAGAACAAGGCTTTATCAATTGTACCTCTGTGGAACCTCTGTGGAACCCACTTTCTAAAAGAAATTGAGCTAGAGTTTCATACCATGCTCTTGGTGCCTGTTTAAGTCCATAGAGTGCCTTGTCAAGCCTGTAGACATAATCTGGATACTTGGGATCTACAAATCCTGGTGGTTGTTCAACAAACACTTCTTCTTCAAATTTTCCATTTAGAAAAGCACTTTTCACATCCATCTGAAAAACCTTGAATTTCTTGTGAGAAGCATATGCTAGAAAGATTCTTATTGTATCCAATCTTGCAACTGGAGCAAAAGTTTCATCATTGTCTATTCCTTCTTGCTGTGAATAGCCTTTGGCCACAAGTCTGGCCTTGTTTCTTGTAACAACCCCATCACTGTCAGTTTTGTTTCTGAAAACCCATCTAGTACCAACAACAGATCTATTCTTTGGTCTAGGTACAAGGGTCCATACTTCATTTCTCTCAAATTCATTTAACTCCTCCTACATTGCTGTTATCCATTCAGCATCTTGAAGAGCTTCTTCCACTTTCTTTGGTTCAGATTTGGATAGAAATGCATGGAACAGACATTCATTTGTTGTAGCACTTCTTGTCCTAACTTTTGCATCTGGATCTCCAATGATTAAATCAGGTGTATGTGATTTTGTCCATTTCCTAGCTGTAGGTAAATGACTTTTGTCAACAGTTGATTCTCCCCCTTGATCAATGTTCTCCTGATTATCTTGATGCCTTTCTTCATTCTCTGAGGCTCCCCCTGAATTTGATCTCTCAGAGTTTGAACTGTCAGAATTTGGACTTTCAGAGTTTGAGTCATCAGAGTTTGAATTTGATCCAGAATTTTCAGTTGACTCACTATAAGAATTTGAGTCATCACTATGATCATGCTCCCCCTCAACTGGTTCTCCTCTTTGTTCAGACTGTACTATTTCTTCTGTGTGTACCAGTAGAGGTTCAGAGTTTGCATCAACAGAGTTTGTTGGACTAGTGTCATCAGAGTTTATTTCATCAGAGATTAGATCTTCATTTTCGAAATGCAACTGATCATGTTCATCAACATCTTCAAGTCCAGTGATTTTCCTGTCATCAAATGACACATGAATAGATTCCATAATCACCCTTGTTCTCAGATTATAAACTCTGAATGCCTTGGTTGACACTAGATAGACAACAAAAATTCCTTCATCTGCTTTCAACTCAAATTTGGTCAACTGTTCAGGATGAGTTTTCAACACAAAGCATTTGCACCCAAAAATATGAAAATATTTCAGGTTTGGCTTCTTTTCCCTCACCATCTCATATGGTGTTTTTCCATGCTTGTTGATCAGTGTTGCATTTTGAGTAAAACAAGCAGTTTGAACTGCTTCTGCCCAGAAATAGGTTGGCAATTTTGCTTCATCAAGCATAGTTCTGGAAGCTTCTATCAAGGTTCTGTTCTTCCTCTCAACTACACCATTTTGCTGTGGTATACCAGGTGCAGAAAATTCTTGCTTCACTCCTCTGTTCTTCCAGAATTCTTCCATTGTTGCATTTCTGAATTCAGTTCCATTATCACTTCTGATTATTTTGACTTTGTGTTTTGATCCTTTGTCCAGCAGCTTTACATGCTCCATCAGAGTTAATGCAGTTTCATCCTTCTTTGCTAGAAAATACACCCAAGTGTATCTGGTATATTCATCAACAATAACTAGAGCACATTTCTTTCTTCCAATTGACAAGACATTTACTGGTCCAAAAAGATCAACATGTAACAGATGATATGGATCAACAATTGAAGATTCAGACTTGCTCTTGAAAGAGGTCTTCCTATGTTTGGCCTTTTGACATGAATCACACAGACCATCAACATTTAGCAAAGACTTTGGAAGTCCTCTAACAAGATCCTTTCTTATCAGCTCATTTATGTTGTTCAGATTCAAATGAGAGAGTTTCTTATGCCACTTCCAACTTTCCTCATTGGACATTCTTGTTGACAGGCACATTGTTTTTCCATCAGAGTTTGTCAACAAGCTTGCTTCATAGATATTGGTGTGCCTTTGTCCAACTAAAACAACTTTCCCTGTGGTTTTGCTGATAACCTCACAGTATTCAGGTTGAAAATCTACATGAAAACCTCTGTCACAGATTTGACTCACAGATAACAGATCATGCTTGAGTCTTGGAACCAGAGCTACATTTGTGATGATGACACTTCCAAGATTAATATTTCCATATCCCAGAGTATGTCCTATGTTGCCATCTCCATAGGAAACTTTTGGGCCAGCCTTCTCCACATACTCTGATAGCAGAGCTTTATTTCCAGTCATGTGTCCTGAACATCCACTGTCCACTACTAGGATCCTTTCCCTGATGCCCTGCAATCACAAACAATTTACTGAGGATTAGATTTAAGGATCCAGACTTGCTTGGATCCTTTGGCTTTCTTAATTTTGTTAGCTTTAGCAGCGGAATTTTCATTATCAGAGTTTAAGCTAACTTTATCAGAGTTTACACTTGCAGAATTAACTCTAACCCATTTCAGATTAGGTTTCAGTTCATAGTAATTATGATAAATAGCATGATAATTTCTGCAAGTATAAATAGAATGCCAAGTGCTTCCACAGTGTTTGCATAAAGTCCGTGGCTTAGTTCTAACATTATCTTTCTTTACTTCAGACTTGGAAGGTAAAGAATTAATGTCTTTGTTCTTCCTGCAAAAACTAGCAAGATGGTTAGTACTACCACAGTTATGACATGTCTTTCTTGGAGCTAAAGTAGCAAGCATTGGATAATTGCCTTGAGTAATGCCTACTTTATCATTTCTGTTCTTTCTAGACACTTTCTGTTTCTTAACAGATTTTAACTCCTTAAGCTTATGCTTAAGTTGTTTATCTGTCATTAAACCGATATTAACCTGTTTAACACTAGTTTTTACTGGTTCTTTCTTAACAGCTTCTTTTCCACCTTCAAATCTAGGTTCATTTATTCCATTAACAAATGTTCCAAATTTCTTAGGTGGAAGAGGTGGTCTAATCTTGACTGTATTTTGAAACCTAAGTTCATCTTTCTCAGAATAACCTAGACCTACAGTGTCAGATTGAAAAACTTCTTGAGTGTCTTTTCCTGAGTGAGTCCAATTTTTAATAATGTGATTTGCCTTTACCAACTCAGATTCTAGTTGTTTATACTGACTTAACAACTCTAGTTCAAGATAGACAGCATCATCTCTCTCCTTTTGAACTTGCTGCATGTTAGCAAGTTTCTCTTCTATAACCTTATTTCTCTCTTTGAGTTCAGAATTCTCAGTTTTAATTCTCTCATTCTCTAAAGTCTGATCCCTATAACTGATATGCAAAGCCTTAAGATATATTCTTAATTCAGTTATATCATCAGTATTATAAGCATAGGTAGTCAGAGGTACCTTGTTTTCAGAATCCCCAGCTTCATCAACAGTAGTAGCCATGAGAGCATAGTTTACATCCTCATCTGAGTCAGAGGTGTCTGCCCAATATCTGCCTTTAGTGAAGAGTGCCTTCTCAGTTTTACCCTTCTTGCACTCAGGAGCATAATGACCCATCTCCTTACACTTGTAGCATTGAATCTCAGACTTGTCTCTTTTCCCAGATTTGGTGTAACACCCCCAGATCCGGGGTCAGGGATCTGGTGGTTACGGTCTTACATCCATTCATAATACTTGACTTGAGTCCACAATAAACAAATCACATGCTGTGACCCCACAATAATATCCACTCACACACACAACAGTTATAGTCTCAGAGATGAAATTGAAACAAGTCCATAATATCAGAGTTTACGAATAAAAGTTATTACAAGCCAAATGATATGTTTAAAGGTTTTGCCGTTGATTAACGTTAATGTTACATATAAATAGACTGATAAACAAAAGCTGCCTATCTATGCTACTTCAGCAATGGCAGCAAGGACATCAGCGGTAGTCCTCGAACGGCTGTAACCTGCTTGCGCCTAGTGCGCCTGGCGTGGGCCATCTGTCCTAGCTGTTGTTGTGACATAATATGAACAAAGCAAGGGTGAGCGAAAGCCCACCAACAATAATATAACTGAACAGTGATACATATATACAGTAGTTCAAAATATCCTTTGAAATCATATGCCATGCCTTAATGAAGTTATTGCCAGTATAATATAAAGGATGAAGTTACCAGGTAACTCAAAGTATTTGTTTGTAGATATATCTGCTACATCAAAAGTAAGCGAGATATTCTCATTGCCATTAAAAGAGGAACTTGCATGAAAAGATTGCAATTCCAGTTATGAACACTTTTCCAGCTCTGCCAACAATAATCATATTGCAGGAAATAAATAAGTTTGGATGATGAACCAATAATGGAGTATTCACCGCGCCCGCTGTTCCAATCTTGATGATCAGTCAAGATCGTACAGCTCAAATTAGATTTACTACCGGTAGAAGGAAGAACTGACGGCTTTACTTGTATACCGCCTTACTAGCTCTCCCCGGCCAACGGTTGGGCCAAAGGGGATGGACCGGCGCTACTCGGCCTCTTACACGACTCCTAGTTCAAATAGAATTCATGTATCTGAATGTAACGTTCGTCCCTCTTTCCCCAAGTATAATACTTGTTGATAAGACTCCACAAAGTAGTCGTATCTAGTTGGAAAGGAAAATTCACCAATAACTTCCAAGCTATTGCTTGGTAACGAATATCAACTTGTTCCAACCATCTTACCCCTCGAAAGATGAGAAGGTAAACAACGACTTAATAAGTCAATAGCACCCGAGTTGCGAGTGAAGAGAATACTTTATGACCGGGAAGTCGACAAGATAAATATCATTTTCCAAGTAAGGTTCCCTTATTATTAGGGAGATAGACTCAAAGAAGAATGATGTCTGAGAACCTTTCTTGATATAGGATTAATAATAATATGACTCCGAAATATTTTCCGTAATAATCGAAGAAGATAAACCTTATCGAGGTTATTCTAAGTATGGAATAAATATTCAGAGAATATTTATTGAATTAAAATATTTTACAGAATATTTAGGAATATGAAAGAATATCTTTAATCAGAGTATTTCTCAAATAATCCTTGAAGAAATATCGAGAGAATATTTATTGCATAATTAAATATTCAAATGAATATTCAAAATAATATTCATTAATTAATAAGACCTGAAAGGAATATTTAAAATATTTAAATAATATTCGATGATTAAATAGAACCCTGGATGAATATTCAAAATAATATTCATAATTAATTAGGAATTTAAATGAATATCGAAAAAGTAATATTCATTTAATGAATAATATTCTAAATGAATATCAAGTAATATTCATTTAGTAATCCAAGCTTTAAAGGAATATTCGAGATAAGACTCGATAAATAAATCAAGCTTCAGATGAATATTAAAATAATATTCATCAGGTAATTACTATCTTAAATGAATATTCAAAAGTAATATTCATTTAATGAATAATATTCTAAATGAATATCCAAATAATATTCATTTAGTAGTCCAACCTTTAGAAGAATATTCGAAATAATAATCGATAAATAATTCGACTCTGAATGAATATTAAAAATATTATTCGTCGAATAGTTACGTTCAAATAATTATTTGAAGTAAGGATCGTTAAATAAATAATCTCGAACGAATATTCAAATAATATTCGTCGCCCGAATAATGGAAAATATTTACTTAGATATTTTCTTTCGAGGTACTCTCGATATGTCAAGAAATATTGACTCCCGGTCTATATTTGATGAATACGATGTATACACCCTTCTCTGAGGGTCTTACAATAACCGGCTTATAATTGATACGATAGCTATCTAATTTATAAGCCAATAACAATCAGGGAACAAGCATAATGATATAACTTAAAGTAGGCTATGCTATGGCATATTATAACAGAAAACATACATATATATTCAATCACAACAACAGCCTAAAAGAAGGGAATTGAAACTTGCCTGATAGTCGAGTACGGTAAGGGGTAGTGGTAGCGGGTCCCGGGTCAGCTTGGTGATCTATAAATAGCCAAGGCATTCGGGATTAATCACTTAACATCTCAAAAGTTAAGTTATACTTAAATCGAAACACGTTCTCGAGTTATCTCGTTATACCCCTTTTAGTGGATTCCTTTTATCATCGATCCGACCCGACATTCGTTCGTTAATACGACATGTCACTGTACTTACACTTGGGACATACTTAAGTCATACAAGTTCTAAAGTCGATCGTTACGAATCAATATTATACTCCGAGTTTTATCGCCCGTTTTCTAAGTGTTTTACCGAAGTTATAACCAAGCGGGTTTTTAGGGGTTCGTTCGCGTTTAACTTCGATTCCAACATTTTTATAAAATCGGAAAACAATCCGTTTGACATGTGGTTTTCTTTCATACCTTCCTTATGACCTCTAGTATTTATTTACCAAGATTCGCCACAGAGTAACATGCTTTACAAGGGTTCAATTGAAGTTACGAACTTTTACTTACGGTTCCGAACCAATTTTTGTAATTTGACCATAACTCCTAAACCGTAAGTCAGAATGTTTCGATTCTCGCGCCAAAACGATCTATGACTCGAGATCTACAAGGACCAGTCACAATATTACCAAGGTCAGGAAATTATATTAACTGCCATGCTTGGTTTTTTAAGTGTTAACAAAAATTCGGCATTACGACGGCTATAAATCGGACGTTCTAAAAATCGTAACAACACAACCAAGCCACACCGGGCATCAACACAATTCATAAACATGATTCTCATCTCAAAAAACCCTAGAACCACTGATCTTAACCTCAAAATCATCATGCTTCTTAAATCACATAACTAACTACATAATCATGCTTATAATCACCACTATAATCATACGAAGCTAAAACCATCAAAAACGTATATAAATCTCAAATCAAATGCTAGGGTTTCAAGAGGTCCACCTTCCTTGGAGTATGTTCTAGCCTCACTAAGCTTTGTATGATCCTTGAGTGGCCTTAAGCTAGCTAAATCAACCATAGGAATCAAAGAAAACAAGATTAGTTCTTGAAAGTTACTATTCACCCTAAATTTGTAAAAATCATAGAAAATTGAAAAATAAGAATTTAGCTCTCAAATTTTTACCACATCTTGGGCTCTTCATAAACTTTGTTTTGAGTCCTAGATCATCAGATATGAAGCTTCCTAGCTAGGGTTTTGAGCCCTCTTTTTCTGCTGGACAGAAACTGGGCAGATTTGTTTCCCCAACTTTGAGCATGGATTTGACTAGGCTATACTATTTTGTTGGCCATGAAATTTTGAGAGAATATTACCCATGGAGTGGAGAGGCTATGGTTAAAATTTGGTGATTTTATCATGGATAGAAATGGAGATATGAATTTTTCTTTAAACTTTGTTTCTGCTGGCAGTTTGTGTTCTTGGTTGTTTTCTTTTCTTTTGCCTTGTTTTGTTTGGCTTGAACTCATCTAATCTTGCATGATACACTTGGTTTTGATAATATCTTGTATAAAGCACCTTTATTAAAGGTGTGATGTATTGGATGATGAAATTGGAGAGACATGTGTTGATTTTTGTGTGGTAAGATGGTAAAGAGTGCTAAGTACTTGGTTTAATCTCTAAGTGTTCTAGTTCCTTGCTAACTAGTTGGTCCCTAGATATTTTCCTTACTTGCACATGCATGCCTTTGTTCTCTGCTTGCTCCTTTGTCCGGTTATTGCTCGTTTCGATTGATCGTTCGTAGGAATATTTCACGGATTTCTAATTAGGGCTTACCGGGAATCTTCTTAATATTAATAATATCATTCTCCATCTTTCTTACTAACTTTCGAATTTATATTCCTTAAATCCCTTCGTTAAATTCTTAAGTCTATCAGTGTCCAGGGAACTCTCGGAGAAAATAAAAGTGCAGTTTTTCAGAATCCGACAGCTTTTACATACACTTATTTTCCCCCTGGATCACTAATACGAACTCGGAAATCCGTTCCGAATACTTATATATCGCGTCGTCTAACAATATTCCTATGTCCACCAAAATCACTATTCATCCATTTTTCTTTACTTATCCTCTTAGGGTTGTACAATTGTCCCTGATCTCTTTTCGATCGTTTCTTAACCTTTTTACGGACCCACTGGACCAATAACAGATATCGATTTGGATGACATAAGAATAATCTTCTCCTTTAGAATTATCAAATCTCAATTCCCTAGGAGATAGATAATTCTTATCTAAAGTGTCAACCAATAGTATTCTTGAAGACATAAAAACATTTGAATCCAAATCTATTCCTTCCATTCATTATCACAATCGTTACATCGTAGTCGTAATCACTATTCACCATTACCTCAGTACATAATAAAAAGTTTTAATTATATCCAAAATTTGGGGTTCTTACAGTCTCCCCTCCTTAAAAGGATTCCGTCCCGGAATCAGGTAGGAAGCAAAGAGTCGTTTGCCTATCGTTCACTTTTTAGCTTCCCGGTCAATTCTTAGTCATTCTACCATTTCTCAGCACATCTTCTAGTGCTACACTCCATACTTTATCCTTTTTCCATCAACGTTGCTACTTTTCCTACAACACACTATCCGGGTTATACTCTTACTCAGTCTTATCCTTATTGATATCCGCAGTGGCTTTGGTATTACTATCGTGTTGCGAATTCGAAGATAACCTCGCTCGCACTGTGCATTTCTCGATCGCTTTAATCTTCGCAATCTCGATCAATATCGAGAAGTGGAAAGATTTATTGAGAGATCACTATGATCAATTGAACATTTGTTATATTGCATAGCTAGTACAGAAGGGGGCCAGCCTTTAGTACTTGACAAGCAATTAAACAAGTTATGGTATTCCACTTAGACTTCTATCACATAGACAGATAGTCACGTAGCAGTACCTCCCCTCCTTAAAGGGTTGTTCTTCTCAATTCATAAAGAAGATGAATAAGAGAGAAGAAAAGAAAAGAATTCTAAAGGATTATAGAAAGTTTTCATGATTGTAAAATATCATACTCAGAATTTACCTCTGAACTATAGAGGTTCATTAAGGAAGAAATTAATCATAATTATATCCAATACTATTTGATCGTAACCTCACGTGTCAACATATCTTGCTACTTTGTCCACTATTCTCTGGACCTGTACCCTGGTTCCACCTTAGCAACACTTACTTTTGGAAAATCTTTGAACCTTTCAGGTTAAATCTTAGTTTCTCGCTTGACACCATTGTTACTGACATTCCATGTCACGCTACTAGCTTTTTCATATCTATAATATTAACACTATCAGGTTGTCATCCCGAGAATTCATCGGAAAACCCATTTATTAATCCATTCCTAACATTCCTTGCTTCATATTTTGTAGTTGCTTTCCCCGTCTTTTCTTTATCAATCACATCCTTCTTATTATATGATTCTTATTTACTTTTGTTATTTACTTCCACCTTCATCTCTTTATTGAGACATCTTTTGCACTTGGCACCTCCTTATTGGTATCCTGTCACATTTACTCTATAATCATCACATTATTTCAAATTTAAAACTTCCGAAATGAATCTGGCCGCTTTCTTTAGCTTAGATCCAATATAATCTACTTCTGTCAACTTGTTTCTCATCACTTATTCTTTTCTACCCGCGGTTTTTCACAGGTTGTCTTTTGTAAGTCAGACCAGGTCGTACACCTACCTGCTCGCACTCTTATCATCTGTTGAGCATCTGCATTTTACTGGTGTAGCTTTGCCACATGAAACACGTTACTACCATGCTATAAGCTTTGGGGGTAAAATTGGCTCGAATGCCACCTTCTGAACACTTTTAAACTCTCAGGTGGCCTAATAAATCTCGGGCTCAACTGCCCTTCTCTCTAAGTCTCATTAATTCTTTCCACGGGAATACATTTAGCATCATGAATCATCTACCTCATATTCTCTATCGTGTTTGTGCAGAAGTACACTAACACAAACTTGCTTGTCATTCATCAACATGCCACTTAGCTCATTAATAACAGCACTTTCTTTATCTTTACGTTGTCATCTACTTTCTTAGAAGAATCACCATCAATTGTTGTTTACGTAATGCGTTAATAGCTAACCTTACGAGTTACAAATCCTTTAGGGAGACAAAGTAATCACTATTCCTTATCCCTAAGGAACACTTCCTGAACTTAATGTAGATATTACATGAAGTAGATAAAATTGCAGAAGAGTTTCAAGCATCGCAGCTAGGTCCGGTTGATGAAACTATCACTCATGCAGCTTCCATAAAAGACTGGAAACTTAACGGTTTACTTCGTCAATTTTGTATCATGGTCCTGGTTTGCCTCAAAACGGGACCTTCTAGGGTACGTCATATGCTTAAGACTCCATCAGGAATCGAATCTTTACTTAAACTATTATTACCTTCGATCCTTGCACAATCATCAAAAGGAATGTAAATTCCTCCACTCCGATATGACCTTCAAGGTCTTTCCAAATATCATTTTGTTTCTTCGGTATGAACATTTGTAATTATTCCTTTATACTTAGACTGTCGGCCACCTCATTGGCCTTTCCTGATAATAATAATTCCTTGTAATCCATGTTTTCTGGATACATTCCAACTCAAAATTTTTCTACCTCATTCCCATCACTGTTGGGTGAAAGCATTCTCCCTTAAGCTCTGCTGAAGGAGAAAATATATCTATCAGTCTTCTTTTTTTTTTCCCATAAGTCATTGCTTCCACCTACCCGTGGGAACTTTATCACGTTTATTCCCACTCCTACTTAGGATACTTCTTTTCTTAGTTCTTTCCTTATCTTAGGATAATCTCAACCTTTATAGGTTCAATCCATACTTTCTCAGGGTTTCATACATGCATCATCTGGTATATTGCTACTGTGTCTTACATTCTCTTCCAAACTTCTAGTTGGAAACTCAGAATATTAACTTTTTCTTGTAAGGTTTCTTAGGTCGTCCTCATCATTCCTCCTGTATTTTCTAGGTACAGGGTATATCAAAACGTCATTGATCAATACTCTAATAATTCTATCTATGTTCTTTCCAGAACTCTTTTTAATAATCCTTACCGGTCATTATTGCCTTAGCAAGTCCAACTCATATCATTTGAATTCATAATGTCGTTATTAGGGTTAATGCCATCCCTTGTGCATTCCCTAGGGTTTGTCTTAATTTATGGATATCCTATCCTTAATTCAACTGCCAAGGAATTCTTGCGTCCTGTACTTGGCAATCAAATCATGTATCCTTAATAAGGGTCTCTTCTCAATCATTCTCATTTGATAATCGATCGGTGGCTTAATGCTAACATCTTCTTTCAGATAGTTGTCAGCCTATTTGACCTTCCAAAAGACAACGTATGTCTATCTGTTCCCCAACAGAACTTGGTACTGGTAGCAAGGATGTTCTGGGAGATATTGGTCGAGTCGAGTTCAACGTGAATCTCTTAGTACTTATCGTTCTTCTCAAAGGTAATTGCCTTAGACGAAATTTCTATAGCATACTGATCCATCTCTGACCATTTCTATACTCTCTTCATAAAGCTTCGTTGTTTACTTTCCTTAGTCATAATATATTCATGGTATTTATGATACCCTAACACCATACATCTCAAGTCATTATACTTCCATTTTTTTTTTTCGTAATCTTGGACGATCATATACACATGAATCACTTTAGTACGGGGGACCCCATTCCAAAAGTCTAGTAAATTCCCAATCCAAACATGGGTTGCAAAGGGTTCAGTAGAAGATTCCTACAATCTCATTAATATTTCCGTCATATCAGAAGCCCTTGCAGTCGGTACTTACTTAGAAGCAACCCTGCTTTGTCCTTTCATTGCTGGTCTAGTCACTTGATAGTCCTTTGTGACTTGGCCTCAACTGGCCACACTAAAATAAAAATATATGATTTTAGGGATTGGCTAATAGCATTACTTTTCTAGCAATTGCTGGCAAAGTGCCTTCTTCTTTGATACCTTTCTACCTTTCCAAAACTTTACTTCATATAAGTCTTAATCGGCTACTCAGCGCCGTCTCCGGTAACCTTTCCTCTATTTTTATCTTTTCAACTATTCTTATCACTCCCACGTGCCACACAAGCTTACCATTCATGGCATAACAGCCTTTTCACTTAAGTCAATCCCGGAGTTTCTCAGTCCGGCTGGTTTCTTACTTACATTTCCTGTTTTCGTCCAATCTCACTTCATCATTGTATTTCTACAATCAATCGCGATAACCAGGGTCTGTCCACCAACCCATATAGCGGTTACTTTACCCAATTCACGGGGTTCGCCCCAGTTTCTACTCTCTTCCATGATGTTCTGTGATAATCAGAAAGACAAGGTTTGCCAAAATTCGTTGAAATTCTTCCCAGAATTAGGGAAATTTTGGTCAATCTATCCATCGACTGGTAACACTAAGGAGACCAGTTTCGAAACCTGAAGAATAGTTCTATGAACCTCCTAGTAGGTAGAACCGTAAGCAGTCATAATTAACGAAATAATCGTCATCGGGTTGGAAATTTAACCCCTGGAGAGGAACCAATTATATATATCCCTTAGAAGGGAATCAACAGTTTTAAACTGAAACTTGTCGCAACGTCCTGATGCCTATACGTCCTGATACCCATACGTCCTGATATTCAATATTACCAAATGTCAGTCTACCTGACTACTAGTCTCAGAAGGAACATTACCGTCGGAGTTGGTTGTCCCACAAAATTGGCACTACTAAGGCCATCTGATCTGGTGGACCGTGTTGTTCGAATGCATTCGCAAGTACTTTGTCGTGCTGCACAAGCATACATCATAATCCTTTATGCGAAGCGTCGTTGGAAGCACAAAGTCTCCTTTTTCCATTAAGCAATGCCAACTCTTGGTCATTACCAATTTCATCTTTTAGCTCCAGGAAGATTTTCTCACATTTTTCTCTTTAACTGCTGATCGTATTACTGGATCCATTATAATTCCGCGTCGGAGTAAACTTAAGGTAACTACTATAATCTATTCAAAGAAAGAAAGAATTTAATATTCCTCTGAGTCACATGCTTCTAACGTTTCTGGTTCATCATTTCACTGAGTTAAATTAACCCTATACTTAGTCTCTGACAATAGTCTCATTACGAGTTCATCTTGACTCACTGGTCTTATCTTCCGGTAGGTTCTGAGATCATTGTCTTGCTTACTACTTCCTTATATAACTTTATCCAATCATGCTGTCACTTCCCAATGTTTTCACTTTCTAACTGATTCATTCATAAAATGGACATTTTCCTGAATAAAACAACTTCATCAACCTCAATTTCGTTCCATAAATTACAACCTATGACATCTGCCTTCTCATGGCGAATTATTACTAACAATATTCATACTTATTCTTTTATCAAATAATATGGCACTTACTGCCTTCTCAACTATTCCTAGGGACTCTGCTCCTCGCCTTATATCGATGCCTTTGATAATCATACATCCTTCTAGCACTCTTTTCGTTAATATGAAAGTCTCTAATGATTCTCATCTATTCCCGTATAAGATCTCAAGTAATTCTTCCAATCCGTCTTACTTGCTGGTACTACCTCCAGTAGTCCAGCCACGAATCCAACATGAATCTTCAGTTCTCTTGCTAATAGCTTAGTTCTTTATGCCCACTTTTCTAAGCTCTATACCTTAATCATCTCAGTCTTTCTGGCTATAGCCCTCATTCCTCGAGGGTAAGCTCCTTATCCTAACAAGATTTTCCTTATCTGCTGGAACCTCTTCCGGGTCTCCAGTAGGGTACTCTATTGAATTTACCCGCTGATCTTCAGCATATAATAAATCATCATCGCGCTGCTGCTCGTATGCCTCAAGGTCTGTTGCCTTACTTGTCGATGCGATATCGAGCTAAGTTACTATCGTGATACTTAAGAGTTCCCATAAGGGTTTTATACGTCATCACTACCTTAAGTAGTCCGACTATGAACTTGGCAAGAGTTCTTATTATCTTAGTGAATTTATTGTTTTAACGTCGCCTCATCTCTGGGGTTTATAACGTACGCTCTGATACCACTTCTGTAACACCCCCAGATCCGGGGTCAGGGATCTGGTGGTTACGGTCTTACATCCATTCATAATACTTGACTTGAGTCCACAATAAACAAATCACATGCTGTGACCCCACAATAATATCCACTCACACACACAACAGTTATAGTCCCAGAGATGAAATTGAAACAAGTCCATAATATCAGAGTTTACGAATAAAAGTTATTACAAGCCAAATGATATGTTTAAAGGTTTTGCCGTTGATTAACGTTAATGTTACATATAAATAGACTGATAAACAAAAGCTGCCTGTCTATGCTACTTCAGCAATGGCAGCAAGGACATCAGCGGTAGTCCTCGAACGGCTGTAACCTGCTTGCGCCTAGTGCGCCTGGCGTGGGCCATCTGTCCTAGCTGTTGTTGTGACATAATATGAACAAAGCAAGGGTGAGCGAAAGCCCACCAACAATAATATAACTGAACAGTGATACATATATACAGTAGTTCAAAATATCCTTTGAAATCATATGCCATGCCTTAATGAAGTTATTGCCAGTATAATATAAAGGATGAAGTTACCAGGTAACTCAAAGTATTTGTTTGTAGATATATCTGCTACATCAAAAGTAAGCGAGATATTCTCATTGCCATTAAAAGAGGAACTTGCATGAAAAGATTGCAATTCCAGTTATGAACACTTTTCCAGCTCTGCCAACAATAATCATATTGCAGGAAATAAATAAGTTTGGATGATGAACCAATAATGGAGTATTCACCGCGCCCGCTGTTCCAATCTTGATGATCAGTCGAGATCGTACAGCTCAAATTAGATTTACTACCGGTAGAAGGAAGAACTGACGGCTTTACTTGTATACCGCCTTACTAGCTCTCCCCGGCCAACGGTTGGGCCAAAGGGGATGGACCGGCGCTACTCGGCCTCTTACACGACTCCTAGTTCAAATAGAATTCATGTATCTGAATGTAACGTTCGTCCCCCTTTCCCCAAGTATAATACTTGTTGATAAGACTCCACAAAGTAGTCGTATCTAGTTGGAAAGGAAAATTCACCAATAACTTCCAAGCTATTGCTTGGTAACGAATATCAACTTGTTCCAACCATCTTACCCCTCGAAAGATGAGAAGGTAAACAACGACTTAATAAGTCAATAGCACCCGAGTTGCGAGTGAAGAGAATACTTTATGACCGGGAAGTCGACAAGATAAATATCATTTTCCAAGTAAGGTTCCCTTATTATTAGGGAGATAGACTCAAAGAAGAATGATGTCTGAGAACCTTTCTTGA
The DNA here is from genome assembly GCA_036435485.1 of Saposhnikovia divaricata. NCBI lineage: Eukaryota > Viridiplantae > Streptophyta > Magnoliopsida > Apiales > Apiaceae > Saposhnikovia > Saposhnikovia divaricata. The sequence goes on along the minus strand of JAZHRN010000145.1, from coordinate 1,832,045 downwards.
TATAGGATTAATAATAATATGACTCCGAAATATTTTCCGTAATAATCGAAGAAGATAAACCTTATCGAGGTTATTCTAAGTATGGAATAAATATTCATAGAATATTTATTGAATTAAAATATTTTACAGAATATTTAGGAATATGAAAGAATATCTTTAATCAGAGTATTTCTCAAATAATCCTTGAAGAAATATCGAGAGAATATTTATTGCATAATTAAATATTCAAATGAATATTCAAAATAATATTCATTAATTAATAAGACCTGAAAGGAATATTTAAAATATTTAAATAATATTCGATGATTAAATAGAACCCTGGATGAATATTCAAAATAATATTCATAATTAATTAGGAATTTAAATGAATATCGAAAAAGTAATATTCATTTAATGAATAATATTCTAAATGAATATCAAGTAATATTCATTTAGTAATCCAAGCTTTAAAGGAATATTCGAGATAAGACTCGATAAATAAATCAAGCTTCAGATGAATATTAAAATAATATTCATCAGGTAATTACTATCTTAAATGAATATTCAAAAGTAATATTCATTTAATGAATAATATTCTAAATGAATATCCAAATAATATTCATTTAGTAGTCCAACCTTTAGAAGAATATTCGAAATAATAATCGATAAATAATTCGACTCTGAATGAATATTAAAAATATTATTCGTCGAATAGTTACGTTCAAATAATTATTTGAAGTAAGGATCGTTAAATAAATAATCTCGAACGAATATTCAAATAATATTCGTCGCCCGAATAATGGAAAATATTTACTTAGATATTTTCTTTCGAGGTACTCTCGATATGTCAAGAAATATTGACTCCCGGTCTATATTTGATGAATACGATGTATACACCCTTCTCTGAGGGTCTTACAATAACCGGCTTATAATTGATACGATAGCTATCTAATTTATAAGCCAATAACAATCAGGGAACAAGCATAATGATATAACTTAAAGTAGGCTATGCTATGGCATATTATAACAGAAAACATACATATATATTCAATCACAACAACAGCCTAAAAGAAGGGAATTGAAACTTGCCTGATAGTCGAGTACGGTAAGGGGTAGTGGTAGCGGGTCCCGGGTCAGCTTGGTGATCTATAAATAGCCAAGGCATTCGGGATTAATCACTTAACATCTCAAAAGTTAAGTTATACTTAAATCGAAACACGTTCTCGAGTTATCTCGTTATACCCCTTTTAGTGGATTCCTTTTATCATCGATCCGACCCGACATTCGTTCGTTAATACGACATGTCACTGTACTTACACTTGGGACATACTTAAGTCATACAAGTTCTAAAGTCGATCGTTACGAATCAATATTATACTCCGAGTTTTATCGCCCGTTTTCTAAGTGTTTTACCGAAGTTATAACCAAGCGGGTTTTTAGGGGTTCGTTCGCGTTTAACTTCGATTCCAACATTTTTATAAAATCGGAAAACAATCCGTTTGACATGTGGTTTTCTTTCATACCTTCCTTATGACCTCTAGTATTTATTTACCAAGATTCGCCACAGAGTAACATGCTTTACAAGGGTTCAATTGAAGTTACGAACTTTTACTTACGGTTCCGAACCAATTTTTGTAATTTGACCATAACTCCTAAACCGTAAGTCAGAATGTTTCGATTCTCGCGCCAAAACGATCTATGACTCGAGATCTACAAGGACCAGTCACAATATTACCAAGGTCAGGAAATTATATTAACTGCCATGCTTGGTTTTTTAAGTGTTAACAAAAATTCGGCATTACGACGGCTATAAATCGGACGTTCTAAAAATCGTAACAACACAACCAAGCCACACCGGGCATCAACACAATTCATAAACATGATTCTCATCTCAAAAAACCCTAGAACCACTGATCTTAACCTCAAAATCATCATGCTTCTTAAATCACATAACTAACTACATAATCATGCTTATAATCACCACTATAATCATACGAAGCTAAAACCATCAAAAACGTATATAAATCTCAAATCAAATGCTAGGGTTTCAAGAGGTCCACCTTCCTTGGAGTATGTTCTAGCCTCACTAAGCTTTGTATGATCCTTGAGTGGCCTTAAGCTAGCTAAATCAACCATAGGAATCAAAGAAAACAAGATTAGTTCTTGAAAGTTACTATTCACCCTAAATTTGTAAAAATCATAGAAAATTGAAAAATAAGAATTTAGCTCTCAAATTTTTACCACATCTTGGGCTCTTCATAAACTTTGTTTTGAGTCCTAGATCATCAGATATGAAGCTTCCTAGCTAGGGTTTTGAGCCCTCTTTTTCTGCTGGACAGAAACTGGGCAGATTTGTTTCCCCAACTTTGAGCATGGATTTGACTAGGCTATACTATTTTGTTGGCCATGAAATTTTGAGAGAATATTACCCATGGAGTGGAGAGGCTATGGTTAAAATTTGGTGATTTTATCATGGATAGAAATGGAGATATGAATTTTTCTTTAAACTTTGTTTCTGCTGGCAGTTTGTGTTCTTGGTTGTTTTCTTTTCTTTTGCCTTGTTTTGTTTGGCTTGAACTCATCTAATCTTGCATGATACACTTGGTTTTGATAATATCTTGTATAAAGCACCTTTATTAAAGGTGTGATGTATTGGATGATGAAATTGGAGAGACATGTGTTGATTTTTGTGTGGTAAGATGGTAAAGAGTGCTAAGTACTTGGTTTAATCTCTAAGTGTTCTAGTTCCTTGCTAACTAGTTGGTCCCTAGATATTTTCCTTACTTGCACATGCATGCCTTTGTTCTCTGCTTGCTCCTTTGTCCGGTTATTGCTCGTTTCGATTGATCGTTCGTAGGAATATTTCACGGATTTCTAATTAGGGCTTACCGGGAATCTTCTTAATATTAATAATATCATTCTCCATCTTTCTTACTAACTTTCGAATTTATATTCCTTAAATCCCTTCGTTAAATTCTTAAGTCTATCAGTGTCCAGGGAACTCTCGGAGAAAATAAAAGTGCAGTTTTTCAGAATCCGACAGCTTTTACATACACTTATTTTCCCCCTGGATCACTAATACGAACTCGGAAATCCGTTCCGAATACTTATATATCGCGTCGTCTAACAATATTCCTATGTCCACCAAAATCACTATTCATCCATTTTTCTTTACTTATCCTCTTAGGGTTGTACAATTGTCCCTGATCTCTTTTCGATCGTTTCTTAACCTTTTTACGGACCCACTGGACCAATAACAGATATCGATTTGGATGACATAAGAATAATCTTCTCCTTTAGAATTATCAAATCTCAATTCCCTAGGAGATAGATAATTCTTATCTAAAGTGTCAACCAATAGTATTCTTGAAGACATAAAAACATTTGAATCCAAATCTATTCCTTCCATTCATTATCACAATCGTTACATCGTAGTCGTAATCACTATTCACCATTACCTCAGTACATAATAAAAAGTTTTAATTATATCCAAAATTTGGGGTTCTTACATTTGGTATCCTTTCTCTCAGATTTTCTGAAATTCTTCCTGTCAAACTTTGAATCATTCTTGGAGAATTTCTTTCCTTTCTTGAAGTTCTTGAATCCCATCTTCTTGAAAGTCTTTACCATCAAAGCAGCCATTTCCATCATTTCCTCATCATCTTCAGAATCAGATGATTCATCTGCATTTGAGTCAACATCAGAGTTTGATGACTCACTTTCAGAATGAATGACCAATGCTTTTCCTTTTGCTTTCTTCCTTGATGCTTCCTTCTTTGAGGGTCTTTCTTCAACTCTTAGAGCAACAGATTTTGACTTTCTGCCTGATCTTCTGCTTCTCTGTTCCATTTCTAGTTCATGAGTTTTGAGCAGCCCAAAGATCTCATCAATCAGCCAGATCATAGTTGTCTCTAATAGTGGTTGTCTTAACATCCCACTTTTCAGGTAGAGAAAGAAGAAACTTGAGATTTGAATCTTCTAGATCATATTCTTTATTAACTAGTGACAGATCATTAAGTAGCTTACAGAATCTGTCAAAGGTTTCTGTCATTGATTCTTCAAATTTATCCTCAAAGTGTTCATACTCCTGTGTGAGTATGTTCCTTCTATTCTTCTTAATTGCAGCAGTTCCCTGACATCTAACCTCTAGAGCATCCCAAATCTCTTTTGCAGTTTTACAATTGATCACTTTGTTAGACATGACATTATCCAATGAACTATGAAGCAGATGTCTAACCTTTGCATCCTTACCAATGGATGAAATATCCTCAGGAGTCAAATCTTTCTTCTCCTTTGGAATAGATTTAGCTTCATGTCCAGCAGCAACAACAGATAATTTTGTAGGCTTATGAGGGCCTTCATAAATTCTGTCAAGATATTCTGGATCTGTAGCTTCCAGAAACATAGCCATTTTCACCTTCCAGGTTGAGTATTCTGCTGGCTTAATAATAGGAACCCTGATTGTTTCATATTGACTCACAGTTGCAGGTTGAGCCTTCTCAGCACTAGAGCCTGATGTAGGAGGAGGAATTTCTGCCATTTATTATAGTTGTGTGTGTGTGTGGATCTTAAACTGTATTAAATTAACAGATCAGGCTTTGATACCAATTGTTAGGCCGAATACACACTTATAATCAACTAAGTATGAGAGAATAACAATAAGTTCTTTAAAAGCTTTAAAAACTGTTTGAATTAACTTTTCTCTCAGTGATGTAAATTATCACAGAGAGCTGCTTAGGTTACAATGAAAGATATTGTATTACACGATCTATTACCCTTCTAGGGTTAACCTAACTGTATTTATAAGATATACAGCTGCTATACAATCGATAATTGATACTCCTATAAATTAGCTATACAATTGATATCAATTACGATTGCTACTCGTCTCCTTAGTCAACTCAATCTCTTTGACAGCTATCCAATCTTCAAAGATATTGCTTCCATAATTATCTTCAATAATTCTTCAAACACTGTTGACAAGTAGACGCTTCCTCCAGACAGAGTTTAACAAACTCTGTCGAGTTTCCACTGTCAGCGTATAGTAAACTCTGTTCAGCTTCCAACTGTCAGAGTTTAACTAAACTCTGACTGCTTCCTGTTTAAACTCTGTTTTTCCCTGTAAAACTTAAACACTGATATTAACCATATCAATTATATTTAATATACTCATACATGTACCTATGCATTGACTTTAGTATCATCATACTTATGATCAATGAGAAGTGATCATCAGTCAATCAACATACTAGTCTCGATGTATTATTATTGTCCCAATAACAATAATACTTGACTAGGGATATTTAAGATTATTATAATGTATATTATCTCATAGTTATATAGTTCGTATCAATAATCTAGGGACATTTATTATACTAACAATTATATCGCAGTAAATACTAAGCATAATAAAACATCAATATAATCAAAATAGAACATAAATGTCAATGACGAAGTTTAAATAAACTGAAATGTATTGCCTCTAGGGCACCTACACTAACAATCTCCCACTTGCACTAGAGCCAATCATTCATATTCCTAATACCTATGGAACTAGTGTGACTTTCGTGCTTCTGCTGCGACAGAGGCTTAGTCAGTGGATCAGCAACGTTATCATTGGTATGCACTTTACATATGTGTATATCTCCTCGCTCGTTAATCTCACGAATAAGATGATATCTTCTAAGTATATGTTTTGCCCTAGAGTGCGATCTTGGTTCTTTTGCTTGTGCTATGGCTCCATTATTATCGCAATAGAGATCAATGGGATCTGCTATCGATGGAACCGCACCAAGCTCAGTGATGAAGTTTCGGATCCAAACTGCCTTCTTAGCTGCTTCACAAGCAGCAATATACTCAGCCTCCATTGTAGAATCAGCTACTGTTTCTTGTTTCAAACTTTTCCAGCTAACAACACCTCCGTTGAGACAAAAGACAAAACCATACTGGGATATAGAATCATCCTTGTCTGTTTGGAAACTAGAATCAGTGTAACCTTTTACAACTAATCCCTCTTCCCCTCCATACACCAAGAACGAATCTTTAGTCCTTTTAAGTACTTTAGAATATTCTTGACAGCTGTCCAGTGAGCTTCACCTGGATTAGACTAAAACTTGCTCGTCATGCTTAAAGCATACGACACATCAGGACGAGTACATATCATTGCATACATGATAGATCCAATTGCAGAAGCATATGGAATCTTAATCATGCGGTCCTTTTCATCTTTCGATTTAGGACTATCTTTATCTGAGATCGTTATCCCATGAGACATAGGGACAAATCCCCTTTTTGCATCTTGCATCCCAAAACGATGCAATACTTTGTCAATGTATGTACTCTGACTTAGGCCAATCAATCTTCTTGATCTATCTCTATAGATCTTGATCCCTAATATATAGGAAGCCTCACCTAAGTCTTTCATGGAGAAATTCTTTCCTAACCATGGCTTAACAGCTTGTAGAGAAGGTATGTCATTCCCAATCAGTAATATATCATCAACATATAGAACTAGGAATGCCACAATGCTCCCACTAACCTTCTTGTAAACACAAGGTTCATTTTCATTTTGAACGAAGCCAAACTCTTTGACTGTTTGGTCAAAACGAATATTCCATCTCCTTGAAGCTTGCTTTAGTCCATAAATGGACCTGATTAGCTTACATATCTTTCTAGCATCCTTTGGTTTTACAAAACCTTCAGGTTGTATCATATATATATCCTCTTCAAGGCTTCCATTAAGGAAGGTTGTCTTGACATCCATCTGCTAGATTTCATAATCGTTGTAAGCTGCTATCGCAAGCAAAATCCTAATGGATTTGACCATTGCTACTGGTGAAAAAGTTTCATCATAGTCAATACCATGAATTTGTTTGAAACCTTTTGCAACCAACCTAGATTTATAGGTCTGGACCTTTCCATCCATGTCAGTCTTCATTTTGAAGACCCATTTGCACCCAATGGGTTTTACCCCTTCAGGTGGATCAACCAAAGTCCATACTTTGTTTTCATACATGGAATCCATTTCAGATTTCATGGCTTCTAGCCATTTCTCAGAGTTTGGACTGTTCATAGCATCTTGATAGGTAAGAGGCTCATCTTGATCCATGAGCATTATATCACCATTATCGACTAGGAGAAATCCATAATATCTTACAGGCTCATGGCGAATCCTACCAGATCTACGAACAACTTGTGTTTCTTGATCAATATTCTCTTCAAAATTATCTTGAATATCTTGCTCACGTTCCATTTCCGGTTCAATGTTATCTTGTGGTTCTCGAACTTCATCGAGATCTACTTTCCTCCCACTATTTCTTCTAGAGACAAATTCTCTTTCTAGAAATATAGCATTTCGAGAAACAAGTATTTTGTTCTCAATTGGATTATAGAAATAGTAACCCTTAGTTTCCTTTGGGTACCCCACAAAATAACATTTGTCTGATTTGGGTCCAAGCTTGTCAGAGGTCAACCGTTTTACAAACGCTTCACATCCCCATATTTTCATAAATGACATGCTTTGACGCTTTCTAGTCCATATCTCATATGGAGTCTTTTGAACCGATTTGATGGAACACGGTTTAGTGTATATGCAGCGGTTTCTAGGGCATCACCCCAGAAACTTATTGAAAGATCAGCATGACTCATCATCGATCATACCATGTCCAACAATGTACGATTCCTCCTTTCAGAAACACCATTCCATTGTGGTGTTCCACGAGGAGTGAGTTGTGATACAATACGACATTCCTTTAAGAAATTCTTAAATTCCAGGGTTAAGTATTCACCTCCTCGATCAGATCGAAGAGTTTTAATACTCTCTTCCTTTTGCTTTTCTACCTCAGCTTTGTATTCTTTGAACTTTTCAAAAGATTCAGATTTGTGCTTCATTAGATGCACATATCCATATCTACTGTAATCATCAGTAAATTTTATGAAGTAGTAAAAGCCTCCTCTTGCCATAGAACGCATTGGACCACATACATCACTATGTATTAGTTCTAATCGTTCAGTGGCCCTTTCAACTTGTTTGTTAAAAGGGGCCTTTGCCATTTTACCAAGTAAACAAGCTTCGCATTCATCGTATGATTCAAAATCAAATTTATCCAATAATCCATCTTTATGGAGCTTGGATATGCGATTCTCATTTATCCTAATCGACAATGCCATAGGAAGGTTTGATTAGAGTCATTTGCTTTAAGGCGTTTATTAGCACTATAGACAGGAGTAAAATTTAAATCTAGAACATATAAACCATTAAACATGCGTGCAATGCCATAAGTTAAATCATTCAAACCAAAAGAACAACAATTGTCTTTAATAGTAAATGAAAAACCCTTCTTGTCCAAACAAGAAATAGAAATAATGTTTCTTCAAATCGCAGGCACGTAATAGCAATTATCATGTTCTATAATAAGCCCAGAGGGCAACGATAAATAATAAGTTCCTACGGCTAAAGCAGCAACCTTTGCTCCATTGCCTACTCGTAGGTCAACTTCTCCCTTTGCCAATGTCCTACTCCTTCGCAGTTCCTGCACATTAATACAAATGTGAGAACCACCTCTAGTATCCAATACCCAAGATGTTGAAATAGACAAATTGACTTCTATAACATAAATACCTGAATCAGTAGAAATCTTGACAGACTTCATCTTCTTCATATCCTCCAAGTAGTTAGGACAGTTCCTCTTCCCATGACCAGGCTTGTTGTAATAGTGACAATCACCCTTGTCAGCCTTTGCGACATCTCCCTTCGGCTTTCCAGCCTTTTTGAAGGAGGGCTTGGAAGGAGCAAGAGCTTTTGATGCAACCTTTTTCTTCCCCTTCCATTTCCCCTTTCCCTTAGCACCTTTCTTGCCCACCATCATTATGGGAGCTTTCTCAGGTGCCTTGACCATATTTGCTTCAGTGGTCCTCAGCATGGCCAACAATTCCATAGGAGTCTTATCTTGCTCAGTCATATTAAAAGTCATAATAAACTGAGTATAGTCACTGTTCAAATATTGCAAGATTATATCGACTTGAGCCTCTCGCTGAAGCGGGAAACCCAAACGAGCAAGGTAATCACAATACCCAATCATCTTTAGAACATGTGGTCCGACTGGTCCGTTGCCCTGCTTTCACGAGAAGAGTGCTTTGCTGGTGTTGAACTTTTCCACACGAGCCTGTGATTGAAACATCGTTCAAAGATGTTCAAAAATAGCATAAACAACCATATCAAAATGCTGCTTCTGAATCTCAGCATTCATAGTAGCAAGCATAAGACAAGCCACATCAGTCGCATCATCAATATGCTTCTGATAAGCATTTTGTTGAGCAAGAGTGGCATTGGCAGCAGGGGCTGCCGGTGGAGGAATATCAATCACATAAGTTTTCTTTTCCTGCATGAGAACAATTCTCAAATTCCTAGACCAGTCAAGGAAGTTTGATCCTGTCAGCTTGTCCTTCTCAAGGACTGATCACACACAGAAAGTGTTGTTTGTGTTTTGTGCCATTTGTTATCTATAATGATAAAATGCTTAAGATAAGTTAGATTGTTACAATAATTATGTTCAAGTGATTATGGTACATTCAACTTAATATACCTCCCAATATTTTTTTATTTTATCAAATTAATAGCCCTCACTATTAACTCGAAAAGTATATGCGAAACTTTACTTTCTAGTGGGCCAAGATCCATATTTTATTATGTCTTGGGTCAGCGTTGGCCGATACTCCCAAAATACAACTATTTAGGTAGACAACATTTGTCAATTATATCTCGTATATAATTCTTGGATAGTTTGGTGAACAACAATTGCTCTAATTTATCAAATAAATTTTCCGCCAAACCTATGCTTCTAAGTTCTCATTTCACAATCCTATTGTGATAACTTAGTTAAGTTAGACCCAATTGATTAACATGTCGAATATCACATTTATTCTTTTGCACCTAACCACGATAATTAGGAATGATTTACTTTGGCAAACCAACTCCTAATGATCTAGGCTTTGATGAGTGTTATTCAATTGGAAAGCATCTAATAACTTAATATTTAATTAAGGGATTTTTAATTAAAACGACCATGATCCCATCATAAAGAGATCCCCAATTTTTCCTTGAATTAAATATTTCAAATCATAGTTCGTTGAATTAATGATTTCCAGGTAGAAAGGTTAACGCACAAATGACATTATTGACACCTTTTAACCTTACAAGAAATTAATTGTTGTTGACAAAATCATTTCATCCTTGAACTATAATAATTCATATTTAATTACCGTGTTTCATAAACACAGGAATCTCATGATCATTTTGTTTAATCTTCATCTTAAATCGTTACAGATTTTATCTTGTTTAGCATGGCATGGATGACGTATTGAATACATACATACATTCTACTTAATCTAATTAAGCATGCATATCTATCACTATGCATACATATCATCATATGTAAAGTGCATGAATATAAAATCGTGCTTGGTTATGGCCCAATCCTATATGATCTTTCCAAGCTAATTGAAAAATCTAGGTCAATCTATGGTGGTTAATAAAACTAAATTATTACATAGTTGGTCTTTATAAATACATATCTTCATGTCTTCTTTGTGTCAACTGCCTTCATCTCCACTGATCCTTCATTGCATGCCTCCAATGAACTTCTTATTACATAGAATATAAAACATAACTTTACTAATGTAATTACATAAGAACTCGAGTTACATTCGAGATGAACAATTACAAAGGAAAAAGAAAATGACATGCAAGTCGTATTTATAAAACCAAACCATAATAATTAAAACCACTAACCTATGGGTCTCAAGGCCATAACCAATCACCATGCTCAATTAACACTTAAGAACATCATAAATCACATTATCATATCATAATATATCATAATATGTCACAAGCCCAAATTAAAACTGTTAGGCCGGATACACAAATATAATCAAGTTTGTATGAGAGAATAACAATTAACACACGTTTAAATAATCAAAAACTGTATGGAATTAATAACTCCTCTCTCAGTGATGTAAAATATCACAGAGAGCTGCTTAGGTTGCAAGGAAATGATAATTCATTTTTCGATACCCTTCTAGGGTTAACCTAACTGTATTTATAAAGATATATAGCTACAGTACAATCGATAATTGATACTCCTATAAATCAGCTATACAAATGTTATCAATTATGATTGTTACACGTCTTCTTAGTCAACACAATGTCTTCGACAGCTATCTAATCTTCAAAGATATTGCTTCCAAAATTATCTTCAATTATTCTTCAAAGTCTGTTGATGAGCAGTAGACGCTTCCTCCTAACAGAGTTTAGCAAACTCTGTCGAGCTTCCATTTGTCAGAGTTTAATTAAACTCTGACCGCTTCCAGCTTCCAGTTAAACTTTGATGAACCTCTGTAACACTTAAACACTGACATTACTTACATCAATTATATTTAACAATCTCCCCCAACTTGTTCATTAGCAAAAATGCACAAGTTAATAATAATTGATGATGTCAAAACAATTAGACAAATACAGTGTTTAATAAATAATCAGAGTTTAAACTTCTACTTAAACAAAATTTACAGAAAACAAGAAATACTTATAGAGCTTTATTTACTTAATTTCCTCAACATCAGGTGTTGATCTGAGATAGTCTATAAGCAATCTTCTTTCTGCATTCTCGAGTTCTATCTGCATGATCTTCTTAATCTCTTTAAGTTCAGGATCATCTTCACCAGTCTGATAGATTGCAGATCTCAGAGAATATATTTTGTTCTTCCTCATATCATTACCCAGTCTGATAAAATGTGCTTTCTCTGACTCCGGATTAAAATCTAAAATAGTTATACCCAGATCTATCTTCAGTCGAGCACTATTTTTCTTCATCTCAACGATCTTCCCATGATAATCTCTGTATTTTGGAACATACTCACTTGTGTATCTTGTACCACTAATTGCCTTAGCTTTCAACATCTTATTCCTTAGCACATTAGCAGCTTGGTGAGTCCTCTGATTTTTCACTTTGAAAAGATATAGAACATATTCCAATTCTTCCCATAGCTTCAAATCAATGTCATTCTCACCAACTTTATACACAGTCCCATCAGCCATGAAATACAGCAGAAAATCTTTGTTCAAACTCTTTTGATGAATCAACTGTACTGATTCCAGTCTGTCCAAACTCTCCTGTGGAACACCTTGTCCTGGAACAGCCAGTGATGAAGGATCTAGAGGACTAGTATTCACTCTAATTTCTCTATGTGAGCCCAAGCCAGATGTATCTCGACTTTGCTTGGACATACAAGCTCTGCCTTGTAGAAAATTAGTACCTCCGGTCTTCGGAGTTTGATCAGGAATAGTTGGTTTTGCAAAAAACATTTGCATCTGAGTAAACAATGGTTTCTGTACAACTTGTGTAGTAACAGAGGTTGTATGCACTTTCTTCGAAACCTTTTCTTCTTCTTCAACAATCTTACCTTTCAGCTTCTGTTTAGCATCTTCTGTTGGTTTCCTAGACAATAATAAATTCTGATCAGCACCAACATTTTCTTTAATAACAACTCCTTTTTGAACAGGCCTAAGAGCTTTCTCATTCTTCTTTAACTTTCCAGACTTCAAAGCTTTTTGATGTTCTTCTTGTAAATTCTTCTCTTCAGCTTGAATGTCTTCAATTGTAACTCCTTCTTCATTCTCTTCAAGAAACAGTCTTGCAGCCAATTCTTCATCTGTCTGTGATTTGTCAGTGAATAACAAGCTCTTGGTCTTTGAAGTACCCTGAACATCAGTATTTATTCCATCAGACTTTGTAGAAGACTTGCCAGATCTCAGACTTATATCTTTACCATCTTTTGATTTTAATCTCTTTTCTCGGTCATTTGCTCCTCCATCTTCAGCATCATCCTTTTTAGTCAGAGTTTGAGATTGCCTCCATTTGATCTTAGCAACTCTCTCCCCCTTTTTGACATCATCAGGAATCAATATAGATGTGATCAATTCCAATGAGGTAGCAATAGAGTCAATCTTACCAGACAAGGCAGTTTGATTCTCTTCCACTTTACCTAGCCTTTTAAACAGAGTTTCTTGATCTTGAGAAAAGTCTGAAACTTCAGTTTATTATCTCTCTGCATAGTCATGTCTCTTTGAACAACTTCAGCTCGTAGATCAGTTATTGCTTGTTGAGAATCATCAAACCTGTTATTAAGAGTCTTGACTTTAAAAACAGTGACTTTCAGACATGAAAGAATCTCTGGATTTGAAATCTTTGTAGCAGTGCTATGCACAAAAGAAGCTGCTCTTCCAGCATGAAAAATACAATCTTCTTTATACCAATTTTCCGAAAATTTAGCAAGATATTCTTTTTCAATTTCACGTTGATGTGAAGGTCCAGAAAAATCAGTTATCTTCGCATCAGTTTGTACTGGTTGTCTCTGAGAAGAATTAGACTCAGTACTTCCTTCAGCTTCAACATCGACTTCAGCATTTTCATTTTCAACTGGATCAGTCTCAGCAATATTCACTACAGCTTCAACTTTTTCAGCAGGAGTCTCTGCAACTTCAATATCTTCATCAAAAGTCTTCTCAGTATTCTCTACAGTTTGCTCTCCATTTTCAACAGACTTTGCAATCGCAAGAACTTCATTCACAGGCTCAGAAATTACAGCCTTGGTTGGTTGATTAATTTCTTCACCTTGTTCAGTAACTTGGTGAGCATCAGAGAATAGTGCAGTATGTGTTGCTACTGTTTCATCAAGTACCACAGTAGGTTGATCAGCTACACCAGTTTCTTCAGAGTTAGCAACAACAGGTGATGAGATAGGAACTTCAATGTCATCAGAGAATGGAATGAATGACTCATCAAAAGCATCCATATCAGCAAAACCATCTCTGTTTTCCACATCCATCTGTGCATCTTCAGTTGTCTTTACAGCTTCTTCTTCAGTATTTATCTCAACAGTAGGTATCTCCTTAGAAATCACCTCTGGAGCTTCAAGATTTATCTCTTCATCTGACTCATCAATTAACAACCTTCTCTTCTTTGATTTAGGCACCTCAGCTTCTTCTTCAACAGAGTTTGAGAAGTCAGACCTTTTTACTCTTACCTTTTTAGCCTTGATAGCTTTGTGCTTTGTTCTACCTCTTCTCTTTGGTTTAGCCTATGTAGGTGGTGGATTTTGTGCAGAGTTTGCAATTGGCTCATTGATGTTAGGTTGAGGTTGAGTTTGAGTTTAGTAGGTGTTGGTTGAATTTGTTCAGTGTTTGTCTCATCATTTGCAGGTTGAGAGGGTTGAGGTTGTGTTTCAGTGTTTGTAGGTTGTAAAGGTTCAATGTTTGCAGGTGGTGAAAGTGCAGGCTCAGGCTATTGTGGTTCTTGAGGTTGATTTAAGAAGTTTTGAAGAGCAAGAGGCAAAAACAATTCAGGTACGTGCTCCTTGTTTGCATCCTTGTTGGTCAAATCAGAGAATACTCTCTTATGAACTTTAAAGGCCTCAATAATGTCTTCCTCAGAAATTTCAACATCAGGCACACAAGCAGAGAATAGTAATTGACAAAATCTAGAAAAATAAACAGTGGTACTAGACTCTGACAATCTTTCACCAATATTCATCAAGACAAGTCTACCAAAATAAAAATTACTTCCATAAAGAAGAGAATACCCGATTTGAAGACTGTTAGTAGGAATAGCATCCCAATTGGTGACTTTCTTTCCAAATGCCCTTGTGATGCAATCAAAAAAGAAACTCCACTCCTTCCTCAGAAATGACCTTTTCACTTGACCAAGTCTCTCTAAAGGTCCTGAGTACCCAATCTGCTACAACATCTCTTTTAGAAATCTTTCACCAACAACACTGTATGTAGAGTGTGTATCAAAACCCAAAGTTTCTCTGACCGTCGTTGGAGTAATGACATACTCTGTTTCCTCATAAGTGAAAATAATCGAAGGAGTCCCATTCTTTTCTCCATCATCATAAGTAGTTGTCTGCCAGAAAGTAGCAATCTGTGCAGCAGAGAGCTTTGTTGGTTCGACTAGGGCTCTACCAATCTCCGAATCCAGCAAAAAGTTTTGAATTAGATGAAACGCTGCAGGGACGTTCTCAGTATTCAACGGAGCTGCATATTTGTTAGGTACAAACACTAACCCTCGAGCAGTAAAAGCTTTGGTGGCCATGAGATTAGACTCGAGAAGAAAATATCAGAGAAAAAGATGTGTACAAAAGGTGTTTGTGAAAATGTGCAAGTGAAAGAACAAAGTAACTGTGAGTGTTTGTGTGCAAAGAGAATAACCGTTTATGTAAAATGATTAGATTTGTAATTAAAAATTAAAACCCAATCGTTTTAAACATTAACAAACGCAACCAGTTTCTTGTTTAATGTGCGAGTGGGACACGCGGCACACATGCAATGGAACAACGTTGCACGTTCAGTAATTATGGCAATAATTACTGCTGCTCTCTCTATCCTATTTCCAATACACTTTAACACTCTAATACTTATTAAAACTCTTTTTACCCAAAGTATGTAAATTGTCTGAAATAAAAAAAAATTACCTTAGAGTACTAAACAAATTTCGTCAGTGTTTGTCAATTCTCCAACTTTATTATCATAACCCTTTCAAAAACTGCACAGTTGTGAATGCATGTGTGTGTATAGCAGAGTTTACTAATTCAATATTTAGAGCATCTAATTTTTCATAAAATCCATAAAATAAATCAGTAAACACTGTTTTCACAAACTCTCATAGTAAACACTTAATGTCTAATGAATGCTAAACTCTGTAGTATACAGTAACTCTGAACAAACTTATACCCCCCTTCTAACTAATCTAAATTTTTTTTTACTTTTCTCCAGTAATCAGAGGTTGGAACTAGTCACCAAAAATCCTATAATTTTAGCCCTTATCTTTTTGATAAGTTCCTGGGTCTTCCTAGTCTTTGACTAGTCACCAAAAATTAGAGAATTTTAGCCCTTACTTTTTACTATCAAGTTCCTGGGTCGTCCTAGACACAACATACTCTCAAAGGAGTTCTAACAGCCTATATACATTTTTTTGGGGGTAGACTAATAACAGAATCTAACTAACAGAGTTTAGAAGTCATCAACATCAGAAGTTAATCATGAGAGGCAATGCACACAGCATTTACAGACTCAGAGTTTAGGATAGATAAACTTAGAGATGCTATAAATATGGAAACAGTGTCAAGTTGTGTTAATTTTCTGCACAGTCTAAGATTAGATCACAAATAACTTGGAAGGATTCATGATTAATTACTGAGAACTATGCTTCATACAGATTTCTTCATCGGTGTTTATGTTCAGACAATAACATTATCAGAGTTTATCAGAGTTTATCCAACATTTCAACAGTGTATGACCTACAGAGTATTCTAACAGTTGTATTACCACATCAAGGTATACTAATCATAGTAACATAATCACAGAAACATGAGCAACGTATTATATAAGTAAAGCTTGAGTCTAACCAGTATCTCTAGTCGAAACCAGAGATCATTCCTAGTTCATTTACCAGCTTATAAGTGGATGTTATATCCACTTGGAATGCTTCGTATCGGCTTGAATTGATGACTTGAACTCAAGTATGTGGTGTTTTTGATGTGATTTTAGTGAATTTGTGCAGGAATAAGAGTCGGATGTGGGATGATGTTTTCCATGCTTAAATGGTGGGTTTTGAGCTTAAAGAATAACAGTACATCAAATTGCGAGAGAGCCGGAAGAAACGGAATGAAAATCGGAGTTAAAATGAAGAAAATAGAGCAAAATCAGCAAAATCAGCGAAATGAATAGTAACGGACGCGCATGAACAGTAACGGACGCGCATGAACAGTAGCAGTCAGCGGGTAAAAAATCAGCCAGAATTTATGATTTTGTTTCGGCCATATCTTGAGTTCTACAAGTCCGTTTTGGACGATTCAACTGCCCACGTGAAGATAACGGAATTTTCTATCATTCTAAGGTGGTCCGGAGTCCAGAATTATTGAAGAGAATTTTCCTTCAAAACAGAATCAATAGAAATTGCCAGAATTCAATTCTAAACAGGAAATTGCCACAATTCCTACTTCTAATCAGTATGGTAATTGCTCTGGGCGGCTAGAACATTTCAGAATCAGATCTACATATGGAATTTGCAATTCTATTCTCATTCAAGAACGGAAATTGCCATACTCCTATTCCAACTCTAAAACGGCAATTGCTTGATGGAGAGGCAAATTGGGACTATAAGTACCCATCTTGGGGGACAGAAAAAAACACACCATTACATATCAATTACTTAGTTTTATTTGTATCTTTTCATACTTTGTTTTTATCATGGTTTCATCAGATCCCATGATGACGAGTGGTTCAATTATGGGCTAATCGTTGTCATGGGATTCTAACGGAATTATTTATGGAGCTTTAGTTTCTTGATTGCTTTAAAGATCTGTGTGTGATGTATATCTGATATCCTCGTATGGTTGTGCTTAATTGCTAGATGTGTAGCTAACATCTAATTTGTTAATCTCTTGTGAAGTGAAAGTGGATCTTGAGATTTAGAACTTGCGATGCTAGCATAGGTTCATGATTGTTTATCAACATGATTCGTAGTATGAGATGAAAATACTTATATTGCCCTGTGTGATCTTTATGGATAACTTGTTCTTCAACCGTTATGTTTTCAAATTCTATAGACATATAGGGTCTAAGCATAATTGGTGTCTATTCATCTTCTATCTCTTTTGTGGATGTATGGGTAGTTTGGTATACGTATGCTGACAGGTAGCGTGTACTTATTTCGTGTTATCCGATCAGATATCATAACCTTTGCATATAGTGATTAAAGGCGTCAGATCTAAGCGAAGTATTTAATGAAGTTAGGATTCCATGTTACTCTTGCAAACGTAATTCGATTTCAATTCTCGTTAGTTAGTTAATTCTTAGTTGTTAATTTACTTCTTAGTTAATTTAGTTAATTAAACCCAATTTGTTATTTGTCTTAGCAGTGAGTAATAACCATACATTGTTGCATAGGTACAATAACTGAATTAAAACCATAACCAGATCTCTGTGGGAACGAACTCAACTTTATTCTATATTACTTGTGATCGCGTACGCTTGCGTGATTTAGTGCAAACAAGTTTTTGGCGCCGCTACCGGGGATCATCGGTGATTTATTTTTGGTTTATGTGCTTGTCAATAGTGGTCGTTAGAGTTCACTGACTCAGATTTTTCTTACCTATCTTGTTTAGTTCGGTGTGTTTCAGGTACTTGAGTGTTTGAAGATGGCATGCGAGGAGTTGCCATGGTGGGCATATTCGAGGACATCCATGCCTCAGCAATGTGAGCAGTGTTTGGGCGTGCATGATCCCTCACAATATTGTTACTACGAAGGAGTTGATCCATATGTCACTTATGAGGAACAACCATATTTTCAATACCATCCTCAACAGTACCAGCAAGATGTTCCAGATATGTCATATTTCTTTGGAAGTGAAGAGTTTCAACATCAGCAACCTACTCCTACTTTTCAGTCAGATGAGGTTGATGTTATGGAGGAGATTAGGATGCTTGCAAAGAGTTATGTGGAGTCTACCAAATCTATGGGGACACTAATTGCTCAAGTTTTGAGTGCCTTGGAACAAGAGAAACAACAATGCATATTAGAGGCAATTCCGGAAAATAACGGTGACTTGGAGCAAGGTACTGCATGCTTAATTGAAGAAGACAAATTCCAAGGTGAGGTGAGCATTCACAATCCATGTGAGGAATTTGATCAAGCTAGTGAGGTGGATGATTTGGAAAGGGCACAATTCGGGACAGACACTGATGAGCTACACAAATTTCAAGAATTGGTATGTGCGTTCCAAGAGGCTGATGATCATGGGACAGATGCAGGTCTTCTACTTGTCTCAAAGTGTGAAGATGGAGGTAGCGCATTAGAGGCAATGGAGGAAGTTCTTTTTGAGAAACCAAAGGCTTCAGCAACTTACATTTACCCTCCTCCATTATATTCAAGCGAAGCCCGCGAGTGTATTTTGTTCTACAAATTGATAGATTTTAGGTCAACAGATGAAGGCATTGGAATTGGACACAGTTGTTATACGAGTAGGCCAAGCGAGGAGAAGGAGCAGAAAGTGTGCCGCCGTGATGACGATGAAGTCTCACGAAGAGAGGACCAGGCAAACTATTATCATCCTTAATGGAGGCTTGGAAGTAACGTCAAGCTAATGACGTTAAAGAAGCGCTTCTTGGGAGGCAACCCAAGCATTGTTGTATACTGGTATGTTTTCTACTTTTCCTCGTATTTACTTTCATTCAATGAGGGCATTGAATATTTTAAGTTTGGGGCTGATGGTTTGAGGGATTAGTAGTTGTTGTATTATTTGTTCATGTAGGATTTCATGCTTTGCATATTAGTAGTAGTAAATTATGCATTTATGTTCGTGTTATCTACGTTTGTTTCATAAAGGACATTCTGTTTTTATGTTCGTATATCATGTGAGTTCATAGTAGTTTGCATTTGCACCCATGCTTGATAGGAATTTTGTGTTGTTGACGCTTTTGATTGAGAAGTGATATGCTTTGTTCTTGTACACACACATACACTAGTAAGTTGAAGCTAGTAGACTTATTGAATGTTGTGAGTAATTAGAAGGACATGAATATGTGCAAGTTGATTTAGTGCCCATTTGGCAAAACTTTTTTTTAGGACTTATGAACTTATTTTCGGATAAAAATTTTATATTTTGATAATTTTTTTTTATACAAGTATTTAATGTATGTTTGAGATTCAATAAGCTGTAAAAATAAGTTGAAAAATAAGTTGGAAAGTTAAGAATCTCTAACTTTGTCTTAAAATAAGTTGACTTATTCTGAAAAAAAGTTCCCCCAAACACCCCCTTAGTTTGCATGCTTTGAATACAAGTAGGTGCATTAGAGAGATTTTTACTTGGGATTGAGTATGTTTTTCCTGCCAAGTGAGTTTTTGAGCCTTATTGCATTTGTTGCAATTTTATTAGTTTGCTTGAGTGTCCACAGATTGTTTGCATTGCTAGCAGTTGTTTGAGGTCTTTCTTGAAACGCATGACATTATTTGACGATTAAAGTGATAAAGGCATTTAGGAATAACCACATATTTTCCCATATTACCACACCATGTTTACATGATCAATTAGTTAACCCGTTGAGCTTAATCCTATTTTTTCGGTGACACACCACATTACTTGCCTAAAACTTTTTCTTGTATTGGTCTACATTATTTTGAACCTACATTATCAAAGGCTAGTAGAGTACTTAAGGGAGTAATAAGGTGTGCAAGAAGGGGTTTATTGTTGGTCATAATTTTGGGGGAAATATTGAACATTGGGTTTGGTTGTTTACTTGATAGTCGGCATGTGTAATAAATTCATGGGATCATTGTTGTTTATATTATTGTTCTTGTTCTATATAGCTATCGGGAAAAAAAGAAAAGAAAAAAAAAGCGAAAAAAACAGAAAAAAAGAAAAAGAAAAAAAGTTATATTATGAGAGCATATTTATGTTATTGTGATCCTACTTTAGTCGACTAGTCGAGTGTTTTTGTTGGAATAAAAATAGTAAAAGTATGTGGGGGGAAAATAGGTGGTTGTGTATGATTTATTATAAGTTCCTACTAGCTTTTGACACTTCACCTGTTTTGGCTTATTTGACATACCTTTTCCCTAGCCCCGTTACAACCCAAATAAAGACCTTTTGATTATCGTCATTGATGTATGTTGTGTTAAGAGTTAGATTGATACCAAATGTCAAGCATGCTTATGATTTTGTTAGAATTGAGTGATACACTTACCCTTGTTCTTGAGTGAATATTCTTTTGTGAGTGGATTGTGAGTGTTTGCTTGTTTTTGCGTATGAGATCCCGAGTTTTGTCTCAAATATGTACTCTTGTAGGCTTAGCATGTTTACTAACTTATTCTTACACTTGACATGGACTTGTGAGAACTTATGCATGTTCATTGAGTAGACTATGTGAATACTTGCACTTTCGACACCAAGACATTGTGTATTTACTTTGATTCTTAAGTTGATATGGCATGAGAGGATTTAAAGGTATGGTAGGATATTAGTACTAGATTAATTGCATTTTCATATTAGTTGCATTCATGCATTGCATTGGATTTTGTGGGTACATTCGCTATAGGCCCTCACGAGACCTTACTCGTCCACTAGGGCTGCCTAGGGGTTTAAAGGGCTTGTTGCATATGCCAAATGCAACCGTGATCACCTACGGAAGTGGTACTAGTTAGTTGTATATAGTTATAATTGTTATGCTTGAGGACAAGCATCGGTTTAAGTTTGGGGGTGTGATAAGTGGATGTTATATCCACTTGGAATGCTTCGTATCGGCTTGAATTGATGACTTGAACTCAAGTATGTGGTGTTTTTGATGTGTTTTTAGTGAATTTGTGCAGGCATAATAGTCGGATGTGGGATGATGTTTTCCATGCTTAAATGGTGGGTTTTGAGCTTAAAGAATAACAGTACATCAAATTGCGAGAGAGCCGGAAGAAACGGAATGAAAATCGGAGTTAAAACGAAGAAAATAGAGCAAAATCAGCGAAATGAACAGTAACGGACGTGCATGAACAGTAGCAGTCAGCGGGTAAAAAATCAGCCAGAATTTCTGATTTTGTTTCGGCCATATCTTGAGTTCTACAAGTCCGTTTTGGACGATTCAACTGCCCACGCGAAGATAACGGAATTTTCTATCATTCTAAGGTGGTCCGGAGTCCAGAATTATTGAAGAGAATTTTCCTTCAAAACAGAATCAACAGAAATTGCCAGAATTCAATTCTAAATAGGAAATTGCCATAATTCCTACTTCTAATCAGTATGGTAATTGCTCTGGGAGGCTAGAACATTCCAGAATCAGATCTACATATGGAATTTGCAATTCTATTCTCATTCAAGAACGGAAATTGCCATACTCCTATTCCAACTCTAAAACGGCAATTGCTTGATGGAGAGGCAAATTGGGACTATAAGTACACATCTTGGGGGACAGAAAAAAACACACCATTACATATCAATTACTTAGTTTTATTTGTATCTTTTCATACTTTGTTTTTATCATGGTTTCATCAGATCCCATGATGACGAGTGGTTCAATTATGGGCTAATCGTTGTCATGGGATTCTAACGGAATTATTTATGGAGCTTTAGTTTCTTGATTGCTTTAAAGATCTGTGTGTGATGTATATCTGATATCCTCGTATGGTTGTGCTTAATTGCTAGATGTGTAGCTAACATCTAATTTGTTAATCTCTTGTGAAGTGAAAGTGGATCTTGAGATTTAGAACTTGCGATGCTAGCATAGGTTCATGATTGTTTATCAACATGATTCGTAGTATGAGATGAAAATACTTATATTGCCCTGTGTGATCTTTATGGATAACTTGTTCTTCAACCGTTATGTTTTCAAATTCTATAGACATATAGGGTCTAAGCATAATTGGTGTCTATTCATCTTCTATCTCTTTTGTGGATGTATGGGTAGTTTGGTATACGTATGCTGACAGGTAGCGTGTACTTATTTCGTGTTATCCGATCAGATATCATAACCTTTGCATATAGTGATTAAAGGCGTCAGATCTAAGCGAAGTATTTAATGAAGTTAGGATTCCATGTTACTCTTGTAAACGTAATTCGATTTCAATTCTCGTTAGTTAGTTAATTCTTAGTTGTTAATTTACTTCTTAGTTAATTTAGTTAATTAAACCCAATTTGTTATTTGTCTTAGCAGTGAGTAATAACCATACATTGTTGCATAGGTACAATAACTGAATTAAAACCATAACCAGATCTCTTTGGGAACGAACTCAACTTTATTCTATATTACTTGTGACCGCGTACGCTTGCGTGATTTACTGCAAACACCAGCCTTGTAAATGTAGCTTCACTCAATGGCTTGGTGAAGATGTCTGCAAGCTGTTGTTCTGTAGACACAAAATGAAGCTCAATATTTCCTTCCTCTACATGTTCTCTGATAAAATGGTACCTTATGCTGATGTTCTTGGTCATTGAATGCTGTACTGGATTACTTGTCATAGCAATAGCACTTTGATTATCACAGAAAATAGGTATTTTATTGTACCTTAATCCATAATCCAACAATTGATTCTTCATCCACAGAATCTGTGCACAACAGCTACCAGCCGCAATATACTCTGCTTCAGCTGTAGATATAGAAATTGATTGCTGTTTCTTGCTGTACCAAGAAACAAGTCTGTCACCCAGAAATTGATAACTTCCACTGGTGCTTTTTCTGTCTATCTTACAGCCTGCAAAGTCTGCATCAGAGTAACCAAGTAGCTTGAAATCTGATTCTCTGGGATACCACAGACCCAAGGTTATAGTGCCCTTGAGATACTTAAAAATTCTCTTCACATCTGTTAGATGTGGTTCTCTGAGGTCTGCCTGAAACCTTGCACAGAAACAAGTTGCATACATGATGTCAGGTCTGCTTGCTGTTAGATAGATAAGAGACCCTATCATGCCTCTATAGCTTGTCATATCTACTGGTGCTCCTGTATCTTTGTCCAACTTTGTTGTTGTTGCCATGGGAGTTGTTGCAGATGAACAGTCAAGCATACCAAATTTCTTGAGAAGATTTCTGGTATATTTTTCTTGATTTATAAAAATCCCATCATCTGTTTGCTTCACTTGTAGGCCTAGAAAATAACTAAGCTCTCCCATCATGCTCATTTGATACCTGGACTGCATGAGCTTGGAAAACTTCTTACAGAGTTTATCATTAGTAGACCCAAAAATTATGTCATCAACATATATTTGAACTAAAAGCAAGTCACTGCCAGATTTAAAATAGAACAGAGTTTTATCAATTGTACCTCTGTTGAACCCACTTTCTAAAAGAAATTGACCTAGAGTTTCATACCATGCTCCTGGTGCCTGCTTAAGTCCGTATAGTGCCTTATCCAGCTTGTAGACATAGTCTGGATATTTGGGGTCCACAAATAATGATGGTTGTTCAACAAACACTTCTTCTTCAAACTTCCCATTCAGAAAAGCACTTTTTACATCCATCTGAAATACCTTGAATTTCTTATGAGAGGCATATGCTAGAAAAATCGATATTGCCTCCAATCTTGCAACTGGAGCAAAAGTTTCATCATAATCTATTCCTTCCTGCTGTGAATAGCCTTTTGCCACAAGTCTAGCCTTGTTCCTTGTAATAACTCCCTCACTATCAATTTTATTTCTGAAAACCCATTTAGTACCAGCAACAGATCTATTATTTGGTCTTGGTACAAGGGTCCATACTTCATTTCTTTCGAATTCATTTAACTCCTCCTACATTGCTGTTATCCAGTCATCATCTTAAAGAGCTTCTTCTACCTTCTTTGGTTTGGAATTAGACAAAAATGCATGAAACAAACATTCATTTGTTGTAGCACTCCTTGTCCTTACTTTCGCATCTGGATCTCCAATAATTAGATCAGGTGTATGAGATTTTGTCCATTTCCTAGCTGAAGGTAAATGACTTCTATCAGTATTTGATCCTCCCCCTTGATCCATGTTTTCCTGATTTTCTTGTTGTCTTTCTTCAGTCTCTGAGGCTCCCCCTGAATTTTATTGCTCAGAGTTTGAACTGTCAGATTTTTCACTTTCAGAGTTTGAGTCATCAGAGATTGATCCAGATTTTTCAGTTGACTCGCTTTCAGTATTTGAGTCATCATTTTGAAGTGATCCTTCATGCTCCCCCTCAACTGGTTCTCCCCTTTGTTCTGGCTGAGAAGTTTCTTCAGTGTTTATCAGTAGAGGTTCAGAGTACGCTTCAACAGAGTTTGTCGACTCAGCTTCATCAGAGTTTACTTCATCAGAGATTAATTCTTCATTTTCAAAGCGCATTTGATCATGTTCATCTACATCTTCAAGTCCAGTTATTTTCTTGTCATTCAATGACACATGAATTGACTCCATAATTACCTTGGTTCTCAGATTATAAACTCTGAATGCTTTAGTTGACAGCGGATAGTGTGACGCCCCCAGATCCGGGGTCGGAGATCTAGGCGCTCACGGTCCATTTTCCATTAATAACATACCTGTTCTTGCACATAATATATAAAACAGCCATCGACCCCACAATAAAACTCACACCGCACACACACACACAAGTTAGAGTCTCAGAAACGTCATACACTTGATTGAGCAAAAGTAAAAGTTTTAGAGTTATTACAGACCGAATTAAATAGCATTTATGCTACCAGCAACACTTCGATATGAAGCGGTGTTGGCGGCTTGAATGTTTGTTACGGTACACTGCTTTGCACAGGTCATACTTATAAATAAAATGTACTAACAAAAGTTGCCAACCAATCCCGCTAATGGGGCCTACCGGTGGAATCTCAACTGCTGCCTCGGGCCTAGTCACCTGCTTTCGGGCAGTCTGTCTGGGTCTTGCCGTTTCTCTTAACTGTTGTGTTTGTAAATTTGAAAACAAGCAAGAGTGAGCAACTATAGCTCAGCAAGAAATATATGTATAAAATAAGCAATATATCATTACATGTTTTTAGCAATTATTAAACTCGTTTATATCATTCAGTTATAAAATCATTTGTCATCGTTGATAAATTCCAAAGGTGCATCATTACGTGCCCTTGCTTTCAAAGTAAACTTGCAGTTCTAGATACTGCATTAAGTCAACATCTTTCTCATCAAAAATAGAACACTATCGGTAACTTGGCACATAGGCCTAAGAAGCAGTGTCAGAGCATTTTTCCAAAGTGGAGGAATGGGACTTAAAGAAAACATAAAACCTGACAGGGATTGACGATGATCAGTCACCACATCCAAGTCCAATAATCCGCGGGTCTTCTCTACCGGTAGAAGGATAGAAACTACATCCGTAACTATCCCCAGGAGAAAACTACATCCGTAATCACCCTCGATGAAAACTACTTCCGTAATCATCCTTCGGCAACACCTGGGCTGGAATAATAATTGATGGACCGCCTGGCTCACGGCCGCTTACACATCCCGGGAATCGTTCGTCAACGATTCCCACACCTGCCAGAGTCCCTTTTTCTTTTTCTTTTAAAACTTGATTTTTGAATGAAAACTGAGTAGTTTAGGTCCGACATCAGTCGACCGATAATTCTTGAAATCGTACAAGAAGCAAAACCTGACCGGGGGTTTTCGAAAATGTTTTGAGTTCGAAAGAGTTCGAGTTTGAAAGTATTAGAGGTATCTTGGATTAGCTTTGTCTTTAAAATAATGAACAATAATTAATAAATGATATTTTAAGATTTAATATTAATAATTAATAAGGTAATTATTTATTTAAATAAGCTTTTAATCCAAGATAGGTATCTTTGAGTATTTATGATAATATAAAAAAATAAATACTTAAGTACACGATACTTCCCGAATGACCCTTCGGGTTTTTCGCAATTTAATCATGATATAATAATATACCGCTCCCCGGTCAATGGTATATTTGGACCGCTACGACCTCTATTGCTAGAGTCGTTGTCCGAAGAAAACGTTTCATTCTAAGTTCAAGGGGGTACAAGCATATATATGCATATATCTCAAAGTTCATCATTACTTCAATAAGCATAAACATATGATACGATTGAAAACTACAAACATAACAGTGAAAGTCCTTATATATGTAAGTTTTGAAAAGTAAACTTGCCTTGGTGAGGTTGGGGTGGTCGAGCTTGCGGAATGGAATGATCTATACATAATCAATAGCCGTTCGTTACTACCTTAACAATATCTCTTTTAATTGCGAGGTTTTAGGGGGTAAAAAATTAACTTAATGACTTCGTCTTATGACTCTCTAGCCCCACTATAGGTTCATGTCATCACTCGATTACGCTCGTCACTTATTCGACTTAATTTGGTTACCATATCCGAATCATATTCATTCCCCCTTAAATCAGACTCCACTTACGACTTTTTCACTTGCGCGAATTTTACTCTAACATTTTTATAAAATTGAAAAATACATATTTTAATCCAATTTTTTTTGGGTAGCCTTCACCACTGCATTTACTAGTTCCTCTAATTTTTCCATGATCCTACATAAATTTTTAGGGGTTTAAACAAGGTTCACAAGTGGACCATTTAGTGCAGTTCGGATTCCAGGAACATTTTTCACTTCTCAGGCCATAACTCAAACTCTATACATCCCCTAGTCATGAACCTTATA
Organism: Saposhnikovia divaricata; assembly: GCA_036435485.1. Classification (NCBI taxonomy): domain Eukaryota; kingdom Viridiplantae; phylum Streptophyta; class Magnoliopsida; order Apiales; family Apiaceae; genus Saposhnikovia; species Saposhnikovia divaricata. The sequence goes on along the minus strand of JAZHRN010000145.1, from coordinate 1,804,879 downwards.
TTTCTAGAAACTACATTCAAATACCTTTCCAACAATATATATTAGGACTTCAGGGGACAAGATTTAGGGGTTGAAAACCCTCCTACAAGACAGTACAAGTTGCTGGAAAATTACACAGCATGCTTATACCACTTAACCATTCAAGAATCTTATATAAACATCACAACCATCAACTAAACCACCAAGATCATACTCTATAGCATACATGGAGTTACATACACTAACCACAAGCTTAAAAATCACAACCACAACATTTAAACTCAAGATCTACATCATCCATAACTTATATGTCCAAGATTCACACTAACATCCATGGATCTAACATTAAACACCACAAATAATTCATGGCCAAGAGGGGTTAGGGTTTTATACCTTCTTGAGTATCTAGGAGCCTTGGGTATGCCTTACAAGTCTCAAGAACACCTTGGATGAGCTCCTACAATCCTTACAACTCAAGATCTAAATGAAAACTAAACATTGTTACTATTCATCAAAACTTCAACAATTTATAACTTAAAAACTAGTGGATGAAAGGGGTTGCAATTCATAGCATACCTTTCTTATATGGTGTTGAGGACGTAGGATTTTTTTCTTGAATTAAGAGTGATGAGAAGTGGAAGAAAAGAATTTTTCTTCCCCTTTCTTCTAGCTTGGCCGAGAGCTATAATGAACAAGAGGGAGAGAGAGTTGTTTTGTTTGTATTTTGGTGTTGGGTGAATAAAGTGAAATGGGTTGGTTGATATGTATTAGGTGTATGTATATGGTATCACATGTTGCAAGTCTAGTGCCTAGGCCATACCTCCTTGTCTCCTTGGACAATGCACCATAACTAGTTACTATTCCTCTAGTTATCTTTGCATTACTAGTTTGGTTTTCTAACTACCTAGTTGCATGGGACTTGCATGCAATATCTTTCCTTGTATCATTATTCTTCCACCAATGCTTGTCACTTAATCTTTAATTCATATCGTATCTTAATTAATTTCTCGTAATAATACTTTGTCGCGTAGAGATTTCACTTGTAATCCCCTAAGTACTCGATGGTGTAAATTCCTCGAATATCCATAACTCCTCGTCATAATTCCTTAAAAATCTTTTAATATTCTAATAACTCTCAAATCCCAAGTTTTATAAATCTTACTAACAATAAGACTCTTGCCTTCAACAACCTTCCCTTTATCTTACATAGTGAATGTAACAACATAATTTCTCAGATAATCAATTCCATTAAACAACATGGATGACTCAAAAGGTTCCAAATTCACAATGTCATATGATATTATATAAAAGAAAATATTACAAAAATTAGGGTTCTTACAGATAGCCAACAAGAATTCCTTCATCAGCTTTTAACTCAAATTTGGCCAACTGTTCAGAATGAGTTTTTAACACAAAGCATTTGCACCCAAAAATATAAAAATATTTCAGGTTAGGCTTCTTTTCATTCACCATCTCATATGGTGTTTTTCCATGCTTGTTGATCAGAGTAGCATTTTGAGTAAAACAAGCAGTTTGAACTGCTTCTGCCCAAAAATAGGTTGGCAATTTTGCTTCATCAAGCATAGTTCTGGCAGCTTCTATCAAGGTTCTGTTTTTCCTCTCAACTACACCATTTTTCTGTGGTGTACCAGGTGCAGAAAACTCTTGCTTCACTCCTCAGTTCTTGCAGAATTCTTCCATTGTTGCATTCCTAAATTCAGTTCCATTATCACTCCTGATTATTTTCACTTTATGTTTTGATCCTTTGTCCAGCAGCTTTACATGCTCCATCAGAGTTAATGCAGTTTCATTCTTCTTTGCTAGAAAATACACCCAAGTGTATCTGGTGTGTTCATCAATAATGACTAAAGCATATTTCTTTCTTCCAATAGACAAGACATTCACTGGTCCAAACAGATCAACATGTAGAAGATGATAAGGAACAACAATTGAAGATTCAGACTTGCTTTTGAAAGATGACTTCCTTTGTTTGGCCTTTTGACAGGAATCACACAGGCCATCAACATTTAATAAAGACTTTGGGAGTCCCCTTACAAGATCCTTTCTTATCAACTCATTGATGTTGTTCAGATTCAAATGAGAGATTTTTTATGCCACTTCCAACCCTCTTCACTAGACATTCTTGTTGACAGGCACACAGCTTTTCCCGTCAGAGTTTGTCAACAAACTTGCTTCATAGATATTATTGCGCCTGTGTCCAACTAGAACAATTTTCCCTGTAGATTTATTGATAACTTCACAGTATTCAGGTTGAAAATCTACATGATAACCTCTGTCACAGATTTGACTCACAGATAGCAGATCATGCTTGAGTCCTGGAACCTGAGCTATATTTGTGATGGTGACATTTCCAAGATTGGTATTGCCATATACCAGAGTACGTCCTACGTTGCCATCTCCATAGGAAACTTTTGGGCCAGCCTTCCCCTCATACTCTGATAGCAGGGCATTATTTCCAGTCATGTGTCCTGAACATCCACTGTCCACGACTATGGTACTCTCCCTGATGCCCTGCAATCACAAACATTCACAGAAGATCAGATTTAAGGATCCAGACTTGCTTGGATCCTTTTGCTTTCTTAACTTTGTCAGCTTTAGCAGCGGAATTCTTATTATCAGAGTTTAAGATAACATTTTCAGAGGTTACATTTGCAAAATTAACCTTAACCCGTTTCAAATTGGGCTTCAGTTCATAATAATTATGATAAATAGCATGATATACCCTGCAAGTATAAAGAGAATGCCAAGTACTTCCACAATGTTTGCATAAAGTCTGTGGTTTAGTTTTAACATAATCATTCTTTACTCCAGACTTGGAGGGTAAAGAATTAATGTTTTTATTTTTCCTGCAGAAACTAGCAAGATGATTAGTACTACCACAGTTATGACATGTCTTCCTTGGAGCATAAGTAGCAAGCATTTGATTATAACCTTTAGTAATGCCTACTTTACCATTTCTATTCTTCCTGGACACTTTCTGTTTCTTAACAGATTTTAACTCCTTAAGCTTATGTTTGAGTTGTTTACCTATCATTGAACCAATATTAATCTGTTTAACACAAGTTTTTATTGATTTTTCCTTAACAGCTTCTTTTTCAACTTCAGACTTAGGTTCACTTGTGCTAGTAACAAATTTTCTAGTTAGAAGATGTTTTCTAATTTTGACTTCTTTTTGAAACCTATGTTCATCTTCCTCACAGTAACCTAAACCAACTGTGTCTGACTAAAAAACCTCATGAGTGTCTTTTCCAGAATCAGTCCAAGTTTTAATTATGTGATTTGCTTTCTCCAATTCAGATTCTAGTTGCCTATATCTTCCAAGCAACTCCTGTTCTAGATAAACAACATCATCTCTTTCTTTCTGAACTTGTTGCATGTTGACAAGTTTCTCTTGAACAAATTTATTTCTTTCTTTAAGTTCAGAATTCTCAGATTTGATTATCTCATTCTCTAAAGTCTGATCCCTATAACTGATATGCAAAGCTTTAAGATAAATTCTTAATTCAGTTATATCATCAGTATTATAAGCATAGGTAGTTAGAGGTACCTTGTTTTCAGAATCTTCAGATTCATTCTCAATAGAAGCCATGAGAGCATAGTTAACATCCTCATCTGAGTCTAAAGTGTCTGCCTAGTCTCTGCCTTTCGTGAAGAGTGCTTTTTCAGTTTTACCCTTCTTGCACTCAGCAGCATAGTGACCCATCTCCTTGCACTTGTAGCATTGAATCTCAGACTTGTCCTTCTTCCCAGACTTGGTATCTTTTCTCTCAGACTTTCTGAAACTCTTTTTGTCAGAATTTGAATCTTTTTTAGAGAACCTTTTTCCCTTCTTGAAGTTCTTGTAACCCATCTTCTTGAAGGTCTTCACCATCAAAGCAGCCATTTGCATCATTTCTTCTTCATCATCCTCAAAGTCAGATGATTCATCAGTGTTTGAGTCAACATCAGAATGTATGACCAAAGCTTTTCCCTTAGCTTTCTTCCTTGATGCTTCCTTCTTCAAGGGTTTTTCTTCAACCTTAAGAGCAACAGACTTTGTCTTCTTGCTTGATCTCTTGTTTCTCTGTTCCAATTCCAGTTCATGAGTTTTGAGCAACCCATAGATTTCATCAATCTCAGTGTCAGCAAGATCATAATTATCTCTTATAGTGGTTGTCTTTACTTCCCACTTTTCAGGTAGAGCAAGAAGAAATTTGAGATTTGAATCTTCTAGATCATACTCTTTATTGACCAGTGACAAATTATTGAGTAGCTTACAGAATCTGTCAAATGTTTCTGTCATGGTTTCTTCAGATTTAGCCTCAAAATGTTCATACTCCTGTGTGAGTATGTTCCTTCTATTCTTCTTAATAGCAGTAGTTCCTTGACATCTAACTTCAAGGGCATCCCAGATTTCTTTTGTAGTTGTGCAATTAATCACTTTGTTAGACATAACATTGTCTAAGGCACTATAAAGTAGATGTCTAACCTTTGCATCCTTAGCAATAGATGAAATATCCTCAGGAGTCAGATCTTTCTTCTCCTTTGGAACTGATTTAGCTTCTTGACCAGCAGCAACAACAGATAACTTTGTAGGCTTATGAGGACCTTCTTAAATTCTGTCAAGATATTCTGGATCTGTAGCCTCCAGAAACATGGTCATTTTCACCTTCCAGATTGAATATTCTGCCGGCCTGAGAATAGGAACCCTAATTGTCTCATAACGACTCACAGTAGTAGGTTGAGCCTTCTCAGTACTAGAATTAGAACCTGATGGAGGAGGTATCTCTACCATTGATTATAGTTGTGTGTGAATCTTAAACTGTATCGAGTAACAGATTTGCTCTGATACCAATTGTTAGGCCGAATACACAAATATAATCAAGTTTGTATGAGAGAATAACAATTAACACACGTTTAAATAATCAAAAACTGTATGGAATTAATAACTCCTCTCTCAGTGATGTAAAATATCACAGAGAACTGCTTAGGTTGCAATGAAATGATAATTCATTTTTCGATACCCTTCTAGGGTTAAACTAACTGTATTTATAAAGATATACAGCTACAGTACAATCGATAATTGATACTCCTATAAATCAGCTATATAAATGTTATCAATTATGACTGTTACACGTCTTCTTAGTCAACACAATGTCTTCAACAGCCATCTAATCTTCAAAGATATTGCTTCCATGATTATCTTCAATTATTCTTCAAAGTATGTTGTTGACCAGTAGACGCTTCCTCCTGACAGAGTTTATCAAACTCTGTCGAGCTTCCATCTGTCAGAGTTTAATTAAACTCTGACCGCTTCCAGCTTCCAGTTAAACTCTGATGAACCTCTATAACACTTAAACACTGACATTACTTACATCAATTATATTTAACAAAAACAAAGCCCTAAACCGCGGATCGAACTCTGCTAACAACGACTCACTAAAACTCAGTACAAGATTGTTTAACTCAGCAGAAAATCATGGCAGTGAATCGACAAAACAAAACAAGAACAATGATCAGGAAACCAAAGCAGAAAATAGAATGAGTCAACTAACGAAAATTCTGAAAGAATAGCAATTAAACTACAACAAAACCAGGTGAAACCTGTTAGGTTTCAAGCAATCAAACGCAGCGGAAAAATGCAAAAAATAAAATAAAATTGAAACCCACCACAAGAATCCCTGCGAAAATTGTATATTTAATTCGTAGTTATCAGAAATTAGTACCTTAAAGAGCTTTCCGATGTCTGAGAATGAAGAAAGGATTGTTCGATCACCACGTATCCCGCACGAGCGATGTACGCCTCTATGGTATCCACACGAACGCTCTCTTGAAGGAATTGCGGTGTACTAGCACCAAGAACTCGAATTTTCTCCTCTCTTGCTCTCACTTCTTTTGCTGCTAGGGTTTAGTGTTTTAATGATAATAAAAACGTAACCCTAAAGCAACCACAGCATAAGAGTTATATAGGTGGAGATAAAAATGAATTCAACTCTAATCTCTTTAGAATTTTGTATAAATCCAAATTCTGTTTATTATCATCTTATTAAGTCTTACTTAATAAGCAAACAACTGAATTTCGAATAATCAATAATTCAAATTTTTGTTTCTTTAATTAATCAAGTCTATACTTAATTAATTAACTAACAATTCGATTTATCATCTTAATTTAAATCCGATTATTTAAATTAAATTATCCTTCAAGCGCTCTTGTGTGTGACCCTATAGGTTATTATTATATTGGCAACAATTTTATTTAATAAATAAAATCGTAAATAATGAGCGACATCTAGTAATACATCATTGTTACCCAAATAATAATAATTAAATCGGTGAATCGATTTCGCCTTTCGTGAACAATGTTCTATGTAATATAATCCCTTTAACCATGATATTATAGATTAAACTGGAGGCATGGAATGTGTCATCCTCATCATAATTTAATCTTTATTTTCTTGATCGATGAGTAGACTATTCAAACAAATCACTATTTGAGCACGACCATGCATTTCATAGTCTCACTCAAACAAGAGGCCAATAATATCACTCATATATATATATATATATAGATATATTAAGGAGGGTTAAATTCCATCTAGATCATTCACATTTCTCATACGATTCATAATATACCCAAGACTACCTTTATCATTTCCCGATTAAAGATAACTTTTGATAGAATCAAAATATATTAATTCTCGTATAGAAATGTAATGACTTCAGGTCTAAGGATCATTACATCATTATCACATTTGAGATTCATAATGACACATTTATTCATTCCATGTCGAATCTCATAGTGGGTCTATCCAGTACATCATACTCATACATGTACCTATGCATTGACTTTAGTATCATCATACTTATGATCAATGAGAAGTGATCATCAGTCAATCAACATACTAGTCTCGATGTATTATTATTGTCCCAATAACAATAATACTTGACTAGGGATATTTAAGATTATTATACTATATATTATCTCATAGTTATATAGTTCGTATCAATAATCTAGGGACATTTATTATACTAACAATTATATCGCAGTAAATACTAAGCATAATAAAACATCAATATAATCAAAATAGAACATAAATTTCAATGACGAAGTTTAAATAAACTGAAATGTATTGCCTCTAGGGCACCTACACTAACAAAACCAACTCGTTAAATCAACAATACTACAATTAAGTGACCAGAACTCGGAAGAAGAACTAAGCTCAACTATTCAGTAACAAAAATCAATAAGATGCAGTAGAAATTCGGCCAACTCGATCTCTACACAGAACTCACACACGAAACTCACAGGAACTAAGCAACTCGACTCAGCACCAATACAACACCGACAGTCGGCTGATTCCCAGCTAGAACACGAAACCCAGGACACAAACCCAGCATGGAAACATGAATAAAATGGCAAAACAAAACACAATTAAGCAAAACAACAATTTTAGAATAAAATGCAGCAAAAAGGACTCAAAACGCAGCATTTCAATTACACAGCAGCATTACTCGACCACACAAAAGCACAGCCACAAGCCAGAACACAGCGAACTCAAGACTCGGCACAAACTTGGTGAAAAACAAACGCAGAAAATGATAATTAGCCAAGAAACTCAGCGATTACAAGAACAGGAAGAAAATGAAATAAAACTATCCAAATAGGAACAAATCACAAATAAACTAAAAGAGAAAAAAACACAAATCTCGAAACTACGAAAACAAACTCAGTTCAAACTACGAAATCAGTAACTTATTCTACAAATCTCGAATTAACGAATATGAACAAAAACTAAAAGAGAAAAAAAAACAAATGAGAATAGGGGAATGAGGGGAGTTGTGTATGTATAAAAATCGGAAAAGAAACATCACAAGAAAAGGAGCTGGGTTTGAAGGAGGTGAAGAAGGAAAGGGGGAATGGTGGGTTTGTCGAGAGAAGAAAATAGAGACGAACGAGTTAAGGAATTAAGAAGAAAATAAATAGGGGAAAAGAAGAAGAACAAAGCTGGGTATTGTTTGTGGGTCGAAGAAAATAAAAAAAAACAGGGAAGGGTAATTTTTTTTGTTGTTTTTTTTTATTGAAATACGAAAATAAAGAAACTAATAAGGAAATGAAATTACTAAAACGATGATTTTGAATTAAAATGGCCCACAATAAAATAAAAATTTAAAGGGGCAAAATTACGAATTAAAACTACGAACAAGAAAATAAAAATCGTTACTTTCAACCCATAGTGGTTAGCATTTCGCTACCTTATCCACTACATGGATTTATGAAAATAACGAAAGCTATGTAAAATAAACGAGAGAGCAAGACAAGAAATTAAAGGAAATGAAATTGCATTAAAATTAAAAAAGAGTGTTTACAAGATTTGAAAAAAAAAACAAGAAATTAAATCTACCCTAAAATCTAAGTTAAAATCTAAGTTGATGATTACAAGGGGGTGAGGGGTATTTATAGGATAATAATTAGGGTTAAGGGGGTGTTGGGTAAATCCCCACCATACATTTGTGGTGTGTGGTGGTGAAATCCTAGTCATCTATTTGTTTCCTTCCCCCTTAAGCTTTGAAGAGTTGATCTTGGCCATACACTTATGTAGTGTGTTGGGATGATCTCCACCTTCCACATGTCCTCCAAGATTCCTTTTCCACCAAGCTCCTAATTCTTTTTCCTCTTTTCATTTAAGTCATTTTTCTTCCTCTTTTTCCCTTCCTTGCTCTTTATTTCTTTATTTTGCCATTTCTTTATTTATTTACGAATTTCCTGAAATGCAACAAAATAAATTATTAAAATACGTGTTCAAGCAATAAATAGGTAATAAAAATATGCAAAAATATGCACTTATCAAATGCCCCATACCTATCTTTTGCTCGTCCTCGAGTAAAACAAAAACAAAAAGAAAATCTAGATAAAAAGTCCTATACTCCTTTTCGTAGGTGTGACAGTTGCATTTGGCATATGCAACAAGCCTTTTAAACCCCTAGGCAGCCCTAGTGGACGAGTGAGGTCTCGTGAAGGCCTATAGTGAATGTACCCACAAAATCCATCTAGCTTGTATAAAAGATTACATGGCAATGCAACACTGTTAGAAATAATTGATGTGAATATTAATCAGTGTTTAAGTGTTATAGTGATAAATCAGAGTTTAGCTAGAAGCAGTCAGAGTTTAGTTAAACGCTGACAGTTGGAAGCTCGACAGAGTTTGTTAAACTCTGTCTGGAGGCAGCGTCTACTGGTCAACAGTTTTTGAAGATTTATTATGGAAGCAATATCTTTGAAGATTGGATAGTTGTCAAAGAGATTGAGTTGACTAAGGAGACGTGTAGCAATCGTAATTGATAACAATTGTATAGCTAATTTATAGGAGTATCAATTATCGATTGTATAGCAGCTGTATATCTTATAAATACAGTTAGGTTAACCCTAGAAGGGTATCGATTATTGTGAGACATTATTCATTGTAACCTAAGCAGCTCTCTGTGACATTTTACATCACTGAGAGAGGAGTTATTAATTCCAAACAGTTTTTAATTATTTAAACGCGTATTCTATTGTTAATCTCTCATACGATCTTGATTATAATTGTGTATTCGGCCTAACAATTGGTATAAGAGCCAATCTGTTACTTTATACAGTTTAAGATCCACACACACACAGCTATAATCAATGGCAGAGATACCTCCTCCAACAGGTTCAAGTTCTGAGAAGGCTCAACCTACTACTGTGAGTCGTTATGAGACAATCAGGGTTCTTATTCTCAGGCCAGCAGAGTATTCAATCTGGAAGGTGAAGATGACCATGTTTCTGGAGGCTACAGATCCAGAATATCTTGACAGAATTTATGAAGGTCCTCATAAACCTACAAAGCTATCTGTTGCTACTGCTGGTCAAGAAGCTAAAACAGTTCCAAAGGAAAAGAAAGATCTGACTCCTGAAGATCTTTCATCTATTGCTAAGGATGCAAAAGTTAGGCATCTACTTCATAGTGCTTTAGACAATGTTATGTCTGATAAAGTGATTAACTGCACTACTACCAAAGAAATTTGGGATGCCCTTAAGGTTAGGTGTCAAGGAACTGCTGCTATAAAGAAGAATAGAAGGAACATACTCACACAGGAATATGAGCACTTTGAGGATAAATCTGAAGAAACCATGACAGAAACATTTGATAGATTCTATAAACTGCTCAATGATTTGTCATTGGTTAATAAAAAGTATGATCTGGAAGACTCAAATCTCAAATTTCTTCTTGCTTTACCTAAAAAGTGGGATGTAAAGACAACCACCATAAGAGATAACTATGATCTTGCTAATACTGAGATTGATGAAATCTATGGGCTGCTCAAAACTCATGAATTGGAATTGGAGCAGAAAAATAAGAGATCAGGCAAGAAGACAAAGTATGTTGCTCTTAAGGTTGAAGAAAAACCCTTGAAGAAGGAAGCATCAAGGAAGAAAGCTAAGGGAAAGGCTTTAGTCATACATTCTGAAAGTGAGTCATCAAACTCTGATGTCGATTCAAACACTAATGAATCATCTGACTCTGAGGATGATGAAGAAGAAATGTTGCAAATGGCTGCTTTGATGGTGAAGACCTTCAAGAAGATGGGTTTCAAGAACTTCAAGAAGGGCAAAAGGTTTTCTAAGAAAGATTCAAATTCTGACAGAAAAAGTTTCAGAAAGTCTGAGAGAAAGAATACCAAGTCTGGGAAGAAGGACAAGTCTGAGATTCAATGCTACAAGTGTAAGGAGATGGGTCACTATGCTGCTGAGTGCAAGAAGGGTAAAACTGAAAAAGCACTCTTCACGAAAGGCAGAGACTAGGCAGACACTTTAGACTCAGATGAGGATGTTAACTATGCTCTCATGGCTTCTATTGAGAATGAATCTGAAGATTCTGAAAACAAGGTACCTCTAACTACCTATGCTTATAATACTGATGATATAACTGAATTAAGAATTTATCTTAAAGCTTTGCATATCAGTTATAGGGATCAGACTTTAGAGAATGAGAGAATCAAATCTAAAAATTCTGAACTTAAAGTGAGAAATAAAATCGTTGAAGAAAAACTTGAAAACATGCAACAAGTTCAGAAAGAAATAGATGATGCTGTTTATCTAGAACAGGATTTGCTAGGAAAATATAAGCAACTTGAATCTGAATTGAAGAAGGCAAATCACATAATTAAAACTTGGACTCATTCTGGAAAAGACACTCAAGAGGTTTTTCAGTCAGACACAGTTGGTTTAGGTTACTGTGAGGGAGATGAACTTAGGTTTCTAAACAAAGTCAAAATTAGAACACATCTTCCATCTACAAAATTTGTTCATGGAATAAATGAACCAAAGTCTGAAGCTGAAAAAGAAGTTGTTAAGAAAGAACCAGTAAAAACTAGTGTTAAATAGGTTAATATTGGTTCAATGACAGATAAACAACTCAAGCATAAGCTTAAGGAGTTAAAATCTGTCAAGAAACAGAAAGTGTCTAGGAAGAATAGAAATGGTAAAGTAGGCATTACTCAAGGTAATTATCCAATGCTTGCTACTTTTGCTCCAAGAAATACATGTCATAACTGTGGTAGCACTAACCATCTTGCTAGTTTTTGCAGGAAGAACAAAAACATTAATTCTTTACCTTCCAAGTCTGAAGTAAAGAAAGATAATGTTAGAACTAGACCACAGACCTTATGCAGACATTGTGAAAGTACTTGGCATTCTATTTATACTTGCAGGGATTATCATGCTATTTATCATAACTACTATGAACTTAAGCCCAATTTAAAATGGGTTAAGGTTAATTCTGCAAGTGTAAACTCTGATAAAGTTAACTTAAACTCTGATAATGTAAATTCCGTTGCTAAAGCTAACAAAATTAAGAAAGCCAAAGGATCCAAGCAAGTCTGGATCCTTAAATCTAATATTCAGTAATTGTTTGTGATTGTAGGGCGTCAGGGAGAGTATCTTAGTCGTGGACAGTGGATGTTCAGGACACATGACTGGAAATAAAGCCCTGCTATCAGAGTATGTGGAGAAGGCTGGCCCAAAAGTTTCCTTTGGAGATGGCAACATAGGACGTACTCTGGGATATGGCAATATCAATCTTGGAAGTGTCATAATCACAAATGTAGCTCTGGTTCCAGGACTCAAGCATGATCTGCTATCTGTGAGTCAAATCTGTGACAGATGATATCATGTAGATTTTCAGCCTGAATACTATGAAATCATCAGTAAATCTACAGGGAAAGTTGTTCTAGTTGGACACAGGCACAATAATATCTATGAAGCAAAGTTATTGGCAAACTCTGATGGAAAAGCTGTGTGCCTGTCCAAAAGAATGTCTAGTGAAGAGAGTTGGAAGTGGCATAAGAAACTCTCTCATCTTAATCTGAACAACATTAATGAGTTGATAAGAAAGGATCTTGTAAGAGGACTTCCAAAGTCTTTATTAAATGTTGATGGCCTGTGTGATTCCTGTCAAAAGGCCAAACAAAGGAAGTCATCTTTCAAGAGCAAGTCTGAATCTTCAATTGTTGATCCTTATCACCTTCTACATGTTGATCTCTTTGGACCAGTGAATGTCTTGTCAATTGGAAGAAAGAAATATGCTCTAGTCATTGTTGATGAACACACCAGATATACATGGGGGTATTTTCTAGCAAAGAAAGATGAAACTGCATTAACTCTGATGGAGCATGTAAAGCTGCTGGACAAAGGATCAAAACACAAAGTCAAAATAATCAGGAGTGATAATGGAACTGAATTCAGGAATGCAACAATGGAAGAATTCTGTAAGAACAGAGGATTGAAGCAAGAGTTTTCTGCACCTGGTACACCACAGCAAAATGGTGTAGTTGAGAGGAAGAACAGAACCTTGATAGAAGCTGCCAGAACTATGCTTGATGAAGCAAAATTGCCAACCTATTTCTGGGTAGAAGCAGTTCAAACAGCCTATTTTACTCAAAATGCCACACTGATCAATAAGCATGGAAAAACACCATATAAGATGGTGAGGGAAAAGAAGCCAAACCTGAAATATTTTCATATTTTTGGGTGCAAATGCTTTGTGTTGAAAACTCACTCTGAAGAGTTGACTAAATTTGAGTTAAAAGCTGATGAAGGGATTTTTGTTGGCTATCCACTGTCAACTAAGGCATTCAGAGTTTATAATCTGAGAACTAAAGTGATCATGGAGTCAATTCATGTGTCATTTGATGACAAGAAAATAACTTGACTTGATGATGTAGATGAACATGATCAACTGCACTTTGAAAATGAAGACTTAATATTTGATGAAGTAAACTCTGATGAAACTAATCTGACAAACTCTGTTGAAGCATACTCTGAACCTCTACTAGTAAACACTGAAGAAACTTCTCAGCCAGAACAAAGGGGAGAACCATTTGAGGGGGAGCATGATCAAAGTGATGACTCAAATTCTGATAGTGAGTCAACTGAAAAATCTGGATCAAACTCTGATGACTCAAACTCTGATAGTGCAAAATCTGACAGTTCAAACTCTGAGCAGTCAAATTCAGGGGGAGCCTCAGAAAATGAAGAAAGATAACAAGAAAATCAGGAGAACATGGATCAAGGGAGAGGATTAAATACTGATAGAAGCCATTTACCTTCTGCTAGGAAATGGACAAAATCTCATACACCTGATTTAATTATTGGAGATCCAGATGCAACAGTAAAAACAAGGAGTGCTACAACAAATGAATGTTTGTTTCATGCATTCTTGTCTAAGAATGAACCAAAGAAGGTAGAAGAAGCTCTTCAAGATGTTGATTGGATAACAGCAATGCAGGAGGAGTTAAATGAATTTAAGAGGAATGAAGTATGGACACTTGTACCTAGACCAAAGAATAGATCTGTTGTTGGTACTAGATGGGTTTTCAGAAACAAAACTAACAGTGAGGGAGTTGTTAAAAGGAACAAGGCTAGACTTGTGGCAAAAGGCTATTCACAGCAGGAAGGAATAGACTATGATGAAACTTTTGCTCCAGTTGCAAGATTGGAGGCAATAAGAATTTTTCTAGAATATGCCTCTCACAAGAAATTCAAGGTATTTCAGATGGATGTGAAAAGTGCTTTTCTGAATGGGAAGCTTGAAGAAGAAGTGTTTGTTGAACAACCACCAGGTTTTGTGGACCCAAAATATCCAGACTATGTCTACAGGCTGGATAAGGCACTCTATAGACTTAAGCAGGCACCAAGAGCATGGTATGAAACTCTGGCTCAATTTCTTTTAGAAAGTAGGTTCAACAGAGGTGCAATTGATAAAACACTGTTCTATTTTAACTATGGTAATGACTTGCTTTTAGTGTAGATATATGTTGATGACATAATTTTTGGGCCTACTAATGATAAACTCTGTAAAAAGTTTCCCAAGCTCATGCAGTCCAGGTATCAAATGAGCATGATGGGAGAGCTTAGTTATTTTCTAGGCCTACAGGTGAAGCAAACAGATGATGGAATTCTCATAAATCAAGCAAAATATACCAGAAATCTTCTCAAGAAATTTGGTATGCTTGACTGCTCATCTGCATCAACTCCCATGGCAACAGCAACAAAGTTGGACAAAGACACAGGAGCTTTAGTTGATATGACAAACTACAGAGGCATGATAGGGTCTCTTCTTTATTTAACAGCTAGCAGGCCTGATATCATGTATGCAACTTGTCTCTGTGCAAGGTTTCAGGCAGACCCCAGAGAACCACATCTAACAGCTGTGAAGAGGATTTTTAAGTATCTCAAGAGGACCATAACCTTAGGTATGTGGTATCCTAGAGAATCAGATTTCAAGCTACTTGGTTACTCTGATGTAGACTTTGCAGGCTGCAAGATATACAGAAAAAGCACCAGTGGAAGTTGTCAATTTCTGGGTGATAGACTAGTTTCTTGGTACAGCAAGAAACAGAAATCAATTTCTACATCTACATCTGAAGCAGAGTATATTGCTGCTGGTAGCTGTTGTACACAGATTCTGTGGATGAAGAATCAATTGCTGGATTATGGATTGAGGTACAGTAAAATACATATTTACTGTGATAATCAAAGTGCTATTGCTATGACAGGTAATCCAGTACAGCATTCAATGACCAAGCACATCAGCATAAGGTACCACTTTATCAGAGAACATGTAGAGGAAGGGAATATTGAGCTTCATTTTGTGTCTATAGAACAATAGCTTGCAGATATTTTCACCAAGCCATTGAGTGAAGCTATATTTACAAGGCTGGTAAATGAACTAGGAATGATCTCTGGTTTTGACTAGAGATATTGGTTAGACTCAAAATTTTACTTATGTAATGTGTTGCTCATAATTCTGTGGTATGTTAACTGCTATGTGAACTTTGTTGTTAAACTCTGCTATGCAAACTCTGTTCGTTAACTGTTAAACTCTGTTAGCATGCTCTGTAAGTCATACATTGTTGACATGTTGAATAAACTCTGATAAACTCTGATAATGTTTTTGTCTGAATGTTAACACCAATGAAGAAATTTGATGAAGAATGATTCTTAGTAATTAATCATGAATCCTTCAAAGTTATTTGTGATCTAATCTTAGATTGTGCAGAAATTAACACAGCATGATACTGTTTCATATTTATAGCATCTCTTAGTTTATTTATCCTAAACTCTGAGTCTGTAAATACTATGTGCATTGCCTCTCATGAATAATTTTTTATGTTGATGAGCTCTAAACTCTGTTAGTTATACACTGTTAAGTTAAAATTTTGTTATTAGTCTACCCCCAAAGTAAAGGTATAATAGACTATTAGAACTCCTTTGAGAATATGTTGGCGACGAGGACGACCCAGGAACTTACTGGTATATAGTAAGGGCTAAAATTCTCTAATTTTTGGTGACTAGTCGAAGACTAGAAAGACCCAATAACTTATCAAACTGATAAGAGCTAAAATTACAGGATTTTTGGTGACAAGTTCCAACCTCTGATTACTGGAGAAAAAAAACAGGGGGGTATAAATTAATTAAATATTTCTGTATAAAAATCGTTTACTACAGAGTTTAGCATTCATCATACATTCAGTGTTTACTATGAGAGTTTGTGCATCCAGTGTTTACTGATTTACTTTATGGATTTTATGAAAAATTAGATGCTCTAAAATTTGAATTAGTAAACTCTGCTATACACACACATATGTTCACACCTGTGCAGTTTTTGAAAGGATTATGGTAATGCAGTTGGAGAATTGACAAACGCTGACGAATTTTGTCTAATACTCTAAGGTAATTTATTTCAGACAATTTACATACTTGGGGCAAAAAGAGTTTTTGGAAAATGAAATATATTATTGCCAACTGTTAATGAGTGTTGGAGTGGTAAAGTGTGTTGGTAATGGGAGAGAAATTAGCAGTAATTATTGCTATAGTTACTGAACGTGCATAGTTGTTCCATTATATATGTGCCACGTGTCCCACTTGCACATTAATTGAGTAATTGGTTGAGTGTATTAATGCTAAAACGATTGGGTTTTACTTTTTCATTACAACACTAATCATTTTTAGTTACAGGGTTATTCTCGCTGCCCACAACTCACTCACAGTTTCTTGCTATCTCGTTTACACATTTTCACAAACACCTTTGCTACATATCTTTTTCACTCATATTTTCTTCTCAAATCAATTCTAATGGCCACTAAAGCTTTTACTACCCAAGGATTATTGTTTGTTCCCAAAAATTATGCAGCCCCTTTGAACAATGAAAAAGTTCCAGAAGCATTTCACTTGATTCAAAACTTTTTGAGAGATTCAGAGATTGGAACAGCTCTAGTCGAACCACAAACGCTTTCTGCCACGTAGATTGCTACCTTCTGGAATAACTCTGTGTATGATGATGGAGGAGAGAATGGAAATCCATCAATTGTTTTCACTTATGAGGAGACAGAGTATGTGATTACTTCTACAACTGTTAGAGATACTATAGGTTTTGACACTCACACTTCATACACTGTTGCTGGTGAGAATCAATTGAAGGAGATGTTGCAGTAGCTGAGGTTTTCTGGTTCTTTAGACAAGCTTGGTAATGTAAAAAGGCCAGGGCTCAGAAAGAATGGAGTTTCTTTTTTGATTGCATCACAAGAGCCTTTGGCAAGAAAGTCACCAACTGGGATGCCATTCCTACTGATAGTCTTCAAATCGGGTATTCTCTTCTCTATGGAAGTAATTTCGATTTTGGTAGACTTGTCTTAATGAATTTAGGTGATAGGCTGTCAGAGTCTAGTACTGTCTATTTGTTAGGTCCAATATGTTTGTAGAAGGGGGGTTGAATACAAACAGTACTATTTTATCGAAATTTGTCCGGATAATTTAATTTATATTTTGACAAATTTGAGCGGAATTAAATGAAACAAAATTCAAGTTGAATATAAAATTATATTAACTTGAGGGGTTTGTTACAAATACAGTACAGAATTTATATCTAGTTAATAAAAACAAATTAGAAAATTCGACATGAATTTTTCTAGATTTGTTAATAAAAATCAAGATATAGATTAGGAGTAAAAACTCGCTAATAGTACAAGAGTATCAAGTAAATCAGTTCTATCGGATCAGATATTAAAAATAAGATGAACTTGATTTTCTATATATTTTTCTGCTTGTGCTGTGTTCTTGATGAGAGAGAAGAGAGAATTCTGTTCTTGAATGTAATATTTTCTGTGTTCTTGTCTTACTGATTGCTTCTGTCGAGATGTCTTGATATATATTAATCCCTGCATCTTTATCTTCAATTATAACTATCAAGACAATCTTCAATACAATTTCTTCTTCCAAGACAACCAGTTTTGTACTGCCAAGACAATAGGCAATACAATCGTCAAGACAATCAGGTTCTTCCAAGACAATCGGCAAGACAATCAATTTTAGATATCTTTGTCTTTCTTTATCAAAATTATCATTCTGTCTGAAGCTTTATCTTTTTGATCATTATCAAGACAATCAAATTGAACTGCCAAGACAATCGTCAAGACAATCAAATTAGATTTTTATTCTACTTTTCAAAAGCTATTCAGACATTATCATTATCAAGACAATCAGGAATTGTCTTGCTTTATTGATTTCTTCTTCAATACAATCGGCAAGACAATCTCCTATTGTCTTGCTGTTCTGAATTTAACCTTCAAGACAATCGGCTAGTTCATTTTTCAGAATTAAATTAAAATTGATTAATAAATAATCATTTTAATTTATTCTTACTTAAATAATTAATCTGATTTAATTAATCTAATAATTAATTTAATTAAAGAATTAATTCAAGATGAATTAATTAATTAATTAAATTGACTACTTGATTTAAATTAATTAAACAAGAATAATTATATATCCTTGGATTGTCTTAATTCTTTTCTGAATCACTGAAAGTAATAAAGGAATACCACTGAATATTTTGTTGACGTTCCATGTACTGTCTGGTTCATGAACGACTAACCTCAATGACTGTCCTTTAATTGTCATATTAAAAATGTGATTCATTTTTCTTCTCATCTCTTTCTCCTTCTTGTACTTCACTGTATACTGTCTGAACCTGTCACTCTAGAAATCTCTGTCTTAGAAATAAATCCACTTCTTTGATGCTATACTGAGGCTTGATCAGCAATCTGAACTTCTTCCAGTGTAAAACATCAAAACTATAGATTGACTTTAGGGTTTTTCTTCTGACAGATAGTACCTTCTGAGATTCCTGTGACAGTTAAAGTTATTTACTTATTACAAACTAAGTTTAAGTTGAGTTGAGTCCTCGAACTACAAATAGGCTATGTCATATGCCTTTCAATCTCCCCCTATTTGTTTGTTAGACGATAACAAGCAAATTCCTAGAGGATTACTCAACTAACTCAACTTAACTTAGTAAAAGATAAAACTTTAAACACAAAGTAAATAAATGAAAAGTTCTGGTTTATATTTAACATTTTCCAGATTCAAACATAAAAGATAAATACAAGGTAGATGATCCTCTAGACTGATCATATAATACATTTTTCTATCTTGACCTATCTAAGCTCTAAAGATATTACATGTAGAGCTGATCTTCACTTTGAAGTTTCTTCATCCCTTATCTCTCCAGGTTCAACTTCATCTTCTTGCTCTAGGAATCTTCTGATATTCTCTGTGTCAAATCGTTCTTGATCATCCAAGGTTTTGATCAAATCCTTGTCAAGTACACGTTCATAATCTGACACAAGACCTTTAGGTTTCTTAGGCAAGATTCCAAGATTACCCGATAGCCGATTCTGAAGAATGTAATATTTCTTTTCAAAGCCAGTTAAAGCATATGATCGAATAATGTCAGCAACAAAGATACTTTCTTTATCTTCGAATCCTGTAGTCCTCAGCATATGTTCTAACCATACCAGATGAGATGCAGTGTATAACTTCATCGACTTAGAATCAAGGAAACAAGAGTGTAGTGTATTACCCTTGAGAAATTTAACATGATGTGGAGTTTGAATAACTTGTGGACTATTCCTTTGAGCAAACTCCAAAAGTCTTTCATGAAGTAAAATATTCAGTTCAGAAAACCTTTTTACCTTTAGGGACATAATCCACAGTTCCATCAAGCTTCTCTGTTGAAAGATTTGAAGTGACACATAGAGAGAACCCATTGTACGAGAGTCAATCTGAATTATCAGTTGATCTGCACATCTATCAAATCCAGCTACTATCCTTGAAATTTCCAGCATCAGTGCATCCATATATTGCAAGTAATCTGGATTGGTCTCTTGAAACTGTTGAAGTAGTTGGAGAAAACGTTCATCATCATTAGCAGTGTTCTGAATAGAATCAAAAATATATTTTTCTCTATCCCACTTTGAACCAATCTTCAACTGAATATCTCTTTTCCTTTCCTTTACACTGATTGCATATAGCTTTTGTTTCTCTGCATCTTCAGCTTGCTTCAGCTTCAATCTTTCATTCACTACCTGTCTGGTCTTCTCAAGCTTAGCTTGTCTCATCATACGATCAGCTTTCTCCTCTTGCAGTTCCTTCTCAAACACAGGATCATCTTGCCAGTTTGAAAGATCTTCTTCGATATCATTTAATTGTTGTACTTCAAACTTACTATTCCTGAGATTAAAATCAAACTCAAATGCATCCTGATCATGAGCAGCTTGAGCAGCTTTTTCTTTTCCCTTGGTAGACTTCTCAGACTTCTCAGACTTCTCGTTATGCCTCCCTTGATCTCCTCCTGACTTACTACCTCCTCCTGCTTCTCCAGACTTACCTGCCCCTCCATCTCCAGACTTCTCCCCCTTAGTTGAGGAATCCTCTACAGACTTCCGTTGACTGTCAAGCTCCCTATTTGCATCATTATCCCCCTCATTATCATCATCATAGTCTTCAAAGTATGCTCTTTGTTCTGGTGTGATATTATGAGTAGGTTTAACAATGTTATATAGATGATCAAGTCCTTCAAACATGTAATCATACTTTTCTTCAAGCTTCGCAAAAGTTGTAGAGTATGATTGAGCAGATTCATGCATTTCCACTTGAAGTTCATCCACCCTATTAGAGAGTCTGTCAATAGCATTTAGAATATCTGTTCTTTCTGTAGATGCCTGAGAGTTGGACTGTATCAATGTATTGATTGCTGGAGTGAGTGTAGTCTTTATGTTGTGGACATCGTCACGAATGATCATGAGCTGATTGTTGACAGAGGTGGAAGAAGAAGACCGTTCATCCACTTGTGCTTTTAAAACTTGTTTTTCAGCCTCAGTTTCCATCAATTTCTTTTGCAGTTCTTTGATTTGATCCATTAGAGACAAAGTGTTTGTGTCAGTGTGTGCGTTCACCTGATGTTCACTCAAGGATATATCACTCTCCTTTCGTGCATGTGTTTCACTCATATTTAAGGTGGTCATCACATCACTCAACACTAGCTCCTTTCCTTGAGCTGTACCTGCATAAGAAATCACCCTAGCCTCTTCTGGAGAGGTCAGTGGTGGTGCAATGGGAGTTCGCAATTCCCAATCCTCAGTCATCTCTATCAATTCATTTGGATTTGATAGCTGAATTTCTTCAGTGATAGGATGACCAAGTTGCCTTTCACTTTCTCCAGATAAATTTGCGAGTGAAGAATCCCTTGAGGGAGCCAGGAATGTTCCTCCTGGGAGGGGAGATGATGACTCTATTAAAATTGGCAGAGAGTCAAGATTTCCCTCTGAAGCCTGTGAAGGCTCTTCTACCGTAATAATGGTAGGCACAGTAACAATCCTATCGTGCACTCCTTGCTCAGTGTCCTTAGCAACATCAGATTCTAAGTTAATGTTTTCCCCCATTGTGAGTAATAGAGGTGTGCTTGACTCTGTACAAGGTGCCACGGCCCTTTGGCGAATTTCAATAATTTCATCCTGTTGAGAGGATGAAATTAGTAACAGTTCATCGGCCATTTCAATGTCCAAGTCCTGTTGGGAGGAAATGGATGGGCTAACAGATGCCTCAAGTAGTAGGTTTCTTCTCTTCTTTGGTGGAGGCAGAGCTGTGGGATCACTCACATTATCACTTCTTCTATCAGCTCTTTTTGTCAACAACTTGCTTCTGGCTTTAGGTTTAGAGATTTGGTTAGACACAGTGTTTGGCTCTAAGACCTGGGATAGAGGCTGAGGTTCTACAACCTCTTGGTCTGACCTATCAGCCACTTGGGCTCCAGAAACAGTTTGAGAGATAGAAGGCAATACCTGCTCCATTGATGCAGTAGCTGTACCTGAAGGAATAGATTGTTCCATTTGATGTTGATGTTCAGGGACAGGTACATCTTGAGGTTCAGGTTCAGGTGCATTCAAAAGTCGAGGAATGACAGGTAGATTTATGAAGTTAGACAAATATGGTGTAATATACACTGGCACATTTATCAACTTTCTATGTGTATCAAGGCTAGTGAATATTTTCTTGGTTTGCCTGCCTGATACCATAGGGTTGTCATTCCTAAAAACTGTTTGTTGACCAACAGGAACAAGATGATTAAATAACAAAGTTAAAAATCTAGGATAATAACATAGAACTTTCTTACCCTCATCAAAATCCCTTCTGGCCTTAACAATCCTGTTAACAATAGTACTCCAAAGTAGATTACCAATATTGATTCTACGGTTGTTAGCAACAGCATAACCAATAGTTTGTAACATAGAGGTGAGTAAGTGAAAATTACCTCTGGCTGAATTAGCAAATACTTTGGAGATCGTGTCGAAGAATGCATCCCATGGTTGAACCAGATTCCTTTTGCTCAGGTTGTTCATATCAATTGCTCCATGATAATTAATATCAATGAAGAATTGATAGAGTTGTTCACTGGTTGGAAATGGATCAAAATTATCCGCCGGAAGACCCAAAACAGTAGTTAGGGTTGATTCTGTCACGACGTGGTGTGTACCATCAAAATCAAAAGAAAATGAGGTCAAGTCTTCAGACACCACAGCTTCTGTGCAAATCAATCTCAGTGGTCCTATCTTAATTGGGGCTTCAATCGAAATGGCAGTTCGGATAATTGAATCGTCATTCAAAAATCGTATCCGAGGCCTAAATCGATCGTAGAGATAATCGTTCGGATTAAAATAGCCAACCAAATTATGTTTCATTATCTCAAAATTATCAGCCATTTTTAAACACAAAAACACACTTTAATTTTAAGAAAATTAAAACAATTGGAAAATTTTCAGAATTAATAATTAATTAAAATTAATTAAAAATTCGAATTAATTCAAAGTTGTCAGAAAAATCCCAAAAATTTATATGATGTTCTCTTGATCACTGGGAGTCTCAATCTATTTTTAGAATTCTCAGAAAAAATCTAGAACTTTCAAAACAGTCAAAATCCGATTCTACTTTTTGAAAAAATTGATTTTCAAAAACTTAACCAAATTCAAAACTGATCGGTTCAAAAGAAAGACAATCAAACGATCTATTCGAATCTGTTCTTGGATTTCAGTTTGGTTGAGAAAATTTTAGCATCAATTCAGTACAAGAGTGCGTGTATTGTATGTATATATGGAGCTCTGTGTAAAGACACGAGAGAAAGGATAATTGTATTGCTGTTGTTTGAGATCTGTTTGTCTGTTTTTGTTTTTTTTTTAAGTACAAAATTACACTACAAGACAATCGGGTTGATTGTCTTTCCGATTGTCTTGTTAGTATAAATACTATCAAGACAATCAAGCAAATAATTGATTAAAATAAATTAACACACATATATTATTATTTATATTTTTTAATTTTTAAAACAGAGAAAAAAAAAACTCCAAGACAATCAGTTGATTGTCTTGCCGATTGTCTTGGTAGTTCAAAACTATCAAGACAATCGTTTGTTTTGAGTAAAATAAAATAAAAACAGAATAAAAATCTGAAAAATATTTTATTAATCAACAAAATAACCTTCCAAGACAATCTGTGAATTGTCTTGGCGATTGTCTTGATATGATAATCACAATCATAACAAATAATTAAACTGCTAATAAAATGCTAATAAAACACAAATTAATGTGCATAATTAATCCAATTAAAATAAACTCTAATATATTATTAAAAATACTAAAAATAAATATTTTACAGAAACATGGATTAATCTTTTTACGAAAACAAATATAAATAACAAAAGGACAAACATTACAAAACATTTAATAAAATAATTATTAAAATAGAAATAAATATCTACAAATATTCTAAAAATACAGAAATATGAAGTATTAAATAATATGAATAAACAGAGTGAAAAATAACTAAACAAGCAAGAAAATTAGTTGGTAAAATAATTATACAAGTGATTTCAAACAACACATATTCACATAATAATCACTTGCAAAATTATTAAAGATCAAATTTCAGATATTAACAGTATTAATTACTAGGACTGTTTAACATACCCAATTCACTAACAATTCTAGTGAATGAGGATTCATTAAGCGACTTAGTAAAAATATCTGCGGTTTGATCTCCAGAGCCTACAAATAGTAGTTCCACTGTACCATTCATTACATGCTCTCTTATAAAATGATACCTTATGTCAATGTGCTTTGTCCTTGAGTGCTGCACAGGATTGCTGGCGATTGCTATGGCACTTGTATTATCACATAAAATAGGGATATTTTCCAATACAATGCCATAGTCCATTAATTGATTCCTAATCCATAAGATCTGAGCACAACAGCTTCCAGCAGCTATATATTCAGCTTCGACTGTAGAGTTGGAAACTGTTTGCTGTTTCTTACTGAACCAAGATACCAATCTTCCACCTAGGTATTGACAACTCCCAGATGTACTTTTCCTGTCTACAACACTTCCTGCATAGTCAGAATCTGTATATCCAATTAAAGTAAAACCAGATTCATTAGGGTACCAGATGCCTAAATTAGGCGTACCCTTTAGATATCTTAAGATTCTTTTGACAACAGTGAGATGTATTTCTTTAGGGTTCGCTTGGAACCTTGCACACAAGCATGTGGAAAACATTATATCTGGTCTACTAGCAGTTAGGTAAAGTAATGAGCCAATCATACCTCTATAGCCTGTGATATCTACCTTGGCAGAACTTTCACATAAACCAATTTTGACAGCTATAGTTGATGGTGTCTTTGCTGATGAGCACTCCTCCATGTGATATTTCTTGAGGAGCTCCTTGATGTACTTGGATTGACAAATAAATATTCCATCTTGTCTCTGACTTATTTGTAATCCAAGAAAGAATTTCAGTTCTCCCATCATGCTCATTTCAAACCTACCCTGCATTAACTTAGAAAACTTCTTGCATAGAAGCTCATTAGTAGACCTAAATATAATATCATCCACATAGACTTGGACTAGTATTATATCATTCTTATGTCTTTTAGTGAAGAGAGTTTTGTCTATGACACCTCTTATAAAACCATTTTCTATTAGAAATTCAGAAAGAGTGTCATACCATTTTCTTGGGGCTTGCTTAAGACCATAGATAGCTTTGTAAAGAAAGTAGACATAGTCCAGATGATCTTGATCTTCAAAACCAGGAGGCTGTTCTACATACACTTCTTCATCTAGCTTACCATTCAGAAAGGCACTCTTGACATCCATTTGATAAACATTGAATCTTGAATAGGATGCATATGCCAAGAATATTCTGATGGCCTCAAGTCTTGCCACTGGAGCATAGGTCTCGTCATAATCAATGCCTTCAGCTTGAGAATAACCTTTAGCTACCAGTCTTTCTTTGTTTCTTATCACAGTGCCATCTTCATCTAGTTTGTTTCTGAATACCCATCTTGTGTCCACCACTTTTCTATCTTTAGGTCTGGGTACCAGCTTCCATACTTCTAGTTGCTTAAATTGATTGAGTTCATCTTGCATAGCAATCACCAAATCAGGATCAGATAGAGCTTCTTCTACTTTCTTAGGTTCCATGACAGACAGGAACCCAGAATAGACATTGATTCTGATAAGCTCTTCTTGTCTTCACACCAACATCTGGATCACCAAGAATCAGCTCAAAAGGATGAGCTCTATTCCAAACAGTTTGTCTGGGAAGAATTGATCTTGACGATTCGCCTTGTTCTTCAGTATGATGTTGAGTATGACTTGTTGACCCTTCATTATCTCCCCCTGAGTTGTTGCCAGATTGACCTGTTGATGGTTCAAGTGTATCAGTGGTGTCTTGAAAATTATCATTGTTTTCACCAGCATCACCTTGATCATTACCACCAACATTTGGATTATTATTATCAGCAACAACTTCAGGTTGATTGTCATCATCTGAATCTAAGTCTGACATGTCATCAAAGTTGAGCTTTTCAGATGGATCTTCATTTTGGATACTTGGGAGTTGTGTGTCATCAAATGTAACATTGACACTTTCCATGGTTTTCTGTTGATCAATAAGATACACCTTGTAGGCTCTTCTAGTATAACCAATAAATATTGCCTCATGTGCTTTTTCTTCAAATTTACCACCTTGATCTTCTCCTTCTTTCAACACAAAGCATTTTGTCCCAAATACATGGAAGTACTTGAGAGTTGGTTTCTTGTCATGTAGAGCTTCATATGGTGTCTTCATTAAGTCTTTATTGATAAGAGTTCGATTCTTGGTATAGCATGCAGTGTTGACAGCTTCAGCCCAAAAGCTCAATGGAAGCCTTGATTCACTTAGCATAGTACGTGCAGCTTCAATCAAGGTTCTATTCTTTCTTTCAACTACCCCATTTTGTTGAGGAGTTCTGGGAGCTGAGTACTGTCTAGTTATACCCTTTTCAGTACAAAAGTCATTCAGAACTGCATTCTTGAATTCAGTTCCGTTGTCTGACCTTATAGCTCTTACTGGACGATTAGAGTCCAGCTCAATTAACTTAATGTGATCAACTACCAGTTATGGAGTTTCATCTTTTGAGTTCAGAAATAGTACCCATGTGAATTTTGAGAAATCATCAACAATCACTAGAGCATATCTTTTTCTTGACATGGACATCACACTAACTGGACCAAACAAATCCATATGGAGAAGTTGTAATGGTTCAGTTATTGATGATATGTTAGTGCTCCTGTGAGTTGCCCTTTTTAACTTCCCTTTTTGACAAGCATCACATAGACCTTCCTGAGTAAATTCAATCGAAGGTAAACCTCTCACCAACTCTCTTTTCACTATAGAATTCATTGTTTTGAAGTTTAGGTGAGAAAGTTTCTTGTGCCATAACAAACTTTCATCAGTAGATGCCTTTGAATAAAAACATCTAATTTCTTCTGTGCTTCCAGAGTTCATATTGGCTATGTACAAGTTTCCTTTTCTTACTCCAGTCAACTGCGGCCTTTCATTTCTCTTGTGTGATATTAGACAATTCTTCTTGTTGAAATGAACTTCATAACCTCTGTCACAGAATTGACTAATACTGAGAAAAATATGCTCAAGGCCGTTCACAAAAGAGACATCTTCAACGATAACATTTCCAGCTTCTAATCTGCCATATCCATCAGTTTTACCTTTGATGTTATCTCCAAAGGTAACGACTGGGCCAGCCTTCTCCACCACATTTGTCAGCAGGGCTTTATCTCCGGTCATATGCCTTGAACATCCACTGTCCAGAATCCACATGACTCGTTCAACCTGTTTCAAACCCTGCAATGACAAATTGGTTAGACTTTCTTCGGAACCCAAATTTGATTGGGTCCGGAGTACTTAAATAATTGACCTTTATCAGGCAAAGCAACACTTTTTATTTTAACAACATTTTCTTTACGTACTGGACATTTAACCCTGTAAACAGCTTTAACTTGTTTTGGTTTCAGCTTGGGTAACCATGTCTTCACCATATCCTGAGAAGGACTTGGAGTCCTAATCTTAGAATTAGGTGATTTTTCAGTCCTGGATCTAACATGTTTATTTCTGCTCATTTGCTGTCTAGGAACGTTCTTCTCAATACATGCATGATTACCGTTAAAGTAAGCAGACATTATATTAAAAGCACAAAACATGCAATTAACAGCATTGCATTTCTTATGAGCAGTATCAATAACAGGAATAGCATGCATGGTAGATTTGTTGTTGCATTTATTCATGTTGTTACTTCTGCTACTAGTTTTCAATGAACTAGTAGACTCACCAACTCTTTCTGCTTTTACAAACACAGTCTTTCTATCTTTATCATTTTTAACAACCTGATTACTTTTTAAGACTACGCCATTAGCTACATCCTCAATGCGCATCTCTTCCTTAATGATTAAAGATGTTGTATCCAAAGGTTCTGCTATGGATTTCTTAAAGAGTGGGTTACTAACACCCTTAAGCACTAATGGTATACCCCTTTCTACAGCACTGACACGATTAGGGGTATTAATGCTTTTCCGTCCAATAGCTTCATTATAATCAAACCCAATTCCTACAGTTTGATTAATAGCTTGTTGGTTAAACAACTCTTTAGCTACTTTACATGAATTAGAAGTAGCACTGACTCTTATTTCTAACTCAGCTATTGTTTCACGTTGTTGAACCACCAACTCTGCTAGAGACCTCTCAAGTTCTTTTAGAATTCTTATTTCTGATTTTTGTATAACATGGCAATTTTGTACATCATGTAATTCTGATAATTGATTACTAAGATCTGTATTTAACAAATTTAGCCTTTCAATCTCTCTATTAGCATTACCTAGTGTATCAGTAAGTTGATAAATATATTGACTTTCAGTACATGATACCTCAGATGATGTACCACTGGAGTTATCAGATTTTGCCATCGGGGCAAGATTGCCATACTCTTCATCTTCAGAGTCTGTATCATCCCAACTCTTTCCAACAGCCACATAGGCTTTACCAGTCTTCTTCTTTTCAGATCCAAAGTCTTTTCTTTGGTTTTGTTTTGGCTTCTGACATTCAGTAGCGAAATGTCCAAGTTCATTACAGTTGTAGCATCTAATTTTACTTCTTTCAACTGTTCCAGTTTTGTAACCTCCTCTGTTACTTGAGGATGAAGAACCTCCTCTCTGGAACCTGTTATAGCTAGATTTGTACCTGAACTTGGGATTCTTCCTGAATCTGAAGTTGCTGAATTTCCTTACCAACAAAGCCATGGACTCATCTTCCAACTGATCTAGCTCTTCTAATGAATAGAAGTCTCCTTCATCTGGACTAGCATTCGTTTGACCAACTTCAACTTCAAGCTTGCCACTGTCAACATTACAAGATTGAATAACCTTATTTTCCACTTCCTGTTTGTTCTCAACAATAAGAGCTGTAGAAGTATTAGCAACTCTTCCTTTTCCATAAATCTCCTTTTGTTGAGATTGTTCCAGTTCATAGGTTTTTAAAACACCAAAGAGTCTTTCTACAGTTATTTCACTTAGATTCCTCGACTCTCTGATAGCTGTAATTCTATGTTCTAGATGAACAGGCATTGACAGTAGAAATTTTCTGTTGATCTCTTTCTGAGTGTAGTACTTGCCATGCATCTGTAAATTGTTGACAAGTTTGTTATATCTTTCAAACACATCTTGAATACTTTCATTGTATGCTGATCGAAAGTGTTCATACTCAGAAGTCAGAATTTCTAGTCGATTCTCCCTAACTTCCTCTATTCCTTCATTCACAGTTTCAATGGTTTCCCACATTTGCTTTGCATTTTTGCAGTTAATCACATGACTGTACATTACAGAGTCTAGAGAGTCTATTAAGATCAGTCTTAAATTAATGTCAAGTCCAGCTTCCTCTCTTTCAGCAAGAGTGAATTCAGAAGAATCTTTTTGTACAAACTTTGCAGGAGCAACAACTTTTCCATCAGTAACAACTTCAGGAGTTAGTCCAAAAGGTATTATTGGTCCTTTTGATAAGACTTTCATGTATTTAGGATTTGCAACCTCGAGGAACATTAACATTTTGTTCTTCCACATATCATAACTGTTTTTGTCATATATGGGAATTTTCACAGTTCCGACTTTAGAAGACATGATGAATTTTTTAAGAGAGTTAAAAAATTCGGGGATGATTTTTAATCGAGTAAAATAGGATCGTTGATTTGTGTATCAATCAATCGGCTCTGATAACAATTGTTAGGTCCAATATGTTTGTAGAAGGGGGGGTTGAATACAAACAGTACTGTTTTATCGAAATTTGTCCGGATAATTTAATTTATATTTTGACAAATTTGAGCGGAATTAAATGAAACAAAATTCAAGTTGAATATAAAATTATATTAACTTGAGGGGTTTGTTACAAATACAGTACAGAATTTATATCTAGTTAATAAAAACAAATTAGAAAATTCGACATGAATTTTTCTAGATTTGTTAATAAAAATCAAGATATAGATTAGGAGTAAAAACTCGCTAATAGTACAAGAGTATCAAGTAAATCAGTTCTATCGGATCAGATATTAAAAATAAGATGAACTTGATTTTCTATATATTTTTCTGCTTGTACTGTGTTCTTGATGAGAGAGAAGAGAGAATTCTGTTCTTGAATGTAATATTTTCTGTGTTCTTGTCTTACTGATTGCTTCTGTCGAGATGTCTTGATATATATTAATCTCTGCATCTTTATCTTCAATTATAACTATCAAGACAATCTTCAATACAATTTCTTCTTCCAAGACAACCAGTTTTGTACTGCCAAGACAATAGGCAATACAATCGTCAAGACAATCAGGTTCTTCCAAGACAATCGGCAAGACAATCAAATTCAGATATCTTTGTCTTGCTTTATCAAAATTATCATTCTGTCTGAAGCTTTATCTTTTTGATCATTATCAAGACAATCAAATTGAACTGCTAAGACAATCGTCAAGACAATCAAATTAGATTTTTATTCTACTTTTCAAAAGCTATTCAGACATTATCATTATCAAGACAATCGGCAAGACAATCAGGAATTGTCTTGCTTTATTGATTTCTTCTCCAATACAATCGGCAAGACAATCTCCTATTGTCTTGCTGTTCTGAATTTAACCTTCAAGACAATCGGCTAGACAATCAGGGATTGTCTTGCTAGTTCATTTTTCAGAATTAAATTAAAATTGATTGATAAATAATCATTTTAATTTATTCTTACTTAAATAATTAATCTGATTTAATTAATCTAATAATTAATTTAATTAAAGAATTAATTCAAGATGAATTAATTAATTAATTAAATTGACTACTTGATTTAAATTAATTAAACAAGAATAATTATATATCCTTGGATTGTCTTAATTCTTTTCTGAATCACTGAAAGTAATAAAGGAATACCACTGAATATTTTGTTGACGTTCCATGTACTGTCTGGTTCATGAACGACTAACCTCAATGACTGTCCTTTAATTGTCATATTAAAAATGTGATTCATTTTTCTTCTCATCTCTTTCTCCTTCTTGTACTTCACTGTATACTGTCTGAACCTGTCACTCTAGAAATCTCTGTCTTAGAAATAAATCCACTTCTTTGATGCTATACTGAGGCTTGATCAGCAATCTGAACTTCTTCCAGTGTAAAACATCAAAACTATAGATTGACTTTAGGGTTTTTCTTCTGACAGATAGTACCTTCTGAGATTCCTGTGATAGTTAAAGTTATTTACTTATTACAAACTAAGTTTAAGTTGAGTTGAGTCCTCGAACTACAAATAGGCTATGTCATATGCCATTCACTATTTTGCTAGATTTTGTCAATTATTATTCACTGCCTGTGTTTCTAGTGTTGAGATTGCTGAGAATGACACCATATTAGCCTTTAAGGTTAATAAAAGGATATCCTCTCTGATCTAACCAACAAAGATGCTAACAAGGAGCAAGTACCTAATTTGGTGTTGCCACTTGCAATTCAAAACTTTCTACACCAACCTCAAGAACCTCCACAGTCTCCATAACCTCAAGAACCTCCACAGCCTAACCCTGAACCTACAAACTCTGAACCTCACCAAACTCTAAACACTGAACCTATACAACCAACTTCAAACATTGAACCTCAAACTCAAACCACTGAACCTCCAACTCTAAACTCTGAAACACAAACCCAACCTCAACCTTCACCTCAACCTGAACAACAACCATCTATTACCCAACCCAAACCAAAACATGGAGGTAGAAGAAAACACACAGCAGCAAATACACAACATCGATTGGATAAAGCAAAAAGAGATTCTGCTAAAGTTCAAAAGGAGTCTGCTAGACCTAAAAGGGCTAGAAAAGAAAGGGCAAATAGACCTCCATCACCTTCTGTCTTAGATGATTCTACTGAAGAAGAGACAGTTGAAGTGCCTCAGGTTAAAAGAAGAAGATTGATTCTTGATGATTCTGATGAAGAAATGAACATTGAAACTCCAAGGGTGATTTCAAAGGAAATACCTACTGTTGAGACAACTACTGCAGAAAAAGCTGCCAATGTACAAATGGATGAGGACAACAGAGAAGATTTTACTGCTATGAATGATTTTGATGAAACATTCATACCATTCTCTGATAACATTAATGTTCCTCTCTCACCTGTTATTGCAAACTCTGAAGAAACTGGTGCAGCTGATCAGCCAACTGTAGTACTTGATGAAACAGTGCCATCACACACTGAGCTATTCTTTGATGCTCACTAGGTTCCTGAACAAGGTGAAGAGGTTGAACAAGTTGAAATTCCAAAGTCTGTTGAGGCAAGAGATACACCTGCAGAGATTGTTGCTGAAATAGCAGTGAATGTTGAAGAAAATGTTGTAGTACATACTGATCAAGTTGAAGATGCAGCTGTTGATGTTGAAGATGAAGGAAGTGCAGAGTAAAAGTCTTCTCAGAGTATACCAGTTCAAACTTATGCTAAGCACACACCTTTTTCTAAACCTTCAGAACAACATGACATTGAAGCTGAGCACTTTGCCAAGAATTCAAGGGATTGGTACAAGTCAGACTGTATTTTTCCTATTGAAAGAGCAGCTAAATTTGTTCATCAATCTGCTACAAAGATTTCAAATCCTTATATTATCTCAAGTCTGCAAGCAACCATTGTTCAAGTCAAGACTCTGAATGAAAGATTTGATGAGTCTCAAAACTCAATTAATGAACTAAGAGCTGATGTTGTTGCTAGAGATATGACTATATTGAGGGATAATCAAATAAAGTTCAAGACCATTTCCAAATCTCAAGAAACTCTGTTTCAGAGACTGGGTCAAGTTGAACAGAATCAGACTATCTTGTCTGGAAAGATTGACTCCATTGCTAACTCCTTGGAACTGATCACTTCTATCTTGATTCCTGATGATGTCAAAAAGGGGGAGAGAGTTGCGTCTAAGTGCAGGCAATCTCAAACTCTGACTAAAGAGGATGAAGATACTGAAGATGGAGGAGCAGGAGCAAAGGACAAAGGGAAGAAAATACTAAGAGCTGATCAAAGTCTGAAACTTAGCAAGTCTTCCAAGTCAAAGTCTGTTGGAATATACACTGATACTCAGGGTACTTCAAACACCAAGAGTTTATTATTCACTGAAAATTCGCTGACTAATGAGGAATTGGCTGCTAAGTTATTTCTTGAAGAAAATGAAGAAGGAGCTACTATTGAATATATTAAAGCTGAAGAAAAGAACTTACAAGAACAACATCAGAAAGCTTTAAAGTCTGGAAAGTTTAAAAAGAAAGAAAAAGCTCCTAGGCCTGTTCTTAAAGGCATTGTGATGAAAGAAAATGTTGGTGCTGATCAAAGATCACAATTATCTAAGAAACCAACAGAAGCTGAAGCCAGATTGAAGCTAAAAGGCATTGCTATAGAAGGAAAAGACTCAAAGAAGAAGAATACAACCTCTGTTTCTACACAAGTTGTATAAAGACCTTTATCTACTCAGATGCAAATGGTTTTTGGAAAACCAACTCTTCATGATCCATCTCTGATGACTGGAGGTACTCCTAATGATTTTCTGCATGGTAGAGCTTTAACAGGAAAACAAGGTCGAGATAAATCTGGATTGGGTTCTCATAAAGAAGTCAGAATGAACACTGGTCCTAGAGATCCTTCATCACTGGCTGTTCCAGGTCTTGGTGTTACTCAGGAAAGTTTGGACAGACTGGAGTCAGTTCAGTTGATTCATCAAAGAAGTTTGGATAAAGACTTTCTATTGTATTTCATGGAAGATGGTACTGTATACAAAATTGGTGAGTATGATCTTGATTTAAAGCTATGGGAGGAATTAGAATAAGTTCTATATCTTTTCAAGGTGAAAAATCGAAGGACTCAACAAGCTGCAAATGTGCTAAGAAATAAAATGTTACATAATTTGGCAGTCAGAGGGATGAAATACAAAAGTCAATATGTCCCAAAATACAGAGATTATCATGGGAATATTGTTGAAATGAAGAAGGGTAGTGCTAAATTGAAGACAGACCTGGGTATAACAGTTCTTGATTTTAACTCAGAGTCAGCTAAAGCACAGTTCATCAGACTGGGGAATGAGATGAGGAGAAACAAAATCTATGATCCGAGGTCTGCTATTTATCAAACTGGTGAAGATGATCCTAAGCTAAAGGAGATCAAGGAGGTTATGCAGACAGAGCTTGAGAATGCTAAAAGAAGATTACTTATTGACTACCTTAGAACAACACCAGATGTTGAGGAGATTAAGGATTAAAACTCTGTAAGAATTTTCTTGTTTTCTGTAGATTTTGTTAAGTAGAAGTTAAACTCTGTTTGTATATTAAACACTGTATTTATTTAGTTGTTTTGACATCATCAATTATTGTTAAACTTGTGCATTTTTGCTGATGAACAAGTTGGGGGAGATTGTTAGAAATAATTGATGTGAATATTAATCAGTGTTTAAGTGTTACAGTGATAAATCAGAGTTTAGCTGGAAGCAGTCAGAGTTTTGTTAAACGCTAACAGTTGGAAGCTCGACAGAGTTTGTTAAACTCTATCTGGAGGCAGTGTCTATTGTTCAACAGTGTTTAAAGATTTATTATGGAAGCAATATCTTTGAAGATTGGATAGCTGTCAAAGAGATTGAGTTGACTAAGGAGACATGTAGCAATCGTAATTGATAACAATTGTATAGCTAATTTATAGAGTATCAATTATCGATTGTATAGCAGCTGTATATCTTATAAATACAGTTAGGTTAACCCTAGAAGGGTATCGATTATTGTGAGACATTATTCATTGTAACCTAAGCAGCTCTCTGTGATATTTTACATCACTGAGAGAGGAGTTATTAATTCCAAACAGTTTTTAATTATTTAAACGCGTATTCTATTGTTAATCTCTCATACGATCTTGATTATAATTGTGTATTCGGCCTAACAAACACCACACATACATGTCCTCTCATGATACATCAACTTAAGAATCAAAATGAATTTGCAAAGTCTTGGTGTGGAAAGTGCAAGGATTCACATAGTCTACTTAAATAATCATGCACGAGTGATTACAAGTTCATGTCAAGTGCAAATATTATTGGAAACCATGCTAAGTCTACAAGAGCACACCTTAGAGTCAAAACTTCAGATCTCATATGCAAAAGAAACAAGCAATACCTCACATTTTACTCACAAAAGAACATTCACTCAAGAACAAGGGTAAGTGTATCACTCATTTCCAACAAAATCAAAAGCATGCTTGACATTTGGTATCATTCTAACTTAAACACAACATACATCAATGATGACAATCAAAAGGTCTTTATTTGGGTTGTAATGGGGCTAGGGACAGGGTATGTTAATTAAGGCCAAAATAAGGTGAAGTGTCAAAAGTTAGTAGTCACCATGGAAATCATGCACAACACCAAACTTCCTCCCCACACAATTATTTTTCTATTTTCAAAAAGACTTGACTAGTAACATAAGTATGCTCTCATATTTACATTTTTTTTTCTTTTTTTATTTATTATTATTATAATAAGCATAAGCAACCATAATCCTCCTTTAGATTTAACTTGAAAATCGACTAACAAGGTAACCAACAAAACATATATTTCCTCAAAAGTTATGAACAAAAGTAAACCCATTTACACACCTTATTACTCCCTCAAGTTCCTACTAGCCTTTGACAAATTGGGATCAAGTATACGTAAGGCTGTACAAGAAAAAGGTCTTAGGCGAGTAATGTGGTGTGTCACTAAAAGAATTTGATTAAGCTCAAAGGGGTAACTAATTGATCACATAAGAATGGTGTGGATATTTTGGGAAATATGGGTTATTCCTAAATGCCTTTATCATCTTATCATCAATCAATGTCATGTGTTTCAAGAAAGAACTCAAACAAACGCTAGCAATGCAAATGACAAGTGGACACTCAAGCAAACGAATATAGATGCAAAAGATGTACATATAGGCTCAAAACTCACTTGGTGTGGTAGAACATAATCAATATCAAGTAAAGGTATCCTCAATGCACCTACTTGTACTTAAATCATGAAAACCAAATCATCTTACACCTAATCATGACCTTCTAATTTCTTGCACAAATCAAATAAATCTACTAGTTTCACCTTGCTAGTGTAAGTGTGTGGACAAGAACTTAGCAAATCACTTCTCAATCAAAAGTTAGAGGATCACAAGATTATCATAGCATGTAAGGGTGCATCAAGTAACTAGCAATCAATTAACAAGACTAGAATAACATTAAAACTCTACTATTTACAATTCTACAACTCTTTTTGTGATTTTTTCATTTTTTAATTTTTTGGATTTTCTGATTTTTACATTTACACTAAAAATCCTCCCCCATACCTAGATCATGCATTGTCCTCAATGTATACAAATGCAAGAGAAATGAGTAAAGGAGAAGGATGAGGAAATACCTGATAAGGGATGACGGCGACGAATGAAAATGAAAAACAACTTATTAACACGACTCATGCACACAATTCCTCCCCCATACCTGAATCACGAGGGGAGGTAAAACAAAACAATCGAATCAGCCGATGCCGGTTGGAAAATTGGGGTGCAACTTTGAGAAAGAATCAAGACATTTTTGAAAATTTCAATTAGAAAATACTTTCTCAAGAAACACGATGTCATTGAACCTTATAGAACAAGTTTCACTAATGTTCTCCCTAAACCAACTTAAGGCTTCTTTATTTTGATCAAGCAAATTAGAGATAATGAAAGTTTGGTCATGGGGTGAATCACTAGGAATGACATAGGATAAGGGTCCATCTTTTCCTAAAGGATGTTGATCAAACTCGGGAAGATACAAAGTCGAGTCAAATGTAGGAGGTGTTCCCACTGGACTCTTAACAACATGCGCAACACGAACAACCTCGGGTGGGGTCTCCCACGGGGAACAAATGTCTTCCAACTCTCTCCACATCTCTTCCGAGTTCATATCCCTAAACGACTCATGAAGCTCTTTATTAGGCGCATAGTTGACTTTGAAATCTTCTTTGAGAAGAGACTCAACCTCACTATCTTCAAAGCTAGACCATGTGACAAACTTATTGACCACATTAACCCCTATTGGTTGCTCAAAAAGCTCGTTGGGTTCTTTTTCGACATTGAAAATGTTAAGATCAATGGTCATGTTCCCGAAAGTGAGTTTCATCGAACCATCCCTACAATTAATCAAGGCATTAGATGTATCAAGAAAAGGTAATCCTAGAATGATCGGGATTTTGTTCTTAGGATTCGTGACGGGTTGAGTCTCAAGGACAACAAAGTCAACCGGGAAGATAAAATCACCAATTTTAATCAAGACATCATCAATTAATCCCTTAGGCATTTTATAGAACGATCGGCGAGTTGAAGTGTCATATTGGTCTTTTTGAGCTCGCCTAAACCTAGGGCTTGATAAACGGAAAATGGAAGCAAGTTCACACTAGCACCTAAGTCAAATAAAGCCTTGTCCACGAAAGTATTACCTATGACACATGAAACAATTTGACAACCGGGGTCCTTATACTTCACGGGAATTTGGTTAAAAAGAATTGAGCTCACTTGGGACGTCAAGAAGGCTTTCTTAGGGACTTAGGTGGTTCGTTTATGAGTACATAACTCTTTAATACATTTTGCATATGAGGGAACTTGTTGAATTACGTCTAAAAGAGGAATGTTTATCTTGACTTGTTTGAATACTTTTACAATTTGCTCCATTTGGGCCGTTTGTTTAGGAGAGATGAGGCGTTGTGGGTAAGCAGCCTTCGGTTTAAAGATTCGTTCTTCTAGAACAGGTTCCGAGGTTATTTCATTTGAAGAAGATGGTTTGCTAGAAGGAGGTGATGATACAGGAATTGGAGTTTGATTTGAAAGATCGAGAAGAGGCGTCGGTTCAACGTTTGACTTTTCCTCTTCGAGGGACTCGACTCCTACTCGGTTATCAACTCGATTTCCCGATATTAAAGAGATGATGGAATTCACACTCTCATGAGGGCGTTGATTGAGAGGAAACTTAGGATTGACCTCAGTTTGACTCGGAAGCTTGTTTTTCTCACGCTCATGGATGGTATTTGCTAATTGGCTCACTTGAACCTCTAACTTAGATATGGCTTAGGTGCTAGCATTTAAGATTTGCGTATCTTGAGTCATGGTTTGCATGAAAGTTTTTTGTGATTGAGGCAAATTTGTGGTGGTTTTGAGAAGCGCATCGAGACTTTTTTCTAAGGAAGTAAGTCGATTATCCGACTCAGAAAAGCCGGGAGGGTGGAAGGGAGCTTGAGTCGGATAAGGAGCATGATTTTGATGTGAAAACTAATTTGAGTGAGGTTTATAAAAAACCGGAGGTTGGGATTGGAATTGAGGAGGTTGAGATTGTTGACCTTGACCTTGATTCCATGAAAAGTTCGGGTGATTTTTCCAACCGGGGTTATAAGTGGGAGAATAAGGATCATTTCGAAGACCCGATTGGAACATCGCGTTGACTTGTTGAAAATCTTGAGGACTTTGTATCCCTTGATTGGTTGAGTTATAATTCGAGCACATGGATACTTGGGAGGAGGACCCGTTGGTTTCTAAAGCTTCTAAACGTCGAATGAGAGTGGCTAATTTAGCCTCGGTCGCGATAGAGTTACCAACTTGATGTAAACCCTT
The DNA here is from genome assembly GCA_036435485.1 of Saposhnikovia divaricata. NCBI lineage: Eukaryota > Viridiplantae > Streptophyta > Magnoliopsida > Apiales > Apiaceae > Saposhnikovia > Saposhnikovia divaricata. The sequence continues at coordinate 1,766,470 of JAZHRN010000145.1, read as the reverse complement.
TTCCCATAACATAGTCTTTTCCGCGAACTCTTCAAAGAATGCCCAACCCTCATCCTCGTCTTTCTCCATGAATTTCTCTTGGCACATAGATTCCAACAACGCGGTTGTTGAACTATCTAGGGCTTCGTACACAAGCTTACAGTGCCTCCATTTTTTGATTCCATGGTGGGGACATTGAGATAGAAGATTTTTAAAACGGTCAAAACACGTCCAAAATGGTTCGTTGTGTTTTTGACGAAATTGATTAATCTCATTCGTGAGTTTCGTAGTCTTGTGGCTTGGAAAGAATTTTTTAAGAAAGTTGACTATGAAACCCTCCCAAGTCGAAATCGAATTGACGGGTAAACTATACAACCACTTTTTTGCATTATCTTTAAGGGCAAAGTTTATTAGTCTAAGCCGTATGGAGTCCTCGAAAAGTTGTTGGAGTTTTTGCAATGCGCAAACCTCTTCAAATTCTTGTAGAAAAAGATAAGGATCCTCACCGTCACTCCCATGAAAATTAGGTAACATGCTAATTTGATGACCTTCGATTTCGAAATTGTTACCATTTACGGGAGGTAGGGAGATGCAAGAGGGTTAGGCCGAATGGGCAAGGGTAACAACGATTTCGTAGAGGAACAGACATGGTTAAAATCGGAAGTTCTACGGGCTCGGGCTCGGGAGAAGAAGGAATCACAATCGTTCTAACTAGCCTTGACGAATTATCCCTAAGCCATGTAGGTCGCATAAAGAATGAATTAACCACGTAGCAAATAAGTGCGATAGAATTAGGGTTTCCTAAAAAAATTGAACTAGACCTTGCTCCAAACTTTAAGGGCTACCAAAAACTAGGTAAATCAATAATTATTCGAACCGGCTTGGCCAGGTAGGTGCAAGCATTGACAAGAGGCTAAACACCAGCCTAGACACCAAAACCTTAATTGGCCAGGTCAGCTTTCGCTTTCCTAGATACCAAAAAGTCGGAATAATTAAAGATTACTTCATTTCTTAAGTACCTTCCTAAATGAGCGTGAGATTCCTAGGGGCAAACGTCTAATTAATTTTATTAATGGCTAGGGTATGTTAAATAAGGGATTTATTGTTTTTGGGCTAAGGAAAGAGTGATGAAATCCCTTCCCTTATCTTATGAGAGGTTTTGCCCTTAAGATTTATTTACAAAATGATGCAACAAACAAAGAGGTATAAAAAACTATAAACATTTACGGATGCTTAACTACGTGCTCTAACTAAAGAAAAGAAAGAATTTAACGTACCTTGGGGTCTTCTAGCGATCACCACAATTATATGGTACGAAAAATTAAAAACAAGAAAATAAAAATCTAGATGATGTGCCCTAAGTGATTAAATGCATGATGCAACAATTATGTATTTACTAACTAATTTTTTGGATTTTTCAATTTTAAGTTTTTGTGATTTTTCGATTTTTTCGATTTTTTTTGTGATTTTCTAAATAAGGAAAAAAAACGAAAGAGGAGAGAGATACGAGTTACCCAAGCAAAGCTTCCAAAATTCCGAAAAAATTCTTCCGCTTTAATCCAAGTTTCCCGAATTTTCCCCCAAATTCCTCGAAAAAAAAATGCAAACAAGAAAAAGGGTGAGAAAAGAGCTAATCCGAAAAATTAAAAACTAAGGTGCGAAAAATAATTAGTCCCCGGCAGCGGCGCCAAAAACTTGATGTACTAAAAATAATTATTTAAAATTGATTGCAAGCGCACAATCTCGTTTTAGTAAATTTAGATTCGTTCCGCAGAGACTAATGTTTTCGCAAACCTTAATTTTTAATTTAATCAAACTAGGACAAGTGGATTTTGGATGATTTTGATTTTACAAATTAAAGTAAAAACTAAATGAAATTTTAAACTATTTTAAACTAGTTTAAAACTAAATTATTCTAAATTATTCTAAAATTTTAAATTATTCTAAATTATTCTAAATATTATTCTAAGATTATTCTACAAATTATTCTGAATTCCTAAAATTCGAAAATAAAATTAGAGTTTATTCTAAAACATTTTTTTTAATTTCGTGATTAAAATTTATTTACACAAATTTTGGAAAAATTTGACATAATGTATTCGTAAAAAGATCTAGCCGGAAATTACCAACCCAAAATAAATCATTTCATAAGTCGATTACACACAAAATCTACTTAGTACTAAATTACAGAAATCAGCAATAATCAACAAGAACCCACAACACTCAGTTTTTACAAATAAAAATCGAACTAAAGATCGCACAATCACTAACCAGACAACGACAACTCAGCTAACAACGACTCACTAAAACTCAGTACAAATTGTTTAACTCAGCAGAAAATCGTGGCAGTGAATCGACAAAACAAAACAAAAACAATGACCAGGCAACCAAAACAGAAAACAGAATAAGTCAACTAACGAAAATTCCGAAAGAACAGCAATTAAACTACAACAAAACCAGGTGAAACCAAATCGTTAAATCAACAATACTACAATTAAGTGACCAGAACTCGGAAGAAGAACTAAGCTCAACTATTCAGTAACAAAAATCAATAAGATGTAGTAGAAATTCGGCCAACTCGATCTCTACACAGAACTCACACACGAAACTCACAGAAACTAAGCAACTCGACTCTGCACCAATACAACATCGACAGTCGGCTGATTTCCAGCTAGAACACGAAACCCAGGACACAAACCCAGCATTGAAACATGAATAAAATGGCAAAACAAAACATAATTAAGCAAAACAGCAATTTTAGAATAAAGTGCAGCAAAAAGGACTCAAAACGCAGCATTTCAATTACACAGGAGCATTACTCGACCACACAAAAGCACAGCCACAAGACAAAACACAGCGAACTCAAGACTCGACACAAACTTGGTGAAAAATAAACGCAGAAAACGATACTTAACCAAGAAACTCAGCGATTACAAGAACAGGAAGAAAATGAAATAAAACTATCCGAATAGGAACAAATCACAAATAAACTAAAAGAGAAAAAAAAAAAAGACAAATCTCGAAACTACGAAAACAAACTCAGTTCAAACTACGAAATCAGTAACTTATTCTACAAATCTCGAATTAACGAATAGGAACAAAAACTAAAAGAGAAAAAAAAACAAAAAGAAAAAAAACAAACGAGAACAGGGGAATGAGGGGAGTTGTGTATGTGTAAAAATCGGAGAAGAAACAAATCACAAGAAAAGGTGCTGGGTTTGAAGGAGGTGAAGAAGGAAAGGGGGAATGGTGGGTTTGTCGAGAGAAGAAAACAGAGACGAACGAGTTAAGGAATTAAGAAGAAAATAAAAGAAGAAAATAAATAGGGGAAAAGAAGAAGAACAAAGCTGGGTATTGTTTTTGGGTCGAAGAAAATAAAAAAAACAGGGAAGGGTAATTTTTTGTTGTTTTTTTATTTAAATACGAAAATAAAGAAACTAATAACGAAATGAAATTACTAAAACGATGATTTTGAATTAAAATGGCCCACAATAAAATTGAAATTTAAAGGGGCAAAATTACGAATTAAAACTACGAACAAGAAAATAAAAATCGTTACTTTCAACCCATAGTGGTTAGCATTTCGCTACCTTATCCACTACATGAATTTACGAAAATAACGAAAGCTATGTAAAATAAACGAGAGAGCAAGACAAAAAATTAAAGGAAATGAAATTGCATTAAAATTAAAAAGAGTGTTTACAAGATTTGGAAAAAAAACAAGATATTAAATCTACCCTAAAATCTAAGTTAAAATCTAAGTTGATGATTTCTTTTTTTGTATAAAAATAGAACAATTCTATTTTTATACAAAAAAAGAAAATTTTAAAAATAAGTTATGAAACTATTCAAAAAATGCACCTTAAAATCCGTGTCAGAATTACGTCGTAAAGAACCAAGGGGGACAGAAGGAGTACATGTTTTAATTAAAATAAGTTTGTAAAATAATTGCTTTTTAACGAAACTAACCAAGATATTACTCCTACATAAAAGTATATTTCGACTCATATGTAAAAAATCCCCGACTTCTACCTAATAATGAGTCTGGTTCTTTAGAGCATTTATCGTTTGGAGCGAGTCCATTTCTACTATCATAGATTGGGTCCGTTGTTTCGTTAGAGACTTTTACGTATGATTCCGTTTTGGTTTAATGAAATTTCTGGGTTGGTTTAAAAAAACAAAGGTTTGTAAAATATTTAAACATGTTAAAATAAGTAAATCATGAAGATTTTTATCTATACTATTATATTAAATTCGAAACAATAAAAATTTTGGTTTTTGGTTTTAGGTTTTCGATCCTTGTTTCATTAATAATATTAAAATAATATAACTAATAGTAATTAGCCGATTATTCCCTCTATGCCAACCATTTCCTTACCTTTTGGAAAGATTGTCAATGCACTTAAAATATAATTACATAACTTATTTTTACAATGTTCTTTTTTTGTATACAAATAGAACAATCCTATTTTTATACAAAAAAAAAAAATTTGAAAAAATAAGTTCTAGAACCATTCTTAAAATGCGTGTGATACACCCTCTACGAAAGGTAAAGAAGACTGAGGGAGTACCTTTTTCTATTTTAAACATGTTACCTCTTAATTAAAAGGTATTAGGTTTATGAACATCTAAAAACAACAATCATACTAATAAAATGTACTCATTAGATGCCTTTTCTTACTTAAACACGTTACCTTTAATTTAAAACATATTATCTTTAATAAATTCACCTAAAAATATTAATTGTACTACTATCTTCCATTCATTAAAATATACCAAAAATTATTACACTATATAGTCCAGTCATTAATAAAATATACAAAAAAATTCGTACGTTTATAATAAGCAAACATGAATATAATTATTTGTAGTTTAATTCAACGATTCAACTATACAACGAATAATAACCGTTAAATTTTTAGTAAATAAATAAAAACTATTAGATCAAATGCTAAGGAAAATTATATATTTAAACTACTATAGTAAAGACCCAAACATTGAATTAGAACAACTTATTTAAATTAAACATATATTTCATTTTGCGAATTTAACATCTTTTGAAAATATTTCAAAAACACCTTGTGCAACCAAAGCAATCAAATGTAACCTATTTTGAAAGTTTTCTAAAAAATAATTTGAAGTTGATTTTGGTTGCATTTGAGGTTGATTATGGTACATTTGAGATTGCATTTGGTTTAACCAATGCAACTTTTTAATCAACCTATTATGCAAACAAAGAAAATTTTAATTACTGAATTTTTAAAGTGGCATTTATTGTTGATTTTGGTTGATGTCACAGCAAATATGGGTTCAAAAGTTGTACAATGTATTTTTGAAAATATTTTATAAAAGTTGGTAATTTCGTAATTTTGTTTTTTTAAAAAGGTATTTTTCCAAAAAAGTTCTGGGCTTAGGTATTTCTGAAAAAACCCCTTTAATTTTAAACCAAGCATGTCATTAATTTAAATTATATTAAATAAAATTTATTAACTATTAAAGAAGTAATTGTATAAAAACACAAATATAATAGTTTAAAAATTATAATTTATCAAAAGAAATTCGTGTATTACATGGGTTATAAGCTAGTAAACATAAATTTGAAACTTTTGAAAGAAATACAATCTTGAAACTTTTGAAAGAAATTCGTGTAATACAATCCTTTCTAATATAACAAATCTTGAAACTTTTGAAAGAACTTAACAGAATTGAAAGCTACCAAACAAAACCCAAAGTAAAGAACAAGAATACAATTCAAATTTCAATTGGATGTTGAAGAATCCAACTGAAAGGATTTTGTATTTCTCTTACAATATAAAGGTTTTCTCTTTTCGAGATATTCAAAATATAATTTTAGAGAGAAATTCTTAGTTCTACAATTACCCTACATTACTACTATCCCGTGTTCATATACTGTAGGGTAAATTACAAATGCTACTAACTCGATGGATAAATATATACATAAATAGTAAAAGTTGTAACCACATTCATTCTATTAGCTTGAACATATTTGGAAATGCTAGATGACTTCATGTTCTATTTTTGTCCTCTTCTAAAATGCATCTTGTCTAAATGTGCTTTGATCATCAAGAAAACTACCATGTTCATTGTTAATTGACTAAACTCCCAACTTGCGTGTAACATCTGAAATCTGCGTATCAGTTGCTTGTCTTATTCCATATGACAGGTTGTTGTCAACTGTTGTTACATATGTTGAGTTCTTCACTTTTGTCATCCGTTGGTTGACTCACTTGATATTAGTTGAGCCTTCATTTTTCTTGTGTAAAATACAAGTTTTCGAATATTTACAATTATGACTCCCTTTTTATCATATCCGTTGAGGGGTTGTTACTAATTTTCATTGACTTCATTTGATGACATTTGTTGAGGCTATCTCATATTTCGACAGATAACATACTTTTGGATCACACAACTTATTACACAAAAAACTGCCTAACTACAATTCTAGATTCATCAACTTAACCATTATACAATTTCCTTTTTAGATATAAAACATTCCTTATGGAAAGTTTACTAATCAGTTAACACTATATTATGATGTTATTAATTGACTAGTTACAAGATTAAGATAAATCTAGTCTAAATGTTGTTATCATGAAAAGAAATGCAATTCCCAAAAATCTTCCCATTTTTGTCTATTACAATTTAGGCATTAATCTAGGTTAATGATAATAGAATACTCATAAGAACTTATAATATTTATAATATAAACAAACTAAAATGAGTACAGGTGATACCAGAATCGAAGTGCTCCTCTAATATGAGCAAATATTGCACTGATTCAATTCCTTTTTCTCCGTGATCTTGTTTGCTTCTTTCCTTTGGTATTATTCTCCTCAAGTTGTCTCTGAAGAGCTATCTGAATAATTCTTTAACTTCTTCAACATTCATGTTTAGTTGATCTATGAAAAGTTCTTGTCCGCAAAAAAGATGCCTTCTTCATATTCTCCATCTTGAATAGTCTTGTGATTCCTATTCTACACTTGTATTCCATTATGTAAAATGGTTGATAAAGAATTTTATGCTCCTTTCTACCTTAACCGTTCTATCATCTTAAGTTGGACACAATTTTTCCATATCTTTTGATATCTTATTAGAGAACTCAACATCTATCTCCTTGTTGGATGAGAAGTTTCTATTGAGGCAACAATAGACTTTCTTCAAACAACTATAATCCTGGCTCATCAAATTGAATTTAGACATTGTGTCATTTGTACCATCTTCATACTCTAGTGTTTGGAAGAAGTCTAGGAGTCCATCTTCTGCATTTGGCATTTTTAAGTCCCTCCACTCTGATCTTTGAAATATTGCCTTTTGATGATGATGATTAAGAGGTTTGATGCTTCTGTGGTTTTACTTCCTAAGGACTAGAGGTTTCAGTTCTAGGTTGAGGTTAGGTGGTAGCAGACTTCTCAATTTATTGTATTATTGGGACATATTCAAACACATCATTTGAGCCATGTGGCATTGATTTGACTGGTAACTCTTCAATTGGCTCAGTTTGAGCATATGATATTCCCTCAATCTCAGACCAATCAAGAAGATCCAAGAAGAACTTTCAAACTAGCCAAAATGTAGAAGAGTTAAGCATCTCATAACTTGGGGATCTAATCTAATCAAGAAGATCCAAGAAGAACTTTCAAACTAGCCAAAATGTAGAAGACACACTTAAATTCTTTTAGAATTTGCAAACCCTTGCTCATGAATCCCGGTGAAAACCATATTTTAATCACTCAAAATATTTTTACTCGAAATTAGGTCTTGATTTATGAACTAATCTATAGAACAAAATTAGCTTTACATAGAATTTAACATATCTGCAAAAAGCGATCTCTATAAGGCTATGACGCCCTCTCAATCTGGGGTCTAGATCGGGGAGTCACTAACACACTAAACACATACAACCTAAAATTAAGTAAATATAGATATAGCATGCTGACTGACCCCAGCTCTACTCACCTGGATCCTTAACAGGTAATGGTATGAAACAAGCAGCTAACATCTAACTAACTTATTATTACAAACCAGATTCAAAAATATAGTTATTACAAACCCTTGATTCAAAAGTCCTCACATTAACAAGTTCTCACAAACCAACTCTAAAACTCTCCTCACTGAGCTGTCTGTGCATCTACCTGTGATGGCAACTCAAAAGACACGACAGTCGGGTTATAGGAAGTGCGCTTCCTCGCAGACTGAATCGTACATACCATGATCTCAAGCTATTGTCAAAAAGGTTAGAATAAAATAATAATGAGCCAACGCTCAGCAAGTACCTGAAATGAACAACTGGAAATAACTGGAACAATACTAGCTATCGATAATAACATGATATCAAATCAAAGACAGGATAGCAAATGAATATCTGGATGCAGTGGATAACCGAGCATGTAAAACATTGAACATTTCAAACGGTAAACCAATTTCATTTCAAAGTATTTAAAACATAATGCAATTCCTTTTTAAAGCTTGATTGGAGGTTTTACACGACACAGACAATACGGGTGATAAACCACGTAAAGTTCCCATACCGGACACGAAGTCCCTCTAGACATTAATCCTTTCATTAGGATAGCTTGGGTTCCCAAGAGGCAACACATTGACCTATAAAGGTGTTGGACTGGTCCCACCAGAACTACAACACAAATAAAAGAAAAGTGGTTGGACCGGTGCCAACCGATCTCTTACCCCTCGCCAATCTTTAGCAATCCGTGGAAACCATTTTGATGGAGTCCTAAACCATTTATAAAACATTCTTTTCAAAACAGTAAAGCTTAGAAAAGCTTTTAGTTTTGAAAACACTTTAACTTATAAAATATTTTGGTTTGTAATGATAAAAGTCAAAGGATTTGGTCAAGTCTTCTGGTATCAAAGGAATAAGGATTGCAAGTCTGAATCATGAAGAAAAAGACTCAAAGGTATTCAAGATACTGATCAGGGAATAATGAAGGAATCTCAGGGTCATAAGTCAAAGATGTGTAGTACAATTATCTTTAGGGAATTTGATCAGGTTTACGAAATTTATTTGAATCAAGAAAGGTAAATAAGTTCTTAAGCTAAAGATTAGGTTATAATGGTGTTTGAGAAGATTTTAAAGTCAACATAGGTTTATCTGGTTACGGACATAGGTCATTTAAAAGTAGGTTTATCCGTCAGTCAATTAGGTTTGACCAAGAAGGTCTTTAAGGTACATTAAGGTCAAGATGCTATTTTAGGAAAGTTATACTGTTTTGAAGGTAGTTGTATAATCATGCAAGAGGTTATCAATAAGGTTTAGGGTACATGCAAGATAGGCTTACAACAAGAGTTATGATCAACTTGAAGCAGGGTAAGCATACTTGAATCAACAGGCTATAAAAGTTTCAAGAATATGAACTTTAGAGAAAAGTTAGAGTTACTTGCCTCAGGTAGATAGCACAGCTCATTTACTGAATCTATGCTTTAGATTTCCCTCTATTGCTAGGGCCCACGTCCTTCGTATCTACATAAATATAATTACTACATTAGTATACTATACTTCTAATCCTATTCTACCCAAACGATTATTATCATGCATTAACATTTAATGTTTATAACACATATCGACTATACTTACAACACAGTTTAGTAAAGTCATATAAGCATTTAAGCATATGGCACATAAGACATGCAAATCATATATGTCACTTAAACACTTAACAGATAAGATTAATTTGATCTATAAGTAGATTATAATATACTATTATACCTTTTACAACTATAATTCCAACGAAAAATGGGCAGCATTTCCTCTGTAAAGTGGACTAGCCCATCGGAACATAATTGACTCAAACCAACAACCAATCAATCCAATGGACTTAAATCCATATACAAGTCATAATCATACTACATATCAATACCCGAGATCACATAAATCAATTATACTTAATAGATACCATTTATGAATTTACGCTATTCATTTGTCGACTTTACACCACCTTAACAAGTAACGATCACTTGTACATATAAATTAATACTAACACCTCGTATTAGCACATATAACTCATACTACTTACATTTATACCATCTACATCACTACTTTATCCGAAATCATCAAATAAATATCAATAATTAGTAATTTAACTAATTATCAAATAAAAATCACTAAATCATATTTAATTAATCACTAAAATCACGTAATTCATATTTATTGTCCAGAATTCGAATTTTAACTTATAATAAATCTAAAAAATACACTTACATGTCAACTAAATAGCACTTAACATATAATCATCAAAATCAACTTTTAATTATTATTAACAATTCATAAGAATTCAAATAATCCATATTAATTCACAAAAATTCGTCTCAAATACAAATAAATCAAGAAATCACACATGCATCTCCATAAATCCATACTACACATATTTCAAATCTGTAATTAACTACAGACTGCCATCCCTTACTCCTCCATGCTCTTCATCAAACATCAAAACATCTTTAATTACAATAATTCAACACCGAATAATTCATATAATTTATATATATATATATATAGCTGTATGTAAATTCGAATAAAATTCAAAAATTACAAAACTCTTGCATGCAATCATATTTATTTACATATATCTACTCTAGATCACTTGTATAGACTGCAAAACCAACCAACCACCACCACCGGCTAGCCGGTCACCGGAAACCACCATTACCACCGGTGGGTTTAACCAAAACTCGAACCCCAACCTTCAATCTCCTCCAAAACATCATTTTAATCAGTTATAACTTGTTTTCAAGTCTCAAATCAGCAATCCAACCCCTGGACCCTCGAATGTCAAAAACGAGCAACACCCACGAATATGTATACATACAATCTCATATATAACTCAAGAACACACACCAATTCAACTCTACAAACAATTACTAGCATAAACAGAGAATTTACAAGATTTTAGAAGCTAAAAATTGAAAGAAAATGAAGAGAAAGCAAGGGAGTGCCGAGAGAGACTGATTAAAACGAGCAGAGGAAGAAGAGAGTGGCGGTGGGGTGATATAATACCCTCAGGGGTATTTTGGTAATCTGGAAAGTCTGAAAATCCTTTTTTTTTTTAAAAATTATTTTTAATCATTTTAAAATTGAAATAAATTAGAAAATTAGGGGAAAAATAATTTTTAAAATTCTAAAATAAAATTTAAGAAATTACAGACCTCCCCATATTTTTAAAATAATTTCAGAGTCAAAATTGAATTTAATATGAATTTTATATGAATTTTCAGGTAATTTTCAAAATAAAACTTTTAAAATCAATTAAAAATACTAAAACACACAAACAAATACTCCCACCAACTTGAAAAACTAAATAATGTCACAAAGATAATAATGCAAATGATTTCATGATTTTAAACGACTCCAGTGATTTCATAAAAACTTTAGAAGATTAAAAATGCATGCTTAAAAATAGTTTTTAATGCTAAAAAATGCAAATAGAAATACACGAACACATACGACACTTGTAAATCATCACATAAGCATATAAACATGATTCACACATACTTTGACTTCATCAAAAATATATCCACCATATAAATCACATTTAAAAATCAAATAAGCACTTAATTAATTACGTGAATTTCTAGGTCGTTATAAAGGTGAATATGATATATGATGTATGATCTCTATAAGCGATATGAACAAGGGAACATATTGTAACCCAGCCAAATCTAAAATTTAATTGCCACATATTGCACACATGGCTCATAAACTTTTGTAGCAATTAATTCCCTTATAATTTCATGAGATGTCCGACTAAATTAGGTCCTCATAAGAGCTACACAATAATATGGAGTAGAAATATAAATTCTGATCCCTTTTAAAATGTAGTGGATAAATGCTTCAATTTTTTTCCAAATTAATAAGATTGATAAGTGGATTTATTATCCACTAGGAACGCTTCATTTCGGCTTAAATTGGTGTCTTGACCTCAAGTATGTCGTATTTTTGATCCGTTTTAGTGAGTTTGTGTAGGGTTACTAACTTGAGGTTGGAAGATATAAATTGCATATTTTATGGTGGATTTGAGTTCAAGAAGTGAAGAATGACAATTTGCAAAAGAAATGAAGGAAAAAGGAGTTAAAACGAAGAAAATCAGCCAAAATCAGTTTCAGGCCGAAGCCACGGGCGGAGTCAGCGCTACTCCGGGCGCAGCCAGCACCAGAATAGTGTAGATGGGCGCATTCAGCGCTACTACGGCGCAGTCAGCGCTACCAGCCATTGGGAAAATTTCTGATGCACTGTTTTGGCCATATCTTGAGTTCTACAAGTCCGTTTTGGACGATCTTACAGTCCACGCGAAGCTAACAAGATTCTCTTTCATTCTAAGGTGGTTCAGATTTCCAAATACAACTGGAAAAGCCCAAAAATACTGAAGAAGAGTCAGTTACGAATTTTTCTTCAAAACAAAATCAGTTTAGGCAACGTATTAGTAGTTTCTTGCTGGAAAAGACTCCTATGGCTTATATAAACACATCCTATCATCATAAAATGACCAACACCCAACATAACACAGAGAGAGCCAAAGATAAAGATTCAGACTTGGAGAAGGATTTCTACGCTCGTGACAAGCAACGGAGATCTAGATCTACTTTTGTTTTCTTCTAAATTAGGCGATACTCTTGGATGTTTTTTGGGATTTGTTTTCTTAACTCTATTACTCTAGCATTATTATTATTCATACTTTGTTTATTATCATGGTTTCATCAGATCCCATGATGACGAGTGGTTCGATTATGAACTAATCGTTGTCATGGGGTTCCAACGGATTTATCTATGTAGTTTAGTAGTTTGTTTGCTTTAAAGATTTTTGTGTGATGAATTCTTGATACCCTTGTATGGTTGTGCTTATTCTTCTTTGATGCGTAGCTAACATCTAATCTGTTAATCTCTTGTGAAGTGAAAGTGGATCTTGAGATTTAGAACTTGCCATGCTAACATAGGTTCATGATTGTTTATCAACATGATTCGTAGTGTAATTTGAACTATCTTACTCTACCCTGTGTGATCTTTATGGATAACTTGTTCCTCAACCGTTATGTTTTCAAATTCTATAGACATATAGGGTCTAAGCGTAATTGGTGTCTATTCATCTTCTATCTCTTTTGTGGATATATGAGTAGTTTGGTATACGTATACTGACAGGTAGCGTGTACTTGTTTCGTGTTGTCCGATCAGATATCATAACAATTGCCTTTAGTGATTAAAGGCGTCAGATCTAAGCGAAGTATTTAATGAAGTTGGTATCCCATGTTTTTATTCCCATAAGTAATTCGATTCAATTCTCATTAGTTAAGTAATTCTTAGTTTGTTAAATTGCTTGTTAGTTAATCTTAGTTAATCAAAACCCAAATCTTGTTAATTGTCTTAACAGTGAATAAAAACCATACATTGTTGTGTAAGTGCATTAACTGAATTGAAACCTAAACCAGATCTCTGTGGGAACGAACTTGACTTAAATCTATATTACTTGTAACCACGTACGCTTGCGTGTTTTATTGCAAACAAGTTTTTGGCGCCGCTGCCGGGGACTCGATGTTGTTTTGTTTTACATAGTTTATATGCTTATCATTAGTGATCGTTAGAGTTCACTGACTAGGATTATTTACTTACACATCTTGTTTGTTCGGTGTGTTTTAGGTACTTGAGCGTGTATGCGAACACGTTCTCAAACTCGTAAGGATAAACTGGAAGACGGAGATCTAGTAGCAGATAAAATCGAAGAGGAACTTGAAACAACAGTGGAGATGGGTGATCGAGCAGCAGCTGAAGCTGATGCTTTAAAGGACTATTCTCTGCCTAAGATTAATGACATCCAGTCTAGCATTGTCAGGCCAGCCATTGTAGCTAACACTTTTGAAATCAAGATTGGCACGATTCAGATGGTACAGAATTTGGTTCAGTTTGAGGGCGCTCCTACGGAAGATCCTAACATGCACATCCGCAACTTCATTGAGATCTGTGATACTTTCAAGACTAATGGTGTGTCAGAAGATGCTGTAAAACTGAGGCTTTTCCCATTCTCTCTGAGGGATAAAGCTAAGGGCTGGTTACACTCTCTACCAGCAGGTTCTATCACAACATGGGAGGATCTTGCTCAAAAGTTTCTCACTAAATTCTTCCCCATGGCTAAAACAACAGCAATAAGGAACGCTCTAACTCAATTTGAACAGAAATCTGGAGAATCTTTGTGTGAAGCTTGGGAACGCTACAAGGAGATGCTTCGAAAGTGTCCTCATCATGGAATGCCTGACTGGATGGTGATTAATGGTTTTTACAATGGGTTGGGAGCACAACTAGACCTTTGCTAGATGCAGCATCAGGTGGAGCTTTGTGGGCTAAAAGCTACGAGGAAGCTTATGATCTAATTGAGACGATGGCTGCCAATGAATATCAGAATCCAACTCAGAGACTAACTCAAGGCAAGGTAGCAGGTATTCTGGAAGTTGATGCAGCTACATCTATTGCAGCTCAGTTGAAGGCTTTGACTATGAAGGTGGATTCTTTGACCAACTATGGAGTTCAGCAAGTGGCTAGTGTTTGTGAGCTATGTGCGGGTGCACATGAGACGAATCAGTATGCCATATCTAGTGAGTCGGCGCAATTTGTTAGCAATTTTCAGCGACCTTCGCAACCAGCTCCAACCACCCATCATCCTAATAACAGAAACCATCCTAATTTCAACTGGAACAACAATCAAGGTGGTCTGCAACAACCACAGAAACCTTATCATCAATTTCAAGGTCAGCAATATGGAGCTCGGCCATACAATTATTCAGGTTTCCAGCAACATCAGGGGCAAAAATTTCAGCAGCAGTATGCTCCAAGGCAACAATTCCATCCTCCGGGATTTCAGCAACAGCCTCATGCAAGTGCAGGGCAGTCTTCTACGGAAAAATCTTAATTGGAAGAATTGAGGTTGATGTGCAAGAGTCAAGCAGTTTCGATTAAGACCTTGGAGAATCAGATTGGCCAGATTGCTAATGCCTTGTTGAATAGACCGCAAGGAACTCTTCCTAGTGATACAGAGGCTAATCCAGGCAAGAAAGAAGGCAAATAACAGGTGAAAGCAGTAACTTTGAGATCTGAACAAGTCACAACCGAGTAGAAATCAGTAGCTAAGGAAGACGAGGAAGTTCATAAGCATCAGGTTGAAAAATCTGTAGTTCCGGAAATTGAGAAATTTGACTTGGTAGCTGACCAGTTGGATGGTGAAGCGGAAAAGAGCAAGAAGTCTGCTAAAAATATTTCTCTAGAGCAGTCTACAAAGAGAAATCAGATCTATCCTCCTCCTCCATATCCTCGACGCTTGTAGAGAAGTCAAGAAAAGCAATTTCAGAAATTTTTGGACGTCTTCAAGAAGTTGCAGATCAACATACCTTTTGCAGAAGCTCTTGAACAGATGCCGAGCTATGCAAAGTTCATGAAGGGTATTCTATCACGGAAGCTGAAACTTGAGGAATTGGAAACTGTTGCTTTGACAGAGGAGTGTAGTGCAGTTCTGCAGCAAAAAATTGCCACCGAAGCTTAAGGATCCAGGAAGCTTTACCATACCTTGCACTATTGGCAACTTATCTTTCGACAAGTGTTTGTGTGACTTGGGAGCAAGCATCAATCTCATGCCTCTATCTGTTTTCATGCAACTTGGTCTGCCCGATCCAAAACCTTCAAACATCTTCTTACAGCTAGCTGATCGATCGATCACATATCCTAGAGGTATCATGGAGGATGTTTTGGTAAAAGTTGATAAGCTCATCTTCCCTGCGGATTTCGTGATTCTTGATTTTGAAGAAGATAAGAAGATTCCCATCATATTGGGAAGGCCTTTTCTCGCTACTGGCCGTACTTTGATAGATGTTCAGAAAGGAGAGCTCACAATGAGAGTGCAAGATCAGACTGTCTCTTTTAATGTGTTCAAGGCCATGAAATTTCCTACGGAGAATGAAGACTGCTTTAGAGTGGAAGGGGTTGATACTGGCCAGAATAAAGCGTTTGATCAGATGTTGAAGTCGAATCCATTATACATTGCTTTACAAGGAAAGTCTAATACTGAAGATGAGGAATTAGGCGTGGCTGATAATTGGGATTCTCAGGTGTTGATTGATGAGGTTGTTTCATGGTCAAATCTTGAGGATAGTGCAATTGAGTCTTTTCTTGAGAAAGATGTTTTGTTAAAGTATGAGGGTAATAAACATTTTCATGAGTTGTATAGGAATTTTACTTCTGATAAGATGTTAGAGGAGTTGAATGCTATTTGTTCTAAGCATGAAATTTAACTTGAGGATAGTTCTTTTGATCTTAAGTCTGTTATTAAGACTTCTGTTGGTGAACCACCCACTTCCGTTCCTAATCCTTTTATTTCCACTCTTGATCAGTCTTTGGTAGTTAATAATGAAAATCATCATGTTGAAGAAGCTTCCAAACTCGATCTTAAACCACCAGATCACCTGAGGTATGCATATTTGGGTCAATCATCTACTTTGCTTATTATTATTATTGCCAACTTATCAGGTAGTGAAGAGAACAATGTTACTGAAACTTTTGAGGAGCAAAGAAGGCTGAAACTTTTCATCAAGGATGTAGCCCTGGAAAAGATAATTAAATGGCCATATAGAGATACGGTGTAGAAATTTTCAAGAGAAAAAGTCATTGCCATGTCTAGCTAAAGACTTTAAACAAAGGCGCTTCCTGGGAGGCAACCCATGGATTTTCTGCTTTCAATAAAAGAGCATTTTCTTCAATTCTTCATAATATTGGATTACTATTTCCGTGCGGAGGGTGTAGAGGTCACTCGTCCTGTTTTTGGAACTCACACCACTTATCCATCACCAAATTCACCACCTGTGGAGGGTGGCCCTGCCAATATTTAGGTAAGTTCTCTACTATCCCTTGTATTACCTTCAATGGGGACATTGAATATCTTAAGTTTGGGGGTGATTTGAGGGTAAGTAGTTAGTAGTGTGTTTTGTACATATAGGAATCCATATTTTGCATGTTTAGTTATTAGTTCACTCATATTATTGCATGATTGTTCATATAGAGCATTTTGTTGCATATTTGTTATATACCATGTGAGTCCATTTAGTTGCATTTCATGGCATATTTTCATGTTCCCTTAGGATGAGATAATTCTGATTGGTAGGTCGATGTCTATTTGAGTGTGGTATTGATGAATAGAGGGTTGATTTATAGTTCTTATGAAATTGACTTGCATGCTTCAGAAACACAATTTTTACACAATCTCATCGTTCGCTTATGGACTAGGTTGAGTCATGCTTGTTTGGTTGTTTTAGATTTAATCACTAGATTATATTTAGAATGTTCTTTATTCCCTTGATAGCGTAGGGACACCAAAATATAAGTTTGGGGGAAACCAGGAATTTCATGCTAGTTGTTTATAGTTGCTAATAATGGCTAAGCGTCAAATGGCTAGTAGCCCGGCTCATATTTTTATGAGTAGTCTAGGGTTGGATGAGAATACTCATTCCAGATTTCGTTGAAAAAAAAAAGAAAAAAAAAGGAGTCAGAAAAAGAAAAAAATATATGTGAATGTTTAAATGCAGAATTAACCAGGGTTAGCTCTTAATACTGGAGCAATTAAGTTCTAGGGGACTTTATGCCTAGTGACCTAAGGCTTTTATAGTCTGGGATCCACTAACCTAACGCTCGCTACATGGGTATTATTGTATAAGCCTTTTGGGGTCTCATCCATTGCATGGTTAAATAAGCATGCATTTTGTGTATAGTATTGTGTGTAGTTGTTCTTTAGTAATAAAGCATGAATTTCTGTCTAACTCAAATGATGATGGAGGTGTTCCTAGGTTATGAAGTGTCTAGCGTCTATTATATTTATAAACTTGTGATTGTCTTGGCGAAGACTATGTATGATTTTGATCTAGTATTAGGAGTATATCTGATGAGCATCGCACATACCCACGTTTCTGTGCATGTATTGTTAGTATACGGGGACTTAGTCGAGCTCTATTTGGATGTATTACATTTCTTTGAGATATTTGCTTATTGATTGGTTTTGGTTAGTCTAAGGGGATCGTTGCATTTTCATAATAGTTGCATTCATGCATTGCATTGCATTAGGTAGTATCGAGTCTGTTTATGCTTAAGGACAAGCATCAGTTTAAGTATGGGGGTGTGATAAGTGGATTTATTATCCACTAGGAATGCTTCATTTCAGCTTAAATTGGTGTCTTGACCTCAACTATGTCATGTTTTTGATCCGTTTTAGTGACTTTGTGTAGGGTTACTAACTTGAGGTTGGAAGATATAAATTGAATATTTTGTGGTGGATTTGAGTTCAAGAAGTGAAGAATGACAATTTGCAAAAGAAACGAAGGAAAAAGGAGTTAAAACGAGGAAAATCAGCCAAAATCAGCTTCCGGCAGAAGCCACGGGCGCAGTCAGCGCTACTCCGGGCGCAGCCAGTGCCAGAATAGTGTAGATGGGCGCAGTCAGCGCTACCAGCCGCTGGGAAAATTTCTGATGCACTGTTTTGGTCATATCTTGAGTTCTACAAGTCCGTTTTGGACGATCTTACAGTCCACGCAAAGCTAACGAGATTCTCTTTCATTCTAAGGTGTTTCAGATGTCCAAATACCACTGGAAAGGCCCAAAAATACTGAAGAAGAGTCAGTTACGAATTTTCCTTGAAAACAGAATCAGTTCAGCAAACGTATTGGTAGTTTCTTGCAGGAAAAGACTCCTATGGCCTATATAAACACATCCTACCATCATAAAATGACCAACACCCAACATAACACACAGGGAGAGCCAAAGATAGAGATTCAGACTTGGAGAAGGATTCCTACGCTCGTGACAAGCAACAGAGATTTAGACCTACTTTTGTTTTCTTCTAAATTAGGCGATACTCTTGGATGTTTTTTTGGGATTTGTTTTCTTAACTCTATTACTCTAGCATTATTATTATTCATACTTTGTTTATTATCATGGTTTCATCAGATCCCATGATGACGAGCAGTTCGATTATGAACTAATCGTTGTCATGGGATTCTAACGGATTTATCTATGTAGTTTAGTAGTTTGTTTGCTTTAAAGATTTTGTGTGTGATGAATTCTTGATATCCTTGTATGGTTGTGCTTATTCTTCTTGGATGCGTAGCTAACATCTAATCTGTTAATCTCTTGTGAAGTGAAAGTGGATCTTGAGATTTAGAACATGCCATGCTAGCATAGGTTCATGATTGTTTATCAACATGATTCGTAGTGTAATTTGAACTATCTTACTCTGCCCTGTGTGATCTTTATGGATAACTTGTTCCTCAACCGTTATGTTTTCAAATTTTATAGACATATAGGGTCTAAGCATAATTGGTGTCTATTCATTTTCTATATCTTTTGTGGATGTATGAGTAGTTTGGTATACGTATACTGATAGGTAGCGTGTACTTGTTTCGTGTTGTCCGATCAGATATCATAACCATTGCATATAGTGATTAAATGCGTCAGATCTAAGCATTTAATGAAGTTAGGATCCCTTGTTTTTATTCCCATAATTAATTCGATTCAATTCTCATTAGTTAAGTAATTCTTAGTTTGTTAAATTGCTTGTTAGTTAATCTTAGTTAATCGAAACCCAAATCTTGTTAATTGTCTTAGCAGTGAATAAAAACCATACATTGTTGCGTAAGTGCATTAACTGAATTGAAACCTAAACCAAATCTCTGTGGGAACAAACTTGACTTAAATCTATATTACTTGTGACCACGTACGCTTGCGTGTTTTATTGCAAACAAAGATTGAGCGCATAGTATAACAACTATAAATAATTAGACCATAACTACCACAAGTAGGTCCCTTAAAATGACCCTGATTATGAAACGGTTGGCCCTTTATGATCAGACTGGTAATTAATGAAGTAGAGATCCGATAGGAATTCCTTGACCTATTTCAACGCGATGTCTTTGTAATCACTATTGATGTGGGCCAAAAATAAGTCCTAGAGACACAATTAATGATGCACTAAACCTAACTCTGTCCAATATGGAAGCCCATTAATGAGGCCCAAAACCCTAATTATTTATTAAATTTGTAATTAATAAAGGGGCTAATTACACAACCATTAAATGTATCCAAATAAGAGGCAACTTCTAGAAAGAGTAGCCTTCAAGACACCTAATCTTATAAGGAATCAGCCTCCTACAAGGAAGGATTTAGAATTCCACAAAGGATTGACTTGCTCATAAAGTCTCCTAACCCTACTCTAATTCTTAGACTCTCAATGTCTGTTAGGTTAGGGGACTATACAGAATCCGAGATTCACAAACAACCAATACATAGCACGCACACAACCAATTGATTAGTTGACAAGATCCACCAAAACGCGGTCACACGTTCTTCAAGTATCACTTCTACTTCTATCAAATCAATAAGTAAAAGCAAAACAAGAACTCCAAACAATATTTGACGTGGAAATACCCACGCCCCAAACTTGTATTATTAGTTCAATCAATAATACATCAAAAAAAACCCTGATACTTGAGCCAAACAATGCTCATGCATCTCCCAAATAATACTTAAGACTACATCTCTTAAGCTTTCAAACATCAAACAAATACAATATGACTATATTTATATAGCCATCCAAAACTTAGCCTTCAAGACATACCATACTTGTTCTACAAGTCTTACCATACTTGTTATACATGCCTTTCAATTCTTGGCACCTAATTTCCCAACTTAGTGATCAAGACATACCATATATAATAATTGTCTACACATACAATTATTATCTTACCCATATATATCTTGAACCACCCAAGCCCATATTATATTGGGTTGAAACCCAACAATCCTCGCCTTCAACCCCAATACCCATATCGGATTGAACGTAACCATCAAGCCATCGACGTACATTCGCTAATGCCTCCTCTCGAACAAGAATCTTCTCCTGCTCTTCCAATCTTTGAGTGTCGCTAAAACTCGTATAATGACCCTCCAAACCACCGTTCTTTATCATAATGGTATCCATCCATAAAATCACTTGCATCAACCACCACGAGGGCTCTTCCACATGTTGAGTCACCCGATCCTTGCTTTCACAATCCTTCGGTCTCCTTAAGAAAATCCGTAGTATCACCCAAATAGTTCACCTGGTTGATCAAGCCATTGAAACAATTGTGATGACCTCTTCCATCTTCTTCCATCTCGAGTCCAAACACAGGATTGATCCATGGTGTAAGCCAACCGCCAAACCGCACGTAACTTTGTCTCTACCCGCTTTAGCAGTCTCCTTGTCAGCAAATCATTCATCATGCTCTGCCATACCAATTGACTCTCGTACTTTCCCTCAACCTCATCCATCATGAACCCGGACCTTGGCTTTGATACCACTTGTTAGGTTAGGGGACTATACACAATCCAAGATTCACAAACAACCAATACATAGCACGCACACAACCAATTGATTAGTTGACAAGATCCACCAAAACGCGACCACACATTATTCAAGTATCACTTCTACTTCCATCAAATCAATAAGTAAAAGCAAAACAAGAACACCAAATAATATTTGACGTGGAAATGCCCACGCCCCAAACTTTTATTATTAATCCAATCAATGATCAATAATACGTCAAAACAATAACACCTTAACGGTGTCCCAACCCTGATACTTTAGACAAACAATGCTCAAGCATCTCCCAAACAATACTTAAGACTACATCTCTTAAGCTTTCACACATCAAACAAATACAATATGATTATATTTATATAGCCATCTAAAACTTAGCCACCAAGACTTACCATACCTGTTCTACAAGTCTTACCATACTTTTTACATAAGCCTTCCAATTCTTGGCACCGAATTTCCTAACTTAGTGATCAAGACATAACATATATAATAATTGTCTACACATACAATTATTATCTTACCCATATATATCTTGGACAACCCAAGCCCATATTATATTGGGTTGAAACCCAACAATGTCTATATAAAGGGCCTAACCCTTCATTCTCAGAAGAACGTTTTTTGACACAACTCTATACGTCATCCATGACGTTTTAGGCTTAATTCTCGAATAAGAACATACAAGCCACTACGTCCATAGTATGCCCTTACCGCCATAGCCCCGAGGGCATCCCACTAGTACAGAACTGATTTTATATGCCACCTTTTATATGTCGTTTGTTAAAGAATCCAACACATATACTACTTTTATAAGTCGGGCTGAAAATTTAGCGACACATATTCTCTAACATAAAGATTTTTAATGTCGGTTCTCTTATTAACCGTTACATAAAATTATTATATGCGTTGGATGTTTAAATGACGACATATATGATAATATTTTTTATCCTTTCCCGATTCATTATTGCTTCGTCGTCACGGCATTAATTTCGATCCTTTCGTCATATCCTGAAAATTATAGTTCTTCCAATTGCAAAGCTCGTACTTAGTAATCATATGCATGTCCTTTTTATATCCTCAAATATCTTGTGATGTCTTTCGATCTTAAATCTTTGAACCTAATTACATTCCTGGTTGTAATTAATAAACAACTTTAAATCTCTATCTGGTGATAATCCTGGTAATTCATCAAGTCACGTATCCGAGAAATCTTGACCACTGAAATCTGTTTCACTTTAATTATCGCCTTATTGATATCTCCCACATATATAAAATAACCTAAAAATTATATTATAATAGCCTCTTAGTCTGCGTAACCATTAAAACTCCTTTATCCCCTTTCTGACTTGAAAGACAACTTACATATCTCTTGAAAATCATAATTTCACCGTCTTATCCTCACACTTTGCCTGTACTTTATAGATATAATCCAATCCTAACTCACACTCGGCTCTTTTAACTGCCATCACATTCATATTCTTCATATCGTCATTCATAATCATATTGAACTTCTAGTTTCTAATTCTATCGCTTCTCACCATATTGTTCCTTCTACTTACACTTACAGTTTTCCACAATTATCCTGGTACAATTGCAATACACATCTTTCTGAAATCTTACCTTCCAATAATGGTGGTCCTACTGGTCTCAATAATTCATATCTTATAGGTAGCTATCTTGCCTCCTTATCCTGGTTTTCAAAATCTCCTAGATCTTACATTCCTTTCCAGCCAAATCTTACATCCTCGGCTAACACAATTCCTGTAAGTTTCCTGATTCTCTGTCTTCCTTTCTTACCATCTCATTCCACCTGGGTTAATTCACTCTTACTCTTAATATTCATGATCCTCTGAACTATATTTGCATAAGTCATTAACTCCTACACAATCACCTTACTTCCCATCTAGCTTTACTCTTCTTCGCTCAACTTATCCCATCCCAGTTCTAAAATTCATACCCGACAATTGGCCTCAAATCATATAAAATCTCATAATATTCCAGTTTCCATATCCGAAGTGAAATATGCCAATAACAAGAATTCCTCAACAATCTTTCTTCAACATAACTCACACATACCCATTAAATTTATCATCACTCTATTTCCAATTTAAACAGAATTAATAATCTCGTGTCCTTGTTATCTGCTCCTAATCCATACTCAGTCCTCTTTTTTATCGAATCTTATACGTATTTTGTCAATCCACTACGTAATTTAACTTGATAATCAATCTCTGCTTTAACCTCAATTCTCAAACCTGCTCATCCAATTTTCATTCAACGTAAATGTAGCTTACGCCACTCAAAATTTCATCGTCTCCATCTTTACTGCTCTCAATCATTGTTAACTTTAGGGGTCATAAAGGTTTATAGCAAAAAGGGAATCAATAAAACAAATAGGTGTTAACATGTATGCATATGAGATGAGTTTTGGGTGATTAAGGATTTTATAAAAGAATTTAACTGAGAGATCAATATGATCATTGAACAAGTTTCAGGTTGCATTTGTTACTTAGGTCAACCGTCATAGCACAAGAAGGGGGCCAGCCTTCTGTACTTTCATGACAAACACAATCATTGGCGTCCCACCAGACTTCTATCACATAGATAAGATGTCCCTGAATCCCCTATATACATAGGGTTGTTCATCCCAGTCAAAATAATGAATAACAAATGTTCAGGGAAAAATAGAAAGAATTCAAGGGTCTCAATAATTTATATGTACCATGTTGAATCAAGTGATCCCCTGGAAAATAGAGGTATCTCTGAAAGTATGAATGTGTTTAAATGAATCTGAAAAAAATATTCGTCATCAATTGAAGTATAATTGATTATCAATAAGGTATGGTACCAACAAAACGTGAAAGGATAGAAACGAAGGTTGAACTCTTCTCAAATGGTAAATTAAATAAGATCAATGACTAGTAGTGAATAACTACGCCTTTACTTCCAACACATGCTAGTAATCACATTCCACATCTTGCTTATAATCTTTTTGTACTCTCTATAACGTTCGCTAAATAGCTAAAGTCGTAAAAGAATCTCTAAAAGGTACATACGAATATCTAGGTGGCATCTTCCAACTTGTAGCTTCGGTCGTCTAATTAGCTTATGCGGTTCCGAATTAACTGTTTCGTCCAAATCGAATCTTCGGGTGACTCGAACTCCAGCTCGCACGATATCGGAATACTAAATAATGTCGCAATCGTCGTCCTAATAACCTAAGGCGAATCTAATCCAAAATCATTCCACCTAACATCTCACCTAAGAAATTACACCTAATTATCCTAACTTGTTTCAGTGACCATAACCTATCGCTCTGATACCAACCTGTAACGCCCTGACTTCCAAGTACTGAAAATATACTTTTTATAATAAAATAGACTTTGATACAGGGGAATTTTAGAAAATTTTGATATGAAGTATTCGTAAATCGGACTATCCACCTGTATTTTAAACCCAAGCCAAATTCCAATTAACAATTACAAATAAAACTTATTACACCAACAATTCCTCACCGAGGATCGATTCCAGGTTATGGTATGAAACAAGAATCTAAATGTTAAGCCGAATACACAATTATAATCAAGATTGTATGAGAGATTAACAATAAAACACACGTTTAAACAATTAAAAACTGTTTGGAATTAATAACTCCTCTCTCAGTGATGTAAACTATCATAGAGAGCTGCTTAGGTTACAATGAATAATGTTTCACAATAATCGATACCCTTCTAGGGTTAACCTAACTGTATTTATAAGATATACAGCTGCTATACAATCGATAATTGATACTCCTATAAATTAGCTATACAATTGATATCAATTACGATTGCTACACGTCTCCTTAATCAACTCAATCTCTTTGACAGCTATTCAATCTTCCAAGATATTGCTTCCATAATAATTCTTCAAACACTGTTGACCAGTAGACGCTGCCTCCAGACAGAGTTTAACAAACTCTGTCGAGCTTCTAACTGTCAGCGTTTAACTAAACTCTGACTGCTTCCAGCTAAACTCTGATTTTTCACTGTAACACTTAAACACTGATTAATATTCACATTAATTATTTCTAACAATCTCCCCCAACTTGTTCATTAGTAAAAATGTACAAGTTTAACAATAATTGATGATGTCAAAATAAATAAAAAAATACAGTGTTTAATATACAAACAGAGTTTAACTTCTACTTAACAAAATCTACAGAAAACAAGAAAATTCTTACAGAGCTTTAATCCTTAATTTTCTCAACATCTGGTGTTGATCTGTGATAGTCTATAAGTAATCTTCGTTCTGCATTTTCAAGTTCTGTCTGCATAACTTCCTTAATCTCCTTCAGTTTAGGATCATCTTCACCAGTTTAGTAGATAGCAGACCTCAGATCATAGATTTTGTTTCTTCTCATCTCATTCCCCAGTCTGATGAACTATGCTTTTGCTGACTCTGAGTTAAAATCAAGAACTGTTATACCCAGATTTGTCTTCAGTTTAGCACTGTCCTTCTTCATCTCAACAATATTCCCATGATAATCTCTGTACTTTGGGACATATTGACTGCTGTATCTCATACCTCTGACTGCAAAATTATGCAACATCTTCTTCTTTAGCACATTTGCAGCTTGTTGAGTCCTTTGATTTTTCACCTTGAAGAGATATAGAACATATTCTAATTCCTCCCATAGCTTCAAATCAAGATCATACTCACCAGAAAATCTTTATCCAAACTTCTTTGATGAATCAACTGAACTGATTCCAGTCTGTCTAAACTCTCCTGAGTAACACCAAGACCTGGAACAGCAAGTGATGAAGGATCTCGAGAACCAGTATTCATTCTGACTTCTTTATGAGAGCCCAATCCAGATTTATCTCGACCTTGCTTACCAGTTAAAGCTCTACCATGCAGAAAATCAGTAGTAGTACCTCCAGTCATCAGAGTTGGATCATGAAGTGTTGGTTTTCCAAAAACCATTTGCATCTGAGTAGATAAAGGTCTCTGTACAACTTGTGTAGAAACAGAGGTTGTATTCTTCTTCTTTGAGTCTTTTCCTTCTATAGCAATGCCTTTTAGCTTCAATCTGGCTTCAGCTTCTGTTGGTTTCTTAGATACTTGTGATCTTTGATCAGCACCAACATTTTCTTTAATCACAATGCCTTTAAGAACAGGCCTAGGAGCTTTTTCTTTCTTCTTAAATTTTCCAGACTTTAAAGCTTTCTGATGTTCTTCTTGTAGATTCTTTTCTTCAGCTTTAATGTCTTCAATAGTAACTCCTTCTTGATTTTCTTCCAGAAATAACTTAACAGCCAATTCTTCATCAGTCAGTGGATTTTCAGTGAATTAAACTCTTGGTATTTGAAGTACCCTGAGCATCAGTAATTATTCCAACAAACTTTGACTTAGAAGACTTGCTAGATCTCAGACTTTGATCAGCTCTTAATCTCTTCCCTTTGTCATTTGCTCCTGCTCCTCCATCTTCAGTATCATCCTCCTTAGTCAGAGTTTGAGATTTCCTGCACTTAGACTTAGCAACTCTCTCCCCCTTTTTGACATCATCAGGAATCAATATAGTAGTAATCAGTTCCAAGGAGTTAGCAATGGAATCAATCTTTCCAGACAAGATAGTCTGATTCTGTTCAACTTGACCTAGCCTCTGAAACAGAGTTTCTTGAGCTTTGTAAATGGTCTTAAACTTTGTTTGATTATCCCTCTGCATAGTCATATCTCTAACAACAACATCAGCTCGCAGTTCATTAATAGCTTTTTGAGACTCATCAAATCTTTCATTCAGAGTCTTAACTTGAACAATAGTTGCTTGCAGATTTGAGAGAATATCAGGATTTGAAATCTTGTTGGCAGATTGATGCACAAATTTAACTGCACTTTCAGTAGGAAAAATGCAATCAGACTTATACCAATCCCTTGAATTCTTGGAAAAGTGTTCAGCTTCAATATCATATTGATGTGAAGGTTTAGAAAAAGGTGTGTGCTTAGCATCAGTTTGTACTGGTATACTCTGAGAAGAGTTTGACTCTGCACTTCCTTCATCTTCAGCATCAACATCTGCATCTCCAACTGGATTAATATGCTCAGCATCATGTTCAACAGTCTTATCAACAGACTTAGCATCTTCAAGGACTGCATCCATAGGCTCAGAGAATACAGCCTTGGTTGATTTTTCAACTTCTTCACCTTTCTCATAAACCTGGTGAGCATCAGAGAATAGCTCAGTGTGTGATGCCACTGTTTCATCAAGTACTACAGTTGGCTGATCAGCTGCACCATTTTCTTCAGAATTTGCAATGACAGGTGAGATAGGAACATTAATGGAATCATAGAATGGGATGAATGTTTCAACAAAGTCATCCATAGCAGTAAAATCTTCTCTGGTTGCCTCATCCATTTGTACATTGTCAGTTGTATTGGCAGCTTCTTCTACAGTATATGTCTCAATAGTAGGTATTTCCTTGGAAATCACCTCTGGAGCTGCAAAGTTCATTTCCTCATCAGAATCATCAAGAATCAATCTTATTTTTTTAACTTGAGGCACCTCTGCTGTCTCTTCTTCTTTAGTAGAATCATCTAGAACAGAAGGTGATGGAGGTCTGTTTGCTCTTTCCTTTCTAGCCCTTTTTGGCCTGACAGACTCCTTATGAGTTTTAACAGTTTCCCTTCTAGCTCTAGCTAATCGATGCTGTGTATTTACTGCTGTGTGTTTTCTTCGACCTTCTTGTTTTGGTTTGAGGTGGGTAAGAGGTGGTTGTTGTTCAGTTTGAGGTTGGGTTTGTGTTTCAGTGTTTAGAGTTGGAGGTTCAGTGTTTGTAGGTGGTTGAATGGGTTCAGTGTTTATAGATTGTTGAGGTTCAGAGTTTGTAGGTTCAGACTCAGGCTGTGGAGGGTCTTGAGGTTGATGTAGGAAATTTTGAATTGCAAGAGGCAACACCAAATCAGGTAATTGCTCCTTGTTAGCATCTTTGTTGGTTAAATCAGAGAATATCCTCTTATTAACCTCAGAAATTTTAACACCAGGAACACAAGCAGTGAATAATAATTGAGAAAATCTAGCAAAATAGACAGTACTAGACTCTGACAATCTGTCACCTATATTCATTAAAACAAGTCTACCAAAATCGAAATTACTTCCATAGAGAAGAAAATACCCGATTTGAAGACTGTCAGTAGGAATGGCATCCCATTTTGTGACTTTCTTGCCAAAAGCCCTTGTGATGCAAATAAAGAAGAAACTCCATTCCTTCCTGAGCTTTGGCCTTTTTACATTACCAAGCTTGTCTAAAGAACCAGAAAACCCAAGCTGTTGCAACATTTCTTTTAATTGATTCTCACCAGCAACACTGTATGAAGTGTGAGTGTCGAAACCCAAAGTATCTCTAACTGTTGTAGGAGTAATCACATACTCTGTCTCCTCATAAGTGAAAACAATTGATGGATTCCCAGACTCTCCTCCATCTTCATACACAGAGTTTTTCCCGAAAGTAGCAATCTGCGTGGCAGAAAGCGTTTGTGGTTCGACTAGAGCTGTACCAATCTCTGAATCTCCCAAAAAGTTTTGAATCAAATGAAACGCCTCTGAAACGTTTTCATTGTTCAATGGGGCTGCATAATTGTTCGGAACAAACAACAATCCTTGGGAAGTAAAAGCTTTAATGGCCATTAGAATCGATTTGAGAGGAAAATATGAGTGAAAAAGATATGTAGCAAAGGTGTTTGTGAAAATGCTCAAGTGAAATAACAAGTGACTGTGAGTGGGTTGTGTGCAAAGAAAATAACCGTGATAGTAAAAATGATTAGAGTTGTAATGAAAAGTAAAACCCAATCATTTTAATCATTAATACACCCAACCAATTCCTTCTTTAATGTATGAGTGGAACACGTGGCACACATGCAGTGAAAAGACTTTGCACGTTCAGTAATTGTGGCAATAATTACTGCTTCTTTCTCTCTCCCATTACTGACACACTTTAATACAAACACTCATTAATAGTTGTCAATAATTTATTTCATTTTTCAAAAAACTCTTTTTACCCCAAGTATATAAATTATCTGAAAGAAAATATACCTCAGAGTATTAGACAAAATTCATCAGCGTTTGTCACTTCTCCAACTTCATTACCATAATCCTTTCAAAAACTGCACAGGTGTGAATATATGTGTGTCTTGCAGAGTTTACCAATTCAAATTTTAGAGCATCTAATTTTTCATAAAATCCATAAAGTAAATCAGTAAACACTTAATGCACAAACTCTCATAGTAAACACTGAATGTATGATGAATGCTAAACTCTGTAGTAAACGATTTAACTACAGTACTATTTAATTAATTTATACCCCCCGTCTAAATTTTTTTTTTGTTTCTCCAGTAATCAGAGGTTGGAACTAGTCACCAAAAATCCTATAATTTTAGCCCTTATCATTTTGATAAGTTCCTGGGTCTTTCTAGTCTTTGACTAGTCACCAAAAATTAGAGAATTTTAGCCCTTACTATATACCAGCAAGTTCCTGGGTCGTCCTAGACACCAACATAATCTCAAAGGAGTTTTATCAACCTATATACATTTTATTTGGGGGTAGTCTAATAATAGCATTTAAATTTACAGTGTATAACTAACAGAGTTTAGAGCTCATCAACATCAGAAATTATTCATGAGAGGCAATGCACACAGTATTTACAGACTCAGAGTTTAGGATAAATAAATTAAGAGATGCTATAAATATGAAACAGTTTCATGCTGTGTTAATTTTCTGCACAATCTAAGATTAGATCACAAATAACTTAGAAGGATTCATGATTATTTATTGAGAATCATGCTTCATACATATTTCTTCATTGGTGATTACATTCAGACAATAATAATATCAGAGTTTCTCAGAGTTTATCCAACATGTCAACAGTGTATGATCTACAGAGCATGCTTTCAGAGCTTAATAGTTAATGAACAGAGTTTGCATAGCAGAGTTTAACAAAGAGTTCACATAGCAGTTAACATACCACAGAATTATGAGCAACACATTACATAAGTAAAATTTTGAGTTTAAGCAATATCTCTAGTCAAAACCAGAGACCATTCCTAGTTCATTTACCAGCCTTGTAAATACAGCTTCACTCAATGGCTTGGTGAAGATATCTGCAAGCTGTTGTTCTGTAGACTTAAAATGAAGCTCAATATTCCCTTCCTCTACATGTTCTCTGATAAAGTGGTACCTTATGCTGATGTGCTTGGTCATTGAATGCTGTACTGGATTACCTGTCATAGCAATAGCACTTTAATTATCACAGTAAATAGGTATTTTACTGTACCTCAATCCATAATCCAGCAATTGATTCTTCATCGACATAATCTGTGCACAACAGCTACCAGCAGCAATATACTCTGCTTCAGCTGTAGATGTAGAAATTGATTTCTGTTTCTTACTGTACCAAGAAACAAGTCTATCACACAAAAATTGACAACTTTCACTGGTGCTTTTTCTATCTATCTTGCAGCCTGCAAAGTCTGCATCAGAGTAACCAAGTAGCTTGAAATCTGATTCTCTAGGATACCACAGACCTAAGGTTATGGTCCCCTTGAGATACTTAAAAATCCTCTTCACAGCTGTTAGATGTGGTTCTCTAGGGTCTGCCTGAAACCTTGCATAGAGACAAGTTGCATACATGATATCAGGTCTGCTAGCTGTTAGATAAAGAAGAGATCCTATCATGCCTCTGTAGCTTATCATATCTACTGGAGCTCCTGTGTCTTTGTCCAACTTTGTTGCTGTTGCCATGGGAGTTGATGCAGATGAGCAGTCAAGCATACCAAATTTCTTGAGAAGATTTCTGGTATATTTTGCTTGATTTATGAAGATCCCATCATCTGTTTGCTTCACCTATAGGCCTAGAAAATAGCTAAGCTCTCCCATCATGCTCTGATACCAATTGTTAGGCCAAATACACAATTATAATCAAGATTGTATGAGAGATTAACAATAAAACACAAATTTAAACAATTAAAAACTGTTTGGAATTAATAACACCTCTCTCAGTGATGTAAACTATCACAGAGAGCTGCTTAGGTTACAATGAATAATGTTTCACAATAATCGATACCCTTCTAGGGTTAACCTAACTGTATTTATAAGATATACAGCTGCAATACAATAGATAATTGATACTCCTATAAATTAGCTATACAATTGATATCAATTACGATTGCTACACGTCTCCTTAGTCAACTCAATCTCTTTAACAGCTATTCAATCTTCAAATATTGCTTCCATAATAATTCTTCAAACACTGTTGACCAGTAGACGCTGCCTTCAGACAGAGTTTAACAAACTCTGTCGAGCTTCCAATTGACAAGACATTCACTGGTCCAAAGAGATCAACATGTAGAAGATGATAAGGATCAACAATTGAAGATTCAGACTTGGTCTTGAAAGATGACTTTCTTTGTTTGGCCTTTTGACAGGAATCACATAGGCCATCAACATTTAATAAAGACTTTGGAAGTCCTCTTACAAGATCCTTTCTTATCAATTCATTAATGTTGTTCAGATTCAGATGAGAGAGTTTCTTATGCCACTTCCAACTCTCTTCACTAGACATTCTTGTGGACAGGCACACAGCTTTTCCATTAGAGTTTGTTAACAAACTTGCTTCATAAATATTATTGTGCCTGTTTCCAACTAGAACAACTTTCCCTGTAGATTTATTGATGATTTCACAGTATTCAGGCTGAAAATCTACATGATATCCTCTGTCACAGATTTGACTCACAGATAGCAGATCATGCTTGAGTCTTGGTGTAAGAACCCCAAATTTTGGATATAATTAAAACTTTTTATTAAGTAATGATAAAATGAGGAACAATGATTCCGGCAATAAGGTCACCAGCTCTAATGAATGGTGGTTTTAAAGAACAATGATTGTAATGAATGGATATTACTTTGGACAATGATCCTGATGCATTGGTATATTGTCAGAATAGAGTAATTCGATGGTTGAGGACCTAGATAAGAATAATCTACCATCCAGGAAGGAGCTAATGGATCCTTGAAGGGAAATGAGTACGTGCATAGTGTTTCCCATACGTGCATAGTATTTCCCGTACGTGCATAGTGTTTCCCGTACGTGCATAGTGTTTCCTGTACGTGCATAGTAAATTGGTGGATGAATAGTGATTTTGTAAGTTGGAAAACTTTTCACGCCACCCTATGTACGGGACGTGATATGGATGTTTCGAAGTCATATTAGTAATACGCGGAGGAAATAAGTGAATGCAGAGACGATCTGAATTCAGAAATTCCAAATTCTTTTTCGGTATAATATTTGACCGGACAGTGGATTAAATATTATTATAATCCAAGAATCGAGATATTAACCTTGAGGATTTGATATTTTGGGATGTTATTATATTTGATTTAAGAATGAGGGTAGGAAACCACTGAGGCAGTGAAACAAGCATTCTACAAACCGCTAAAACGTTATAACGAGATTAATCAATAAAGCGAACGAATCCTAGATTACGGATTAAGTTCGTATCGAGATTAAATATCCTATATGGTCATCACGAGGATTATATTAAGGATTGGGGAAGGTATTATGAATATCGAGAAATTTCCCGGTAAACCCTAGAGGTGAAACTACTTAGTTATTCGTCCGAACGATCAATGAATTGAGCAATAACCGGACAAAGAGACAAGCAGAGGGCCAAGAGGTATGATGAGCTAGTGGAAGGTGACATAATCACTTTATGCAAGATAAGATCAAAGAGACCAAGCTAGTTACAAAGCTAACTAGCAATCTTAGCAATCAAACCAAGTACTTAGCATGCTTTCTCATCCTACCACACCAAATTAAACACTTGTCCACCAAGATGATGTATGCCATGACCTAGTACCTTTAATAAATCAACTTTATGTTAGATATTTTCACAATAATGCAAGAGAGCAAGGAACCAAGGCAAGGAACACAAAACACTCTCTCTTGAAAGCTTCATTCGGCTTTTCCTTAATTCAAGAATCAAAGTCCAAGCGTCCACCATTGTTTGATCTCCAAATTTTTATGGTAAGTCCTATAATTCATAAAAGTGATACCCTAGAAATCTTGGCTTCAAACTCCATGTTTTCCATTTTCAAATAAATCATCCAATCCTAGGGTGAATAGTGATTTTAAGAAACTAACTTTGATTTCTTGTTTTGTTTGGATGATCCAAGCTTTGTTAAGGTAATCTAAGGACTAGACAAGGCTTACCAAGTGTTATTCACTCTCCAAGGAAGGTAACAAGCTCCAAAAACCCTGGGTACCATTTTGAGATTTTATGAGTTTTATGGATGATTTAGTGTTAGTATGCTATGTTATGCTTAGATCTATATTATTAGTTGATTATGGTTGTTGTTTGGATTGTGATCCATGAGATGGTTGAGATGAGTTGTTGATAGACTAGTCATGATGATTATCATGCGTTTGTGTGGTTGGATTGATCTTTTTTAGATCGAGATAAAGTATAAAAACTTTGGAAAACGCGTAAACATAGCCGTTATAATGCCCGATTTTACAATATCATGTTTTGTATGCCATTTTTCACATCAATACCCTACTGACCAGAAACTTTTCTGCCATGTTATGATAGCTTATGTTATAAGCTTCGTTTTGATATAAAGATCACGTGAAACGGACTTACGGTTTAGGAGTTACGGCCGGTTTACTAAAAGTATTTCGAAACCGTAACCGAGAATTCGTAACTGAAATTGAACCCTCGTAAAATATGTAAAGTCATGACGAATCTTGGTAAATAAATACTAGAGATAAAAAGGAAGGTGTGAAAGAAAACCGTATGTCAAAAGGATCGTTTTTCGATTTATTAAAAATATGCGAGTCGAGGTTAAACGTCAATGAACCCCTAAAAGACGACTCTATTATAACTTCGGTAAAACACTTAGAAAACGGGCGATAAAAACTCGGAGTATAATATTGGTTCGTAATGATCAACCTTAGAACTTGTATGACTTAAGTATGTCCCAAGTATAAGTACAGTGACATGTCGTATTAACGAACGAATGTCAGGTCGGATCAATGATAAAAAAGAATCCACTAAAAGGGGTATAACGAGATAACTCGAGAACGTGTTTCGATTTAAGTATAACTTAACTTTTAAGATGTTAAGTGATTAATCCCGAATGCCTTGGCTATTTTTAAATCACCAAGCTGACCCGGGACCCGCTACCACTAACCCTTATCGTACTCGACTACCAGGCAAGTTTCAATTCCCTTCTTTTAGGCTGTTGTTGTGATTGAATATATATGTATGTTTTCTGTTATAATATGCCATATCATGCATGCCTACTTTCAAGTCATATCATTATGCTTGTTCCCTGATTGTTATTGGCTTATAAATTAGACAGCTATCGTATCAATTATAAGCCGGTTATTGTAAGACCCTCATAGAAGGGCGTATCCAACTTATTCATCAAATATAGACCGGGAGTCAATATTTCTTGATATATCGAGATTACCTCGGAGGAAAATATTTAAGTAAATATTTTCTATTATTCGGGCGACGAATATTATTTGAATATTCGTTCGAGATTATTTATTTAACGATCCCTACTTCAAATAATTATTTGAACGTAACTATTCCACGAATAATATTTTTTAATATTCATTCAGAGTCGAATTATTTATCGATTATTATTTCGAATATTCTTCTAAAGGTTGGACTACTAAATGAATATTATTTGGATATTCATTTAGAATATTATTCATTAAATGAATATTACTTTTGAATATTCATTTAAGATAGTAATTACCTGATGAATATTATTTTAATGTTCATCTGAAGCTTGATTTATTTATCGAGTCTTATCTCGAATATTCCTTTAAAGCTTGGATTACTAAATGAATATTACTTGATATTCATTTAGAATATTATTCATTAAATGAATATTACTTTTCAATAAACATTAAGTTCCTATTTAATTATGAATATTATTTTGAATATTCATCCAGGGTTCTATTTAATCATCGAATATTATTTTAAATATTTTAAATATTCCTTTCAGGTTTTATAAATTAATGAATATTATTTTGAATATTCAATTGAATATTTAATTATGCAATAAATATTCTCTCGATATTTCTTCAAGGATTATTTGAGAAATACTCTGATTAAAGATATTCTTTCATATTCCTAAATATTCTGTAAAATATTTTAATTCAATAAATATTTTCTGAATATTTATTCCATACTTAGAATAACCTCGATAAGGTTTATCTTCTTCGATTATTACAGAAAATATTTCGGAGTCATATTATTATTAATCATATATCAAGAAAGGTTCTCAGACATCATTCTTCTTTGAGTCTATCTCCCTAATAATAAGGGAACCTTACTTGGAAAATGTTAATTATCTTGTCGACTTCCCGGTCATAGAGTATTCTCTTCACTCGCAACTCGGGTGCTACTGACTTATTAAGTCGTTGTTTACCTTCTCATCTTTCGAGGGGTAAGATTGTTGGAACAAGTTGATATTCGTTACCAAGCAATAGCTTGGAAGTTATTGGTGAATTTTCCTTTCCAACTAGATACGACTACTTTGTGGAGTCTTATCAACAAGTATTATACTTGGGGAAAGGGGGACGAACGTTACATTCAGAATCATGAATTCTATTGGAACTAGGAGTCGTGTAAGAGGCCGAGTAGCGCCGGTCCATCCCCTTTGGCCCAACCGTTGGCCTGGGAGAGCTAGTAAGGCGGTAGACAAGTAAAGCCGTCAGTTCTTCCTTCTACCGGTAGTAAATCTAATTTGAGCTGTACGATCTTGACTGATCATCAAGATTGGAACAGCGGGCGCGGTGAATACTCCATCATTGGTTCATCATCCAAACTTATTTATTTCCTGCAACATGATTACTGTTGGCAGAGCTGGAAAAGTGTTCATAACTGGAATTGCAATCTTTTCATGCAAGTTCCTCTTTTTAATGACAATGAGAATATCACGCTTACTTTTGATGTAGCAGATATTTCTACAAACAAATACTTTAAGTTACCTTGTAACTTCATCGTTCATATTATACTGGCATCATTTCCGTAAATGCATGGCATATGGTTTGAAAGATACTTTTGAACTGTTATATATTATCGTTGAGTTAAATATTATTGTTGGTGGGTTATTGCTCACCCTTGTTTTATTTTTACATCACAACAACAGCTAGACCAGATGACTCGCACAAGGCGCACTCGACGCTGGCGAGGATGATGAGACTACCAGAGCCGAAGAAAAAGCTATTGGTAGGATAGATTCATTCTTTCAGTACCAAATATATGGACTAGTATGACTTATGTAAATGGATGGCAAAGAGTATGTATTCATATTGTAACTCTTTTGGGTTGTAAGAACTCGTAATGTGTTTAATAAAATTTGATTGTTACTCTGATTTCATCTCTGGGACTATAACGGGTGTGTTTTATATTGTTGTGTTGGGTCATAGAGACGTAATTTATTTTATGTTAAGGAAAGTTCAATTGTTGTGGACAGAATTGGAAACCGTAACCACCGGATCCCGCACCCCGGATCTGGGGGTGTTACACTTGGAACCAGAGCTACATTTATGATGATGACACTTACAAGATTGATATTGCCATATCCCAGAGTACGTCCTATGTTACCATCTCCATAGGAAACTTTTGGGCCAGCCTTCTCCACATACTCTGATAGCAGGGCTTTATTTCCAATCATGTGTCCTGAACATCCACTGTCCACGACTAGGGTACTTTCCCTGATGCCCTGCAATCACAAACAATCAATGAAGGTCAGATTTAAGGATCCAGACTTGCTTGGATCCTTTCGTTTTCTTAACTTTGTTAGCTTTAGCAGCGGAATTTACATTATCAGAGTTTAAGCTAACTTTTTCAGAGTTTACACTTGCAGAATTAACCTTAACCCATTTCAAATTGGGCTTAAGTTCATAGTAGTTATGATAAATAGCATGATAATCCCTGCAAGTATAAATAGAATGCCAAGTACTTCCACAATGTTTACATAAAGTCTGTGGTCTAATTCTAACATTATCTTTCTTTACTTCAGACTTGGAAGGTAAAGAATTAATGTTTTTGTTCTTCCTGCAGAAACTAGCAAGATGGTTAGTGCTACCACAGTTATGACATGTCTTTCTTGGAGCAAAAGTAGCAAGCATTGGATAATTACCTTGAGTAATGCCTACTTTACCATTTCTATTCTTCTTAGACACTTTCTGTTTCTTGACAGATTTTAACTCCTTAAGCTTATGCTTGAGTTGTTTAACACTAGTTTTTACTGGTTCTTTCTTAACAGCTTCTTTTTCAGATTCAGACTTAGGTTCATTTATTCCATGAACAAATTTTGTAGATGGAAGATGTGTTCTAATTTTGACTTTGTTTTGAAACCGAAGTTCATCTCCCTCACAGTAACCTAAACCAACTGTGTCTGACTGAAAAACCTCTTCAGTGACTTTTTCAGAATGAGTCCAAGTTTTAATTATGTGATTTGCCTTCTCCAATTCAGATTCAAGTTGCTTATATTTTCCTAGCAAATCCTGTTCTAGATAAACAGCATCATCTCTTTCTTTCTGAACTTGTTGCATGTTTTCTAGTTTCTCTTCGACAATTTTATTTCTCACTTTAAGCTCAGAATTCTCAGATTTGATTCTCTCATTCTCTAAAGTCTGATCCCTATAACTGATATGCAAAGCCTTAATATAGATTCTTAATTCAGTTATATCATCAGTATTATAAGCATAGGTAGTTAGAGGTACCTTGTTTTCAGAATCTTCAGATTCATTCTCAATAGAAGCCATGAGAGCATAGTTAACATCCTCATCTGAGTCTGAAGTATCTGCCCAGTCTCTGCCTTTTGTGAAGAATGCTTTTTCAGTTTTACCCGTCTTGCACTCAGGAGCATAGTGACCCATCTTCTTACACTTGTAGCATTGAATCTCATACTTGTCTTTCTTCCCAGACTTGGTATCCTTTCTCTCAAACTTTCTGAAACTCTTTCTGTCAGAATTTGAATCTTTCTTAGAAAACCTTTTTCCCTTCTTGAAGTTCTTGAAACCCATCTTCTTAAAGGTCTTCACAATCAAAGCAGCCATTTCAAACATTTCTTCTTCATCATCCTCAGAGTCAGATGATTCATCAGTGTTTGAATCAACATCAGAGTTTGATGACTCACTTTCAGAATGTATGACTAAAGCCTTTCCCTTAGCTTTCTTCCTTGATGCTTCCTTCTTTAATGGTTTTTCTTCAACATTAAGAGCAACAGACTTTGTCTTCTTGCTTGATCTCCTGTTTCTCTGCTCCAATTCCAATTCATGAGTTTTGAGCAGCCCATAGATTTCATCAATCTCAGTATCAGCAAGATCATAGTTATCTCTTATGGTGGTTGTCTTCACATCCCACTTTTCAGGTAAGGCAAGAAGAAATTTGAGATTTGAGTCTTCTAGATTATACTCTTTATTAACCAATGACAAATCATTGAGCAGTTTACAGAATCTATCAAATGTTTCTGTCATGGTTTCTTCAGATTTAGCCTCAAAGTGCTCATACTCCTGTGTGAGTATGTTCCTTCTATTCTTCTTGATAGCAGCAGTTCCTTGACATCTAACCTCAAGAGCATCCCAGATTTCTTTGGCAGTAGTGCAGTTAATCACTTTATTAGACATAACATTGTCTAAAGCACTATAAAGTAGATGCCTGACTTTTGCATCCTTAGCAATAGATGAAAGATCTTCAGGAGTCAGATCTTTCTTTTCCTTTGGAACTGTTTTAGCTTCTTGACCAGCAGTAGCAACAGATTGCTTTGTAGGTTTATGAGGACCTTCATAAATTCTATCAAGATATTCTAGATCTGTAGCCTCCAGAAACATGGTCATCTTCACCTTCCAGATTGAATACTCCGCTGGCCTGAGAATAGGAACCCTGATTGTCTCATAATGACTCACAGTAGTAGGTTGAGCCTTCTCAGAACTTGAACCTGTTGGAGGAGGTATCTCTGCCATTGATTATAGCTGTGTGTGTGGATCTTAAACTGTATAGAGTAATGGATTTGCTTTGATACCAATTGTTAGGCCGAATACACAAGTATAATCAAGATTGTATGAGAGATTAACAATAAAACACATGTTTAAACAATTAAAAACTGCTTGGAATTAATAAATCCTCTCTCAGTGATGTAAACTATCACAGAGAGCTGCTTAGGTTACAATAATGTTTCACAATAATCGATACCCTTCTAGGGTTAACCTAACTGTATTTATAAGATATACAGCTGCTATACAATCGATAATTGATACTCCTATAAATTAGCTATACAATTGATATCAATTACGATTGCTACACGTCTCCTTAGTCAACTCAATCTCTTTGACAGCTATTCAATCTTCGAAGATATTGCTTCCATAATAATTCTTCAAACACTGTTGACCAGTAGACGCTGCCTGCAGACAGAGTTTAACAAACTCTATCGAGCTTCCAACTGTCAGCGTTTAACTAAACTCTGACTGCTTCCAGCTAAACTCTGATTTTTCACTGTAACACTTAAACACTGATTACTATTCACATCAATTATTTCTAACACTAAATTACACAAATTATTACAATTTCTATTTCTGATCTAATCTCAACTATTGTACCATCTAATCTGAAGCTCATACCAAATCCGTGCCTGCCCGCGATGGCTCTGGAATCTATTTTGAATAGAATGCCTCATCGCTCTCATTCGAAATGAAAAATGTAGAAAAATCATCTTTAAGCCTGACTGCAAAGGGTTAGGCAAAAACAAAGTAAGAGTGAGCCAAAGAACGCTCAGCTAGTGAATAGTATTGTGAACAACGATTTTAAAATATTTCATTGATGAACAATATCAATGATCAAATTATCTCAATGGAATAACTAAATTTCCATCATAGCATAAAACTTTCCATTTTTCTTTAATCATACAACTTTTAACCAAAACATTTCTTTCTTTAAAACCGTTCTATCAATTAAACATACTTTTCATAATATCTTTTAAAAAATATTTAAGTTGATTGTATTATTATTATTATTATTATTATTATTATTATTATTATTATTATTATTATTATTATTTTCCTGATTACGGACAATACGGGTGATCAGCCACGTAAAGTCCCCATTCCTTTGAAATTGGGTTCCCAATTAGGCAACACATTGGCCTTTAATGCTGGACTAGGGGAACCACCCCTAGCCTCTTATGCTAAATAAAAAGTGGTGGACTAGGGGAACCACCCCTAGCCTCTTACGCTTCTCTAATCTATGAACAAGTTTATTAACACTTAAAACATTTCACTTTCAAGTCCTTATACTCACTGATAACAGATCAGCCTAGTATAAGGAATTTTAAAAACATCTTTAAATAATTAATCCATTTTAATGAACAACAATAAAAGATTAAGGGTCATGGAAGCATTCGATATAAGGAATCATAAATAACAAAGCAAAAAGATTGAACTAAACATGACATGGTTCAACAAAACAGAATCATATATCAACATTTATCAATTAAGGAACAAAGCAATTATTAAGATTCTTGAAATTTAACAACAATTTATAAGATAATCGTGGATAAAGGAATCTGAAGTTCAAGGGAAGATTTAAGTAATACATTGGTTATAAACAAATGAAGAGTCGTTTGTTAATAAAGAGTAAAACAAGTTTATGGTTCTAGAATTTAATCCAAGGGTTATGAAATCTGGTTTCGCTGGTGTGGTTTAAAGGAATAAGCATAAGGAAAAGAATAAGATAAAGCAAGGCATAAATTATAAATCAAGGATTAGGGTTCAACAGGAAAGAGAATAAATAATAGGGCACATAAGTTTAAATATTGATTCACAAGGATAAACAAGGTACTTGTGTTTCAACAATAATTTATAAGGAATAAACAGTAAGGTATAAAGGGTTCAATAATAATTAAAAAATGAATAGCAGTATGGTATAAGAATTTAAATAACACTTCATAAGCAGTTCAAGAAATCTGGACTTCAATACAAGGTTCGAGTCAACAGAAACAATGAAAGAGATGTAGACCTTAGCCACATAAATTTAAAGAAAACCTTACAATTATTAGAACATGTTCACATCATTCAAACCGAAAATGAAGGGTACAGATACTTGCAAGAAGGAATCTGAAAGAACATATGAACAATACAGGATATTTCATATCACTTGAACGATAAGTGAGGCATAGTATACTTGCCTCATTACATGCAGTTTCCATTTCCATCACACTGACTCGTCATTCACTTTACATCCACTCTACTTCTATATACTTTGGCCTCTACTCGATAGTACATCCGTCTTCTTCTAAAACTTGTCAGCCGCTCTCCGAGTACACTCGTCAATTTCAATAATTATTCCATTTTTCAGGATTCTATCTATGCTTGCACTGGCTCATAGCTGGCCTCTTATTCATACCTATATACAGATAAAGTGCTACTTCAGTGTGCGTATTATCATAACCATCTAACTCGTTCTACCCAAACGCGTCCTATCACGCTTTATAATTTAACATATACAACACTTATTAATCACTTTCTCAAAATAGTACAGTACAGTCCTATAAACCACATAGGCCCTTAGCACGTAATAATAATTTACAATTATGCTTGTTATCACATATATCATATCTATTTACAATTACTTGTTATCAATTTGCTATACAAATTACCAAATAATTCTAAGAAAATTCGGACAGTACCTCCTTTAAAATATCGTCTAACCTGTCTGAAAACAACCGAACCAAATCAATGCATAATTTATAGCCATCATTTACATACTAAATATTAACATAATTATTATTCGCTAAATATGAAAATAATATTTTTAGAAAGTTTATAATTTTAGAAAATTCGGGTAGCATCCCCTTTGTACGGGTAGCCTACTAGTCGGACGCAGCCGACACACAACCAACAATCTTCACAATACGATTACAATTTACCACCAAATCAATCACTAAACAATAC
The DNA here is from genome assembly GCA_036435485.1 of Saposhnikovia divaricata. Lineage (NCBI taxonomy): Eukaryota > Viridiplantae > Streptophyta > Magnoliopsida > Apiales > Apiaceae > Saposhnikovia > Saposhnikovia divaricata. The sequence continues at coordinate 1,724,081 of JAZHRN010000145.1, read as the reverse complement.
GAACTACCATCATTCCAACCCGGATAATCCATTATATATATATTCAATAAATTATACTAACCGGATATACAACTCGGAACTTACAAATACGAAATTAAAATTTATTGCATAATTATTAAAATTAAATTTAGCTCACGTAATCATCATCGCCATTTCCACCGATTCAAATAAAATCATTGTCGGTGGGGGAAAATTTCGGGGTACCCGAATTGGGTTTCCAACTCGAAATTCCGCATTAAAATTTCACGGACAAATTTACAATTTCAGTAAATTAATCAATAAAGTTTCGACTGTAATCATTCAGCATCACAGAAAGAAATTCAATTCAATCACTGTACATCGCACAATCAAGAACCAAGTTGGACATAGAGTCACCAGCACTTTTCTTTCAACACCATACCGAACAATTGGATTTACTACATCCGATTGATCACCACACACACACACACATACGGTGACACACACACACACGACACATTGCTTCTGCTAAACGACTGCAACAATACACACACACACAGATTAAGCTTGCATATACCCACATACGCACACACACATTAGCACCAAACACACACACACATACGAATTGTACACACGCAGCAACTCACGCACTCACCCAAGCCACACACGCACACTGCCATTAGACACGCAGCAGAACAGACAGGGGAGGGTGAGAGAGACATACTCTCGCGAGGGAGAGGAAACAGAGAGTAGAGAGGACACGGTGAGAGAGAAAGATTGTGCTAGAGAGGACGGGAGAGAGAACGAGAGAGTGCTCGAGAATCTTCTAGAGAAAAATTGAAGAACCTCACTGAATGAACCAATTTTAGGGATTTGGACTTAAAAGATTTGGGGGAGAAAGGAAGGGTAATTGTTGGACCATGAAGCCGAAATAATGTAATTTGTATTTAGATTAATGGCCTAGTTTAGAATATGTATTAGGCCCATTTATAGGTCAATTTAGATCGTGTTTGGCCCATAAGCCTTTGTATTTATATTAAGGCCTAGAAGCCCATAAATGTAAACCTAGGGGGACCCACAGAGGATTCCCTATAAATAATAATCAAACCCCACTTGTAAAGGGGTTGGCAATTGTAAATTAAAGAGTTGTACCTCCAAAAGGAGAGAAATACATTTCAATGAATATTACCTTCACCACTTTTTAGATCTCTTCCCAAATATTATTATTCATATTATACAAACGATTAACTCTCCATCAGTAATATAATCTAAAAAAAACATTTCTAAAACTCAACTTTTAATCACCGTAAATCATTTTTAAATTCGAAATTTAAAAGAAATAAATGAAAAATAATTTTTAAAATAAAGATTATGGAATTACAAACACTTCTATATTCTTAAAATATTTTTAGGATCAAAAATGAATTTAATATGGATTTTACAAGTTTTGACCCTTTAAATACAATAAAACTCTAAAAATCATTTTAAAATACTGAAACACCCAAAATAATTCACCCAATAATTTTAAAAACTAAATAATATTATAAATAGGATAACACAAAAGATTTCGGAATTTTAAATACTCCGATGATTTTATAAGATTTTTCAAAGGTCAATAACACATGATTTAAATAGATTTTAAATCATAAAGATTTAAATAAAAATACATGGACTCACAATTCACCTATAAGTCATCATATAACATGTAAACACGATGCCACATATATTTTATAAAATAAAAAAAGAAACTTACACCCTATAGTCCACATTTAAATAATTAAATAATAATAATAATAATAATAATAATAATAATAATAATAATAATAATAATAATAATAATAACAAATACGATATTTTCTAGGACGTTATAAATTAAGTCATTTTAGGAAGCAACATTATAAGATTAAGGGACAGAGAAGTAGTTGATATAAAGAATCATAATAATACAGCAATAGGATTTAAATTAAACATGGTAGGGTTCAGCAAGACAGAATCGTATATCAACAAGGAAACATGAATCAATTAAATAACGGAGCAATTATTAAGATACTAGAATTTGCACAACAATTTATAAGGAATGTATGAAATAAAGGAATCTGAAGTTCAAATGAGAAATTAGATTACTGCCCTGGTTATAAATCAATGAAGAGTCATTAGTTAATAAAGAACAAAACAATGGTTAGGGTTCTAGAATTTAATTCGAGGTTTATGAAATCTGGTTTCTCTGGTATGGTTTAAAGGAATAAGCATAAGGAAAAAGATTAAGATAAAGCAAGGCATAAATTATAAGTCAAGGTTTATGGTTTAACAAGAAACAGGGTAAATAATAGGGTATTTATAAAGATAAGCAAGGTACAGGTGTTTCAATAATAATTTATAAGAAATAAATAATAAGGTATAAAGGGTTCAACAATAATTAAAAGGGAATGATAGTAAGGTATAAGAATTTAAACAACAATTCATAAGCAGTTCAGGGAATCTGGACTTCAATACAAGGTTCGAGTCAATATAAACAATGAAAGAGGTGTAGACCTTAGCCATATAAATTTGAAGAAAACCATACAATTAGTAGAACATGTTCACATCATTCAAACCGAAAATGAAGGGTACAGATACTTGCATGAAGGAATATGAAAGAACATACGAACAATACAGGATATTTCACATCACTTGAACGATAAGTGAGAGATAGTATACTTGCCTCAATACACAGGGTTTCATATTCAAACACACTAAATCATTATTCGCTTTACATTCTGTTTCCTCTTTTTTTATACGTTGGCCTCTGCCCGGTTATATATTCACCCTTCCTCCATAATTCGTCAATCTTTAATTGAGTACACTCGCCAAGTCCAATACACAATTCCTTTCTTAAAATTTCGTTCTTACGTATGCTAGCTCTTAGCCGGGCCTCTTACTTGTACCTATATAGTGGTAAGCACGACTTCAGTACAAAGCCAATCAAAACCTTATTGTTTATTTAAGTCTACCCATACGTCCCCTAGTCCACGTATAGCACATAGGTCATAATTATAAAATACTTCTAATATTGCCTAATAACTCAATATACATGTAACACATATTGTCACATAACAAATATCACTTAAAATGAACAATTATATTATAGAAGATCGTTTGATTAAGATACTACCCGTCGAAGTATAACCGATCCATACAATCCATCAATTAAGCCTTTCATCTTTTATTTATCTTCAATTAAACTTTTGATTTACAATACATACTCCATACAACTACTAGCATTTGACTAGAAATTCTGAGTTTATGCTATTACCTCGATATCATTTTAAGTATAAGTAATCCCATCCATTTCTTAGCATTAACACCCATGTGCTAATTACAACACGAATGATGACATTCCCAATTAAAACACCATCAATAACTAGTTAATTACCACCTTTTCGATATATCATCTCCATATTCACTGTAACACCCCCAGATCCGGGGTCCGGGATCCGGTGGTTACGGTTTCCAATTCTGTCCACAACAATTGAACTTTCCTTAACATAAAATAAATTACGTCTCTATAACCCAACACAACAATATAAAACACACCCGTTATAGTCCCAGAGATGAAATCAGAGTAACAATCAAATTTTTATTAATCACATTATGAGTTCTTACAATCCAAAAGAATTTCAATATAAATACATACTCTTTGCCATCCATTTACATAAGTCATACTAGACCATATTCTTGGTACTGAAAAAAATAAATATACCCTACCAATAGCTTCTTCTTCAGCTCTGGTAGTCTCATCATCCTCGCCCGCGTCGAGTGCGCCTTGTGCGAGTCATCTGGTCTAGCTGTTGTTGTGGTATAATAATAAAGCAAGGGTGAGCAATAGCCCACCAACAATAATATATAACTGAACGATAATGTAACAGTTCAAAAGTATCTTTCAAACCATATGCCATGCATTTACGGAAATGATGCCAGTATAATATGAACGATGAAGTTACCAGGTAACTGAAAGTATTTGTTTGAAGAAATATCTGCTACATCAAAGTAAGCGAGATATTCTTATTGTTATTAAGAAGAGGAACTTGCAAGAAAAGGGTTGCAATTCCAGTTATGACACTATTCCAACTCTGCCAACAGTAATCATGTTGCAGGAAATAAATAAATTTGGATGATGAACCAATGATGGAGTATTCACCGCGCCCGCTGTTCCAATCTTGATGATCAGTCGAGATCGTACAGCTCAATTTAGATTTACTACCGGTAGAAGGAAGAACTGACGGCTTTACTTGTATACCGCCTTACTAGCTCTCCCCGGCCAACGGTTGGGCCAAAGGGGATGGACCGGCGCTACTCGGCCTCTTACACGACTCCTAGTTCAAATAGAATTCATGATTCTGAATGTAACGTTCGTCCCCCTTTCCCCAAGTATAATACTTGTTGATAAGACTCCACAAAGTAGTCGTATCTAGTTGGAAAGGAAAATTTACCAATAACTCCCAAGTTATTACTTGGTAACGGATATCAACTTGTTCCAGTAATCTTACCCCTCGAAAGATGAGAAGGTATGCAACGACTTAATAAGTCAACAGCACCCGAGTTGCGGGTGAAGGGAATACTTTATGACCGGGAAGTCGACAAGATAAATAACATTTTTCCAAGTAAGGTTCCCTTATTATTAAGGAGATAGACTCAAAGAAGAATGATGTCTGAGAACCTTTCTTGGTATAAGATTAATAATAATATGACTCCGAGATATTTTCCGTAATAATCGAAGAAGATAAACCTTATTGAGGTTATTCTAAGTATGGAATAAATATTCAGAGAATATTTATTGAATTAAAATATTTTACAGATTATTTAGGAATATGAAAGAATATTTTTAATCAGAGTATTTCCCAAATAATTCTTGAAGAAATATCGAGAGAATATTTATTGCATAATTAAATAATCAAATGAATATTCAAAATAATACTCATTACTTAATAAGTCCTGAAAGAAATATTTAAAATATTTAAAATAATATTCGATGATTAAATAGAACCCTGGATGAATATTCAAAATAATATTCATAATTAATTAGGAATTTAAATGAATATTGATAAAGTAATATTCATTTCATGAATAATATTCTAAATGAATATCAAGTAATATTCATTTAGTAATCCAAGCTTTAAAAGAATATTCGATATAATATTCGATAAGTAAATCAAGCTTCAGATGAATATTGAAGATAATATTCATCAAGTACTTAATACCTTAAATGAATTTTCAAAAGTAATATTTATTTAATAAAATAATATTCTAAACGAATGTCCACATAATATTCATTTAGTAGTCTCATCTTTAGAAGAGTATTCGAAATAATAATCGATAATCAATTCGACTCTGAATGAATATTGACAGATATTATTCGTCGAATGATCACGTTCAAATAATTATTTGAAGTAAGGATCATTAAAATAAATAATCTCGAACGAATATTCAAATAATATTCGTCGCCTGAATAATAGAAAATATTTACTTAAATATTTTCCTCCGAGGTAATCTCGATATATCAAGGAATATTGACTCCCGGTCTATTTTTGATTAATAAGATGTATACGCCCTTCTATGAGGGTCTTACAATAACCGGCTTATAACTGATATATAACTATCTAGCTTATAAGCCAACAATAACATTCAGGGAACAAGTATATCAATTCAACTTGAAAGTAGGCATGCATGCAATGGCATATGTATATCAGCAATCATATATATATATTTATTCAATCACAACAACAGCCTAAAAGAAGGGAATTGAAACTTGCCTGGTAGTCGAGTACGGTAAGGGGTAGTGGTAGTGGGTCCCGGTTCAGCTTGGTGATCTATAAATAGCCAAGGCATTCGGGATTAATCACTTAACATATTAAAAGTTAAGTTATACTTAATTCGAAACACGTTCTCGAGTTATCTCGTTATACCCCTTTTAGTGGATTACTTATTATCACTGATCCGACCCGACATTCGTTCGTTAATACGACATGTCACTGCACTTATACTTGGGACATACTTAAGTCATATTAGTTCTAAAGTCGATCGTTACGAACCAATACTATACTCCGAGTTTTATCGCCCGTTTTCTAAGTGTTTTACCGAAGTTATAAAAGAGTCGTCTTTTAGGGGTTCGTTCGCGTTTAACCTTGACTCGAACATTTTTAATAAATCGAAAAATGATCCTTGTGACATACGGTTTTCTTTCACACCTTCCTTTTTACCTCTATTATTTATTTACCAAGATTCGCCATGACGTTACATAGTTTACGAGGGTTCAATTACAGTTACGAACTTTCGTTTACGGATTCGAACTACTTTTAGTAATTTGGTCATAAATCCTAAACCGTAAGTCCGTTTCACGTGATCTTTATATCAAAACGAAGCTTAGAACATTACCTATCCTATTATGGCAGATAAGGTCTCTGGACAGTAGGGGTTCGACATGGAAAATGGCATACAAAACATGGTATTGCAAAATCGGGCATTATAACGGCTGTAAATCGAACATTTACCAATTTCGAATCTTCCCATAAACATAGTATCCAACCCAAACAACATATACATGACTTATATACATGAACTGAGGCCAAGCAATGCCTTTCCGTTCATCTAGCTATTTACATCATTAATCCAAAATCCATACATAATCATGCTTATAATCTTAACATAACCATAACTAAGTTATAACTATCATAAACATGCTTAAATCTCAAACAAGGGTTAGGGTTTCAAGAGCTTTATACCTTCCTTGGGGTGTGTATGCACTTATTAATCCTTGTATAGTCCTTGTATAGCCTCCATGAAGCTTGGATCATCAACCAAAATCAAGATTCAAGAATTTTGTTCTTGAGGTTACTATTCATCCTCCACTTTCTTGATTTTTTTGAAAATGGAAAAAGTGGTGTTTGGGGCTAAGATTTCTAGGGGGTATCATTTTTATGAAATATAGGATCTATGATAAATTTTTGGAGATCAAACAATGGTGGGAAGGATGATTTTGTTTCTTGAATTAAGCCAAAAGGCCGAATGGTGTAGAATGGAGAAGACATGGTTTTTGCTTGGTTGATTTCTTGGTAATAATGCATAAAGTAGCTTGGCTTGGATAATATCTCATCTTGCCTTACTTTATTAAAGTGATGATGCATGGAGTGATGTATTTGTGAGGACAAGTGTTGGAGATTGGATGGTTTAAGGCTAACCAAGTAGTTTGTTTTCTAAGGACTAGTTTCCTTGCTAAGTATCCTAGTTACTTTAGTCCACTTGGTTGCTAGATATTTATTCTAGTAGCTTGCACAAGACTCTTGCTTCCTCTGCTTGTTTCTGTGTCCGGTTATTACCCGTTTCGATTGATCGCTCGTGAGAATATTTCACGGATTTCTAATTAGGGTTTACCGGGAATCCTCTTTAATATTAATACTTTCATTCTCCATCTTTCATTCTAACTTTCCAATTTATTCCTTAAATCCATTCATTAAATACTTAAGGCTATCAGTGTCCAGGGAACTCTCGGAGAAAATAAAAGTGCGGTTTTTCAGAATCCGACAGCTTTTACATACACTTATTTTCCCCCTGGATCACTAATACGAACTCGGAAATCCGTTCCGAATGCTTCTGTATAGTGTCGTCTCATATTATTATATACTCCCACCAAACACTATTCATTATGTATTCTTTACTTGTTCTCTTAGGGTGGTACAATTGTCCGTATTCTCTTTCGATCGTTCCTTAACCTTTTTACGGAACTACTGGATTAATCGTTATCGATCTGGATGACATGAGGATATTCTCCTGCTTGAAATTGCCATATCTTATTCCCTTAGAAGATAGATTTACCTATGTTGTTACCCTTTAGCATTCTTCAAGACATAGAAATAATGAAGTCGAATTCCATTCATTCTTTCCAAATATCAATTATTACATTGTAGCCATAACCACTCCTCAGTGGTTTCCTACCTTCATTCTTAAATCAAATATAATAACATCCCAAAATATCAAATCCTCAAAGTTAATATCTCAATTCTTGGATTATAATAATATTTAATCCACTGTCCGGTCAAATATTATACCGAAAAAGAATTTGGAATTTCTGAATTCCGATCGTCTCTGCATTCACTTATTTCCTCCGCGTATTACTAATATGACTTCGAAACATCCATATCACGTCCCGTACATAGGGTGGCGTGAAAAGTTTTCCAACTTACAAAATCACTATTCATCCACCAAATTACTATGCACGTACAGGAAACACTATGCACGTACGGGAAACACTATGCACGCACGGAAAATACTATGCACGTACTCATTTCCCTTCAAGGATCCATTAGCTCCTTCCTGGATGGTAGATTATTCTTATCTAGGTCCTCAACCATCGAATTACTCTATTCTGACAATATACCAATGCATCAGCATCATTGTCCAAAGCAATATCCATTCATTACAATCATTGTTCTTTGAAACCACCATTCATTAGAGCTGGTGACCTTGTTCTCGGAATCATTGTTCCTCATTTTATCATTACTTAATAAAAAGTTTTAATTATATCCAAAATTTGGGGTTCTTACAGTCTCCCCTCCTTAAAAGGATTCCGTCCCGGAATCAGGTAGGAAGCAAAGAGTCGTTTGCCTGCCGTTCACTCTTTAGCTTCCCGGTCAATTCTTAGTCGTTCTACCCTTCCTCAGCACATCTTCTAGTGCTACAATTCATACTTTATCCTTTTTCCATCAACGTTGCTACTTTTCGTACAACTCACTATCCGGGTTATACTCTTACTCAGTCTTATCCTTATTGATACCTGCAGTAACATTGGTATCACTATCACCCTACGATTCGGAGGTAACCTCGCTCGTACTGTGCATTTCCTGATCGCTTTAATCTTCGCAATCTCGATCAATATAGAGAAGTGGAGAGATTTATTGAGAGATCACTATGATCAATTGAACATTTGTTATATTGCATAGTTAGTACAGAAGGGGGCCAGCCTTTAGTACTTGACAAGCAATTAAATAAGTCATGGCATTCCACTTAGACTTCTATCACATAGACAGATAGTCACGTAGCAGTACCTCCCCTCCTAAAAGGGTTGTTCTTCTCAATTCATAAAGAAGATGAATAAGAGAGAAGAAGAGAAAAGAGTTCTAAAGGATTATAGAAAGCTTTCATGATTGTAGAATATCATACTCAGAATTTACCTCTGAACTATAGAGGTTTATCAAAGAAGAAATTAATCATAATTATATCCAATAATATTTGATCGCAATCTCACGTGCCAACATATCTTGCTGCTTTGTCCATTATTCTATGGACAAATACTCTTGTTCAATCTTAGCGATACTCGCATTCGGGAAATCCTTTAACCTTTCAGGTTAAATCTTAGATTTCTCACTTGACATCATTATTACTGACATCCCATATCATGTTACTAGCTTTTTCATAACTATAATATTGACACTATCAGGTTGTCATCCTGAGAATTCATTAGAAACCCATTCATAACATTCCTTGCTTCTCATTCCATAGTTGCTTTCCCAGCCTTTTCTTTATCAATCACATCCTTCTTATTAGCTGATTCTTACTCATTTCTATTATTTACTTTCACCTTCACCTCTTTATTGAGACACCTTTTTGCACTTGGTACCTCCTTATCGGTATTCCGTCTCATTTATTCTATAATCATCACGTTATTTCAATTTAAACTTTCCGAAATGAATCTGGCCCGATTCCTTTAACTTAGATTCATATAATCTACTTCTGCCAACCTTGTTTCTCATTACTTGTTCTTTTCTATCCGTGGTTTTCCACAGGTTGTCTTTCGTAAGTCAGACCAGGTCGTATATCTACATGCTCGTACTCCTATCATCTGTTGAACATCTGCATTTTACTGGCGTAGCCTGGCCACATGAAAACCCGTTATGACCGTGCTATAATTTTGGGGGTAAGGCTGGCTCGAATACCGCCGTCCGAACACTTTAAACTCCCAAGTGGCCCAATAAGTCTTGGGCTTAACCGCCCTTCCCTCCAAGTCTCATTAATTCTTTCTACGGGAATACTTTTAGCATCACGAATTATCAACCTCATATTCTCTATCTTGTTTGTGCAGAAGTACACTAACACAAACTTGCTTGTCATTCATCAACATGCCATTTAGCTTATCAATAGCAGCACTTTCTTTATCTTTACGTTGTCATCTCCTTTCTTAGAAGAATCACCATCGCTTGTTGTTTACGTAGTGCGTTAATAGCTAACCCTACGGGTTTCAAATCCCTTAGGGAGACAAAGTAATCATTATTCCTTATCCATAAGGAACACTTCCTGAACTTGATGTAGATATAACGTGAAGCAGATAGAATTGCAGAAGAGTTTCAAGCATCGCAGCTAAGTCCGGTTGATGAAACTATCACTTATGCATCTTCCATAAAAGACTGGAAACTTAACGGTTTACTTCATCAATTTTATACCATGGTCCTGGTTTGCCTCAAAACGGGACCTTCTAAGGTACGTAACATGCTTAAGACTCCATCGGGAATCGAATCTTTACTTAAACTATTATTACTGTTAATTCTTGCACAGTCATCAGAAGGAATGTAAATTCCTTCATTCCGATATGACCTTCAAGGTCCTTCCAAATATCATCCTGTTTCTTCGGTATGAACATTTGTAATTATTCCTTTATACTTAGATTGTCGGCCACCTCATTGGCCTTTCTTGACGATAATGATTTCTGGTAACCCATGTTTTCTGGGTACATTCCAGCTCAAGTTTTTCTACCTCATTCCCATCACTGTTGGGTTAAAGCATTCTCCCTTAAGCTATGCTGAAGGAGAAAATATAACTATCAGTCATTTCCATAAGTCATTGCTTCCACCTACCCATGGGAACTTTATCACGTTTTATTCCCAATCCTACTTAGGATACTTCTTTTCTTAGTTCTTTCTTTATCTTAGGATAATCTCAACCTTTATAGGTTCAACCCATACTTCCTCAGGGTTTCATACATGTCTCATCTGGCATTATTGTTACGATGTCATACATTCCTTACCAAACTTCCATTTTTGAAGTTCGGAATATTACCCTTTTTCCTTGTAAGGTTTCGTAGGCCATCCTTATCATTCCTCCGGTATTTTCTGGGTACCGGGTATATCAAAATGTCATTGATCAATACTCTAATAATTCTATCTATGTTCTTTCCAGAACTCTTTTTAATAATCCTTACCGATCATTGTTGCCTTAGCAAGTCCAGCTCATATCATCTGAAGTCATAATGTCGTTATTAGGGTTAATGCCACCCCTTGTGCATTTCCCAGGGTTTGTCTTAATTTATGGATATCCAATCCTTAATTCAACTGCCAAGGAATTCTTGCATCTTATAATTGGCAATCAGATCATGTATCCTTAATAAAGGTCTCTTTTCAATCATTCTCATTTGATAATCGATCGGTGGTTTAATGCCACCCTCTTCTTTCAGATAGTTGTCAGCCTATTTGGCCTTCCAAAAAGGCAACGTATGCCTATCTCTTCTCTTACCGAACTTGTTAATGGTAGCAAGGATGTTCTGGAAGAGATTGGTCGAGTTCAACGTGAATCTCTTAGTGCTTATCGTTCTTCGCAAAGGTACTTGCCTTAGACAAAATTCCTACAGCATACTGTTCAATTTCTGACCTTTTCTATACCCTCTTCATATACCTTCATTGTTTACTTTCCTCCGTCATAATATATTCATGGTATTCATGATACCCTAACATCATACATCTCAAGTCACTATACTTCCATTTTACTCGAAATCTTGGACAACCATATACACATGAGTCACTTTAGTACGGGTGACCCCATCCCAAAAAGGTCTAGTGAATTCCCAATCAAAACATGGGTTGTTCGGCAGAAGATTCAAACGATCTCATTAATGTTTCCTTTATATTAGAAGCCCTTGCAGTCGGTGCTTTCTTAGAAGCAACCCTGCTTTGTCTTTTCATTGATGGTCTAGTCACTTTATAGTCCATTGTGACTTGGCCTCAACTGGCCACACATAAAAATATATGATTTTAGGGGTTGGCTAATAGAATTACTTTTCTAGCAATTTCCGGCATAGTGCCTTCTTCTTTGATACCTTTCTACCTTTCCAAAACTTTACTCCATATAAGTCTTAATCGACTACTCGGCACCGTCTCCGGTCACCTTTCCTCCACTTTTATCTTTCCAACTATTCTTATCAATCCCGCTTGCCACGCAAGCTTACCATTCCTGGCATAACTGCCTTTTCACTTAAGTCAATCCCGGAGTTTCTCCGTCCGGCTAATTTCTTACTTACATTTACTGTTTTCGTCCATTCTCACTTCATCATTTTATCACTACCGTCGATCGTAATGCTCAGGGTCCGTTTACTAACCCATTTTACAGCATCTTTACCCAAATCACAGGGTTTGCTCCAATTTTTACTCTCTTCCATGACATTCCCTGATAATCAGAAAGACAAGGTTTGCCAAAATTCACCGAATTCCTTTCCAGACTCAGGGAAATTTTGATCAATCTACTCACCTACTGGTAACATTAAGGAGACCAGTTTCGAAACCTGAAGAATAGTTCTATGAACCTCCAAGCAGGTGGAATCATAAGCAGTCATAGTTAATGAAATAATCATCATCAGATTGGAAGTTTACCCACTGGAGAGGAATCAATTATATCCATCCCTTAGAAGGGAATCAATAGTTTCAAACTGAAACCTGTCACAACGTCCTGATATTCAATACTACCAAATGTCGGTCTACCTAACCCTTTATGCGAAGCGTCATTGGAAGCACAAAGTCTCCTTTTTCCATTAAGCAATGCCAGCTCTTGGTCATTACCAATTTCACCTTTTAGCTCCAGGAAGATTTTCTCACATTTTTCCCTTTAACTACTGATCATATTACTTGATCTATTATAATTCCGCATCGGAATAAACTTAAGGTACTACTATAATCCATTCAAAGAGAAGAAGGAATTTAATATTCCTCTGAATCACATGCATCTAACGTTTCTGGTTCATCATTTAACTGAGTTGAATTAACTCTATACTCAGTCTCTGGCAGTAGTCTCATTACGAGTTCATCTTGACTCACTGGTCTTATCTTCCGGTAGGTTCTGAGATCATTGTCTTGCTTACTACTTCCTTATATAACTTTACCCAATCATGCTATCACTTCCCAATGTCTTTACTTTCTAAATGATTCATTCATAAAATGAACATTTACCTTAATAAAACCACCTTATTAACCTCAATTTGGTTCCATAATTTACAACCTACGACACCTGCCTTCTCATGGCGAATTATTACTGACCATATTCATACTAATTCATTTATCAAATGATATGGCACTTACTGCCTCCTTCTTAACTATTCCTAGGGACTCTGCTCCTCGCCCTAAATCGATGTCTTTGATAATCATACATCCCTCTAGCTCTTTCTTTGTTAAGATGAAAATCTCTAAGGATTCTCATCTATTTCCGTATAAGATCTCAAGTAATTCTTCCAATCCTTCTTTCTTGTTGGTACTACATCTGGTAGTCCGGCTATGAATTCAACATGCATCTTCAGATCTCTTAATAATATCTCGGTTCTTTATACTCACTTTTCTGAGCACCATATCTTAATCATCACAGTCATTCTGGCTGCGACCCTCATTACCCATGGGTAAGCTCCTTATCCTAACAGGATTTTCCTTATCTGCTGGAACCTCTTCCGGGTCTCCAGTAGGGTACTCCATCGAATTACCCGCTGATCTTCAGCATATAAAGCATCATCGCGCTGTTGTTCGTATGCCTCAAGGTCAGTCGCCTTACTCGTCGATACAATATCGAGCTAAGTTACTATCATTATACTTACGAGTTCCCATAAGGGTTTTATATGTCATCACTACATTAAGTAGTCCGACTATGAACTTGGCAAGAGTTCTTATTATCTTATTGAATTTATTGTTTTAACGTCACCTCATCTCTGGGGTTTATAACGTACGCTCTGATACCACTTCTGTAACACCCCCAGATCCGGGGTCCGGGATCCGGTGGTTACGGTTTCCAATTCTGTCCACAACAATTGAACTTTCCTTAACATAAAATAAATTACGTCTCTATAACCCAACACAACAATATAAAACACACCCGTTATAGTCCCAGAGATGAAATCAGAGTAACAATCAAATTTTTATTAATCACATTATGAGTTCTTACAATCCAAAAGAATTTCAATATAAATACATACTCTTTGCCATCCATTTACATAAGTCATACTAGACCATATTCTTGGTACTGAAAAAAATAAATATACCCTACCAATAGCTTCTTCTTCAGCTCTGGTAGTCTCATCGTCCTCGCCCGCGTCGAGTGCGCCTTGTGCGAGTCATCTGGTCTAGCTGTTGTTGTGGTATAATAATAAAGCAAGGGTGAGCAATAGCCCACCAACAATAATATATAACTGAACGATAATGTAACAGTTCAAAAGTATCTTTCAAACCATATGCCATGCATTTACGGAAATGATGCCAGTATAATATGAACGATGAAGTTACCAGGTAACTGAAAGTATTTGTTTGAAGAAATATCTGCTACATCAAAGTAAGCGAGATATTCTTATTGTTATTAAGAAGAGGAACTTGCAAGAAAAGGGTTGCAATTCTAGTTATGACACTATTCCAACTCTGCCAACAGTAATCATGTTGCAGGAAATAAATAAATTTGGATGATGAACCAATGATGGAGTATTCACCGCGCCCGCTGTTCCAATCTTGATGATCAGTCGAGATCGTACAGCTCAATTTAGATTTACTACCGGTAGAAGGAAGAACTGACGGCTTTACTTGTATACCGCCTTACTAGCTCTCCCCGGCCAACGGTTGGGCCAAAGGGGATGGACCGGCGCTACTCGGCCTCTTACACGACTCCTAGTTCAAATAGAATTCATGATTCTGAATGTAACGTTCGTCCCTCTTTCCCCAAGTATAATACTTGTTGATAAGACTCCACAAAGTAGTCGTATCTAGTTGGAAAGGAAAATTTACCAATAACTCCCAAGTTATTACTTGGTAACGGATATCAACTTGTTCCAGTAATCTTACCCCTCGAAAGATGAGAAGGTATGCAACGACTTAATAAGTCAACAGCACCCGAGTTGCGGGTGAAGGGAATACTTTATGACCGGGAAGTCGACAAGATAAATAACATTTTTCCAAGTAAGGTTCCCTTATTATTAAGGAGATAGACTCAAAGAAGAATGATGTATGAGAACCTTTCTTGGTATAAGATTAATAATAATATGACTCCGAGATATTTTCCGTAATAATCGAAGAAGATAAACCTTATTGAGGTTATTCTAAGTATGGAATAAATATTCAGAGAATATTTATTGAATTAAAATATTTTACAGATTATTTAGGAATATGAAAGAATATTTTTAATCAGAGTATTTCCCAAATAATTCTTGAAGAAATATCGAGAGAATATTTATTGCATAATTAAATAATCAAATGAATATTCAAAATAATACTCATTACTTAATAAGTCCTGAAAGAAATATTTAAAATATTTAAAATAATATTCGATGATTAAATAGAACCCTGGATGAATATTCAAAATAATATTCATAATTAATTAGGAATTTAAATGAATATTGATAAAGTAATATTCATTTCATGAATAATATTCTAAATGAATATCAAGTAATATTCATTTAGTAATCCAAGCTTTAAAAGAATATTCGATATAATATTCGATAAGTAAATCAAGCTTCAGATGAATATTGAAGATAATATTCATCAAGTACTTAATACCTTAAATGAATTTTCAAAAGTAATATTTATTTAATAAAATAATATTCTAAACGAATGTCCACATAATATTCATTTAGTAGTCTCATCTTTAGAAGAGTATTCGAAATAATAATCGATAATCAATTCGACTCTGAATGAATATTGACAGATATTATTCGTCGAATGATCACGTTCAAATAATTATTTGAAGTAAGGATCATTAAAATAAATAATCTCGAACGAATATTCAAATAATATTCGTCGCCTGAATAATAGAAAATATTTACTGAAATATTTTCCTCCGAGGTAATCTCGATATATCAAGGAATATTGACTCCCGGTCTATTTTTGATTAATAAGATGTATACGCCCTTCTATGAGGGTCTTACAATAACCGGCTTATAACTGATATATAACTATCTAGCTTATAAGCCAACAATAACATTCAGGGAACAAGTATATCAATTCAACTTGAAAGTAGGCATGCATGCAATGGCATATATATATCAGCAATCATATATATATATTTATTCAATCACAACAACAGCCTAAAAGAAGGGAATTGAAACTTGCCTGGTAGTCGAGTACGGTAAGGGGTAGTGGTAGCGGGTCCCGGTTCAGCTTGGTGATCTATAAATAGCCAAGGCATTCGGGATTAATCACTTAACATATTAAAAGTTAAGTTATACTTAATTCGAAACACGTTCTCGAGTTATCTCATTATACCCCTTTTAGTGGATTACTTATTATCACTGATCCGACCCGATATTCGTTCGTTAATACGACATGTCACTGCACTTATACTTGGGACATACTTAAGTCATATTAGTTCTAAAGTCGATCGTTACGAACCAATACTATACTCCGAGTTTTATCGCCCGTTTTCTAATTGTTTTACCGAAGTTATAAAAGAGTCGTCTTTTAGGGGTTCGTTCGCGTTTAACCTTGACTCGAACATTTTTAATAAATCGAAAAATGATCCTTTTGACATACGGTTTTCTTTCACACCTTCCTTTTTACCTCTAGTATTTATTTACCAAGATTCGCCATGACGTTACATAGTTTACGAGGGTTCAATTATAGTTACGAACTTTCGTTTACGGATTCGAACTACTTTTAGTAATTTGGTCATAAATCCTAAACCGTAAGTCCGTTTCACATGATCTTTATATCAAAACGAAGCTTAGAACATTACCTATCCTATCATGGCAGATAATGTCTCTGGACAGTAGGGGTTTGACATGGAAAATGGCATACAAAACATGGTATTGCAAAATCGGGCATTATAACGGCTGTAAATCGAACATTTACCAATTTCGAATCTTCCCATAAACATAGTATCCAACCCAAACAACATATACATGACTTATATACATGAACTGAGGCCAAGCAATGCCTTTCCGTTCATCTAGCTATTTACATCATTAATCCAAAATCCATACATAATCATGCTTATAATCTTAACATAACCATAACTAAGTTATAACTATCATAAACATGCTTAAATCTCAAACAAGGGTTAGGGTTTCAAGAGCTTTATACCTTCCTTGGGGTGTGTATGCACTTATTAATCCTTGTATAGTCCTTGTATAGCCTCCATGAAGCTTGGATCATCAACCAAAATCAAGATTCAAGAATTTTGTTCTTGAGGTTACTATTCATCCTCCACTTTCTTGATTTTTTTGAAAATGGAAAAAGTGGTGTTTGGGGCTAAGATTTCTAGGGGGTATCATTTTTATGAAATATAGGATCTATGATAAATTTTTGGAGATCAAACAATGGTGGGAAGGATGATTTTGTTTCTTGAATTAAGCCAAAAGGCCGAATGGTGTAGAATGGAGAAGACATGGTTTTTGCTTGGTTGATTTCTTGGTAATAATGCATAAAGTAGCTTGGCTTGGATAATATCTCATCTTGCCTTACTTTATTAAAGTGATGATGCATGGAGTGATGTATTTGTGAGGACAAGTGTTGGAGATTGGATGGTTTAAGGCTAACCAAGTAGTTTGTTTTCTAAGGACTAGTTTCCTTGCTAAGTATCCTAGTTACTTTAGTCCACTTGGTTGCTAGATATTTATTCTAGTAGCTTGCACAAGACTCTTGCTTCCTCTGCTTGTTTCTGTGTCCGGTTATTACCCGTTTCGATTGATCGCTCGTGAGAATATTTCACGGATTTCTAATTAGGGTTTACCGGGAATCCTCTTTAATATTAATACTTTCATTCTCCATCTTTCATTCTAACTTTCCAATTTATTCCTTAAATCCATTCATTAAATACTTAAGGCTATCAGTGTCCAGGGAACTCTCGGAGAAAATAAAAGTGCGGTTTTTCAGAATCCGACAGCTTTTACATACACTTATTTTCCCCCTAGATCACTAATACGAACTCGGAAATCCGTTCCGAATGCTTCTGTATAGTGTCGTCTCATATTATTATATACTCCCACCAAACACTATTCATTATGTATTCTTTACTTGTTCTCTTAGGGTGGTACAATTGTCCGTATTCTCTTTCGATCGTTCCTTAACCTTTTTACGGAACTACTGGATTAATCGTTATCGATCTGGATGACATGAGGATATTCTCCTGCTTGAAATTGCCATATCTTATTCCCTTAGAAGATAGATTTACCTATGTTGTTACCCTTTAGCATTCTTCAAGACATAGAAATAATGAAGTCGAATTCCATTCATTCTTTCCAAATATCAATTATTACATTGTAGCCATAACCACTCCTCAGTGGTTTCCTACCTTCATTCTTAAATCAAATATAATAACATCCCAAAATATCAAATCCTCAAAGTTAATATCTCAATTCTTGGATTATAATAATATTTAATCCACTGTCCGGTCAAATATTATACCGAAAAAGAATTTGGAATTTCTGAATTCCGATCGTCTCTGCATTCACTTATTTCCTCCGCGTATTACTAATATGACTTCGAAACATCCATATCACGTCCCGTACATAGGGTGGCGTGAAAAGTTTTCCAACTTACAAAATCACTATTCATCCACCAAATTACTATGCACGTACAGGAAACACTATGCACGTACGGGAAACACTATGCACGCACGGGAAATACTATGCACGTACTCATTTCCCTTCAAGGATCCATTAGCTCCTTCCTGGATGGTAGATTATTCTTATCTAGGTCCTCAACCATCGAATTACTCTATTCTGACAATATACCAATGCATCAGGATCATTGTCCAAAGCAATATCCATTCATTACAATCATTGTTCTTTGAAACCACCATTCATTAGAGCTGGTGACCTTGTTCTCGGAATCATTGTTCCTCATTTTATCATTACTTAATAAAAAGTTTTAATTATATCCAAAATTTGGGGTTCTTACATTCACCAAGCCTTTACCCTACCTTTCCTCTTTCCATTGACTCACTATCTACTCTATACCACAACCATGCACAATTTCACATATATATATATATACCCACACCTACAGCATGTACACATACACCCCTGTTTCTTCCCTCTTCGACTTCACGCCACAACTTACCATTACCACATCCGTACTCACTCAACCACAACAATTTATGAACACACAGCATATCATTCTTTACATATCTACACTCCCCACGTTCCTTGTTCCTCTCTTCCTTTTTACTCACCACATTTCAATCTCTCTCTCGGTTCTCAGCCTTTCCCCTGTTCCAACACTATCACAACCACCCCTTTACTAACAATTCATACAAAAATTGCACATAATTCCCACGCAACAGATCTTCACCCCAATATACACAAACCAGTCGCACACTTACACTAGTATACTCTCACTAAAATCTGTTAACCCATTTCACCACCCTCTCTCTCATTCTTCCTTTGTTAACACCCCAAACATACATATACAGACCTTACACAACCTTCTGACCACTCTTATCTGCCCCTCTAACCTCCTCCTCTGCTCTCCCTTAATCACTACAATCCGGAATCCCCAGCAAGACGCACCCATGACAGCACCTTTCTTCAATCCCACAGCTTCTGCAATACCCGAACTCTCAACCTCCTTTACAACTTCCTCACTATCAACTTCTCAACTCAAATTTTGACCAAAAGAAAATATATATATATATATATATATATATATATATATATATATATATATAACCCCCCTTACATTCTTAACCACGACACAAGCATCACCTCAACCATTTGACACCAAGAACATTATAACTGAATTAAATAAGTACAACCCAAATAAGAACTTGAATAATAAACCCACATAAACAGCTGTACGATAGCACACACATTAATACGGAGTTGCAGAACAACCAGAGATGGGGAATGGGTCTTTAATCGGTAATCAAAGCACCAAACAGGACAAATAGAGGAGAGGTACAAACATGGTCGGTAAATCAACACAAGGCCCAATCCTTGTGTTAATGAGAGTGAGAGAGATTTGATTGAGCGAGAAAGAGAGTAGAGAGTGACGAGAGAAAGGTCGAAGAAGAATTGTTTTGAGTGGTGAAAAATGAGAGACAAAGAGAGTCAAAGGCTTGAAAGATTTGTGCCGAATGAACCACCGAGAACAATCTGGAAACTCAGCTTTTGTGATTAAGAAATACAGGGCGAAACTACCACTTCACAATGCTGAAAGAAAATAAAAATTAAATTTAGATGAACAACCTTTATAAATCAAATTTAAATAGAAATCGGGGAAAAAATAAACTTTAAATGTATGGATTATATTAGGACTGATATTCCTTTAGTTTTAGATGGACAATTATTACACATTAGATGTTGTGCTCACATCATTAACTTGTCGGCCCAAAAAGGAATTGCACAATTAACTCATTTATTAGAACCTATTAGGAAAGTAGTTAAGTATCTACATTTAGCGGGTACATATAGGTCTAGGTACAAGAAATTGTGTAAGGATAATGGATTAAGACCGCAGAAGTGGGGTATCGATTGTCCTACGTGATGGAGTTCGGCTTATAAATTATTAAATGAAGCAATTAAATATAGAGCCATTATCACCGTGTTATATAATGATGACCCGAGTCACCAATACGAAGGTGGATTACTTACCGATCATGATTGGTATTTGGCATCTACCGTACGTGACATACTTGATTGTTTTGCACATGCTACTACGGTTTTTTTTATGTTTATGAACCAAATGTACATCATGTTATCATTGAATGTGTTAATATTGTTACTAGTTTATATAATTATGAAAAAGATGATGCTTTTCATGCGGTTATTTATGATATGAAAGTTAAGTGGATCGAATACTTTACGGAATTTCCTTATATTTATGGTATTGCATGTCTTCTTGATCCCGGGGTTAGAAAAGAAGGTTTAGAAAATATGTTAGAGCATTATTATGAAGTTTTAGGAGTTGATTATGATCATATGGTATATGTAAATAATTGTTTATGCTTGTTATATAAACTTGTAGATTTGTATGCTCCTAAAGCTCAAAATGTTATGCCACCGAGTAGTAGTACTGTTAGTAGGTTTAATAGTACTATTACATCTATACTAACTAAAAAACAAAAATGTAGAATTTCCACTTCATCTGATCATGTACCTGCTTCTGCTTTTAGTATGATTAACGAATTTTTTTCTTATAATTATGAGTTAAATGATGATTTTGAAATACTAACATGGTTGAAGAATCATGAGTTACAATTTCCGGTTTTAGCAAAAATTGAAAAGGATATTTTAGTCGTTCTCGCTTCTACAATTGCGTCCGAGTCCGCTTTTAGTGCAGGTAGAAGAGTGCTAGACGAGAAGAGATCAAGTCTTGCGCCAGACGCGGTAAAGATTTGTGTTTGCAAAAAAGATTGAGATCAAGCTGCAAAAAGACAACAAGGAAAGAAAGATGAAGATGGTGAAGACGATCCATGGATGATAATGGATACTTCATCAGAATCTGGCACCTCAACAAGCGAACAACAATTATAGTGAATAGTTTATTTATTTTGTATAAATAGTGGATAGTTTATTTAATTTGTATTGTATTATTGTATATTAATGCGGTTTGTTTCGTTTTTTTAGATAGGAGTCCTCTCAAATCATTTGTAAAATATTTTTAATTAATAAAATTGATATGAGGTACCGTCCTCTTTTAACTACATTTACAAAATTAATTTTCAAAATTAAAATTAAACTAAACTAAAGTACTAAGTCAGTAACTACTAACTAGTAAAGTGGTACTACAAAAAAAAAACTAGTTAAGTGGTACTCATTTATACAGACAGACAGCACAGAACACAAACATTACATTTACACAATAACACAACACAATTACACATCAAGTAGAAAACAAAGCAAGTTGCATGGTCCGAACGAATAACCGGCACGGCCCGCACATCCATAAACCCGCGAATCCGGTTCCGGTCTCCCATTTTGTGATTCGGGCCCGGCACGGCCCATTTCACTCTCAGTGCCGGTTCAGTGTTAATGTTTAGCGTGCCAAGCCTGCGAAAAGTCTGATCCGAACCACCTGGACCGCACGACTGGCCACCTCTAGCTGCAGTCAATAGTCTATGTAGTAATAAATAGAGTATGAAGTAATTATTAATATAAATCATGTTCTGTTAAGCCTGTATAAATAACAACCCAGCTAGTTCATTTGTACAACACACCGAGTGAAAAACAGAGAGAGATAAAAATCGAGCTGAAGCTCCTTGAGTGATAAAAGGTTGTAGCCTAGTGTGAAGAAGAAACTAGTTCTAGATTTATATATTATGAACAAAATAAGCAGTGTGTTTGTTTTATTACAAGATTTATATTATACAGAGAGATAAAAATCGAGCGGAAGCTCCTTGAGTGATAAAAGGTTGTAGCCTAGTGTGAAGAAGAAATTAGTTCTAACTTTATATATTATGAATAAAATAAGCTATGTGTTTGTTTTATTACAAGATTTATATTATACAGTTTATATTAACATTTAAACGTGTACTTTGAAGTAATATACAAGGTGTTAACCCATTCACGTTTCCAATATTTGCCACCTTCTTCTTGATCAGTTGGACAAACTTTTCATGCGTGGCCATCTCTCGATCGAGCAAGCTCAAGCTTCAAGGTGCTCACCTTCTCTTTCTCATACTTCAATTCTTTCTCTAACTCGACCTTCTCTTTCTTATGGTCACTAATTAATTAGTATAACACAAAAGGTCTTTTAAGACGGAATATATACATTAGATCCATCATAAATGAGGCAATTACGATCGAAAATTTATGTCATTTTTGGTCCAGTTGAAAGTTCAAATATACGGTCACAAATTTCCAATTTTTCACAAGTTCTGAGTTTTGTTACAAATTTCTAATTTTGTCACAAGTTCTGAGTTTTGTCAGAAATTGTATAGTTTATCACAAGTTTCGAATTCAGTCACAAGTCGCATGTCCAACTTATGACAAAATTTTTGTCAAAAGAATAGTTGTGCATCTTAGCATATCATTTTATTTAATTTGGAATAAAAAATCAAGTATTATATAAATTGTAATTTCATAAAAAGTTAAACTTATGACAAATATTTAATCATAAAATAATTTATAATAATAAATCATCATAAAATAACTTATACTGTATAACTTTTGACTGAATATTATTGAAGAACATTTGTTCTGCAAAAACACAAAATTTTTTATTTTAAAAAATTGCAAAAGACAATACTTATGATAAAATGCATAAGAGTGTAAATAAAAGCAACATTATTGAATTATCTTAATTCAATACAGGTTGTATGTACATGTATATCAAACAAAAAATTAGATCTGGCACCCATCTTACAACTACATGCCCAAATACACTAATAAGACGAAAATAACAACTTTCAAATACAAGTAAAAATACAGATATGAAACTGAAAAAAGAGAAGTTAAAACATTTAAAATCTTTCTATTTTCGTCTTTGCCTTCACTTGATGAAGCCGACCATATACTTGCCTTCAAAACTTTTCGTGCTTTGAATGCCATAAATTGATATTGGAAATTAAAATTGTTAGTGATTGTAAGCGCTAATATTGATATGTAAAAGGATTTGGGTTGAATAATGTGAGAGGATGTGACGATGATGTAGTTATATACTTGAGACAAGATGGAGAAATAAAAAAAGAGATTAGAGCTGCTAATAAAAGAGAGAGGTTAAAGGAAACCTAGAATGATTGTGAACCCTTCGATTATTGCCAAAATTATTTATTTGCTCAAATCGACGATTGTAATCCATTAACCAAGCCAATCCGTGTGCTAATGTTTTCCCCAATGGAAATGTTACACTTGGCCAGCCTCTAGTCAAGAAACAATCTGATCTCCCCAAAGATAGTAGATACTCCCTCCGTCTCATAATAATGTTCCTGTTTCATATGTTGAGACTATTCATAACAATAGACAAATTACTAATTTACGTCTAATCTATAAGATAAAATATAGTCATGCGTGATCTTGTTTGATTCGTATTTGTGAGTACTTTAATACAGTGAAGTTTTTATATTTAATACTAATATGAAATTAAAGATATTAATGATTAAAAGTGTGCATTTGCAAACGTATTCAATGAAAATGGGAAGGGTTTTTTGGGATAGAGGGAGTACTAATTATAAATATAATTAATTATAAAATTCGTATACTATTACATTTAATCACATCAAGATAATTGCATTTCGATTAACAAAATTAGCTATAATATAAGATAAGATATTAATTGTGTATATTGAATGTTAGGTTAACTAAAAGGCAAAACTGATTCTTATATACAAAACTATCTCAATCAATTTTAACAATATATTAGAATTAGAGAAAAATGGGCCTGAGGTTGTTCTCAGGAATTTCTCCTGAGTTTATAACACAAAGACCCTATAAATTAAGTGGCCCCGCAGGGGCATTTTTGTAAATATTTATTTTTTTTCTCAGTAAATTTACCTAAATACCCTTAAAATTGTATTGAAAAGCTTTTAACCTCAGGGAGAATCCTGAGGTCATCCTCAGGCACATGAAACCCTTAGAATTATATATTAAAACTTAATGCAGCTAAAATAAAAAAAAATATGGAGATTCAATGAATTTAGTCATGTATTACTAAAATTAGAAATTTTAAGTTTAGTGGTTTTGAAGAAATTAGAATTTAGTCGTGTTTCCATTTTTAAAAAAAATATTTCTCGACAATCCAACCGTATGGACGTCCAGATCCATCTTTTTAATGTAATTCCAAAAATTTTAGAAAGAATAGATTTATTTAATTTTGATAATTTAACAGTCAACTACTACTTTGACTAATATTCCTAAATAGGGTTTCGTCCCTCATTCGTGTTTTGATTTTGAAAAAATATATTTTGACGATCCACCTGTACGGATGTCAATATTCATCTTTTTTAATCTTTTTCCAAAATTTAAAAAAAAACAAATATATTTTATTTGATGATTTAACGATCAATTACTACTTCGACTATTACTCCTAAATAGAGTTTTCTCCCTAATTCATGTTTCAATTTTTAAAAAAATATTTCTCGACAATCCAACCGTACGGATGTCAATATATCTAATTTTGTGATATTTCCAAAATTTTAAAAAATAAAAAATTCATTTTAATGATAAAATTAGTAGTTAACTATTGATCGATTTGACTAGTACTACTAACTAGTAATTTGTCCCAGATTGTTGTTTCTATTTTAAAATAAATTTATCGACGATCCAACCGTACGTATGTCAATATATATATATATCTAATTTAGTGATATTTCTAAAATTTTAAAAAATAAAATTTAATTTTGATAATAAAATTAGTAGTCAACTGGTGATTTGACTTGTACTACTAAGTAGTGCTTTGTCCCGAATTGTTGTTTCTATTTTTCAAAAAATATTTATCAACGATCCATTCGTACGGATGTCAATATATATCTAATTTACTGATATTCCCAAAATTTTAAAAAATAAAAAATTCATTTTGATGATAAAATTAGTAATCAACTATTGATTTGACTAGTACTTTGTCCCAGATTGTTGTTTCTATTTTTTTAAAAATATTTATCGACAATCCAGCCGTACGGATGTCAATATATATCTAATTTGGTGATATTCCCAAAATTTTAAAAAATAAAAAATTGATTTGGATAGTAAAATTAGTAGTCAGCTATTGATTTTTTGATAATTTTTCCCAATACTAAAATGAGTACCTATTAACATCTGCATGGATAGATCGCCGAAGAAATTATTTAAAAAATCATTCAGTGAATCTGGCACGCGCCCCGTTAACGAAATTGCATTTCCGTCGTAAATTCACTGCTAAACAAAGTCATTTTCGTCCTCAAAAAAGTAATTCATTTTGCAATTAAATTTAATTACAGTAAAGAACTTGCGACGGAAAATTTTCCGTCGTAAGTTCACAATAATGAACGTTACGACGAATTTTCCATCGCATGTTAACTTACAAAACTTAACTTACGACGACTTGTCGTTTCTGTCATAAGGTCAAAAAGACATCGTTTTTACAGCTGACTTATTTATTCCTTTTTTAATTGTTTGGCTCTGAATTTTATTAATAAAATAAATAACTTGCGACAAATAACTTTTCTATCGTAAGTAGTTACGCGGGATTTGTTTTTTCGTCGTAAGTATGGTGTTATTTATGACGGATTTGTTTTACCATCGTAAGTATGGTGTTACTTACGATGGATTTTCTTTTCCGTCGTAAGTATGGCACGCACAATGGTTCGGTCATAAGTTTTCCATCGTAAATGACCAGATTTGTTGTAGTATAATAGACTTTTGATGCGGACTACGGCTGTCGAAAAGTCCCTTTTGATGCAACCTCCTCATCTTTGCTCAACTCGACCCTGGTCACAGTCCTTGGGCTGACAAACTGGTTGGAAACATGAGAATCCACAATCAAGTCTTCTGTAAAATTTACAGGAGACCACTCACCCTTAACACGCTTTTCGGGTGTGGCCATTGCCTCCTTCCTAGATATAATAACTTAGACAAGACAACTGAGAAAGGAAAAGGGGTGGCAGTATGTATTCAACGTACGTTTGATCATACTAGGTCAACAGTATTAACATAGACAACAAAAGTACGACACTCACAGGCAATTTTACACTATTCTACAACATGCTGATAATTGACACAAATAATCAACAGGAAACACAAACTCATACAACTCGACAATTTGTACAGGGACGAAGCCATAACAAGGATAATCAACCTAATACATAACCATGTTGGAATTCATACACTTTCATACTCATTCTCACCTTCATAGTATCTATTTATTATATGTTCATGCACCTTGTAATCAAATTCATATTAGAGGTTCATTGTATCAGCTTTCTAAGTGACCTCTAGAATGTTCTGTAGAAACTATATAAGGCATATTTTACTTCATATGTATATAATAATTCAATCAGAGAAATCAAATTCAGAAATATAAAAGTTCTTACATCTTTTTTTAGAGCTCTGCAGTAGCAACCCATTTAGATTCCTTCAAATTTGTATCAAAGCAGTGTTTCGATTCCAATCTGGGATTGAAATAAGAAGTTAATATGGCGTCTACTTCAGTTTCTTATAATGACTCTCAATCATCATTAACTCCTTTTTTTTGATGGTGAAGATTATGACTACTGGAAGATAAAAATGAAGACTGTTCTACGGGTTGAAGGCTTGTGGAATATCGTGGAGAAAGGCTTTACTGAACCAGGTGATGAGACTGGCCTGACTGAAGCAGAATTAAAGAAAATTGAAGCATCTCGTTGCCAAGATGCTAAAGAACTGAGCAAGCTTCAGATGGGGGTCACAAAACTAATCTTTTCCAGGATTTCCAGAGCATCCACAGCAAAAGAAGCATGGTAAATCCTTGAGGCTGAATTTCATGGAGATGGGAAGGTAAGAAGTATCAATCTTCAGGCTCTTAAAAGATTTTCAGAATTTAAGAATGAAGGATTCTGAAAATATTCAAAGTTATCATACTCGAGTAATGGAAATTATGAATTAAATGAGAACTTATGGTGATAATATATCTGATCAACATGTTGTGGAAAAAATCTTGATAAGCTTGGCAGATAAGTATGAAAATATTGTTGTTGTTATTGAAGAAACTAAAGATCTCTCCAAATTATCGATAAAAGAATTGATGGACTCTCTTCAAGCACATGAAAAAAGAAGACTTAAACAGACAGAGCAATCAAAAAATGCTTTTCTGTCTAAGGCGAAGGTGAAGCCACAACAATTTGCAAAAAAGGGTGGTTACAACCAGGAGCAAAAGAAATCAGATTAAAGAAAAAAAAGAGAGAACTATACCAGCACTTACAAAAATGATCAGAATGATAGAGGTACAAGTTCTAACCCAAAATCTTTTTGCAACATCTGTAAAAGAACCAGTCATATAACATCTAAATGTTGGTTCAAGGGTAAGCCTCAATGTAATTATTGTAGAAGAATTGGTCATGTTGAAAAAGATTGTAGATTTAAAAATTATGAAAAGGCAAATTTTAAAAAAGAAAAGGAGGACAACGAAGAAGAACAAATATTTTATGCTTGTCATTCCAGCCTTCACGGAGACAAGAAAGCCTGGTATATAGACAGTGGTTGCAGCAATCATATGTGTGAAGATAAAAATATCTTTATACAAATTGATACAACAATAAACCCAAAGGTGAGGATGGGTAATGGAGCTGTTGCAGAAGCAAAAGGCAAAGGAACAATTGCTATTAACACAAAATCTGGAGTAAAATATATAAGAGATGTTCTTCTTGTTCCAGATTTAAAAGAAAATTTATTAAGTGTTGGACAACTTTTGGAACATGATTATTGTCTTGTATTTGAAGACAATTTTTGCAGAATCTCTGAGAAAAATAACAAGAATCAGGCCATTGCAGAAGTAAAGATGGAGAAGAACAGGAACTTTCCAGTAATATTTAACTACAATGCTCTAAAGGCTGAAGTTGTAGACCAATCATGGCCTTGGCATAAAAGATATTGCCATCTAAATTTTCAGGGATTAAAGCTTCTCAAAAAAAGGAACATGGTGGATGGCCTGCCAGAATTACAAAATGAAAAGAACCCATGTGAAGGATGCATAATGGGAAAACACCACAAAATGCCATATCCAAAAGAAGATCATGGAGAGCAAAAGAACGCTTGGAACTTATACATACCGACATTTGTGGTCCAATGAAAACACATTCATTGAGACAACAAAGGTATTTTATAATTTTCATTGATGACTTTTCAAGAATGACATGGATTTATTTTCTAAAGGAGAAATCGGAAGCGTTCATTACTTTTAAATGATTTAAAGCCCTTGTTGAAAAACAAAGTGGCTGTGACGTTAAGTGCATACGGAGTGATAGAGGAGGTGAATATACCTCTGAAGAATTTGAAGAATATTGCAAAAATGAAGGCATTTGGAAGTAGCTCACAGTAGGGTACAGTCCGTAGCAAAACGGAGTTGCAGAACGCAAAAAATAGAACAATTGTAGAAATGGCGAGGTCTATGATGAATTAAAAAGGACTGCCAAAGACGTTCTGGGCTGAAGCTACAAATACAGCAGTTTACATCCTTAACAGGTGTCCCACAAAAGCTGTAAGAAATATGACACCTATGGAAGCATGAAGTGGAGAAAAACCATCTGTAAGTCATTTAAGAATATTTGGCTGCATTGGTTATGTTCATATACCTGCTGAGAAACGTACTAAACTAGATGAGAAAAGTATAAAATGTATTTTTACTGGTTATACTCTGGAGACTAAAGGTTACAGGCTTTATAATATTGAAACTAACAAATTGGTTGTAAGTAGAGATGTTCTATTTGATGAAAATGCAGCCTGGGATTGGAAAGGAAAACATGTGGAACATGTCAATCAACCAAGTTTTCTGGAAGCAAATGAAGAAAATGAAGAAATAGAAGAACAAGATCAACACATTCACACATCTGAATCAGAGGATGATAATGAAACTCCACCAAGAAAATTCAGAAGATTGAGTGACATATATCAATCTTGTAATTTTGTGGTTAGTGAACCAGAAAATTTTGAAGAAGCTAAGAAACATGAAGTATGGCGACAAGCAATGGAAGAAGAGATACACACGATTGAAAAGAACAAAACTTGGGAGCTTGTAGACAAACCTGAAGGAAGAAAAATATCGGCCTAAAATGGATCTACAAGACCAAAGTAAATCAAAATGGAGAAATTCAAAAGCATAAGGTGAGGCTAGTCTCTAAAGGCTTTACTCAAAAGCCATGTGTTGATTTTTCAGAAACTTTTTCCCAGTAGAAAGACTTCAAAATATAAGAACCTTGATCGCTCTTGCTGCACAAAAGAAATGGAAAATTTTCCAGCTTGATGCTAAGTCAGCATTCTTAAACGAAAAGCTAGATGAAGAAATATACGTTGAGCAACCACAAGGGTTCTTGGTGGAAGGGGGAGAAAACAAAGTGTACAAAATCATAAAGGCTCTTTACGGACTTAAACAATCACCTCGTACATGGTACAAAGAGATTGACACATATTTTCTGAAAAATGGATTTCAAATAAGCAAGAATGAAGCAACTTTGTATGTAAAGAAACAAGGAAGCAAGATTCTCATTGTTTGTCTCTATGTCGACGATCTCATTTTTACAGGAAATGATAAAGTGATGATTGAAATCTTTAAAGAACACATGATGAAGTCTTATGAGATGAGTGATCTGGGGCTACTTCATTATTTCTTGGGCGTTGAAGTATCACAAGGAAAAGATGGGATTTTTGTTTCACAAAAGAGGTATGGAAAAAGTATTCTTGACAAATTTAATATGTCAAATTGCAAGCCAATTTCAACACCACTGGTTGTTAGTGAAAAATTGTCAAAAAATGATGGAACATCAAAGGTAGATTGCTCTCATTACAGAAGTTTAGTGGGTAGCTTGTTGTATCTTACAGCAACGAGGCCTGACATAATGTTTGCATCAACTCTACTGTCAAGATTTATGCAAAACCCTAGTCAAACACATTTTGGAACAGCAGGGAACAATTGACTATGGGATCTTTTGCAAAGCTGGAGAAAATCTAAATCTAATTGCTTACTCAGATAGTGATTGGGCTGGAAGCATAGATGACATGAAGAGTACATCTGGCTATGATTTTTTACTTGGAACAAACAATTGTTCTTGGCTGTCAAAGAAGCAGAAAGTTGTTGCACAATCATCGGCAGAAGCTGAATATGTGGCAGCTGCAAAAGCAACATCTCAAGCAGTTTGGTTAAGGAGGATTCTTGAAGATATTGGAGAAAAACAAAAGGAAGCTACAATTCTATTCTGTGACAATAAGTCAGTCATTTCTATAGCTAAAAATCCAGTGTGTCATGAGAGGACTAAACATATTGCTATCAAATATCATTTTATTAGGGATGCAGTTGAAGAAGGAGAGATACAACTACAATATTGCAAGACTCAAGAACACCTTGCCGACATTTTTACGAAGGCTCTTCCTAAAAAAAAATTTTGTTACTTACGTGAACGCATTGGAGTTGTCAAACAAGTGCATTAAGGGGGAGTGTTGGAATTCATGCACTTTCATATTCATTCTCACCTTCATAGTATCTATTTATTATATGTTCATGCACCTTGTAATCAAATTCATTTTAGAGGTTCATTATATAAGCTTTCTAAGTGATTTCTAGAATGTTCTGTAGAAACTATATATGGCATATTTTACATCATATGTATATAATAATTCAATCAGAGAAATCAAATTTAGAAATATAAAAGTTCTTACATCTTTTTTTAGAGCAGTAGCAACTCATTTAGATTCCTTCAAACCAACATTAACATGCAAATTTAACAGAAAAAATATGGCGCACACACTTAACTCGACATATAACATAACGTACAAGATTAAAGGTACTTACCCTCAGAAGGAAGTGAAATGAAAGGGTTACAACTTACAACAGACTAAAGAGTGACCCAAAGTAGCAGGCTTCAGCCCACTATACACGTAGCCCAAACCTTTATATTATTAAAAGAAATTTTATTTATCATTTTTTGTTAGAATTTAGAATCATTTAAAAGCAGATTTTTTTCTTGAAACTTGATAAAAAAGAGATTGAATAATGAAAAAGTGCAAACAGTGTGCAGAAGATATGATTATTAATAATACTTCTAGCTTATATCCCGTACAATGCAGGTTATTAATATGTTGTTGGCGGTACTCTATATATAATAACTTTTAGTATTGTTGTATACAACATTATGATTTTAGTATTGTTGTATACAACGTTCATGATATTGAGTTGAAGATTTTAACGGTTGTGAATAAAGAAAAACAAAAAATGAACGGATAAACAAAAATAGGGTTAACCAAATTTGTAGTATAGATGTATATATTAGTAAATATTGATTTTAAAGAGGAACATGAATTTGGAGAAGAGAGCTTTATGAAAGTGAACTGCTGACATGCATATACGTGATGCGTGATACGTACAAAGTTTGAATTGATAACTGTATGCACTTTATTTGCAAAAAAATTATGTGTAAAGAAAGTTATGCATTGGATTAGATAAAGATGGATGGCTTGAATTTTATCTCCAAGTGTCCATTGAACTTAAATCATTTTTTGAAATTTTAAAAATGCAATTGTTATCATTTGAAATTTTAGAAGATTCACTAAAATTTGTTGTTATTCAATAAAGATTTTTAAAGTCTTTTAATAACTTATGAGATTTAATTGATGCAATTCAAAAAATTTATAATCTTTGTGAAATCCGATTGAAATATATGTATATGATTGAAAATTTTGTGAGATACTCATATATCTGTATAACTTGTATCTACAGAGAATTCAGGTATAAATAAAATTAACTTTTAAATTTATAATATTTGAACAAAAATAATCCCATATAAAAATAAAAATTAAAATAAAAGAAACTCAAAGAAAATTATTTCATACTAATTCCAATTTAACTAAAGAAAACATAGTACTCTAACACAACTTGAGTAGTTACCCGTCCAAACCCTAGGAGTTTAAAACATTAACAATCATCTCATATAAAAGCTTAAAAATTTTAAAAGCATTTTTCGTAAAAAAATGCTTAAAATTTTTAAGGCAAAACTCCAACTAAAAATTTTATGATAATAGATCGCAAGACCTATTCTCATGCACAACACCAACTAAGCCTTGTTGTGCATCTGCTATGTATTGCATTTTACAACGTAGATGATTTGCTGGCCTTTGCTCATATCTCATTTGATGATATTATATATTTTATGTGGATAATGGTCAAAAATAATTTAACTACAAGAGAAAAGGTTTATTGGGACAGAGTTGATACAAAGAATCTGTCACAATTGCTACCAATTACGATAAATAAAATCAGTTTAAATTGCCCTTGATCAAAAATACCAATTTATTACGAATTTTCAGATTAAGTTTTGTTAATACGTATTTGAACGATGGGTGCATGGAAAAAAATAATGCATTGTGAACACTACAAGAAAACCCAGCATTAACAACAGAAAATTTCGTTGGAATATTAAGAAAATCCGTTGGGAAAACCCTTTACCAACGGAATGACCAGTTGGAGGAAACCTTGTTGGGAAATCGTTACCAACGAATTTGTTTCCGTTACTAAACTTACCAACGGAATACCAAGAGAACAATAACAGAATTCTTGTTTTACTAAACAACAGATTATTCTGTTGCTATATTTAGCAACTATTGCTATATTTAGCAACAACATGCCAACGGAGTAAAATGGTTTCCCAACGGAATGCTAACAGAATACGGTCGTTGGAGCAAACATCGTTGGGAAATGCTTACCAACGGATTTTGTGTCCGTTACGAAACTTACTAAAGGAATATCAACAACTTAATAACAAATCTCTTGACCATAACAAGTGATTCTACCAACGCTTTGCCAATAGCAACACTTTACCAACGAATCATTTGTTGGGGAACAAAAGTAATCCACAACAAATTTAGTTGGTATTCTGTTGCTAATTTCGTTGCTATTACACAATTATCAAATTCATAAATGAGATTCAAACAAAACAAAGATTCATTTCATAAACCCCAATTCAACTTACAAAAAACAAACTAAACAAATACTACAACCCCAATTCAACTTACAAAAAACAAACTAAACAAATACAAGACAATCCACAGACATGAATCAAATTTACTACACTTCCAAACAAACAAATCATCCAAGCATGAAGAACAACCATCACAAATAGTCATCCTATAAACACACAAAATACGTCTCAGATAGAGAGAGAGGAATATATGCAGTAGTCATTATTGCAGCAGTGCAGCTGACTATATAACAAATGTTCGAGTAACTTGATAGATTTACAACGTCCCATCTGGAATCTGATGTTTTTATTGCACAAGGTACATGATAACTTCTGCCGCAGGACTTCATGAAGTATCCAAGTCCAGCATGTACTATGAAGCCCACATATACTACATTTTAGCTTAGAAGCCCTGGATAATTCTGACTCTAAATTTCTGATATAGTCACCTTCATAGTACACTTGAGGTATCCTGAAATACAGATTAATATAGCTAAGACTTGTAGATAATGGTAAGTAAGATCATATTTAATAGAGAAGAGTTGGAACAAGCTGAATTTCCAAAAAAATTATTGGAGTGGATTATGTTGACAATTAATTAAGACAAGTTCATATTGAATTTTTTTGAGAAGAACAGGCTGATGTTCTAAATTGTAACCTGGTTACCTCAAAGAGAGCATCTAGCATTGCGTCTAAGTTGGACAAATGTTCTGCTCCATATACAGTTGAAGGGGGATGTGCACTGCACTCACTTCCTCGTATTGCTTATGCTCATTTTTGTACAGCAACATTGCAGCCAATGCTTTGTCAAAGCGTAAGCCGCTTAAGATTTCTTGAATTGCCTCGCTCAACCTTTTACCAGAAAGCATGTCATAAGATAGATGACCACCAGATGAACATGAAAAATGCTATATTCAAAGAAATAATGATAAACAAAACAATAAACATGAATTACATTCAATTTTTCGGATGAGATTATAAACATGCTTACAAAGCAAAGAGCACTGGAAAGGAACAAACTGTTGCAGATATTGGAAAGGAATAAAATTTAAATCATATAGATAAGATATTCCAACAAAAATCTCCTTTCTGAAAAGAGGAAACTTCAATTTGTCTATTGGCCCTATTAAGACTCGAGGATTCTCTGATCCGGAATTTATAAGAAATAACAAATTTACAACCACCTGATGGAAAGATATACTATTCACTTCCTAATTTATAAGAAATAACAAATTTATAAGAAATAACAAATTTACAACCACATTGCTAGTGTCAT
The DNA here is from genome assembly GCA_036435485.1 of Saposhnikovia divaricata. Classification (NCBI taxonomy): domain Eukaryota; kingdom Viridiplantae; phylum Streptophyta; class Magnoliopsida; order Apiales; family Apiaceae; genus Saposhnikovia; species Saposhnikovia divaricata. The sequence goes on along the minus strand of JAZHRN010000145.1, from coordinate 1,689,046 downwards.
TTCTGATTACTATTCGCTGCATAGAACAAGGAGTGCCAGAGCTGGAGAAATTAAATGGTTTCAGACAACAGTATAGAACAGTCTTAGGGGCTAAATATTACAAACCTGACTCAATGACCGATTGTGACTAGTTTTGTACAAACTAAGAGAATGAATGTAATAAATAATATTTTTAAGTTAGATAGCAAAAGATGATATTATTGCATTACAGAGTGACATGATACAATTAAACACTTCTCCTGATAAATAACAAGAGATAAACTTACACATCATCATGTTGAAAAATACTTTATTAAGGATCAATGGAAGTATTTTACTGCTGCCAAGATCTAAGATATAAATAAAGAATTAAGGCACCAGATAATAATTTCCTTTCTAAAAGACCGTAACTATATTGCTCCCTGTTACGAGAACTGGTATACTGATGAGCTTGAAACCAGAGACCTCATCAGTTTCTGTCTTTATCCTTTTTTCCATCCAAGTTATCAAAACAGCCTCATACTCGATAACCAAGTAATCAAACAATGGACAAGGATGGCAAAATACAGTTATAGATACCTCAAATTTAAACACTGCGAGTGAACCCCCGAAAAAGTATGATGCAATACTCAACCAACATATGATGGAGAGACCAGAAGATAGCAAGCCACCGAGGTACAGATACTCTCTCCGTCTACGCTTTGCTAACATGGCTGCTGCTGAAAAACAAGCAAAGGCCAGTGCGTTTCCCACAAATGCACCAACAAGAATGCTGTAATATTTAAAAAAATATCAACCAAGAGCAAAAACAAACATCGTGTAGTAAACACTATACAGTAGTGCAAGCAACATAATCCTATCTAGAAGCAAAAGTAAAGAAATAGGTCAATAATTACTCTAACTGAGACTACCTGGGGTCGAAATCAATGGCTAATTCAATCAGTGGACCAATAGAGGCTCCTTCAAAAACACCATCTGCCATCAGAAGGGAAACACTCTTTTGCTGCTCAAAATCAGCAACAAAAGGAGAGAGATATTTCAAGCTCCTAAATAGATCTAACAACCTAGAACACGGTAGAGAGAGAGAGACATAGAGAAATAGGTAGAGAGAGAGAGAGAGGTCAAAGCGATAGAGAGATGAAGAGAATACCCAAATCGAAGAACCTCCAAATTGCGAGAATAACCAAATTAAAGCACCGCCAAATCGATGAAGATCGAGAGAAACATCGATTTTGATTTAAGCCGGTGTGTGTGTGTTTGTGCTTGTGGTGTAGTTGTGTTTTATGTTTTAGGTCAAAGACAATTGGGGGGAAACGAAATTTTAGGTTAAGCGGGAAATGAATTATTGAATAAAGGGGAATGGAGGATAATAGGGATGTCAAAAAAATTTGAAAAATTTCATATTCATTTGAAATATTTATATTCATATTGGAAATAAATTGGATATTATTCGTATTCGAAATAAATCGAATATTATCCGTATTCGGATCCGGAAATTTTGGATACGGATATGGATATAGGCACATCCGTATCCGATAATATCCGAATCCGAAATTATACATATATATAATAAATTTTATATTTATATTTATATTCATATAATTTAGAAATTATTATGTTCTCAACGACCCAACCGTACGGAGATCAAGATCCAACCTTTTTAATGTTTTTGCCAAAATTTTTGAAAAAAATAATTTTATTTAGTTTGGTAATTTAACGGTCAACTAGTACTTTGACCAGAATCCCTAAACAAGGTTTCGTCAAGGTTTAGTGTTTCGATTTTTTAAAAAATATTTCCTCACGACCCAACCGTACGGAGGTCAAGATCCATCCTTTTTAATGTTACTGCCAAAAATTTCAAAAAAAAAATAATTTTATTTGGTTTGTTATTTTAACGGTCAACTAGTACTTTGACTAGAACCCCTAAATAGGGTTTCGTCAGGATTTGGTTTTTTTATTTTTTAAAAAATAATTCTCGATGACCCAACTGTACGGAGGTCAAGAAGCATCCTTTATAATGTTATTGCCAAAATTTCAGAAAATAATAATTTTATTTGGTTTGGTAATTTAATGGTCAACTAGTACTTTGACTAAAACCCTTAAACAAGGTTTCGTCAGGGTTTAGTGTTTCGATTTTTTAAAAAATATTTCTCAATGACCCAACCATACGGAGGTCAAGATCCATCCTTTTTAACGTTATTGCCAAAATTTCAGAAAAAAATAATTTTATTTGGTTTGGTAATTTAACGGTCAACTAGTACTTTGACTAGAACCCCTAAATAGGTTTTCGTCCGGGTTTAGTGTTTCAATTTTTTAAAAAATATTTCTCCATGACCCAACCATACGGAGGTCAAGATCCATCCTTTTTAATGTTACTACCAAAAATTTCAGAAAAAAATAATTTTATTTGGTTTGTTAATTTAACGGTCAACTATTACTTTGACTAGAACCCCTAAATTTGGTTTCGTAAGGATTTAATGTTTTGATTTTTTAAAAAATAATTCTCGATGACCCAACCGTACGGAGGTCAAGAAGCATCCTTTTTAATGTTATTGCCAAAATTTAAAAATAAAAATAATTTTATTTGGTTTGGTAATTTAACGGTCAACTAGTACTTTGACTAGAACCCCTAAACAGGGTTTCGTCGGGGTTTAGTGTTTCGATTTTTTAAAAAATATTTCTCCCCGACCCAACCGTACGGAGGTCAAGATCCATCCTTTTTAATGTTACTGCCAAAAATTTCAGAAAAAAAATAATTTTATTTGGTTTGTTAATTTAACGGTCAACTAGTACTTTGACTAGAACCCCTAAATAGGGTTTCGTAAGGATTTAGTATTTTGATTTTTTAAAAAATAATTCTCCACAACCCAACCGTACGGAGGTCAAGATCCATCCTTTTTAATGTTACTGCCAAAAATGTCAGAAAAAATAATTTTATTTGGTTTGTTAATTTAACGGTCAACTAGTACTTTGACTAGAACCCCTAAATAGGGTTTCATCAGGATTTAGTGTTTTGATTTTTTTAAAATTATTCTCAACGACCCAACCGTACGGAGGTCAAGAAGCATCCTTTTTAATGTTATTGCCAAAATTTCAGAAAAAATAATTTTATTTGGTTTAGAAAATTTAACGGTCAACTAGTACTTTGACTAGAACCCCTAAAATGGGTTTCGTTAGGGTTTAGGGTTTCGATTTTTTAAAAAATATTTCTCGACGACCCAACCGTACAGAGGTCAAGATCCATCCTTTTTAATGTTATTGCCAAAATTTCATAAAAAATAAATTTATTTGATTTTTTCTCCATTTTTAACTACTTTGTAAAATAAATTAAAAAATTAAATAAATATAGAAAAAAGACCAAGTTTTGAACATAAATTCATAGACACCAAATTAGTCATACTCACTATTTTTATGATGAATGTTACCCTACTTTCACTAATTTTCTATTTTTTTATTTTTCTCACCCTTTTTAACTAGTTTGGAAATAAATTAAAAGTATGTGGGATATGAAATGTAACAATTAAATTATAACGAATTAGTAACGGAAATATTTTAAATTGTAACAGATTATTAACGAAATATATATTATTGTTCTAATACTACAAACAGATTAGTAACGGAAAGAATATAACCAATCTAAAATTCCCTAACGGAATATATCGTTGGTAAATCATTGTTAATTCCTTGGTAAATTATTGTTATTCTGTTAGTAATTTTTCCGTTGGCATCTCGTTACTAGAAATGGGCGGCAATTTTAGCGGGTTTTTTTTTGGTTGTTTTAGCGCCCATTTTTTTGTTTTTTTAATTGGGGGGAAATTTAGTGCCATTCCAATATACCGATCTAAAATTCCCAACGGAATATATCGTTTGTAAAGCATTTTTAATTCCTTAGTAAATTATTATTATTCTGTTAGTACTCTTTCCACTGGCATCTTGTTGCTAGAAATGGGCGGCAATTTTAGAGCCAAAATTTTGGTAAATGTTCATTAATAAATCGTTGGGAATCCGTTGTTACAGTATCGATTTTTCAACAATTTATTTTCCGTTAGGAATCTTTTACTAATCACCAACGGAAATTTCCGTTACTAACTATCCGTTACTGAATCGTTGTGAATCTGATATTTTATCATTGACTTTTCAGCAAAATCATATGTGTGAGCAATCCGTTAGTAAATAGCAACGGGCACGTTTCCGTTGGGAAATTTCGTTAGTAAAATTGGGATTTCTTGTAGTGGAAAATGCACACTTTGAAGTGAGATGCATTTTTTTGATGCCTAACGCAACAAGTTTTTTTTAATTTTTTATTTTTTTTATACTTTTTATGCAATACTCATTTGTTAATAATAATACGAATTATGGAAATGCATAATAAATTCGTATTTTTTGTCGAAAAATAAAGAATTGATATTTTTGTCAAAAGTCTGAAAAAATATATTTTTTTGACATTTTTTCATTTTATGTCCATTCTTATCTGTAAAAATATAGTATTTGTCATTCTATACTTTCTATAAAATTTAAATTATTGCTTCAGGATTTACTAAAGAATCTGAATCCAACATATATTATCGTAACAAATGAAAAGGCTGAATAAAATAATTTACAAAATCATAACTCTTCATGTATATAAAAAGACTCGTAGAACTTTAAGACAATCAAAATAGACAATTTATTCCAATCAGCAGAAAGAAAATTACTGGAAACAGCTGATCCCATGCCCACCCCATCTTACCAAAATTATATCCCGGTTCCTGTTGGATCTAGTATCAGGTCAAGACCAAGAACTGTTGCATCGGGTAACAGGTCAAGACCAAGAACTTCCACAGGGACTGTCGTCCTTAACGTTCAACAGGGGTTAGATATCGTACAAAGTGTTGTGGAGTGTGCTGGCCGCAATTCACTTAATCTAACAGTTGCTTTTGGTACAGGACTTGTATCAGAAGCTGTTACTTGCTGTGCGGGGTCTGATGTCCAACCTGCTCAAGTTCCAGGAATTTTCAGGATAATTTCTTTTTCCGGGACATGTATGGGTTCAAATGCTGCTGCTGCTGCTAGATCTGCTTCTTATGAACACATTGCTAGGTGTTTCACTGTTTTAGCTGTAGATGCTGAAGGAGCTTTTATGGGTGGACTAGTGACTAGCATGAAAGCAGCCGGCCCTGTAATGTTAGTGGTTTCGAAAACTGATGCACCATAATCTATGTATTCTGGCCCGTCAAGAATATATGGCCATTGATAGTCGCTGATCAATTTCCTTCTTTCTGGTTAATGTTTTGTTTTAGGAACATTCAAGTTAAATATATATATATATATATATATATACTAGCTTAAAACCCGTGCGATGCACGGGTTTTTTAAAATATTATATGAATTTTTTTCATTAATTTAAGTTATTTTTTAAAATATTAATTTTGGAGGCTTAAATTTTTATATGAGATGATTTGATAATAGTTCTATAAATGTTATCCATGATATTTCTAAAAATGGAGAGATTTAGTCAGAAAATATAGAAAGATGATAGGTTTTAGTTGAAAAAAATAATTGTTTAATTATTAGTAATTATAAAATAATTCTTTTATTTTATTAAATATAATGTCCGTGTAATGATTAGAATAAGAGAGGATTTAGTTAAAGAAAATTAAAAAGGTAACATGTTTTTGGTGAAAAAGGTAATTGATTAGTTTATAGTATTTATAATTTAATTACGTTATTTTACTAAATACAATTGCTCGTAATGTTTTTTGAAAAGAAGAAATTAATATTGTACGTGATATTTCTATTAAAAGAGAGATTTTAGTTATAAAATATATAAAAGATGATACGTTTTAGCTGAAAAAGAAAATCAGTTAATTATTAATATTAGAATATTATTAGTTTATTGTATTAAATAGAACCGCCAGTGATATAATTGGAAAAAAAGATATTTTAGCTATAGAAATAGAAAGGCCGACAACGTGAAAATTAAAAAGATTATACGATTTATGCGAAAAAGGTAATCGATTAGTTTATAGTAATTATAATTTAATTAAGGCAATCGACTACTTACCATTATTTTAATTAATTAATTTTAATTTAATATAATTTAATATACTCATGTTTACGGATTATACTAATGTTTCCTTATTATAAACAACGTATACAAATTTTTAATATATTTTTATTAATAATTGAAAAATATGTTGTAATATTTTCGGGTATATATTAATGATTGTATGATTAGTTTTAAATTAAAAAGGTAACATGTTTTAATTTGAAAGGAAATATTAATGATTGTAAGATATGATACGACTGATGTTTTTATAAACAATGTATACAGATTTTTAATATATTTTATTAATAATTGAAAAATATGATGTGATATTTTCGGGTATATATTAATGATTGTAAGATTAGTAGGTGTTTATAAAAGTTAATATCTTCAATTAAAAGTAAATGTGAAAAAAGGCAATCGAGTACTTACCATTAATTATATTATGTTATTATTTATTTTAGGAGTTTTAATAGTATAGATAAATGGTAAATAAATAAATTCACTTAGTAACAAAAAACAGGTACCAAAACTCTTTTATTGTTTCGGCTTTTATATAACAGTATAGATATTTGTGATTGTAAAATTAGTGGGTGTTTATAAAAGATAATATCTTCAATTAAAAGTAATTGTGGAAAAAAGCAGTCGACTACTTACCATTAATCATATTATGTTATTATTTATTTTAGGAATTTTAATAGTATATATATATATATATATATATATATATATATATCTTTATAATGAAGGGTAAATAAGTAAATTCACTTAGTACCAAAAAACTGGTACCAAAACTTTCAATGTTTCGGAATTTATATAATAGTATAGATATATAGGCCTTTGCTCCATACAGAACACTCTTATATAACAAACAACAAAGAACACATTAGATCTATTAGATCCTTTGGCCCCGCCAGGGGCACCCAATACAAAAAGTTATTATTTTTTTACCCTCTATCAAGTCTGCAAAAAAAAAAATTGAAAATTACTGTTCACCTGATGACGTGACGTCATCAGGTACGTCATCAGGTGAATAGTAAATTTTCAATTTTTTATTTTTTTTTGCTGGTTTGCTAGAGGGTAAAAAAATAATAACTTTTTGTATTGGATGCTATGACGGAACTCTTAAATTATTTAGATATGAGGTGTTCTTTATTGTTTGTTATATAAGGTGTTTGCTATGGAGTGCAACTCATATATATATATATATATATATATATATATATATATATATATATATATATATATATATATATATGCCTCATGACTACCTAACTCATCCGTTTACTGTCTTAAATGCTTCGCATTTCCACGGCAAGTTTTTTTTTTTTTTTTTTTTTTGGATAGAGCCAATTATTTTAAGCATTTTTTGTGAAGGTACCCTTGGCGGGAACCTTAGAATAAATGAAATATAATTAATCTAGTGTTAGTTTGTAGTTTGTATTTAAGGATTGGTTTGTATTTGATCAAAAGCCTATATATATATATATATATATATATATATATATATATATATATATATATATTAGTTCAAGGTGTTTAATGGCACCCAATTTTTGCATTTATTTGGTTTAAATTTAAATACACTTCTTTATTTTAAGCAATTTTTAGGAATTGATAGTCTTTAAATTATTTTAAGATTACTGAATAAAATTTAAGAAACTAAGAGAAACCAAATTTCAAAGGATGGTTATGCACCATCTCCCACCTATTTCAATCGGTTACATGAAAAATTGGGTAAATGGGAACGAACCTGTTAAAATTTATTTCAATAAAGAAAATTATCACATAATAAACATAAAAAAAATAAAAAATTCCAAGAGCAAATATAAAAAACATAAAAAAACAAATCTCCAAGCGCAAACATAAAAAACAGCAACTTGCTATATCTAAACAAAGGCATGCATTGACATGTGACAAAACAAATAAAAAGAATGTGAGAAAAGAACACTAATTAATCAGGCAAACAAAACTGAACCCGCTCATAATCTCCTTGGAGTACCGACTGAAGCGCACTCCAAAGTAGTATGGCACCACAGGAAAAACATAATACTGTAGATCCAAGAAGAACTTCCAAACGAGCAAAAAATGCAGAAGAGATAAGCATCTCCCAACCAGGGGATCTAATCTATTTATCTAAAATGCAGATGAGAGACATACTTAGATTCCTTTCGAATTTACAAACCCTCAGTCATGAATCCCAATGGAAAACCAGATTTTTATCACTAGGAACAAGAGTACAGAGTACTGGAAATTCGATCATGATATATGAACAAATTTGTAGAACACAATTAGCTATGCATAAATTTTTGCATATCTCCACAAAGCAGTCTCTGTTGGATGATTTTAAATCTCAACACGCGAACTGAGTATAGCCCAGCCCAATCTAAAATTTAATTGCCACATATTGCACACAGGACTAGAAACTTCTTTAGCAAACCCTTCTAATTGCATGAGATGTCCGAGTACATTAGGCCTCATAAAGAGCTACACATTAACATGGAGTAGAAATATAATTCTGATCCTTTTTAAAAGTTAATCGACAAATTACACTTTATTTTTCTTCCAAATTATTTAGATTAAGCACATAATATAACAAACAATTAGACTACCCCCAAGCAGGCCCCTTAAAATAAGCAGGACTAGACCGTAGGCCGTTTAACAGGAAATTGGTAATTTTCCTTGGTAATTAGTGAAGTGCAGACCCGATATGAATTCCTCGACCTATTCCAACGGAAATCTTATTAATCATCATATACATCACACAACTAAGCCTAAATCTACAATTAAAATGAATTTCGAATTTTATCGAGAGATTTACATTACATGTTAGACAATTTCGAATTTCAAAGAAGAGAGAAAGTAAGAAACAAAAGATGGCAGTAAGCAAAAGAAAAAAATTAAGGAAAAACCAAAAATGGATTGTTTGTTGGTTGAATACTTTTGGATGAAGAGGCTGTTGGAAACGTAATCAGCTTAAAGTTAATATATAAATTTAATGACTCAATAAACACGCACCATATATTTTGATATTGAAACAAATACCAACTTTCTTTTCTATCTCACAAACACAAAGCTACAGCTTTTTAATACTTGACACAAGGCTAAAGCCTTTCTTTTACAAAAGCTTCTTCTCCTTTCTCTCGGTTTTTTCACTTCGTTATATGTTATACAAACATACAGATTTGTACCATATTTATAGGCTTGGCTTGAGGATATATAACGTCATGCATTACATACTAAATACAAATTCTGCCCACCATAATTTCCGGAGTTGTTGTTTCTTTTTTTTTTTTTGACCAAGCCTTCTGGATGACATCTTGTTTAGATTAGTAGCCTACCTTATTTTTTTAAGGAATCAAATTTGACTCTTCCATGTTGCCATCTTTTTTCTTTATTTCTAGCAGTCGGGTTTGACTTCTAACACTCCCCCTCAAACTCGACTTTTCATTCCGAGCTTCTCTTTCATTTTATGAAACGTATCCGGCTTCAACGGCTTTGTGAAAATATCTGCTAAATTGTCTTCAGTCCTGCAGTGCACCAGCTCCACGATTTTATCGTTCGCTTGTTTTCGAATAAAATGATATTTAATATTGATGTGCTTGCTTCGACTGTGTGACACTGGATTTTTCGCGAGAGAAATAGCAGATTTATTATCCACATAAATTGTAACCGGATCATCTTTGCCAAGATTTAACTCGCCCAATATGTTGCCTAGCCACATAGCTTGACATGCGCACGCTGCTGCTGCCATGTATTCTGCCTCACATGTTGAGAGGGCAACTGTCTGTTGCTTCTTTGATGACCATGAAAATATTGTCGAACCGATATGAAAAGCATAACCCGAAGTACTTTTCCCGTCATCCAAGTCTCCACCATAATCACTGTCTGAGTAGCCAACTAATTTTGAATCTTGAGAATGCGTATAAAACAGACCATGATCAAGTGTACCTTTAATGTATCTCAAAATTCTTTTAGCTACCATGAAGTGATCTTGTTTCGGCTTCTCCATGTACCTGCTAACCAGTCCAACTGCATACATGATATCGGGACGAGTGAAAGTTGTAGGAATAGAACTGTTACATCTCTTAAACTCACAGAAACAAGATATAATGGTTATGTATAAAACTGAGAAAGAAGAATACACTGCTGGTAAAGGTAAACTTTTATTTCTTTTCTCTCTACCTAGTAAAGCAACGTACAAGAGATTAAATAGGCCAACTACAGAGACCTTTGTAATGCAGTAACCAACTCCTACAATTTCTCCAGCACTCCTCCTTATTCTACACAATGCCTAAAAATACTGCAACTGACACTTGACTACTTCAACTTAATTCAAACGTGTCTGACTCACACAAATAAACAGAACAATTTATTTAAAACAATTAAACAAAAAAAACAATTTAAAACAAGTTTAAGATTATTTTTCCAACATTCACCCCATAATCTTAAACTTATGGAGCACTTCTCTCCATTTTGTGATGCACTTCTCACCACCATCTCTTCATTTTGTGATGCACTTCTCACCACTATCAAGTTTGATGCACTTCTCATCAAAAACAATTTTGGAGCACTTCTCTCCAAGGTGCACTTCTCACCCACAACTCTACAGGAGTGGTTCTCCCTCGATCAAATGTGCCATGTCTTCTTCATCCATCTGGGTTCTACAATTCTTTGCCAGATGCCCATATCTTTTGCAGCGGAAACATTGTGACTTCCCTTTGTGCCAACGGTCCTTTTCCTCATGACCCATCTTATGACAAGGGTTGCATTGAACTTTGCCTTTTGAGGATGAGGCTTTAGCTAATAGGAGTCCCTCAATTTTTCCTCCATTTTCTTCCTTTCTCATGATCCTCCTTTGATCCACGGCGTGAAGTGAATTGATCAATTCTGAAACAGTTAATTTCGAGAGATCTTTAGTATCTTCAAGTGAGGAAATTTTAGTTTCATACCTCTCGGGAAGAGTCACTAAAAGTTTGTCCACAACTCTTTGACTTGAGAAATCTCCACCAAGCAGTTTGATTTGGTTGACAATAGACATCAACCTACTCCCATATTCTTTGACATCTTCGTTACTTGTCATCCCCATCATCTCAAACTCCCTTTTGAGGTTGAGAATTTTCATAAGTTTGGTTTGTTGGTTGCCTTCGAACTCCTCTTTGATTTTTTCCCATGCTTCTTTAGGAGACTCACAACCCATGATTGTTGTGAAAATTTCTTCAGACACCGCTGAATGGATACATGAAAGTGCCTTCGGCTTTCGTGCCATTTCTTCTTCATGTTTCTTGATTTGGGCAGGTGTTGGATTTCCTGGAAGAGGAGTAATCTCAGTGTCACTCTCAATCACGTCCCATAAACTAAGAGCCTTCATGTATGCTTTCATTTTGATGGCCCATGAATGATAGTTATCACCTTTGAACATTGGAATAGAGATGGAGAAATTGTTTGATGCCATTGAATATGACAAATAAATACTTAATACATATATAGGTGTATGTATAAAATATCAACTCACAAGCCCTAGATCATGTAAGCTTTGATACCAAGTGTAGGAATAGAACTGTTACATCTCTTAAACTCAAAGAAACAAGATATAATGGTTATATATAAAACTGAGAAAGAAGAATACACTGCTGGTAAAGGTAAACTTTTATTTCTTTTCTCTCTACCTAGTAAAACAACGTACAAGAGATTAAATAGGCCAACTACAGAGACCTTTGTAATGCAGTAACCAACTCCTACAATTTCTCCAGCACTCCTCCTTATTCAACACAATGCCTAAAAATACTGCAACTGACACCTGACTACTTCAACTTAATTCAAACGTGTCTGACTCACACAAATAAACAGAACAATTTATTTAAAACAATTAAACAAATAAAACAATTTAAAACAAGTTTAAGATTATTTTTCCAACAAAAGTTAGGTACCTCAGACTTCCAACCAACCTTTTGAACAATGTCGGATTTACCGACTCCCTTGTAGAATCATTTTTGAGCTTTATGCTTGTTTCTGCGGGCGTTCTCACTGGCTTGCAATCTTCCATTCTGAACTTGCTTAAAATCTGCTTGGCATATTTTTTCTGAGACATAAAAATCCCACTTTTGCTTTGCTTCACCTCGACTCCAAGAAAGTATGACATTTGACCAATATCTGTCATCTCAAATTCATTAGTCATAACTTTCTTAAAATCATCGAACATACCAGGATTATTTCTGGTAAAGATCATGTCATCCACGTACAAGCACATGATCATAATATCTCCCCTTGATTTGTTTTTGTGTAGAGTGCATGTTCGTACGGACTCTTCACAAAACCATTTTTCTGAAAGTATTCATCAACCCTTGTGTTCCATTCTCTCGGGGCTTCTTTCAACCCGTACAGTGCTTTCTTTAGCCGGTAGACTTTATCTTCCTTGCCTTTCTGAACATATCCAGGAGGCTGCTCGATGTAGACTTCTTCTTCAAGATAACCATTCAGGAATGCTGACTTCACATCCATCTGATAGATCTTCCACTGGTTCTGAGCTGCAATTGTTGTAAGAAGTCTTATGGTATCAACTCTTACAACTGGAGCGAATACCTCGTCATAGTCAATGCCATGTCTCTGCTTGTAGCCTTTAGCCACCAACCTCGCCTTGTGTTTTTCCACTTTGCCTTCTTGATTTGTCTTGGTCTTATAAACCCATTTGACACCAATAGCTTTGTGTCCTTCTGGAAGACTTGTAAGCTCCCAAGTGTCATTCTTCTTGATTGCACCAATTTCTTCATCCATGGTTTTTTTCCATTTGCTTTCTTCAGAAGCTTCCTCAAACATCACTGGATCACATTCAGCCATCAAACAAAATAAAGAATAATCAAAGGATGTCTGTACCGGACCTGTTGCTTCATAAATATCATCCAGACTCCGCATTTTTCTCGGGGCTCCCCCTGAACTACTGCTGCTTCCTGAACTCGATGGTTTTGAAGCAGGAGTTTGTTGATTCGGACTTTGTGGAGGAGTTGGATCATCATCTCCGCCATCTTCTATATTGGAGTCATCACCACCATCATCATCATCATCACTAAAGAATAAGCCTGCAACTTTTCTTTCTTCCTCGCTCCATCTCCAGTAATCAGATTCATCAAACTCAACATCTCGAGAAATGATTAATTTCATCATGAGGGGATTATAGAGTCTGTACGCCTTGCTTCTTTTATCATATCCGGAAAAGATGCACTTTTCGCCTTTATCATCCAGCTTCTTCCTTTTTTGATCGGGAACATGTGCATATGCAATACACCCAAAAATTCTGAGATGTCCAACTGATGGTTTGCTTCCACTCCACGCTTCATTTGGAGTTTTGTTTCTAACACTTTTTGTTGGACAGCGATTCAACAAATAAACTGCACATAGAACGGCTTCAGCCCAGAAAGTCCTCGGCATATGCTTTGCTTTCACCATGCTCCTTTCCATGTCTAGAATGGTGCGATTCTTCCTCTTTGCAACACCATTTTGCTGTGGAGTATATGCCGTTGTCAACTGATGATTTATTCCATGTGCTCTGCAAAAACTTCTGAACAAGTTTGAAGTGTACTCGCCTCATCTGTCTGATCGAAGTACCTTCAAATAATGACTACTCTGTTTTTCTGCCAAAGCTTTGAACTCCTTGAATTTATCAAGAGCCTCCGCTTTTTCTTTAATGATATACACCCAACTTTTCCTACTAAAATCATCAATAAAAGTTAGGTAATACCTATTTCCGCCAAATGATGCAATATCAAATGGACCAGCAATATTAGTGTGAACAATCTCTAATGGCCTTCTAGCTCGCCATGATTTTCCAACTGGAAAGCTTTGTCGATGTTGCTTTCCTTTGACACATGCTTCACACAAATTTTCTGGTTCGTTGATTTCTGGCAAACCGTCCACCATCTTTGTTTTTGACAATTGTTTCAATCCAGAAAATCCTAGATGACCAAATCTCAAGTGCCATAACCATGAGTCATTTTTAATGACCGACTTCAAGCACTTCTGTTGTAAGAACCCAGATTTTTGGGTAGAATTAAAACTTTTTATTATGTATTGATGTAAGAATGAATAGGGGTTACAACTAGAATGTAATACTGGTTTTAATGAATGAATAATGAAAGGATATATATTCCAAGGTTATATGGCCTGAAGGATGCTATTGGGTGATAACTAAGGTTAGAATAATCTATCTCCTAGTAAGTTAAGATAAGATTCCCTAGAGAGAAATAGATACCCTCGTGTCATCCAAATCAATATCTATTATAAGCCCAGCGGTTCCGTAAAAAGGTTAAGGAACACTCGAGGGTGAACCAGGTTCATTTTCCCAACTATAGGAATTAAATAAAAATAAGTGATGAATAGTGATTTTGGTGGAATTTGGAATATTATTATAATAATGTTATACCCGGTATTCGGAACGGATTTCTGAGTTCGTATTAGTGATCCAGGAGGAAAATAAGTGTATGTAAAAGCTGTCGGATTCAGAAAAATAGCACTTTTATTTTCTCCGAGATTTCCCTGGACACTGCAAGACTTAAGGATTTATAAAAGAGAATTAAGGAATTTAAATTCGAGAAGTATTAAGAAAGATGAGGAATAGTAGTATAAATATTAAGAAGGTTTTCGGTAAAACCCTAACTAGAAACGAATGAGTTAGTCCCTCGAACGAGCAACGAATTGAGCAATAACCGGACAAAGAACAAACAGAGGATCAAGATGCATGCATGTACAAGGAGATAAGACCAAGTAACTAAGTAGTTACATGAGCAACTAGTATACTTAGCAAACATAACCAAGTACTTAGCTTCTTGTCATCATCTTACCATTACAAACCAACACTTGTCCATTTAATTACATCATGCATGACCTAGAACTTTATTAAAGCTACTTTATGGACAAGATATTATCCAAAGACATTCAATAATTCACTTTAGATAAGATGAGAGCAAGATCAAAGCCAAGCAAACACCACCTCTCCCCCATTTTTCCAGCAGTTGCATTTTCCAGGGCAGGGGTCTTTGCCATTTTTTTTCACCTAGATCTACTCATCTAAAAATCATGAAAAAAATTCATGGAGCTTCTACACATCAAGGTGAAGTTGGGGATTTAATTTCATAATTTTTGAAGATCGTTTGGATGGGTAAATAAATTCGAGAAGTTCACTGTTTTTCCCCCAAAACCAAGGCACTTCGAATTTTGGAGTTTTAAGATTTCAAAATCCACCTTCCAACCATTGTTTGATCTCCAAATTTTTATGGTGAGTCCTATATTTCATAAAAATGATCTCCTAGAAATCTTAGCTTCAAACTCCATGTTTTCCATTTTCAAATAAATCCTCAAAGATGAGGGTGAATAGTGTTTTCAAGAAACTAACTTTGATTTCTTGGTTTCTTTGGATGATTTAAGCTTTGTTAAAGCCATACAAGGACTATATAAGGGTTATTATAGCTTGTACACTCTCCAAGGAAGGTATAATTCTTAAGAACCCAAGATCTTACTTTGAGTTTTATATATGTTCTTGATGGTTTTAGATTAGTTAAGATTATGATGTTGTTATATGCATAAAAGCATGATTATGTAGTTAGTAGTGATGATTTAAGAGTTTTGATGATTATGATGGTTAATTGAAACCTTCTTGGACTGGTTAAGATGAAAACCATGTATAGTATGCCCGGTGTGGCTTGGATTGATTGTTATGAATTTTAGAATATTCGATTTACAGCCGTTATAATGCCCGATTTTGCAATACCATGTTTTGTATGCCATTTTCCATGTCGAACCCCTACTGTCCAGAGACCTTATCTGCCATGATAGGATAGGTAATGTTCTAAGCTTCGTTTTGATATAAAGATCACGTGAAACGGACTTACGGTTTAGGATTTATGACCAAATTACTAAAAGTAGTTCGAATCCGTAAACGAAAGTTCGTAACTGTAATTGAACCCTCGTAAACTATGTAACGTCATGGCGAATCTTGGTAAATAAATACTAGAGGTAAAAAGGAAGGCGTGAAAGAAAACCGTATGTCAAAAAGATCATTTTTCGATTTATTAAAAATGTTCGAGTCGAGGTTAAACGCGAACGAACCCCTAAAAGACGACTCTTTTATAACTTCGGTAAAACACTTAGAAAACGGACGATAAAACTCGGAGTATAGTATTGGTTCGTAACGATCGACTTTAGAACTCATATGACTTAAGTATGTCCCAAGTATAAGTACAATGACATGTCGTATTAACGAACGGATGTCGGGTCGGATCAGTGATAAAAGTAATCCACTAAAAGGGGTATAACGAGATAACTCAAGAACGTGTTTCGAATTAAGTATAACTTAACTTTTAATATGTTAAGTGATTAATCCCGAATGCCTTGGCTATTTATAGATCACCAAGCTGAACCGGGACCCGCTACCACTACCCCTTACCGTACTCGACTACCAGGCAAGTTTCAATTCCCTTCTTTTAGGCTGTTGTTGTGATTGAATAAATATATATATATATATGCTGATATACATATGCCATTGCATGCATGCCTACTTTCAAGTTGAAGTGATATACTTGTTCCCTGAATGTTATTGTTGGCTTATAAGCTAGATAGTTATATATCAGTTATAAGCCGATTATTGTAAGACCCTCATAGAAGGGCGTATACATCTTATTAATCAAAAATAGACCGGGAGTCAATATTCCTTGATATATCGAGATTACCTCGGAGGAAAATATTTAAGTAAATATTTTCTATTATTTGGGCGACGAATATTATTTGAATATTCGTTCGAGACTAATTATTTTAACGATCCTTACTTCAAATAATTATTTGAACGTAACCATTCGACGAATAATATTTTTCAATATTCATTCAAGGTCGAATAGGTTATCGATTATTATTCCGAATATTCTTCTAAAGATTGGACTACTAAATGAATATTATTTGAATATCCATTTAGAATATTACTTTATTAAATGAACATTACTTTTGAATATTCATTTAAGATATTACTTACTTGATGAATATTATTCTAATATTCATCTGAAGCTTGATTTATTTATCGAGTCTTATCTCGAATATTCCTTTAAAGCTTGGATTACTAAATGAATATTACTTGATATTCATTTAGAATATTATTCATTAAACGAATATTACTTTTTCAATAAACATTTAAATTCCTAATAAATTATGAATATTATTTTGAATATTCATCCAGGGTTCTATTTAATCATCGAATATTATTTTAAATATTTTAAATATTCTTTTCAGGTCTTATTAATTAATGAATATTATTCTGAATATTCATTTGAATATTTAATTATGCAATAAATATTCTCTAGATATTTCTTCAAGGATTATTTGAGAAATACTCTGATTAAAGATATTCTTTCATATTCCTAAATATTCTGTAAAATATTTTAATTCAATAAATATTCTCTGAATATTTATTTCATACTTAGAATAACCTCGATAAGGTTTATCTTCTTCGATTATTACAGAAAATATTTCGGAGTCATATTATTATTAATCTTATATCAAGAAAGGTTCTCAGACATCATTCTTCTTCGAGTCTACCTCTCTAATAATAAGGGAACCTTACTTGGAAGATGTTATTTATCTTGTCGACTTCCCGGTCATAGAGTATTCTCTTCACTCGCAACTCGGGTGCTGTTGACTTATTAAGTCGTTGTTTACCTTCTCATCTTTCGAGGGGTAAGATTGTTGGAACAAGTTGATATTCGATACCAAGCCACAGCTTGGAAGTTATTGGTGAATTTTCCTTTCCAACTAGATACGACTACCTTGTAGAGTCTTATCAACAAGTATTATACTTGGGGAAAGGGGGACGAACGTTACATTCAGAATCATGAACTCTATTTGAACTAGGAGTCGTGTAAGAGGCCGAGTAGCGCCGGTCCATCCCCTTTGGCCCAACCGTTGGCCGGGGAGAGCTAGTAAGGCGGTAGACAAGTAAAGCCGTCAGTTCTTCCTTCTACCGGTAGTAAATCTAAATTGAGCTGTACGATCTCGACTGATCATCAAGATTGGAACAGCGGGCGCGGTGAATACTCCATCATTGGTTCATCATCCAAATTTATTTATTTCCTGCAACATGATTACTGTTGGCAGAGTTGGAAAAGGGTCATAACTGGAATTGCAACCTTTTCTTGCAAGTTCCTCTTCTTAATAACAATAAGAATATCTCGCTTACTTTGATGTAGCAGATATTTCTACAAACAAATACTTTAAGTTACCTTGTAACTTCATCGTTCATATTATACTGGCATCATTTCCGTAAATGCATGGCATATGGTTTGAAAGATACTTTTGAACTGTTATACATTATCGTTCAGTCATATATTATTGTTGGTGGGCTATTGCTCACCCTTGCTTTATTATTATATCACAACAACAGCTAGACCAGATGACTCGCACAAGGCGCACTCGACGCGGGCGAGGACGATGAGACTACCAGAGCTGAAGAAGAAGCTATTGGTAGGGTATATTTATTCTTTCAGTACCAAGAATATGGTCTAGTATGCCTTATGTAAATGGATGGCAAAGAGTATGTATTTATATTGAAATTCTTTTGGATTGTAAGAACTCATAATGTGATTAATAAAAATTTGAGTGTTACTCTGATTTCATCTCTGGGACTATAACGGGTGTGTTTTATATTATTGTGTTGGGTTATAGAGACGTAATTTATTTTATGTTAAGGAAAGTTCAAGTGTTGTGGACAGAATTGGAAGCCGTAACCACCGGATCCCGGACCCCGGATCTGGGGGTGTTACAGAAGTGGTATCAGAGCGTACGTTATAAGCCCCAGAGATGAGGTGACGTTAAAACAATAAATTCAATAAGATAATAAGAACTCTTGCCAAGTTCATAGTCGGACTACTTAATGTAGTGATGACATATAAAACCCTTATGGGAACTCGTAAGTATAATGATAGTAACTTAGCTCGATATCGTATCGACGAGTAAGGTGACTGACCTTGAGGCATACGAGCAACAGCGCGATGATGCTTTATATGCTGAAGATCAGCGGGTAATTCGATGGAGTACCCTACTGGAGACCCGGAAGAGGTTCCAGCAGATAAGGAAAATCCTGTTAGGATGAGGAGCTTACCCATGGGTAATGAGGGTCGCAGCCAGAATGACTGTGATGATTAAAATATGGTGCTCAGAAAAGTGAGTATAAAGAACCGAGATATTATTAAGAGATCTGAAGATGCATGTTGAATTCATAGCCGGGCTACCAGATGTAGTACCAGCAAGAATGAAGAATTGGAAGAATTACTTGAGATCTTATACGGAAATAGATGAGAATCCTTAGAGATTTTCATCTTAACAAAGAAAGAGCTAGAGGGGTGTATGATTATTAAAGACATCAATTTAGGGCGAGGAGCAGAGTCCCTAGGAATAGTTGAGAAGGAGGCAGTAAGTGCCATATCATTTGATAAATGAATTAGTATGAATATGGTCAGTAATAATTCGCCATGAGAAGGCAGGTATCGTAGGTTGTAAATTATGGAACCAAATTGAGGTTAATAAGGTGGTTTTATTAAGGAAAATGTTCATTTTATGAATGAATCATTTAGAAAGTAAAGACATTGGGAAGTGATAGCATGATTGGGTAAAGTATATAAGGAAGTAGTAAGCAAGACAATGATCTCAGAACCTACCGGAAGATAAGACCAGTGAGTCAAGATGAACTCGTAATGAGACTACTGCCAGAGACTGAGTATAGAGTTAATTCAACTCAGTTAAATGATGAACCAGAAACGTTAGATGCATGTGATTCAGAGGAATATTAAATTCCTTCTTCTCTTTGAATGGATTATAGTAGTTACCTTAAGTTTACTCCGACACGGAATTATAATAGATCAAGTAATACGATCAGCAGTTAAAGAGAAAAATGTGAGAAAATCTTCCTGGAGCTAAAAGGTGAAATTGGTAATGACCAAGAGCTGGCATTGCTTAATGGAAAAAGGAGACTTTGTGCTTCCAATGACGCTTCGCATAAAGGGTTAGGTAGACCGACATTTGGTAGTATTGAATATCAGGACGTTGTGGCAGGTTTCAGTTTGAAACTATTGATTCCCTTCTAAGGGATGTATATAATTGATTCCTCTCCAGTGGGTAAACTTCCAATCCGATGATGATTATTTCGTTAACTATGACTGCTTATGATTCCACCTGCTTGGAGGTTCATAGAACTATTCTTCAGGTTTCGAAACTGGTCTCCTTAATGTTACCAGTAGGTGGGTAGATTGATCAAAATTTCCCTGAGTCTGGAAAGGAATTCGGTGAATTTTGGCAAACCTTGTCTTTCTGATTATCAGAGAATGTCATGGAAGAGAGCAAAAAAAAAAAAAAAAAAATTTTTGAGCAAACCCTGTGATTTGGGTAAGGATGCTGTAAAATGGGTTAGTAAACGGACCCTGAGCATTACAATCGACGGTAGTGATAAAATGATGAAGTGAGATTGGACGAAAATAGGAAATGTAAGTAAGAAACCAGCCGGATTGAGAAATTCTAGGATTGACTTAAATGAAGAGGCTGTTATGCCAGGAATGGTAAGCTTGTGTGGCACGCAGGATTGATAAGAATAGTTGAAAAGATAAAAGTGGAGGAAAGGTGACCGGAGACGGTGCCGAGTAGTCGATTAAGACTTATATGGAGTAAAGTTTTGGAAAGGTAGAAAGGTATCAAAGAAGAAGGCACTATGCCGGCAATTGCTAGAAAAGTAATGCTATTAGCCAACCCCTAAAATCATATATTTTTATGTGTGGCCAGTTGAGGCCAAGTCCCAACGGACTATAAAGTGACTAGACCATCAATGAAAAGACAAAGCAGGGTTGCTTCTAAGAAAGCACCGACTGCAAGGGCTTCTGATATAAAGGAAACATTAATGAGATCGTTTGAATCTTCTGCCGAACAACCCATGTTTTGATTGGGAATTCACTAGACCTTTTTGGGATGGGGTCACCCGTACTAAAGTGACTCATGTGTATATGGTTGTTCAAGATTTCGAGTAAAATGGAAGTATAGTGACTTGAGATGTATGATGTTAGGGTATCATGAATACCATGAATATATTATGACGGAGGAAAGTAAACAATGAAGGTATATGAAGAGGGTATAGAAAAGGTCAGAAATTGAACAGTATGCTGTAGGAATTTTGTCTGAGGCAAGTACCTTTGCGAAGAACGATAAGCACTAAGAGATTCACGTTGAACTCGACCAATATCTTCCAGAACATCCTTGCTACCATTAACAAGTTCGGTAAGAGAAGAGATTGGCATACGTTGCCTTTTTGGAAGGCCAAATAGGCTGACAACTATCTGAAAGAAGAGGGTGGCATTAAACCACCGATCGATTATCAAATGAGAATGATTGAAAAGAGACCTTTATTAAGGATACATGATCTGATTGCCAATTATAAGATGCAAGAATTCCTTGGCAGTTGAATTAAGGATAGGATATCCATAAATTAAGACAAACCCTGGGGAATGCACAAGGGGTGGCATTAACCCTAATAACGACATTATGACTTCAGATGTTATGAGCTGGACTTGCTAAGGCAACAATGACCGGTAAGGATTATTAAAAAGAGTTCTGGAAAGAACATAGATAGAATTATTAGAGTATTGATCAATGACATTCTGATATACCCGGTACCCAGAAAATACCGGAGGAATGATAAGGATGGCCTACGAAACCTTACAAGGAAAAAGGGTAATATTCCGAACTTCAAAAATGGAAGTTTGGTAAGGAATGTATGACATCGTAACAATAATGCCAGATGAGGCATGTATGAAACCCTGAGGAAGTATGGGTTGAACCAATAAGGTTGAGATTATCCTAAAACAAGAAGGGATTTAAGTAAGGAAATATCCTAGGTATGATTTGGAGTACCTGTAGTCAAGATCGCACTAGAAAGGTGGAAGCAATGACTTTTGGAAAAGACTGATAGATGCTTTCTCTCATTCAGCAGAATTTAAGGGAGAATGCTTCCACCCTGAGTTGGAATAGATCTAGAAAACATTGATTATTATAATCAGGAAAGGCCAACGAGGTGGCCGACACTTTAAATATAGGGGAGTAAGCATAAATGCTCAGACCAAAGAAATAGAATGATAATGTAAGGACCTTGATGGTCATAATGTGGTAGAGGAAGTTACATTCCATTTGATGATTGTGCCAGGATCAACTATAAGAATAGTTTAAGTAAAGATTCGATTCCTGATGTTGCCAGTAGCACATTACCGACATTAGGAGGCTCTACGACAGACCAGACCAAATTCCCCAAGAGACTTGCCTTTTCTTTGGAAAGAGAGAAGGGAGGTTAAGTAACAATGAATTGGTAGTAAATGACCAGAAATAGAGAGGGTACAAATACTGATAAGCCAAATGGCACGATGATGAATGACAAGCAAGTTTATGTTGGTGTATTTCTGTGCAAACAAGATAGAGAATTATGAGGTTGGCAAGCGATTAAGCAAACCGATAAGCTTTTAGTCTTCTACCGGAGATATATGATTAATAATCTCACCAGCCTGTTCCAGCTGCGATGCTGGAAGCTTTCCTGCAATTTTATCTGCTTCATGTAATATCTACGTCAAGTTCAGGAAGCATTCCCTATGGATAGGGAATAGTGATTATTTTGTGTTCCTAGAGGATCTTGAATTGATAATTTTGATGCTTAGTTATTAAAGCACTGCGTAAACGATAAGCGATGGTGATCCTTCTGAGAAATTAGGTGGTAACGACTGTGGAAATGTCGAATTGAATCTAAGTTAGAGAAATCATCCAGGTTTATTTCGGATGGTGTAATTTCTGGAACGACGGGATATTTGAAATGAAGAATTAGGTTATGATGGTTCATAAAATAATTATAGTAGAAATAAAGACAAGAGACTGATAGAGATGGAAATAGAATTGGGAATTAATAAGAGAGTCAGATAGGCAGACTCATGAGAAGCTCCAGTAATGAAGCGAGAAGAGTATGGAATTGGCAAGGTAAGGGTATTGGCCAAAGCGGAAAGTTGGAATTAGGAGCATGAATGACATGCAAATTGACTCCTTTTAAGTTTGGAAAATTCGAGAAAATATGAAATAGATTGACTGAGTAATAAAGAGACTCATGAAATGAAAAAGTGAAATCTAGATGGTTGAACAAAGGAAAGTTTGACCACAAACGTGCCACGTATATTGAATAAAGGTAACACGCGTTCCCCTAATAAGGTGACGGTGGAGTTCAATAACAGAAGTGAATGAGAACTAGATGATAAGATGGATGTGATTGATAAAGAAAAGAATGGGAAATAATGATGGACAGAGAAACAAGGACATGTGATATGTGAGATTACGATAAAGTAGTATTTGATACGAATACGATTACTTTCTTCCCTAATAAACCTCTATAGTTCAGAGGTAAATTCTGAGTATGATATTTTGACAATCATGAAAATCTTCTTATATAATTCTCTGAAATTCTTTCCTTTTAATATCCCCTATTTATTTTCCTCTAAATTGAGAAGAACAACCCTTTAAGGAGGGGAGGTACTACTACGTGACTCTCTGTCTGTGTGATAGGAGTCTAAGTGGAATGCCATTAATTGTTTAATTGCTTGTCAAGTACTAGAGGCTGACCCCCTTCTGTACTAGCTATGCAATATAACAAATGTTCATTGATCATAGTGATCTCTCAATAAATTCTTCTAATTCAATATATATACATCGAGATTGCGAAGATTAGGAATTGCAAAATTACGAGTGAGGGTATCTCCGAATTTCGTAGCGCGTTAGTGATACCGAAGTCACTGCACGTACCAATAAGGTTAATAGTATAAGATCGGACAAGAGCGTATACCGGTTAATGTGTCATGCGAAAGTATCAAAGAATTGGTAGAATGGATAAAGGGTGTATTGTAACACCAGTATGAGATGCTTTAGAAAGATTGGAGTGTGTAAGGATCGACCAGAGAATTGGAAAGTGAAATAACCAACAAATACCCAATTGTCTTCTACCTGATTCCGGGACGGAATCCTTTTAAGGAGGGGAGACTGTAAGAACCCAGATTTTTGGGTAGAATTAAAACTTTTTATTATGTATTGATGTAAGAATGAATAGGGGTTACAACTAGAATGTAATACTGGTTTTAATGAATGAATAATGAAAGGATATATATTCCAAGGTTATATGGCCTGAAGGATGCTATTGGGTGATAACTAAGGTTAGAATAATCTATCTCCTAGTAAGTTAAGATAAGATTCCCTAGAGAGAAATAGATACCCTCGTGTCATCCAAATCAATATCTATTATAAGCCCAGCGGTTCCGTAAAAAGGTTAAGGAACACTCGAGGGTGAACCAGGTTCATTTTCCCAACTATAGGAATTAAATAAAAATAAGTGATGAATAGTGATTTTGGTGGAATTTGGAATATTATTATAATAATGTTATACCCGGTATTCGGAACGGATTTCTGAGTTCGTATTAGTGATCCAGGAGGAAAATAAGTGTATGTAAAAGCTGTCGGATTCAGAAAAATAGCACTTTTATTTTCTCCGAGATTTCCCTGGACACTGCAAGACTTAAGGATTTATAAAAGAGAATTAAGGAATTTAAATTCGAGAAGTATTAAGAAAGATGAGGAATAGTAGTATAAATATTAAGAAGGTTTTCGGTAAAACCCTAACTAGAAACGAATGAGTTAGTCCCTCGAACGAGCAACGAATTGAGCAATAACCGGACAAAGAACAAACAGAGGATCAAGATGCATGCATGTACAAGGAGATAAGACCAAGTAACTAAGTAGTTACATGAGCAACTAGTATACTTAGCAAACATAACCAAGTACTTAGCTTCTTGTCATCATCTTACCATTACAAACCAACACTTGTCCATTTAATTACATCATGCATGACCTAGAACTTTATTAAAGCTACTTTATGGACAAGATATTATCCAAAGACATTCAATAATTCACTTTAGATAAGATGAGAGCAAGATCAAAGCCAAGCAAACACCACCTCTCCCCCATTTTTCCAGCAGTTGCATTTTCCAGGGCAGGGGTCTTTGCCATTTTTTTTCACCTAGATCTACTCATCTAAAAATCATGAAAAAAATTCATGGAGCTTCTACACATCAAGGTGAAGTTGGGGATTTAATTTCATAATTTTTGAAGATCGTTTGGATGGGTAAATAAATTCGAGAAGTTCACTGTTTTTCCCCCAAAACCAAGGCACTTCGAATTTTGGAGTTTTAAGATTTCAAAATCCACCTTCCAACCATTGTTTGATCTCCAAATTTTTATGGTGAGTCCTATATTTCATAAAAATGATCTCCTAGAAATCTTAGCTTCAAACTCCATGTTTTCCATTTTCAAATAAATCCTCAAAGATGAGGGTGAATAGTGTTTTCAAGAAACTAACTTTGATTTCTTGGTTTCTTTGGATGATTTAAGCTTTGTTAAAGCCATACAAGGACTATATAAGGGTTATTATAGCTTGTACACTCTCCAAGGAAGGTATAATTCTTAAGAACCCAAGATCTTACTTTGAGTTTTATATATGTTCTTGATGGTTTTAGATTAGTTAAGATTATGGTGTTGTTATATGCATAAAAGCATGATTATGTAGTTAGTAGTGATGATTTAAGAGTTTTGATGATTATGATGGTTAATTGAAACCTTCTTGGACTGGTTAAGATGAAAACCATGTATAGTATGCCCGGTGTGGCTTGGATTGATTGTTATGAATTTTAGAATATTCGATTTACAGCCGTTATAATGCCCGATTTTGCAATACCATGTTTTGTATGCCATTTTCCATGTCGAACCCCTACTTTCCAGAGACCTTATCTGCCATGATAGGATAGGTAATGTTCTAAGCTTCGTTTTGATATAAAGATCACGTGAAACGGACTTACGGTTTAGGATTTATGACCAAATTACTAAAAGTAGTTCGAATCCGTAAACGAAAGTTCGTAACTGTAATTGAACCCTCGTAAACTATGTAACGTCATGGCGAATCTTGGTAAATAAATACTAGAGGTAAAAAGGAAGGCGTGAAAGAAAACCGTATGTCAAAAAGATCATTTTTCGATTTATTAAAAATGTTCGAGTCGAGGTTAAACGCGAACGAACCCCTAAAAGACGACTCTTTTATAACTTCGGTAAAACACTTAGAAAACGGACGATAAAACTCGGAGTATAGTATTGGTTCGTAACGATCGACTTTAGAACTCATATGACTTAAGTATGTCCCAAGTATAAGTACAATGACATGTCGTATTAACGAACGGATGTCGGGTCGGATCAGTGATAAAAGTAATCCACTAAAAGGGGTATAACGAGATAACTCAAGAACGTGTTTCGAATTAAGTATAACTTAACTTTTAATATGTTAAGTGATTAATCCCGAATGCCTTGGCTATTTATAGATCACCAAGCTGAACCGGGACCCGCTACCACTACCCCTTACCGTACTCGACTACCAGGCAAGTTTCAATTCCCTTCTTTTAGGCTGTTGTTGTGATTGAATAAATATATATATATATATGCTGATATACATATGCCATTGCATGCATGCCTACTTTCAAGTTGAAGTGATATACTTGTTCCCTGAATGTTATTGTTGGCTTATAAGCTAGATAGTTATATATCAGTTATAAGCCGATTATTGTAAGACCCTCATAGAAGGGCGTATACATCTTATTAATCAAAAATAGACCGGGAGTCAATATTCCTTGATATATCGAGATTACCTCGGAGGAAAATATTTAAGTAAATATTTTCTATTATTTGGGCGACGAATATTATTTGAATATTCGTTCGAGACTAATTATTTTAACGATCCTTACTTCAAATAATTATTTGAACGTAACCATTCGACGAATAATATTTTTCAATATTCATTCAAGGTCGAATAGGTTATCGATTATTATTCCGAATATTCTTCTAAAGATTGGACTACTAAATGAATATTATTTGAATATCCATTTAGAATATTACTTTATTAAATGAACATTACTTTTGAATATTCATTTAAGATATTACTTACTTGATGAATATTATTCTAATATTCATCTGAAGCTTGATTTATTTATCGAGTCTTATCTCGAATATTCCTTTAAAGCTTGGATTACTAAATGAATATTACTTGATATTCATTTAGAATATTATTCATTAAACGAATATTACTTTTTCAATAAACATTTAAATTCCTAATAAATTATGAATATTATTTTGAATATTCATCCAGGGTTCTATTTAATCATCGAATATTATTTTAAATATTTTAAATATTCTTTTCAGGTCTTATTAATTAATGAATATTATTCTGAATATTCATTTGAATATTTAATTATGCAATAAATATTCTCTAGATATTTCTTCAAGGATTATTTGAGAAATACTCTGATTAAAGATATTCTTTCATATTCCTAAATATTCTGTAAAATATTTTAATTCAATAAATATTCTCTGAATATTTATTTCATACTTAGAATAACCTCGATAAGGTTTATCTTCTTCGATTATTACAGAAAATATTTCGGAGTCATATTATTATTAATCTTATATCAAGAAAGGTTCTCAGACATCATTCTTCTTCGAGTCTACCTC
This sequence comes from Saposhnikovia divaricata, assembly GCA_036435485.1. Classification (NCBI taxonomy): domain Eukaryota; kingdom Viridiplantae; phylum Streptophyta; class Magnoliopsida; order Apiales; family Apiaceae; genus Saposhnikovia; species Saposhnikovia divaricata. The sequence goes on along the minus strand of JAZHRN010000145.1, from coordinate 1,661,406 downwards.
TCTAATAATAAGGGAACCTTACTTGGAAGATGTTATTTATCTTGTCGACTTCCCGGTCATAGAGTATTCTCTTCACTCGCAACTCGGGTGCTGTTGACTTATTAAGTCGTTGTTTACCTTCTCATCTTTCGAGGGGTAAGATTGTTGGAACAAGTTGATATTCGATACCAAGCCACAGCTTGGAAGTTATTGGTGAATTTTCCTTTCCAACTAGATACGACTACCTTGTAGAGTCTTATCAACAAGTATTATACTTGGGGAAAGGGGGACGAACGTTACATTCAGAATCATGAACTCTATTTGAACTAGGAGTCGTGTAAGAGGCCGAGTAGCGCCGGTCCATCCCCTTTGGCCCAACCGTTGGCCGGGGAGAGCTAGTAAGGCGGTAGACAAGTAAAGCCGTCAGTTCTTCCTTCTACCGGTAGTAAATCTAAATTGAGCTGTACGATCTCGACTGATCATCAAGATTGGAACAGCGGGCGCGGTGAATACTCCATCATTGGTTCATCATCCAAATTTATTTATTTCCTGCAACATGATTACTGTTGGCAGAGTTGGAAAAGGGTCATAACTGGAATTGCAACCTTTTCTTGCAAGTTCCTCTTCTTAATAACAATAAGAATATCTCGCTTACTTTGATGTAGCAGATATTTCTACAAACAAATACTTTAAGTTACCTTGTAACTTCATCGTTCATATTATACTGGCATCATTTCCGTAAATGCATGGCATATGGTTTGAAAGATACTTTTGAACTGTTATACATTATCGTTCAGTCATATATTATTGTTGGTGGGCTATTGCTCACCCTTGCTTTATTATTATATCACAACAACAGCTAGACCAGATGACTCGCACAAGGCGCACTCGACGCGGGCGAGGACGATGAGACTACCAGAGCTGAAGAAGAAGCTATTGGTAGGGTATATTTATTCTTTCAGTACCAAGAATATGGTCTAGTATGCCTTATGTAAATGGATGGCAAAGAGTATGTATTTATATTGAAATTCTTTTGGATTGTAAGAACTCATAATGTGATTAATAAAAATTTGAGTGTTACTCTGATTTCATCTCTGGGACTATAACGGGTGTGTTTTATATTATTGTGTTGGGTTATAGAGACGTAATTTATTTTATGTTAAGGAAAGTTCAAGTGTTGTGGACAGAATTGGAAGCCGTAACCACCGGATCCCGGACCCCGGATCTGGGGGTGTTACATCTGTACACCCGTCTGCATATCAAGAGTGAAGAGACAATTCTTTGACATCTCCACGTTTGCAATTAATTCTCGAATCTGATTTCTGATGATCAGAGAATTATCCTGCATCTGAATATTATATCCCTTTTCCACAAGTTGGCCAAGACTGATGATATTACTTTTCAAAGCAAGTATATAGTAAACATCATTTATATACTTCTTATCACCTTTCTTTGACACAATCGTAACCGTACCTTTTCCTTTTACTGGAATCTTCGATGAGTCACCAAAAGTAACTTCTCCACTGATGGTGCTATCTATCTCCGTAAATAATTCCTTATGGCCACACATGTGGTTGCTGGCTCCTGAATCAAGATACCAGGTATTTTTCTTACCATCTTCATCTCCTTTGTATGTAAGGAACATAGCAGGCCCCACATATTTGTCTTCTTTTGCTGTAGCAAAATGACTTCTTTCTTCCACTTTTGGAGATCTACATTCGTAACTGAAGTGACCAAATTTATTACAATTATAACATTGAAATTGAGACTTATCACCTCTTTGTTGGAATCCTCCTCTTCCTTGGCCTCTAAAATTTTGACCACGACCAGATGGTTGATAGCCTTCATTATTCTGGCCTCTATTGAACGTCTGTCTTCCACGTCCTTGTCCACCTCGGTAGCCACCTCTGCCACGTGAAGAACTGCTACTGCCAGAACTGTCACCGATGGATACTTTACTTTGCAACGCCTTCTCCAAATGGCTTGCATCATCATATTGATTCATCCGCTGCTCATGCGCTTGAAGTGAACCAACTAGCTTATCAATAGAAATCGTGGACAAGTCTTTTGTTGAGTATTGAATACAGTAAAAGAATATAGAGGGGGGGTGAATGGATTCTTGAACTTTTCTTTATTCTTGAATCTTTGCAACAAGATATGTGTTGAGTGTGTGAGATAAGTAAGTACAGATAACAAAGACAAACACAACACAATATCACTTTAATCTAATATTTTATTAGATAAAGATTTTGCTACAATCTGTGAATATAAATGATAGTATTCTCAGCTTCGTTTTTCTCAGAGAGATATTTCTTCTGATGTATATGAAACTCTTATCTCTAAAAACTTTTCTTCTAAGGAAGTGAGGCTGTATCCTTATAGACATGGATACACCTACTTACTACTTTCCAGTATGTCTATCTCATTTGAGTAAGAGTCCAAACGGCTACAGATTTGACTTTGCAAAGCCTGTTCAGATCCACTTCTTTAGCTTCTTGTCCCTTTGTCTTATCTCTCCAAGCTTCTTTGCAGGTTTCTGACTTGTACAATTCTTCAGTATTTTGTCTCCAAGAATGTATTCGAGAAGTGGCTAAGTGATTGATTCGAGAACTCGAATTGACTTAATCGATAACTCTGAGTTCTCGAATAGCGTTATATTGACATATCGAATCACTTCTCGAATAGCTCTTTTCTCTGGGACTCCTTGAGATATCGAATAGAGCATTTTGACATATTGAATCCCTGAGATGTCGAATAGCTTCTTTAGTCCTTGAGATATCGAATAGAGCATTGACTTGTTGACTCTTAGAGAACTCGAATGATGCTTTGACTTGTTGACTCCATGAGTTCTCAAATAGAGTAATAGACATATCGAATCTCTAAGATATCGAATGAGATATCGAACAGTGTATTCAGAGATATCGAATAGTATCTTCTGAGATATCGAATCTCTGACTTCTCGAATGCTAGACTTCTCGAATAGACAAATGTACTTCTCGAATTGGTACTTAGGCAAATTCTTCATTTCTTCAAATCCCAACTGTGATTATTTGGCAGTCTTTATCTCCTTGCTTGAGGCATGAACCTTGGAACTTCTTTCAAGCATTATTCTTGACTTTATAAGTACAGTTACACAACTAGGATTTGATGCCTATTACAAGTACAGAACAAATAGAAACTCTACAACTAGAGGTTCCCTTAGTTAAGAGGTCATGTAGGTAATGCATAGCATTACACATACTTAGGCTTGTTATTAGATGTATTCAGGCATGCCTCTATGACTAACATCTTTCGACTCCTCGATAGCGGTAACAATATAATCAAATTTTCTTGTTAGCGAGCGGAGCAATTTTTCCATGACCTGAACATCATCGAGACTTTCGCCATTTCTTTTCATTTCGTTTGACATCGTTTTCAAACGCGTAACATATTCACCGATATTCTCTGAAGTCTTCATTTTGATATTTTCAAATTTGCCACGAAGAACTTGGAGCCGTACCTTTTTCACTTTGTCGACACCTTGGAATGATTTTTGTAAAATCTCCCACGCCTCTTTTGCTGTCTTTGCATTTTGAAATTTTTTCGAAGGTGGATTCGTCGACACCTTGAAAAATTATATATAACGCCTTGTTGTCTTTTTTTTGAAATTCTTTTAATGCCATCTTCTCGACATTAGAAAGTGCTGCTTCAGCGGTAGCATCTTCGGGCTCGCTATAGCCGCTTTCAACGATATCCCAATTATCGTACGAACCGAGTAAAACCTTCATTTGGATACTCCAGTTTCCATAATTTGTAACTGTCAACTTTGGAATATTTTGTTGCACCATATTCGCCATTCTTTTTCAAAAAATATTCTTTCACAGTATAAGTGAACAGTACCGTATGTATGAACAGTGCCGTATGAATAGTACCTTATGAACAGTGCCATATGAATAGTACCTTATGAACAGTACCGTATGAACAGTACTTCGTCTTCTACGGCATGAATAGTGTTTTCCGGCAGAAATAGTGGCCGGAAAGTTTTTCCAAAAATTTGCAAATTTCTTTTCCGAACGAAACCTTAGCTCTGATACCACTTGTTGGAAACGTGATCAGCTTAAAGCTAATATATAAATTTAATGACTCAATAAACACACACCATATATTTTGATATTGAAACAAACACCAACTTTCTTTTCTATCTCACAAACACAAAGCTACAGCTTTTTAATACTTGACACAAGGCTAAAGCCTTTCTTTTACAAAAGCTTCTGCTCCTTTCTCTCTGTTTTTTCACTTCGTTATATGTTATACAAACATACAGACTTGTACCATATTTATAGGCTTGGCTTGAGGATATATAACGTCATGCATTACATATTAGATACAAATTCTGCCCACCATAATTTCCGGAGTTGTTGTTTCTTTTTTTTTGACCAAGCCTTCTGGATGACATCTTGTTTAGATTAGTAGCCTACCTTATTTTTTTAAGGAATCAAATTTGACTCTTCCATGTTGCCATCTTTTTTCTTTATTTCTAGCAGTCGGGTTTGACTTCTAACAGAGGCAAGGTTGTACCCTAACATTCCATTTATATAACTAGAGACAAATTATTTGTTAAGTTAGAAACATACTCGAATATCGAAAATTCATAAAGTAACTTTTAACCTTTCATATAAAGTAATATTTTCAATTAGCTAAATTATTCATATAATAATAATTTTTTCTTTCCTAACATTTGAGCCCTTCATATATGTATATGATAATATTTAACAAACTGAATAATTCCATATGGAGGTAAGACTTGTCGGCATATCCTAATATTCCTCATATACAATTAAAGCAAATTAAGTATATTAAAATTAGAAACAAACTAGGGTATCTATAATTTATTAAAATAACTTTTAGCCTTGTATATAAAATAATTTTTTCTATTGGTTGAAGTATTGAGGGAGTAATAATTTTTTCATTTATAAACTTTGATTCTTAGAATATATGTCTATATATAGAGTAAAATTACATTAGAAACAAATAATGTTGTCATCAATTCCTAAAGGCATTGAGTTATTCTCCATAAGGCATCGAGTTATTCTCCATACATTTCTTCACTTGTCAAATTGAGGAGTCAATTTTTAACCAAATTGAGCCACTTTTTCTGCCTAAAAAATTTCTCCTTGCAAATTTTTTATTGTGAGGCTTCACATAGTGAGATTTCTTGCCTTTGCAGGCTACCCTACTCATATGCCACTTAACAAACTTTTCTAAATGACAAATAAGGTTGTTGATCAACTCTCTCCGTAATATACATATAAACACAAACTTGTAATAAATTGAGCTATTTTGTGCTCAACTAGGGTTGTATACAAATCGAGCTAATAGTGAAACTCTATTCGTCTCGATAAGAAATCAAGCCTGAGTTAGGGAAAAAAAGTATGTTCATTAAGCTAATCGAGTCTATTCAAGTTTTATGAATGTTCGTTTTAAACTCGACTCGTTTAACTCGATTCAAACTAGACTAGATAAGTTATATACATAAAAAATATTATATTTTTTATATAAATAATATATTAAAATACATTTTTAAATTTTAAATCTTTAATATTTTTATATAATAATACTCGGGTTCAACTCGATTCCAAATATTCGTGAGCAACTCGGACTCGATTCAGTTGTTAACGATTTTGAGTTTGAAAAAAAGGATTTGATCAATAAGCTTAATGAATTTGGCTCGAGTCCTTAAGAAAAAATTTGAAGATGAACTCAATAAAAAAAAAAAAAACTCAACTCGATAGTGCTATTTTACAATCCCGTGTTCAACTCTTTAGTCCAAATCACATAACATGTTAAACTGCTGAAACTCATTTGTTTACTCCTTGTCTGAAAGTTCATCTTGCACGAAACTGTTGTAGGCACAAACTAAAACAGACCACGATACATGTATGTGTGGCACTGGAGAAAAACAAAGAAGTTAGTTGGACTACTTGCTTTTATTCACTCCAAAGGATTACAATATATAGAATACAAAGAAAACAAAGATAGAAATGATTCCTATAAACTAAGAACTGAAACAGCAACACCTAAACAGACTCAATCTAGGCTCAATCAAATCATAACAACTTTATTCGAGAATGCTCCTACAATATCTACATTCTTAGATATCATATCAATCAGAATATGTAGACTTTGCACAACATCATTCACGGACCAAACTTATAGCAAACAATTAACTTAACAAGCCCAACAAGTTTAGATTAGAAAGTCCAACATAAGCCCAACATATTCCCCCTTAATCTGAACTTGCCTGATTGCACTTCTTAACTCCAAGTAAGTTCCTCATGGCTTCGAACTTCACAGCAGCAAGAGCTTTCGTGAGGGAGTCTGCACGTTGCTCTTCAGTACTCACATGTTTCACAACTACTTCACCATTTTCCACACATTCACGTATAAAATGATACCGAATGTCTATATGTTTACTTCTTCCATGGAATACAGGATTTTTAGCCAAGTCGATTGCTGACTTATTATCAATATACAGTGTCACAGGGCCAATGTCATATTCTGTAATCTGAGACAGCAATTTCCTCAACCATACAGCTTGGCATGCTGCTGTAGTAGCTGCCATAAACTCCGCCTCGCAAGATGAAAGTGCAACGCATCTTTGTTTCTGTGAAGCCCATGTTATTAAACTCTTATTGAGGTAGAATACCATGCCCCTAGTACTTTTCCTATCCTCCACATTTCCAGACTTTTCCTATCCTCCACATTTCCAGCGAGATCACTCTCTGAGTATCCAATCAGTACTTCATTGTCTTTATCCTGTGAGTAAACTAAACCAAAATCAAGAGTTCAGTTTACATATCGAAGTATGCATTTTGCTGTAGCCAGATGCAACTGAGTTGGTTTTTCCATAACCCTGCTCACAATACCTACGGAATATGCAATATCAGGTCTAGTGTGGACGAGATATCTCAAGCCCCCCACTATACTTTTAAACTCAGTAGAGTTAACTTCTGTTCCACCTTCGTCCTTATTAATGACTTCCTTGGGGTGCATTGGCACCTTAGTAGAGTTACAGTGTAGCATACCTGCTTTGTTGAGAATCTTCTTTGCGTATCCGGTTTGCCTTAGTTAAATATATCCATCTCCTTGTTCAACTTCGATACCAAGATAGTAAGTTAACTTGCACATATCACTCATATCGAACTTATTTGCCATTTGTTTTTTGAACTCAGTGATGGCTGTTACACTTGCTCCTGTTACAAGAATATCGTCGACATAGACAGCAATTATCAACACTCCCTTGCTCACATTCTTTGTATATACTGATTGCTCGTAGGCACATCTGACAAAGCCCAATTCTTCTAGACATTTGTTCAATTTTGAGTACCAAGCTCTCGGAGCTTGACGAAGATCGTAGAGAGCTTTTATGAGCTTGTAAACAAAATGTTCTTTTCCCCGTTTGACAAACCCTTCTGGCTGCTTTACATAGACTTCCCCTTTGATTTCACCATTCAAAAATGCTGTTTGGACGTCGAGATGATGTACCTCCCAGTTTCCTTTTGCAGCAAGAGCAAGTAATAACCGTATCGTCTCGATTCGGGTGACTGGTGCAAAAACCTCATCGAAATCTATGCCTTGTTTCTGTACATAACCCTTAGACACAATTCTTGCCTTGTGCTTAATGACATTTCCATTTGCATCTCATTTAATCTTATAAATCCATTTTAGCTCAATGGCCTTTCGACCTCGAGGCAATTCTGTCAATGTCCAGGTACCATTCTTCTCAATAGCCTCCATTTCTATTTCCATAGCTCTCTTCCACTCTCTTCCCTTTACTGCTTGAGTATAGTTAGCTGGCTCATCTATTCCCATTAGATATAATTCGTCATCTTCAAGCTCAATTGGTACGGTTTCATCATAGATTTCGCTTAATGGCCTGTACCTTCGAGGCCTGTCGTCAGACTCAGAAATCGTGTCAGACCTGGTGCTTTCTGGTGTGCTTTCAACTGACATTTCTCTTCCAAAAAATGAGCTGGACATACCTGGACTTTGTATGCTGCTTGCAGCAGTGTCACTGTCATTATCATTTGGATTTGACAACCTTGACACAGAATCATTAGTGGCTTCACTGACTTGATCACTCTCACTTTCCGAATCAAAAACATCCGTAGTCAAAACGAAAGACCCCAGCCTTGTTGTCATTTGTTCAGTTTTTTCAGACCAGTCCCATGCTTTCCCTTCTTCGAACACGACATCACGACTTACACATATGGCTTTAGTTTGTGGATCATACAATCTGAAAGCTTTTGTTCCTGCTTCTTTTCCAAGATAGACAACAGTTTTACTCCTATTGTCTAGCTTCTTCAAGTTTACATTTTGTATTTTCATATGAGCCACGCATCCAAAAACTCTGAGATGATCCACAGGTGGCTTTTGTTTTGACCAAGCCTCGTAGGGAGTAATTCCAGTTACAGCACGGGTAGGCAATCGGTTGATTAAATATGTGGCATGTCTAACGGCCTCACCTCAAAAATGGTTTGGAATATTCATTTCTTTCAATAAACTTCGTGACATTTCAATCAAGGTCCTGTTGCGCCTTTCGACTACTCCGTTCTGCTGAGGTGAGTAGGGAGCGGAGAAATGTCTGACTATTCCAGCTTCTTCACAATATTGAGTGAACTCCCTTGATGTAAATTCTCCCCCGTTGTCCGTCCTGAAAGTCACAATTTTTTTCCCTGGACTGTTTTCAACTAGAGCACGAAAACGTTTAAAAGCATCAAATGCTTCACTTTTGGTTTTCAATAGATAAGTCCACATTACTCGACTATAGTCATCAATCAAGACAAAAATGTACTTGTTAGCTCCAGGAGTACATGGCGTAATTGGTCCACACAAATCCCCGTGGACAAGTTCAAGAACTTTCTTAGCAGTGAAGCTCGATTGTTGTGGGAATGCCTTTCTGACTTGTTTCGACATTAAACATCCAGTGCACACTTCATCTGGTTGATTGATTATAGGCATTCCATGCACCATATTTGTTGTCGACATAAGCTTCAGAGCCTTAAAATTAACATGGCCCAGACGTGAATGCCACAGCCAATTTTCGTTTTCACACCTTGCCATTAGACAGTTAGATTCACCACTATGAATGATAATCTTGTACAAGCGATTTGGAGACCGTTTTACTTTCATTAACAGATCATCTTTGCTTTCATGAACCCAAAGATTTTCCCCTTTAAGAACAATTCTATAGCCAGCTTCTAAAAGCTGTCCAAGACTAATAATGTTACTTCGAAGAGAAGGGATGTAGTATACCTCATTCAGGATTCTGCTTTCTCTGTTTTTGCACTTCAAGACTATCGAACCTTTGCCCTTTATTTGGACCATAGATCCATCACAAAATTTGACCTGGCCTGTCACCTTTGTGTCGAGTTTTTCGAATTTCGAGAATTGACCAGTCATGTGGTTACTGGCACCGTTGTCCAAGTACCACAGATTGGATTCCACCTCATTTGTGTCTTCTTTCTGGCTTAATTTTGGAGAGATCTGTTCTTCGTTAATTAGTAACGTCCCCTGTTCTTTCCTCGTGCTTTCGACCTTCAGTAAAGCAGGTTCATCATCCATTATTTGTACCATGTTTGCCTCCTCTTTAATCTCTCTATCACGTTTTGGTTTCTTACATTCTGCAGCGTAGTGGCCATAACCACTATAGTTAAAACAACGAACTCTGCTTTTATCACCACGACCACCTCGATTGTATTCCCTGCCTCTGTTTCTCTGTGATCCCTCTGCACCTCCTTTGTTTGATCGCTTCATCCATTCTTCCTTTGTAAGTAGAAGCTTACTTTCATCTTCTTTTTCACGTTTGATCCATTGCTCCCTCATGAGTAATAATTTTCCTTCCCCGATTTCTGTTTATCCCTTGATTCTTTCTTCGTGAGCCTTCAAAGAACCCACGGTCTCTGCTATTGTCATTGTCTTCAGATCACCAAATTGCTCTATGGTGGATGCAATTTGTAAGAATTTGGAAGGAACCGCACGCAACATTTTCTTCACCACATAGCTTTCTGGCAGATTCTCTCCTAGTGCACGTACATTTGTGACTAAGCCATTTAATTTCAGAGAGAAGTCATCTACTGAGTCCGTGTCCTTCATCACCATGGATTCAAACTCTGCCTTGAAAGTCTGTATCTTAGCTTCTCTTGCCATTTCAGCACCTTGACACAATGTTTTGATTTCCTCCCATGCTCCCTTAGCAGTTCCCTCGTCTGCAAGAGAAAGGAGCACTTCTTCTGGGATGCCCTGGTATATCGCTGCCAGGGCCATCTTATCCATTTTCTCATCGACTACCAATGTCTTTGGATCCTTAGGTGATATGGCCTCCCACACACCGTGAGCGTGCATATACACCTTCATTTTCCTTCAAACTGATCGTTCCGTCTTTGTTCTTACCTGTCTCCATCATTAATGCCTTGGGCATATACTTGGGCATCCAGTGATTGACCAAGCTCTGATACCAGATTGTAGGCACAAACTAAAACAGACCACGATACATGTATGTGTGGCACTGGAGAAAAACAAAGAAGTTAGTTGGACTACTTGCTTTTATTCACGCCAAAGGATTACAATATATAGAATACAAAGAAAACAAAGATAGAAATGATTCCTATAAACTAGGAACTGAAACAGCAACACCTAAACAGACTCAATCTAGACTCAATCAAATCATAACAACTTTATTCGAGAATGCTCCTACAATATCTACATTCTGAGATATCATATCAATCAGAATATGCAGAGTTTGCACAGCATCATTCACGGACCAAAACTGACATCAAACAATTAACTTAACAAGCCCAGCAAGTTTAGATTAGAAAGTCCAACATAAGCCCAACAACTGTAACTTAAGAAATAAATTTTGAACATAATGAGCACACCAAATTTTTTTCCCATCCTTATCTTAATTAGTATTTTCCAAGAATCAATTTTCACCTTGAATTCGTTTTCCATCTTTATTTTCAATTTTCACTACAAGAATTTTGGATAAATTTGATCAGGCAAAATCAATCGAAAATAGCTCTTTTCGACCATTAAGGATCGGATTTAGCTAAATTCGACCGAAACAAAAAAGGTCGAACATAAAGGGGTTGAAAATCGATAAATTGGTCAAAATTAGCTAAATTCGACCACATAAACTCGAATAATTTAAATTCTACCATAATTATTCGACCAAATGCAGTCATAAATTTTTTGTCCAAAATTTTCACTTGAAATTTCAATTTTTTGCAGAAAATTTGAATATCCCGCCCAAAAAACATAAATTCGACCGATATTAGTTAAATTTTAAATTCGACCAATGATAGTGGAACTTTAAATTCGACTAGTGTTAGTCGAATCTTAAATTCGACTGCTAATGGTCGAACTTGAAATTCGACTACGTTTGGTCAAATATAATTTCAACCATTTTTGGTGGAATGTATCCTTTTTAATTTCAACCTCTTTTGATGGTAAATATATATTCGACCAGTTTTTTGGGTCGAATTTAACTTACCAAAGTTTTTGGTGCTCACTGTATTTGACCACTTCTGGTCGAATTTAACACACTAAAAGTTTTTAGTGCACATTACATTTGATCACTTCTGGTCGGATTAATTTTTCCATTAAAGACTTATGCTAAATTTCCTACCATTTGTTCCTTCTCCCTTCTCTATACAAAAATATAACCAAACAAGCAATCACCAAGACACCAACATGCTAAAAGTAAGTAACCAAATATTAAAACAAAAGTCATATTTGATTTAGGCCTTTGAGATGTATAACATGTAACACCCCCAGATCCGGGGTCAGGGATCTGGTGGTTACGGTCTTACATCCATTCATAATACTTGACTTGAGTCCACAATAAATAAATCACATGCTGTGACCCCACAATAATTACCACTCACACACACAACAGTTATAGTCCCAGAGATGAAATTGAAATAAGTCTTACATTAAAGGGTTATGAATAAAAGTTATTACAATCCCAAAAGGATAACATCATAGGTTTAAAAGTTTTGCCATTAATTACATTAATTATACATATAGTTAAACAGGAAACAAAAGCTGTCTAACTATGCTACCTCAGCAATGGCGGCTAGCATCTCAGCGGGTAGTCCGGTGGGTCGGGTAACCTGCTTGCGCCGAGTGCGCCTGACGCGAGCCATCTGTCCTAGCTGTTGTTGTGACATAATGTGAACAAAGCAAGGGTGAGCGAAAGCCCACCAACAGTAATATATATAACTGAACGATAATATAAAACAGTTCAAAATTATCTTTCAAACCATATGCCATGCATTTACGGAAATGATGCCAGTATAATATGAACGATGAAGTTACAAGGTAACTTAAAGTATTTGTTTATAGAAATATCTGCTACATCAAAAGTAAGCGAGATATTCTCATTGTTATTAAGAAGAGGAACTTGCATGAAAAGGTTGCAATTCCAGTTATGAACACTTTTCCAGCTCTGCCAACAGTAATCGTGTTGCAGGAAATAAATAAGTTTGGATGATGAACCAAGGATGGAGTATTCACCGCGCCCGCTGTTCCAATCTTGATGATCAGTCGAGATCGTACAGCTCAATTTAGATTTACTACCGGTAGAAGGAAGAACTGACGACTTTACTTGTCTACCGCCTTACTAGCTCTCCCCGGCCAACGGTTGGGCCAAAGGGGATGGACCGGCGCTACTCGGCCTCTTACACGACTCCTAGTTCAAATAGAATTCATGATTCTGAATGTAACGTTAGTTGCGAGTGAATAGAATACTTTATGACCGGGAAGTCGACAAGATAAATAACATTTTCCAAGTAAGGTTCCCTTATTATTAGGGAGATAGACTCAAAGAAGAATGATGTCTGAGAACCTTTCTTGATATAAGATTAATAATAATATGACTCCGAAATATTTTTCGTAATAATCGAAGAAGATGAACCTTATTGAGATTATTCTAAGTATGGAATAAATATTCAGAGAATTTTTATTGAGTTAAAAATATTTAAAGAATATTAGGAATATGAAAGAATATCTTTAATCAGAGTATTTTCCAAAATAATACCTGAAGAAATATCAGGAGAATATTTATTGAATAAATAAATATTTAAATGAATATTCAAAATAATATTCATTAATTAATAGGACCTGAAAGGAGTATTTAAGACAATATTCATAATTAATTAGGAATTTAAATGAATATTCAAAAAGTAATATTCATTTAATGAATAATATTCTAAATGAATATCAAGTAATATTCATTTAGTAATCCAAGCTTTAAAGGAATATTCGAGATAATATTCGATAAATAAATCAAGCTTCAGATGAATATTAAAATAATATTCATCAAGTAATTAATATCCTAAATGAATATTCAAAAGTAATATTTATTTAATAAAATAATATTCTAAATGAATATCCAAATAATATTCATTTAGTAGTCTCATCTTTAGAAGAATATTCGAAATAATAATCGATAAATAATTCGACTCTGAATGAATATTAAAATAAATATTATTCGTCGAATAGTTACATTCAAATAATTATTTGAAGTAAGGATCGTTAAATAAATAATCTCGAACGAATATTCAAATAATATTCGTCGCCCGAATAATGGAAAATATTTACTTAAATATTTTCCTCCGAGGTAATCTCGATATATCAAGAAATATTGACTCCCGGTCTATATTTGATGAATAAGATGTATACGCCCTTCTATGAGGGTCTTACAATAACCGGCTTATAGTTGATACGATAGCTATCTAATTTATAAGCCAATAACAATCAGGGAACAAGCATAATGATATAACTTGAAAGTAGGCATGCATGCTATGGCATATGTATAACAAAAAACATATTTATATATTTATTCAATCACAACAACAGCCTAAAAGAAGGGAATTGAAACTTGCCTGGTAGTCGAGTACGGTAAGGGGTAGTGGTAGCGGGTCCCGGTTCAGCTTAGTGATCTATAAATAGTCAAGGCATTCGGGATTAATCACTTAACATATTAAAAGTTAAGTTATACTTAAATCGAAACACGTTCTCGAGTTATCTCGTTATACCCCTTTTAATGGATTACTTTTTATCACTGATCCGACCCGACATTCGTTCGTTAATACGACATGTCATTGTACTCATACTTGGGATATACTTAAGTCATATGAGTTCTAAGGTCGATCATTACGAACCAATATTATACTCCGAGTTTTATCGCCCGTTTTCTAAGTGTTTTACCGAAGTTATAAAAGAGTCGTCTTTTAGGGGTTCGTTCGCGTTTAACCTCGACTCGAACATTTTTAATAAATCGAAAAATGATCCTTTTGACATACGGTTTTCTTTCACACCTTCCTTCTTACCTCTAGTATTTATTTACCAATATTCGCCATGACGTTACATAGTTTACGAGGGTTCAATTACAGTTACGAACTTTCGTTTACGGATTCGAACTACTTTTAGTAATTTGGTCATAATTCCTAAACCGTAAATCGAAATGCCTCGATTCTATCGCCAAAGTGATCTATGTTCAAAAATCTATCAGTAGGGTTCATTAACTTGCCAAGAACAGAGAGTTATGGCTACTGACCAGTTCGGTTTCTTAGTGTTAATGAAAATCGGGCATTACGACGGCTACGAATCGAGCGTTCTAAAATTCATTACGCAACAACCAAGCCACACCGGGCATCTAATCAATTACTACAGTTAATAATCATCTCTTAAAAGCTCAAGAATATCATGCTTCATCAATATATCATCATAAAGCTAATCTAACCACAAAATCATGCTAACATGGTGGTAAAATACTACTAATATCACTTAATCCAAAATCACCATGAATCATGCATAAACTCAAAGTAAAGCTTAGGGTTTGAAATGATTTATACCTTCCTTAGAGAGTAGTATAACCTTCCTAAGCCTTGATCTATCCTTGGATGATCCTAAGCTAGCTAAATCCACCATGAAAAACAAGAAAAAACAAGATTAGTTCATAAAACCACTATTCATCCTCCTCTTTGATGAATTATTTGAAAATGGAAACAAGAGAGTTTGGCTTTGAAATTTTTAGGGGATCACTTTTAGGAAATGTAAGACTCACCATAATTTTTACAAGATCAAGAGATGGTGGGAAGAGGGGTTTTGATTTTGGAATTAAGGGTGTTGGCCGAATGGAATATGCAAGGGGGGGGAGAGAGTTGCTTGGTTTCTTTTGATTTCTATGATTTAATCTCATCCACTCTCATCCACTTACAACATAATATCTTGTATAAAGCTACTTTATTAAAGTAGTGAGGTGTTGGATGAGGAAATACCATGACAAGTGTTGAAAATGTGGTGGTTTTAGCCTAACTACATGGTTGCCTTGCTAAGTACTTAGTTGCATTCTCTAGGGTGCTAGTTCCTTGATTCTAGTTTGGTTACTAGATATTTTATACTAGTAGCTTGCACAAGACTCTTGCTTCCTCTGCTTGTTTCTGTGTCCGGTTATTGCCCGTTTCGATTGATCGTTCGTAGGAATATTTCACGGATTTTTAATTAGGGTTTACCGGGAATCCTTTTTAATATTAATACTTTCATTCTCCATCTTTCATTCTAACTTTCCAATTTATATTCCTTAAATCAATTCGTTAAATACTTAACTCTATCAGTGTCCAGGGAACTCTCGGAGAAAATAAAAGTGCGGTTTTTCAGAATCCGACAGCTTTTACTTACACTTATTTTCCCCCTGGATCACTAATACGAACTCGGAAATCCGTTCCGAATACTTCTATATAGTGTCGTCTCATATTATTCTATACTCCCACCAAAACACTATTCATTCTGTATTCTTTACTTGTTCTCTTAGGGTTGTATAATTGTCCGTATTCTCTCTCGATCGTTCCTTAACCTTTTTTACGGAACTACTGGATTAATCGTTATCGATCTGGATGACATGAGAGTATTCTCTTGCTTGAAGTTGCCATATCTTATTCCCTTAGAGGATAGATTATTCTTACCTATGTTGTCACCCTTTAGCATTCTTCAAGACATAAACATAATAAAGTCGAATTCCATTCATTCTTTCCAAATATCAATTATTACATTGTAGCCATAACCACTATTCGTTCTTACATCATTAAATACATAAAAGTTTTAATTCCACCCAAAATCTGGGTTCTTACAGTCTCCCCTCCTTAAAAGGATTCCGTCCCGGAATCAGTTTGAAAACAAGTGGGAGTACTTCTCTTGCATTGCGCTTTCAAGTTCCCAGGTTGATTCTTCTACATTGTGGTTCTGCCACAAAACTCTGACTAGCTGAATGACCTTGTTTCGGAGCACTTGTTCCTTCCGGTCTATGATTTCCACAGGTTGCTCTACATAGGTCAAGTCTGGTTGCATGTCCACTTGCTCATACTCTACAATATGCTTGGCATCCGGATTATACTTCCTCAGCATCGAGACATGGAACACATTGTGCACCTGCTGTAGATTCGGAGGCAATGCGAGCTCATAAGCTAGTCCCCCAATCCGTCTCAAGATCTCAAATGGTCCAATGTATCTGGGACTCAGCTTTCCTTTCTTCCCAAATCTCATTAAACCTTTCCAAGGTGACACTTTCAAGAACACTAGGTTCCCTACTTCGTATTCCTTGCCTTTCCGAGCTAAGTCGGCATATTTCTTTTGTCGATCCTGGGCTGCTACCAACCATCCTCTGATTAGATCTACTGCATCTTTAGTTCGTTGGACCACTTCGGGCCCGAGCATCCTTCGCTCTCCAACTTCATGCCAATACAAGGGAGATCGACATTTTCTTCCATAAAGGGCCTCATAAGGTGGCATCCCAATGCTTGAATGATAACTGTTATTGTAGGAGAACTCAATCAATGGCAAGTGATCATCCCAATTTCCCTTGAAGTCTATCGCGCAGACTCTCAACATATCCTCTAGCGTTTGGATGGTTCTTTCACTTTGCCCATCTGTCTGGGGGTGGTAGGCTGTGCTCATGTTCAGCCGGGTCCCTACACATTCTTGAAAACTTCTCCAAAACCTGGAGTTAAATCTAGGATCTCGATCGGATACTATTGCGACTGGGACTCCATGTCGCGCCACTATCTCTTTTAAGTAGATGTCCACTAGTCTGTCGACCGTGTACCTTTCGTTGATCGGGAGAAAGTGAGCTGATTTCGTCAGTCGATCTACAATTACCCATATGGCGTCATGATTAGCCTTGGTCCTTGGTAAACCTACTACGAAATCCATGGCTATGTGTTCCCATTTCCATTCTGGAATCTCTAAGGGATGTAGAAGTCCGTTGGGCTTCTGGTGCTCTGCTTTCACTCGTTGGCAGGTCAAGCATCTGCTTACCCATTCTGCTACGTCCTTTTTCATGTCGGGCCACCAGTAATACTCCTTCAAATCCCTATACATTTTGGTGCTACCGGGGTGCACTGAGTATCTTGAGTTGTGTGCCTCATTTACAATCTCATTCTTGAGTTCCTGAACATTTGGGATCCATATCCTGTATGTGTACCTCATGATCCCTTCCTTGTCTCTTTCGCACTTAATTTCCTCCCCGGTCATTAGCTCTCCTATGGAGTTCTTTTCTTCCTCCATCATCCGTTCCTGGCACAGTCTAATCTTTTCTAGCAATGGAGGTTGGATTCTAATTTCCATCAACTTTTCTTGGCCCTCTCCAGGTAACTTAACCTCGATTTCCAGCTTCTCAAAATCTTTCACTAGTTCTTCCTCTGAAGTTATCATTTTGAGCTTTTCTTTCCTACTAAGGGCGTCAGCCACCACATTGGCTTTGCCCGGGTGATAGCGAATTTCACAGTCGTAATCCTTGATTAACTCTAACCATCTCCTCTGGCGCATGTTAAGCTCTTTCTGAGTGAAAATGTACTTGAGGCTCTTATGGTCAGTGTAAATCTCGCATTTTCCCCCATACAGGTAGTGTCTCCAAATCTTTAAAGCGAAGACTATGGCTGCTAGTTCTAGATCATGCGTGGGATATCTGACATCATAATCCTTCAATTGCCTAGACGCATACGCTGTTACCTTGCCGTGCTGCATAAGCACGCATCCCAGTCCTTTATGCGAAGCATCACTGTAAATCACGAAATCTCCTTTTCCATCAAGTAATGCCAGCACTGGGGCTGTCACCAGCCTCTTCTTTAACTCTTGGAAACTCTTCTCGCATTTCTCAGTCCATTCAAATTTCTCGGTTTTATGGGTAAGTCGAGTTAATGGAGCTGCGATTTTCGCAAAGTCTTGGACAAATCTCCTGTAATATCCGGCCAGTCCAATGAAACTCCTCACCTCGGTTGGAGTAGTTGGCCGTTCCCAGTTTGAAACTGCTTCTATCTTGGAGGGGTCAACCAACACTCCTTCTCTATTGATCACGTGCCCTAAAAATTATACCTCATTTTTCCAAAACTCACACTTGGAGAACTTGGCATATAACTGCTCCTTCCTGAGTATTTCTAAGGTTATCCTTAAATGTTCAGCGTGTTCTGCCTCTGTCTTCGAGTAGATGAGAATATCATCAATGAAAACTATCACGAATTTGTCCAAATATTCCTTGAACACTCTATTCATTAGGTCCATGAAGGCTGCTGGGGCGTTGGTCAATCAAAATGACATAACTAAGAACTCATAATGTCCATATCTGGTACGGAATGCAGTCTTCGGGATATCTTCAGGTTTGATCTTCAGTTGGTGATATCCCGTTCTCAGATCAATCTTAGAGAAGTATCCAGCGCCTTTTAGCTGGTCAAACAAATCGTATATCCTGGGAAATGGATACTTATTCTTTATGGTTAGCTTGTTCAATTCTCTGTAGTCGATGCATAACCTCATACTTCCATCCTTTTTCTTAACAAACAACACTGGTGCGCCCCAAGGCGACACACTGGGCCTTATCATGCCCTTATCCAATAATTCCTGTAATTGTTTAGCTAGCTCCTTCATTTCTACTGGGGCTAGTCGGTATGGGGCCTTCGAAACCGGCGCCGTCCCCGGGGCTAACTCAATGGCAAACTCAATTACCCTATCAGGTGGTAGTCCGGGAAGATCTTGTGGGAACACGTCCTCGAACTCATTAACTACCAGAATGTCTTGCAATCTTGGCACTTTCTTCTGAGTGTCTATAACGTAGGCTAAATAAGCCTCGTTCCCTTTTCGTAACAATCTCTTGGTTTGCGCCATGGTCCGAATTTTCTAGGTCTGTCGCATCCCCTTAAACACTATTTCTTTCTTCCCTGGGGTTTTCAACTTAACCTTTTTCCCTTTACAATCTATTCGCACATCATTGCGAGACAACCAATCCATACCCAAAATGACATCGAATTCCCCTAGCTTAAAAGGAATTAAATCGACATAGAAGGATCGTCCTCCTATTTCTAGCTTACAATCGGGGTGAATTTGATTAACCGGTACGATTTCCTGATTAGCTATTTCTACTAGTAAGGAATCTCTTAGTTGCTGGGTTTTAAGTTTCAACTTATGCGCAAAATCTCTAGATATAAAAGACTTAGTTGCTCCTGAATCAAATAAGACATTTGCACTGACTGAATTGAGAGAAAATGTACCTGCTATCACATCTGTGTCCCTCACGGCATCTTGTACTGACATGTTAAAAGTCCTAGCAGTTGGTGGCCTATTTGAGGCAACCTTGCTTGCTCCTGATGCTGCTGTTTTGCTCCTTGGGCAATCCTTCCTCATGTGCCCTCGCTGTCCACACTGGAAACAGGTTGTGCTGTTAGGGATGACCGTGGTGCAAGAGGTAGCATAATGCCCAGCTCGCCCACACTTATAACAGTTTATCTGCTTCAGGTTGCACACCCCGGAGTGCCTCTTCCCACAAGTAGCACACAATGGCAATGGAGGTCGAGAAGGGTTGGAACGGGACATTCCTGATTGATGGCCGCCCTGGCTCACACTTACACTCGCAGATGGTTTAAACCCTACATTCCTCCCTGGTAGGGAAACCGCTCCTCGATTAAACTTGGTTGGGGGTTTTCCTCCAGCGGATCTTCCGCCCATACTAACATGCTTTCTCTTTATCCCCCCTTTCTCTCTCTCTCTCTCTGCATCTGATCACTACCAGCCTCCACAATGGTTGCCTTCTGCACCAAGGTGGCATAATCTGTAATCTCTAAAACCGCCACCCTATTCTGGATCCACTGCTTCAGCCCTTGTTGAAACTTGTTAGCTTTCTTCTCTTCTGTGTCTACAAACTCTGGCACAAATCTTGATAGCTCAGTAAATTTGGCCTCATAGTCCGCCACTGACATATTGTTCTGTTTCAGTTCCAAAAACTTAAGTTCCATCTGGGTTTTCATGAACTTCGGGAAGTACTTCTCCAGGAACAATTGTTTGAACCTTTCCCAGGCTATGACAGCATCAGTCTCCATGTTCTTCTTGGCTTCCCACCAATAATTGGCCTCTCCCTTTAGTAGGTAAGTAGAAAAAACAGTCTTCTGAGCCTCATTAATACTCAGAATCTCAAAAGATTTTTCCATTTCCTTGATCCAGGCACTCGCCTCAACGGGATCAGCCGATCCGTGGAACTCTGGGGGCTTAAGGGACTTAAAGGCCCTAAAGGAATTTGCCACTGAAGTGTTGTTGCCTGGTGGTGGCTGGGGGTATTGGTTCAAATTCTGCCAAAGTAGATCCATAAACTGGCCCATGGGGTTTCCGCCCTGGTTCTCCCCTTCCTGTTCTACTTCAGTTTCTCCACCCTCGATTTCCCCCTCAAATTCTTCAGAGTACAGGGGTTCATCCTCTGCTCCATACTGTGAATCTTCTTGCTCATTATAATCTTGATCTTGTTCTTCACTATTTTCATGGTTTTCCTCGTGTTGGTTGTGACTCTCTTGGTCAGTAGATTCTCGGGGGTTAGCCCTAGTGCCCATTCGTCTTGGAGGCATTTTACGGAAAATTTGGAAAATTATACATTAGGTCCACATACCTGTTTTAAAGGATTTTTCCTTGCATAATTCTTTACATGATTGGGTTTAAAATCCCACAGTTTTTATATCTCATGGCAACTTAATCGAAAAGTAATACATATACTAATAAACTCGTGATCACTTCCCAACAAAATTGTAATGACTGAAAGGGAAACAAATATATACCAGGTACCGAAAAGGTACAACATCCGAGTTACAACAATAGTTTAAAGTACAGCCATCCTAACAACAACAACAAGTCAAAAGTGAAATACGCTGTCTATCTGTCTAGTCTGCAAAAAGGGAAAACAAGTACAAGAAACCATCCCTACAAAAGCCAGCACTACTACGTCCGTACATGACTAGACAACTAGACCACTGCATCACTACATCTGAAATCAGCCGCCACGACGAAACATCCTCCAAACCCTCCCCATGGCGATGCGGAAAATCTCCTCAGCCTCTGCTCTGTCTACCCTACCATGCCCATCAGTAGGCAACTGTCGCACCCTCACCCGAGCCCTCAGCTCGATGCGGGTCACAGCCCTATACCCAACCCTTTCACTGATAGTCCTCCTGCCCTGCAACCTCATCCGGGCGGCTCTCTCTGCTGCTAACTCCCTCCTAGACTCTGCCAACCTGGCATCTGCCACAGACAACTCTCTATAAATCCCGTTCATAATCAAGTTGTTAACACATACTGGGACTCCTCCTATCGGGGCATGAGGTGGGGTGGATGGCTCAGCTGGAGCAGCAGTCTCTGTCTGTTGGGGCTCTGGGGTAAGCTCCTCAAACTCATCGGGGTATGGGCTCACAGGTAGTGGTGGTGGGGTAGGGGCTCTCTCAACAGGGAGGGGTGGCACTCGTAGTCCGGAACTCCCTACTACATCCTCCACTGGCTCAACCTCCTCCACAGCCTGTCCAACAACAGCAGCCATGACCTGGTCCGTGGTCATATCAGTATCCTCCTCCATGGTCCTAATCTCAGATACAACCCAATAATCATCATCCTCAACAACTAACTCAGCATCCTGTCCTGTCTGGATCCCCTCCGGGTCCTCCTCCCCCTCAGTCTCAACAACATCTGTGTCAGCATCAACCTGGACCTCCTCAGGGTCCTCCTCCTCAGACTCGATCACATCAGTATCAGCATCAACCTGGACCTCCTCAGCGTCCTCCTCCTCAGGCTCGGTATCCTCCTCAGGCAAGTGCTCATAGTACGGGTCCCTAATCCGGAACATGTCCTCATCATGCTGTCTCGCAGCTGCCTCCTGGGCCGACATGTCGCTCGCCTACACAAGACGAACTATGTTACTATCATGATACTTAAAAAGTTCCCTTAAGGGTTTTAGGTGAACCTGGCAAGGGTTCTTATTATATTATTGAATTTATTATTATATAACGTCGTATCATCTCTTGGGATATATAACTCTCGCTCTGATACCATCTCTCTTACACCCCCAGATCCGGGGAAAGGGATCTGGTGGTTACGGTCTTACATCCATTCATAATACTTTACTTGAGTCCACAATAAATAAATCACATGCTGTGACCCCACAATAATTACCACTCACACACACAACAGTTATAGTCCCAGAGATGAAATTGAAATAAGTCTTACATTAAAGGGTTACGAATAAAAGTTATTACAATCCCAAAAGGATAACATCATAGGTTTAAAAGTTTTACCGTTAATTACATTAATTATACATATAGTTAAACAGGAAACAAAAGCTGTCTAACTATGCTACCTCAGCAATGGCGGCTAGCATCTCAGCGGGTAGTCCGGTGGGTCGGGTAACCTGCTTGCGCCGAGTGCGCCTGACGCGAGCCATCTGTCCTAGCTGTTGTTGTGACATAATGTGAACAAAGCAAGGGTGAGCGAAAGCCCACCAACAATAATATATATAACTGAACGATAATATAAAACAGTTCAAAATTATCTTTCAAACCATATGCCATGCATTTACGGAAATGATGCCAGTATAATATGAACGATGAAGTTACAAGGTAACTTAAAGTATTTGTTTATAGAAATATCTGCTACATCAAAAGTAAGCGAGATATTCTCATTGTTATTAAGAAGAGGAACTTGCATGAAAAGGTTGCAATTCCAATTATGAACACTTTTCCAGCTCTGCCAATAGTAATCGTGTTGCAGGAAATAAATAAGTTTGGATGATGAACCAAGGATGGAGTATTCACCGCGCCCGCTGTTCCAATCTTGATGATCAGTCGAGATCGTATAGCTCAATTTAGATTTACTACCGGTAGAAGGAAGAACTGACGGCTTTACTTGTCTACCGCCTTACTAGCTCTCCCCGGCCAACGGTTGGGCCAAAGGGGATGGACCGGCGCTACTCGGCCTCTTACACGACTCCTAGTTCAAATAGAATTCATGATTCTGAATGTAACGTTCGTCCCCCTTTCCCCAAGTATAATACTTGTTGATAAGACTCTACAAGATAGTCGTATCTAGTTGGAAAGGAAAATTCACCAATAACTTCCAAGCTGTGGCTTGGTATCGAATATCAACTTGTTCCAACAATCTTACCCCTCGAAAGATGAGAAGGTAAACAACGACTTAATAAGTCAACAGCACCCGAGTTGCGAGTGAAGAGAATACTTTATGACCGGGAAGTTGACAAGATAAATAACATTTTCCAAGTAAGGTTCCCTTATTATTAGGGAGATAGACTCAAAGAAGAATGATGTCTGAGAACCTTTCTTGATATAAGATTAATAATAATATGACTCCGAAATATTTTTCGTAATAATCGAAGAAGATGAACCTTATTGAGATTATTCTAAGTATGGAATAAATATTCAGAGAATATTTACTGAGTTAAAAATATTTAAAAAATATTAGGAATATGAAAGAATATCTTTAATCAGAGTATTTTCCAAAATAATCCCTGAAGAAATATCAGGAGAATATTTATTGAATAAATAAATATTTAAATGAATATTCAAAATAATATTCATTAATTAATAGGACTTGAAAGGAATATTTAAGACAATATTCATAATTAATTAGGAATTTAAATGAATATTCAAAAAGTAATATTCATTTAATGAATAATATTCTAAATGAATATCAAGTAATATTCATTTAGTAATCCAAGCTTTAAAGGAATATTCGAGATAATATTCGATAAATAAATCAAGCTTCAGATGAATATTAAAATAATATTCAACAAGTAATTAATATCCTAAATGAATATTCAAAAGTAATATTTATTTAATAAAATAATATTC
This sequence comes from Saposhnikovia divaricata, assembly GCA_036435485.1. NCBI lineage: Eukaryota > Viridiplantae > Streptophyta > Magnoliopsida > Apiales > Apiaceae > Saposhnikovia > Saposhnikovia divaricata. Next base: position 1,637,227 of record JAZHRN010000145.1, on the reverse strand, counting down.
TAAATGAATATCCAAATAATATTCATTTAGTAGTCTCATCTTTAGAAGAATATTCGAAATAATAATCGATAAATAATTCGACTCTGAATGAATATTAAAATAAATATTATTCATCGAATAGTTACGTTCAAATAATTATTTGAAGTAAGGATCGTTAAATAAATAATCTCGAACGAATATTCAAATAATATTCGTCGCCCGAATAATGGAAAATATTTACTTAAATATTTTCCTCCGAGGTAATCTCGGTATATCAAGAAATATTGACTCCCGGTCTATATTTGATGAATAAGATGTATATGCCCTTCTATGAGGGTCTTACAATAACCGGCTTATAGTTGATACGATAGCTATCTAATTTATAAGCCAATAACAATCAGGGAACAAGCATAATGATATAACTTGAAAGTAGGCATGCATGCTATGGCATATGTATAACAGAAAACATATTTATATATTTATTCAATCACAACAACAGCCTAAAAGAAGGGAATTGAAACTTGCCTGGTAGTCGAGTACGGTAAGGGGTAGTGGTAGCGGGTCCCGGTTCAGCTTAGTGATCTATAAATAGTCAAGGCATTCGGGATTAATCACTTAACATACTAAAAGTTAAGTTATACTTAAATCGAAACACGTTCTCGAGTTATCTCGTTATACCCCTTTTAGTGGATTACTTTTTATCACTGATCCGACCCGACATTCGTTCGTTAATACGACATGTCATTGTACTCATACTTGGGACATACTTAAGTCATATGAGTTCTAAGGTTGATCTTTACGAACCAATATTATACTCCGAGTTTTATCGCCCGTTTTCTAAGTGTTTTACCCAAGTTATAAAAGAGTCGTCTTTTAGGGGTTCGTTTGCGTTTATCCTCGACTCGAACATTTTTAATAAATCGAAAAATGATCCTTTTGACATACGGTTTTCTTTCACACCTTCCTTTTTACCTCTAGTATTTATTTACCAAGATTCGCCATGACGTTACATAGTTTACGAGGGTTCAATTACAGTTACGAACTTTCGTTTACGGATTCGAACTACTTTTAGTAATTTGGTCATAATTCCTAAACCGTAAATCGAAATGCCTCGATTCTTTCGCCAAAGTGATCTATGTTCAAAAATCTATCAGTAGGGTTCATTAACTTGCCAAGAACAGAGAGTTATGGCTACTGACCAGTTCGGTTTCTTAGTGTTAATGAAAATCGGGCATCTAATCAATTACTACAGTTAATAATCATCTCTTAAAAGCTCAAGAATATCATGCTTCATCAATATATCATCATAAAGCTAATCTAACCACAAAATCATGCTAACATGGTGGTAAAATACTACTAATATCACTTAATCCAAAATCACCATGAATCATGCATAAACTCAAAGTAAAGCTTAGGGTTTGAAATGATTTATACCTTCCTTAGAGAGTAGTATAACCTTCCTAAGCCTTGATCTATCCTTGGATGATCCTAAGCTAGCTAAATCCACCATGAAAAACAAGAAAAAACAAGATTAGTTCATAAAACCACTATTCATCCTCCTCTTTGATGAATTATTTGAAATTGGAAACAACAGAGTTTGGCATTGAAATTTTTAGGGGATCACTTTTAGGAAATGTAAGACTCACCATAATTTTTACAAGATCAAGAGATGGTGGGAAGAGGCGTTTTGATTTTGGAATTAAGGGTGTTGGCCGAATGGAATATGCAAGGGGGAGGGGAGAGAGTTGCTTGGTTTCTTTTGATTTCTATGATTTAATCTCATCCACTCTCATCCACTTACAACATAATATATTGTATAAAGCTACTTTATTAAAGTAGTGAGGTGTTGGATGAGGAAATACCATGACAAGTGTTGAAAATGTGGTGGTTTTAGCCTAACTACATGGTTGCCTTGCTAAGTACTTAGTTGCATTCTCTAGGGTGCTAGTTCCTTGATTCTATTTTGGTTACTAGATATTTTATACTAGTAGCTTGCACAAGACTCTTGCTTCCTCTGCTTGTTTCTGTGTCCGGTTATTGCCCGTTTCGTTTGATCGTTCGTAGGAATATTTCACGGATTTCTAATTAAGGTTTACCGGGAATCCTTTTTAATATTAATACTTTCATTCTCCATCTTTCATTCTAACTTTCCAATTTATATTCTTTAAATCCATTCGCTAAATACTTAAGGATATCAGTGTCCAGGGAACTCTCGGAGAAAATAAAAGTGCGGTTTTTCAGAATCCGATAGCTTTTACATACACTTATTTTCCCCCTGGATCACTAATACGAACTCGGAAATCCGTTCCGAATGCTTCTATATATTGTCGTCTCATATTATTCTATACTCCCACCAAAACACTATTCATTCTGTATTCTTTACTTGTTCTCTTAGGGTTGTATAATTGTCCGTATTCTCTCTAGATCGTTCCTTAACCTTTTTACGGAACTACTGGATTAATCGTTATCGATCTGGATGACATGAGAGTATTCTCTTGCTTGAAGTTGCCATATCTTATTCCCTTAGAGGATAGATTATTCTTACCTATGTTGTCACCCTTTAGCATTCTTCAAGACATAAACATAATAAAGTCGAATTCCATTCATTCTTTCCAAATATCAATTATTACATTGTAGCCATAACCACTATTCGTTCTTACATCATTAAATACATAAAAGTTTTAATTCCACCCAAAATCTGGGTTCTTACATAGCAAAATAAACAGTGATTTGCAACTTCAAGGAAAGTACTATGAAACCAAGGATGCTAACATGAAGTTTTTACTCATTCTTCTTGACTATTTGGAGCAAAAAAATTCTATTTCAAGTGGAAGGAGGAATATGAACAAGGTTACCTAGAATTTTTGTACGGAATCTTAGAGAATGACATCATAATGACTTGATTTTTCATGAGCCTAAAATGCTAAGATTGTAACTCACATCAGTAAATCAATATTGTGGAAATCATTAAGGAGTAGTGTTAGGTTTGATATGACATAATAAGCTAGAAGGTGGGTTAAATAGCTTATTACCAATTTAAAAATAAATTGTCTTTTAAAAATTCTTCGCCTTAGTACGTTCACGAAAACCTGTAATCTATAATCGTTCGAGATCAATTGATTAGTTCCGAAGAAGAACCTATAGGTTACTTAACACCCCTCAGTTCTAAGACATCGGTTTTAGAAATCCGTAAAGAATGATACAGACTTCCCGAAAAATGGATTTGAAAGATTAAGATGACTTGCCTCGAGCAACTTTTCCAAAATGGGTTTTTCTCTTTGTGAAAATGTTTTATCACAATATAACCAGTTATAAGAGCATAAATAAAGAGAAAATACAAGAAATACCACACAGTCAATTTTTCACATGATTCGAAATATATATACCTCTAATATATTTATATATATATATAGTAAAATGCACTTTGTGTACTTGAAGTTTGGCGAAGATACCACTTGAAATACCACCTTTCTAAAAGTACCACGAGCAATACCAAGTAATGGATTCAATTAAAATTCGTGTACCGCCGTCTATCTGATGCGAACGGCGTTAGATCTTCAGGGGCATAACAGTCTTTTCCATAGGCACAATTTCGCGGGCTTTTGAGCCGTGCCTTATCAATACCCCTCTTTTACATTCTTCACTTTACTATTCTTTAATTCAATCAAGTAAAACTCTTAAACTACGAATTAGGGCTAAATCCATCATTACTGACACTGTAATCCGTCAAAGAAGCATCGATCATGAGTTGGGTTGTTCGACCAAGGAAAGACAAAGACATATACTCTCCAAACGAATGCCCATAATATACAGGTAAGCATCGATTCTGACAATTGGGACCAAGTAGTTAGGGTTTTGTGATTAAAAATGTGGGGTTTGTTAGTAACAATTAGGGTTATTCGTTTTGCAAATGATTGGTGAACTTTTACTGCTTTTAAATGCAGTGATATATGTGCAATTAGGGTTTTATATTCCTTGTGGTCCCAATTTTATTGTTTATTCTCAACTTGAATTCGTACTATTTTTTTACTGTTGCTTTTTCCTTTTGTTATATGTCAGTGCCTGATTTGTTCACTATAAAATTGCATCATGGTGGGGTAATGTCTGAAAATCCACGACAGTATGTTGGTGGTAATGTCGATTATGTGGACCTGTGTAGTGTGGACATGATGAGTATGTTAGAAATATCTGGTATGTTGAAGGAGGTTGGGGTTTTAGGAACTCAAATATTCTTCTATAAATATCCTAAAACTGATTGGATTAGAGGAGTTTGGAACTGGGATATTGATAGTGATGTTATGGAGATGTGTGAACTGTGCCACCATCTAGAATAGTCTTAGTTTTTGCTGTTGCAATGGACCCAATAGTGACGTTGACCCCTGAAGAAAATATGACTCAAGACTACAACCCATCACAAGATCCAAACCTGGAGTACGTTGAGATTGAGAATGATAGAGTGTTTAGGGAAATGGAAGACCTCTATGGTGAGAATGGAGAATTGCATGAGAGTGAGAATGGGGACCATGGTCACAATGAGGATAATGGGGGCTTTGGGGACATTGAGGATAATGGGGACAGTGAGGATAATGAAGATGAGGACTATGTGGTAGAACAAGATGAATGGAGTGATGATTCATTCCATTCTGACTCTTCAAATGAGGACAGTACAGATGAAGATGTGGCAAACTATAAGACTGAGAGAGCAAAAAAAAAAGGTAGCTAAGGAGAGTGCCAAAGCCAAGGAGAGTGCAAAAAATTCTAAGGATGATGGAAAAGGGAAGCAGAAAGCCAAGGAGAAAAGCAAAAAAGCTGCTACTGACAAAGGGAAACAGAAAGAGGTTGACAAAAATACAGAGAAACAACAACATCAATTGGGGGTAGAGGAAAATGCAGATGGGAGTGTAGAGGGAAATGTGCATTGTTCTAGTGACTCTTCATACTACATAGACAGTGAAGAGGAGAGGATGGCTGCCAACTCCACTGATGAAGATGAGAACAATTGGCCAGTGTTTGATGAAAAATCTGAGATGGGCAACCCAAAGTTTGAATTAGGAATGTTGTTCCCTACATCTAAGGTGTTTAGAGATGCTGTGAAGAAGCAACCTATAAAGGATAGAAGAGGAATCATTCAAAAGAGAAATTATGGTTCAAGAGTTAAGTTTGTTTGCCATGGAGGATGTGAGTGGAATATTTATGCAACAAAAATGCATAATTCTGACAGTTTCCAAGTGAGAGTGTACAATCCAAAGCATACCTGCATTCAAACATTTGATCAGAAGCAAATCAACTCAAGATGGATTACAAATTACTATGAGAATGACGTAAGGATGAACCCCACATGGCCTTTGGCTTCTTTCTTAAAGAAGGTTGTGAATGATTGGGGCTGCCATGTCAGCATTTATGCAATTGCTAGGGAAAAGAAAATGGCATTGCAGAAAATAAATGGGAACCATGTGGTCCAGTACTCCAAAGTTTGGGACTATGCTAATGCTCTACTAAAAGAACTGTCTGGCAGCACTGTCCTGGTCATGACTGAAGATGCAGATGATGCTGAAAATGTAGGGAAGAAGAGATTTAAAATATTCTACACTTGCTTTGGAGCAATAAAAGAAGGGTTCAAAGATGGTTACAGGCCATTAATAGGGCTAGATGGGTGCCACTTGAAGGGCCCTTATGGTGGCCAACTATTATCTGCTATTGGAACAGATGCTAATGATGGGATGTATCCCTTGGCCTGGGCAGTTGTAGACGCAGAAAACAGTGACAGCTGGAATTGGTTTTTAAAGCTAGTAGTTGAAGACTTGAATATCCAGAATGATGGGAGCTGGACCTTTATATCTGACAGGCAGAAAGGGTTGATTAATGCCTTGGAAAACATTGTGCCTAATGTAGAACATAGGTTCTGTGTCATGCACTTGTATAGAAACATGTACAAAGAACACAAAGGTATTGGTGTTAGGATGCTCCTGTGGAAGGCAGCCAGGGCAACCACTGAGTATACATTTAAGAAGCACATAGAGGAGCTGCAAAAGGTATCTTCTTTTTTATTACAATTTCCTTTATCTTTATTAGTGCTACCTTTATTAGTGCTTCATTACTTTATAGTAATATAGCTTTATAGTAATAAACATTTTCTTTTCCAGCTTTCAAAGAAATGCCATGATTGGTTAAATGAGAAACCAAGGAGTCAATGGACCAGAATTGCCTTTAGAATGATTCCTAAGTCTGACCAGTTTGTTAACAATCAGTGTGAGGTCTTCAACAGCACAATTGGAAAGTATAGGGACTTCCCTATTTTGTCAATTCTTCAAAGTATCCACATTGATGTCATGAAAAGAATACAGAAAAGAAGGGACAGGATGCTTAACAATTATGCCTTGAACCCTGTTTGCCCTAATGCCATGAGAAGACTAAATAAGTAAGTCAATTCTGATTTTTTGCAATTTTCATTTCTTAATATGCATGACTGATTGTGTTGGTGTAATATGGTAGGGCTGTTGATCAAATGAAGGGTTGTCATGTAATATGGTCTGGAGGTGCCAAGTATTTGGTTACAATGACTGATGGGGGTTATCAAATGGTCGTGGACTTAGAGGCAAAAAAGTGTGCATGCAGGAAGTGGGAGCTATCAGGTATACCATGTTACCATGCCTGTGCTTGCATTGCATGGTCCAAAAAAAAATATGAGGACTACATCCATGGTTGCTACTCAAAGGATACCTTACTTGCCACCTACAACCACATTCTTGAGCCTATTTGTGGTGAAGAAGATTGGGATGCAACAGATTACCCTAAGCCACTACCACCATTCTTGAAGGTGCAAACAGGAAGGCCCAAAAAATCAAGGAAGAAGACTAATGATACACCTGCCCCTGATGCAACAAGGTTGAGGAGAGTTAATACCAAAGTGAAGTGCAGCTACTGTACTGAAGCTTCTCACAACATTAGGACTTGCCCAGCTAGGGTATTTTATTCTTTCCCTTGTTCATAACTCTATAATGTTTTATGCATGACAAACTCTCTTCATAAGTCTTTTTTTGTCCTCTTTATAGGAACATGACAGAGCCAATGGGTGTGAGAAGGAACTGAATGTCAAAGCTAAGAAGCCAAAAAAGGGAGAGGGTAGTGCATCAGAGACCCCAACTGGTGGAGAAGGTAGTAAGAGTGGCCATTCAAAGACAACAACAACTGGTGGAGAAGGCAGCCAGAGTGGCCATTCAAAGACAACAACACTTGGAGAAGGTAGTCAGGGAGGGGTGTTCACCAACTCAAATCCTCTGCAACCAACAAACACTCCTCATGGCATAGAACCAATTGGCACTGCAACTAAAGGAAAAGCCACAGTTACTACTGCAAGGAAGCTGGAACTGGCTAGGAGAAAAAAGGAAAGTAGGCTTAAGCAAAAGCCTGTTTGGAAGTGATAAATTATGTTGATGAATGTTAATTGCTTTTGGTCTGTATAATGCACTTTGGTATGTATGCCTAGAATATGCATTTGTCAAGAAAATGCAAGTTTGATGAACCTTGAATTTAACTATTTTGCTGTAATGGAATGGTTTTTATTTACCAATGCTTTTTATTTACGAAGCTTTTGTTCATTTAACCTTAATTCATGGTCAATTAGATAACCAAAGAGGCATTGTAGAGATGATTGACAACTAACATTAATTCATAGCAAAAGAGACAGTAGAAAACATGACCAAACAGTCAATACATGCCAACAACAATACAAGCATTTTTCTTATAACTTAAACAGCCATAACAGTCCTACATCAAACTAAACAAGGCTTCACTCATCAAGAGAATCAGAGTCATCGTCCTCAAATCCAGTGTCATTACTGTTTTTGTTCATCATCAAATTAACAAGCACATACAATCCAATGATAGCTAAAAACTTTTGCTTAGCCTTCAATTGATTTATCTCAGCTTGATGCCTCTCTCTCACACGAACCAGGCTGCGCCTATGCTTCTCCTCCATCTCCAGGTGCTTCGCCTGCAACTCCTGGATTATCTCTAGAGTACGAGGCCCAAGTTCCTCATCAATCCATTCCTGGTAGCCACAAGTGTTGTTTGGACATGCCCTATATCTCCTACCCACATTAGGCCCAAACCATTGAGTCTTCATTACACTCATCCGATCACAATAGCAAGCAAGGTCCAAGATAGCATCGATTTCATCATCCGTAAGGGCTCTGCTCGCCATTTTACTGTTTGGGGAGAAGTTTAATTAGGGTTTATACAATTAAGTGTATGTAATGTAGGTGTGCTGTGTTTGTGGTGTACATATACCAGTGAAAAGCCCGCCAGAACCAAGTTCGCGCAATATTCTTCTATGGAAAAGACTGTTATGCCCCTGAAGATCTAACGCCGTTTGCATCAGATAGACGGCGGTACATGAATTTTAATTTAATCCATTACTTGGTATTGCCCGTGTTACTTTTAGAAAGGTGGTATTTCAAGTGGTGTCTTCGCCAAACTTCAGGTACACAAAGTGCATTTTACTCATATATATATATATATGTGTGTGTGTGTGTGTGTGTGTGTGTGTGTGTGTGTGTATACCCCTACATCCAGTCCCCGAGACCCTCCCCGATCTCGAGAGTTACTCAATTAAAACATACTCCTTAACTTAGGCAGAGAAGCCTTTACAAACCTACAAATATCTATCTTAAAGCGTAACTCCCCGTTATACCCCCAAAATAAAGTAACAACCTTACAATAATTATCTTGGAGCGTAACTCCCCGTTACCTCCTCAAATTAATGTCAAATTAATGTACAAACCCTACACAACCTATCTTAGACCATAACTCCCCGTTAACTCTACAAAGTCGATGTATCCCTTTGCGTAGTCTTTGTGATACTAACCTTTGCCGGTCTTGGATCTGAAGTCTTAAGTCTTAGGTCTTTCCTTTTGCTCATGGTGCAAAGACACCCAACTCCCTGTCGGCGTGCCTAAGACTTGGATCTTAGAACAAGGATCACCTCACTTCACTTAATCTCACTGCAAAAGTTAATATACAATATCAACAAAATATCCTTTTACAATAAAAGAAATATTTTAACTAATACTACACAAATATCACTACGCCATAGATGGCCTATTGCAACTTTTTGGGCACGGTGTTACCATCTTCGATGTTACCATAGCTATGAAAATTTTGACCTATCGCAACCTTGTGATTGTGGTGTTACCAAATCCACGAAAGTATGTTACTTTAGTTATAAAAGGTGTTACAGTGGGCAACACCATGAGATGTGTTACTATAGAGTATTCATGAACAAAAAATTATTTTATTTAAAATTAATGATTTAATAATTATTTGACTTTAAAAATAATTCAATTTAACAAAATCGTTGAAGTTATCATTGTAAAGATGTTATACACTACAACAACGTGAGAGTTTGTTAGCTTACACTATTAATAACAAAATTTTCACTTTTACTCAAAATTAAATATTGAATAATTAATTCATTTTAAAGATAATTAATTTTAATTAAATCATTGAAGACATTTTTATAGAAAACAATAGTCCATCAAATTAAATAAATTATTTATATTTAATAAATATTTAAATATATTCTATAAATTTAAGATGAATAGCTTTTAAAATAAAGTAAAATATATGAAAACTGATACATTCGATTGAAATCATTAAAAAAAAATTTGTCAAAAATAAAATTATGTTATAACTGAAAATTTTAAAATGAATCAAAATTATAAATTTAATATAGTTATTTTAATATCAACAAAATGAAAAAAAATTATACTAATGTTTAATCATTTCAAAAAGAAAATACACACAGATACCGGTGAATTGTTTAGGCGGGGGTTCAAATATTTCACGAGCGGGCAAATAAAATTCGGGCTAATTAAGATTAGGGCAAGCCGGCAAGGGATGAAATATTTCACTTATCTCGCTCTTCACTCTCTCATCTCTCTTGCTCTTCACTCTCGGTAGTTTCTCTCAATCTAATTAGGATTCAAGCTAGATTTGGGCTCAATTGAACGGGTTCGAGCTTTGAATGGGATTGTAGTAAATTTGGGTTCAATCTTCGTTTGGTTTTGGGTTTGAGGTATAACTCTCGCTTTATATGTCTGCATTCCGTATAGTTGTGTATTTACATATTTGTGATTGTTTCCATGCTTCGATTTGAACAATAATATCTTCTCTTCTCATTCCCCCTCTCTCTCTCTCTCAAATCATCTTTTATGTTACTGTAAAGATTTTGGTTTAATCTGTGCAACCAAGATTTTTGTGGGTTTGAGGCTACAATCCCCAAGTTTGTATATTTTACTCTTTTTCTATCTTTTTTTTGTATTTCATATTACGGGTATATCTTTATTGGCAAAAATTGTGTTTTATTGAGTTTTCTTGATTATGGCATCTTCTTATGGGATTTCAAGACCTAATTTGAATGTTGAATTTCATAACACATAAGTGTATTGAATCCATGTGTGCTTTGGACCCTTTTAAAACAAGTGATGCTCTTGGATTATTAGTATTGAATTTCACCTATATAGTAATTTGTTTTTGTGGGTGTGTATTGCTAAACTTGAAAGAAATTAATAAATACTTAAAACTTGTTAAGTATATGTTTAAATTTTGACCACTAAATTATTGTAACAGAAACTTCTTAGTGCATTTTGTTGACCAATGGTCCTGGTGGAGATGTAAGTTATTGTTAGGTCCAATATGTTTGTAGAAGGGGAGGTTGAATACAAACAGTACTGTTTTATCGAAATTTGTTCGGATAATTTAATTTATATTTTGACAAATTTGAGCGGAATTAAATGAAACAAAATTCAAGTTGAATATAAAATTATATTAACTTGAGGGGTTTGTTACAAATACAGTACAGAATTTATATCTAGTTAATAAAACAAATTAGAAAATTCGACATGAATTTTTCTAGATTTGTTAATAAAAATCAAGATATAGATTAGGAGTAAAAACTCGCTAATAGTACAAGAGTATCAAGTAAACCAGTTCTATTGGATCAGATATTAAAAATAAGATGAACTTGATTTTCTACATATTTTTCTGCTTCTTGTGCTGTGTTCTTGATGAGAGAGAGAAGAGAGAAATCTGCTTTGAATGTTATATTTTGATCTATCTTTTTGTCTTCTGTCGTCTGTCTTCATTTATATCATTTACTGCCTCTTTATCTTGAAATATAACTGTCAAGACAATCGGCAATACAATTTATTCTTCCAAGACAACCAATTTTGTACTACCAAGACAATAGGCAATACAATCGTCAAGACAATCAGGTTCTTCTAAGACAATCGGCAAGACAATCAAATTCTGAGATCTTTGTCTTGCTTTATCAAAAATTATTGTAAGAACCCCAAATTTTGGATATAATTAAAACTTTTTATTAAGTAATGATAAAATGAGAAACAATGATTCCGACAGCAAGGTCACCAACTCTAATGAATGGTGGTTTCAAAGAACAATGATTGTAATGAATGGACATTGCTTTGGACAATGATCCTGATGCATTGGTATATTGTCAGAATAGAGTAATTCGATGGTTGAGGACCTAGATAAGAATAATCTACCATCCAGAAAGGAGCTAATTGATCCTTGAAGGGAAATGAGTACGTGCATAGTATTTCCCGTACGTGCATAGTATTTCCCGTACGTGCATAGTGTTTCTTGTATGTGCATAGTAATTTGGTGGACGAATAGTGATTTTGTAAGTTGGAAAACTTTTCACTCCACCCTATGTACGGGACGTAATATGGATGTTTCGAAGTCATATTAGTAATACGCGGAGGAAATAAGTGAATGCAGAGACGATCGGAATTCAGAAATTCCAAATTCTTTTCGGTATAATATTTGACCGGACAGTGGATTAAATATTATTATAATCCAAGAATTGAGATATTAACTTTGAGGATTTGATATTTTGGGATGTTATTATATTGATTTAAGAATGAAGGTAGGAAACCACTGAGGAGTGGTTATGGCTACAATGTAATAATTGATATTTGGAAAGAATGAATGGAATTCGACTTTATTATTTCTATGTCTTGAAGAATGCTAAAGGGTAACAACATAGGTAAGAATAATCTATCTTCTAAGGGAATAAGATATGGCAATCTCAAGCCGGAGAATATTCTCATGTCATCCAGATCAGTAACGATTAATCCAGTAGTTCCGTAAAAAGGTTAAGGAACGATCGAAAGAGAATACGGACAATTATACAACCCTAAGAGAACAAGTAAAGAATACAGAATGAATAGTGTTGTGGTGGGAGTATATAATAATATGAGATGACACTATATAGAAGTATTCGGAACGGATTTCCGAGTTCGTATTAGTGATCCAGGAGGAAAATAAGTGTATGTAAAAGCTGTCGGATTCTGAAAAACCGCACTTTTATTTTCTCCGAGAGTTCCCTGGACACTGATAGCCTTAAGTATTTAACGAATGGATTTAAGGAATATAAATTGGAAAGTTAGAATGAAAGATGGAGAATGAAAGTATTAATATTAAAAAGGATTCCCGATAAACCCTAATTAGAAATCCGTGAAATATTCTCACGAACGATCAATCGAAACGGGCAATAACCGGACACAGAAACAAGCCGGGAATCAAGATGCATGCATGTGCTAGTAGAAAATATCTAGCAACCAAGTGGTGACTCAAGTAACTAGCACACTTAGAGATTGGAACTAATACTTAGCATGAATTCCATCCAAAGATCAACCAAGTGTTAACTTCTTTAACACACCTCTTGACACATGCCCCAAATGACATCATGCATTGCATCACACCTTTATTAAAGTAGCTTTAGGATGAGATATTATCCAACTTACATCACTTTATGCATTATTGAAATTCAACCAAGCAAAACAACTCCATTCTCTCCATTCTTCAAAACTGCCAAGCAAGAACACTCCTCAAAGAAAAAATTCATATCTCCACTTCTACCCATTCATAGATCACCAAATTTTAACCATAGCTTCCTCAATATATGTAGAGTATTCGTTCAAAATTTCATAATTTTTGAAGATCGTTTGGATAGGTAAATAAATTCAAGAAAATCACCCTGTTTTTCCCCTCAAGAAACAAGACTTCGAATTTTTGGAATTTTTAGATTTCCAAACCAAGCTTCCACTCCTTGTTTGATCATCAAATTTTTATGGTGAGTCCTATATTTCATAAAAGCAATCTCCTAAAAATTTCAAGTCCAAACTCCTTTGTTTCCATTTTCAAAAAAATCATGAAAGAGGAGGATGAATAGTGTTTCATGAACTAATCTTTGATTTTTCTTGTTTTCATGGTTGATCTTAGCTACCCTGAGGCTATCCAAGGACTATAACAAGCTTTGTAAGGCTAGTACATACTCTCAAGAAGGTATAACACTCTTGAAACCCTAGATCAACTTTAAGTTTATGGATGTTTTTGATGAGCTAAGCTTGGTTATGATGTTAGCATGATTATAAGCATAATTAGTAAGTGATTTAGTTGAGCAAGAAAGCATGTTAATTATTGTGGTAAACTGGTATGATCTGGACTTGATGATGTTCATGATCATGTGATAAGTTGTTTGGATGCCCGGTGTGGCTTGGTTGGATTGTTATAATTTTTGGAACGTTCGATATATAGCCGTCGTAATGCCGAAATTTCGTTAACCTTAAGAAAAACAACTTGGACAGTAGATGTAACTCACTGCCTAGCTTTGAAATCTGCCATGATAGGATAGGTAATGTTCTAAGCTTCGTTTTGATATAAAGATCACGTGAAACGGACTTACGGTTTAGGATTTACAACCAAATTACTAAAAGTAGTTCGAATCCGTAAACGAAAGTTCGTAACTGTAATTGAACCCTCGTAAACTATGTAACGTCATGGCAAATCTTGGTAAATAAATACTAGAGGTAAAAAGGAAGGTGTGAAAGAAAACCGTATGTCAAAAGGATCATTTTTCGATTTATTAAAAATGTTCGAGTCGAGGTTAAACGCGAACGAACCCCTAAAAGACGACTCTTTTATAACTTCGGTAAAACACTTAGAAAACGGGCGATAAAACTCGGAGTATAGTATTGGTTCGTAACGATCGATCTTAGAACTCATATGACTTAAGTATGTCCCAAGTATAAGTACAATGACATGTCGTATTAACGAACGAATGTCGGGTCGGATCAGTGATAAAAGTAATCCACAAAAAGGGGTATAACGAGATAACTCGAGAACGTGTTTCGAGTTAAGTATAACTTAACTTTTAATATGTTAAGTGATTAATCCCGAATGCCTTGGTTATTTATAGATCACCAAGCTGAACCGGGACCCGCTACCACTACCCCTTACCGTACTCGACTACCAGGCAAGTTTCAATTCCCTTCTTTTAGGCTGTTGTTGTGATTGAATATATATATATATATATATATATGATTGCTGATATACATATGCCATTGCATGCATGCCTACTTTCAAGTTGAATTGATATACTTGTTCCCTGAATGTTATTGTTGGCTTATAAGCTAGATAGTTATACATCAGTTATAAGCCGGTTATTGTAAGACCCTCAGAGAAGGGCGCATATATCTTATTCATCGAATATAGACCGGGAGTCAATATTTCTTGATATATCGAGATTACCTCGGAGGAAAATATTTAAATAAATATTTTCTATTATTTGGGCGACGAATATTATTTGAATATTCGTTCGAGACTAATTATTTTATCGATCCTTGCTTCAAATAATTATTTGAACGTAACTATTCAACGAATAATATTTCTCAATATTCATTCAGAGTCGAATTGATTATCGACTATTATTTCGAATATTCTTCTAAAGATGAGAATATTAAATGAATATTATTTGGATATTCTTTTAGAATATTATTTTATTAAATAAATATTACTTTTGAATATTCATTTAAGATATTAAATACTTGATGAATATTATTTTAATATTCATCTGAAGCTTGATTTAATTACCGAATATTATCTCGAATATTCCTTAAGGCTTGGATTACTAAATGAATATTACTTGATATTCATTTAGGATATTATTCATTAAATGAATATTACTTTTGAATATTCATTTAAATTCCTAATTAATTATGAATATTACCTTAAATATTCTTTTCAGGTCTTATTAATTAATGAATATTGTTTTGAATATTCATTTAAATATTTATTTATTCAATAAATATCCTCCTGATATTTCTTCAGGGATTATTTTGAGAAATACTCTGATTAAAGATATTCTTTCATATTCCCAAATATTCTTTAAATATTTTAACTCAATAAATATTCTCTGGATATTTATTCCATACTTAGAATAACGTCGATAAGGTTTATCTTCTTCGATTATTACAGAAAATATCTCGGAGTCATATTATTATTAATCTTATATCAAGAAAGGTTCTCAGACATCATTCTTCTTTGAGTCTACCCCCTTAATAATAAGGGAACCTTACTTGGAAAATGTTATTTATCTTGTCGACTTCCCGGTCATAAAGTATTCCCTTCACCCGCAACTCGGGTGCTGTTGACTTATTAAGTCGTTGCTTACCTTCTCATCTTTCGAGGGGTAAGATTACTGGAACAAGTTGATATCCGTTACCAAGTAATAGCTTGGGAGTTATTGGTAAATTTTCCTTTCCAACTAGATACGACTACTTTGTGGAGTCTTATCAACAAGTATTATACTTGGGGAAAGGGGGACGAACGTTACATTCAGAATCATGAATTCTATTTGAACTAGGAGTCGTGTAAGAGGCCGAGTAGCGCCGGTCCATCCCCTTTGGCCCAACCGTTGGCCGGGGAGAGCTAGTAAGGCGGTATACAAGTAAAGCCGTCAGTTCTTCCTTCTACCGGTAGTAAATCTAAATTGAGCTGTACGATCTCGACTGATCATCAAGATTGGAACAGCGGGCGCGGTGAATACTCCATCATTGGTTCATCATCCAAATTTATTTATTTCCTGCAACATGATTACTGTTGGTAGAGTTGGAAAAGGGTCATAACTGGAATTGCAACCTTTTCTTGCAAGTTCCTCTTCTTAATAACAATAAAAATATCTCGCTTACTTTGATGTAGCAGATATTTCTACAAACAAATACTTTAAGTTACCTTGTAACTTAATCGTTCATATTATACTGGCATCATTTCCGTAAATGCATGGCATATGGTTTGAAAGATACTTTTGAACTGTTATACATTATCGTTCAGTTATATATTATTGTTGGTGGGCTATTGCTCACCCTTGCTTTATTATTATATCACAACAACAGCTAGACCAGATGACTCGCACAAGGCGCACTCGACGCGGGCGAGGACGATGAGACTACCAGAGCTGAAGAAGAAGCTATTGGTAGGTTATATTTATTCTTTCAGTACCAAGAATATGGTCTAGTATGACTTATGTAAATGGATGGCAAAGAGTATGTATTTATATTGAAATTCTTTTGGATTGTAAGAACTCATAATGTGATTAATAAAAATTTGATTGTTACTCTGATTTCATCTCTGGGACTATAACGGGTGTGTTTTATATTGTTGTGTTGGGTTATAGAGACGTAATTTATTTTATGTTAAGGAAAGTTCAATTATTGTGGACAGAATTGGAAACCGTAACCACCGGATCCCGGACCCCGGATCTGGGGGTGTTACAGAAGTGGTATCAGAGCGTACGTTATAAACCCCAGAGATGAGGTGACGTTAAAACAATAAATTCAATAAGATAATAAGAACTCTTGCCAAGTTCATAGTCGGACTACTTAATGTAATGATGACATATAAAACCCTTATGGGAACTCGTAAGTATAATGATAGTAACTTAGCTCGATATCGTATCGACGAGTAAGGCGACTGACCTTGAGGCATACGAGCAACAGCGCGATGATGCTTTATATGCTGAAGATCAGCGGGTAATTCGATGGAGTACCCTACTGGAGACCCGGAAGAGGTTCCAGCAGATAAGGAAAATCCTGTTAGGATAAGGAGCTTACCCATGGGTAATGAGGGTCGCAGCCAGAATGACTGTGATGATTAAGATATGGTTCTCCGAAAAGTGAGTATAAAGAACCGAGATATTATTAAGAGATCTGAAGATGCATGTTGAATTCATAGCCGGACTACCAGATGTAGTACCAGCAAGAAAGAAGGATTGGAAGAATTACTTGAGATCTTATACGGAAAAAAAGATAAGAATCCTTAGAGATTTTCATCTTAACAAAGAAAGAGCTAGAGGGATGTATGATTATCAAAGACATCGATTTAGGGCGAGGAACAGAGTCCCTAGGAATAGTTGAGAAGGAGGCAGTAAGTGCCATATCATTTGATAAATGAATTAGTATGAATATGGTCAGTAATAATTCGCCATGAGAAGGCAGGTGTCGTAGGTTGTAAATTATGGAACCAAATTGAGGTTAATAAGGTGGTTTTATTAAGGAAAATGTTCATTTTATGAATGAATCATTTAGAAAGTAAAGACATTGGGAAGTGATAGCATGGTTGGGTAAAGTTATATAAGGAAGTAGTAAGCAAGACAATGATCTCAGAACCTACCGGAAGATAAGACCAGTGAGTCAAGATGAACTCGTAATGAGACTACTGCCAGAGACTGAGTATAGAGTTAATTCAACTCAGTTAAATGATGAACCAGAAACGTTAGATGCATGTGATTCAGAGGAATATTAAATTCCTTCTTCTCTTTGAATGGATTATAGTAGTTACCTTAAGTTTACTCCGACACGGAATTATAATAGATCAAGTAATACGATCAGCAGTTAAAGAGAAAAATGTGAGAAAATCTTCCTGGAGCTAAAAGGTGAAATTGGTAATGACCAAGAGCTGGCATTGCTTAATGGAAAAAGGAGACTTTGTGCTTCCAATGACGCTTCGCATAAAGGGTTAGGTAGACCGACATTTGGTAGTATTGAATATCAGGACGTTGTGACAGGTTTCAGTTTGAAACTATTGATTCCCTTCTAAGGGATGGATATAATTGATTCCTCTCCAGTGGGTAAACTTCCAATCCGATGATGATTATTTCGTTAACTATGACTGCTTATGATTCCACCTGCTTGGAGGTTCATAGAACTATTCTTCAGGTTTCGAAACTGGTCTCCTTAATGTTACCAGTAGGTGGGTAGATTGATCAAAATTTCCCTGAGTCTGGAAAGGAATTCGGTGAATTTTGGCAAACCTTGTCTTTCTGATTATCAGAGAATGTCATGGAAGAGAGTAAAAATTGGAGCAAACCCTGTGATTTGGGTAAGGATGCTGTAAAATGGGTTAGTAAACGGACCCTGAGCATTACAATCGACGGTAGTGATAAAATGATGAAGTGAGATTGGACGAAAATAGGAAATGTAAGTAAGAAACCAGCCGGACTGAGAAATTCCAGGATTGACTTAAATGAAAAGGCTGTTATGCCAGGAATGGTAAGCTTGTGTGGCACGCAGGATTGATAAGAATAGTTGAAAAGATAAAAGTGGAGGAAAGGTGACCGGAGACGGTGCCGAGTAGTCGATTAAGACTTATATGGAGTAAATTTTTGGAAAGGTAGAAAGGTATCAAAGAAGAAGGCACTATGCCGGCAATTGCTAGAAAAGTAATGCTATTAGCCAACCCCTAAAATCATATATTTTTATGTGTGGCCAGTTGAGGCCAAGTCACAACGGACTATAAAGTGACTAGACCAGCAATGAAAAGACAAAGCAGGGTTGCTTCTAAGAAAGCACCGACTGCAAGGGCTTCTGATATAAAGGAAACATTAATGAGATCGTGTGAATCTTCTGCCGAACAACCCATGTTTTGATTGGGAATTCACTAGACCTTTTTGGGATGGGGTCACCCGTACTAAAGTGACTCATGTGTATATGGTTGTCCAAGATTTCGAGTAAAATGGCAGTATAGTGACTTGAGATGTATGATGTTAGGGTATCATGAATACCATGAATATATTATGACGGAGGAAAGTAAACAATGAAGGTATATGAAGAGGGTATAGAAAAGGTCAGAAATTGAACATTATGCTGTAGGAATTTTGTCTGAGGCAAGTACCTTTGCGAAGAACGATAAGCACTAAGAGATTCACGTTGAACTCGACCAATATCTTCCAGAACATCCTTGCTACCATTAACAAGTTCGGTAAGAGAAGAGATTGGCATACGTTGCCTTTTTGGAAGGCCAAATAGGCTGACAACTGTCTGAAAGAAGAGGGTGGCATTAAACCACCGATCGATTATCAAATGAGAATGATTGAAAAAAAAGACCTTTATTAAGGATACATGATCTGATTGCCAATTATAAGATGCAAGAATTCCTTGGCAGTTGAATTAAGGATAGGATATCCATAAATTAAGACAAACCCTGGGGAATGCACAAGGGGTGGCATTAACCCTAATAACGACATTATGACTTCAGATGATATGAGCTGGACTTGCTAAGGCAACAATGACCGGTAAGGATTATTAAAAAGAGTTCTGGAAAGAACATAAATAGAATTATTAGAGTATTGATCAATGACATTTTGATATACCCGGTACCCAGAAAATACCGGAGGAATGATAAGGATGGCCTACGAAACCTTACAAGGAAAAAGGGTAATATTCCGAACTTCAAAAATGGAAGTTTGGTAAGGAATGTATGACATCGTAACAATAATGCCAGATGAGGCATGTATGAAACCCTGAGGAAGTATGGGTTGAACCTATAAAGGTTGAGATTATCCTAAGATAAAGAAAGAACTAAGAAAAGAAGTATCCTAAGTAGGATTGGGAATAAACGTGATAAAGTTCCCACGGGTAGGTGGAAGCAATGACTTATGGAAATGACTGATAGTTATATTTTCTCCTTCAGCAGAGCTTAAGGGAGAATGCTTTAACCCAACAGTGATGGGAATGAGGTAGAAAAACTTGAGCTGGAATGTACCCAGAAAACATGGGTTACAAGAAAACATTATCATCAAGAAAGGCCAATGAGGTGGCCGATAATCTAAGTATAAAGGAATAATTACAAATGTTCATACCTAAAAAAACAGGATGATATTTGGTAGGACCTTGAAGGTCATATCGGAATGGAGGAATTTACATTCCTTCTGATGACTGTGCAAGAATTAACAGTAATAATAGTTTAAGTAAAGATTCGATTCCTGATGGAGTCTTAAGCATATTACGTACCTTAGAAGGCCCCGTTTTGAGGCAAACCAGGACCATGGTACAAAATTGATGAAGTAAACCGTTAAGTTTCCAGTCTTTTATTGAAGATGCATAAGTGATAGTTTCATCAACCGGACCTAGCTGCGATGCTTGAAACTCTTCTGCAATTCTATCTGCTTCACGTTATATCTACATCAAGTTCAGGAAGTGTTCCTTATGGATAAGGAATAATGATTACTTTGTCTCCCTAAGGGATTTGAAACCCGTAGGGTTAGCTATTAACGCACTACGTAAACAACAAGCGATGGTGATTCTTCTAAGAAAGGAGATGACAACGTAAAGATAAAGAAAGTGCTGCTATTGATAAGCTAAATGGCATGTTGATGAATGACAAGCAAGTTTGTGTTAGTGTACTTCTGCACAAACAAGATAAAGAATATGAGGTTGATAATTCGTGATGCTAAACGTATTCCCGTAGAAAGAATTAATGAGACTTGGAGGGAAGGGCGGTTGAGCCCAAGACTTATTGGGCCACTTGAGAGTTTAAAGTGTTCGGACGGCGGTATTCGAGCCAGCCTTACCCCCAAAATTATGGCACGGTCATAACGGGTTTTCATGTGGCCAGGCTACGCCAGTAAAATGCAGATGTTCAACAGATGATAGGAGTACGAGCATGTAGATATGCGACCTGGTCTGACTTACGAAAGACAACCTGTGGAAAACCACGGATAGAAAAGAACAAGTAATGAGAAACAAGGTTGGCAGAAGTAGATTATATGAATCAGCTAATAAGAAGGATGTGATTGATAAAGAAAAGGCTGGGGAAGCAACTATGGAATGAGAAGCAAGGAATGTTATGAATGGGTTTTCTAATGAATTCTCAGGATGACAACCTGATAGTGTCAATATTATAGTTATGAAAAAGCTAGTAACATGATATGGGATGTCAGTAATAATGATGTCAAGTGAGAAATCTAAGATTTAACCTGAAAGGTTGAAGGATTTCCCGAATGTGAGTATCGCTAAGATTGAACAAGAGTATTTGTCCATAGAATAATGTACAAAGCAGCAAGATATGTTGACATGTGAGATTGCGATCAAATAGTATTGGATATAATTATGATTAATTTCTTCTTTGATAAACCTCTATAGTTCAGAGGTAAATTCTGAGTATGATTTTCTACAATCATGAAAGCTTTCTATAATCCATTAGAACTCTTTTCTCTTCTTCTCTCTTATTCATCTTCTTTATGAATTGAGAAGAACAACCCTTTTAGGAGGGGAGGTACTGCTACGTGACTATCTGTCTATGTGATAGAAGTCTAAGTGGAATGCAATGACTTGTTTAATTGCTTGTCAAGTACTAAAGGCTGGCCCCCTTCTGTACTAACTATGCAATATGACAAATGTTCAATTGATCATAGTGATCTCTCAATAAATCTTTCCACTTCTCTATATTGATCGAGATTACGAAGATTAAAGCGATCAGGAAATGCACAGTACGAGCGAGGTTACCTCCGAATCGTAGGGTGATACTGATACCAATGTTACTGCAGGTATCAATAAGGATAAGACTGAGTAAGAGTATAACCCGGATAGTGAGTTGTACGAAAAATAGAAACGTTGATGGAAAAAGGATAAAGTATGAATTGTAGCACTAGAAGATGTGCTGAGGAAGGGTAGAACGACTAAGAATTGACCGGGAAGCTAAAGAGTGAACGACAGGCAAACGACTCTTTGCTTCCTACCTGATTCCGGGACGGAATCCTTTTAAGGAGGGGAGACTGTAAGAACCCCAAATTTTGGATATAATTAAAACTTTTTATTAAGTAATGATAAAATGAGAAACAATGATTCCGACAGCAAGGTCACCAACTCTAATGTATGGTGGTTTCAAAGAACAATGATTGTAATGAATGGACATTGCTTTGGACAATGATCCTGATGCATTGGTATATTGTCAGAATAGAGTAATTCGATGGTTGAGGACCTAGATAAGAATAATCTACCATCCAGAAAGGAGCTAATTGATCCTTGAAGGGAAATGAGTACGTGCATAGTATTTCCCGTACGTGCATAGTATTTCCCGTACGTGCATAGTGTTTCCTGTATGTGCATAGTAATTTGGTGGACGAATAGTGATTTTGTAAGTTGGAAAACTTTTCACTCCACCCTATGTACGGGACGTGATATGGATGTTTCGAAGTCATATTAGTAATACGCGGAGGAAATAAGTGAATGCAGAGACGATCGGAATTCAGAAATTCCAAATTCTTTTCGGTATAATATTTGACCGGACAGTGGATTAAATATTATTATAATCCAAGAATTGAGATATTAACTTTGAGGATTTGATATTTTGGGATGTTATTATATTGATTTAAGAATGAAGGTAGGAAACCACTGAGGAGTGGTTATGGCTACAATGTAATAATTGATATTTGGAAAGAATGAATGGAATTCGACTTTATTATTTCTATGTCTTGAAGAATGCTAAAGGGTAACAACATAGGTAAGAATAATCTATCTTCTAAGGGAATAAGATATGGCAATCTCAAGCAGGAGAATATTCTCATGTCATCCAGATCGGTAACGATTAATCCAGTAGTTCCGTAAAAAGGTTAAGGAACGATCGAAAGAGAATACGGACAATTATACAACCCTAAGAGAACAAGTAAAGAATACAGAATGAATAGTGTTGTGGTGGGAGTATATAATAATATGAGATGACACTATATAGAAGTATTCGGAAAGGATTTCCGAGTTCGTATTAGTGATCCAGGAGGAAAATAAGTGTATGTAAAAGCTGTCGGATTCTGAAAAACCGCACTTTTATTTTCTCCGAGAGTTCCCTGGACACTGATAGCCTTAAGTATTTAACGAATGGATTTAAGGAATATAAATTGGAAAGTTAGAATGAAAGATGGAGAATGAAAGTATTAATATTAAAAAGGATTCCCGGTAAACCCTAATTAGAAATCCGTGAAATATTCTCACGAACGATCAATCGAAACGGGCAATAACCGGACACAGAAACAAGCCGGGAATCAAGATGCATGCATGTGCTAGTAGAAAATATCTAGCAACCAAGTGGTGACTCAAGTAACTAGCACACTTAGAGATTGGAACTAATACTTAGCATGAATTCCATCCAAAGATCAACCAAGTGTTAACTTCTTTAACACACCTCTTGACACATGCCCCAAATGACATCATGCATTGCATCACACCTTTATTAAAGTAGCTTTAGGATGAGATATTATCCAACTTACATCACTTTATGCATTATTGAAATTCAACCAAGCAAAACAACTCCATTCTCTCCATTCTTCAAAACTGCCAAGCAAGAACACTCCTCAAAGAAAAAATTCATATCTCCACTTCTACCCATTCATAGATCACCAAATTTTAACCATAGCTTCCTCAATATATGTAGAGTATTCGTTCAAAATTTCATAATTTTTGAAGATCGTTTGGATAGGTAAATAAATTCAAGAAAATCACCCTGTTTTTCCCCTCAAGAAACAAGACTTCGAATTTTTGGAATTTTTAGATTTCCAAACCAAGCTTCCACTCCTTGTTTGATCATCAAATTTTTATGGTGAGTCCTATATTTCATAAAAGCAATCTCCTAAAAATTTCAAGTCCAAACTCCTTTGTTTCCATTTTCAAAAAAATCATGAAAGAGGAGGATGAATAGTGTTTCATGAACTAATCTTTGATTTTTCTTGTTTTCATGGTTGATCTTAGCTACCCTGAGGCTATCCAAGGACTATAACAAGCTTTGTAAGGCTAGTACATACTCTCAAGAAGGTATAACACTCTTGAAACCCTAGATCAACTTTAAGTTTATGGATGTTTTTGATGAGCTAAGCTTGGTTATGATGTTAGCATGATTATAAGCATAATTATTAAGTGATTTAGTTGAGCAAGAAAGCATGTTAATTATTGTGGTAAACTGGTATGATCTGGACTTGATGATGTTCATGATCATGTGATAAGTTGTTTGGATGCCCGGTGTGGCTTGGTTGGATTGTTATAATTTTTGGAACGTTCGATATATAGCCGTCGTAATGCCGAAATTTCGTTAACCTTAAGAAAAACAACTTGGACAGTAGATGTAACTCACTGCCTAGCTTTGAAATCTGCCATGATAGGATAGGTAATGTTCTAAGCTTCGTTTTGATATAAAGATCACGTGAAACGGACTTACGGTTTAGGATTTACAACCAAATTACTAAAAGTAGTTCGAATCCGTAAACGAAAGTTCGTAACTGTAATTGAACCCTCGTAAACTATGTAACGTCATGGCAAATCTTGGTAAATAAATACTAGAGGTAAAAAGGAAGGTGTGAAAGAAAACCGTATGTCAAAAGGATCATTTTTCGATTTATTAAAAATGTTCGAGTCGAGGTTAAACGCGAACGAACCCCTAAAAGACGACTCTTTTATAACTTCGGTAAAACACTTAGAAAACGGGCGATAAAACTCGGAGTATAGTATTGGTTCGTAACGATCGACCTTAGAACTCATATGACTTAAGTATGTCCCAAGTATAAGTACAATGACATGTCGTATTAACGAACGAATGTCGGGTCGGATCAGTGATAAAAGTAATCCACAAAAAGGGGTATAACGAGATAACTCGAGAACGTGTTTCGAGTTAAGTATAACTTAACTTTTAATATGTTAAGTGATTAATCCCGAATGCCTTGGTTATTTATAGATCACCAAGCTGAACCGGGACCCGCTACCACTACCCCTTACCGTACTCGACTACCAGGCAAGTTTCAATTCCCTTCTTTTAGGCTGTTGTTGTGATTGAATAAATATATATATATATATATATATATGATTGCTGATATACATATGCCATTGCATGCATGCCTACTTTCAAGTTGAATTGATATACTTGTTCCCTGAATGTTATTGTTGGCTTATAAGCTAGATAGTTATACATCAGTTATAAGCCGGTTATTGTAAGACCCTCAGAGAAGGGCGCATATATCTTATTCATCGAATATAGACCGGGAGTCAATATTTCTTGATATATCGAGATTACCTCGGAGGAAAATATTTAAATAAATATTTTCTATTATTTGGGCGACGAATATTATTTGAATATTCGTTCGAGACTAATTATTTTATCGATCCTTGCTTCAAATAATTATTTGAACGTAACTATTCAACGAATAATATTTCTCAATATTCATTCAGAGTCGAATTGATTATCGACTATTATTTCGAATATTCTTCTAAAGATGAGACTATTAAATGAATATTATTTGGATATTCTTTTAGAATATTATTTTATTAAATAAATATTACTTTTGAATATTCATTTAAGATATTAAATACTTGATGAATATTATTTTAATATTCATCTGAAGCTTGATTTAATTACCGAATATTATCTCGAATATTCCTTAAGGCTTGGATTACTAAATGAATATTACTTGATATTCATTTAGGATATTATTCATTAAATGAATATTACTTTTGAATATTCATTTAAATTCCTAATTAATTATGAATATTACCTTAAATATTCTTTTCAGGTCTTATTAATTAATGAATATTGTTTTGAATATTCATTTAAATATTTATTTATTCAATAAATATCCTCCTGATATTTCTTCAGGGATTATTTTGAGAAATACTCTGATTAAAGATATTCTTTCATATTCCCAAATATTCTTTAAATATTTTAACTCAATAAATATTCTCTGGATATTTATTCCATACTTAGAATAACGTCGATAAGGTTTATCTTCTTCGATTATTACAGAAAATATCTCGGAGTCATATTATTATTAATCTTATATCAAGAAAGGTTCTCAGACATCATTCTTCTTTGAGTCTACCCCCTTAATAATAAGGGAACCTTACTTGGAAAATGTTATTTATCTTGTCGACTTCCCGGTCATAAAGTATTCCCTTCACCCGCAACTCGGGTGCTGTTGACTTATTAAGTCGTTGCTTACCTTCTCATCTTTCGAGGGGTAAGATTACTGGAACAAGTTGATATCCGTTACCAAGTAATAGCTTGGGAGTTATTGGTAAATTTTCCTTTCCAACTAGATACGACTACTTTGTGGAGTCTTATCAACAAGTATTATACTTGGGGAAAGGGGGACGAACGTTACATTCAGAATCATGAATTCTATTTGAACTAGGAGTCGTGTAAGAGGCCGAGTAGCGCCGGTCCATCCCCTTTGGCCCAACCGTTGGCCGGGGAGAGCTAGTAAGGCGGTATACAAGTAAAGCCGTCAGTTCTTCCTTCTACCGGTAGTAAATCTAAATTGAGCTGTACGATCTCGACTGATCATCAAGATTGGAACAGCGGGCGCGGTGAATACTCCATCATTGGTTCATCATCCAAATTTATTTATTTCCTGCAACATGATTACTGTTGGTAGAGTTGGAAAAGGGTCATAACTGGAATTGCAACCTTTTCTTGCAAGTTCCTCTTCTTAATAACAATAAAAATATCTCGCTTACTTTGATGTAGCAGATATTTCTACAAACAAATACTTTAAGTTACCTTGTAACTTAATCGTTCATATTATACTGGCATCATTTCCGTAAATGCATGGCATATGGTTTGAAAGATACTTTTGAACTGTTATACATTATCGTTCAGTTATATATTATTGTTGGTGGGCTATTGCTCACCCTTGCTTTATTATTATATCACAACAACAGCTAGACCAGATGACTCGCACAAGGCGCACTCGACGCGGGCGAGGACGATGAGACTACCAGAGCTGAAGAAGAAGCTATTGGTAGGGTATATTTATTCTTTCAGTACCAAGAATATGGTCTAGTATGACTTATGTAAATGGATGGCAAAGAGTATGTATTTATATTGAAATTCTTTTGGATTGTAAGAACTCATAATGTGATTAATAAAAATTTGATTGTTACTCTGATTTCATCTCTGGGACTATAACGGGTGTGTTTTATATTGTTGTGTTGGGTTATAGAGACGTAATTTATTTTATGTTAAGGAAAGTTCAATTATTGTGGACAGAATTGGAAACCGTAACCACCGGATCCCGGACCCCGGATCTGGGGGTGTTACAATTATCATTCTGTCTGAAGCTTTTTCTTTTTGATCATTATCAAGACAATCTGATTTGAACTGTCAAGACAATCGTCAAGACAATCAAATCAGATTTTTATTCTACTTTTCAAAAGCTTTTCAGAAATTATCATTACCAAGACAGTCGGCAAGACAATCAGAGATTGTCTTGCTTTACTGATTTCTTCTTCAAGACAATCGGCAAGACAATCAGGGATTGTCTTGCTAGTTCATTTTTCAGAATTAAATTAAAATTGATTAACAAATAATCATTTTAATTTATTCTTACTTAAATAATTAATCAGATTTAATTAATCTAATAATTAATTTAATTAAAGAATTAATTCAAGATGAATTAATTAATTAATTAAATTGACTACTTGATTTAAATGGATTGTCTTAATTCTTTTCTGAATCACTGAAAGTAATAAAGGAATACCATTGAATATTTTGTTGACGTTCCATGCACGGTCTGGTTCATGAACGACTAACTTCAATGACTGTCCTTTAATTTTCACATTAAAAATGTGATTCACTTTTCTTCTCATTTCTTTCTCCTTCTTGTACTTCACTGTATACTGTCTGCACCTGTCACTCTAGAAATCTCTGTCTTAGAAATAAATCCACTTCTTTGATGCTATACTGAGGCTTGATCAGCAATCTGAACTTCTTCCAGTGTAAAACATCAAAACTATAGATTGACTTTAGGGTTTTTCTTCTGACAGATAGTACCTCTTGAGATTCCTGTGACAGTTAAAGTTATTTACTTATTACAAACTAAGCTTAAGTTGAGTTGAGTCCTCGAACTACAAATAGGCTGTGTCATATGCCTTTCAATCTCCCCCTATTTGTTTGTTAGAGGATAACAAGCAAATACCTAGAGGATTACTCAACTAACTCAACTTAACTTAGTAAAAGATAAAACTTTAAACACAAAGTAAATAAAAGAAAAGTTCTGGTTTATATTTAACATTGTCCAGATTCAAACATAAAAGATAATACAAGATAGATGATCCTCTAGACTGATCATATAATACAATTTTCTATCTTGAACTATCTAAGCTCTAAAGATATCACATGTAGAGCTGATCTTCACTTTGAAGTTTCTTCATCCCTTATCTCTCCAGGTTCAACTTCATCTTCTTGCTCTAGAAATCTTTTGATATTCTCTGTGTCAAATCGTTCTTGATCATCCAAGGTTTTTATCAAATCATTGTCAAGTACACGTTCATAATCTGACACAAGACCTTTAGGTTTCTTAGGCAAGATTCCAAGGTTACCCCATAGCCGATTCCGAAGTATGTAATATTTTTTTTTAAAGCCAGTTAAAGCATATGATCGAATAATGTCAGCAACAAAGATACTTTCTTTATCTTCAAATCCTGTAGTCCTCAGCATATGTTCTAACCAGAACAGAAGAGATGCAGTGTATAATTTCATCGACTTAGAATCAAGAAAGCAAGAGTGTAGTGTATTACCCTTGAAAAACTTAACATGATGTGGTGTTTGTATAACTTGTGGACTATTCCTTTGCGCAAACTCCAAAAGTCTTTCATGAAGTAAAATATTCAGTTCAGAAAACCTTTTTACCTTTAGGGACATAATCCACAGTTCAATCAAGCTTCTCTGTTGAAAGATTTGAAGTGACACATAGAGAGAACCCATTGTACGAGAGTCAATCTGAATTATCAGTTGATCTGCACATCTGTCAAACCCAGCTACTATCCTCGAGATTTCCAGCATCAATGCATCCATATATTGCAAGTAATCTAGATTGGTCTCTTGAAACTGTTGAAGTAGTTGGAGAAAACGTTCATCATCATTAGCAGTGTTCTGAATAGAATCAAAAATTTCTCTTGCTCTATCCCACTTTGGACCAATCTTCAACTGAATATCTCTTTTCCTTTCCTGTACACTGATTGCATGTAGCTTTTGTCTCTCTGCATCTTCAGCTTGCTTCAGCTTCAATCTTTCATTCACTACCTGTCTAGTCTTCTCAAGCTTAGCTTGTCTCATCTGACGATCAGCTTTCTCCTCTTGAAGTTCCTTCTCAAATTCAGGATCATCTTGCTAGTTTTAAAGATCTTCTTCGATATCATTTAATTGTTGTACTTCAAACTTACTATTCTTGAGATCGAAATCAAACTCGAATACATCCTGATCATGAGCAGCTGTTTCTTTTCCTTTGTTGACTTCTCAGACTTCTCCTTATGCCTCCCTTGACTTCCTGACTTACTTCCTCCTGCTTCTCCAGACTTACCTGCTCCTCCATCTCCAGACTTCTCCCCCTTAGTTGAGGAATCCTCTACAGACTTTCGTTGACTGTCAAGCTCCCTATTTGCATCATTATCCCCCTCATTATCATCATCATAGTCTTAAAAATATGCTCTTTGTTCTGGTGTGATATTATGAGTAGGTTTAACAATGTTATATAGATGATCAAGTCCTTCAAACATGTAATCATACTTTTCTTCAAGCTTCGCAAAGGTTGTTGAATATGATTGAGCAGATTCATGCATTTCCACTTGAAGTTCATCCACCCTATTAGAGAGTCTGTCAATAGCATTTAGAATATCTGTTCTTTCTGTAGATGCCTGAGAGTAGGATTGTATCAATGTATTGATTGCTGGAGTGAGTGTAGTCTTTATGTTGTGGACATCGTCACGAATAATCATGAGCTGATTGTTGACAGAGGTGGAAGAAGAAGACCGTTCATCCACTTGTGCTTTTAAAACTTGTTTTTCAGCCTCAGTTTCCATTAATTTCTTTTGTAGATCTTTGATTTGAGCCATGAGAGACAAAGTGTTTGTGTCAGTGTGTGCACTCACCTGATGTTCACTCAAGGATATGTCACTCTCCTTTCGTGCATGTGTTTCACTCATATTTAAGGTGGTCCTCACATCACTCAACACTAGCTCCTTTCCTTGAGCTGTACCTGCATAAGAAATCACCCTAGCCTCTTCTGGAGAGGTCAGTGGTGGTGCAATGGGAGTTCGCAATTCCCAATCCTCAGTCATCTCTATCAATTCATTTGGATTTGATAACTGAATTTCTTCAGTGATAGGATGACCAAGTTGCCCTTCACTTTCTCCAGATAAATCTGCGAGTGAAGAATCCCTTGAGGGAGCCAGGAATGTTCCTCCTGGGAGGGGAGATGATGACTCTATTATAACTAGCAGAGAGTCAAGATTTCCCTCTGAAGCCTGTGAAGGCTCTTCTACCGTAACAATGGTAGGCACTGTAACAATCCTATCGTGCACTCCTTGCTCAGTGTCCTTAATAACATCAGATTCTACAGTAATGTTTTCCCCCATTGTGAGTAATAGAGGTGTGATTGACTCTGTACAAGGTGCCACGGCCCTTTGGCGAATTTTAATAATTTCATCCTGTTGAGAGGATGAAGTTAGTAACAGTTCATCGACCATTTCAATGTCCAAGTCCTGTTGGGAGGAAATGGATGGGCTAACAGATGCCTCAAGTAGTAGGTTTCTTCTCTTCTTTGGTGGAGGCAGAGCTGTGGGATCACTCACATTATCACTTCTTCTATCAGCTCTTTTTGTCAACAACTTGCTTCTGGCTTTAGGTTTAGAGATTTGGTTAGACACAGTGTTTGGCTCTAAGACCTGGGATAGAAGTTGTGGTTCTACAACCTCTTGGTCCGACCTATCAGCCACTTGGGCTCCAGAAACAGTTTGAGAGATAGAAGGCAATACCTGCTCCATTGATGCAGTAGCTGTACCTGAAGGAATAGATTGTTCCATTTGATGTTGATGTTCAGGGACAAGTACATTTTGAGGTTCAGGTTCAGGTGCATTCACAAGTCGAGGAATGACAGGTAGATTTATGAAGTTAGACAAATATGGTGTAATATACACTGGCACATTTATCAATTTTCTATGTGTATCAAGGCTAGTGAATATTTTCTTGGTCTGCCTGCCTGATACCATAGGGTTGTCATTCCTAAAAATTGTTTGTTGACCAACAGGAACAAGATGATTAAATAACAAAGTTAAAAATCTAGGATAATAACATAGAACTTTCTTACCCTCATCAAAATCCCTTCTGGCCTTAACAATCCTGTTAATAATAGTATTCCAAAGTAGGTTACCATTATTGATTCTACGGTTGTTAGCAACAGCATAACCAATAGTTTGTAACATAGAGGTGAGTAAGTGAAAGTTACCTCTGGCTGAATTAGCAAATACCTTGGAGATCGTGTCGAAGAATGCATCCCATTGTTGAACCAGATTCCTTTTGCTCAGATTGTTCATATCAATTACTCCATGATAATTAATATCAATGAAGAATTGATAGAGTTGCTCACTGGTTGGAAATGGATCAAAATTATCCGCCGGAAGACCCAATACAGTAGTAAGGGTTGATTCTGTCACGACGTGGTGTGTACCATCAAAATCAAAAGAGAATGAGGTCAAGTCTTCAGACACCACAGCTTCTGTGCAAATCAATCTCAGTGGTCCTATCTTAATTGGGGCTTCGATCGAAATGGCAGTTCGGATAATTGAATCGTCATTTAAAAACCGTATCCAAGGCCTAAATCGATCGTAAAGACAATCGTTCGGATTAAAATAGCCAATCAAATTATGTTTCATTATCTCAAAATTATCAGCCATTTTTAAACACAAAAACACACTTCAATTTTAGGAAAATTAAAACAATTCGAAAATTTTCAGAATTTATTAATTAATTAAAATTAATTAAAAATTTGAATTAATTCAAAGTTGTCAGAAAAATCCCAAAAATTTATATGATGTTCTCCTGATCACTGGGAGTCTCAATCTATTTTTAGATTTCAAAGAAAAAATCTAGAACTCTTAAAACAGTGAAGACCCGATTCAACTTTTGAAAAAATTGATTTTCAAAAACTTAACGAAACTCGAAGATATTCGGTTCAATTAACAGGAAATCGAACGATCTATTCAAGTATGATCTCAGATTTCAGTTTTGTTAGAAAAAATCGAGCAGAGTTTCAGTAGAGATGTGTGTATGTATCGTGTATATATGTAAGAATAGGCTCTGTGTAAGTACACGAGAGATTGTCTTGGCTGAGTTGTGTTCTGTTTTTTTTTAAGTACTAAACAACTCTACAAGACAATCGGTTGATTGTCTTGCCGATTGTCTTGGTAGTATAAACACTATCAAGACAATCGTTTACTATTCTGATAAATAAAAGAAAACGAAAATATTTTATTTTTTTTAATTTTATTAAAATACAAACTAACATTACAAGACAATCGGTTGATTGTCTTGCCGATTGTCTTGGTAGTATAAATACTATCAAGACAATCATGTATTTAACTGATTAAAATAAAATAGACACACACACACATATATATATTTTTTTAATTTATAATATACTGAAAAGACACTCCAAGACAATCAAGTGATTGTCTTGCCGATTGTCTTGGTAGTTCAAAACTATCAAGACAATCGTTTGTCTTGAACTAAATTTAAGAAAACAAAATAAAACAAAAATAAAATTGAAAAATATTTTATTATTTAGCAAAATAACCTGCCAAGACAATCTGTGGATTGTATTGGCGATTGTCTTGATACTACAAAGACAAACAAGACAATCTATTAATCTGTTAATATTATGCTAATAAAATGCAAATAAATGTTCATAATTAATCCAATTAAAATACACTCTAATATATTATTAAAAATACTATAAATAAATATTTTGCATACACATGGATTAATCTTTTTACGAAAACAAATATAAATAACAAAAGGACAAACACTACAAAACATTTAATAAAATAATTATTAAAATAGAAATAAATATCTACAAATATTCTAAAAATACAGAAATATGAAGTATTAAATAATATGAATATACAGAGTGAAAAATAACTAAACAAGCAAGAAAATCAGTTGGTAAAATAATTATACAAGTGATTTCAAATAACAAATATTCACAGAATAATCACTTGCAAAATTATTAAAGATCAAATTTCAGATATTAACAGTATTAATTACTAGGACTGTTTAACATACCCATTCACTAACAATTTTAGTGAATGAGGATTCATTAAGCGACTTAGTAAAAATATCTGCAGTTTGATCTCCAGAGCCTACAAATAGTAGTTGCACTGTACCATTCATTACATGCTCTCTTATAAAATGATACCTTATGTCAATGTGCTTTGTCCTTGAGTGCTGCACAGGATTGCTGGCGATTGATATGGCACTTGTATTATCACATAAAATAGGGATATTTTCCAATACAATGCCATAGTCCTTTAATTGATTCCTAATCCATAAGATCTGAGCACAACAGCTTCCAGCAGCTATATATTCAGCTTCGGCTGTAGAGTTGGAAACTGTTTGCTGTTTCTTACTGAACCAGGATACCAATCTTCCACCTAGGTATTGACAACTCCCAGATGTACTTTTCCTGTCTATAACACTTCCTGCATAGTCAAAATCTTTATATCCAATTAAAGTAAAACCAGATTCATTAGGGTACCAGATGCCTAAATTAGGCGTACCCTTTAGATATCTTAAGATTCTTTTGACAACAGTGAGATGGATTTCTTTAGGGTTCGCTTGGAACCTTGCACACAAGCATGTGGCAAACATTATATCTGGTCTACTAGCAGTTAGGTAAAGCAATGAGCCAATCATACCTCTATAGCCTGTGATATCTACCTTGGCAGAACTTTCACATAAACCAATTTTGACAGCTATAGTTGATGGTGTCTTTGCTGATGAGCACTCCTCCATGTGATATTTCTTGAGGAGCTCCTTAATGTACTTGGATTGACAAATAAATATTCCATCTTGTCTCTGACTTATTTGCAATCCAAGAAAGAATTTCTGTTCTCCCATCATGCTCATTTCAAACCTACCATGCATTAACTTAGAAAACTTCTTGCATAGAATCTCATTAGTAGACCCAAATATAATATCGTCCACATAGACTTGGACTAGTATTATATCATTCTTATGTCTTTTAGTGAAGAGCGTTTTGTCTATGACACCTCTTATAAAACCATTTTCTAATAGAAATTCAGAGAGAGTGTCATACCATTTTCTTGGGGCTTGCTTAAGACCATAGATAGCTTTGTAAAGAAAGTAGACATAGTCCAAATGATATTGATCTTCAAAACCAGGGGGCTGTTCTACATACACTTCTTCATCTAGCTTACCATTCAGAAAGGCACTCTTGACATCCATTTGATAAACTTTGAATCTTGAATAGGATGCAAATGCCAAGAATATTCTGATGGCCTCAAGTCTTGACACTGGAGCATAGGTCTCGTCATAATCAATGCCTTCAGCTTGAGAATAACCTTTAGCTACCAGTCTTGCTTTGTTTCTTATCACAGTGCCATCTTCATCTAGTTTGTTTCTTGAATACCCATCTTGTGTCCACCACTTTTCTATCTTTAGGTCTGGGTACCAGCTTCCATACTTCTAGTTGCTTAAATTGATTGAGTTCATCTTGCATAGCAATCACCCAATTAGGATCAGATAGAGCTTCTTCTACTTTCTTAGGTTCCATGACAGACAGGAACCCAGAATAGTTACATTGATTCTGATAAGCTCTTCTTGTTTTCACACCAACATCTGGATCACCAAGAATCAGCTCAAAAGGATGAGCTCTATTCCAAACAGATTGTCTGGGAAGAATTGATCTTGATGATTCGCCTTGATCTTCAGTATGATGTTGAGTATGACTTGTTGACCCTTCATTATCTCCCCCTGAGTTGTTGCCAGTTTGACTTATTGATGGTTCAAGAGTTTCAGTGGTGTCTTGAAAATTATCATTGTTTTCACCAGCATCACCTTGATCATTACCACCAACATTTGGATTATTAATATCAGCAACAACGTCAGGTTGATTGTCATCATCTGAATCTGAGTCTGACATGTCATCAAACTTAAGCTT
This sequence comes from Saposhnikovia divaricata, assembly GCA_036435485.1. Lineage (NCBI taxonomy): Eukaryota > Viridiplantae > Streptophyta > Magnoliopsida > Apiales > Apiaceae > Saposhnikovia > Saposhnikovia divaricata. Next base: position 1,602,120 of record JAZHRN010000145.1, on the reverse strand, counting down.
TTCAGATGGATCTTCATTTTGGATACTTGGGAGTTTTGTGTCATCAATTGTAACATTGACACTTTCCACAGTTTTCTGTTGATCTATAAGATTACACCTTGTAGGCTCTTCTAGTATAACCAATAAATATTGCTTCATGTGCTTTTTCTTCAAATTTACCACCTTGATCATCTCCTTCTTTCAGCACAAAGCATTTTGTCCCAAATACATGGAAGTACTTGAGAGTTGGTTTCTTGTCATGTAGAGCTTCATATGGTGTCTTCATTAAGTCTTTATTGATAAGTGTTCGATTCTGGGTATAGCATGCAGTGTTGACAGCTTCAGCCCAAAAGCTCAATGGAAGCCTTGATTCACTTAGCATAGTACGTGCAGCTTCAATCAAGGTTCTATTTTTTCTTTCAACTACCCCATTTTGTTGAGGAGTTCTGGGAGCCGAGTACTGTCTAGTTATACCCTTTTTAGTGCAAAAGTCATTCAGAACTGCATTCTTGAATTCAGTTCCGTTGTCTGACCTTATAGCTCTTACTGGACGATTAGAGTCCAGCTCAATTAACTTAATGTGATCAACTACCAGTTGTGGAGTTTCATCTTTTGAGTTCAGAAATAGTACCCATGTGAATTTTGAGAAATCATCAACAATCACTAGAGCAAATCTTTTTCTTGACATGGACATTACACTAACTGGACCAAACAAATCCATATGGAGAAGTTGTAATGGTTCAGTTATTGATGATGTGTTAATGCTCCTGTGAGTTGCCCTTTTTAACTTTCCGTTTTGACAAGCATCACATAGACCTTCCTGAGTAAATTCAATCGAAGGTAAACCTCTCACCAATTCTCTTTTAACTAAAGAATTCATTGTTTTGAAGTTTAGGTGAGAAAGTTTCTTGTGCCATAACCAACTTTCATCAGTGGATGCCTTTGAATAAAAACATCTAATTTCTTCTGTGCTTCCAGAGTTCATATTGGCTATGTACAAGTTTCCTTTTCTTACTCCAGTCAACTGCGGCCTTTCATTTCTCTTGTGCGATATTAGACAATTCTTCTTGTTGAAATGAACTTCATAACCTTTGTCACAGAATTGACAAATACTGAGCAAATTGTGCTCAAGGCCGTTCACAAAAGAGACATCTTCAACGATAACATTTCTAGCTTCTAATCTGCCATATCCATCAGTTTTACCTTTGCTGTTATCTCCAAAGGTAACGACTGGGCCGGCCTTCTCCACCACATTTGTCAGCAGAGCTCTATCTCCGGTCATATGCCTTGAACATCCACTGTCCAGAATCCACATGACTCGTTCAACCTGTTTTAAACCCTGCAATGACAAATTGGTTAGACTTTCTTCGGAACCCAAATTTGATTGGGTCCGGAGTACTTAAAGAATTGGCCTTTATCAGGCAAAGCAACACTTTTTATTTTAACAAAATTTTCTTCAGGTAATGGACATTTAACCCTGTAAACAGCTTTAACTTGTTTTGGTTTCAGCTTGGGTAACCATGTCTTCACCATATCCTGAGAAGGACTTGGAGTCCTAGTTTTAGAATTAGGTGGTGTTACAGTCCTGGATCTAACATGTTTATTTCTGCTCATATGCTGTCTAGGAACATTCTTATCAACACATGCATGATTACCGTTAAAGTAAGCATACATTATATTAAAAGCACAAGACATGCAATTAACAGCATTGCATTTCTTATGAGCAGTATCAATAACAGGAATAGCATGCATGGTAGATATGTTGTTGCATTTATACATGTTGTTACTTCTACTACTAGTTTTAAAGGAACTAGTAGACTCACCAACTCTTTCTATTTTCTTAAACACAGACTTTCTATCTTCATCATTTATAACAACTTGATTACTTTCTAAGACTACGCCATTAGCTAAATCCTCAATGCGCATCTCTTCCTTAATGATTAAAGATGTTGTATCCAAAGGTTCTGCTATGGATGTCTTAAAGAGTGGGTTACTAACACCCTTAAGCACTATTGGTATACCCCTTTCTACAGCACTGACTCGATTAGGGGTAATAATGCTTTTTCGTCCAATAGCTTCATTATAATCAAACCCAATTCCTACTGTTTGATTAATAGCTTGTTGGTTAAACAACTCTTTAGCCACTTTACATGAATTAGAAGTAGCACTAACCTTTATTTCTAGTTCAGCTATTGTCTCACGTTGTTGAACCACTATCAACACTAGAGACCTCTCAAGTTCTTTTAGAATTCTTATTTCTGATTTTTGTTTATCATGGCAATTTTGTACATCGTGTAATTCTGATAATTGATTACTAAGATCTGTATTTAACAAATTGATCCTTTCAATCTCTCTATTAGCATAACCTAGTGAATCACTAAGTTGATAAATATATTGACTTTCAGAACGTGATACCTCAGATGAAGTACCACTGGAGTTATCAGATTTTTCCATCAGGGCAAGATTGCCATACTCTTCTTCTTCAGAGTCTGTATCATCCCAACTCTTTCCAGCAGCCACATAGGCTTTACCTGTCTTCTTCTTCTCAAGTCCAAAGTCTTTTCTTTGGTTTTGTTTTGGCTTCTGACATTCAGTAGCGAAATGTCCAAGTTCATTACAATTGTAGCATCTAATTTTACTTCTTTCAACTGTTCCACTTTTGTAACCTCCTCTGTTACTTGAGGATGAAGAACCTCCTATTTGGAACCTGTTATAGTTAGATTTGTACCTGAACTTGGGATTCTTCCGGAATCTGAAGTTACTGAATTTCCTTACCAACAAAGCCATGGACTCATCTTCCAACTGATCTAGCTCTTCTAACGAATAGAAGTCTCCTTCATCTGGACTAGCATTCGTTTGACCAACTTCAACTTCAAGCTTGCCACTGTCAACACTACAAGATTGAATAACCTTATCTTCCACTTCCTGTTTGTTCTCAACAATAAGAGCTGTAGAAGTATTAACAACTTTTCCTTTTCCATAAATCTCCTTTTGTTGAGATTGTTCCAGTTCATAGGTTTTTAAAACACCAAAGAGTCTTTCTACAGTAATTTCACTTAGATTCCTCGACTCTCTGATAGCTGAAATCCTATGTTCTAGATGAACAGGCATTGACAATAGAAATTTTCTGTTGATCTCTTTCTGAGTGTAGTACTTGCCATGCATCCATATATTGTTGACAAGTTTGTTATATCTTTCAAACACGTCTTGAATACTTTCATTGGATGCCGATCGAAAGTGTTCATACTCAGATGTCAGAATTTCTAGTCGATTCTCCCTAACTTCCTCTGTTCCTTCATTCACAGTTTCAATGGTTTCCCACATTTGCTTTGCAGTCTTGCAGTTAATCACATGACTGTACATTACAGAGTCTAGAGAATCTATTAAGATCAGTCTTAAATTAATGTCAAGTCCAGCTTCCTCTCTTTCAACAAGAGTGAATTCAGAAGAATCTTTGTGTACAAACCTTGCAGGGGCAACAACTTTTCCATCAGTGACAACTTCAGGAATTAATCCAAAAGGTATTATTGGTCCTTCTGATAAGACTTTCATGTATTTAGGATTTGCAACCTCGAGGAACATTAACATTTTGTTCTTCCACATATCATAACTGTTTTTGTCATATATGGGAATTTTCACAGTTCCAACTTTAGAAGACATGATGAATTTTTTAAGAGAGTTAAAAAATTCGGGGATGATTTTTAATCGAGTAAAATGGGATCTTTGATTTGTGTATCAATCAACCTGCTCTGATACCAATTGTTAGGTCCAATATGTTTGTAGAAGGGGGGGTTGAATACAAACAGTACTGTTTTATCGAAATTTGTCCGGATAATTTAATTTATATTTTGACAAATTTGAGCGGAATTAAATGAAACAAAATTCAAGTTGAATATAAAATTATATTAACTTGAGGGGTTTGTTACAAATACAGTACAGAATTTATATCTAGCTAATAAAAACAAATTAGAAAATTCGACATGAATTTTTCTAGATTTGTTAATAAAAATCAAGATATAGATTAGGAGTAAAAACTCGCTAATAGTACAAGAGTATCAAGTAAACCAGTTCTATTGGATCAGATATTAAAAATAAGATGAACTTGATTTTCTATATATTTTTCTGCTTCTTGTGCTGTGTTCTTGATGAGAGAGAGAAGAGAGAAATCTGCTTTGAATGTTATATTTTGATCTATCTTTTTGTCTTCTGTCCTCTGTCTTCATTTATATCATTTACTGCCTCTTTATCTTCAAATATAACTGTCAAGACAATCGGCAATACAATTTATTCTTCCAAGACAACCAATTTTGTACTGCCAAGACAATAGGCAATACAATCGTCAAGACAATCAGGTTCTTCCAAGACAATCGGTAAGACAATCAAATTCTGAGATCTTTCTCTTGCTTTATCAAAAATTATCATTCTGTCTGAAGCTTTTTCTTTTTGATCATTATCAAGACAATCTGATTTGAACTGTCAAGACAATCGTCAAGACAATCAAATCAGATTTTTATTCTACTTTTTAAAAGCTTTTCAGAAATTATCATTACCAAGACAGTCGGCAAGACAATCAGAGATTGTCTTGCTTTACTGATTTCTTCTTCAAGACAATCGGCAAGACAATCAGGGATTGTCTTGCTAGTTCATTTTTCAGAATTAAATTAAAATTGATTAACAAATAATCATTTTAATTTATTCTTACTTAAATAATTAATCAGATTTAATTAATCTAATAATTAATTTAATTAAAGAATTAATTCAAGATGAATTAATTAATTAATTAAATTGACTACTTGATTTAAATGGATTGTCTTAATTCTTTTCTGAATCACTGAAAGTAATAAAGGAATACCACTGAATATTTTGTTGACGTTCCATGCACGGTCTGGTTCATGAACGACTAACTTCAATGACTGTCCTTTAATTTTCACATTAAAAATGTGATTCACTTTTCTTCTCATTTCTTTCTCCTTCTTGTACTTCACTGTATACTGTCTGCACCTGTCACTCTAGAAATCTCTGTCTTAGAAATAAATCCACTTCTTTGATGCTATACTGAGGTTTGATCAGCAATCTGAACTTCTTCCAGTGTAAAACATCAAAACTATAGATTGACTTTAGGGTTTTTCTTCTGACAGATAGTACCTCCTGAGATTCCTGTGACAGTTAAAGTTATTTACTTATTACAAACTAAGCTTAAGTTGAGTTGAGTCCTCGAACTACAAATAGGTTGTGTCATATGCCTTTCAGTTATTCTATAATCTAGTTGTCATATGTGAAAATATTTGCACATTGTTTTTCTAAAATTTAGTGAAAAAAATGATTAGTCTTTGCGTATACCTCTTTACTGGATTGTTGTCTAATTGTTCATCTCACTCCAGGTATGGCTATCTATGACACAATGCAAAGCTTAAAAAGTCCTGTTGGTACTCACTGTGTGGGCTATGCTTATAATCTTGCCGGTTTTCTTCTTGTTGCTGGAGAAAAGGTATTACTCTTATAGCACAATAGTAACTCAAATTTAGAGACAATATATGTAGGAAAAAGTTATTCTCTGATAATTATAGACAATTTACCTAGGAATTCTGTGATAATAAAGGGACCAGGTTAAACAATTAAATGGCGCATATGCTTTAGGAGCTACAGGTGTAGCTGAATCTATTAAGTACCCTGATTATTGATAATATATCTGTTAAGTACCCTGTTATCATTTTTTATGTTCCCTGAAAATTTATATATTAGTGTTAGAAATGTAGAATACAATCAACATAGGGAGATATATATGCGTAAAAGTCTGAACGGCTGATATACAATGTTAGTGGAGCAACAAGTAATTATGAGAGTTGTGGATCTTGGAGAAAATTATAGTGTACACTACTGCAATCCGTAAATACCTGGCAAACAAATTGCTGTATAATTTATGTAGATATCATAATTGTGTGTTGCATTTCTGCAAAAGCAAGGGAAAAGTAGACTATCTAGATAAAACTGATTCGTTTGTTGAAGTATTGTTTTTTCTGATTCTTTCATTCATATTGTGTACTTATTATGAAGTGTGATTAAATACAAATACACACAGTCACACACTGCATAGTTACAGATATGTACAGGTATCTGCACAGGGCTTTCATACAAGAAAAACTCAGCACCTGCAAACTCTACGCACAACTGTCAAAATGGCTGCGTGTGAGCTTTCTCTCTCTCTCTCTCTCTCTATCATTCTCTCTTGCCTTATAATCCTAAGAGTAAATTGCACTGTAGTGACTAGATAAATTAATTTTTTGCACTTTGATGGCCAATATTGCAAATTTTGCACTATGATGGCTCGAAATTGTTTTTTTAGCCACTTAAATGACTACCGTTATCTTAGCCTTAACGGAGTTAGTTTGACAGGGGTATTATAGTCTTTTTCTTATCCTAATCTACTTTTCTTCAATCCCAGCAGCAAACTCAGACATTTTATAACCCACTAAAAGACCCTGGAGAGGAGCTTGAATTGCTAAAACCATTACTATTAGACTGAAGTGCAAAAAATACAGTTGAATCACGAATTCATCTTTTTAGATGTACATTATCTTAAACTGTTTTTATGAATAACTTCTATATGCATATACAAGCTGACATGGCAAGATCCTGTCCATCTCTATTCACAAGAACAGGCAGATGAAATAGACACCAACATACACAATCCTGATCTTCCTAAGCCGACTTGTAGCAGACCCGCCTGAGTTGTTCTGTCTGCTCATATCAGTCACTGGTATTGACCCCTTCTCCTTCTCTCTTTTTCTGACTCAACACCCATTCTGAAAATTCCCAGATTCTCCTTATTTAATTAGCATTCACCTATACATACAAACCCAAAAATATACACACAACACCAATGGCCTTGCTTCAATACACCTCCCCACTCACCCCTTGTGCTTATACAAGCCTGTACTACGCAAACATGTAAAATCATTGGTTAGAAAAGAATCAACAGAAAATGAATTCCTGGTATTCAAATGATAGGGCCAATTCATATTTACATTGTTCTGTGTTTTCTTTTATAATTATTATAAGCTTCCATCAAGAATGCGAATGACTCAAGAATACATCTTGAATTTCTGGAGAGAAATTGACACTCATAAACTTAAGATGAGCTACAATTAATAATATATTAACTTAGATAGATTTTGTCAAAGATATTCTACATATCTCTAAGTAAGATAGTACCTTCAAATATTTTATATGTTTAATTACTTACATTTTTAAATATCAAAGGCCAGCCACATCACAAGAAATTACGAGCCAAAAACAACTACATGGGTAATTGCGTATACATGGGTTATGAAATGTCTGAGTTTGTTGCTGGGATTGAAGAAAAGTAGATTAGGATAAGAAAAAGACTATAATACCCCTGTCAAACTAACTCCGTTAAGGCTAAGATAACGGTAATCATTTAAGTGGCTAAAAAAACAATTTCGAGCCATCATAGTGCAAGATTTGCTATATTGGCCATCAAAGTGCAAAAAATTAATTTGTCTAGCCACTACAGTGAAATTTACTCTAATCCTAATTCAAGCAGTTCTCACTAGAGAACTTTTTGGATTTTTTTAATTTGATTTTTTAGGGAGTTCTCTTTTTTTTTTTTTTAAATCTTGTGACTGTGTGTATTTGTATCCTGCAGGTGATATCAGTGGCCTGTTTTCATCTGCAATTCAAGCACTGCTACCACGTTTCCTGTTAGCTACTGCTCCTCCCGGAAGCAAGCTCCTCCCGGAAGCAATGGTCAGGAAAATCGTAGGCAATGCCTAAAGGTATACACATTAGTTTTGTTTCTGTTGTAGCTTTGTTTAAAGTTTCTTGTTGCTTTCTGATTTTTATATACTTTTTTTTGTTTTGCGTGTTTATTACTCATGATTGCTGCTAGGTACTGAAGCTTTGGCAGGAAAGAAGGGTCTTTCCAGAATTGGTCATCCACCGCCATATTCATGATATTGATTCTGCATGTAATCCTGCTTTTGCTGAGGATGATCCTCACAGAGAAGTTGAGGGCATGGTAGATGAGTATAGAAGGTATGATCTCTTTACCTGTCTTTTTTTCTTACTTGAATAAAATCTGAAATAATATCAGAAATTTGGAACCTATATTGTAAGGGGTGGAATTTAATTTGGTTTTGTAGTAAATTATTTGGCTTGTGGTGTATTGGGTCTCATTTTATTGCTTCAGCAATTTGAGTTTCCAGCTTCCTGGCTCTCGGATGTCGAAAGATGAAGGATGTGATTTTGATGGGGAAAATTTTAAGGCTGTTACTCCTGAACATAATTCTGGAAAGCCTGAAGGACATAGTAAAAGTAGTGCACCTGTATTTTCCTCTAGGCTGGAAGAACGTGCAAAAAACGAAGAGAGGTATATTATGCCCTTCAAAATTCTTCAAATTATCTTTTCCTACCGACTACAAAAACAGATCTGTGATTTCTCTTCTTGTTTAGTTTTTTTCAAAGCTAGAAGAGAAGATGCATGCAAAAGAAGCAGAAAAAATTATTATGCAAGCAAAATCAAAGGTGCTTGGAGTGACATTTCACTGGATAAAGTTCATGAATTACACAAATTAGTAGCTTCTTTTCGCTTATTTACTTGTTTCAAGCTATTCATTGTGATTCGGGTTGGTTTCAAGTTATTAGCTCTAGTACTTGTACGTTTTAAGTTTTGTTCATTAGCTAGTGTTGGTAGATTTTTTTGGATGATTTGGTTGGTTTTGTACTAGATGATGTTATTGAAATGATGTTGGATGATGTTATTGAAATGTAATTAATTTTGTTCTTGATTTCTTTTACTTGGAAAAATAATATTTAAATGTCATAATTTTTTTGTTATTAAAATTAGTTATAAATGATTTTAATTATGTAACACTAAATGTGTTACAATTAGTAAAAGAGGGTGTTACAATAGATTGTGGACCCCACCTAGATTGTGGGCCCCACCTAGACTGCATCATCTATTGTAACACACAAACTATATTGTTGTAGAGTGTTTAAGATGTTGCTATAGAGGTCTTTAGTAACCGCATTTGCCATGTTACAATAGGTTGTTTTTTGATGTTACCTTTGATACCTATAGTTACTGCTGAGAACCTAACACGGCTGAAGTGTTACCATAGCCCTATTTTTGCCTATGGCAACTTCAAACAGGGGTCTATGCTAACACAGTTTTGGAGTTGCAATAAGAAATCTATGGCGTAGTGTATTAATTCGAGTGAGCAAGTATATCGTTAACAAGTGTAACCTATTAGAAACATACAAGCATGAAGTCTACAACAAGTTATACAATTGATAAATCAATTAGGTATGGTATAAGGAGAGTAGATTAATAAATATGAATATATAAAATTATAGATTAATTCAAGGGAGCAAATATGTGATTAACAAGTCCAACCTATTAACAATATAAGTGCTAGAAAAATTACACACATGTTATATTATAAACAATACAATTAAGCATGTATATACCAAGTGTAGCAAGTAAATATAATATATAAAACAATATATATTATATAAGGCACATTATAATATTTAAAACTAAGTAACCTATATTTTGTTAAGTTGTTGAATTAAAATTCTTTTAAAATTTAAATTATCTAATTTGTCTAAATTATAAATTAAATTTACGCGAAAATTACATCGTTTTTGTGAAACGAATCTTAAATATTAAAACAATAAATTGTGCACCTGCACTAGATTTTTTTTTTTTAGCACATCATGTAATTATCAAAATGTAAAGTGTGCTAGTACAAGTGAACACAAAATTATATTGTGTCTGTTTAAAGGAAAATTTATTTGTTTAAAAGAAAATTTATTTAAGTTAGCCGAGTTACAATTGTAATGATTTTGGGCACTTTGTAATAGACAAGTGTTGGGATATGATGACTGAGATGTGCTGAAGAACAAGAAGAGTTTGGAAGCTATTCCTTGATTGCAAGTAGCAAAATTGATTCTTGTTTATCTACTAGTTGGGTAACAACCCGGATACTCTTGATACGACTACATTTCAATATAAGAAAAATGTTGAGAAATTGAGTAATCGAATGTTCATTGTACATACTAGCATGAAAACAAGAAATGAACAAGTAGAAATGATGGTGGTTGTTAGGTCCGATAAGATTGTAGAAGGGGGGGTTGAATACTATCTATATCATTTTCTCGAAATTTATTCGTTAAACAATTTTCACTTAAACGAATATTTTGTGCGGAATAATATAACACAAATTTCAAGTTGAATATAACAATATATTAACTTGATGGGTGTTACAAAATCAGTCCAAACGATTATCAAGTAATTAATAACTAATTAGAAAATTCAACATGAACTTTGCTAATTTAGTTAATAAAAATCAAGATATCAATTTGTGAACTAGGAAACTTAATTCGCTAGTAGTATAAGAATCACAAGTAAACAAGTTCCAATGGATAGAATATTACAACTGAGATGAACTTGAATTTACAGAATTTAATTTGTAAGTGTTCTTGAGCTTGAGAGAGAGAGATATGAGCTGCTGTGTGTAATTTTTGTGTTATGCTCGACTGACTCTTTTTCTTCTGCATTCTGCTGCTTTATAAAAATCATTTAACTAATTATTTCTTTTTCATATTAATTCTTATTTAATCAATCTAATAATCACTTTAACAAATATATTAATTCTGATAGAATTAATTTATTTAATTAAATTAATTACTTGATTTAATCAATTAAAGTAGAATTAATATAAATCCTTTAATAGTCAATACTTCACTGCGAACCACGTAATTATGATAAGGAACATACACTGGAACGATGTTGATGCTCGATGTACTGTCTGGTTCATGAACCACTAACTCCAATCTCTGTTCTTCATCGTGACTTTAACACTGTGGTCTTTTTATACTCTTCACTCTCATCAATCATTCGGTACTGAAAATGTTTCTTATCACTTAAAGAAAATCTCTGTCCCTTAAATGAATCCATGTGTTTCAATGCTACCTTGAGGCTTGATCAGATATCTGAATCTTCTTCCAGTGTAAAACATCAAAACTATAGATTGACTTGTTGATTTTTCTTCTGACGGTTATCATCTTTTGAGATTCCAGTGACAGTTGATATTATTTACTTATTACAATCTAGTTTAATTGGATTAGGATCCTCGAACTACAAGTAGGCTGAGTCATATGCCTTTCAATCTCCCCCTATTTGTTTGTTATACAATAACAAGCAAATACCTAGAGGATTCTTCAACTAATCCCAATTAAACAAGTAAAAGAAAACACTTTAAATGCTAAGTAAATAATGGAAAAGTTCTGGTTCATATTAACATTATCCAGATTCAAACAGAAAGGATAAATACAAGATAGATGATCCTCTAGACTGATCATATAAGACAATTATCCTATCTTGTTCTATCAAAGCTCTAATGATATAATTTGTAGAGCTAATCTTCATTTACCACCTTCTTCCTCGTTGATTTCTCCTTCTTCTTGTTCATCCATATTAGGTAGATTCTTAATCAATTCAGAGTCAACAAGTAATTCCCTTATGGATGACACATCTATAGGATAAACCAGTGGTATTCCAAGTTTCTTTCTCAACTCACCTTGATACTGCTTATACTTCTTCATGTTGGTCTGAGCATAGGATCGAATATGATCTGCAGCTTCAATTTTTTCTTGAGATGCAAAACCATGATTTCGAAGAGCATATTCAACATACACTAAATGTCTGGCAAGATGTGTATATAATTCTTCTGTCTGAAGATTAACAGTGTGAATAACTTCTCCCTTAAGAATTTTAACTTGTGGAGGGTTATCTATAACTTCAGGACCAGCTCTTTCAGCAAATTCTTGAAATTTTTCATGAAGCAGTATACCTAGCTCAGAAGATGTTCTTACTTTTGGTCTCAGCACCCAAAGCTCTGACAGAGATCTATCATAGAAGAACTGAAGAGATACTTTGTGAGATCCAAGCTTATGACATTCAACAAAGATTAGTAGCTTACCATTCTTAGGATCAGATGCAGTAGTTATTCTCACAATTTCTGTCTTCAAAGCTTTTAAGTACATGTCATGTACAGGGTTCTTCTTTTTAAAGCTTTCAAAAATAGCAATCATCCGACGATCATCATAGTCAGAAGTTTGTGGTGAGTCTATTACCTTTTGAGCACGTTCCCATTTATCACCATTTTTGTACTTGATGTACATCTTCCTAGCTTCCAGCTTTTGAGCATGTTGCTTTTGAAGTGCTTCCTGTTCAGCCTTTTGAAGTCTTTCATTATGGGCTAACTGTTCGAATGTCTTCTTGAGTCTTTCTTCTCTCATAGACAGATTAGCATCATTCTGTTCAAGTTCTTTATTTGCTTCAAAATTCATTCTTTGTGTTTCAATAGAATCAGGAATTATTGGCTCTTCATCATCCCAAAAACTGAGATCCGGTTCATCGAATTCTTCACCAACATCAGGAAACTGTAAGTCAGCAAAAAGATCAATATCAGGTTCACCTGTATAGTAATAACCTTCTACAGCATCATCATCATCCTGTTCTGCTGCTTGAGTTGTCTTCTTCTTCCCCTCACTCATATCTTCATCTTTCTCTTTACTCACACTTCCTCCCCCTCTAGATTTCTCCCCCTTAGTTGAGGAATCCTCTACAGCTTTATGGCTTGTACCAGCTCCAGGGTCACTTTCATCACTACTTCCAAAGAATTTCTTCTCTTCTGCTGTAAGTGAGTGAGTTCTGCTAATGATATTATATAAGTGTCTCAGCCCCTTTGCTTGATGATCATTTTGCCTTTCAATTTGACTGAGACGATGTTCAGTGGATAAGTGATTCTCATTTATGTTATTCTGAAGATCTTCAATCTGATTCGACATAGAAGTTATAATGAGATCTTGAGCCACTGTGACATCTCCAGAGTCTTCGATTGCTTGTTGTTGAGAGAGTTTAATTGCATTGATCTTGTTGTTGAAGATAGTTCTCATGTTATCCATGTCAATCCTTAAGTTTTTATTGTCTTCTTCAGCTTGAGCAAGACTTTCTTTCATTTGATCGAGTTGTGCCAATAGAGATAAAGTGTATGTGTCATTGTGTGCTCTCACCTCAATCGCTCTATGAGTATCACTCACCTCACGTGCTAGTGTTTCACTCAGATTTGAGGTAATTCTCACATCACTCCTCTCATATTCCTGAGCTGCATCCATTGTACCTGCACTAGAAATCACCCTAGCCTCCTCTTGGAAGGTCAGTGGTGGTGCAATGGGAGTTCGCAAATCCAGATCAACCTGTGAGGGTTCTTCTGCCGTAACAATGGCAGGCACTGTAACTTGCTCTTCTTGCATAACAATGTTTTCAGCTTCATGTAAGAAAATGTCTTCCCCCATTGTGAGTAACAGGGGTGTGCTTGAAGGAATGAATGGGTTTATGGTTGCCTTTGACATAGTTTTACCTCTCTTTTGTAAAGGCAAATCTGTTTCACTCAAGACATCACTACTAGGGTTAGCTCTTTTGAATGACAATTTCTTTCTGCGATAGTGTTTGGAGAATTTAGGATCAGTGTTTAGTGCATTGACCTGGGATAAGGGTTGTGGTTCTACAGCCCCTTGGTCACTTCTCACAATTAATTGACTATTAGAAAGATATTCGGATTGCAAAGTAGTTGAGTCAAATACCTGATCACTGACAGGTACATCATCTTCATTCTGAGTGGGTTGATCCACTTGAAGTTGAGGTTCAGAAGCAGTTAATGGTTCTGGATCAGGTTGAGGTTCTGGTTCTTGTTGATGTTCAGGAGCTTGTTCTGCTTCATGTTCTGGAGCTTGTTCAATTTCAAGTAACCCAGCAACTGGTTGAAGCATAACATTTTGCAAATTTATGAATGTGGACATATATGGTGTTATGACCACTGGAACATGCAACAAAACCTTAGAAGTATCCAACCTAGTGTAGAACTTCTTGTTTGGTTTACCAGACCATTGAATTCGATCATTTGGAAAAGGAGCAGGTTGATCCTTAGGCATAAGATGATTAAAAATTAATGTAAAAAATCGAGGATAATGACACTTAACCATTTTACCTTTCCCAAAGTTCTTTCTAGCCTTCTTCACACGATTTAACAAAATAGGCCATATCAAGCTGCCAAAGTTGATCCTTCTATTATGAGCAATTGAGAAACCAATTGACTGTAACATACCTGTGATGACAGTATTGTTACTCTTGGTAGAATTAGCAAACACCTTTGCTATGATCTCGAAGAAAATGTTCCATTCTTGAACAAGATTGCTTTTGAGTGGACGTTTAAGATCCAGTTGACCTTGATAGTTCAGATTTGTAAAGAATTGAGCCAACTCATCATTTGATGGCGCTTCAGCAAATTGTTCAGTAGGAAGTTTCAGAGCAGCATTGAAGACAGATTCATCCACTGTATATGTCTTATCATTAAAGTTGAAAGAAAACGATCTTTCATCTGAGACAGCTGTAGTACACATTAGTTTAAGTGAACCAAATTTCATGGGAACATTTGCAGTTATTGGATGGCTACAGATATTTTGTTCATTCAGGAATTTTATCCAGGACTTGAACCGATCCACCGAGCAATCCTCGGGATTAAAATATCCAATATAATTATGATTAACAAGCTCAAAATTATTATAAACACCAGCCATTCCAAATCAAGGATTAAAATTAAGAAATCTGCAAAATTCAACAATTAACCCAATTAAATCACAAAATTCGAATTAATAAATACTTAAAAATTCGAAAAATCGAAATCTTCACCAAAAATTCTGAAAATTTGAGGCAAAGATCTTGATAACAGTACAAACACACATATATTTTTAGTTTTTGAAAAATCACCACCAATCTCTTTGAAATTTAGATCGAAAATTCGAAATTTTTCAACCAAAATCATCAAAACTCAACTAAGTCTTACATTTAAACCGTTGTTTTGATGAAATCGACTGGGTAATTCAGTTTTGTTCTTAGAATCGAGATAACGATGTGATTTGAGACTGAAATTGGGCAGCAATTCGACTTAGATGTGTGTATATGTATGTATGTATCGCACGAGAGTAAATTTGGTGACTTAACACGCTAATATGACTTAACACAATGATATAACTATTGAATATAACAATCTGCTTAAATATAAAACAACTAGATATGACTATCGGATGATAGTCATACCGATAGTTATATTACGTTTAAACGTAATATAACTATCCTAGTTAGACAGTTATATAATAATTAAGCCTAAATATAACTATTGAAAAACAAAGGATATGACAATCGAATAAATAGTTATACCGGTAGTCATATTTCGAGTAAAACACACAATATAACTATTAATTAATAACAGTTATATTTACAGAAAACAATATTATTAACTATATTATTACTAAGTTATATTATACTAATTTTAACTAATATAACTATGACAAGTTCGAATATAACAATCAGATGGATTGTTATACCGATAGTTATATTTCAACAAAACAGCTAATATAACTATCCAAAAAATCGAATATTAACAGAATTTTACAAGTAATAAATTCTAATAATAAAACAACTTAATTATTATTAAATAATATATTATAAATAACACATTAATTTACACTAACATTAGCAGACATAATAAAAAATATTAAAACGGTCATAGGTAGTCCTTTTTACGAAATCAAACATTAATAACAAAAGGACAACCACTACAAATAAAATAAAATAAAATAACATACTAAATATTTACATAATTATTTCTGACGAATTAATAAATCTATAAGTTTTCTAATAAAATAATTTCCATATAGAAAATTATTCAAAAAGAAACTATAATTTATTTAAAACAACAAAAATAATTAAACTGAATTAAAGATAATAACATTTTCAAGAAAAATAGATTTCTCATAAATTACAGCTTGTAAAATTCGAGAAAAATATTTTTAAAGAAAATGAATTATTCTAAAAACACAAAAAGTAACTAAAAATATATAGAGAAGATAATAACAATGATTTAAGAAGAAACAAGCAAAAGTATAAGTTCATAAAATAATTATACAAGTGAATTAAATAATAAATATTAACACATCAATCACTTGTAAATTATTAAAGATCAAACCTCATATATTAACCAGTTTAATTACTAGGACTATTTAACATACCCAATTCACCAACAATTCTGGTAAATGTGGATTCGTCAAGAGACTTAGTAAAAATATCTGCTGTTTGTTCTTCCGTAGGTACAAAAAGCAACTCCACGGTACCATTCATGACATGCTCTCGAATAAAATGATACCTGATGTCAATATTGTCCTTGTGTGCTGCACAGGATTGTTAGAGATTGCTATGGCACTTGTATTGTCACATAAAATAGGAATTTTATCAAGTACAAAGCCATAGTCTCTCAGCTGATTCCTGATCCACAAAATCTGTGCGCAACAGCTTCCAGCAGCTATATATTCAGCTTCAGCTGTTGAGTTGGAAACTGTTTGTTGTTTCTTGCTGTACCAGGAAACCAGTCTACCACCTAGGAATTGACAACTCCCAGATGTGCTTTTTCTATCCACAACACTTCCTGCATAGTCTGAATCTGTATATCCAACAAGATTAAAACCAGAATCTTTAGGGTACCAGATGCCTAAGTTAGGCGTACCCTTAAGATATTTCAGAATTCGTTTAACAGCAATGAGATGAACATCTCTAGGATCCGATTGGAACCTTGCACACAAACACGTAGCATGCATAATATCAGGTCTACTCGCAGTAAGGTAAAGTAATGAGCCTATCATACCTCTGTAGCTTGTGATATCTACCTTGGCAGAATTTTCACATGCTCCAAATTTGACCGCTGTGGATGATGGTGTTCTTGCTGAAGATGAGTCCTCCATTTGATATTTCTTGAGAAGCTCTTTGACATACTTGGATTGACAGATAAATATTCCATCTGTCCTTTGATTTACTTGCAATCCAAGAAAGAACTTCAGCTCACCCATCATGCTCATTTCAAACTTACCCTGCATTAACTTAGCAAATTTCTTGCAAAGAAGATCATTAGTAGACCCGAATATTATATCGTCCACATAGATTTGGACTACTATTGTATCATTCTTATGTTTCTTTGTGAAGAGAGTTTTGTCTATGACACATCTAGTAAATTCATTTTCAAGTAAAAATTCAGAGAGAGTGTCATACCATTTTCTTGGTGCTTGCTTAAGACCATAAATAGCCTTGAAGAAAAGTAGACATAATCCAACAGATCTGGATCTTCAAAACCAGGTGGTTGTTCTACATATACCTCTTCATCCAGCTTACCATTCAGAAAGGCACTCTTGACATCCATTTGATAAACATGGAAATTAGAAAAGGCTGCGAATGCCAAGAATATTCTAATGCCTCAAGTCTAGCCACTGGAGCATAGGTCTCATCATAGTCAATGCCTTCAGATTGTGAATAACCTTTTGCTACCAGTCTTGCTTTGTTTCTTGTTACTATGCCATCTTCATCAAGTTTGTTTCTGAATACCCATCTAGTACCAACCACTGTTCTATTTGTAGGTCTGGGTACCCTCTTTCATACTTCTTGTTGTTTAAATTGATTGAGTTCATCTTGCATAGCAATCACCCAATCAGGATCTGAAAGAGCTTCTTCAGTTTTCTTAGGTTCCATTTCAGATAGAAACCCTGAATAATTACATTGATTTTGCAAAGCTCTTCTAGTCTTTACACCAACATCTGGATCACCAACAATTAGCTCAAAAGGATGAGCTCTATTCCAAACAGTCTGTCTGGGAAGATTTAGTCTTGATGATTCACCTTGATCTTCATTGTGATGTTGAGTATGACTAGTAGATCCTTCATTAGCTCCCCCTAAGTTGTTGCCAGGATGATTAGATGAGTGTTCAGAAGTATGAGTGGTGTTCAGAAGTATGAGTGGTGTTTTCAATATTTTCAGAATTATTGTCATTGTTGTCATTTGCATCAGCAAAAACATCAGGTGGACTATCATCATCTGAATCTAGATCTGTCATATCTTCAAAAGATAGCTTTTCAGATGAATCTTCAGTTTGGATACTAGGGAGTTTAGTGTCATCAAATGTAACATTGACACTTTCCATCATCTTCTGATGTTCAATCAGATACACTTTATAAGCTCTTCTTTCATAACCAACAAAAATTGCTTCATGTGCTTTGGCTTCAAATTTCCCACCTTGATAATCTCTTTCTTTAAGTACAAAGCATTTTGCTCCAAATACATGAAAGTATTTGAGTGTTGGTTTCTTTTCATTCATAGCTTCATAGGGTGTTTTCATCAAGTCTTTGTTGATAAGAGTTCGATTCTGAGTATAGCAAGCAGTGTTGACAGCTTCAGCCCAAAAATACAATGGAAGCCTTGATTCACTTAACATAGTACGTGCAGCTTCAATCAAGGTTCTATTCTTTCTTTCAACTACCCCATTTTGCTGAGGAGTTCTTGGAGCTGAGTATTGTCTGGTTATACCTTTTTCAGTACAAAAGTCATTCAGAACTGCATTCTTGAATTCAGTTCCATTGTCTGACCTTATAGCCCTCACTGGATACTTGGAATCCAACTCAATTAACTTGATGTGATCAATCACCAGTTGTGGAGTCTCATCTTTAGAATTCAGGAACAAGACCCATGTGAACTTTGAAAAATCATAAACAATCACAAGAGCATATCTTTTCTTTGACATAGACATTACATTCACTGGACCAAATAGATCCATGTGAAGTAACTGTAAAGGTTCAATTATTGAAGACATATCAGTGCTTCTGTGAGTTGCCCTTTTTAGTTTGCCTTTTTGACAGGCATCACATAGTCCTTCCTGTGTAAATTCCATAGAAGGTAAACCTCTCACCAATTCTCTCTTGACCAGAGAGTTCATCGTCTTGAAATTTAGGTGAGAAAGTTTCTTGTGCCATAGACAACTTTCATTTGTGGATGCTTTAGAATAGAAGCGATTGATTTCTTCAGTGCTTCTAGTGTTCATGTTGGCTACATACAAGTTTCCTTTTCTGACTCCCGTTGGAGATGGTTGTTCACTTCTTTTGTGAGTAATCAGACAATTCTTTTTATTAAAGTAGACTTCAAATCCCTTGTCACAGAATTGACTGATACTGAGCAAATTATGCTCAAGTCCTTTTACAAAGGACACTTCTTCAATGATAACATTTCCAGCTTCAAGTCTGCCATATCCATCAGTTCTACCTTTGCTGTTATCTCCAAAGGTAACTACTGGGCCGGCCTTCTCCACCACATTTGTCAGCAGGGTTCTGTCTCCAGTCATATGCCTTGAACATCCACTGTCCAAGATCCAGGTTACTCGTTCAACCTGTTCAATACCCTGCAATGACAAATGGATTAAACCTTATTGACCTTTATCAGGCAAAACAACATTTTTAATTTTAACCTCTTTAGTCAATAAACATTTAACCTTATAAACAGATTTGAAAATCTTTCATTTTATCTTGGGTATCCATGTTTCTGTAGCAGCAATAACATTTGTGTCATTGACTGGACATTTGACCTGGTTAACATTCTTGGTAACCTTTTGTTTAGGCTTAGGTACAAATGTCTCTCTCCTAACTTGAGTAGGAAAAGCAGTCTTTGATCGAACATTACTGTTCCTGTTCATGTGCTGTCGAGGAGCATTCTGTTTAACACATGCATCACTACCATTAAAATAAGCACGCATACTGTTAAAAGCACAAGACATACAATTGACAACACCACATGCTTTATGATTAGAATTAATGATAGGCATGGTATTTTTCTGTTTCAACTTATTATCACCTAATCCAGTCTTAGAAGAACTAGCTGATTCAACAACTTTGACTGGGACTTTAGGTACATCTTTCTTGGATGAAATATTCATTGTATTAATGTCCTCAACTGATTTAGCCTTAACAAAGACTGTGACATCCTTTTTTAATGAAACATTCTTTGGATTAGCGTTCTTAACATATTTCTCCTTAACACATTTATCCTTAACAAATACTGTGCCATTAGCACTATCCTCATTTCTCATTTCTTCTTGGATAACCATAGAAAGAATATTTGGTGGTCCAGCATCAGATTTTTTAAATAGAGGTTCTTTAACATTTTTGAGCACATGTGGTATTCCCCTTTCTTTAGCACTAACAGGGTTAGGGGAATTTATGCCCAACGATCCAACAGCTTCATTGTAACCATACCCTATACCTGTTGTTCGTTCTATAACTTGATTGTTAAAGAACTCTTTGGAAACTTTAATCGAATTATAACAAGCCCTGACCTGTGTTTCAAGTTCAGTAATTCTAGCCATTTGTTTGCCTACAACTTCTAGAATAGCTTTCTCCTTTTTATAAAGCATTGTTATTTCATCTCTTTGTTGATCTTGATTAATATGCACCTTTTTCAGTTCTGACACTTCATTGCCAAGATTAGTGCTTAACAGATGTAGTCTTCTATAATCAGTTTTTGCATTATCTAAGGAATTATAAAGACTACGAATCAATTCAGGATCAGTAACAATTACCTGTTTGTTATGATGATCAGATGCTTCATCATTTGCCACCAGCGCAAAATTTCCATATTCTTCATCTTCGCTGTCCGTGTCATCCCAACTCTTACCAGCCGCAACATAGGCTTTTCCTGGTTTCTTCTTCTCAGCAACAAAATCTCTTCTTTGAGTTTGCTTCGGTTTCTGACATTCAGTGGCAAAGTGTCCCAATTCATTACAGTTGAAGCAACGAATCTTGCTTCTGTCAACAGAACCAGTTTTGTATCCTCCCCTGTTACTAGAGGAAGAAGAGCCTCCTCTCTGGAATCTATTACTTAACTTGAACCTGTACTTTGGATTTCTTCTGAATCTGAAGTTGCCAAATTGCCTTACCATCAATGCCAGGGATTCATCTTCCAGTTGATCTAGCTCTTCCAATGAGTAATAGTCTCCACCATCCTGAGTAGGTAGTGTCTAGCCAAGTTCTACTTCAGTCTTTTCCTTGTCTGAGCTGTAAGGTGGAACAACCTTAGCTTCCACTTCCTTAGATGCCTCAACTACAAGAGCTGTAGATGAACTTGGCACTCTTCCTTTACCAGAGACCTCCCTCTGCTGTACTTGTTCCAATTCATAGGTTTTCAGAACACCAAACAATCTTTCAAGAGCAATCTTATTCAAATCTCTTGATTCTCTGATGGCTGTTATCCTATGTTCAAGATGAGTGGGCATTGTCAACAAAAACTTCATATTAATCTTCTTCTGTGTATATTGCTTGCCATTAACTTGCAAGTTGTTGATAATTTTGTTATGCCTTTCAAACACTTCCTGAATGCCTTCATTAGGGCTAGCTCTAAAGTGTTCATACTCGGAGGTTAAAATTTGAAGTCTGTTTTCCCTGACTTCATCAGTTCCTTCATTGATAGTCTCAATAGTTTCCCACATGTGTTTTGCAGTTTTACAATTTATCACATGACTGTACATCACAGGATCCAAGGAATCTATTAAAATAAGTCTCAAATTCTTATCTAGTCCTGCGTCCTCTTTTTCAGCAGGAGTAAAAGAGTCAGCATGCTTTGGAACAGATGTTGCAGGTGATACAACAATTCCTCCAACAATAGATTCAGATATATGTTCTTTTGGAATTATAGGTCCATTCTGTAGAACACCCAAATATTTAGAATTTGCGACATCAAGAAACAACTCCATTTTATTTTTCCACATTGTATAATTGTCCTTGTTAAACATGGGAATTTTAACAATGCTTTTGACGACATGATGAATTTTTAAGTGAGTTAAAAATTTGAGATAGATTTTTGACGGAATAAAAATAGGATCTTGATTTGTATATCAATCAATAAGCTCTGATACCAATTGTTAGGTCCGATAAGATTGTAGAAGGGGGGGTTGAATACAATCTATATCATTTTCTCGAAATTTATTCGTTAAACAATTTTCACTTAAACGAATATTTTGTGCGGAATAATATAACACAAATTTCAAGTTGAATATAACAATATATTAACTTGATGGGTGTTACAAAATCAGTCCAAACGATTATCAAGTAATTAATAACTAATTAGAAAATTCAACATGAACTTTGCTAATTTAGTTAATAAAAATCAAGATATCAATTTGTGAACTAGGAAACTTAATTCGCTAGTAGTACAAGAATCACAAGTAAACAAGTTCCAATGGATAGAATATTACAACTGAGATGAACTTGAATTTACAGAATTTAATTTGTAAGTGTTCTTGAGCTTGAGAGAGAGAGAGATATGAGCTGCTGTGTGTAATTTTTGTGTTATGCTCGACTGACTCTTTTTCTTCTGCATTCTGCTGCTTTATATAACACAGCCATAGTCATATTGCTTTGTTTTAACTGATATAAAAATCAGTTAACATTAATATGACATTCGGTATGACTATCAATTGAATGTAATATGACTGTCCAGTTTAAATATAACTTTCGGTATAACTATTCAGTCCAATATAACATTCGGTATTACTATCCAGTGCAATATAGCATTCGGTCTTACTATCCCTTGAATGAAATATGACTATCTAGTTGAACTGTATATGACTATCTCCTTTTGAACTGTATATGACTATCTCCTTTTGAACTGTATATGACTATCGGTATAACTATCAATTGATAGTTATATTATCATATTTTTCAGTTTATAATTAATTAAATGATTTATAAAAATCATTTAACTAATTATTTCTTTTTCATATTAATTCTTATTTAATTAATCTAATAATCACTTTAACAAATATATTAATTCTGATAGAATTAATTTATTTAATTAAATTAATTACTTGATTTAATCAATTAAAGTAGAATTAATATAAATCATTTAATAGTCAATACTTCACTTCGAACCACGTAATTATGATAAGGAACATACACTGGAACGATGTTGACGCTCGATGTACTGTCTGGTTCATGAACGACTAACTCCAATCTCTGTTCTTCATCGTGACTTTAACACTGTGGTCTTTTTATACTCTTCACTCTCATCAATCATTTGGTACTGAAAATGTTTCTTATCACTTAAAGAAAATCTCTGTCCCTTAAATGAATCCATGTGTTTCAATGCTACCTTGAGGCTTGATCAGATATCTGAATCTTCTTCCAGTGTAAAACATCAAAACTATAGATTGACTTGTTGATTTTTCTTCTGACGGTTATCATCTTTTAAGATTCCTGTGACAGTTGATATTATTTACTTATTACAATCTAGTTTAATTGGATTAGGATCCTCGAACTACAAATAGGCTGAGTCATATGCCTTTCAGTGGTTAACAGGGAGTCTTTAATACAAGAGGAAGAATATTTGAAAATTAATATTTTCTATGCTGAACAAATTGAAAAGTTTCTTAAGAAATCAAATATTTGAAATTGTTTCAAAAATTTCATATAAATAGTGCATGGTTTCCACTGCTTTCTTTTACAACATCAAGGTAGTATTAGGTTAGGGGACTTTACACAATCCGAAATTCACAATCATCAATGCAAAACACACACATAACCAATCGATTGATTGAAAAGATCCACCAAAGTACGGTCAAACACTATTCAAGTATTACTTCTACTTCTATCAATAATAAGTAAAAGCAAAACAAGAACACACCAATATTTGACGTGGAAACACCCACGTTCCAACTTGTATTATTAATCAAAACAATTATCAATAATACAATCAAAACAATAACACCTCAATGGTGTCACAAACCCGATACTTGAGCCAACAATGCTCAAGCATCTCCCAAACAATACTTAAGACTACATCTCTTAAGCTTTCACCTCTCAAACAATTACAATATAACTATGTATATATAGCCACCCAAAACTTAGCCACTAAGACTTATCATACTTGTTATACAAGTCTTACCATACTTGTTATACAAGTCTTCCAATTCTTGGTACCCAACTTAGTGATCAAGACATACCATATATAATAATTGTCTACACATACAATTATTATCTTACCCATATATATCTTGGATCACCCAAGCCCATAACATCATACTGGGTTGAAACCTAACAAGCCTCCCCTTCAACCCAATACCCATATTGGATTGAACAGTAACCATCAAGCCATTGACGTCCATTTGCCAATGCCTCCCCTCGGACAAGAACCTCCTCTTCTTCTACCAATCTTTGAGTGTCGTTAAAACCCATATAGTGACCCTCCAAACGACCGTTCTTTACCACAGCGATGTATCCATCTACAAAATCACGTGCATCAAACACCATGAGTGCTCTTCCATATGTTGAGTCACCCAATCCTTGGTTTCACAATCCTTCGGTCTTCTGAAGAAAATCACTAGTATCATCCAAGTAGTTCACCTGGTTGATCAAGCCATTGAAACAATTACGATGACCTCTTCCATCTTCTTCCATCTCCAGCTCTTCCATCTCGAGTCCGAATACAGGATTGATCCACGGTGCAAGTCAACCATCAAACCGCACGTAGCATTGTCTCTTCCCGCTTTAGCAGTCTCCTTGTCAACAAATCCTTCATCATGCTCTGTTATACCAATTGAACCTCGAACTTTCCGTCAAACTCATCTATCACGAACCCGAACCTTTGCTCTTGATACCACTTGTTAGGTTAGGGGACTTTACACAATCCGAGATTCACAATCATCGATGCAAAGCACACACACAACCAATCGATTAATTGAAAAGGTCCACCAAAGCGTGGTCAAACACTATTCAAGTATTACTTCTAGTTCTATCAACAATAAGTAAAAGCAAAACAAGAACACACCAATATTTGACGTGGAAACACCCACGTCCCAACTTGTATTATTAACCAAAATAGTTATCAATAATACAATCAAAATAATAACACTTCAGTGGTGTCACAAACCCGATACTTGAGCCAACAATGCTCAAGCATCTCCCAAAAAATACTTAAGACTACATCTCTTAAGCTTTCACCTCTCAAACAAATACAATATAACTATGTACATATAGCCACCCAAAACTTAGCCACCAAGACTTACCATACTTGTTATACAAGTCTTCCAATTCTTGGCACCTAATTATCCAACTTAGTGATCAAGACATACCATATATAATAATTGTCTACACATATAATTATTATCTTATCCATATATATCTTGGACCACCCAAGCCCATAACATCATATTGGGTTGAAACCTATTGGGTTGAAACCTAACAGGTAGAATGAATATCCGTTCGCCATCTCATTGATGCAATGAATCTTTTAACTGCAATTAAACTTCAGGTTCTTCTTGAGTTGCTCAACAATCAAAAAATGAGAACCATCAACTCTTTCATCATTGTTAGCCACTTCATAGTAAGGCAGGGTAGTGAGGTCCAGATCTAGCCATTCCATCCTAGCATGGTTAGACGTAAGTCAGTGAGCCAATGACTAACCCATTTTTTCTTTTTACTATAAGGATTCTTGTGTATATTCTGGAATACTTCTATGGCCAAGATGGATAACGTGATTTAATAACAAGAATCACTTGTTTTTGTTTTTGTTTTCACTACACAAAGTTGTACACTCTTAATCATATTAATACAAATTTCATACAATTATCAGTCTTTTTTATACTATAAGCAACACAAATATGTACTCTCTTTGTTTATTACCCATCATTCTGAAGGCGTTTCTTATATTTTCTTACACGGTTCTACATTTTTGTAACATTTTTTTAAGCTATAGCAGTCTGTTAATAATTCATCCAACTACAAGTCCTTTACAGCAACATTCAACCAGGTCCAACCAATTGCATTTTACTGATTCAAACATCATTGTCACTAATTTTTTATTTAAGTTTCAGGGTCTAACTGTTGGGCTTGCTTAGCGACCTTAACTCCAAATTAGTATGATATTGTCCGCTTTGGGCCGAGCCCGCACGGATTTGTTTTTGGGCAACTCTTATACCACTTATTGGGCCACTAGCAAGCCTTAACTCCACAATAGTATGATATTGTCCGCTTTGGGCTGAGCCCGTTTGGGCCGAGCCCGCATGGATTTGTTTTTGGGTACTCCCAAAAGGCCTCATACTAATGGAGTTATCTGGCTGCTTATAAAGCTATCTGCCCCTCCCACAACCGATGTGGGATAAATCCTAACAATCTCCTCCTTCACACATCGGCCTCGACACCTGCCGAATCTGGCTCCTTTCTGTGTGATATGCTCCTTTGACCCATACTGGAAATTCCTGGCTCTCTTGCTCTCCTTAGGCCCACACTGGAAGGCCCACCTGCTCTTCCTTAAGCCCAGTCTGGGATAGCCCATCTGCCTCTTCCTGGATCCTTCTGAGATTTTTATGGACCGTTATAACCATAGCTCTGATACCACTTATTGGGCTTGCCAAGCAGGCCTTAACTCCACATTAATATGATATTGTCCACTTTGGGCCAAACCCGCACGGATTGTTTTTGGGCATATCCCAAAATGCCTCATACTAATGGAGTTAATTGGGCTGCTTATTAACTAGCAATTGTTGGGTGTTGTCCCACATCGTTTGTGGGAGGGGCAGATTGCTAGTTAATAAGCAGCCAGATTAACTCCATTAGTATGAGGCCTTTTGGGATGTGCCCAAAAAAAATCCGTGCGGGCTCGGCCCAAAGCGGAAAATTTCATACTAATGTGGAGTTAAGGCCTGCTTGGCAAGCCCAACAAGGGGTATCAGAGCTATGGTTATAACGGTCCATAACGATCTCAATGGGCTCTGGAATGGATCCAAGGAAAAGGCAGATGGGTTATCCCAAGTTGGGCTTAAGGGGGAGCAGGTGGGCTTTCCAGTATGAGCCTGAGGGGAGCTAGATGGCCAGGAACTTCCAGTATGGGTCAAGGGGAGCAGATCACACAGAATGGTGGCAGATTCGGCAGGTGCGGAGCCCGATGTGTGAAGGGGGAGATTGTTGGGAGTTGTCCTACATCGTTTATGGGAGGGGCAGATTGCTAGTTAATAAGCAGCCAAATTAACTCCATTAGTATGAGGCCTTTTGGGAGTTGCCCAAAAACAAATCCATGCGGGCTCGACCCAAAGCGCACAATATCATACTAATGTGGAGTTAAGGTCGCTAAGCAAGCCCGACAAATGGTATCAGAGCTTTAGGTTATAACGGTCCATGATAATAATCTCAAGATGGGCTCATAGAATGGATCAAAGAAGAGGCAGATTGACTACCCCAGGATAGGCTTCAAGAGGAGGCAGATGGGCATCCAGTATACATGGGCCTAGGGGAAGCCAGATAGTCAGGAGCTTTCAGTATGGTTCGAGGGGTAGCCGATCACACAGAAGGAGGAAGATTCGACAGGTGTCGAGCCCAATGTGTGAAGGGGGGGATTGTTGGGAGCTGTCTCACATTTTGTGGGAGGGGCAAATTTCTAATTAATAAGCAACTAGATTAACTCCATTAGTATGAGTCCTTTTGGGATGTGCCCAAAAACAAATCCGGACGGGCTCGGCCCAAAGCAGACAATATCATACCAATGTGGAGTTAAGGCCTGCTTGGCATGCCCAACACTAACAAGTAACAAAGTCAATCAACTCCTGCTATAAAGAATAATTACGTGAAAAAACCTTCAACATATGAAAAAAGAGTAGAAGCACATTTTATTGATTCTCCTTTCAGTTTTGCATTCTTGTTACACAAACCAAATAAATGCATTTCTTTGTTGCCTTTGCTTTCGTGACCCTGATATTGATGTTACCCACACCATACCACATCTGATATTAATAAAACCATCACCAAATCCAAAGTCATTACCAAGCCAGGATGCCAGAGCAAGTGTGGCAACCTTATCGTACCATATCCATTCGGGATCGGACTAGGATCTGGTTGTTCCATAAACTCGTCGACATGGTTTGAAGTTAACAGCAACACTTCGTTCGACCCACCCTGGGCTTACATGAGTACTGGCAACATTCAAATTTTTTACATATCTGATACTCAATTGCGCATTAGTAATTATATCGGTAGGTGGTGTTATAGTCAAACTGGAGAATTAACAGCAAATAAATCAACCTACACGAATATCTTAAACTCTCCATTCACTTTTTCAGATTTAAACACTTTTACTCTGATCGGTTGTGATGATTTAGGGTTGATAATAGGATCAAAATAGAGGAATTTCACTAGAGGTTGCATATCCTTGTGCTCCAAAGCTGAGGATGTTCCCGATTATGGTTGTTCCGGGATTGGTTGCTGTCAAACACTAATACCAAAAGGTCTATAGTACTACAAAGCAGATCTTGCTTCTTTGAGAAACCACACTAGAGTTTGGTCATTTGATCCTTGTAGCTATGCTTTTTTGGATTAAAAAATAGTTTTAGGTTTCGTGGTGCTTCAGATTTATCTGACCCCACTTTTATAAATAGAACAGTGGATACTGTTCGAATAGCCCTAGACTGGGTAATCGGGAATCAGACTTGTGAGAAAGGTCGAGAATCAAAGGCTTATGCATGTCAGTCAAATACTTTCTGCACAAATTCGGACAGTGGTTTTGGAGGGTATAGTTGTAGCTGTCTTAAGGGTTTTGAGGGCAATCCATATCTAAGTCCTGGCTGCCAAGGCAAACTTATGTTGTTATACTATAGTTTTACTTAAAACATGTATTAAATACTGTTTAGTATTAGGTCAAGGCTTACCTGAAATATAGATCATATTATCAGTAGAACAGTGTTCAAATTAATTATTTTAAAAATTTTGAAAATTGCAGTGTTTGAACTGAAAAGCTCTTTTACCAAGTTAGGTTATTTGCTCTATTGAAATCCTAGGGTATTGGGAGGCTATAATTGGATCTCGAAGCCGATGCAAAGAGGGAGCAGTGGTTTCAGCCCCTCGCAAAGTTGCAATTGAGCAAAAAGCTACCTTCTTCTTAGATGACGTTATGATTTAGTTAAAGCCAGCAAAATCAATATTCATTTTTTTCTATTAGTCTATTCTCATTAAATTATGACTGTTATTTTTATTTCAATCTAATACCAGTAGGTCATTGTTTCACTTATAACTGTTGCTAACCCTTGATATTAAGTGGTTTTATCAACATGGACTATATCCGAAGTGTATGAGTTAGTTAGGTGATAGGACTACTATTACTTTGACATGTGTTCATGTTAAGTCTTTGAATACATTCCTACTAAAATTTATATCTAAGTTCAGAATATGCGCGGGGGGGGGGGAGCTCTATAATTATTGTTGTGTATTGTTAAAAATATTAACTAAGGCCCGTCTTTGGCGATTCCTGGATCGCACATCTTTAACACATAGATTTTAAACAACTGTTGACTAAGTGTACCTCTACATTTCATTCTGATGTTCCTTTTGGTAGATATCGATGAATGTGATGATCCAAACAAAAATTTGTGCGAGAAAATCTGCACTAACACTCCAAGGAATTTTATATGTTCTTGCCCACATGGATACTATGGCAATGGTGAGGAACATAGCCAGGGTTGCATTGCTGAGAATTCCAAATTTCCGGTAATAAAGTTCTCCCTAGGTATTGTTAAAATTAATAAGCTAAATTCAAATTTTCTAGAATAAAATGTGGTAGGTTTTGAATAAAATGTGGTAGGTGTTGAATGTTGAATAATTTGTGGTAGGTTGCCTAAATTGTGATGTAATCAATGATGTAAAATGCTTGAGATGTAGCCTATAAATAGGTTGAGAGTTTGTATGTAAAATCATATCAAAAATTTAGAGAGTTCTTAATAAAAGAGTGAGTTTTGAGAATTGGTGAAGAAATAATTTTCTTTCTTCATCTCTACTTTGGAGCTACAATCTCTAATTTTCTTTGGGCTCACTACAATCTCACGAGCTACGCATCAAACAATTTGACTTTCCTTCGGAGCAAGCTTTTCAAGTTCAAGACACTAATCATGGCGGTTTTAGAGGAAGAGGTGGAAGAGGATCATTTCGTGGTCGAGGACAAGGAAGAGGAAAAGTGCCAAGTGAAAATTCAAGCTCATATCAAAGAGGAAGAGGAAGAGCTCGTGGAGGTTACAATGGAAGAGGAAGAGGTAATTCTTTTAATTTTCAATGCCATTATTGTCATAAAAATGGGCATATGAAAAAGATTGCTACAAAAGGAATAATGATGAAAAAGATGAATCAAATTTTTTACATGAGAATATTGAGGAGAAAGATGAAAGTATGCTTCTTGTTAGTAATGTTCAAGAAGAATCTCTTGAAGATGTTTGGTATATCGATAGTGGTTGTAGTAACCACATGACCGGAAATAAGAATTGCTTTGTGAATTTTGATGAAAGTGTCCAACGAGAAGTCAAGACGGGTGACAACAAAAGGCTCATTGTCAAAGGTTGTGGTGATATTCCAATCCGAACAAAGCAAGGTACAAACTACATCTCTAATGTTTATTATGTACCCGATCTTAAACATAATCTTTTAAGTGTTGGGCAACTTACAAGAAAGGGACATCATGTGAATTTTAAAGATGATTTTTGTGTGATCAAAGATAAAGATGGTGTTCTTGTTGCAAAAGCCAAGATGACATCAACTAAAATGTTTCCACTGAAAATTCAAAGTGAGTCTCTTCCATGTTTTGCTAATATTGTGAATGACAAGTCTTGGCTTTGGCATCTTCGATATAATCATTTGAGTTTTAGCACTCTATCAAAGATTTGTAAAGGTCATATGGTGAGAGGCATTCCAAATATTCAAAAGCAAGATCAAGTATGTGAAGATTGCATTTTTGGCAAGCACCATCGAGATCCATTTCCAAAAGAGAAGGCATGGCGAGCTAAAAAGCCATTGGAATTGGTACATTCGGATTTGTGTGGACCTATGCGCACAAACTCTATTGGAGGTAGTTGCTATTTTCTCACTTTTATTGATGATTATAGTCGCAAGATGTGGATTTATTTTCTCAAAGAAAAATCTCAAGTATTTGAAAAATTTAAAGTTTTCAAAGCATATGTGGAGAAAGAAAGTGGTCATTCTTTAAAGACACTACGATCCGATCGTGGTGGTGAATATATGTCCCAAGAATTTGGAAGTTTTTTGAAAAAGCATGGCATCCGTCATCAGCTAACGGTTCGTTCAACCCCTCAACAAAATGGAGTGGCCGAGAGGGAGAATCGAATAATCATGAAGCTTGTTCGAAGTATGTTGAAAACAAAAGGATTGCCTAAGATGTTTTGGGCCGAAGCGGTTGCTTGTGCATGCTATGTTCTCAATCGTGCACCTACTAAAAGTGTACAAGGGAAGACTCCACAAGAAGCTTGGAGTCGTAAGAAGCCATGTGTCTCTCACTTTAGAATTTTTGGAAGCATTTGTTACTCTCATGTGCCCGATGAAAAGAGAGGCAAACTTGATGATAAATCTGAAAAATGCATCTTTGTTGGTTATAGTGAAGCTTCCAAGGCATACAAATTATACAATCCCATTACAAAGAAGGTCATAATTAGTCGTGATGTAATTTTCAATGAGGAGGCTTCATGGGAATGGAAGAATGAAAAAGAAAGTTCAAGTATCTTTCTTGATGATGATACATTTGATCCAATTGAAGAAGAAGGCGCCACTCCACCTACTCCACCATCCAATTCTCCTCTAAGCTCATCATCATCTTCAAGTTCCAAATTACCACCTAAAAAGACAAGAACTATAGCAGATCTTTATGGAGCAACAAGAAGAATTTTGGAAGATGAATTTGTTGATTTTGCTTTATATGCAAATGCGGATCCGATTGATTTTGAAGATGCCGCTAAGGAAGATAAATAGAGGCAAGCCATGAATCAAGAAATTGATGCAATTGAAAGGAATAAAACATGGGAATTAGTTGAAGCTCCTAAAGCAAAGAAACCTATTGGAGTTAAATGGGTTTATAAGACAAAGTTGAATGCCCAAGGTGAAGTTGAAAAATACAAGGCCCGATTAGTGGTGAAAGGTTACAAGCAAAAATATGGTGTTGATTATAAGGAAGTATTTGCTCCGGTAGCACGACTTGAAACAATTCGCTTGATCCTATCTTTAGCCGCTCAAAATAAATGGCAAGTTCATCAAATGGATGTCAAATCGGCTTTCTTGAATGGAGAATTGCAAGAAGAGGTCTATGTTGAGCAACCCCCGGGCTATGTAAAGAAAAATGAAGAGAATAAGGTCTACCGATTAAAGAAGGCTTTGTATGGATTAAAGCAAGCTCCTCGTGCATGGTATAGTCGCATAAATGATTATTTTTTAAAGATGGGATTCAAGAGGTGTCCATTTGAGCATACACTTTACATCAAAGAGAACAAAGGTAAAATTCTTATCATTCGCTTGTATGTGGATGATTTGATTTTTACAGGAAATAGTCATGATAATATTGAAGAATTCAAGAAAAGTATGATGCATGAGTTTGAAATGACCGACTTGGGATTACTACATTATTTTCTCGGCATAGAAGTAAAGCAAGATGAGAATGAGATTTTTATCTCTCAAGAAAAGTATGCAAAAGATTTGATGAAGAAGTTTCGAATGGAAGATGCAAAAGCAAGTAGTACTCCTGTTGAAGTTGGATTGAAACTGAGCAAGGATGACGATTTTAAATATGTTGATCCAACATACTATAGGAGTCTTGTTGGGAGCTTGATGTACTTGACCGCCACTCGTCCAGACATTACATATGGTGTCAGCTTGATCAGTAGATTTATGGAGAAACCAAAGAAGACACATTGGGAAGCTGGGAAAAGAATCTTAAGGTATGTTCGTGGAACACTTGGAGATGGAATTTATTATCAAAAGGTGAATGACACTAAGGTAGTCGGATATTGCGACAGTGATTGGGCCGGAAGTGTTGATGATAGTAAAAGTACTTCAGGTAATGTTTTCTTTCTTGGCTCGAGTGCAATCACATGGATGTCGAAGAAACAACAAGTCGTGGCTCTCTCAACGGCAGAGGCAGAATATATTTCTTTGTCATTAGCTGGTTGTCAAGCTTTGTGGATTACATGGGTGTTAGAAGACCTCAAGCATGTCGTGAAAGGAAGTCCAGTAATATATTGTGATAGTAAGTCTGCTATAGCACTCACGGAGAATCCAGTATTTCATGGGAAGAGCAAGCATATCAGAATCAAGTATCATTTCATTAGAGACTT
This sequence comes from Saposhnikovia divaricata, assembly GCA_036435485.1. NCBI lineage: Eukaryota > Viridiplantae > Streptophyta > Magnoliopsida > Apiales > Apiaceae > Saposhnikovia > Saposhnikovia divaricata. The sequence goes on along the minus strand of JAZHRN010000145.1, from coordinate 1,569,055 downwards.
GGTTGAGAAGGGAGAAGTAGAGATCAAGCATTGCAAGACAGAAGACCAAGTTGCAGATATTTTTACAAAACCTTTGAGGCCAGATATCTTTAAAGAATTGAAAAAGAAGCTTGGCATGTGTGGAAATTTAGCTTAAGGGGGGCTGTTAAAATTAATAAGCTAAATTCAAATTTTCTAGAATAAAATGTGGTAGGTTTTGAATAAAATGTGGTAGGTGTTGAATGTTGAATAATTTGTGGTAGGTTGCCTAAATTGTGATGTAATCAATGATGTAAAATGCTTGAGATGTAGCCTATAAATAGGTTGAGAGTTTGTATGTAAAATCATATCAAAAATTTAGAGAGTTCTTAATAAAAGAGTGAGTTTTGAGAATTGGTGAAGAAATAATTTTCTTTCTTCATCTCTACTTTGGAGCCATCAGGTATATCTACTGTTATGAATCTGTTATTGAGGAGAAGTTCACAATTGCAATCTTGTTAAGAAATCATATATGATCAATGTATTCACAAGTATCTCCTTTGCACTTCCACACTGTGTGCAGTTATGGGATTTGGTTTCTTATCTTTAATGGTTGGAATAAGTATTTTGCATTTTACCATCAAAAGAAGGAAACTTATAAGAGAAAGGGAGAAGTTCTTCCAGCAAAATGGTGGTGCGCTATTAAAACAACAAATTACCTCAAGTGGTAGTGGTGTCGAGTTATCCAACAAGATATTCACAGCTCAAGAATTGGAAAAAGCCACTAATTATTATGCTGCTGATAGGATTGTTGGACGCGGTGGATATGGTACAGTGTATAAAGGAATCCTACTGGACCAGCGAGTGGTTGCAATAAAAAAGTCAAGAATAATGGATGAGAGCCAGATAGAGCAGTTCATCAACGAGGTAGTCATTCTCACACAAGTTAATCACGGACACGTGGTGAAGCTCTTAGGGTGTTGTTTGGAGACTGAAGTCCCGCTGTTAGTCTATGAGTTTCTCTCAAATGGTACCCTGTTTCACCACATTCATAATACAAGAGAAGTCACATGGTTATCACTTGAGAATTGCTTGAGAATAGCCACGGAATCTGCTGGTGCACTTGCATATCTTCACTCAGCAGCATCCATGCCTATTATCCACAGAGACTTCAAGTCTGCGAACATGTTGCTAGACGGGAACCACATTACAAAGATTTCGGATTTCGGAGCTTCAAGACTAGTACCCTTGGATCAAACACAAGTCACTACATTAGTTCAGGGGACATTAAGCTACCAGGATCCAGAGTACTTCCATACAAGCCAGTTGACAGATAAAAGCGATGTTTATAGCTTTGGTGTGGTTCTTGCCGAGCTCTTGACAGGAAGAAAACCACTTTTATTGGAAAGTCCTATAGACGAAAAGAATCTAGCGACATATTTCGTAATGTTGGTAAAGGAAAATCATTTGTTTCAGATTCTTGAGCCACGATTGGTTAGGGAAGGGGGTCTGGAGCATCTAGAAGCAGCAGGTAAACTTGTGAAGAGATGTCTTAGCTTGAATGGTGAAGACGGACCTACAATGATAGAAGTGGCAGTGGAGTTGGAAAATATAAGAAAGTACACTAAACATCCTTGGGCTAATAAGTATCAACATGAACATGAAGAACAGGCTTTGATGAATCATGGAGTTGAAGAACCATCTGACCTTTATAGTGTATCAATAGATCATTACAGCAATACTGAGGATTTCACTGGACAAAGTAGCATGGACACTAAACATTTACTTCACGTAGTAAATAATCCTAGATGAAACGATTAATTAATTTAGGTCTTGTAATTGTTGGAAACGTGATAAGCTTAAAGCTAATATGTATATTTAATATGACTCAATAAACATACACTGTATATCCTCTTATTTCACACAATATAATGTATATATAGAACTACAACTTTCTCTCCTGCAAATATAGAGCTTCGCCTCTCTTTTCTTCTCTCTCTCTAATACACCACCTTGCTGTGTTTTTTCTTTTGTTGGTAGCCTTTATATAGGCTTCAAATTGCATGGTTTTGCATCACCCCTTACATCACAACTTATTTATTTCAAGCCTAAAATATTTGACTATTGACTATTGAGATGTTTTTGTTGATTTCTTCAACCTAGCCTACCATATATGACTAGGTATGTTTATCTTCTAGAGAGTTTGAAATTCTAACACTCCCCCTCAAACTCGACTTTGCATTCCAAGCTTCATCTTCATGTTGTGAAATAACTCCGGCTTCAATGGCTTTGTGAAAATATCTGCTAAATTTTCTTCGGTCCTGCAGTGCACCAACTCCACAATTTTTTCATTCACCTGCTCTCGTATGAAATGATATTTGATGTTGATGTGCTTGCTTCGACTGTGTGACACCGGATTCTTTGCAAGTGAGATAGCAGATTTGTTATCCACGTATATAGTAACTGGATCCTCCTTTCCGAGATTTAACTCGCCCAATATGTAGCCTAGCCACATAGCTTGACATGCGCACGCTGCTGCTGCCATATATTCTGCCTCACATGTTGAGAGAGCAACTGTCTGTTGCTTCTTTGATGACCACGAAAATATTGCTGAACCGATATGAAAAGCATATCCCGAAGTGCTTTTCCCGTCATCCAAATCTCCACCATAATCACTGTCTGAGTAGCCAACTAATTTCGAATCTTGAGAATGCGTGTAAAACAGACCATGATTAAGTGTACCTTTTATGTACCTCAAAATTCTTTTAGCTACCATGAAGTGATCTTGCTTCGGCTTCTCCATGTACCTACTAACCAGTCCAACTGCATACATGATATCTGGACGAGTGAAAGTTAGGTACCTCAGACTTCCAACCAAACTTTTGAACAATGTCGGATTTACCGACTCCCTTGTTGAATCAATTCTCAACTTTATGCTTCCTTCTGCTGGCGTGCTCACCGGCTTGCAATCTTCCATTCTGAACTTGCTTAAAATCTGCTCGGCATATTTTTTCTGAGACATAAAAATCCCATCTTTGCTTTGCTTCACCTCGACTCCAAGAAAGTATGACATTTGACCAATATCTGTCATCTCAAATTCGTTAGTCATGACTTTCTTAAAATCATCAAACATACCAGGGTTGTTTCCGGTAAAGATCATGTCATCCACGTATAAGCACACGATCATAATATCTCCCCCTGAATTTGTTTTGGTGTAGAGTGCATGCTCGTATGGACTCTTCACAAAACCATTCTTCTAAAAGTATTCATCAACCCTTGTGTTCCATGCTCTCGGGGCTTGCTTCAACCCGTACAGTGCTTTCTTTAGTCTGTAGACTTTATTTTCTTGGCCTTTCTGAACATATCCGGGTGGTTGCTCGATGTAGACTTCTTCTTCAAGATAACCATTTAGGAATGCGGACTTCACATCCATCTGGTAGATCTTCCACTGGTTCTGAGCTGCAATTGCTGTAAGAAGTCTTATGGTATCAACTCTTGCAACTGGAGCAAATACCTCATCATAGTCAATCCCGTATCTTTGCTTGTAGCCTTTAGCCACTAGCCTTGCCTTGTATTTTTCCACTTCTCCATCTTGATTGGTCTTTGTCTTGTAGACCCATTTGACACCAATTGGTTTGTGTCCTTCTGGAAGACTGGTAAGCTCCCAAGTATCATTCTTCTTGATTGCACCAATTTCTTCATCCATGGCTTTGTTCCATTTGCTCTCTTCAGAAGCTTCCTCAAATGTAACTGGATCACATTCAGCCATCAAACAAAATAAAGAATAATCAAAGGATGTTTGTACCGGACTTGTCGCCTCATATATACTATCCAGACTTCGCATTTTTCTGGGTGCTCCCTCTGAACTACTGCTACTGCTGCTTCCTGAACTCGATGGTGTCGAGGCAGGAGTTTGTTGATTTGGACTTTGTGGAGGAGTTGGATCATCATCTCCGCCATCTTCTATGTTGGAGTCATCACCATCATCATCATCATCATTAAAGAATAAGCCTGCAACTTTTCTTTCTTCCTCGCTCCATCTCCAGTAATCAGATTCATCGAACTCAACATCTCGAGAAATGATTAATTTCTTCGTCAAGGGATTATAGAGTCTGTACACCTTGCTTCTTTTGTCATATCCGGTAAAGATACACTTCTCGCCTTTGTCATCAAAATTCTTTCTTTTCTGATCGGGAACATGGGCATATGCAATACACCCAAATATTCTTAGATGCCCAACTGATGGTTTACTACCACCCCATGCTTCATTTGGAGTTTTGCTTCTGACACTTTTAGTTGGACAACGTTTCAACAAATAAACTGCACATAGAACGGCTTCAGCCCAGAAAGTCCTTGGCATATGTTTTGCTTTCACCATGCTCCTTGCCATGTCTAGAATGGTGCGAATCTTTCATTCTGCAACACCATTTTGCTGTGGAGTATATGTCGTTGTCAACTGATGATTTATTCCATGTGCTCTGCAAAAACTTCTGAACAAGTTTGAAGTGTACTCACCTCTTCTGTCTGATCGAAGTACCTTCAAATAATGGCCACTTTGCTTTTCTGCAATAGCTTTGAACTCCTTGAATTTACCAAGAGCCTCCGCTTTTTCTTTCAAGATATATACCCAACTTTTCCTACTAAAATCATCAATAAATGTTAGGTAATACCTATTACCTCCAAGAGAAGCAACATCAAATGGACCAGCAATATCTGTGTGAACTATCTCCAGTGGCCTTCTAGCTCGCCATGATTTTCCAACTGGAAAGCTTTGTCGGTGTTGCTTCCCTTTAACACATGCTTCGCATAACTGATTTGGTTCATTGATTTCTGGCAAACCATCCACCATCTTTGTCCTTGACAATAATTTCAAGCCAGTAAATCCAAGATGACCAAATCTCAAGTGCCATAACCACGAGTCATTTTTAATGACTGACTTCAAACACTTCTGCACATTTGTCTGCATATCAAGTGTGAAGAAACGATTCTTTGACATCTCCACGTTTGCAATTAATTCTCTAATCTGATTTCTGATGATAAGAGAATTATCCTACATCTGTATGTTATATCCCTTCTCCACAGGTTGTCAAAGACTGATGATATTACTTTTCAAAGCAGGTATATAATAAACATCATTTATATACTTTATATCACCTTTCTTTGTCACAATCGTAACAGTGCCTTTCCCTTTGACTGGAATTTTTGACGAGTCACCAAAAGTAACTTCTCCACTGATGGTGTCGTCTATCTCCGTAAATAATTCCTTGTGGCCACACATGTGGTTGCTGGCTCCCGAATCAAGATACCATGTATTCTTCTTGCCTTCGTCATCTCCTTTGTAAGTGAGGAACATGGCGGAACCCACATCTTTGTCTTCTCTTGCGGCTGCAAAATGACTCCTTTCTTCCACCTTCGGTGATCTACGCTCGTAACTGAAGTGACCATATTTGTTGCAATTATAACATTGTAATTGAGACTTGTCACCTCGTTGTTGGAATCCGCCTCTTCCTCGGCCTCTGAAATTTTGACCGCGACCAGATGGTTGATAGCCTTCATTATTCTGGCCTCTACTGAACGTCTTTCTTCCATGTCCTCGTCCACCTCGATATCCACCTCTATAGCCACCTCTGCCATGTGAAGAGCTGCTATTGCCAGAACTGTCACCGATGGATACTTTACTTTGCAACGCCTTTTCCAAATGGCTTGCATCATCATATTGGTTCATCCTCTGCTCATGCGCTTGAAGTGAACCAACCAGCTCTCATCAACTGAAATTGTGGACAAATCTTTCGACTCCTCGATAGCAGTAACAACAAAATCAAATTTTCTTGTTAGCGAGCGGATGAGCTTTTCCATGACCCGAACATCGTCTAGACTTTCACCATTTCTTTTCATCTCATTTGTTACCGTTTTCAAACGCGTAACATATTCACCGATATTTTCCGAGCTCTTCATTTTTATATTTTCGAACTCGCCACGAAAAACTTGGAGCCGTACCTTTTTCACTTTGTCGACACCTTGGAATGATTTTTGTAAAATCTCCCATGCCTCTTTCGCTGTCTTTGCATTTGAAATTTTTTCGAAAGTGCTGCTTCCGCGTTAGCATCTTCGGGCTCGCTATAGCCGCTTTCAACGATATCCCAATTATCGTATGAACCGAGTAACACCTTCATTTGGATACTCCAGTTTCCATAATTTGTAGCCGTCAACTTTGGAATATTTTGTTGCACCATATTCGACATTTTTTTCAAAAAAAATATTCTTTCACAGTATAAGTGGACAGTACCGTATGTATGAACAGTGTCATATGAACAGTATCGTATGAATAGTACCGTATGAACAGTGTCGTATGAACAGTACCGTATGAACAGTACTTCGTCTTCTACGGCGTGAACAGTGTTTTCCGGCAGAAATAGTGACCAGAAAATTTTTCCAGAAATTTGCCAATTTCTTTTCCGAACGAAACCTTAGTTCTTGATACTACTTGTTGGAAACGTGATAAGCTTAAAGCTAATATGTATATTTAATATGAATCAATAAACATACACTGTATATCCTCTTATTTCACACAATATAATGTATATATAGAACTACAACTTTCTCTCCTGCAAATATAGAGCTTCGGCTCTCTTTTCTTCTCTCTCTCTAATAGACCACCTTGCTGTGTTTTTTCTTTTGTTGGTAGCCTTTATATAGGCTTCAAATTGCATGGTTTTGCATCACCCCTTACATCACAACTTATTTATTTCAAGCCTAAAATATTTGACTATTGACTATTGAGATGTTTTTGTTGATTTCTTCAACCTAGCCTACCATATATGACTATGTATGTTTATCTTCTAGAGAGTTTGAAATTCTAACAGTAATAATATAAAGGTGAATTAAGTTCTCAGTGCCTGTGTTAATTGTTGTATTTGAACATTTATAGTATGATATATTTCATTTTAGATTACATACTTTCACCATTTTTGTTTCGATACAATAACTTGTGTCATAATGTTTTAGTTTGATACATATGCTCAAAATTGTTGACTTGTTATGAGTTACTTGTGAATTTAAGTTATAACCTTTCTGTAAATCCACATGACTCATGAGTACAAGTACTAGGTATTGTTGACCTGCATCATGGACATCGAGCAAGTTTTACTGCCTGTACAAATGTTTCCTGGGAAGCATTTGTAATTCCTTAGAAGTGGATGTAACATTTGTATTTCCTTGGAGTTTGGAAAGGGTATTCCTCGCTCTATTTTCTTCACTTGGTTTTGAACTGCAGATAATTTGTTTCTAGATGTAGTCGTGTTGTTTAAGTTTATATTATTTATTGATCATTTCTTTTATTCTAGATGTTAGAATTTATCTTCTTTCTGATCAGAATGAGTAGTAACTGTGTAGCCTGCGTTCCATAGAAAATGTACCTACATGTACATGAGAATTGAGGAAACACTGATCATAATAGTCGTTGATGCAAGGACTAAGAGTTGTTCCTACGATAAAAATAAGGAAGTATGAGTGTATGAATGAAGAATGATCCTAGGCCACGGCCAAGTAGTAGTGTACACACATATCTACTATCTTAATGAGCTGTTAAATCATGTACTGTTGCAATATAGATTTAAATTAGTGATAAGAACATTGTAATCTGATCTGATGGTTTGATTTTAAATTTTAATGTCGAAATGTAAGTAAAATCTGCATATAAAATTATTTAAAAATGGTTGATATACCTCTTCAAAATGCCTACGCAAAATATTATGATATCACTTCATACAAGCTAAGTCTATAGGACTTACTAATACCAATTTCTCTACAAAAATATTATAATATCTTGAAAGAACATTTGATCGGCCTAGCGTTCAGCATTTCTTCCATTTTCCGAATGGTGTTCAGGCATGTTTTCAATGCCATTTGGATCAAAGCCACAAACAAAGTCATGTGCATCTTAGAGGGATTGGAGAACTTTGAAGTTGTGGAAGGAGGACCAAAAGCCATAAGATTCACCCTTTCCTGCGGCCTTCTAAAAGGCTCATGGAAGTACGTAGTGCAAAGTATCCTGATTCTTTAGCCTTAACATCCCTTAGGTTGACGGCAGATTTGTACGTGGTATTATCTATATAATAAAATCCCATCTTTCCATTCCGGATGAAATCTAAGGACTTCCCTAATTTGCTCAACATTCCAAAAGCAAGAGCGATCACCTCTTCTATCTTTCCTAACCACCTAATAGTAAGGCAGGATGTTGTTTCAAGGGTAGAGCCCACTCATTGACTTGCACTACTAGAAACAGTGTAATAGATATCATGGATTTAACATCGATCAGTAATGCCACCGATGTAAAAAGTCTTTAGGACATCGCTCGTTTTAAAATCGATGTCTTTGTATTTTAGGACATCGCTTGTAAAAATAACGGGTTAATTATCAAACTAGTCATTGATTGGAGCCAAATGTATCAAGTAGCTCACTTATTGCAAAAGTGACTCAACTAAGTCACTAAATAGTAAATTTGTATCTGTTCCAAATGTATCAAGTAGCTCACTTATTGCAAAAGTGACTCAAGTAAGTCACTAAATAGTAAATTTGTATCTGTTCGTTAATCGAATATTAATCCAAGCTGTTTTGGAGATGTTATTGACCTCCAAATCATGAGTTTGAGTAACCAAACTGAATCCCACATGTTATGCTACACAAAACCAACCTCAGATTCATTGTTGGGTAAATTCTGCAAAAATATGTTCTTGATGTTCTTGAGCTATTCTTGAGGATCAAAGCACTTTTGAAGGTTTTATTGAACTCCAATTTTGATGTTCTAGTAACCAAAATGAATCCCACATGATGCTCTACACAAATTCATGCTCTGTTTCATTGTTGGGTAACTTCTACAATTTTTGATAAATATTCGATTAACGAACCGATACAAATTTACTAATAAGTGATTTAAATGAGTCATTTTTACAATAAGTGAGCTACTTGATACATTTGGCTCCAATCAGTGACTAGTTTGATAATTAACCCTAAGAATAACCCATGTCTTAAATAAACAAAAAAAAATTAATATCGCCTACCCCCCAAATAATTTCCCTCGTTAATATATTCCCCCCAATTTGTTAAAATGTCCCCACCCCCCCCCCCCCATTGCCAATTTTTGGTTCCCTCCTAGTTAAGAAACACACCCTTTAGCTAAATTAAATATTAAAAACATAAAAACTTAGTTAAAATCAAAACAGCCAAAATAAAATCTTAAACTCTACTCTCTCTCTCGACTCACACACTCCTTCCCCCAAGAACACTAACATCTCATATTCTTCAAGGCAAGACTTTGCTTCAAATAGAAGTATCTTTGCCACCAGAGGTATTAATTAGGTAAAACTCAAATAAATTGCATCTTTTGAATCGTCAAGTCTCTTATGCTCCTATCTAGTATATTTTCTTATCTTTTAATTTTCATCTTCAGAGATTCAATAAAGTTGGTGAAAGATGCACAGAGACACATTAAACCCACAGTCTCAGATGCTGTACAGGTCTGCTTTCAGCTACAACTTGGTAGTGCTATTACAAAGTCAAACAGTGAAATGTATGATAATAATAGGGAGGAAAAATAAGGTCTAGTACAAATTACTTAGCAATTTTTTTTCTTTGAAAGACAGCAGCACTTTCATTTTAAACAAAAATATTGTGGAAATCATATAGTTGAGCTATTTGTTAGATGTTAACATTAGTTATAGTTGGTTATTTCATGGACTTTTATATTCTTTAAGTCGATGCTGATCTACTGTTTTCTGCAGCTAGCAGAAGGTAAGCATATGTTGATTCTTTCTTGATTTTTCACTTGTAGGAAGTACTTGATGGTCTTGAGTTCGCCAAAAGCGATGCTTCATCAACATGGGATTCTGTTCGAGCATCACTGTGATGTACATTTGACTAGTAGATACTTTATGGTTCTAACTTTCTAGGAGTTAGGTTATTTTTGCATATGGTAGTAGTAAATAGTTTTGTTGGTTTTACGGATTGGTGTATAGCATTGTGATGCTTTGGATTTGGCTAGCTAGCTCTTTAGATATACTAGATTCGTTTGGATTATGGTTGTTTGAGTGACATTGGTTGGATATTTAGTAAATGACAAATTGAATAGTTGTGGTTATGAGATGAATGCTATTTTGGATTAAGGTATCAATGTTTGGAAATTATGTAAATGTTTGGTATGAATGTGGTCAATGACAAATTGAGTAACTAAATAACAAATATTTATTAAAAAACAATACATGACAAAATACAATAAACATTAGTAAAAAAGATGTCTATAACAAATATACACAATGGTTATCACAAATAAAATCGATGTCTAACTTCAACTTAAATATCGAATAAGTATAAAAAATGATGTCTAATATATTCTTCCACAACGGTTATCACAAAAAAAAAAAACCGATGTCTAAGGTTATATTTCACATTGTCCAGAACCGATGTCTAATTGGATATATAATTGATGTGTAAAAGCTTCCTCGACATTGGTCAAAAACTGATGTCTATGAGATGTACTTTTAATATCACCGACAAAACATCGGTCTCATTTTTTAATAGACATTGGCCAGAAACTGATGTCTATTGTGACACCCCCCAAATCCGGGGTCAGAAGATTTGGTGGTCACGCGAAAATTCTCAAAATAAAACATCTGTTTAATAATAATCATTCACTTGCAGTTGTCCAACACTGGGAATATACATCTGTGACCCCAAACATACCAAGATCTTTTAAGGTTATAGGGCTAGAAACAAGAATTCAAATTCCATTAAATAAAAAGTAATCCTTCTTTACAACATTCTCTTTGATCAAATCTTAAACCACTGGTGTAACTTCGATAAGAAGTACGCCAGGCTAACTAAACCATTACATAATAATAATAAATATTAGAACTCAATTATATAAAATAGATCTTGCACTAAATGCAGACATCCTGAGCCAAGTCATCTTCGAAATAGCATCACGCCTATTCTCTTTCTGAACTGTGCGAATAAGTCTCGCCAAACTACCTTACTGAAATGTTAGAATTACAACAGCAAGTATGAGCGAAAGAAATGCTCAGCAAGCGTATAAAATTTTTGATATAAAACCAGGATTAGTGGGGCATAAAAATCAACTGAAATGTAAAACAGTTTATAAAGAAACTGAATCAAAAACTGTGATATAATTCAAATCATAACTGAAATCATTTGGCATGTCATAAAAATGAATCATCTGCCAACTCACAATATATAATAACCATTCGGGCGATATGGATTGGATATAAATAAGTGAAACACCATTGCCCCCTGATCAGGTTCTAAGGCAACGGGACCCTCTATACTCCACCGGTATTCTCTTTTTTTTCCGTGTGTGTATAGTCCGGATTTCTGGGGTACCCAAAATAGGCAAGTAATGTTAGCCTATAGGAAGATGGAATGGTTACCATATCCTCCTTAAATATTGCTGGACCATGACAGCAACCATGGCCTCCTACGCTTTATCATTTTCCAATAAATATTGCTGGACCATGACATCAACCATGGCCTCCTACGCTTTACCATTTTCCAATCCAATAGAGCAATTTCCGAATTCAACAGGAAATGCTTAGTTTCACATACAGTTCACATCCCTATTATTTACTACGATAATAAGGATATGAAGAGTTTATCTTAAACAATTCCCCACATCAAGGGTACCAATATCAAGTAACTTGTTCGCACAAAAATATTTAAGAATCACAAATAGCTCTGAACAATAACTATTTGTCATGATATGAATCAATGAAACATAAAATAAAAGTGTTTAAGATGATCAAGAAAATACTTGCCTCTGGTCCTTAGCTATTACGCAAAGTCGAGGTAACACATCTACCTTCTTCTTCTATCTTACGCCATCACATCTTTTGTTATAATCATTCGTTGGTTTAACGCTTTAGCGGTTGCCGCGAATCTTATTCACCGAAGTCGGATGCAGACGTCTACTTATATAATCAAACATAATGCGATAATTCAGTCTTCAGACGTCAACTCTGACATTCTATAAACGCTTATAAACTCAATTCGAACGTAGTAATCATGCTTACCAGATCTTTCTGCTGGAAGAAAATATTTGGAAATATCCCCTTTGAACATAGACGTTTTCCCGGTGTTAAAACACCTCACAATAAATTCAACAACCCACAACCAATACTGCATTCATCTCTACCTTTTCCATCATCTACTTATCTCCGCTGACAAACCTAAGTCAATATTCAATAATTAATCCTTGTGAAAATAAACGATATCTGACCATCCTTGTCAGTCAATCAAAGAAAACATCGTCTACTATTAACAACATCTTATAATATAAATAATATAAACAATTAACACATATTAAATCTATATATCGATCAAAACTCGATTTATAAGCTTATCCACGATACATAATAACTAGACAATTTTACATTGTACGCATAAGGACTCGATAAGTAGATCACATAATCAGATAACACGTAATAAAGTCGAAAACTCTTTTTGGAAAAAGAAAAAGAAAAATTTGATCTTCAGATTACAAAATTTTGAATAGAAAACATTTTTAATCGAAGATCAATCACTTTTCTAGAATTTAAAGAGTTAAACAAACAAATAAATAAATAAATAAAATTATACTGCATACAACTATGACTCGATACTGAATCACCCGTTTGATCTTCTAGTTTTAAAACATTTTCGAATTTTTAGAAATCAAATCATTTCCATTCAAAAATGTTTTTGTTCGTTTAGAGCGAATCGTCTCGTTTTTCTTTCTAAAAGTGTGAATCGAAAATAATTAAGGTTAATTAAAATTAATCAAAATTAATTAATAATTAATTAATAGAATTAATCAATTAACTATTAAATTAATCGATTAATTGAATTAACTAAATCATTAACTAAAATTAATTAAGATCAATTAAAATTAATCGAATTTTAACAAGATTAATCAAGAGAAATAAATCAATTAAACACATTAATCAACTAATTATTTAAAAAATTTAATCAACTAATTATTTTAATTAATTTATGAATTTTGGATTTTATTTTAAATTTTAATCCAAAACAGTTTTATAAAATTTGTTTGTGGATGTGAAGATCAAACACACACTGAACACACACATACTCAAGAACACGAAGAACAGCTCAAGAACACTCACCGGAATCCGGTAAAGATTTCCAGATTCCGGCCACCGGAGAAAAATCAGTCAACACCACTACCAAAAACGGACAGCACCAACACAGCCCCAAAAACATCTAATTTGACCTCTATTTAATCCATACAATCTCACAAACATACTCCATCGGAATTATATCACAAATCCGGCGAAAATTTCAAAATCCAGCAATAAAAAACATACCAAAAAAATGTATATATAAAAAAAATCTGTTACTCTAATCTAACAGAGCTATACAAACATGGAAATGAAAATTAAAAACAAGAATTGCAACTACGATTCCGGCAACTCAAAGAAATTCCGACGACCCAAAAAAATGACCAAAACTTAAAATTTTACACACGAATAATCTCTAAATTACACGGTCTCTAACTTATACACAATCAACATATTTAAATAATCAACCGAAACCAATCTTGAATATAGGCCAAAATTTAAATTTACCCAAAATGGAATTTTGTTGAATTGGTTGAATAGAGGATAAAGAGAGAGTCGATTTGGAAATTTATATGCCCGGTTTGGATGCTAAAATCACCACCAACAAAGCTTTTGATTCTTTAGAATTCAAGAACAAAAGAAAAGGAAAAAAAAAGAGAGAGAGAAAGAGAGCTTTTTGAGAGGAGAGGGAGAAGAGGGGTACGGAGAGAGATGAGAGGAACAGGGGTGGTGGGGTTTACGGGTTGAATAGGTGAATAATGAAAATATTACTTAAAATATTTATGTTACCAAAAGCAACACCCCACAAATTATTTTTGACCTCTAATTTTATTTAATTGGACCTAAAAATTACCAATTAAATAATTAATAGGTAAAAATAATAATTTTCTATATTTTTGTAAATGAAATAAATAATTTTTTTTTAAAAATAATTTTAACCTGAAATGTTATACTCGAACAATATTGGAAATTTTATTCTTTCCAAAAAGTAAAATAACTATACACAAAATTTTTATAAAGCCCGATTTACTCAAAAATATCAAAATACATAATTTTCGGATATTTTCATAACTCTTCCAAATATCAATGGGACATGAATAAAATATCGGATAAAATTTTGGCACGAATAAAATACAGTTTTGATCCAAAAATTTTAAAATAATCTCAATTTATCAAAAATGTAAAAATATTAAATTTTTGAATATTTTGATAATTTACACAATTAAACTTTTGCACACGAGTAGAATACCGGGTATAATTTTGGTAAAAATAAAATATCAACTCGATCCATAAAATTTTAAAACGAACTCAATTTATCAATTTTGATAAAATATAGATTTTTAATAAAATAAAAATAATTACTAACACAGACGGTACCAAATACAGTCTACCCGAATAAAATATTTGCTATTATACATGTAACTACATTCAAATAGAATAAAATATCCGAAATCTTATTCCTCCTTTACGGAAAACTAATAAAATATTTAAATAATTATAATAATAAATCCTAAAAATCTGGGTTGTTACAGTCTACCCTCCTTATAAGGATTACGTCCTCGGAATCAGCTGAGGAAAATCCTTGTGGTTCCATTTGCTAACTTCTCAATTCTAATAACATCTACAACATTACTAACTCTTTAATCGTTAATACACGTTGTATCTTATCTAAAATTTCCACCTTAGGTGCAACCTCTCCAAAAATCTCGATTGAAATCTTGAATCCCCTATCTGGCACAATTATCATTGGAATCTCACAGCACACTACTTTCCTTCCACATAAAATAGGACCAACTTTGAAATAACGTAACCTTAATCGGTAGAAAAAAAACGAATGAACACCGTTGTACGTCACTAGTATTCTAATCGCATCTTGATCCGCCTTTGCTCGTGGTAATCCCATCGTAAAGCCTTGATTCATCGTGTCAAGGTTAACTTATTCCCAATTGATTGGCATACCCTCAAAACTTTTTGTGATAACAAGAATCATGAAATTTTGAACAAAAATATTTCATATCATAGCGAATGTCCCACAATTGTGATTATCAATTTATAATTTTTTTTAAAGCAAATATTCTTTGAAATGAAAGAATAACTGAGAGATCAATATGATCATATGAACCCGACGTTGCGTGTCTTAGCTCCGACATTTACAAATAAAGGTGGCCAGCCTTCTTGTAATACACAACACACCAGTGATGGCGTCCCATCCAACTTCTATCACACAGACAGATATACCTGGTGTCCCCTATAAATATGGTTGTTCGTCTCAGTAGGAGTTGAGAAATATGAAAGTAATTCCAAATGTGTCATTTTTGAGAAGATGAACAACCAAAAAGAAAGTACCGAACAAGTGGTACTATATTTCAAATAAAGTTATTAACCACTAGAGAAAACGAAAATTTAAAATTCAAAATGTCACTATTTAGAAGAGGAGATATATCTTTTAACGAATGCCTTTCTAGGAGGGATATCAAAATAATTTGTAAGAAGAGAAGGTATTGCCAAGGTCTCTACTTATGCCTTCTTTGTCAGCTCCTTTGATAGCTCGTCCTTCGATTATAAGCTTCTTCCTTTCCATGTTTTAAGGATATCTATATCGTATGTCATTGTCAGCTCGTAATAATCACTGAAGATTCCACAGTAGACATCTCCATTCGCAAGGCGGTCTATCCAGTTCAGCACCACCATCTCAAACAAGTACTCCAATCTTAACTTACTAATTGGTACTATATCCAATAGTCCAACACGAACTCTATATGAGCTCTGACGTTCCTTACTTAGCTATACACACTCCTACACACTCTCGTTTCTAGTTTACTATAACCTCAGCTCTGATACCAACTGTGACACCCCCCCAAATCCGGGGTTAGAAGATTTGGTGGTCACGTGAAAATTCTCAAAATAAAACATCTATTTAATAATAATCATTCACTTGCAGTTGTCCAACACTGGGAATATACATCTGTGACCCCAAACATACCAAGATCTTTTAAGGTTATAGGGCTAGAAACTAGAAGTCAAATTCCATTAAATAAAAAGTAATCCTTCTTTACAACATTCTCTTTAATCAAATCTTAAACCACTGGTGTAACTTCGATAAGAAGTACGCCAGGCTAACTAAACCATTACATAATAATAATAAATATTAGAACTCAATTATATAAAATAGATCTTACACTAAATGCAGACATCCTGAGCCAAGTCATCTTCGAAATAGCATCACGCCTATTCTCTTTCTGAACTGTGCGGATAAGTCTCGCCAAACTACCTTACTGAAATGTTAGAGTTACAACAGCAAGTATGAGCGAAAGAAATGCTCAGCAAGCGTATAAAATTTTTGATATAAAACCAGGATTAGTGGGGCATAAAAATCAACTGAAATGTAAAATAGTTTATAAAGAAACTGAATCAAAAACTGTGATATAATTCAAATCATAACTGAAATCATTTGGCATGTCATAAAAATGAATCATCTGCCAACTCACAATATATAATAGCCATTCGGACGATATGGATTGGATATAAATAAGTGAAACACCATTGCCCCCTGATCAGGTTCTAAGGCAACGGGACCCTCTATACTCCACCGGTATTCTCTTTTTTTTCCGTGTGTGTATAGTCCGGATTTCTGGGGTACCCAAAATAGGCAAGTAATGTTAACCTATAGAAAGATGGAATGTTTACCATATCCTCCTTAAATATTGCTGGACCATGACAGCAACCATGGCCTCCTACGCTTTATCATTTTCCAATAAATATTGCTGGACCATGACATCAACCATGGCCTCCTACGCTTTACCATTTTCCAATCCAATAGAGCAATTTCCGAATTCAACAGGAAATGCTTAGTTTCACATACAGTTCACATCCCTATTAATATACTACGATAATAAGGATATGAAGAGTTTATCTTAAACAATTTCCCACATCAAGGGTACCAATATCAAGTAACTTGTTCGCACAAAAATATTTAAGAATCACAAATAGCTCTGAACAATAACTATTTGTCATGATATGAATCAATGAAACATAAAATAAAAGTGTTTAAGATGATCAAGAAAATACTTGCCTCTGGTCCTTAGCTATTATGCAAAGTCGAGGTAACACATCTACCTTCTTCTTCTATCTTACACCATCACATCTTTTGTTATAATCATTCGTTGGTTTAACGCTTTAGCGGTTGCCGCGAATCTTATTCACCGAAGTCGGATGCAGACGTCTACTTATATAATCAAACATAATGCGATAATTCAGTCTTCAGACGTCAACTCTGACATTCTATAAACGCTTATAAACTCAATTCAAACGTAGTAACCATGCTTACCAGATCTTTCTGCTGGAAGAAAATATTTGGAAATATCCCCTTTGAACATAGACGTTTTCCCGGTGTTAAAACACCTCACAATAAATTCAACAACCCACAACCAATACTGCATTCATCTCTACCTTTTCCATCATCTACTTATCTCCGCTGACAAACCTAAGTCAATATTCAATAATTAATCCTTGTGAAAATAAACGATATCTGACCATCCTTGTCAGTCAATCAAAGAAAACATCGTCTACTATTAACAACATCTTATAATATAAATAATATAAACAATTAACACATATTAAATCCATATATCGATCAAAACTCGATTTATAAGCTTATCCACGATACATAATAACTAGACAATTTTACATTGTACGCATAAGGACTCGATAAGTAGATCACATAATCAGATAACACGTAATAAAGTCGAAAACTCTTTTTGGAAAAAGAAAAAAAAAATTGATCTTCAGATTACAAAATTTTGAATAGAAAACATTTTTAATCGAAGATCAATCACTTTTCTAGAATTTAAAGAGTTAAACAAACAAACAAATAAATAAATAAAATTATACTGCATACAACTATGACTCGATACTGAATCACCCGTTTGATCTTCTAGTTTTAAAACATTTTCGAATTTTTTGAAATCAAATCATTTCCATTCAAAAATGTTTTTGTTCGTTTAGAGCGAATCGTCTCGTTTTTCTTTCTAAAAGTGTGAATCGAAAATAATTAAGGTTAATTAAAATTAATCAAAATTAATTAATAATTAATTAATAGAATTAATCAATTAACTATTAAATTAATCGATTAATTGAATTAACTAAATCATTAACTAAAATTAATTAAGATCAATTAAAATTAATCGAATTTTAACAAGATTAATCAAGATAAATAAATCAATTAAATACATTAATCAACTAATTATTTAAAATAATTAATCAACTAATTATTTTAATTAATTTATGAATTTTGGATTTTATTTTAAAATTTTAATCCAAAACAGTTTTATAAAATTTGTTTGTGGGTGTGAAGATCAAACACACACTGAACACACACATACTCAAGAACACGAAGAACAGCTCAAGAACACTCACCGGAATCCGGTAAAGATTTCCAGATTCCGGCCACCGGAGAAAAATCCGGCAACACCACTACCAAAAACGGACAGCACCAACACAGCCCCAAAAACATCTAATTTGACCTCTATTTAATCCATACAATCTCACAAACATACTCCATCGGAATTATATCACAAATCCGGCGAAAATTTCAAAATCCAGCATTCAAAAACATACCCAGAAAAATATATATACAAAAAATCTGTTACTCTAATCTAACAGAGCTATACAAACATGGAAATGAAAATTAAAAACACGAATTGCAACTACGATTCCGGCAACTCAAAGAAATTCCGACGACCCAAAAAAAATGATCAAAACTTGAAATTTTACACACGAATAATCTCTAAATTACACGGTCTCTAACTTATACACAATCAACATATTTAAATAATCAACCGAAACCAATCTTGAATATAGGCCAAAATTTAAATTTACCCAAAATGGAATTTTGTTGAATTGGTTGAATAGAGGATAAAGAGAGAGTCGATTTGGATATTTATATGCCCGGTTTGGATGCTAAAATCACCACCAACAAAGCTTTTGATTCTTTAGAATTCAAGAACAAAAGAAAAGGAAAAAAAAAAGAGAGAGAGAAAGAGAGCTTTTTGAGAGGAGAGAGAGAAGAGGGGTACGGAGAGAGATGAGAGGAACAGGGGTGGTGGGGTTTACGGGTAGAATAGGTGAATAATGAAAATATTACTTAAAATATTTATGTTACCAAAAGCAACACCCCACAAATTATTTTTGACCTCTAATTTTATTTAATTGGACCCAAAAATTACCAATTAAATAATTAATAGGTAAAAATAATGATTTTCTATTTTTTTGTAAATGAAATAAATAATTTTTTTAAAAAATAATTTTAACCTGAAATGTTATACTCGAACAATATTGGAAATTTTATTCTTTCCAAAAATTAAAATAACTATACACAAAATTTTTATAAAGCCCGATTTACTCAAAAATATCAAAATACATAATTTTCGGATATTTTCATAACTCTTCCAAATATCAATGGGACGTGAATAAAATATCGGATAAAATTTTGGCACGAATAAAATAAAGTTTTGATCCAAAAATTTTAAAATAATCTCAATTTATCAAAAATGTAAAAATACTAAATTTTTGAATATTTTGATAATTTACACAATTAAACTTTTGCACACGAGTAGAATACCGGGTATAATTTTGGTAAAAATAAAATATCAACTCGATCCATAAAATTTTAAAACGAACTCAATTTATCAATTTTGATAAAATATAGATTTTTAATAAAATAAAAATAATTACTAACACCGACGGTACCAAATACAGTCTACCCGAATAAAATATTTGCAATTAAACATGTAACTACATTCAAATAAAATAAAATATCCGAAATCTTATTCCTCCTTTACGGAAAACCAAAAAAATATTTAAATAATTATAATAATAAATCCTAAAAATCTGGGTTGTTACATCTATGACCTTTTTTCTAGTAGTGTTGTAAGCTTGGAGAGACCAGGGATGGTTCCTGAGAGGGCCTTTTTCAACCTACCATGATGATTTCAAATGATAATGTCCATGAGATACCTAAAATATAGACGAGAAGATGAACAAAGATGAATGAACTAGATTGATATGCACGAAGAATGACAAGTCCTTTAGGTTTTAAATGCATAGACGGTAGACCTGCTTGCGAAAAAAAATAAATGTAGAAAATTGGTAACTAGAGATCTGACCTTGTCCCGTGTTACACAAGGTCAAGGGTTCAGTTTTTTGGGGTGGAGAAAATCTATGCAGGTATTGTAAGGTCCGGTGTTCTGGTTCGCTCACTCGAGTTGCTGGTATGGTGGTACAGAGTTAAAAAAGAGTTAAAAAAGATGTTCATCTAGTCCATGTTGGATAAAAAAAATTGGTGACTTTTTTTTTTTTGTCAAAAATTTGGTGACTTAATATAGCTAAATCCGCTGAAAATCCTTTATTATAATACCTGAGTTTACCACATTATGCAGCTAACCAATTAGAAAAGAGGAATAATTTTAGGACCAATCAAAGATCATCCCTAAATTTTAGACCAATAATATTTATTCTTCAACTTTCCTTCTATTAACTTTTAACCAAAGTATTAACTACATACAAGTTAACCATGAGTTAACCAATACAATTTTTTAGTATATTAACAACATTATAAGTTGAAGATATTACCTTTTATAAATATCTAAAAATATCAAACGTATCATATTTTCCAATCATTAATATCTCCTCTGGAATTAAAATACGTTACCTTTTTTATTTAAAACTATTCTTACAATCATTAATATATGTCCAAAAATATCACAACATATTTCTTAATTATTAATAAAATATATTAAAAATCCATATACTTTGTTTATAATAAGGAAACATTAGTATAATCCATAAATATATGTATATTAAATTATATTAAATCTATACTATATTATAATAGCTGAAATTGTATCTTTTTGAACTCATATATAAAATATTTATTCAAGTCCTAGAGAATTACGTTGATAAGTATTTTAAAACAAAACAAATCAATATTTTGCATAATGAAATTACCTCCACGCCCACAACACTTTGACAAACGCCTGAACTAGAAAGTTAAAAAAAAAAAAAAAAGAACAAAAGTTCAATGGACAGATTGAAAACCATATCGATTAAAAGGTTAAAGTAGGAAAAAGAAATCAGCTAGAATAATTTGGCCTAAAACTACATTAAGGTGTGCATAAATAAATCTAAAATTTGTATATTTGATCATCCAAAAAAAAAAATTTATTCCATGACAAAGCAAATCACTCCTTTTAACTTTTAACGACTACATTTAATATGACCATCAATTTAATTACAATAAAAAAGGTTTGAGACAAAACGTAATATAAAAGTCTCCTTATTTTTAAAGGAGAGTAATACATAATCGATTGATAAAATTAATATATATTTGATATATTTTTAAAGGGAATAATACATAATTGAATATTTAACAAGATTTAGCAACATTTTAATTTGTGAGTCATACGATCAAATTTCTTTATGTTATCCTTTATTATAATACTTGAGTCTACAGTTAATCAATCTGAAAAGTGAAATTATTTTAGGACCAATCAGAGGTAATCCCTAAATTTTAGATCAATAATATTCATTCTTCAACTTTCCTTCTATTAAATTTTAAATAAAGTATACCAATCAGAAAACAGAATTATTTTAGTACCAATCAGAGACCATCCCTAAATTTTAGACCAATAATATTCATTCTTCAACTTTCCTTCTATTAAATTTTAACCAAAATATTAACCACATACAAGTTAACCATGAGTTAACCAATATAATTATTAGTATATAATATAATTAATCGATTGATATAATTTAATTATTATTCCATGCAATCCTCGCAATCAAGACCAACCCCCTCCCCCCGCTGTGCTAAAACCAATCTCAAAAAACAACTAATTAATTCATCTTTGTCCTCATTAATTATACTTTTCTTATATCAAAACATTATTCAATAACAATGAATCATCAATCACCTCCGTTTCTTCCATGAAATTATATATTTGCAAAATTTTGATTTAAATATATTTTTTACATGTTATACTCCAATTTACAACACATGCGAGATACTAATTATATATTTTTTACTTAGTTTTGAACTACTCAATATTTATTATTTAAATTTAAATTAATTTATAATCATATTTTGTTTTTAAAAATTTAACTAAAATATAGTTAAAAGATTATTACTTAGCTATTTATCATAGTATCTACGGGACGATCTTAGCTCCATGTGAACAAAACTTACACTTGCGTCATAGACAATTAAGCATCCCAAATTTTTAATTTCACTATGTATATAAGTATAAATTTAGTTAAAAATTTATTACTTAGCTGCCCTAAATTTTAGATTAATAATATTCATTTTTCAACTTTTCTTCTATTAAATCTTAACCAAGGTACTAACCACATATATTTAAGTTAACCACGAGTTAACCAATACAATTTTTTAGTATATAATATAATTAATCAATTGATATAATTTAAGTTTTATACCATGTAATCCTCGCAATCACGACCAACCCACCGCCCCCCGCTGTGCTAAAACCAATCTCGAAAAACAACTAATTAATGCATCTTTGTGTTCATTAATTATACTTTCTTATATCAAAATATCACTCTTTTATTTTAATACCTGAGTCTATCCATGTATAGTTAATATATAATTAAGCAATCTGAAAATTTTGAATTATTTTAGGACCAATCAGAGACCACTCCTTAAATTAAAGACCAATCATATTATTTTAAAAGTTTTTCTTATTTAACATTTCATTCCTATTATGCTAACCATGGTTAGTTAACAATTCTAATTTAAATTTAATATTTACTTGATTTAACACATCCATATATTACATATTTTTTTTTTGAAAATTTATTAATAATAAATTTCTATTATAAACTAAAAATAATCAGGATTGTATAAATATATAATATTAACTGATTTTCATAATATTAAATAATTTACCACTTAATTGATTTACAATAAATCAAAATTACACTATTATAATTAAAGAATAATTTTCATAAATATAGATTAGAACCAATCACTTTTTTACCAAGAACCACCCGAAGATGGGAGAGAGAAGGGAGAGATGAGAAGAGAGAGAAATTTTCAACGGAAAGAATTTCAAATTATATACCTCTGGATCGGACTCCAAGCTAGGAAGATGGAGCAAGCAGGTAGGGCGGCAGGACAAGCAGGGTCAATGGGAGAAGGTAGTCAAAATTTCCATGGAGGATTTTGGGAAGATAAAGGAGGAAGCTATGTCTTTGGCCAAGCTACTAGACAAGGATGCGGTGAATGCTTTAAGGATGGATAATAGAAATATTATCAGGTCCTATTATTAAATTTGAGGATCTAGATCTTCAGAGGAAATTAGAAGTATCTGAAATTCTAATAAAAGATCTAGTAATGGGGAACTTCAATTGGGTGGATAGAAATACCAGGTTAATGGTGAAGCAAAGGGATAAAGAAGGGATGAAAATGGCTTCCAACCAGTTTCATTATAGTAGTTTGCGGGGGTTTAAGAAAAAAGAATTTGTGGGTTGTAACGATCCAACTAGCTATACTTCAGAGGATGCTTATGGTCATTCCAAGAAAGAGGATGATTGGATGGTGGTCCGGAGCATGAAAAGATCTAAAAAGCAAAAGGTGGATTTACTAAGTACCATCTTTGTAAATAAGATCCCTGAGAAAGCAAAATCGAAAGAAGTTTGGAGTTCTTTCAAAGCTAGAGGAGATATTTTGGATATTATTTTGCCCAGAAAAAGAGACAGATTCAACAATAGGGTGGCTTTGTCAAAACAAAAGATTTAGCTTCTTCGGTGGCTTTAGTAGATACATTAAGAGGGAGGAGTTTATTAGACCAGAATATTGTAATGAAAGTGAATTATCCAAATGGTGGCAGGCAAAATGTTATTCCATCAGAGAATGTTATCTCTAAGGCCTCTCCGTTGCAAGAGGCTCTAGTTAAGGCAGTGGAGGGTGGAGTTAGTCAAAAGGATAAATTCAGCTCTAAAACTCCAATTCAGGACAAGCACTATGATGAATTTGTGCAGGTCAATCAAGATGAAAACCAGAAGATTAACCAAAAGGATGAGATATTTCAGGAACCCTTGTTGTTAAGTTCTAATGATGAAGTGGATAATATCTTGGGTAAGAGTATTGTAGTGTTCATTTATTTCAAGATGAGAGCAGCAATATTACAAGAAGTCCTGCAGGAATTGGGTTTCAATAACATCATGGTCACAGAAGTTAACTGCCTTAAGTTTTTGCTGTCATTTGATTCAGAGGAGGAAAAAATTAAGTTTGATTGCAAGAGTCTGAAGGATTGCATTCAAAATAGTAGGGAGTTGACTGCAGATGATCTGATAATTAAAAGGAAAGTTCTATTAGAAATTAGAGGATTGCCAATTTCGGCTTGGAAAGAGGATAATCTAGTGGCTTTGGCTCAAGAGGTGGGTGAGTGGGGTTAGTGGACTAACAAATGGAAGGACAATTCCATTCTAGAAAATCCTCTAATTTTTTTTTGCATTGATTCTATGAAGAATATTGAGTTAGAAAGGAAAGTAAGTCTGAAGAATGTTATTTATTCAGTGGGAATCAAGGAAAGAGATAATTGGTTGCCAGAAGGTAGTTTTGATTCTCCTTCATCTATAATTGATTCAAAGGAAGTTTTAAATAACTTTGGGGGTAAGTCAAGAAGTCTTCATGAGGAGGATAATGGGAGGAAGCATATTGATGATCAAGCTGAATCAATGCAGGATTATTCCTTTATTTCCAGGGTGTCAGATTCAGTCAATGTTGTGGATAACTTAGGTGGCATGGTTAAGCAGGGTATTATCATTGTTGAGACAAACTGTTTGAAGGAAATTGGATCCCAAGCAAAGAATATGAGATGTTGTTCTAGTTCCTCGGATGTACCAGACAAGAGTCCTAGCAGCAGATTCCATTTTGATGGAAATATTGATGAAGTGCAGAATTTAGTTGGAGGTAACTTTTCATCTTTGCTAGGGAGTTCTCAAAACACCATTTGAAAAATCCTGGGCAACACTAAGATTAAAGGAGTGGGTAGGCCAAAAAATATGAAAAAAAGGAATCCATTTGAAATTGGCAGGTGTAAGTTATTGAAGGGTCAAAATCCTAAGACCAAAAAACAGCGTCAGTCTGGTGTTAACGCTTCCTGAAATGTTCTGGTATCTCAAAGCTTGGAGGTTCAAGAAGAGGCTGCTTCAATTGTTGACATGGCTCTTAGACTTGGGCTCAGTCTTAGGAAGGATAAGGCTGAGACTATCAATGTGGTTAGTGAACAACTAGCCATTGGTAATATCTAAAGTAGTTTATACTACAGTAGTCTTCACCTTGTTTTAATGGGATTACAAAAAATTTTGAGTTGGAATATTAGAGGTTTTGGTAGTGGGATCAATAGGAAGAACCTGAAAGAACTCATTAGCAAGAATCAGCCAGATATTGTTTGTCATCAAGAGACTAAATTAGAGAAAATTGAAGCAAAAATTATTGAGGATATTTGGTCTGACTCTAATGTCCAGTGGATTTTTAAGCCTTCCAATGGTTTATCAGGTGGCCTTCTATCATTCTAGAGTAAGGAGCTTTTTATCTTTGAAGAAGGATTAGTATCTTTTCATTGGATAGCTTGCAAGTTAAAGAGTAAAGAAAATGGATTGAGTTTTTACATTTTCAATGTATATGCTCCTCAAAGCTCTTGTGATAAGGAGTTTCTCTGGTGGGATATAGAGGTGATGTTTTCTTTATTAGGAGCTGTTCCCATCCTCCTAATAGGAGACTTTAATAGTGTGAGGAATGCGGAAGAAAAGCTCAATTGTCAGATCAAGAACAGAGATATGCTAGTCTTTGAGAATTGGGTTCAAAATCTTAATTTATTGGATTTTGCAATCTCAAATGCTAAATATACATGGATTGGTCCAGGAGGTAAAAGGAGCAGAATTGATAGAGCATTAGCTAATGTGGAATGGTATCTTCCTCAGAATTGGGAATTATTAGCGTTGCCTAGAAAAAATTCAGATCATAGGGCCATTCTTTTGCAGATGGAGGGTGTTAATTGGGATCCTAAGCCTTTCAGGGTGTTCAATATTTGGCTAAAGGATGAATCTCTTAGAGGGTTGGTGTCTTCCAGGTTATCTGAAAAGGAGAATGATCATCTTCATATCCATCAAATTTCTAAGAAAATAAGGGAATCAATTAGATTGTGGAATAAAGAGTGCAATGTTAACATTTTTGAGAAAATCAAAGCTCTAGAAGTCAGATTAGCTAAAGCTGAGGAGGACAATGCTCATTGTAATATTTTGGTGGGTTTGAAGCAGGAATTGGAAGATAGCTGTTTGATTAGGGATAGTATGCTTAGACAGAAGTCAAGAATTAGCTGGCTCAAGGATGGAGATAGGAACTCCAGGTTTTTTCACAATATTATTTGTAGAAGGCAGGCTAAGAATTCTATAAAAAGCATTGTTTGGCAAGGTCTAATTCATCGAAATCTTTCTGCTATTAAGGAGATTTTCAAATCTCAGTTCCAAAATATTTTCAAAGCAAGGCATGATTCTCTGTTCAGTTCTTCTCCCTTGCTTTCGAAGATTCTGACTTCTGAGGATAAGAGTTGGTTAGAAAGAACTTGCTCAGAAGAAGAAATGGTAGTAGCTCTGGATCAATCATGGAAGGATAAAGCTCCAGGACCTGATGGTTTAAATATGGGTGTCATAAAAAGTTTTTGGTCCTTTTTGAAGCCTAAGATTCTGGACTTTATTGATAAATTTTTTAGCTCTGGTGTTTTGCCTAAAGGTTTGAATTCTTCTTTCATTGCACTGGTCCCTAAGGTTACCAATCCCTCCAAGGTTTCAGATTATAGGCCAATTAGTTTGATAAACTGTTCTTTGAAGTTGTTGTCCAAAGTTCTGGCCAATAGGTTGTCTGTTCTAATGGGGAAGCCGATAAGTGAGATAAGTGAGTGTCAAAGTGGTTTTATTAAAGGAAGGCAGATTTTTGAATGAATATTCATTACTAATGAGATAGCTCACTCCTTTAAATCTGGCAAATCTAAAGGTTTAATTATCAAACTGGATTTCGAAAAAGCTTTTGATTCTGTAAATTGGGAGTTTTTGCTTGATATTATGTCATCTTTTGGGTTTGGAGATAAGTGGTGCTTCTGGTTAAAAAAGTACTTCTCTACTATAAGAGCAAGTGTTTTGGTGAATGGTTCTCCCTCTTCTGAATTTGCATTGCTTAGAGGAGTTAGGCAAGGGGATCCTTTGTCTCCATATTTGTTCAATCTAGTTGGTGAGGACTTCAATCAGATGATGGTTGAAGCTCTGGAGTTGGGTTTAATAAATGGGATTAAAGTTGCAGAAGGTTCCATGTGCTACACTCATTTGCAGTTTGCTGATGATACCATCGTTTTCTTGGATAATAGTGAAGTAAGCATTGGCAATTTTAAAAAAATCCTTCAGTGTTTTGATACTCTTGGAACGAACCTTCTAATGCCTTGTTAAAGTGGAAAAACTTGTTGGGTTGTTCTATAGGTGAGTTACCATTTAGCTATTTAGGAGTTCCTATTGGGGCAAATCCTATTTTTTTAAGTTTTTGGCAGCCTTTGGTTAATTTAGTGGATTCTAGTTTATCCAAATGGAAGTGTTCCAGTTTAAATCATGCTGGTAGGAGGGTTCTTATTCAGTCTACTATTAACAACTTTCCATCCTACTGGATGTCCTTATTTAAAGTTCCTAAAGGAATTTTACTTCGTTTGGAAAAAACGAGGAGGAGATTTTTCTGGAAAGAGATAGGAGATAATGATGTTAAGAGGAAGCTTCATCTGTTGAGATGGGATTCAATTTGTGCTCCTAAGAAACTAGGAGGGCTGGGTTTACAAAAGTTGGAGTTCAAGAATAATGCCTTACTTAGGAAATGGTTCTGGAAATGGTGGGCAGATAGGAACAAACCATGGAGGAAGCTCATTGTGGATAAATACAACCTCAATTCTCACTTAGGTCTGGAACAATGTGACAAAAATGCTAATATCTCTGACATTTTAAAAGGTATCAGCTCAGTGATGTTTGATTCCCGAATGTTTCAAGTGTTAAGCTCAATCAGTTTTAGTTGGACGGTTGGTAATGGGTTGGAGGTCTTCTTCTGGGAGGATCAGTGGAGAGAGGGGGGTCCCTTGGCTTCTACTTTTAAAAGACTCTATAAACTTTCAAGATGGAAACAGGTTTTGGTCAAATTCTTTATTGATAATTGGAGGATTCCAAATATTGGAGGGAGATGGACAAGGGATCTAAGGGAATGGGAGCTTTCTCTGGTTAAGGAACTGGATGCCATTATACAAGAAGTGACTCTTTCAGTAAAAGAAGACAAGCTTTCTTTGGATTTTAATGGAGGTTGTTATTCTTCAAAAGCAGGGTATGACCATTATTTTGATATCTCAGGAGTTGTTTCCATTAAATGGGATAAGTTGTGGAGTATCAAAGCTCCTCCTAAGGTACTGTTGTTTTTTTGGAAAATGGAACATGGAGTACTTCCTACGGCTAAATTCCTTTCTATCAGACTAGGAAATGGAATTAATTCAATCTGCAAAAGATGCACTCATTTAGATCTGGAGGAGGACATAGCTCACATTTTTTGGAAATGTTCTTTTGCTTTGGATGTATGGGCAGCTATTGCAGATTAGTGGGGAATTAGTAGAAGCAAAATGTCATCTCTTCAAGGAAATACATGGAAATTGATGGAGATCTTTAACAGCTCTCTCACTACTAAAGTTTGGAAAATTGCTGTGGTATCTACATTGTGGTCATTGTGGCTCTCAAGGAATGAACTCCAATTTAACTGTAAAAAAGATTCGGTTAAGGTTGTGATGGACCTTAATAAGTTTAGAGCATTCAGTTGGTGTGTGTTCATAGATTTAATCAGGTCAGATATGCTAAGCCTTTGGTCTATTAATCCAGTGGGTACGGTTCTTACTTCTAGCAAGCACAGGAGGTCTGAAATCTTTTTGACATGGCATGCCAAGTATTTGGGTTTTGTTGATGGTTCTTGGTCATCTAAGAGAAATGGGGAAATTCAAGCAGGAATAGGGGGGTTTTACTAGGAGAAGATCAATTGTTAAGCTTCATTTTTTCAGGCCCCTCCAATGCTAATTGCCCTCAGGATTCAGAAAGAGAAGCAATTCTGTTTATGTTCTCAAAGGTTAAGGAAGCTATTTCTCCTTCAAACAAGGTAGTGATCTGCACTGATTGTTTGTCTTTGGTTGAAAATTTTAATAAGATTAGAGCTGGTTTTCTAGTTAATGATCATAAGCTTTGGGGGGAAATGCTATGGATGGCAGAATTCCATTTATTGTTTGTATCAAGAGATGAGCTTAGAGGAGCAGATGATTTAGCAAAAAGTGGCTCTCTTAGGGAGAGGATATTATTTGCATGGTGCTAAGCAGTATAGGGTGTTTGTGCTTGGAGAATCCATGATCTTCTAAGGCCTGAAGTCCTAGGATTTTAGTTGAGATGGTAACGTTAGGTTGGAGTTTGTTCATTGAGGAGGTTTTGTCATTAAAATGTGGAGTCGCTTGAGGATGCATGGTTCTATTTTATTGTGGATGTATAAATAAGCCTGCTGTGTTTTAGTAATTAGTTGGGCTTATTTTAGTATGCTGCTTGGTCCCTAATATGTAGAGTTGATGGGCTTTATTTTAGGATTTGGCTGGGCTCATTTGAAATTAGCCCGTTGGGGGATATTCTTGCATTTGTTGGGGATATTTTCAAGGAAATTTGAACAGGCGCAGGGATGTTTAAAATTTTAAAATTAATAACAGGTGTATTAAACGAGTATTGAAAGGGCTATTCTGTATTTATTCTCCTCGGGCAGTTAAAAAGATCAGTAATTATTTAGCGTGTTCTTAAGGACATTGGGCTTATATACACGCTTCATCAGTCCTTGGTTCTCACTACAATTGTTTTTTCACAGTGCTTTTTGAACTTTTCATCTAGGGTTTTTTATGGAGAAAGGCAAGGATTTTCCGTTGGGAGGCTTTGCTAAGGTGAACGTGCACTCTCTTACCCTCAATCATCCTCTTCCCAATGGCAATGACTCAGGTATTAGAATAGTGGTTAGGGATAATGAAGGTTTTATCATCAAGATGGTGTTAGGATCGATCCAGGATCTTACTGAGAGGGCTAATGAGTTATGGGGTTTGCTTGCTGGCCTTCGTACTGCGTTCTTTGAAGGATTAGATAAGGTTGAATTGGAGACTGATAACACTGAAGCACTGAAGGAATGGGAAGACTGGAGATGGTTTCTTGATCCAAACCACTCGAGAGTCATTCAACAGCTTGAGCAGAGGAAAAAAGACAAGAAATTGAAGTTAGTTATCAAAGCTTGTGATGAAAGTCAGAACAGATTAGCTCAGTATCTGGCAATAGATGGTGCTAGGCATAGGAACAGGCTGGTGGTTTTTAGGAGGTCTTTTGGTCGAGTTCGTGAGTTGTGGAGGGTGGATATGGGTTTAGGCTCGGTTGCTGGGATTTTTGATGAGTTTTCAGAGGAGGAATACAATAACATGAAGGAACATGAGATCCTTAATGTTGATGGAGAAATGGGGTGGGGTTTGCTGAACATTCTGAGGATGAAGAGGAGGCATGGCTTGTTCATGACATGCATTTACCAGAAAACAATGATAATGTTCGTGTGGTGGTCGGTCTTCCAGCTCAAGGTGGTGCTAATGGGCAGCAGTCTGGTGGTTAGTTTAATCCAGGTTCAAGTGTTCAAGCAAGGGTCAGAGGTGAAGGCTCGGAGATGTAGGAGGACTAGTGGAATCAGCTTCGATTGTTCGGGGTCTTGATGCTCGTGCAGTATCAAGTATTAAGTTTTTATTATGTTTTATTTTAGTTATGTTTTATTTCTGCTGTTTTCAGACTATGTTGTTGGTGGAATCTAGGCCCATGTTGGTGTAAGGGCTAGATTATTTGTTTGGATGCTTTGGCCTGGGGCCTTTTTAATATATTTTTGGTTTATAAAAAACTTAACAATTTAATTTTTAATATAATAATTATTTTATTAATAACATAACCATATATAACATTTTTTTAATGTCAAAAAAATTTATAACAAATTACAATTTAAAACTAAATTCAGTCAGGATTATACAAATATATAATATTAACTGATTTTATAATATTATAAATATATATTACAAACACTCTTAAATTACCACTAAAATCAAAATAATCAAATCATTGTCATCCTTATTTACTTATCTTGGTTACTTGACAATTTTATTTTAAAGACTATGATTTATTTATTAAAATTATGTATACTAATACATGAATAAATTTTATCTATACTATATCATATTTTAATATTTCAAATTGTCAATCTAAAATCATAAGGTACAAAATTTTATCTATACTATAAAAATCATTAATATTGATAACTAAAAAGGTCGATACACATGAAATTATATATTATTTTTAATAAAAGGGTGCCTTTTTTAATTTTATATTTTTGAATTAAAATAATAGTATCAATTCCAATATCCTAATCTCAGAGCAGATATAATGAATTTGTTTGATTGATTGATAATATTTATTTTTTAATATCAACAAATCTTAAAATATGGGTACAAAAATTTACTAACTTCGTAGAAAGATTCTACATAATATGAGATATTTATTAACGAAAAACAAAATTAGGAATAAATAAAAAAAGGAGGGGTTCATTTTGTTTGGGAGAATACTACTCTTAGTTTTGTTTGGTAGCATCTTAATGTTGTTCCCAGTTATATAGTTACATACTTACATAACTTGGATACAGGGTAATATTTCATGTAATTACCATATTTTTTCTATTCATGTATTTTATTTCGTTTTGTGTACACCAAAAAATTCGGATAGTTTAGTGTTATTTTGTGTTCGAATTTCGAGTACACGATTTAATTTCACATCGTTTTCGTGCAAGATCCTAAAATACACAACATGGATATACAGAACACAAACGATTTGCCAGGGCTACGTAAGTGCTTTCGTCTAATATATGTCGGAAAAATGTATTCATTGTTAAAAGAAAATGAATTTCATGTTATTTAACGCGATGATAAAATTGCAAGGACACATATATATATAATAATGTGATTACGTGTTTATATATTACACACTTGATTTTAGTTTTATAGATATTATTTTGTTTTAACAAGTTAGTCAAATAGAAAAAAAATAGGTGATACTCATTTTCAAATGTCTTATTTTGCGAGTAAAAAATATTAAAATTTAATATAACATGTTTTAATTGTAAAGAATAAAAAATCCAATATACAAACTTCCAAATTGAAAATACACATTTTAAGTTGTCATTACAAATAAATTAAGGTAGTCACCATAAACTCTAAACTAAGGGCAATCACCATAAACTTTAACAATCATACCTTACTCTAACAACGTGAAATGTTAGATTTGTTTGATTAGTTGATAATATTTATTTTTCTATAGTATATCAATTCATTAATAAAAGGACATATAATTTGTAAAAATAATATTGAACAAACACATAGCAAATTAGATTATTTGAGAGTTTCCTTTGTCATAATTGCATTCATTTCGTGGATTCTGCACAATAAAGATCCTTTCTCATATCGCTGAAACATATAAACTTTTTGGATCAATCTAATGATTCATTGCGGTCTTCAGAAATAAGTCTACTTGCATTTTTAATATGTATTCGAAAAATTGAACACCACCCGTACAAATATTTTCAATGAACTAATATAATTAATATTCTAGGGATCTACGTTACTGAATATTAAAATATGTCGAATTCCCAAAAGAACAAAATTTGATAATATTTATTAAAATCAACAAATCCTAAAATATAGGTACAAAAATTTACTAACTTGGTAAAAAGATTCTACACAAAATGAGATACTTACTAACAAAAAACAAAATTAAAAAAAAAGGAGGGGTTCATTTTGTTTGGGAGACTTTACACCGTGTATACTACTCTAAGTTTTGTTTGGTAGCATCTCAATGTTGTTCTCAATTATATTGTTACATACTTACATAACTTGGATACAGAGTAATATTTCATGTAATTGCCATATTTTTCTATTTGCGTATTTTATTTCGTTTCGTGTACAAGAAATAATGCGGGTTATTTAGTATTATTTTGTGTTCGAATTTCAGGTACACGATTTAATTTCTCATCATTTTCGTGCAAGATTCCAAAATACAATACAAGAATATACACAACACAAACCATTTGTCAGGGCTACGTAAGCGCTTTCTTCTAATATTTGGCGGAAAAATGTATTCATTGTTAAATGAAAATGAATTTCATGTTATTTAACGCGATAATGAAATTGCAAGAACACATATATAATAATGTGATTACGTGTTTATATATTACATACTTGATTTTAGTTTTATAGACACTATTTTGTTTTAACAAGTAAGTCAAATAAAAAAATAGGTGATAGTCATTTTCAAATGGCTTATTTTACGAATAAAAAATACTAAAATTTAATATACCATGTTTTAATAGAAAAAAATAAAAACTCCAAAATACAAATTCCCAAACTGAAAATACACTTTTTAAGTTGTCATTACAAACAAACTAAGGCCAACCACCATAAACTCTAAACTATGGGTAATCACCATAAACTCTAACAGTCATCCTTACTCTAACAACGCAACATGTTGGAAATTTGTTGATAATATTTATTTTCTATAGTATATCAGTTCACTAATAAAATGATATATAATTTGTAAAAAATAATATTGAATGAACACATAGCAAATTAGATAAGTTGAGAGTTTCTTTTATCATAATTACATTAATTTCGTGGATCCTACACAATAGAGATCCTTTCTCATATTGGTGAAACATGTAAACTTTTTTTGGAGACAATCTAATGATTCATTGCGGTTGTGAGAAATTAGTATATATGAATTTTTATTATGTATTCGAAAAATTGACCGTGATCCATAGAAATATTTTCAATGAACTAATATAATATATATTCTGGGGACCCATGATACTGAATATTTAAATATACCGAATTCTCAAAAGAACAAAATCCAAAATATGGGTAAAAAGTTCATTAATTTGGTAGAAATATTGTCAATAAAAAAGAGAAAAAACAATAAAGAGAGGTTTTTTGCGGGGTGGTAAATATTTTGGAAATTGGTTGTTGACATTAATATTAATACAATTGGAATGAATTAATGGATACGTAATTTTATACTTAAGTTAATTTACATTCTAATGAAATTATTTTTTTTTCTAAATAACAAAAAAAATATATAATTTTATTAATTAATTAAAAAAAATTATTGGTCGGTGCGTAGCACAGGTAGAACGCTAGTAGTAAATAATAAAGAATCTATCAGTTTCTTACCTTCGAATATATGAGATCTGTCAATGAATTTTATGGGTGTTAGTTTTTACCAAATAGGTGTTAATTTTTACCAATTTTTGATTATATTCGAGTTTATTTCCTTTGCTTAAATAGATGGCCATAAAATAGAATCTGATATGGGCTAAAAGTAAACCCTAAAAATACATTTAATGTGGTATTTAATAAGCCTAGACCGGTCCAAGGTTAAAGCCCTTTAGTGAGGCCCAAAACCTTATTTATGATAATAAATTCGTAATTAATAAATCAGCCAGATTCAATCTTCAAGATTGAGTCTTAAAAGGAAACTAAATCATATTAGGAGTAGCCTTCAAGGCATACACCTTCAATACTTATCTCCTTATGAAAGGCAGAGTGTATAAACTTGTAACACTATAACTAATGTAACTCAAACTAAAGGAAAAGATACTTAACCAGAAGACAATCAAGAACAAGAAGTCACAAGAAATCAACACTAAATGAAGACAAGGTAATTGATACAATTCAACATGTTAACTATGATCAATCCAAGAAGAAATCATTGAGAGAAGTTCAAGTCAAAGTTGTTCATGCCTCAGTGATTTGGAAAGCCAAAGATCAAGATCATAACTATCAGTATCAATAAGACCAATTGATTTCAAGTGAACAAGAAGGAAAGCAAATATTGGAAAGCCATATTTCTAATTGGATATGGTAACTTATTCAAGAAGCAAAAACCCTATCAAGACTAGTCACTTATGAACCAGACCGTTGCATCAAGTGTCAGGACATTGATAGCAAGTTTATGTCAGTAATAAAGATCCATATTCAAGAGCTTAGTGAAGAATAAAGAAGACATGAAGATATCACAAGTTCGAGATGTGCATTGAAGTTTCAAGTTGAAGACCAGAATATTTTCTAAGTACTAAATATTCTAGATAGCCAAGTAGAAGTTTCTAAGTAGAAGTTCTACTTAGAACTTCGAGATGGCTAAGTAGAAGTTCTACTTAGAGTGCAGCTTCAACATGACACATGGCATCTTCTGATTGGCAGATTTCCAAGCTTTCAAGATAAGGCAAGAATTATGTGGACATCATTGGGCCACGTACATCTTAGTCTTTGAAGACTACAGGACATAGATTACATGTAGTATAAATAGAAGTTCTTGTGTAATGTTTTAGTGTGTGAGCAATTCTAGAGAAAAACACAAGAGAAAAAGAGAGAGTGCATTCACAGAGCTTAGTATCATTCACTTCTCTCTCAACTTCTGTTATACTTTGTAATGAATGTTGTAGCAACCCTTTCAAGTTATATATAAGACATATATTCCTTGAATCTGTGTGTTCATTTATTGCATCGTATTTATTGCTTCTCATATTCGAAAAGTTGTATTCACCCCCCCTCTACAACACATTTGGACCTAACACCTTATCTCTTGGAAGGCTCTAGAATTGGGCCAACTGAATAACTTGCCCACCAAGTCTCCTATTTCAACTCTAATTCTAGGGTTTTCAACACCTATATAAGGACCTGTTCCTTCACATTCAGAACTACATTTTTTGGCTTGATTCTTGATATTTGCAAGATACGTAGGCATCTTGTGAGGACCCGAGTTAAGTCACGAAACACTTGATCAGCCATTAAAGCTCGAAGCTCTCATAAACCTTAGCATTAAATACGCAGTAAATACACCCTATATTTTGTTCCACAACATTTGGTGCCGTCTGTGGGACACGATATCAACCATGGTTACCACCCGGAGAACACCAACACTTTCTGAAACCATCACTAACACCACCGCACCCCCGATTGGGGAACAAGTGCCCCCAGGGGCGAATTCTCAACCGCTGGTCACTCGGCCACAAGGAACTGAAGCGCAACCTCATGAGTCGTTACCCTCAGTGACGAATCCTACCACCCAAGGGACGAATCCCCTTCAGATGGTGGTCGCCCCTCTCGGAGGGCAGTCCGCTCCACCCACCGCTCAGATCTCTACTACAGTGACCCCCGCAAGCACGAACCCAATATATGGGTTGCCTAATTATCCCCCGTATCAGGCCGGACCAAGTGGTCACGCCCTCCAAATACACGAGCCGTACAATCCACCTTACATCAGGGGTTTAGGACCCAATCAAGGCCAGCAATACTATGACTACTCAGGCCCGTATTCTGATGATTCATCCTCGAAAGAAGATAGGGATGAAGCCCCGAGAAGACGTCGTCCAAGTAAGGAACCTGTTGGACGCCGAAGAACCCATGACCGACCTCCCTTAACGGCTGTTGAAAAAATCAAGGCTCACGAGGCCAAGATCCAAAAATTAAAGGAGGACATAGAAAGGGAACAACGAAGACAGAATCAGAATCGACCCCCACCCGTGACGGGAGAAGACATTCCTTTTGTTTATTTGGAAAGCACCCCAAGGAGAGAGAGAAGGACCGAAGTCCCTAGAGGTAGAAACACGAGGGTCGAAACCCCCAGAGGCAATCCTGAAGACTTGATGCAACTTGGAGATCCTGATGATCCAACCCCTCCATTCACTGAGGAGGTGATGAATGCGCATATATCACGGAAGTTCAAGATGCCTACCATAAAGGTTTACGATGGAACGGGAGATCCCGCTAATCATGTAAGGACGTTCTCTAACGCATTGCTGTTACAACCCGACAGTGACGCCTTGAAGTGTAGGGAGTTTCCCCAAACATTAGCGGGCATGGCACAACGTTGGTACAGCCGCCTACCACCAAACTCCATTGCCTCTTTCAAAGAACTAAGCAATGCTTTTGTCAACCAGTTCATAGGAGGAAGAATTCATGAGAAAGATTCCGCATCCCTCATGACTGTGATACAAGGAAAGAATGAAAATCTCAGAGACTATCTCAAGCGATTCACAAAGGAAACGCTCAACATTACAAACCTGGAAAACAAGGTAGCCATGGTGGCATTGCAGAATGGAACTTCGAATGTTTATTTCAAAATGTCATTGGCTAAGCATCCCCCTAAAAATATGGTTGAGCTCCAACAAAGGGCGAGCAAGTACATCAAGGCGGAGGATAGTCTGAAGAAAGATCCAGGAACAGGGAACACCGGAAACGGTGACAACTCTAAGAAGCGGAAGTCGGAACAGGAATATGATGCTAAAGATAAGTACTCGGGCACGGGCAGGGATCCTGATTTAGCCCCTAAAAAGGGGAGTCCCGGGCAAAGGTTTACGGAATACGCAAGGCTGAATACTCCAAGAAGTCAAATCCTGATGGAGATAGAAAAAGACAGGGATGTGAGATGACCGAAGCCACTAAGGACTGATCCTGAGAAAAGAAACAAGAATCAGTACTGTCGGTTCCATAAGGATGTGGGTCACGATACCGACGATTGCAGACAATTGAAGGATGAAATTGAGTTCTTGATTCGCAGGGGAAAATTGAATAAATTCTGCAAAGATGGGGATCGGGGAAACCCAAGGCGGGATTATGATAGGAAAGATGAGGATCGTAATCACAATCAACAGCCCCGGGGGCCAGTAATCAACATGATCTTCGGTGGCCCGACAGCGGCCGGGACAAGTAGAAATTCCAGAAAGGCGTATGCGCGAGAAGTAATGCACATTGTAGGGGAAGCACCAAAACGTGCAAAGACAGAAGTCTCGATTGGATTCGATGATTCGGACCTTGAAGGGGTGAAGTTTCCCCATGATGACCCCCTGGTTATCTCACCTGTGATAGGCAATTCCCAAGTAAAGAGGGTCTTGATCGACAATGGAGCATCGGTGGACATCTTGTTTCATGATGCCTTCTTAAAAATGGGATACGCTGAGTCTCAGTTGACGCCGTCAAACATGCCCATATATGGGTTCAACGGAGTAGAGTCGAAGGTCGAGGGAACAATTCAGCTACCCATGACTATAGGGCAGGAGCCACGGGAGGCAACTCAGATGTTAAATTTCTTGGTTATCAAAGCTACATCCACATACAATGCCATCCTAGGTAGGACGGGACTACATGCTTTCAAGGCAGTTGCCTCTACCTATCATTTAAAGGTTGAGTTCCCAACCAGAAATGGAGTAGGAGAAGAGAAAGGGGATCAAAAGATGGCAAGGAGTTGTTATGTGGCCGCACTAAGGCCGGATGGAACCGGGGGGCAGGTCCTCCCAATTGAAGATATGGATGTTCGGGAGAATGAAGAGCGGAGAGGAAAACCAGCAGAGGAATTGCTTCCCGTACCTTTGGAGCTGGGAGATTCTGAGAAGGTTACTTACATCGGGGCATCTTTGAAAGACCCCTTGAAGAGCAAATTGATCTCCTTTTTGCAAGACAATAGTGTTGTCTTCGCATGGACAGCAGCTGACATGCCAGGGATAGATCCCCAATTGATAACACACAACCTGAATGTGGATCCAAACCGGAAGACAGTGAAACAAAAGAAGAGAAATTTCGCACCTGAGAGGCAAGAAGCCATAAAACTGGAGGTTGACAAACTCCTAGAGGCAGGGTTTATTGAGGAAATCCAGTTCCCGGAATGGTTGGCCAATCTTGTAATGGTCAAGAAGGCTAATGGAAAGTGGAGGATGTGCATAGACTTCATTGATCTGAACGACGCATGCCCAAAGGACTGTTTTCCCTTGCCAAGGATCGATACGCTAATAGATGCCACGGCTGGGCATGAGATGTTAAGCTTCATGGATGGCTTTAGTGGCTATAATCAAATCAAGATGCATAAGGATGATATTCCAAAGGTATCGTTCATCACCGACTTCGGTGTGTATTGTTACTTGGTCATGGCTTTCGGATTGAAAAATGAAGGAGCTACCTATCAGAGGTTGGTAAACAAGATCTTCGCTCATCTCATTGGAAAGACTATGGAGGTTTATGTGGATGATATGCTGGTAAAAAGCCTACACAAGGTAGATCACATTGAACACCTACGCGAGGCATTTGAAGTGCTGAGGCACCATAAGATGATGTTGAATCCGGCCAAGTGTGCTTTTGGTGTTGGGTCTGGAAAATTTTTGGGTCTTATGGTCTCAAAACGGGGAATTGAGGCCAACCCTGACAAAATCAAGGCTATTTTGGACATGGAACCACCACGTTCTATAAGGGATGTACAGAAGTTAACTAGGAGGATTGCTGCGTTAGGGAGGTTCATCTCCAAATCCGGGGACAAGTGTTTGCCGTTCTTTAAAACTTTGAAGAAGGTAAAAAACTTTGAGTGGACTGAAGAAAGCCAAGAGGCCTTTGAGCAGGTGAAGAAGTATATGTCTGAGGCCCCGCTGTTGGCCAAGCCAAGTACGGGAGAAATCCTTTATCTTTACTTGGCAATTTCAGGTCAAGCTGTGAGTGCGGTGCTGGTAAAGGAGGAAAACAAGGTTCAGAAACCCGTATACTATGTGAGTAAAGTTTTACACGAAGCAGAGTTGAACTACTCCGCTATTGAGAAGTTTGCTTTAGCATTGGTAACTGCCTCTAGGAAACTAAGGCCCTATTTTCAGGTACATGAGTTGAAACAGCCGTTGGGCAATTGAGTTGGGAGAATTCGATATTAAGTACAAGCCAAGGACGGCCATCAAAGCTCAGGCACTTGCTGACTTCGTGGTTGAATGTATCATTGACAACCAAGAAGTCGGGGGGCAGGAGATACCTCAGAAAGGCAATAAGGAAGACAAGGAACCCATAATAGAGGAGAAGGAATTCTGGATGCTATATTTTGATGGAGCATCAAAAACAAAAACAAGTGGCGCAGGTCTTGTCTTACAAAGTCCCGATGGATTCATGATTG
This sequence comes from Saposhnikovia divaricata, assembly GCA_036435485.1. Classification (NCBI taxonomy): domain Eukaryota; kingdom Viridiplantae; phylum Streptophyta; class Magnoliopsida; order Apiales; family Apiaceae; genus Saposhnikovia; species Saposhnikovia divaricata. The sequence goes on along the minus strand of JAZHRN010000145.1, from coordinate 1,528,832 downwards.
AATACGCCCTGAAGTTGGACTATCCAACAACCAATAATGAGGCAGAGTATGAAGCTCTGATAGCTGGACTTGGCTTAGCATGAGCCCTAAAGGTCAAAAATCTTAAAGTTTGTGGAGATTCAAGGTTGGTTGTGGCTCAAGTCAATGGAGAGTTTGAGGCGAGGGATGAAACCATGGCTAAATACTTAAGGCTTGTGAAGGCAATAATAACTCAATTTGATGAGTGCTACATTGAGCACATTCCGAGGGAGGAAAACACCAAGGATGATGCCTTATCTAAGTTTGCCTCCTCTGAGATAGAGAATTACTCTGGAAGTGTCTACTTCCAAGTTCTGAGAACCCCTACCATCGATTCAAAGTTAATCGCACCTATTGGAGTGAGGGAATGTTGGATAGATCCCATAAAAGCACACCTCGAGACTGGTTGGCTCCCGACTAATGCCATGGAGGCACGAAAATTATTTGTGAGAGCACTGAGGTATGCTCTGATTGAGGGGATACTCTACAAAAAATCTTTTGTGATTCCGTATCTAAAGTGTTTAAGGCCCGAAGAGGCCAAATCAGCTATTGAGGAGGTCCATGAGGGAATTTGCGGACAACACTTGGGGGCCAGGGCCCTAGCTCACAAGATAGTCAGGCTTGGATTCTATTGGCCTGAGATGATGGCTGATGCCAAAGAGTATGTGAAAAAGTGTGATCGGTGCCAGAAACATGCACCAGTGGTTAGACAACCACCAGAGATGTTGACATCCATTAGCTCCCCCATCCCGTTTGCTATGTGGGGGATGGACATTCTTGGGCCCTTTCCTATGGCCACTGCTCAAAGGAAGTTTCTAGTTGTAGCTATTGACTACTTCACAAAGTGGATTGAGGCCAAACCTTTGGCTAAAATCACAACCAAGCAAATCATGCAATTCTTCTGGGAGAATGTCATGTGCAGATACGGAATACCACGAATCCTCGTTACGGACAATGGTTTACAATTTAACAACAAAGAGTTCAAGGACTATTGTGAAGAGAATGGGATTGAGCTTCGATTCACCTCAGTTGCCCACCCTCAAGCTAATGGCCAAGCTGAGGTTGCCAATCGAATCATCCTTGATGGACTGAAGAAAAGAGTGGAACGCTCCAGAAATACTTGGGTGGATGAATTACTACCCATACTCTGGGCATACCGAACCACATGCAAGGTGACTACTGGAGCAACTCCATTCATGTTAGCCTACGGGGCTGAAGCTGTAGTACCCGTGGAAATCATGCATGTATCTCCACGGGTGGAAGCCTTTGAACCAGACACCAATGAGGAAGGGATGAGACTAGCCCTCGATCTGATCGACGAAGTAAGGGATGAAGCCCATGCTAGGAATATAGAGCATCAGAAGAAAGCTTCCTTCTACTACAACCTAAGGGTGAAAGAAAGGTTCTTCCGTTAGGGAGACTTAGTGCTCAGAAAGATTGAAGCATCCGGGGTTGGACAAAAAGGAAAGCTGGCACCAAATTGGGAAGGCCCATATCGGGTCAAAAGCACACTGGGTCGAGGATCATACAAGTTGGAGACTGTGGAAGGAATCGATGTGCCTCGCACTTGGCACGCATCGAATCTCAAGGTCTATTATGTTTGATTATCCTATGAAGGACGTAGCTTATATCTATTAGGAAAGTAGAAATAAGGTCGACGAGACCATTTTGGAGTTTTTTAAACTCTGAGTAGGAAGTAGAGTATTATGTAAGGGCTAGGCCCATTTCAAGTTTTAATGCAATTTGGTTTTCTCCTCCTTTAGTTGTTGTTTTATGTCTGTTATGTGTCAAAATATCATATTTAGAATTGCTAGCTAAAGTAAGCCAAAACACAAAAGGCAAAGCAACTAAATAGAAGGAAAAACCAGAAAATGCATAAATCAAATAAGCAAAGCCCGGAGGCTATAGTTTCAAGGTTGCTAATTTAAAGAAAGCAAAACATCAAAAGACATGCCACGCAGGGCCAAGATAAATAAAATCAAAGTGCCTTAGTCTTCCCAGTACTCCTAGCAGGAGAATCTCTGTCAGTGCTGGTATGGGTAGTCGAATCCCCAGCAACTGAACCGCCAGATTTAGCACGGAGAGGGGAGCGATCAGGGTTCAAAATCCTATCAGTAGCATCCTCCCCTTCCTCCTCTTCCTCCTCATCCTCCTCCATGGGGGTGATTCTCTGAGACTCCAGCAACTTGGCCAGCTCCAACGGGGCCTCAGGGCAAGGAATATCACCAATCTGGAACAGCCCGGGGTGCCTCTCAGAAACAGCATCAAGTGCCCCCTTCCAGCCACTAAAGTAGTTGGCTGGATAGATAAGATCATCATGCTTAGCCATAAGCCTCTGAAAGTCCTCGGAGTCCATATAATCATCTATGATATCCTCCTTGCCCTGGCGAAGCTCAGCAATGCTGCCATAGGCTTTCTCCAGCTCCTCTTCCTTCGCCTTCAACTTCTATTCCAAGCTTGTAACTTGGGCCCTCGACTGGTCAAGATCCTTCTTGTGAGTCCCAGCCTGAGTTCGCCAAGACTTGGCATGATGCATGGCTGCCTGGAAATAGGTGTTGCCTTGAAAAACAACAAGTTAAAAATAGGCAAGAAGTAAAAATCTAAGGTAACGAGATAAAAACAAATACTTACGGTGGCAAGAGCCTGAGCACCCATCAACTCAACCCCCTCCAAGTCGCGGGAAACAACAATATCGCGATAATCAGCAAGGGTGATTGAGTGGTAGGACCAATCTGTTAGGTCCCGTAAGAGGGCTATATTAAGCTAGAAGGGGGCGTTGAATAGCTTAACTACCAATTTTAAAATTATTATGGCGTTTTAAAATAATTTTCCCTTTTTAAAACTTTACCGAGTCGTTTATGCAGTTTATAAGTGCAAAAATAAAAGACAAGAAAAAAATACCACACAGGAGATTTTATCCTGGTTCGCGATGGCGCAACCTCTAATGGATTCGCTCACCCCTACTCCAGTCCCCGAGCTCCTCTCCGGACTCGAGATTTCTTCCACTATAAAGAGACTCCTTTATAGTAGGCGGAGAAGCCTTACACAACCTTATAAATATTTATCTTGATACGTAACTACCCGCTACTACCTCAAAATAAATGTAATACCCACAAGACTTGTCTTGGACCGTAACTCCCCGTTACTCCCTCAAAGTCGTTGTGAAACCTACACAACTTATCTTAGACAGCAACTCCCCGCTACTTCTTCAAAGTTGATGTAGAACCCTTGGTGTAGTCTTTGAATTCCTTGCTTTTGCCGGTCTTGGATCTTAGATGAAAGGTCTTGGGTCTTTCCTCTTCTTCACGGTGCAAAGGCCACTAACTTCCCGCTAGTGCCTAGGACTTGGGTCTTAGAACGAGAATCACCTCACTTCAACTTCACCTCACTGCAAAACTTAGAAAAAAATATATACGAAACAAACCGTAATATAAAAAGAGGTTTGGACTTAATATGTCCTAGGGTGACTATAATATTCTTACACGAATATTAATTATAATTAAGTTCAATAAGCCTTTATTTGCTTATGACTTTATGATACAATACTCCGTATATTGAGATTTAAATATATCTCGAAGTTTGTGAATGTTGATTATGTCCTTCAAGCTTGAAGGCTTATAAGGTTTATAATCGTATACTTTAGTTCGTCTTTTTTTTTGTAAAGATCGAAGTATACACGAAATTACTTCTTTATTTGAAAATACGTCTATTTTTGAAGTAATGTATAAATCAAGTCCTTGATACGCTTTATAGCTTAAGGATCTTTGATAAACAACTTCTCGTTCGATATAGTCTTGTTCTAGACTATTCGTAATTATATTTAAACGAGAGTGTTACAATTTTTACTTTAACAATTTGCACTTCAATATTAATTTGGCCAAATAAACACCACACACAAATATAACACACACGTGCAGAAAAGTAGCTCGTTTTATCTATAGGACAAACCGAGGGCCGCTATTATGCGTTAAATTAGTGCGAAAAGTAAAATCACTCACAAGTGTGAGGACGAGTAAAAAAGATGCGGAAAGTAAAATCACTCACAAGTGTGAGGACGAGCAAAAAAAGGTGCGGAAAGTAAAATCACTCACAAGTGTGAGGACGAGTAAAAAAGGTGCGAAAAATATATAAATACAAGCTTAATAACTTATTTCCCTCGGAACACTAGAGGTGATAGAAGGGAAACAAATCACGTTTTAGCACAATTATATATATCACAATAATAAAATATTAATGGCCAAAATAAGTGAGTTAAAGTTTTAATTAAGTGGCTTATAGATTCTTTTCCCTCGGAACACTAAGGTGATAGAAGGGAATTAAATCAAGCTCGATATAATAATTTGACCGTCGTCAAATATAACCTCTTTTTGAAGTGTTGTAATATTTCGAATCGTTGTTCGAATATTAATCCTTGTACGGATTTTTATGGTCTCGTTTCGAGATCCGATATAAGAGCTTAATAAAGAAGATAAGATGAAGATATAGAGCTCTTATATGTATAAAAATATGGTCGGTTAAGACTCGGATATTGAAGCTAAAAATCACCACTTTTGGAGATCGTCGGAAAAAGTTCGCCGGAGGTTCGGCCGGATTTTGGCTTGTGGACGAACTTGGGCAGCCCTTCGGGAGGCCGGATGGTAGTGGTAGAGGAGCTTGCTTGGTGGGAGAGAGCTTGGTTGGATGAACTAAGCTTTATGGAACAAAAACCTTGTATATATTGTAAGTATATATAAGAGAGAGAAGGTTTTTGAGATGAAGTGGGTGTAGAGAGTGTTTGGATATATTTAGAGAGCTTCCACTTCAAAAATCCCAGCAAGTATTTGGCTTCTTAGCTTGGTAGAAATGGTTGGGGGTGGGGATTTATTTATAGGAGGAGTTGGGTGGAAGGAAGGGTGGAGATTTAAAGTAAAAGGAGTGGTTGAGATGAAAAGCACTTGGATTGATGAGGTGGAAAGTGGTTTTGTGTTTGTTGGGGGTGGTTTTGTGTTTCTTCCAAGTGGGTTTGGTAAAAAGAAACCAGTTGTGTTTGCGCTCTAATTAATTGTATCGTACTCGTATCAATTAACGATTAAATACGTAACATGTTTCGTTAATTAAATACCCGAAAAATACGAAATACCCAATAAATAACCCTAAAATTATGGAGCACTAAGAAATATTATAAAATGAAATTCTGGAAGTTTTGGTCAATTTTGGTCAACGTTGACTTGGTCAAACGTGGTCAACTGTGGACCCACTACCTCGATTTTCGTGCCCGGACCAAAATTCTCAGAAAATTACGAAAATTTTATCATGCATAGAAAATAACATTTAAGTGATTCATCTCAAGTTTCAAGTCATTCTAGCAAGTGAAAGTATTTTATTTCGATTTAATATGATTAAATCAGCTTTCGGTTCTAAATAAAATACGATTGGTCTTTCTATGAAATAGATGCATCTTTTGACCAATGTTTTGACTTGAATAAATACTTCGAATATATTTCCTAATATATAAAATATATTGAGAGTGTAGGAAATATTTTTGAGTATTTAAAATAAATTTTCTCCGAAACTGAAATAAATTTAAGATATGGGAGAAAAATTACTTTAAATATTTCTGGCACGAGATAAAAATGAGTGTTAATATTCTACCACTGAACATTAATATTCTTGAGGATAAAAACATTTTGAGTGCGAAGCGGAATATTTTTAAATAAGAACTGATCGTTTTTAAATATAGCACGAGTTCTCTAAAGAATATTAATCCTCGAATATTCTTTGTTCGAGCCTGTCGCCTTATCAATTTTGCAATGGAGATCTAAAAAATATTAAATATCAATATTTCTTTTTCGATCTTATTGCCTTGGTGTAGAGATATATTCCATAAAAATATAATTTTAATTTTTCGCAATAATGGAATATCTCTTATAATTAAAAATAGATATTGGTAGAATTTGACTTTTGACTTTTGACGGAATCAATTAAATTAATGACCTAGTGGAGAGGATAACTAAGTGTAATTAAATTTTATGTTAAATTGTACAAATACCAAAATAAATAATATATCAAAGATATCCTTTCACAATCCTTGGAGTGTTTGGTGCTTCCTACAACCGAGTCCTGTTTTCTGATGCCCCAAGCAGGTCGAAAAACAGAACTCTTAGCAGAGGAGGCAGCCCCACTGACCTCTTCTACATCAACAGCATCATGAGGCCTTAAAAAAGCAGGCTTTGTGGGCTGCCCCCTAGGATCCTTTGTAGCTCTTCTCCTCTTCATACGGGGAGTTTCCCCGGCCAAATGTTCCTGGAGCTCATTGATGGCCCTCGCAGCTGAAAAGTCAAAGACAAAATTAGTAACAAATGAAATGTAACATGCAAAATGAATGAAAAACTAGGTAAAAGAATGAAGGGATTTACCCTTGTCAGTAACAGAAGAAAGACCCATAGACTTGAGGGAAAATTCCTCAAGAAGAGTGAAGAAGTGAGTTTCCCCTTTGTCGGCAGTAAGGGTGTTGAAAGCAGCTCTTTCGGCATCAGTTAGCTCGCTGTCATCTGAATTCCCATCAGTTACCTTCCCAAAGGAGCTGCGAAAGAGGGTGCCCCAATCACCCCCCTCCCACACAAGGTACATGAACTCCTCTTTCCATTTAGGGTTACTATCAGGAATTGAAGAGGGATCGTAGATATTTGGGATCGTAGCATGAAGGCTGATATATACCCAGCCGGGATAAGTGATTGCACTATTTTTAAATTGAAAAATCTTCCTAAAAAGAGAAACAGATAGTGGAAAGTTGTTTTTCAAACAAAGGACCATGAAGCAAAGAATGGCCCTCCAAGCGTTTGGAACTAGCTGACAAGGGTTTATTTGAACATCCGCCAATAAGGTAGGGATGAAATCATGGAAAGGAAAACGAAGCCCAGCCATGATAGCATCCTTGTATATGCACAAGGCATGGGGCTTCCAATGACAAGAACGATCCCCTGGTTCAGCTGGGACTAATTTTAAGGGGGAACGAACATTGAAGAGTTTGTTGAATTTTTTGATTTTCTCAGCATCAAAAAATCTCGAATGATGATTATAAGAATCTAATGCAGATACAGAGGGATATTCATCTCCTCTTTGATTAATCATGTCTATCAAGGAAGTATATTTTGAACGTATAGGAGGGAAAGAGGTACCTCGCGATGATGCACTCATCTTGCTCAACCTCCTAGCTTCTCTATCGTCTGCCATTGATGCTCTTAAGATGAATGCTTGAAAGAAGATCTTCAAAGAAAACCCAGAAACCTCCGTGTGAGGAAGAGCTTTCGCCGGAAAAATTCTTGCCGGAAACTACTTGAAACTAGGAGCTCTAGAGAGAAATTTTAGTGAAATGTTTGAGTGAAGTGAGAAATGAGTTCACTTCTCACTCTTTTATACTCAACACAGCCGGTCATTTAGCCGGTTTGAATGCTGTGTAACAGGTTATAGCCGGTTACGGCCCACAGGCCCAAACCAAGGCCCAGAATCTGGAAGCTTATAGAAGGATCCAGAAGGATCGAGAAATTCCTAAATAAATAAAATTAAAACTGAAAACTAAGTGATATAAACTCCACGACGTCGATCCACCTCGTAAGGTGAGGTCGTAGTTAACACGACAAGACCTTCCCTGGGTCCATACATGACCTCGAATCACATCGTAGGTTAAGGTCGCAGGCAAACCGAGGAGGTCTGTGAAAGGACCTTACACGACCTCGATCCACGTCGAAGGATGAGGTCGTAAGGCTCACGACGTGCCTCTTATAACGCCCTTGTACGACCTCGATTTAGGTCAAAAGATGAGTTCGTAGGCCTCGCGAGGTATCCATTTATCGGCCCTTAGGCGACCTCGAACCACCTCGTAAGGTGAGGTCGTAGGTCAAACGACGAGCCCAGTTAATGGACCATACACGACCTCCATCCACGTCGTAGATTGAGGTCGCAAGCACCACGAGCTGGCCCCTCTGGTTTCCTTGCACGAACTCAATCCACCTCGTGGATTGAGGCTGAAGACCACGCGACCAGGCTTTTTTGGAGGCCTTACACGACCTCGATTCACCTCGTGAATTGAGGTCGAAAATGCCACGACCTGCCTCATACGTTGCCCTTACACGACCTGGAACCACCTCGTGAATTGAGGTCGGTTTTTACACGACCTAGGCAATTCTCAGGCTATACACGACCTCGTTTCAGGTCGAAAAAAAAAAATTCTGAGAAAAGTTGGAGATAAAATTCCAAAAAATTCCAGAAATATGGAAAAATAATTTTATGCTCGAAGCGCAATTTAATATTTTCAAATTAGTGATAATTAGTGCCGTTTAGCGCCGTTTAACGCCGTTTAGCGTCGTTTAACATCGTTTAAACGTCGCTTAAGGCTGTTTAGCACCGTTTAGTGCCGTTTAGTGCCGTTTAGCGCCGTTTAACGCCGTTTAGCGTCGTTTAACATCGTTTAAACGTCGTTTATGGCTGTTTAGCACCGTTTAGCGCCGTTTAATGCCGTTTAATGTCGTTTAACATTGTTTAAACGTCATTTAAGGTTGTTTATCGCCGTTTAGTGCTGTCTAGCACCGTTCAATATTGTTGGCATAATCTAACATCGTTGTATACGCGTCGGTCGCTCCACGCTTTACATCAAAACGATATCAAAGATAAACCCTGACCCAAGTCTTGAACAAGGCCGTAATAACTTCAAGGAAAACCTGATCAGTTTTCCTAGAAGTTGGGGGGCAAATGATATGGGCTAAAAGTAAACCCTAAAAATACATTTAATGTGGTATTTAATAAGCCTAGACCGGTCCAAGGTTAAAGCCCTTTAGTGAGGCCCAAAACCTTATTTATGATAATAAATTCGTAATTAATAAATCAGCCAGATTCAATCTTCAAGATTGAGTCTTAAAAGGAAACTAAATCATATTAGGAGTAGCCTTGAAGGCATACACCTTCAATACTTATCTCCTTATCTCTTGGAAGGCTCTAGAATTGGGTCAACTGAATAACTTGCCCACCAAGTCTCCTATTTCAACTCTAATTCTAGGGTTTTCAACACCTATATAAGGACCTGTTCCTTCACATTCAGAACTACGTTTTTTGGCTTGATTCTTGATATTTGCAAGATACGTAGGCATCTTGTGAGGACCCAAGTTAAGTCACGAAACACTTGATCAGCCATTAAAGCTCGAATCTCTCATAAACCTTAGCATTAAATACGCAGTAAATACACCCTATATTTCGTTCCACAGCAGAATCTTTTGGAATTCTGAGTCGAAGCAAGTAGATAATTACGAGTTGTCAATTTATTTTAAGATTACTTGTCAATGCTATAATTTAAATTGAATGCTTTCATTGTATTATGTTTTCTATATTGTTTAAACGAATTATTTTAATTTCAAAGCATAAAAAATATCATATCTGCAGGCCTGGGCTGCATTGATTTCTGTGACTGACATGAGAATTTTTTGGGTATACTTTAAAAGATTTATGAAACTGTTTGATACATTATAGATTTACTTATAGATATCAGAAGTTTGATCACTTTTTTATTATAGCCATTCAAAGATTAAAAGACTCCAGTTTGCACCCAAATTCAAAGCCTTGTAACATATATTCCCACTCACTGGAGCTTTAGTCTACATTCTCTTTGGTCTTTAATCTACACTCTACATTCTTATTGGATAATTTAATAATCTTTTACCTAATATTTGCCTTGATAATGTGTCCTGTAACTGTAATAGTCATTGTTCATTACTCAGAACTTCTAAATTTTACCAGTCACTTCTAAGTTGTAGATAATTTAGAATTACTAGTTCTTGAAATAGTAAAGATCGAGTAAATTCTTTCAGTAACTAGCAACGCATTGGTACGGAGTGATTTTCTTGGATACCATCTGCTCTCGGAGATAAAATGTAAAGATAATGCAGGTCCGACGTCTTGGTAATAAGAAGTTGAGGGACGATAATGCATGTTGGTGAATGGTGATTGGTACTCTGTCACGGTGTCACCCCTTCAATTGCGGTGGCTATAGCTCATGCAATTTGTTTCCTGGAGGGTAACTTTAGAAGACAGTATTTTGTTGTCTTAAAGCTTGGGTAACAGTATTACCCTGCCTTAAAGCTTTGGGTTGGAGGGAGGGGGGGTTGACTGGTGGGACCATTCCAGCAGTGTAAGTGGAGCAAAATTTAGTGGAAGCTGCAATGTCAAGCAAAGCAAAGACCCATCCACCCCCACACACAAAACACAAAAAGGTTGAATTAGAAGGATATATAAAAGTATAAGTGGGAAAGGAACAATAATCCCTTACATCATTACAATCATCATGTCTTTTGATTTTTTCTTCGTTTCCCATCATATTCAACACACTAATAATCTCTTTCACCCACCTTATCAAACTGCTATGACTAGCCTCACAAATTCCTTAACTTCTCTGTAGCCTGAAGGTACTTCACTTCATTTTACTTGTTTGATGTTTGAATTTTTTATTTTTTTTAAGCCTTCAACTTATGTGCTAGAAATATACCTTTGTTATGTTATGATTTTTGTCTTAACCATCATGGTTTCTTAGTGATTTTTAGGAATAATCATGAAATTTGATTTGTATGAACCATATTGATTTACTTTACAACCCCAATGCAGATATGGAAGGGGACTCCGATTTTTCAGGGATTCTTGAAATCTACATTCATCATGCTAGGAACATTCATAACATTTGTATCTATGACAACCAGGATGTTTATGCAAAATTCTCTCTAACTTATAACCCCGACGAGACCCTCACCACTAAGATTATCAATGGTGGTGGGAAAAACCCGGAGTTTAATGAATCTTTGGTCATGAAAGTTACTCAAGTGGATGCGCTCCTCAAATGCGAAATGTGGATGCTTAGTAGAGCTAAGAATTATATGGAAGATCAATTGTTGGGTTTTGCTCTAGTCCCAATTTCCTTAGTTGCTGGCAAAGGAAAAATCTCCAAGGATTTCAGTATATCTTCCACTGATTTGTTCCATTCCCCTGCTGGTACCGTTAGGCTGAGTCTCTCTTTAGATACAAATGTCCCGATTCATCCCACTGTTAAGTCATTCTCCGATTCTGCTGCCAAATCGTCAATAACTTCAGAAGTTCAGCTGTTGGATCGGAGGATATCTGAAGTGGTGTTAGATCCACTCGAGTACTCAAGGATAGAATTTCCAGACATCAGTGTAGTTAGAGAGAATCAAGAGATGGTCACTCAATATTTCAATTTAGAAGGACATGGTTCTGTGTCAAGACATGATTTGGTTGGTTCTGGTTCATTTCTTCGTCTTGGTGCATCGCATCAACCTGTAGACGACTATGAAATGACTGCTAACTCATCTGAGGAAAACGGGTATTCATCACTTTCTCCAAATGGCAGTGTTCAAAACTCGGGTTTCCTGAGTTCTACAATGACAAGCTTGAGTGATGACCGAAACTCTGGTGACTCAATGGAGAAGAAGAGTCATCCCCATGTTGGTCTGCTGCATTCTCCAAACCATTCGATCACTAGAGTGGCACTAAAATCTAGTGCTCCGGACACTGCAACGTCAAGAAAAGGACGTGAAATCCAAGATGCAAATGGACCTATTTCCAAAGACAATGGACAAGAAAGCAGCAAGGTAAAATTTGTTAATCAGGCACTGCCAACTCCATTAGGAACTGTAAACCTCGAAGCTGAACAATCCGCTATGCAGCAACAAATAGTTGACATGTACATGAGGAGCATGCAGCAATTCTCCGAGTCACTAGAGAAAATGAAACTCCCAATGGATCTCAACAAGCCGGAAACTGATAACCACAGCAACGTGATCCAGAACCTTAACAGTGTAGAAGTTGAGAAGAAAAAAGATACTGCAAGGGTATTTTACGGCAGCAGGGCATTTTTCTGAAACATCCTTAATGCAGCAGCAAGCATAATCTTTGTGAACAAATTTGCTGACGGTCATTTCTGGATGGAAGTCAATTTATTATGTATATGGTGTAATTTGGTTTCTCATGTACGAAAATTTTGATGGCTTTGTTAACTTGATTTCTGTCGAGGGCTTTCAATCTATGAGCTATCTATTTTGTACTAGTCTTATGTAATGTATGACTGTTTTTTTTGTCTTTGGATTCTTTACATGTATCTCCGTGCATTAGATTTTTAAGCGTAAGGAAAGGGATATAAGGCATTGAACAATGACTCTGGTCATCGGGAGGGAGGATGAAGCCTTTCACTAGTCTATCACGAATCAAGTTTAATAACAAACGCACTCTATAGATGCACGAACTTTTCATCGTTACACGATTCTAGCAGAACAAGTTATATTGTTATGAACATAAAGAACAAAGATTGTTACAGGAAATAATAGCTTAAGTAGTGGAAATACTGAAGTATGCCACAGCTCATATCCCCTTATCCCCTTAAGCTGTTATGGTAGTGACAATTGCTCAATAAGCAGTACAATTGATATCACTCTTTTCTTTTTGGATCATATTCTAATCTATCATTCATACTTGATAGTTTGTTGATTCTTGTAGAAAGTTCGATGTCGACTGTACAATTTAATATAATCCATTGGGTATAAGAATGGTTTCTAATGTTAGAATTGTTATAATTTTGCTTCGACTTCAGATTAAATTTCACCTACGATAGTGGTCTAGAAAGTTGTATCAAATTATTAAGAAAACCTTTTCCGTTTACTCCTCAAAATGGTAACAGTATTATGGTAGAAAGCTATCTCATATGGTCTGGTATGGAATATGGCCGGTAATACTCAATATCGTTTAGTTGAGATTGACGAATCACGAAACTGCGTCAACTTCATTTTTGCTTCCAGTATATTTGGATGTAACTGAAAAAGTATATGGTAGCAACATGGAGAGCAATGAGTAGGGGATTGAAGTTAGTATCAGCAAAAAAAATGGTAGAGCACAGTTTCAAGTATTTTGGCTCGCTCAATGACTGAGGATGAAAGAGATGGATGATAGTGTCACATATTGTATAAAGACACGGTGACTGAAGTGGAGTACAATTTACAATTCCGAAGAGTGCTCTTGACCAAAATACAACTGGTGATGAGGAATTTTACATTTGGCTTATTCCGAAAAATAAGCCAAATGTAAAATTCCACATAGTAGATTAGACTCCCGATGGTGTGGTTGCGATGTACAATACAACTGGTGCAAGAAGGCACATGAACCAAAGTTAAAAGGTTGTGGGAATGAGCAAGTGGAAATGGATGTGTGTCTGCAACATGTTAACACAATACTGAATGTTTTTAAGTCGGTAGTTGAGCCTTCTTTGAAAAAGGTTAGGGGGATCACAGGGGTTTAGCAAAATTTGTAGAAGCTAGTTAATGAAGCTGGTGATGAGGAAGTAGAGCATAGTGATCTCCATAGTAATTCCATGCGTGAGAAGTAGGCTGCAAACATAAGCAGCCACGACTTAAATGAAAGCTTTAAATTCTGCCGAGAGTTTTAACTCGAATAAGAGTCCTACACATGTCAGATCAGGATGGTTAATTTCCTGAAGGGTCGAGAGATTAAACAATCTGATGTTTGGTGGCTGACTTGCACGAATTTGGTTGTAAATAGGTTTTAAGCTAGAAAAACAGGCTTATTTCCCCTCCAACCATCAAAGTATGGCCGGAAATACACACCAACAACTAAAGGGAAAAAAATCTGATTTAAGCATCCTTGTATGCATCATTGTACATCCCAACCATAAATCCAGTGAAATTGGCCGGAATTGGGAGAGTGCAGCTCACTTGCCGACCTCCGGGAGTGACTAAACTTTTCAAAAAGCTAAACACAATGACCAGTAAAACACAATATGGATCTGAGGTAATGTAAGACGATTGATGTTTGGCATACCTGTACAACAGAAAAATGAAGATATGGTGTGAACAAACATGGTAGCGACGTGAGGGAGTACTCCAGAATAAAGTTCTTTCCCTTTCCATTTTAACAGATACATTCCCTTTCCATTTTAACAGATACACACACATGCTAAGGTACTACTGTTTAAATTTGTAAAACTTGCAAAATACTAGGCAAGAATACTTATCCAAGCAGAAATCTATATAGGCAGATATGATACTGCATAAAGGTCACACCTAACAATAACTATCTCGAGCACTACACTGCTAAGGCCCCAATTTGTCCTAACTTTTCTCCAGAAGCCAACCCTAAACCAAGAACCTTATTGTGCCGAATAGAACTTCTACAAGAATCTTTATTAACTTTATGACTCCAGGACCTCTGAGAAAATCAAAACCTATTGCAAAATTGACTACTAAGCACTGTGCAGTTTTGACATTATTGTTAAAACTGCTTTCGCAGGAGACCAAAATCACCTACCAGGAAGACTGGATACCACAAAGGGAGAAGGTATAAGGGTCCAAGGACCAGACAACAATTGTACAGAACTTAAGAGCAACTCCAACCGGACTAGTGATTTTCCTAGCTAAACAATTATATCAAATTGACTAGTTAGCTGGTAAATTTGTAGTTTTATGTCATGCCTTGACAAGTAATTTTCTAGGTTTTTTAGTGTTTTTGTATTTTCTGTGTTTAGGAATGAGAATTAACTGTGAATCAGGTAAGATAACCAGAGATAACAGAAGATTAGAGCTAAGAAAACAGATAGAATCAGCAGAGAAAGAGAGAAATCAGAAAGATTCTAGAGAGAGATAGAAACCCTAGGAGAGAGAGAATAACAGAATTTAGAGAGAAAGAGTTTGTAAAATGAATTCCATTTTCTGGTAAAATATTCATACATGATTTCAAATACAGCACTGATAGTCTATTTATACTAGTGACTTACTAACAAAAGTCAAAAGACTGTAATACCCTTGCTTACTAAAATATTAATAATACAGTACTAGCACAGCTATTATCCTGACATTTTACGCCAACCATGCTAGTTATATTGGCTAGTCATTTGATTAATTTATATATTAGATGTATACATGATCTACTTATTGGCAGCTAGATGGTCTGATGGGGAAGAAGAAAAGGCAGCAGAGCAGAGTAAAAAACTATAAAATATGGTAGAAGGTATAAGGGGGCCAGGACCAGACAACAATTGTAGAGAACTTAAGAGCAACTCCAACCGGACTAGTGATTTTCCTAGTTAAACAATTATATCAAATTGACTAGTTAAAATATGGCTGGTAAAATTTTAGTTTTATGCCAACATACTAGTTATATTGGCTAGTCATTTGATTAGTTTATATATTAGATGTATACATGATCTACTTATTCGCAGTTAGATGGTCTGATGAGGAAGAAGAAAAGGCAGCAGAGCAGAGCAAAAAACAATAAATATGATAATAGCCAGGAGTAGAGGCTGGCTTTATTTGCTGAGGAAATCTTGCCTGGATATAAGTTTAACTAGCCACATAAGCCCGTTACCGCTTGCTATTATAGCTAGAAAAAGGCAGTTGACAAGCTGCCTTGGAGATGCTCACAAAAGTATCTATAAGAAAATAATAATGAATGATAGCTCACACCGAGCTGAATTGCATGTAGGAAGAGGCATCATGGTTTAATACCACCAACATTAAAAAAAAAAAGTAACTTCAACGACCAATTCGGGAAAAACATTGCCATGAGTGTAGGGCACTTAA
Organism: Saposhnikovia divaricata; assembly: GCA_036435485.1. Taxonomy (NCBI): domain Eukaryota; kingdom Viridiplantae; phylum Streptophyta; class Magnoliopsida; order Apiales; family Apiaceae; genus Saposhnikovia; species Saposhnikovia divaricata. Next base: position 1,513,197 of record JAZHRN010000145.1, on the reverse strand, counting down.
CCACATGCCAACTGCTGAACAACTTGTCTATCCATGCTTTTCTACTACTCTAAGTTAGTCCAAATATCATATTCTAATACAATTAGTTCGGAAGATGAGAACAGTGTGCATGCAGTTCCTAACCATGAGCTCACAGAATGTACCAGCACCGAAAATCTTTCCGCGGCTACTTGTGAGTCACCATTTTCATCCCCATCATGAACTATAACTTTGCTGCCTGCAAGAAGGAAAGTGTTTGCGCTAGTCAAGAAGGAGAGATTAAAGTTAGAAAACCAATGGGTAAATGGCCATTTTCGTCATTGTACTATTCTAAAACTTTCACTTGGATCACCAGCCCAAAAAAGCTTTCAAATGAATTACTTAACTCAATATAACTTTCAATTGGGTCATTGTACATTAAAAAAAATTCACTGCCGTTAATTTTTCGTTGACTTAACGGAAGTCCATTAATTTTTTACACATCAACTATCACGTACCTGCCACCTAGTTACACCTCAGCCATATCATCATCCATGTCATTTATCTAAAATCTAATATATTATTTAATTAACAAACTTATATGTAATAAACTTTATTTAACAAAAACCACACCTCCCCACCTCATCGCGCTGAGGGGCTGGAGGCGAAGGAGTGATGGGAAGAAGGAGGAGGTGAACGGTGGGGTTGAAGGAGACGGGCCAGAGTTGAATGGAGGTGAACGGAGGGCGGTGGTTGGCGGAGCAGAAGGCGGGAGGAACGTGGAGGTGGTTGAAGTAAATGGGGGTGAGGTGGGTGGCGGCGTGAATTGAAATGGGTAGAGGGCAAAGATAAGGCGGCGAACGGCGGTGGTTTTAGAACAGAGGTGGACAAGGGAGGATGGTGGCGCTGTTGCGAATTGAAGGGGAGAAACGGCGGTGCGGATGAATGAAGAGGAGGGACTGGGGTGTTGTTGAGAAGAACTGGAGAGATGGGCCAGGGTGGAGATGGAGGCGGAAATGGATGGTGGGCAGTGGAGAAGTAGACGAACGGAGTTGAGGTGATGGCTGGCATGGCTGGAATTGGACGAAGAGCAGCGAGATGTGTTTCGGTGGTGACTGTTTGTTTGAAAGGACAGAGGAAGATGCTCAGCGGTGTGGACGAACGGGTGAGGTGAGTTCAGTAGAGGTGAACGGCGCCGGAGTGGTGGGTTGGTGATTGTTGGTGGGTTTGGTAGTGGTTTGCAGGTGGGGGAGGTAGACAGTGGCGGTGGTTTTGAGGTGCAGGGGAATGGTGAGATGTGAGTGTTGTGGTCAGGCGGGGATGTCGCGAGCTGGGTTCGTGGTGAAATGCGGCGGCGAGTTGCTGGTGAGGACGAAGGGGTGAAGGAGATGAGGTGGGTTGGATGAAAGAGGTGGTGTAGAAAGATTGTTTACGTCTGTTTCTATTTTTTTATAATTTAAAATATAATTTTAAAATGAAAATTATAATTTTGGAAATTAAATTTAAATTTAAAATTAACCGATGACCTAATTGAAAACTGATACAAAGTTGAGTGATTAATTAGCTAGTGAACCTTATTTTGTTGTGCCACGTCAGCAGCCACATCAATATTCCGTCCGTTTTTTTAACGGAACTAACGGCAGAAACCCAATTGAAATATTTTGTGTGCAAGTGTTTGACTGAAAGCTTTTTTGGGCTGGTGACCCAAGTGAAAGTTTTCGAATAGTACAGTGATGATTTTGGTCATTTACCAGAAAACCAATTATCAAAAAGAAACACCAAGGAGACAGTAAACTATTCTGCAATACTGAATACCTGACTACTAACTCCGTACTCAAAAATGTCTAGTGTGCGAAAACAGAATTTCATACCTTTGACGCCACAACCCATTTTCCATCAATCCAATCCTGATGTGGCCTTAAATCAGAATGAACAAATTCCATTTCCTCGTTGGTTCCCCTGAAGTAAATAAAGTATTTTTTACCTTGAAGCACTTTGGAAATTACACCCACCCACCAAGCGTCATTGTAAAGAGCATCAACTTCTTGAAGCAGACTGTAATAGTCTGTCACTGCAATTTCAGGTGGACATGGCCGTATGTGCTTAATTTTGGTCTTTTCTTTTAAAGGTTCTGTGCCATCATCATTTGTTAAACTCTGATACTCAACCAGGTATTCATCATTACTTAATTTCTCAAGTATAGTCGCAGCAAACCAAGCACCTTGAAAACCCTCCTCGTCGCTAGTAACTTCAACCAATGCCCCTTTCCAAAACATCGCTACCATATTTGCCCCAGGTTCTTCTAGATAAGCATTTTCACTAATAACTTCAACAACCAACGTCCCTTTTCGAAAGCTCTCTACAACATCTTCACAAGGTTCTTCTACACTTGTATTGCCATCAGTAACTTCAACATATGTGCTAAGCTTCTCTACTGAATTTTTAGAAGGCTCTTCAACATTTGTGTTCGACGCAATCTGCAGAATTAGATTCGAATATTAGGTATAATCATCATAATCATATCAAGAAAATAGAGACTAAAATTGAAAGAAGATGAACGGGGTTCAAAATTAGACAAACCCTGTACTCACTTCAATCTCATGAGATGGTCTCTACGGTATCAACTAAAAGAAAGAGGTTCAAAATACAGGGTTTATTTCATCACAAGCCTCAAGGCAAACAAAATCATTAGCTTTACAACCAATGGTGTTCAGCATATACTTATAAAAGTCCCAAGGTTAAAAAAAAACATAATTGACAAAAAGAAATTTTGCATTATGTGCATACAAACTCTACATGTATATGCATTCAGAAGACAGAATTAAACAGACATACGACGTATTTACATTGATGTAAGACGGAAACTGAAAATCAATATGCCGCGTTAAAAAGCTTTACAAGTCAAAGAGCTTAGAGCTTACTTTGGGCCTCCCTATATTCCGGTTTCAAGTCACAATGTAGGGAAGCCCAACCAATGATCTAAACAGGTCATGGAAGGGGCCCTGTGCTAACACGGTTATAAACATATGGAGTGACATAAAACTTAAGGTTTCAGAAAGACCTTTACTTTTTCATCAAAGAATCTAGCTTTATAGAGAACTCATTGTCTTAAAGCAAGTGCAAATACACTTTAATAAAGTCCTTAAAATGAATTTCCAATTCCTAGACGTCATCGTTTTGTCAACATATATTCCCATTTCTTTAATGAAGCAGAAAAAACAAAATATATCACGGCTTTACACTGGCAGTAGACTACTAAACAAAAAATGTATATGTAGCTTAAAGTTGAATCAATGTTGCCTACTGGTTAGTATTGACTTTTGAGAAATTAACATTAAGATTAATATTTATTAGTATTTAATAAAGAGAGTATTCCAGAAAAACTTCCTATTGGCTATTGGTTATGGTTGAAACTTGAAAATTATGAGTAGCAGTTCGCCTAAATAGTGGACTAGTGGTTATAATCTGATGTAACCATCTACAGATTACTGGTGTACAAAAGTAAAAAATTAAGAACCTAGACTTATCCTCGATAAAAGAAAAACAAGAACAAAGATTTAAACATTAGCTAATATTATTCAGGGTAAAATTCCAGTTTAAGCTGTAAATACATTTCAAGACAAACTAACAGTAACATCCTAATTCAGTAAAAGCATGTACATGCAACATAACCGTATCCCCATCATCATCACCTCCAAAAAAAATCAAATTATCTTCAAATCAGCAAAAAACCGCATCTTTATAAAATCAAGTCATAACCCACATGCAGATCCAATTCTTAACACAAAAACCTGACAATCACACTCAAAAATCAAGACTTCAATCAACAAAGAAACAAACACAACACAATCAATGAAAAAATCAAGTATTTCCGCAAACAAAGATCAAAACTAGAAAAAAGTAACCACATTAACAACTTTACATCTACATTAGCATTATGAATAAAGATAATACCTTGAGCTCATCTTCCATCTCCAAAGGAGGCACCCAGTCCCCCTTAACCCACTCCCTATGAAGCCTCAAATCGTCGGCCCGGAACTCCAATTCCTCCTTAGTCCCTCTAAAAAACACACAATACTTGTCCCCCTCAATCCTAGTAATAACACCTTCCCACCAACCATCGTTATAAAAAGCATCAACCTCTTCATCAACGCTAAACCTCCTAGCCCACATTTCGCGGGGAGCGGGAGGCCTTAATTGGATCATATCGACTTTTTCTCGTAAGAACTTGGCCTCATCCTTGTCACTCATAAGAGTGTGGTATTGCACGAAGACTTGGTTCTTTTGTTTGGTTTTGGAGCGGTTGATGACAGTGCCGGTGAACCAGGCGCCGCGGAAGTCGGGGTCGTCGGTGCTGATCTCGACGGGGGCGCCTTTTTTGAAGTAGGCGTTTGGGTCTGACATTATTGATGATGTGGGGGTTAGGGTTTTTGAGGAAAAGGGGGAATTTGAGAGAGCAAGGGGAAGCAGCACAAAGTGTACATATATATGCTTCGGTGGGTTTTAAAGTTTTTTTAACTCAAAATACTAAAAATCAAAATAAAGGGAAATTATTCAAAATATTTATTTTTCTTATTTATAAAAATGTCATTACAAGTTAAGTTTTATGCAAATCCCTATTTTATCATACTAGCTTATAACCCGTGCGATGCACGGATTTCTTTTGATATGTAATAAATTTTATTTTATATTACAATTATATTTTTATATAATTATTATTTAAAATATTTTATTTTAATTTAAATTATTTATATAAATTTAATTAATGATATGCACGGTTTAAAACTTATATTATAAATTTTAAAATAAATATGTCGTTGATGGAATTCGAAAATTGAAATTTTAGTAAAATAATTTAGAGAATTTACCAAAAATACTAGGTTTCAAGTTTCTTTTTGCAAAAATACCATCTTCTTTAATTCATTGCATATTTACAATCTCAAGTTTCTTAATTGCAAAAATACTATCTTTCCTTTTCCAACCCTTTTTTCTTTTTTTTTTAAAAAAAATAATTTGGATGAACAGTAACCTGTCGATGAACAGTACTGGCCACGTGGCAGGTACTGTTCATCAACTTTTTTTTTTTTAAGGTGGGATGATATGTTGGATTTGGGTTGCAAGGGGTAATATTCAACTTAATGCAACTTAATGCAACCACATGCAACTGGATTGGTGGATTTGGGTTTCAAGGCCCCGCTAGGGGCAATATTCAACTGAATACAACCACATGCAACTGAATTGGTGGATTTGGGTTTCAAGGCCCCGCCAGGGGCAATATTCAACCACATGCAACTGAATTGGTGGATTTGGGTTTCAAGGTCCCGCCAGGGGCAATATTCAATTGAATGCAACTGAGTGCAACCACATGCAACTGAATTGGTGGATTTGGGTTTCAAGGCCCTGCTAGGGGCAATATTTAACTGAATGCAACCACATTCAACTTTTTTTTTTTAAAGAAAAAACGGTGAGGTGATTTTGGTGGATTTGGGTTGCAAGGCCCCGCAGGGGCATATTCAACTTAATGCAACTGAAAAACAAAAATTACATTCAGTTGGATGTAGTTGCAAATTCAGTTGCATGTTGTTGCATTCAGTTACTGATTTCAAGTTCCATTTTTCAGCTTTCATTTTCGACCTCTTTTTTGAACTATATATATATATATATATATATATATATATATATATATATATATATATAAAATTCCCTCCACGCTCCGTCTCAACATAATCATGGAACTCAACCCAGGTTCGTTTAAAGAAATTGATCACATAATCAAAAGACGAAACTTGCATCGCAGTCGACGCCTGCAAAACGACCTTCCGGCGCAATAACAACTGAAATCTACTAGCCTGATCATTACAAGGACACGCATCCACAACAGACGAACCCTGCGATGTATCAAACACATCCCCAAAATCAGGAATATCATCTCCGTGAGGCTTCTTATCCAAAACAACAAACACATTAACCACAACGTGCAAAGATAGAGCGGCACTCTCCATCACAACATCGGTCATCGAAGTAGCGGGTTCTTCCTTAGCAGATGATGAAGCCGTAAAGGCACGATGTGTACCAAAAAAACGCAGACCCTTCATGAGAATATATTTACCACCACGATCCAAAACACCAGAGCCAAATTTCAGCATCGATACATAAACCTTGGTGACATGACCATTCATCAACGGGGCTCCATTATGCAGAACTTCGTTCAACTTCCGAACCTTAAAACCTGATCGCGACAGAGAGGGAACATATTTCTTCTTCTGAAAATAAGTCTAATCCGGCCAATTTTCTTTTATAAATAGTTAATGGGCCATATGTCCGCGGCCCATATCTCCTCAAAGGAGCCCGACCATATCTGGGCCTTACTAACATGATTATTGCATTCAATTGCCTTCGACAATATGAATCAATATTCAGCAAATATTATAAATATGTCCGCGGCCCATATCTCCTCAAAGGAGCCCGACCATATCTGGGCCTTACTAACATGATTATTGCATTCAATTTCCTTCGACAATATGAATCAATATTCATCAAGTATTATAAATATATACGGGTGGCCGCTGAAATTTTTCCCCCCTTTGACCGTGGTTTGCGCCGTTGACTACAACTATCTTTCCGATTTGATATTTAAAAAATATACCATTATTTTTAGTCGATAGCTTACTTAAAGAAAAATATATGATTTATAATATTTTGAAAATGTTAATATACAGGAATAATAAATATAAAAATGAATAGACTATATGTTATTTACTATGTTTCTACATGTTTTGAGAAATAACTATTGATATTTATATTTTAAGTTATTATGTTATTTTGGTTCCACTGTAATAAACTTGGTCCCCAAGTTTAGAGTATTATAAATATGTATTTATAATACTTGCTGAATATTGATTCATATTATCGAAGGCAATTGAATGCAATAATCATGTTAGTATGGCCCAGATATGGTCGGGCTCCTTTGAGGAGATATGGGCCGCGGACATACGGGCCATTAACTATTTATAAAATAAAATGGGCCGGATGGGCCGCTCGTCGTTATTTTCAGAAGAAGAAATATGTTCCCTCTCTGTCGCGATCAGGTTTTAAGGTTCGGAAGTTGAACGAAGTTCTGCATAATGGAGCCCCGTTGATGAATGGTCATGTCACCAAGGGTTATGTATCGATGCCGAAATTTGGCTCTGGTGTTTTGGATCGTGGTGGTAAATATATTCTCATGAAGGGTCTGCATTTTTTTGGTACACATCGTGCCTTTACGGCTTCATCATCTGCTAAGGAAGAACCCGCTACTTCGATAACTGATGTTGTGATGGAGAGTGCCGCTCTATCTTTGCAAGCTGCACTTGACACCAAGTACCTTATCAGACATCGTAAAGAACGCGACACCAGGATCAACAAGTAATAAACCAGTATAGTTATAATTTTAATTAATTTCCACTGCGTGGCCCGATTGAAATAAATCATGAGTAATCGTCAGTTATTATTTTTTTTTTCATTCTTCCTTTTTTTAAAAAGAAACAAAAACATGTATCAGTTGGGTTTTTATTTTTCTTATTTTTCTTTATTGAATTAAAAACAGTTGTTTTTAATATAAATATGGATCTTATTGGCATTCGATCAAGTGATAGTATCTGATATAATGGCAAATGAAAAACAAATAATATAATCAAATAACAACAATTACATAACACAGTGTAGATTTTCATTAAAAGACTGAAATCAAAACGAAACAAAACAATTTAAAAAGACAGACAACAATTCAGATTGTGCATACAATAGCTCGCAGGCGAGCTATCATAAGACACATAATATAAGATGGCATTGGATGCCAAATTCCTATAATTCCCTCCACGCTCCATCTCAACATAATCATGGAACTCAACCCAGGTTCGTTTAAAGAAATTGATCACATAATCAAAAGACGAAACTTGCATCGTAGGGTTCGTCTGTTGTGGATGCGTGTCCTCGTAATGATCAGGCTAGTAGATTTCTGTAACACCCCTTCCTAAAATGGGAGGAGATATTACTTATAGTCCATAAACCTACAAACAGAGCACTAAAATAATTCTCTAAATAACAATTAAACAGTCTAATAATCTCCACAATTTAAATAAACCTCCAAATTACAGTTCAAACCAATAAATACGAAAAACCAAAATTCTCTAAATAAATAATCAAGTGTAAATAATTCTAGAAGTCCATAAATCCTAAGCAACAAAATAATGGGTAGCACTCCATCACACAGTCCCAGATCCCCCTAAGCACCTGCCAGAAAAAGAATACGGCATGAGCCAAACGCCCAGTGCGGATTTGGAATACAATTTATAAAACAGAAAAACAAATATGAATATTTGACAGTTATAATAAAACATTTATTTTTAAAAATATGCATGGCTGAAGCAACGAGGGGTTAGGATATTTTATACCGAGATCAGAACAGAACATATACAGATACACACATCATAGGGTACCTAATGTGTGCAACAAATCGAATAACGTGTACGACATATACAACGTCACCGCCAAATAAAATCATAAATCAAATCAAAATCTGGGTGCACCCACGTATCCTGAAACAAATATCAAAATGCGCAAAAGCTCGCCACCTGAGCTATCAGAAGGATACGCTGTGACCAATCACACTGCCACGGAAGTGTCATGTCACTGGTGCCGCAATGACATGGCTGTAGTACCCCTACAGCTGGTTAACTCGGTATACCCTATATTGCTAAGGGTTCAAATAAAATATTTCGCAAAACTTTTAAAATCATATGAGCAAGATATTTTCAATATTTTCAAAAGATATAAAATGTACACAATATCAGAAGAACCACAGAAATAGATATTTAAATAATTTGAAACAGATTTAAAAATATTTTTCAAGGTCAAAATAAATTTTCAGAATCAAAATGATTTAAAACCAAATGAACAGATGTGGTCAAAATGAACTTAGTTTAAATATTCTTAAAAGGGTAGCGCTGAATAAAAAGGAGAGAGAATCCGTACCTCGAAAATAGCAACTAAAATACTAACGAAATCCACAGACAATCCTCTAAACTCCCGTCCCGCGATATAATTACAAAATTACAATTTATATTTATTATACATTATCTCTTAAATTAATCAGTACTTAACCGAAAATAAAATCTATACTAATCTGACACTACATGGCCGTAAGTACATGTTATATCATTGATTTTCACACCACACACCAGATTCATACCTTTATAAATTCATAAATATAAACCTTGTACAAAGCCAACAAATATATGTACTATTCTCTGTTAGAAATTTTAGAACAATTTGACATAGTCTGACAAGATAGCTAGCAGGGTTTACCCTTTTCAAATCATTGATACATATAAATAAATAATTACAAAACCAATACAAATAAATATAGCACACATACTTCGATTAAATTGTTTAAATAGCAGCTAATATACATATAATTAATTTATAATGTAACTAATAAATTTGGAATGTAACAAATCAATACAAATATCTTACAACGATTTTAATATCAAATTAATAAATCTACTAATTTGAATTTCCAAGAACTCGTGTTATGATACCAAAGTCATTATAATTGTAAAAAAAATAAGTGCTTACATATGTATAATATAATTTAATAATACAAGTTATCAACGTAACTCGAAATTGAGGCATCAGTTGGAAAAAACATATAAACAATTAACATGCTTAATATCAAAATTTATTAACCCTTAAATAGTGAAATAATTAATAGCATAGTCATGATATCAAATTGAATATTACAAAACTTAGTACAGAGCTTACCACACCCGAGACACAAAGCACAACAAGAGAGTATATGTGTATTTTTACACTAGAAAGCATGACAACAGACTTAAACAAATCATTACATGACGTTATTGACAAAACATAATATAATAATACCTCTTCCTGTTACTACCCGCACCACACACACAACTGGGTCTCTTTGTTTCGTCGCTATTCTCCAGCTACGGCGTTCGATAATTTCTTTTAGGGTTAGACTTGATATATGATGTATATATATAGTCACAGATCATGATTACTGTTGTGCCCAAAATCCGCCTTGGGCTTGATTTGAGGCCCATTAAGGTTACGGGTTCGAATAATGCGGATACGGAGGGATAGGTTGAACTATGTACGGGTGTTTTGGCCCACTATGCCTTAGGAATAGACTGAAAATAAGGATTCTGACAGATTGGTTTGGGATATGTACATGTAGGGGTGCGAGTATGTGAACCCCGGATAGGGGTAGTGCTGCGCTGAGGCTGGACAGGGGTTCAACTCGGTGGCAGGCGATCAAACAGGGGTTCAATTGTGTGAACCCTGACAGTTCCCAGAAAACCTACCAGCTATCACAGAACTCCTTAAAACACGGGAAATCAGATAAGGAACGTCCAAACGGCCCAATGGATAATTCCTAAACAACAGGAACGGTATATTAGAGGTGGTTATCATGGATTAACATCAAATATACATGGAATATGTATATATATGCATGTATATGTATGGAATATATATACATACGTATAAAGGGATGGATATATCACATATATGAAAGGATAATCGAAGGATTCTGTTGGGATAACAGTCGGGCAACCGTATCAGTAGGGATAAACGATCAAGGCAGGTGGTTTATGGAGGATGAGGCTCATCATATGGTGGAGGATTGTCAAGAACTACATGGGACTTGATCTCTTATAAATATAAGAGTATGTAAGCACTTTGCATGGTTAGACACACATTTTACACCTCTAACACTTGCTCCTAGCTGCTGGTTATTGATTGAATAGGTCATATTCAATCAGGATAGCTGGGTGTACTTTCAAACTCAGTCCCGATATCCATCATTCATCCTCCCGAGTTAGGGTTTATGAAACTAGTATTTGGCTTGTAATCCGGCTTGTTTAATCATTATTATTGGATTATCTTGGTTTATTCTTGTAATTTTCTTATCGAAGTGTTGTACCAATTTTCCCTCACAACATTTGTTGCGCTAAAAGGAGGGGGGCTGGTATTGTCTCTTGAGGGAAGAGATGTCTCGGAATTCGGGTGATATTCAAACGCCGGAGGATGATGGGGGACGTGATGATGAAGTCACAAACCAGGAGCTCAAAGAAAAGATTAAAAAGATGGAAAAGAACATCGTTTCTTTGGAAAAGAAATCCGAGAAGTTGAAGAAATGGAAGGTAAAGCACGGTTCCACGGACCGAAAGGTGAAAAAGAAGGTGGTTACACCGGTTCGTTTGGACTTTGACAGTAATGAGGATGGGGAAGAGTCGGAAAAGGAGGCATCACATAAGGGATTTTCTGATGTGGAAACTAATCAGACAAATCCGGACTGGAAGGATGGGGACGAAGAAACTCAGCAGTCCCAGGGCTCACCCACTCGCAGCCTGAGTGTCTTCGATAGGATGGGGAACAAAATGACTAGCAAGGATTTGCGTCATAAACTCGATGGAAAAAGGGAGAGGCAGACTAGGAGAACTCAAGATATGAGGTCTCAGTCGAGAGGATCGCAAAGTCACAGAAAGGACAAATCTGTTTCTCGGTCTGGCAGGCTTTCCAAAGGGGGTGATGATGAGCGAAGCTATAGCTCTCAGCATGACCCTGAGCGCCGTGATGATGGCTAGGGTTCAACTTGGAATTCCAGTGACGATGGAAGTCAATTCACAGATGGTGAGAATGAACATTACAAGGTGAAGGACCTGCATGAAGCACTGAAAAAGTTAAAGTTAGAAAAACAGTTGTTGGAGGGTTTAAATGTAGCTTCACCCTTCACCAAAAAGGTGAGAGATTCGCCACTCCCACCAAAATATCGGGGGGTAGGAGACTTGAAATTCAGTGGAACCACCGATCCGGTGGAGTACCTTAGTCGGTTTGACACGGAAATGGAGGTATACCGGGTGAAAGATTTAACAAAGTGTCGCTTGTTGGCGGCCATGTTAAGGGAAAGTGCTCACCAATGGTTCAAGAGGCTACGCCCAAATTCCATTCGATCTTGGAGACAAATGAGTGAACTGTTTGTTACACAGTTCCGGGCTTCAGTTGCGTTCGCACCCCCAGCCAACACTCTGGCGAACATCAAACAAGATAAGAATGAAACTCTTACTGAGTATTTCAAACGGTTCAATGCGGAGGTCCCTAAGGTGAGGAAGACCACTGATGAAACCTACAATAATTTCTTGATTGCGGGCGTACGCCCAGGTACTGATTTCTGGAAGGAACTACAAGGGGCGGAACCTAAAACTTTGGCAGATTTCTATGCAAAGGCAGAAACTCACAACATAATTGAGGAATCTATAGCTAAACTTGAAAAAAGTCGAAGCTCAAGGGAGTGGAGCAGGAGCAAGAGGCGTAGGTCATACAGTCCAAAGGATAGGGGGTACCAGAAATGAACCTCCTATGGTGGAAGATCTTCTATCAGGTCCACCCATCGTGATGAAAAACGGCTCCTATGACTGTGAACACAAATAATACAGGGAGGACAGTAAGCTATAAGTATCCTTCGAGGAAGGATTCTCAAGGTTCAGGCAAGTATACTGAGTACACCCCGCTCATAGCTTCTGTTGAGCAGGTGTACGAGGTAGGGAACAAGGCGGGAATGTTCAGAAAGCCAAAAAGAAATGGGCCTCCGGGAAACAAAAATGAATGGCGATACTGTGCTTTCCATGATGTCAATGGGCACGAAACGGCGGATTGCCGTCATTTGAAAGATCATATCGAAGATCTAATCAGGAGGGGTTACCTCACTGAGTTCGTGCCCCAGGAAGCTAAGGGGTACAAGAATGACAGGATCAATAAGGAAACCGAGAAGGAGAACCCCGAACGTTGTACAAGGGCCAACAGTAAACATATTATCATAGGTGGACCCTATATTGGGGGTACAAGCAGGAATGCCCACAAAAATTACACTCGGGAAGCGAGGGGTGCACCCCTCACAAATGTGTTCAACTTGTCTGAAAGGCCACCAAAACTTTTCAAAGGCGAAGCGGCTGATATAACATTCACAGAGGAGGATGCCAGACATGTACACCATCCACATAATGATGCCCTGGTAATTAAGGCTACGATTGGAGGTATGAACTTACACCGAGTGTTGGTGGACAACGGAAGCTCGGTTAACATTCTGGCTTACAGCACCTACCAGAAGATGGGGTTACTAGATAAAGAAATGGTTCCCTCTTATAACGAGTTATATGGCTTTACGGGAAACCCCGTACAAATTGTGGGGCGAGTAAAACTCCCTGTTACTTTGGGAGATGAACCCCGGACTGCTACACAAGTAGTAGAATTCATGGTAGTCAATGAAGACATCTCTTATAATGGGATACTTGGAAGGCCGTTACTCAAGGAGATGCGAGTGGTAACTTCTATCTACCACATGTCAATGAAATTCCCGACCCCGGGAGGAATCAGATGCGTTCAGGGATGCAATCTGATTCAAGGGAATGTTACAGTAAAGCCTTGCACACTGCTGAGCAGGCTTGCAAACATCTTTTGCTAGTGGATGGGGGTTCACCTGAGAAATGTTATCGCTACTTGGAACCCGGTGTAGGGCAGGAGGAGGAACCCCTACGTCGGAAGGAAGCAAAGCCAGCAAGAGACATGTGCAATGTTATCATGATTGTGCAACATCCAGGCGAGGAGCCTTATACAGATGTTACAAGTTTTCGGGGGGTGGATACCCCCAGTAGGGTGCTAATGCTGGAAGCCTCGAAAATTCAAAATTCAAAGATAGAAGATACATTGATTGAAGGGATAGTTGAAGAAGTAAGTGACAGTGACTTTGAGAGTTTGGAGGATGAAAATAAGCTGCATGGTGTAAAGGGGTCCAACGGTCAGTTGGTGATACCTCATCAGGGTGTAAACAAGGCGAACCCGGTGGAAATCGATCTTGACCCGCGTATGCCGGAAGCAAAGGAAAAGGCCAGCGCAGCTGAAGACACTTTGTCTATCCTGGTAGATGCAGCTGATCCTACCAAGGAGTTGAAAGTTGGCAAGCAGCTGAACCCTGTGATCAGGGAAACATTGGTCTCATTCTTGAAAGACAACCTGGATATATTTACATGGAGCCATGAGGACATGGTAGGGATAGATCCAAGGGTGATGTGCCATCACCTAAACATTGATCCAGAGATGAAGATCGTAAGGCAGAAAAGGAGAGCTATAAGTGGAGAAAGAGCTATTGCTCTAGAAGAGGAGGTAGATAGGTTGTTGAAGGATAAACTGGTAAGGGAGTCCTTCTACCCCATGTGGTTGGCAAATCTAGTTCTGGTAAAGAAACCCAATGGAAAGTGGCGTACGTGTGTAGATTTTACTGATTTGAACAAGGCATGCCCCAAGGATAGCTTTCCGCTTCCGCGCATTGACCAACTGGTTGATGCTACGGCCGGCCATGCCCTGCTGAGCTTCATGGATGCATACTCGGGTTACAACCAAATCCCGATGTACGAGCCCGATCAGGATCACACTTCCTTCATAACGGACAGAGGCCTCTATTGTTACATTGGGATGCCTTTTGGATTGTTGAACACTGGGGCAACTTACAAAAGATTGGTGAACAAGATGTTCAAGGAGCAGATTGGAAGGACTATGGAAGTATATCTGGACGACATGCTGGTCAAATCCAAGGAAGCAAGCGACCGCGTCGCCCACCTCAAAGAAATGTTTGGCATCCTAAGGAAGTATAGAATGAAGCTGAACCCCCAAAAATGTGTATTCGGGGTTGAATCTGGAAAGTTCTTGGGCTTCATTGTGAATCACCGAGGAATCGAAGCCAATCCTGCCAAAATCAAGGCACTGGTTGAAATGAGGTCCCCTCGGAGTATGAAGGAAGTCCAAAGCCTTACGGGACGAGTGGCAGCCTTGAACAGGTTCATCTCTAAATCCTCTGATAGATGTCGAGAATTCTTCGCAGCTATCAAGAGAAGGAAAGGCTTCGAGTGGACACCCGAGTGTGAGGTTGCCTTCACTATTTTAAAGGAGCAACTTGGAAGCCCCCCATTGCTAGCGAAGCCAGTGGAAGGTGAAACCCTGATTTTATACTTGGCGGTTTCTGAATACTCAATTAGTTCAGTTATGGTCCGTGAAGAGGATCAAACCCAGTATCCTGTATATTATGTGAGCAAGAGGCTTCTTGATGCTGAAACTCGGTACACCAATATGGAGAAATTGGCTTACACCCTAATTCTGGCATCAAGAAAGTTGAGGCCATATTTCCAGGCGCACACCATAGAGGTGCGAACCTCATTCCCACTAAGGCAGGTCCTGCACAAACCTGAAGCCTCGGGAAGGTTAATGAAATGGGCTGTGGAATTGGGTCAATTTGATGTTGAATACAGGCCAAGGACAACTATCAAAGGTCAAGCACTTGCTGATTTTTTACTAGAGTTCCCACAATCCTTCGAGGTTGAAGTCAAGGAGAAGGTGATGGAACCCTAGAAAGGAGGCTACAACGGAAAATTGTGCACCTTGGTGGACCCTGTATGTAGATGGAGCTGTGAATGGAAATGGTGCAGGTGCTGGCATAGTCCTGATAAGCCCCGATGGCCACAAGTTACAAAGTTCGATTCATTTTACATTCAAGGCTACAAACAACGACGCTGAATATGAAGCCCTGATTGCGGGTTTGAAGCTAGCTCTTGAGATGAAGGTGGTAAACATGACTGTCTATAGTGATTCCATGCTGGTAGTGGGACATATCAAAAGCAACTTTCAAGCTAGGGGTCCACGCACAGACCTATACATGAGGTACGCTGTAAGAACCCAGATTTTGGGTGGGATTAAAACTTTTATGTATTTAATGATGTAAGAATGAATAGTGGTTATGACTGCGATGTAACGAAGATCTATTAAATAAATGGAACGGATTTGAATTCAATTACTTATATGTCATGCAGAATACTTTTGGTTGACGGCATAGATAAGAATGATCTATCTCCTAAGAATATAAGTATATTACTTCAAGTAAGATTATTCTTATGTCATCCAAATCAATATCTATTATAAGTCCAGCGGTTCCGTAAAAAGGTTAAGAAGCACTCGAGAGTGAACCAGGTTCATTTTCCTAATTATAGGAATTAAATAAAAATAAGTGATGAATAGTGATTTTGGTGGAATTTGGAATATTATTATAATAATGATATACCCGGTATTCGGAACGGATTTCTGAGTTCGTATTAGTGATCCAGGAGGAAAATAAGTGTATGTAAAAGCTGTCGGATTCAGAAAAAGAGCACTTTTATTTTCTCCGAGAGTTCCCTGGACACTGATAGCCTTAAGTAATTAACGAATGGATTAAAGGAATATAAAATGGAAAGTTAGAATGAAAGATGGAGAATGAAAGTATTAATATTAAAGAGGATTCCCGGTAAACCCTAATTAGAAATCCGTGAAATATTCTCACGAACGATCAATCGAAACGAGCAATAACCGGACACAGAATCAAGCAGAGAAAGCAAGATACATGCATGTGCAAGTGATAATATCTAGTAACTAGTTAGTTACACAAGTAACTAGCATATTTAGAGATCAAACCACTTGGTTAAGACTAATCTCTCATCCTACCACAATTTATCAACACTTGTCCATTAAGTGATGCATGCAATGACCAAATCACTTTATCAAAAGCCACTTTATGCTAGATATTATCTACAAACATTACAATAATTCATTTTAGATGAGAACAAACACAAGCAACCAAGCAAATACTCCATTCTCCACCATTTCACTCCATTCGGCCTTCTTGGAAATTCCAAATTCAAAATCCAACTTCCAACCATTTGTTGATCTTGAAACTTTTATGGTGAGACTTACATTTCATATAAATGATCTCCTCAAAATCCTATCTTCAATCTCTTCTTTTTCCATTTTCAAAAAAAATGATTTAAGAGGAGGGTGAATAGTGTTTTCATGAACTAATCTTGTTTTTCCTTGATTTCTTTGGTTGATTTAGCAAGCTTAAGCACTTCTAAGGATCATACCAAGCATAGTGAGGCTAGATCATACTCCAAGGAAGGTATAACAACTTTAAACCCAAGGCTTTACCTTGAGATTTTGCATGCTCTTGATGGGTTTTAGTATAAGATGTGAGATTAGCATGATTATAAGCATGAATATGATGTAGTTTTGATAAATGTTGAAAATAGTTTAGATGAACGGAAAGGCATTGCTTGGCCTCAGTTCATGTATATAAGTCATGTATATGTTGTTTGGGTTGGATGCTATGTGTATGGGAAGATTCGAAATTGATAGATATTCGATTTACAGCCGTTATAATGCCCGATTTTACAATACCATGTTTTGTATGCCATTTTCCATGTTGAACCCCTACTGTCCAGAGACCTTATCTGCCATGATAGGATAGGTAATGCTCTAAGCTTCGTTTTGATATAAAGATCACGTGAAACGGACTTACGGTTTAGGATTTATGACTAAATTACTAAAAGTAGTTCGAATCCGTAAACGAAAGTTCGTAACTGAAATTGAACCCTCGTAAGCTAAGTAACATCATGGCGAATCTTGGTAAATAAATACTAGGGGTAAGAAGGAAGGTGTGAAAGAAAACCGTATGTCAAAAAGAGCATTTTTCGATTTATTAAAAATGTTCGAGTCAAGGTTAAACGCGAACGAACCCCTAAAAGACGACTCTTTTATAACTTTGGTAAAACACTTAGAAAACGGGCGATAAAACTCGGAGTAAAATATTGGTTCGTAACGATCAACCTTAGAACTCATATGACTTAAGTGTGTCCCAAGTATAAGTGCAGTGACATGTCGTGTTAACGAACGAATGTCGGGTCGGATCAGTGATAATAAGTAATCCACTAAAAGGGGTATAACGAGATAACTCGAGAACGTGTTTCGATTTAAGTATAACTTAACTTTTATATGTTAAGTGATTAATCCCAAATGCCTTGGCTATTTATAGATCACCAGGCTGAACCGGGACCCGCTACCACTACCCCTTACCGTACTCGACTACCAGGCAAGTTTCAATTCCCTTCTTTTAGGCTGTTGTTGTGATTGAATAAATATATATATATGATTGCTGATATACATATGCCATTGCATGCATGCCTACTTTCAAGTTGAATTGATATACTTGTTCCCTGAGTGTTATTGTTGGCTTATAAGCTAGATAGTTATACATCAGTTATAAGCCGGTTAATATAAGACCCTCATAGAAGGGCGTATACATCTTTATTCATCAAATATAGACCGGGAGTCAATATTTCTTGATATATCGAGATTACCTCGGGAGAAAATATTTAAGTAAATATTTTCTATTATTTGGGCGACGAATATTATTTGAATATTCGTTCGAGACTAATTATTTTAACGATCCTTACTTCAAATAATTATTTGAATTTAACTATTCAACGAATAATACTTCTCAATATTCATTCAGAGTCGAATTGATTATCGACTATTATTTCGAATATTCTTCTAAAGATGAGACTGTTAGATGAATATTATTTGGATATTCTTTTAGATTATTATTTTATTAAATAAATATTACTTTCGAATATTCATTTAAGATATTAAATACTTGATGAATATTATTTTAATATTCATCTGAAGCTTGATTTAATTATCGAATATTATCTCGAATATTCCTTAAGGCTTGGATTACTAAATGAATATTACTTGATATTCATTTAGGATATTATTCATTCAATGAATATTACTTTTGAATATTCATTTAAATTTCCTAATTAATTATGATTATTACCTTAAATATTCTTTTCAGGTCTTATTAATTAATGAATATTGTTTTGAATATTCATTTAAATATTTATTTATTCAATAAATATTCCCCTGATATCTCTTCAGGGATTATTTTGAGAAATACTCTGATTAAAGATATTCTTTCATATTCCCAAATATTCTGTAAAATATTTTAATTCAATAAATATTCCCTGAATATTTATTCCATACTTAGAATAACCTCGATAAGGTTTATCTTCTTCGATTATTACAGAAAATATTTCGAAGTCATATTATTATTAATCTTATATCAAGAAAGGTTCCCAGACATCATTCATCTTTGAGTCTATCTTCTTAAAAATAAGGGAACCTTACTTGGAAAAATGTTATTTATCTTGTCGACTTCCCGGTCATAAAGTATTCCCTTCACCCGCAACTCGGGTGCTGTTGACTTATTAAGTCGTTGTTTACCTTCTCATCTTTCGAGGGGTAAGATTACTGGAACAAGTTGATATCCATTACCAAGTAATAGCTTGGGAGTTATTGGTAAATTTTCCTTTCCAACTAGATACGACTACTTTGTGGAGTCTTATCAACAAGTATTATACTTGGGGAAAGGGGGACGAACGTTATATTCAGAATCATGAATTCTATTTGAACTAGGAGTCGTGTAAGAGGCCGAGTAGCGCCGGTCCATCCCCTTGGCCCAACCGTTGGCCGGGGAGAGCTAGCATGGCGGTATACAAGTAAAGCCGTCAGTTCTTCCTTCTACCGGTAGTAAATCTAAATTGAGCTGTACGATCTCGACTGATCATCAAGATTGGAACAGCGGGCGCGGTGAATACTCCATCATTGGTTCATCATCCAAATTCATTTATTTCCTGCAACATGATTACTGTTGGCAGAGTTGGAAAAGAGTCATAACTGGAATTGCAACCCTTTCTTGCAAGTTCCTCTTCTTATTAACGATAATAATATCTCGCTTACTTTGATGTAGCAGATATTTCTTCAAACAAGTACTTTAAGTTACCTTGTAACTTCATCGTTCATGTTATACTGGCATCATTTCCGTAAATGCATGGCATATGGTTTAAAAGATAGCTTTGAACTGTTTTAAATTATCGTTCAGTTATATATTTGTTGGTGGGCTTTCGCTCACCCTTGCTTTGTTTATATTATGTCACAACAACAGCTAGGACAGATGGCTCGCGTCAGGCGCACTCGGCGCAAGCAGGTTACCCGACCCACCGGACTACCCGCTGAGATGCTAGCCGCCATTGCTGAGGTAGCATAGTTAGACAGCTTTTGTTTCCGGTTTATCTATATGTATAATTAATGTAATCAACGGCAAAACTTTTAAACCTATGATGTTATCCTTTTGGGATTGTAATAACTTTTATTCGTAAACCCTTTAATGTAAGACTTATTTCAATTTCATCTCTGGGACTATAACTGTTGTGTGTGTGAGTGGTAATTATTGTGGGGTCACAGCATGTGATTTAGTTATTATGGACTCAAGTCAAGTATTATGAATGGATGTAAGACCGTAACCACCAGATTCCTGACCCCGGATCTGGGGGTGTTACAGAGATGGTATCAGAGCGAGAGTTATATATCCCAAGAGATGATACGACGTTATATAATAATAAATTCAATAATATAATAAGAACCCTTGCCAGGTTCACCTAAAACCCTTACGGGAACTTTTTAAGTATCATGATAGTAACATAGTTCGTCTTGTGTAGGCGAGCGACTTGTCGGCCCAGGAGGCAGCTGCGAGACAGCATGATGAGGACATGTTCCGGACTAGGGACCCATACTATGAGCATTTGCCTGAGGAGGATACTGAGCCTGAGGAGGAAGACGCTGAGGAGGTCCAGGTTGATGCTGATACTGATGTGATCGAGTCTGAGGAGGAGGACCCTGAGGAGGTCCAGGATGATGCTGACACAGATGTTGTTGAGACTGAGGGGGAGGAGGACCCGGAGGGGATCCAGACAGGACAGGATGCTGAGTTAGTGGTTGAGGATGATGATTATTGGGTTATGACTGAGTTCAGGACTATGGGAGATGACAGTGACATGACCACGGATCAGGTGGTGCCGGTGGATGAGGGTGTTGAGGGAGATATAGATGAGCCAGTAGTTGGTGCTGTAGGGAGTTCTGGACTTTTTGTGCCACTCCTCCCTGTTGAGAGAGCCCCTACCCCACCACCACTACCTGTGAGCCCGTACCCCGACGAGTTTGAGGAGCTTACCCCAGAGCCCCAGCAGACAGAGACTGCCGCTCCAGCTGAGCCATCCACCCCACCTCATGCCCCGATAGGAGGAGTCCCAGTATGTGTTCACAACTTGATTGTGAACGGGGTTTATAGAGAGTTGTCTGTGGCAGATGCCAGGTTGGCAGAGTCTAGGAGTGAGTTAGCAGCAGAGAGAGCCGCCCGGATGAGGGTGCAGGGCAGGAGGACTATCAGTGACAGAGTTGGGTATAGGGCTGTGACCCGCATCGAGCTGAGGGCTCGGGTGAGGGTGCGACAGTTGCCTACTGATGGGCATGGTAGGGTAGACAGAGCAGCGGCTGAGGAGGTTTTCCGCATCGCCATGGGGAGGGTTCGGAGGATGTTTCGTCGTGGCGGCTGATTTCAGATGTAGTGATGCAGTGGTCTAGTTGTCTAGTCATGTACGGACATAGTAGTGCCGGCTTTTGTAGGGATGGTTTTCTTGTACTTGTTTTCCCTTTTTGCAGACTAGACAGATAGACAGCATATTTCACTTTTGACTTGTTGTTGTTGTTAGGATGGTTGTACTTTAAACTATCGTTGTAACTCGGATGTTGTACCTTTTCGGTACCTGGTATATATTTGTTTCCATTTCAGTCATTACAATTTTGTTGGGTTGTGATCACGAGTTCATTAGCATATGTATTACTTTTCGATTAAGTTGCCATGAGATATAAAACTGTGGGATTTTAAACCCAATCATGTAAAGAAATGTGCAAGGAAAAATCCTTTAAAAACAGGTAAGTGAACCTAATGTATAATTTTCCAAATTTTCAGTAAAATGCCTCCAAGACGGATGGGCACTAGGGCTAACCCCCGCGAATCTACTGACCAAGAGAGTCACAACCAACACGAGGAAAACCGTGGAAGTAGTGAGGAACAAGATCAGGACTATAATGAGCAAGAAGATTCCCAGTATGGAGCAGAGGATGAACCCCTGTACTCTGAAGAATTTGAAAGGGAAATAGAGGGTGGAGAAACTGAAGTAGAACAGGAAGGGGAGAACCAGGGTGGAAACCCCATGGGCCAGTTTATGGATCTACTTAGGCAGAATTTGAACCAATACCCCCAACCACCACCAAGCAACAACACTTCAGTGGCAAATTCCTTTAGGGCCTTTAAGTCCCTTAAGCCCCCAGAGTTCCACGGATCGGCTGATCCCGTTGAGGCGAGGGCCTGGGTCAAAGAAATGGAAAAGTCTTTTAAGATCCTGAGTATCAATGAGGCTCAGAAGACTGTTTTTGCTACTTACCTACTAAAGGGAGAGGCCAATTATTGGTGGGAAGCCAAGAAAAACATGGAGACTGATGCTGTCATAGCCTGGGAAAGGTTCAAACAATTATTCCTGGAGAAGTACTTCCCGAAGTTCATGAAAACCCAGATGGAACTTAAGTTCTTGGAACTGAAACAGAACAATATGTCAGTGGCTGACTATGAGGCTAAATTTACTGAGCTATCAAGATTTGTGCCAGAGTTTGTAGACACAGAAGAGAAGAAAGCTAACAGGTTTCAACAAGGGCTGAAACAGTGGATCCAGAATAGGGTGGCTGTTTTAGAGATTACAGATTATGCCACCTTGGTGCAGAAGGCAACCATTGTGGAGGCTGGTAGTGATCAGATGCAGAGAGAGAGAGAGAGAAAGGGGGGATAAAGAGAAAGCATGTTAGTATGGGCGGAAGATCCGCTGGAGGAAAACCCCCAACCAAGTTTAATCGAGGAGCGGTTTCCCTACCAGGGAGGAATGTGGGGTTTAAACCATCTGCTAGTGTAAGTGTGAGCCAGGGCGGCCATCAATCAGGAATGTCCCGTTCCAACCCTTCTCGACCTCTATTGCCATTGTGTGCTACTTGTGGGAAGAGGCACTCCGGGGTGTGCAACCTGAAGCAGATAAACTGTTATAAGTGTGGGCGAGCTGGGCATTATGCCACCTCTTGCACCACGGTCATCCCTAACAGCACAACCTGTTTCCAGTGTGGACAGCGAGGGCACATGAGGAAGGATTGCCCAAAGAGCAAACCAGCAGCATCAGGAGCAAGCAAGGTTGCCTCAAATAGGCCACCAACTGCTAGGACTTTCAATATGTCAGTACAAGATGCCGTGAGGGACACAGATGTGATAGCAGGTACTTTTTCTCTTAATTCAGTCAGTGCAAATGTCTTATTTGATTCAGGAGCAACTAAGTCTTTTATATCTAGAGATTTTGCGCATAAGTTGAAACTTAAAACCCAGCAACTAAGAGATTCCTTACAAGTAGAAATAGCTAATCAGGAAATCGTACCGGTTAATCAAATTCACCCCGATTGTAAGCTAGAAATAGGAGGACGATCCTTCTATGTCGATTTAATTCCTTTTAAGCTAGGGGAATTCGATGTCATTTTGGGTATGGATTGGTTGTCTCGCAATGATGCGCAGATAGATTGTAAAGGGAAAAAGGTTAAATTGAAAACCCCAGGGAAGAAAGAAATAGTGTTTAAGGGGATGCGACAGACCCAGAAAATTCTGACCATGGCGCAAACCAAGAGATTGTTACGAAAAGGGAACGAGGCTTATTTAGCCTACGTTATAGATACTCAGAAGGAAGTGCCAAGATTGCAGGACATTCTGGTAGTTAATGAGCTCGAGGACGTGTTCCCACAAGATCTTCCTGGACTACCACCTGATAGGGTAATTGAGTTTGCCATCGAATTAGCCCCGGGGACGGCGCCAGTTTCGAAGGCCCCGTACCGACTAGCCCCAGTAGAAATGAAAGAGCTAGCTAAACAATTACAGGAATTGTTGGATAAGGGCATGATAAGGCCCAGTGTGTCGCCTTGGGGCGCACCAGTGTTGTTTGTTAAGAAAAAGGATGGAAGTATGAGGTTATGCATCGACTACAGAGAATTGAACAAGCTAACCATAAAGAATAAGTATCCATTTCCCAGGATATACGATTTGTTTGACCAGCTAAAAGGCGCTGGATACTTCTCTAAGATTGATCTGAGAACGGGATATCACCAACTGAAGATCAAACCTGAAGATATCCCGAAGACTGCATTCCGCACCAGATACGGACATTATGAGTTCTTAGTTATGTCATTTGGATTGACCAACGCCCCAGCAGCCTTCATGGACCTAATGAATAGAGTGTTCAAGGAATATTTGGACCAATTCGTGATAGTTTTCATTGATGATATTCTCATCTACTCAAAGACAGAGGCAGAACACGCTGAACATTTAAGGATAACCTTAGAAATACTCAGGAAGGAGCAGTTATATGCCAAGTTCTCCAAGTGTGAGTTTTGGAAAAATGAGGTACAATTCTTAGGGCACGTGATCAATAGAGAAGGAGTGTTGGTTGACCCCTCCAAGATAGAAGCAGTTTCAAACTGGGAACGGCCAACTACTCCAACCGAGGTGAGGAGTTTCATTGGACTGGCCGGATATTACAGGAGATTTGTCCAAGACTTTGCGAAACTCGCAGCTCCATTAACTCGACTTACCCGTAAAACCGAGAAATTTGAATGGACTGAGAAATGCGAGAAGAGTTTCCAAGAGTTAAAGAAGAGGCTGGTGACAGCCCCAGTGCTGGCATTACCTGATGGAAAAGGAGATTTCGTGATTTACAGTGATGCTTCGCATAAAGGACTGGGATGCGTGCTTATGCAGCACGGCAAGGTAATAGCATATGCGTCTAGGCAATTGAAGGATTATGAAGTCAGATATCCCACGCATGATCTAGAACTAGCAGCCATAGTCTTCGCCTTAAAGATTTGGAGACACTACCTGTATGGGGAAAAATGCGAGATTTACACAGATCATAAGAGCCTCAAATACATTTTCACTCAGAAAGAGCTTAACATGCGCCAGAGGAGGTGGTTAGAGTTAATCAAGGATTACGACTGTGAAATTCGATATCACCCGGGTAAAGCCAATGTGGTGGCTGACGCCCTTAGTCGGAAAGAGAAGCTCAAGATGATAACTTCAGAGAAAGAGCTAGTGAAGGATTTTGAGAAGTTGGAAATCGAGGTTAAGTTACCTGAAGAGGGCCAAGAAAAGTTGATGGAAATTAGAATCCAACCTCCATTGCTAGAAAAGATTAGACTGTGCCAGGAACGGATGATGGAGGAAGAAAAGAACTCCACAGAAGAGCTAATGACCGGGGAGGAAATTAAGTGCGAAAGAGACAAGGAAGGGATCATGAGGTACACGTACAGGATATGGATCCCAAATGTTCAGGAGCTCAAGGATGAGATTTTAAATGAGGCACACAACTCAAGATACTCAGTGCACCCCGGTAGCACTAAAATGTATAGGGATTTGAAGGAGTATTACTGGTGGCCCGATATGAAAAAGGACGTAGCAGAGTGGGTAAGCAGATGCTTGACCTGCCAACGAGTGAAGGCAGAGCACCAGAGACCCAGCGGACTTCTACATCCCTTAGAGATTCCAGAATGGAAATGGGAACATATAGCCATGGATTTCGTAGTAGGTTTACCCAGGACCAAGGCTAATCATGACACCATATGGGTAATTGTAGATCGACTGACGAAATCGGCTCACTTTCTCCCGATCAACGAAAGGTACACGGTCGATAGACTAGTGGACATCTACTTAAAAGAGATAGTGGCGCGACATGGAGTCCCAGTCGCAATAGTATCCGATCGAGATCCTAGATTTAACTCCAGGTTTTGGAGAAGTTTTCAAGAATGTGTAGGGACCCGGCTGAACATGAGCACAGCCTACCACCCCCAGACAGATGGGCAAAGTGAAAGGACCATCCAAACGCTAGAGGATATGTTGAGAGTCTGCGCGATAGACTTCAAGGGGAGTTGGGATGATCACTTGCCATTGGTTGAGTTCTCCTATAATAACAGTTATCATTCAAGCATTGGGATGCCACCTTATGAGGCCCTTTATGGAAGAAAATGTCGATCTCCCTTGTATTGGGATGAAGTTGGAGAGCGGAAGATGCTCGGGCCCGAAGTGGTCCAACGAACTAAAGATGCAGTAGATCTAATCAGAGGACGGTTGGTAGCAGCCCAGGATCGACAAAAGAAATATGCCGACTTAGCTCGGAAAGGCAAGGAATACGAGGTAGGGGACCTAGTGTTCTTGAAAGTGTCACCTTGGAAAGGTTTAATGAGATTTGGGAAGAAAGGAAAGCTGAGTCCCAGATACATTGGACCATTTGAGATCTTGAGACGGATTGGGGAACTAGCCTATGAACTCGCATTGCCCCCGAATCTACAGCAGGTGCACAATGTGTTCCATGTTTCGATGCTGAGGAAGTATAATCCGGATGCTAAGCATATTGTAAAGTATGAGCAAGTGGACATGCAACCAGACCTGACCTATGTGGAGCAACCTGTGGAAATCATAGACCGGAAAGAACAAGTGCTCCGAAACAAGGTCATTCAGCTAGTCAGAGTTTTGTGGCAGAACCACAATGTAGAAGAATCCACCTGGGAACTTGAAAGCGCAATGCAAGAAAAGTACCCCCACTTGTTTTCAAACTGATTCCGGGACGGAATCCTTTTAAGGAGGGGAGACTGTAAGAACCCAGATTTTGGGTGGGATTAAAACTTTTATGTATTTAATGATGTAAGAATGAATAGTGGTTATGACTGCGATGTAACGAAGATCTATTAAATAAATGGAACGGATTTGAATTCAATTACTTATATGTCATGCAGAATACTTTTGGTTGACGGCATAGATAAGAATGATCTATCTCCTAAGAATATAAGTATATTACTTCAAGTAAGATTATTCTTATGTCATCCAAATCAATATCTATTATAAGTCCAGCGGTTCCGTAAAAAGGTTAAGAAGCACTCGAGAGTGAACCAGGTTCATTTTCCTAATTATAGGAATTAAATAAAAATAAGTGATGAATAGTGATTTTGGTGGAATTTGGAATATTATTATAATAATGATATACCCGGTATTCGGAACGGATTTCTGAGTTCGTATTAGTGATCCAGGAGGAAAATAAGTGTATGTAAAAGCTGTCGGATTCAGAAAAAGAGCACTTTTATTTTCTCCGAGAGTTCCCTGGACACTGATAGCCTTAAGTAATTAACGAATGGATTAAAGGAATATAAAATGGAAAGTTAGAATGAAAGATGGAGAATGAAAGTATTAATATTAAAGAGGATTCCCGGTAAACCCTAATTAGAAATCCGTGAAATATTCTCACGAACGATCAATCGAAACGAGCAATAACCGGACACAGAATCAAGCAGAGAAAGCAAGATACATGCATGTGCAAGTGATAATATCTAGTAACTAGTTAGTTACACAAGTAACTAGCATATTTAGAGATCAAACCACTTGGTTAAGACTAATCTCTCATCCTACCACAATTTATCAACACTTGTCCATTAAGTGATGCATGCAATGACCAAATCACTTTATCAAAAGCCACTTTATGCTAGATATTATCTACAAACATTACAATAATTCATTTTAGATGAGAACAAACACAAGCAACCAAGCAAATACTCCATTCTCCACCATTTCACTCCATTCGGCCTTCTTGGAAATTCCAAATTCAAAATCCAACTTCCAACCATTTGTTGATCTTGAAACTTTTATGGTGAGACTTACATTTCATATAAATGATCTCCTCAAAATCCTAGCTTCAATCTCTTCTTTTTCCATTTTCAAAAAAAATGATTTAAGAGGAGGGTGAATAGTGTTTTCATGAACTAATCTTGTTTTTCCTTGATTTCTTTGGTTGATTTAGCAAGCTTAAGCACTTCTAAGGATCATACCAAGCATAGTGAGGCTAGATCATACTCCAAGGAAGGTATAACAACTTTAAACCCTAGGCTTTACCTTGAGATTTTGCATGCTCTTGATGGGTTTTAGTATAAGATGTGAGATTAGCATGATTATAAGCATGAATATGATGTAGTTTTGATAAATGTTGAAAATAGTTTAGATGAACGGAAAGGCATTGCTTGGCCTCAGTTCATGTATATAAGTCATGTATATGTTGTTTGGGTTGGATGCTATGTGTATGGGAAGATTCGAAATTGATAGATATTCGATTTACAGCCGTTATAATGCCCGATTTTACAATACCATGTTTTGTATGCCATTTTCCATGTTGAACCCCTACTGTCCAGAGACCTTATCTGCCATGATAGGATAGGTAATGCTCTAAGCTTCGTTTTGATATAAAGATCACGTGAAACGGACTTACGGTTTAGGATTTATGACTAAATTACTAAAAGTAGTTCGAATCCGTAAACGAAAGTTCGTAACTGAAATTGAACCCTCGTAAGCTAAGTAACGTCATGGCGAATCTTGGTAAATAAATACTAGGGGTAAGAAGGAAGGTGTGAAAGAAAACCGTATGTCAAAAAGAGCATTTTTCGATTTATTAAAAATGTTCGAGTCAAGGTTAAACGCGAACGAACCCCTAAAAGACGACTCTTTTATAACTTTGGTAAAACACTTAGAAAACGGGCGATAAAACTCGGAGTAAAATATTGGTTCGTAACGATCAACCTTAGAACTCATATGACTTAAGTGTGTCCCAAGTATAAGTGCAGTGACATGTCGTGTTAACGAACGAATGTCGGGTCGGATCAGTGATAATAAGTAATCCACTAAAAGGGGTATAACGAGATAACTCGAGAACGTGTTTCGATTTAAGTATAACTTAACTTTTATATGTTAAGTGATTAATCCCAAATGCCTTGGCTATTTATAGATCACCAGGCTGAACCGGGACCCGCTACCACTACCCCTTACCGTACTCGACTACCAGGCAAGTTTCAATTCCCTTCTTTTAGGCTGTTGTTGTGATTGAATAAATATATATATATGATTGCTGATATACATATGCCATTGCATGCATGCCTACTTTCAAGTTGAATTGATATACTTGTTCCCTGAATGTTATTGTTGGCTTATAAGCTAGATAGTTATACATCAGTTATAAGCCGGTTAATATAAGACCCTCATAGAAGGGCGTATACATCTTTATTCATCAAATATAGACCGGGAGTCAATATTTCTTGATATATCGAGATTACCTCGGGAGAAAATATTTAAGTAAATATTTTCTATTATTTGGGCGACGAATATTATTTGAATATTCGTTCGAGACTAATTATTTTAACGATCCTTACTTCAAATAATTATTTGAATTTAACTATTCAACGAATAATACTTCTCAATATTCATTCAGAGTCGAATTGATTATCGACTATTATTTCGAATATTCTTCTAAAGATGAGACTGTTAGATGAATATTATTTGGATATTCTTTTAGATTATTATTTTATTAAATAAATATTACTTTCGAATATTCATTTAAGATATTAAATACTTGATGAATATTATTTTAATATTCATCTGAAGCTTGATTTAATTATCGAATATTATCTCGAATATTCCTTAAGGCTTGGATTACTAAATGAATATTACTTGATATTCATTTAGGATATTATTCATTCAATGAATATTACTTTTGAATATTCATTTAAATTTCCTAATTAATTATGATTATTACCTTAAATATTCTTTTCAGGTCTTATTAATTAATGAATATTGTTTTGAATATTCATTTAAATATTTATTTATTCAATAAATATTCCCCTGATATCTCTTCAGGGATTATTTTGAGAAATACTCTGATTAAAGATATTCTTTCATATTCCCAAATATTCTGTAAAATATTTTAATTCAATAAATATTCCCTGAATATTTATTCCATACTTAGAATAACCTCGATAAGGTTTATCTTCTTCGATTATTACAGAAAATATTTCGAAGTCATATTATTATTAATCTTATATCAAGAAAGGTTCCCAGACATCATTCATCTTTGAGTCTATCTTCTTAAAAATAAGGGAACCTTACTTGGAAAAATGTTATTTATCTTGTCGACTTCCCGGTCATAAAGTATTCCCTTCACCCGCAACTCGGGTGCTGTTGACTTATTAAGTCGTTGTTTACCTTCTCATCTTTCGAGGGGTAAGATTACTGGAACAAGTTGATATCCGTTACCAAGTAATAGCTTGGGAGTTATTGGTAAATTTTCCTTTCCAACTAGATACGACTACTTTGTGGAGTCTTATCAACAAGTATTATACTTGGGGAAAGGGGGACAAACGTTATATTCAGAATCATGAATTCTATTTGAACTAGGAGTCGTGTAAGAGGCCGAGTAGCGCCGGTCCATCCCCTTGGCCCAACCGTTGGCCGGGGAGAGCTAGCATGGCGGTATACAAGTAAAGCCGTCAGTTCTTCCTTCTACCGGTAGTAAATCTAAATTGAGCTGTACGATCTCGACTGATCATCAAGATTGGAACAGCGGGCGCGGTGAATACTCCATCATTGGTTCATCATCCAAATTCATTTATTTCCTGCAACATGATTACTGTTGGCAGAGTTGGAAAAGAGTCATAACTGGAATTGCAACCCTTTCTTGCAAGTTCCTCTTCTTATTAACGATAATAATATCTCGCTTACTTTGATGTAGCAGATATTTCTTCAAACAAGTACTTTAAGTTACCTTGTAACTTCATCGTTCATGTTATACTGGCATCATTTCCGTAAATGCATGGCATATGGTTTAAAAGATAGCTTTGAACTGTTTTAAATTATCGTTCAGTTATATATTTGTTGGTGGGCTTTCGCTCACCCTTGCTTTGTTTATATTATGTCACAACAACAGCTAGGACAGATGGCTCGCGTCAGGCGCACTCGGCGCAAGCAGGTTACCCGACCCACCGGACTACCCGCTGAGATGCTAGCCGCCATTGCTGAGGTAGCATAGTTAGACAGCTTTTGTTTCCGGTTTATCTATATGTATAATTAATGTAATCAACGGCAAAACTTTTAAACCTATGATGTTATCCTTTTGGGATTGTAATAACTTTTATTCGTAAACCCTTTAATGTAAGACTTATTTCAATTTCATCTCTGGGACTATAACTGTTGTGTGTGTGAGTGGTAATTATTGTGGGGTCACAGCATGTGATTTAGTTATTATGGACTCAAGTCAAGTATTATGAATGGATGTAAGACCGTAACCACCAGATTCCTGACCCCGGATCTGGGGGTGTTACAGAGATGGTATCAGAGCGAGAGTTATATATCCCAAGAGATGATACGACGTTATATAATAATAAATTCAATAATATAATAAGAACCCTTGCCAGGTTCACCTAAAACCCTTACGGGAACTTTTTAAGTATCATGATAGTAACATAGTTCGTCTTGTGTAGGCGAGCGACTTGTCGGCCCAGGAGGCAGCTGCGAGACAGCATGATGAGGACATGTTCCGGACTAGGGACCCATACTATGAGCATTTGCCTGAGGAGGATACTGAGCCTGAGGAGGAAGACGCTGAGGAGGTCCAGGTTGATGCTGATACTGATGTGATCGAGTCTGAGGAGGAGGACCCTGAGGAGGTCCAGGATGATGCTGACACAGATGTTGTTGAGACTGAGGGGGAGGAGGACCCGGAGGGGATCCAGACAGGACAGGATGCTGAGTTAGTGGTTGAGGATGATGATTATTGGGTTATGACTGAGTTCAGGACTATGGGAGATGACAGTGACATGACCACGGATCAGGTGGTGCCGGTGGATGAGGGTGTTGAGGGAGATATAGATGAGCCAGTAGTTGGTGCTGTAGGGAGTTCTGGACTTTTTGTGCCACTCCTCCCTGTTGAGAGAGCCCCTACCCCACCACCACTACCTGTGAGCCCGTACCCCGACGAGTTTGAGGAGCTTACCCCAGAGCCCCAGCAGACAGAGACTGCCGCTCCAGCTGAGCCATCCACCCCACCTCATGCCCCGATAGGAGGAGTCCCAGTATGTGTTCACAACTTGATTGTGAACGGGGTTTATAGAGAGTTGTCTGTGGCAGATGCCAGGTTGGCAGAGTCTAGGAGTGAGTTAGCAGCAGAGAGAGCCGCCCGGATGAGGGTGCAGGGCAGGAGGACTATCAGTGACAGAGTTAGGTATAGGGCTGTGACCCGCATCGAGCTGAGGGCTCGGGTGAGGGTGCGACAGTTGCCTACTGATGGGCATGGTAGGGTAGACAGAGCAGCGGCTGAGGAGGTTTTCCGCATCGCCATGGGGAGGGTTCGGAGGATGTTTCGTCGTGGCGGCTGATTTCAGATGTAGTGATGCAGTGGTCTAGTTGTCTAGTCATGTACGGACATAGTAGTGCCGGCTTTTGTAGGGATGGTTTTCTTGTACTTGTTTTCCCTTTTTGCAGACTAGACAGATAGACAGCATATTTCACTTTTGACTTGTTGTTGTTGTTAGGATGGTTGTACTTTAAACTATCGTTGTAACTCGGATGTTGTACCTTTTCGGTACCTGGTATATATTTGTTTCCATTTCAGTCATTACAATTTTGTTGGGTTGTGATCACGAGTTCATTAGCATATGTATTACTTTTCGATTAAGTTGCCATGAGATATAAAACTGTGGGATTTTAAACCCAATCATGTAAAGAAATGTGCAAGGAAAAATCCTTTAAAAACAGGTAAGTGAACCTAATGTATAATTTTCCAAATTTTCAGTAAAATGCCTCCAAGACGGATGGGCACTAGGGCTAACCCCCGCGAATCTACTGACCAAGAGAGTCACAACCAACACGAGGAAAACCGTGGAAGTAGTGAGGAACAAGATCAGGACTATAATGAGCAAGAAGATTCCCAGTATGGAGCAGAGGATGAACCCCTGTACTCTGAAGAATTTGAAAGGGAAATAGAGGGTGGAGAAACTGAAGTAGAACAGGAAGGGGAGAACCAGGGTGGAAACCCCATGGGCCAGTTTATGGATCTACTTAGGCAGAATTTGAACCAATACCCCCAACCACCACCAAGCAACAACACTTCAGTGGCAAATTCCTTTAGGGCCTTTAAGTCCCTTAAGCCCCCAGAGTTCCACGGATCGGCTGATCCCGTTGAGGCGAGGGCCTGGGTCAAAGAAATGGAAAAGTCTTTTAAGATCCTGAGTATCAATGAGGCTCAGAAGACTGTTTTTGCTACTTACCTACTAAAGGGAGAGGCCAATTATTGGTGGGAAGCCAAGAAAAACATGGAGACTGATGCTGTCATAGCCTGGGAAAGGTTCAAACAATTATTCCTGGAGAAGTACTTCCCGAAGTTCATGAAAACCCAGATGGAACTTAAGTTCTTGGAACTGAAACAGAACAATATGTCAGTGGCTGACTATGAGGCTAAATTTACTGAGCTATCAAGATTTGTGCCAGAGTTTGTAGACACAGAAGAGAAGAAAGCTAACAGGTTTCAACAAGGGCTGAAACAGTGGATCCAGAATAGGGTGGCTGTTTTAGAGATTACAGATTATGCCACCTTGGTGCAGAAGGCAACCATTGTGGAGGCTGGTAGTGATCAGATGCAGAGAGAGAGAGAGAGAAAGGGGGGATAAAGAGAAAGCATGTTAGTATGGGCGGAAGATCCGCTGGAGGAAAACCCCCAACCAAGTTTAATCGAGGAGCGGTTTCCCTACCAGGGAGGAATGTGGGGTTTAAACCATCTGCTAGTGTAAGTGTGAGCCAGGGCGGCCATCAATCAGGAATGTCCCGTTCCAACCCTTCTCGACCTCTATTGCCATTGTGTGCTACTTGTGGGAAGAGGCACTCCGGGGTGTGCAACCTGAAGCAGATAAACTGTTATAAGTGTGGGCGAGCTGGGCATTATGCCACCTCTTGCACCACGGTCATCCCTAACAGCACAACCTGTTTCCAGTGTGGACAGCGAGGGCACATGAGGAAGGATTGCCCAAAGAGCAAACCAGCAGCATCAGGAGCAAGCAAGGTTGCCTCAAATAGGCCACCAACTGCTAGGACTTTCAATATGTCAGTACAAGATGCCGTGAGGGACACAGATGTGATAGCAGGTACTTTTTCTCTTAATTCAGTCAGTGCAAATGTCTTATTTGATTCAGGAGCAACTAAGTCTTTTATATCTAGAGATTTTGCGCATAAGTTGAAACTTAAAACCCAGCAACTAAGAGATTCCTTACAAGTAGAAATAGCTAATCAGGAAATCGTACCGGTTAATCAAATTCACCCCGATTGTAAGCTAGAAATAGGAGGACGATCCTTCTATGTCGATTTAATTCCTTTTAAGCTAGGGGAATTCGATGTCATTTTGGGTATGGATTGGTTGTCTCGCAATGATGCGCAGATAGATTGTAAAGGGAAAAAGGTTAAGTTGAAAACCCCAGGGAAGAAAGAAATAGTGTTTAAGGGGATGCGACAGACCCAGAAAATTCTGACCATGGCGCAAACCAAGAGATTGTTACGAAAAGGGAACGAGGCTTATTTAGCCTACGTTATAGATACTCAGAAGGAAGTGCCAAGATTGCAGGACATTCTGGTAGTTAATGAGCTCGAGGACGTGTTCCCACAAGATCTTCCTGGACTACCACCTGATAGGGTAATTGAGTTTGCCATCGAATTAGCCCCGGGGACGGCGCCAGTTTCGAAGGCCCCGTACCGACTAGCCCCAGTAGAAATGAAAGAGCTAGCTAAACAATTACAGGAATTGTTGGATAAGGGCATGATAAGGCCCAGTGTGTCGCCTTGGGGCGCACCAGTGTTGTTTGTTAAGAAAAAGGATGGAAGTATGAGGTTATGCATCGACTACAGAGAATTGAACAAGCTAACCATAAAGAATAAGTATCCATTTCCCAGGATATACGATTTGTTTGACCAGCTAAAAGGCGCTGGATACTTCTCTAAGATTGATCTGAGAACGGGATATCACCAACTGAAGATCAAACCTGAAGATATCCCGAAGACTGCATTCCGCAGCAGATACGGACATTATGAGTTCTTAGTTATGTCATTTGGATTGACCAACGCCCCAGCAGCCTTCATGGACCTAATGAATAGAGTGTTCAAGGAATATTTGGACCAATTCGTGATAGTTTTCATTGATGATATTCTCATCTACTCAAAGACAGAGGCAGAACACGCTGAACATTTAAGGATAACCTTAGAAATACTCAGGAAGGAGCAGTTATATGCCAAGTTCTCCAAGTGTGAGTTTTGGAAAAATGAGGTACAATTCTTAGGGCACGTGATCAATAGAGAAGGAGTGTTGGTTGACCCCTCCAAGATAGAAGCAGTTTCAAACTGGGAACGGCCAACTACTCCAACCGAGGTGAGGAGTTTCATTGGACTGGCCGGATATTACAGGAGATTTGTCCAAGACTTTGC
This sequence comes from Saposhnikovia divaricata, assembly GCA_036435485.1. Classification (NCBI taxonomy): domain Eukaryota; kingdom Viridiplantae; phylum Streptophyta; class Magnoliopsida; order Apiales; family Apiaceae; genus Saposhnikovia; species Saposhnikovia divaricata. The sequence continues at coordinate 1,478,027 of JAZHRN010000145.1, read as the reverse complement.
GAAACTCGCAGCTCCATTAACTCGACTTACCCGTAAAACCGAGAAATTTGAATGGACTGAGAAATGCGAGAAGAGTTTCCAAGAGTTAAAGAAGAGGCTGGTGACAGCCCCAGTGCTGGCATTACCTGATGGAAAAGGAGATTTCGTGATTTACAGTGATGCTTCGCATAAAGGACTGGGATGCGTGCTTATGCAGCACGGCAAGGTAATAGCATATGCGTCTAGGCAATTGAAGGATTATGAAGTCAGATATCCCACGCATGATCTAGAACTAGCAGCCATAGTCTTCGCCTTAAAGATTTGGAGACACTACCTGTATGGGGAAAAATGCGAGATTTACACAGATCATAAGAGCCTCAAATACATTTTCACTCAGAAAGAGCTTAACATGCGCCAGAGGAGGTGGTTAGAGTTAATCAAGGATTACGACTGTGAAATTCGATATCACCCGGGTAAAGCCAATGTGGTGGCTGACGCCCTTAGTCGGAAAGAGAAGCTCAAGATGATAACTTCAGAGAAAGAGCTAGTGAAGGATTTTGAGAAGTTGGAAATCGAGGTTAAGTTACCTGAAGAGGGCCAAGAAAAGTTGATGGAAATTAGAATCCAACCTCCATTGCTAGAAAAGATTAGACTGTGCCAGGAACGGATGATGGAGGAAGAAAAGAACTCCACAGAAGAGCTAATGACCGGGGAGGAAATTAAGTGCGAAAGAGACAAGGAAGGGATCATGAGGTACACGTACAGGATATGGATCCCAAATGTTCAGGAGCTCAAGGATGAGATTTTAAATGAGGCACACAACTCAAGATACTCAGTGCACCCCGGTAGCACTAAAATGTATAGGGATTTGAAGGAGTATTACTGGTGGCCCGATATGAAAAAGGACGTAGCAGAGTGGGTAAGCAGATGCTTGACCTGCCAACGAGTGAAGGCAGAGCACCAGAGACCCAGCGGACTTCTACATCCCTTAGAGATTCCAGAATGGAAATGGGAACATATAGCCATGGATTTCGTAGTAGGTTTACCCAGGACCAAGGCTAATCATGACACCATATGGGTAATTGTAGATCGACTGACGAAATCGGCTCACTTTCTCCCGATCAACGAAAGGTACACGGTCGATAGACTAGTGGACATCTACTTAAAAGAGATAGTGGCGCGACATGGAGTCCCAGTCGCAATAGTATCCGATCGAGATCCTAGATTTAACTCCAGGTTTTGGAGAAGTTTTCAAGAATGTGTAGGGACCCGGCTGAACATGAGCACAGCCTACCACCCCCAGACAGATGGGCAAAGTGAAAGGACCATCCAAACGCTAGAGGATATGTTGAGAGTCTGCGCGATAGACTTCAAGGGGAGTTGGGATGATCACTTGCCATTGGTTGAGTTCTCCTATAATAACAGTTATCATTCAAGCATTGGGATGCCACCTTATGAGGCCCTTTATGGAAGAAAATGTCGATCTCCCTTGTATTGGGATGAAGTTGGAGAGCGGAAGATGCTCGGGCCCGAAGTGGTCCAACGAACTAAAGATGCAGTAGATCTAATCAGAGGACGGTTGGTAGCAGCCCAGGATCGACAAAAGAAATATGCCGACTTAGCTCGGAAAGGCAAGGAATACGAGGTAGGGGACCTAGTGTTCTTGAAAGTGTCACCTTGGAAAGGTTTAATGAGATTTGGGAAGAAAGGAAAGCTGAGTCCCAGATACATTGGACCATTTGAGATCTTGAGACGGATTGGGGAACTAGCCTATGAACTCGCATTGCCCCCGAATCTACAGCAGGTGCACAATGTGTTCCATGTTTCGATGCTGAGGAAGTATAATCCGGATGCTAAGCATATTGTAAAGTATGAGCAAGTGGACATGCAACCAGACCTGACCTATGTGGAGCAACCTGTGGAAATCATAGACCGGAAAGAACAAGTGCTCCGAAACAAGGTCATTCAGCTAGTCAGAGTTTTGTGGCAGAACCACAATGTAGAAGAATCCACCTGGGAACTTGAAAGCGCAATGCAAGAAAAGTACCCCCACTTGTTTTCAAACTGATTCCGGGACGGAATCCTTTTAAGGAGGGGAGACTGTAAGAACCCAGATTTTGGGTGGGATTAAAACTTTTATGTATTTAATGATGTAAGAATGAATAGTGGCTATGACTGCGATGTAACGAAGATCTATTAAATAAATGGAACGGATTTGAATTCAATTACTTATATGTCATGCAGAATACTTTTGGTTGACGGCATAGATAAGAATGATCTATCTCCTAAGAATATAAGTATATTACTTCAAGTAAGATTATTCTTATGTCATCCAAATCAATATCTATTATAAGTCCAGCGGTTCCGTAAAAAGGTTAAGAAGCACTCGAGAGTGAACCAGGTTCATTTTCCTAATTATAGGAATTAAATAAAAATAAGTGATGAATAGTGATTTTGGTGGAATTTGGAATATTATTATAATAATGATATACCCGGTATTCGGAACGGATTTCTGAGTTCGTATTAGTGATCCAGGAGGAAAATAAGTGTATGTAAAAGCTGTCGGATTCAGAAAAAGAGCACTTTTATTTTCTCCGAGAGTTCCCTGGACACTGATAGCCTTAAGTAATTAACGAATGGATTAAAGGAATATAAAATGGAAAGTTAGAATGAAAGATGGAGAATGAAAGTATTTATATTAAAGAGGATTCCCGGTAAACCCTAATTAGAAATCCGTGAAATATTCTCACGAACGATCAATCGAAACGAGCAATAACCGGACACAGAATCAAGCAGAGAAAGCAAGATACATGCATGTGCAAGTGATAATATCTAGTAACTAGTTAGTTACACAAGTAACTAGCATATTTAGAGATCAAACCACTTGGTTAAGACTAATCTCTCATCCTACCACAATTTATCAACACTTGTCCATTAAGTGATGCATGCAATGACCAAATCACTTTATCAAAAGCCACTTTATGCTAGATATTATCTACAAACATTACAATAATTCATTTTAGATGAGAACAAACACAAGCAACCAAGCAAATACTCCATTCTCCACCATTTCACTCCATTCGGCCTTCTTGGAAATTCCAAATTCAAAATCCAACTTCCAACCATTTGTTGATCTTGAAACTTTTATGGTGAGACTTACATTTCATATAAATGATCTCCTCAAAATCCTAGCTTCAATCTCTTCTTTTTCCATTTTCAAAAAAAATGATTTAAGAGGAGGGTGAATAGTGTTTTCATGAACTAATCTTGTTTTTCCTTGATTTCTTTGGTTGATTTAGCAAGCTTAAGCACTTCTAAGGATCATACCAAGCATAGTGAGGCTAGATCATACTCCAAGGAAGGTATAACAACTTTAAACCCTAGGCTTTACCTTGAGATTTTGCATGCTCTTGATGGGTTTTAGTATAAGATGTGAGATTAGCATGATTATAAGCATGAATATGATGTAGTTTTGATAAATGTTGAAAATAGTTTAGATGAATGGAAAGGCATTGCTTGGCCTCAGTTCATGTATATAAGTCATGTATATGTTGTTTGGGTTGGATGCTATGTGTATGGGAAGATTCGAAATTGATAGATATTCGATTTACAGCCGTTATAATGCCCGATTTTACAATACCATGTTTTGTATGCCATTTTCCATGTTGAACCCCTACTGTCCAGAGACCTTATCTGCCATGATAGGATAGGTAATGCTCTAAGCTTCGTTTTGATATAAAGATCACGTGAAACGGACTTACGGTTTAGGATTTATGACTAAATTACTAAAAGTAGTTCGAATCCGTAAACGAAAGTTCGTAACTGAAATTGAACCCTCGTAAGCTAAGTAACGTCATGGCGAATCTTGGTAAATAAATACTAGGGGTAAGAAGGAAGGTGTGAAAGAAAACCGTATGTCAAAAAGAGCATTTTTCGATTTATTAAAAATGTTCGAGTCAAGGTTAAACGCGAACGAACCCCTAAAAGACGACTCTTTTATAACTTTGGTAAAACACTTAGAAAACGGGCGATAAAACTCGGAGTAAAATATTGGTTCGTAACGATCAACCTTAGAACTCATATGACTTAAGTGTGTCCCAAGTATAAGTGCAGTGACATGTCGTGTTAACGAACGAATGTCGGGTCGGATCAGTGATAATAAGTAATCCACTAAAAGGGGTATAACGAGATAACTCGAGAACGTGTTTCGATTTAAGTATAACTTAACTTTTATATGTTAAGTGATTAATCCCAAATGCCTTGGCTATTTATAGATCACCAGGCTGAACCGGGACCCGCTACCACTACCCCTTACCGTACTCGACTACCAGGCAAGTTTCAATTCCCTTCTTTTAGGCTGTTGTTGTGATTGAATAAATATATATATATGATTGCTGATATACATATGCCATTGCATGCATGCCTACTTTCAAGTTGAATTGATATACTTGTTCCCTGAATGTTATTGTTGGCTTATAAGCTAGATAGTTATACATCAGTTATAAGCCGGTTAATATAAGACCCTCATAGAAGGGCGTATACATCTTTATTCATCAAATATAGACCGGGAGTCAATATTTCTTGATATATCGAGATTACCTCGGGAGAAAATATTTAAGTAAATATTTTCTATTATTTGGGCGACGAATATTATTTGAATATTCGTTCGAGACTAATTATTTTAACGATCCTTACTTCAAATAATTATTTGAATTTAACTATTCAACGAATAATACTTCTCAATATTCATTCAGAGTCGAATTGATTATCGACTATTATTTCGAATATTCTTCTAAAGATGAGACTGTTAGATGAATATTATTTGGATATTCTTTTAGATTATTATTTTATTAAATAAATATTACTTTCGAATATTCATTTAAGATATTAAATACTTGATGAATATTATTTTAATATTCATCTGAAGCTTGATTTAATTATCGAATATTATCTCGAATATTCCTTAAGGCTTGGATTACTAAATGAATATTACTTGATATTCATTTAGGATATTATTCATTCAATGAATATTACTTTTGAATATTCATTTAAATTTCCTAATTAATTATGATTATTACCTTAAATATTCTTTTCAGGTCTTATTAATTAATGAATATTGTTTTGAATATTCATTTAAATATTTATTTATTCAATAAATATTCCCCTGATATCTCTTCAGGGATTATTTTGAGAAATACTCTGATTAAAGATATTCTTTCATATTCCCAAATATTCTGTAAAATATTTTAATTCAATAAATATTCCCTGAATATTTATTCCATACTTAGAATAACCTCGATAAGGTTTATCTTCTTCGATTATTACAGAAAATATTTCGAAGTCATATTATTATTAATATTATATCAAGAAAGGTTCCCAGACATCATTCATCTTTGAGTCTATCTTCTTAAAAATAAGGGAACCTTACTTGGAAAAATGTTATTTATCTTGTCGACTTCCCGGTCATAAAGTATTCCCTTCACCCGCAACTCGGGTGCTGTTGACTTATTAAGTCGTTGTTTACCTTCTCATCTTTCGAGGGGTAAGATTACTGGAACAAGTTGATATCCGTTACCAAGTAATAGCTTGGGAGTTATTGGTAAATTTTCCTTTCCAACTAGATACGACTACTTTGTGGAGTCTTATCAACAAGTATTATACTTGGGGAAAGGGGGACGAACGTTATATTCAGAATCATGAATTCTATTTGAACTAGGAGTCGTGTAAGAGGCTGAGTAGCGCCGGTCCATCCCCTTGGCCCAACCGTTGGCCGGGGAGAGCTAGCATGGCGGTATACAAGTAAAGCCGTCAGTTCTTCCTTCTACCGGTAGTAAATCTAAATTGAGCTGTACGATCTCGACTGATCATCAAGATTGGAACAGCGGGCGCGGTGAATACTCCATCATTGGTTCATCATCCAAATTCATTTATTTCCTGCAACATGATTACTGTTGGCAGAGTTGGAAAAGAGTCATAACTGGAATTGCAACCCTTTCTTGCAAGTTCCTCTTCTTATTAACGATAATAATATCTCGCTTACTTTGATGTAGCAGATATTTCTTCAAACAAATACTTTAAGTTACCTTGTAACTTCATCGTTCATGTTATACTGGCATCATTTCCGTAAATGCATGGCATATGGTTTAAAAGATAGCTTTGAACTGTTTTAAATTATCGTTCAGTTATATATTTGTTGGTGGGCTTTCGCTCACCCTTGCTTTGTTTATATTATGTCACAACAACAGCTAGGACAGATGGCTCGCGTCAGGCGCACTCGGCGCAAGCAGGTTACCCGACCCACCGGACTACCCGCTGAGATGCTAGCCGCCATTGCTGAGGTAGCATAGTTAGACAGCTTTTGTTTCCGGTTTATCTATATGTATAATTAATGTAATCAACGGCAAAACTTTTAAACCTATGATGTTATCCTTTTGGGATTGTAATAACTTTTATTCGTAAACCTTTTAATGTAAGACTTATTTCAATTTCATCTCTGGGACTATAACTGTTGTGTGTGTGAGTGGTAATTATTGTGGGGTCACAGCATGTGATTTAGTTATTATGGACTCAAGTCAAGTATTATGAATGGATGTAAGACCGTAACCACCAGATTCCTGACCCCGGATCTGGGGGTGTTACATACGCTCAGGAGCTGATGGGAAGGTTTGGGTAGTAAACCTTGTACAGATTCCAAGGGCAGAAAACTCAAGTGCAGATGCCCTAGCTAAAATGGGGTCAAATAGGGAAGCAACCATGCTAGGGGTGATACCCTTGGAAATACAGCAGCAACCTAGCATCCCAAGGTTTGACTATATGGATGTTGAGGTTCAAGTGAAAGATACCTAGATTACTCCCATCCTGGAGTACATAACAAAGGGGGTTCTACCAGCTGACAAGGATGAAGCCCGAAGGATGAAGTATAAGGCTACGCGTTATGCTTTGTATGATGGAAAGCTATACAAGAGGGGTTTCAACAAGCCACTTTTACGATGTATAGCGGGCAGTGAATGTGAATATATAATGCGGGAGGTACACGAAGGCATATGTGGAAACCACTCTGGGGGATCCTCGTTGGCTCATAAGATACTTTGACAGGGGTACTTCTGGCCAACGCTACAGCAGGATGCCCATAAATTCGCAAAGGCATGCGACCGGTGCCAAAGGTATGCTAACTCAAATAGGAACCCTGCTGTACCCTTAAAGCCACTCTCAAGTCCATGGCCTTTCGCAGTCTGGGGGATCAATTTAATCGGAGAACTCCCTAAGGGGAAAGGAGGAGTAAAGTACGCAGTGGTAGCCGTGGATTATTTCATCAATGGGCAGAGGCTGAACCCCTGGCTACGATCACCGCAGCCAAATTAAAGAAGTTTGTATTCCGAGCAATTGTATGGCGGTACGGAGTTCTTTACAAGCTAATATCGGATAATGGGAAACAATTAGATAGTAAGGAAATGAGGGGTTTATGTGAAGACCTTGGGATTGTGAAGGGCTTCTCTGCAGTTTGCCATCCACAAAGCAACGGCCAAACGGAGGCCATCAACAAGATCATTAAACATACTTTAAAGGCGAAGTTGGAAGATAAGAAGGGCTGTTGGCCGGAGGAGCTTCCCATGGTGTTATGGTCTTACAATACAACACCCAGGACTACAACTGGCGAATCCCCATTTACTTTAGCGTATGGGTGCGAAGCAATGGTACCCGTAGAAATTGGTGCAGGTTCATTCAGGAGGGATAACTTTGATCCCGTGGACAACGAAGTCAATCATCACTTGGACTTGGTGGAGGAGGTTCGTGCAACCTCTCAGCTGAAACTTGCAGCCTATCAACAAAGGACTCGCAAGTACTTTGATGGCAAGGTTCGGGCATGACCCTTAAAGGTTGGAGATCTGGTTTTAAGAAAGATGATGCCTAACATGAGGACCCCAGGATATTGGGCCTTTGAGGCAAATTGGGAAGGCCCATACGTGATCAAATCGGTCCTATGGGAAGGAACATATCATTTGGAGGATTTGGACGGGAAGCTAATCCCGAGGGCGTGGAACGCCGAACATCTTAAGAAATATTACCAGTAGTTGAATCCAGGTAACATTTCTTGTAGACCTTTTTCAGGTGTAGGAAAATAAAAGTGGCTTACTAGTTATAGCTACCTTAATGCTAGGATCAGTCGGGTAGGAATTTCCCTTTTCTCGTTAATGAAGTGCTCGGGGGGTTGTGAATGTACGCCTACCTATTGAACACCAATTATGATTTGATTTAATGAAACTGGAATCAACTTGCTTTTTCTTTATCTCTGTTTTATGCATGAAAATGTATGGGTATATGTGGATGGATGCATACTATGTGTAACCTGCTTTATTTATGTTTGATAGAGGATACGACTGTTGAACCTAGTTCTTCATTATAAGCCTAATTATACTAAAGAACTCGGGGGGTAGTAGGTGTACACTAATTAATGGAAGATAACTCGGCTTAAAAATGGGCAAATTGGAAAGTAAAATTTATATAATGGAATGGAAACATATGGATTATATGTTTAAGGATGGAAAACGTATGGAATATATGTTAACAAATTATATGGATCATAAAATCATATGGAATATATGTTAACTAATTACACGGATCATATGGAATATATGTCAATGGATTATATGGATCATATGGAATATATGTTAATGGATTACACGGGTTATATGGAATATGTATGGACTATACGGATATTTGGATGGAAACGTACATGGATTTCGTGCGCATGGATTGGAATATGTATGGCTTATACATGAAAAGGGATGGAACCCCAAGGCATGAAGGTTCTAGGGTAACTAGGATCATGAGGTTCTCTCATAGGGAGGTTCAACCGTTTGAACCCCTAATTACCGTGTAATCAATGTGGTGGATAACCAGCATCATTATATGATTTGGGAACGGCTGTGGAAGCTAAGTGCAAAGTGGAAAAATTACCTTGCTACGACCCCAGGGAAACTGGGCGAGTGAGGCTTAATCTTTTTGGGAAAATAGAATGGCTAAGGAAAATGGTCTTTTGAGGAAATCACATGGAAAAGGGAATCAAGAATGATGAAGCTTGGTGTGTTCCTGAAACAACGCCCTCAGGGATACGACCGGTGGAACACCGATCACCCATTAACAAGGGATTTATGGTTAAGGAAGGATTGGTTGCAGGTTAAAGACTTGGGATGGAAATGGCAAGCTCATGGAGGATTTAATTTGGCTTACAGATCTAAAAATTCACAAAGTAAAGACATGATCTGTCAAAACGTGTTAGGAATACAATGGGTAGAATACCCGTAGGGATACGAGTTCATTAACTTCCAGGGGTACAATAGGTGAACCCCTGAGACATCAGATGCTTGATTATTTTAGGTACGTGGCATGGATATTCTACTAGGCATGGCATGCTGAATAAGGAACAGGCATAGGTGTACATATGATCAGATCGTGTAGCAAACATATGGCAAGCATATACTAATCAAAAGCAGATAAAGTGCATAAACCTTAACAAGAATTCGAGGAAAATGAAGTTAAAGATTACATCTTGCGAGACCTTCAGAGGAGTCCGCACCCTCAAAATATCAAGTTTAAGGCAATTAATGCCAAAAGGGTTCATAAAAGTTTGCTTAAAGGATTGGTAATCAAATTACTGGCCTGATTTGAGTGGAGAGGCAGAAGGATTCTCGTCAGGTGGAGAGGTCTTTGGAACTTCAGGATCGGATGAGGTGGCCTTCACCTGAGGTTCCATGGTTGGACCCCCATCTTTAGCCTCCCCTGACTGAGTCTCTATGGCTTCAACTGTTGCTTCTGCGAAAGCATCTGCAGGAACCTCTTCAGCCTTCTCCTGGGGGGCTTCCTCCATATGCACCTCGGGGGGTTCGCAGCTTGCTCAGCTTTGATCAGGTTGATGGCATCAACAGCGTCTTGACCCAGGAGGTTCCAATCCAAGTTCAGGAAAGCCTCTTACGTGGAAGACATGTAGTCTTTAACCCCAGCTTTATAGCCATTGTCATATTCCTTGTTCTCTTACCGGGCAATGATGACTTTATATTTGGCGATTGAACCCTGGAGTGATCTCACCTTGAGCTCAAGTTTCTCCTTCTCTTTCTTATTGGCTTTGGTAGCATCCTCTCTCTCCTTATCCATTTTAAGGATGATAGCATCCATGGTATCCTTCTCCTTCAGCAGCTTGTCTCTCTCCTGGATCAGCGTACCCTCACTCTCATAAAGCTTCTTGTTTGAGGCCAACAACTTCTTCTTATCATTCTGGAAGGTCTTCAACTCCGAACGTACCCTGTCAATCTCTTCAACAGCCTTGGAAGCCTCAAGAATCTGGTTGCTATACTTCAGGGATAGGAAGAGGCTTTCAGCATTCACTAGGGGTACCCTGTTTGCAGCTTCCTCAAAACTCAGGTTGTCCCACTCTGAGATAGACCGTACATGGATTGTATCTTTGATGGCATCAACAAAAGCATTGAGGGGAGCTGGAGAGATGGTGCCAGAGGGACTTAGTTCAATCTCATGCTTGGAACATTTACCTCCCCGAGAGCCAGATGCACCAAACATTTCAGGAGTATGTTGTGTGGGCCTCTTCCTTGAGGAAACATTCTTCTCTGTGGAAGCTGGGTTAACTTTTGCAGAGGGAGCAGGGGTTCTCTCGACAGGTGATGGGGGTACAGGTGATCTGGGAACATTCTTGTGTGCTGAACGCTTGGTGATGAAGGAAGGCACTGAAAAAGACATATCTGCATTATCACATGAATCGTTAGCAAAGCCATAACAACAATAAAGATATTCTTCGGTAAAATATCAAGTAAATCGCATGAATAAAAAAAATGTGTGTGAAGCATAAATCACTAAGGGAAAAGCAAATAAAGGGGGAGGGGTACGCCTACGAGCAGGGATATAAGCATGAACCTATCTCTTTGGAGGGTACGTCAACAGGATTCTCCTCAACAGGGGTACTGGCATCCCCTGGAGGCTTGGAGCTGAGTTTTTTGCTAAAACCTAAGCGGAGCAACTTTCTCTTGGTAAGCAGGCTAGTAACGTCTCCTAGCTCCGCACACTTTCTTAAGGCTTTACGAGCTCTCTTCAGCTCATCACCTTCTAAATCAGTTTGGAGAGGCATATTTGGATCAGGGTTAAAGTCTTTTTTGTAGTTTGGACAATCATAGCAATACAGAAATTGCTTGTGCCAACCTGACATCCCTTGCTTATTACCCTTTATACATTTTCCCTGATGGATATTCCAGGTTGTTAAGTAAAAGAAACCAGTGGTCTTACCTGTTTCTTTAAGTTGGTAGAAAAAACCTAATTCTCAGGCTGTAAGCTTGAGATGAAATAAGGAGTCATAAAGGATGTACATACAAACCGCCATGCGGTAGGAATTGGGGGTTAGCTGGAGAGGTGCGAGTTGGTAGAAATCAAGTAGCTCCTGGACAAAAGGGTGGAAGGGCAGAGACAATCCTAATCTGAAGAATTGAGCAGATAGGACGGCACACGGAATCTTTTGGTCAGGTTCGAAGTTTGAAAAGTCATGGCATCTTTCATCTGGTTGGGGTACAAGCAATGTGCACCCCGGGTTACAGACCCCTAGCAGGTTTGATAATTTTTGAGATGTCATAGAGGAACGGGTATTAGCACAAGAGTACTGGGGTACGGATACGTTGGAAGCTATGACATGGGTAGTCTCGATCGAGGGTTCGCTGGCAGTATCCTGGTCCTTGAAGGGTTCAATTGTATGGGGCAAGTGGCCTAACTAGTCAATCTCATCCCCAGTTTCTAAAGAGCTTGAGCTAATTGTAGTAGGTGTTATGGAGGAGGGACCCAAAGAGTAAGATTTGATTGATATCTGGCCAATCGTGGGGTCAAGAATCTTGACTTTGGAACGGGTACGTCCACTAATGGTTGAAGATATCGGAGGAAATCTAGATATGGGACTTGGGGAGGAGGATGAATTAGTTTCGGATGCCACTGTCATAGAAACCTCTTTGGCAATGGATTGTCGGGACTCTTGAGATGCGGATTGACTCGACATCTGCACAGGTAAAAGCAGAGTGAGCTCCTATCTCGTAATGTAACAAAACAACACTTATACAGGCTATAGCAAGGGAAAATGAGGGCGGAACAATGACCACTATAAGGGTTCACACATAGGAACCCCCAATTTACTCAAGGGGCATGACACTTCAAGGTCTTTTTGGAGGGCAGAGGCCAAGGGTGCCAAAATTTGAGGATTCATACATAACAGACTGTGAATGGTTGAGACCAGGGGGCAGTGAGAGAAAGATGGATGGGGAATTACATCGAATAAGATGTTGAGGTGATGGGTTTGCCTTTATCTAATGGGGTTTCCAACAATACATTCCTGTGGTGAGAGACCGGGGAGAGGTCAAGGGGAATTAACCTAAAAGTTAAAGAAGGCGGGATACATGCAAGAGACAATCAACACGAAGTACAAGCAATGTAATGAAGACCCAATCAATTGATTAAAGGGTAAACAAAAGCAAAAAGTAATGACGCCCGTGTTCAATTGGGAGGTTTTGGCTGTGTGTGTATACATGGGTGTGTGCAAGTATGGACAGAGGTGGTTTAGATTATCAAAAGGAACAAATTAATCTAGTTGATATAAACATTAACCATGGCATGCATAAATGGATCAAGTCAGTAAATCACTTAGAAAGATGTACAAAATACAAAAGGCATGGAGGAATACAAGCACGACACCTCGATGTGCGTGTAAACTCTGGTACAGGTACGAATGGACCAACAAAATGGAAATAAGAAACTAGAACAAGAAGGGAAACGGATAATACCTCTGTATTGAAGGGAATGACCGAAAAGATGGAGCTTCCGTCGGAACTGACTTCGAGAAGAGGAAACGCTTGAAGAGGGTTTTGGTGTTATCTTTTTTGTAAAAAGGTGAAAAGGGCGGAGGCATAAGGGGATGTGTATATATACGCGTATGGGGATATGAGCAGTCATGCCACGCGTCTCAATGTCCATCGGCCCGCGTGCAATGTTGGAGAATAGAGATAATTATGAACAGGGTTTTTGGGAATATAAGGATGTTGAATTTGGACGGGTGGAAGGCTTAATACATGGGATTTTGTGGAGGAAATGAAGTGGTTATGTGAAAATTAAATTTTTTTTAAAAAAATATTAGAGTTCTTACTAGATTTGAAGTTTTAGTAGATTGGAGTTCGAATGGGACTTTTGTTATTCTGGGGTTTATCATTTAAAAAGAGTGCTTATCTAAATATGATTTTTTGATTTCAGAGAAAATGGATATGTGCACGGAAGCTGGTGGTCTAAGGAGTTCGATGGGGGTAGCCCAGGGTGAAGATATGTGAACCCTAGAGTGTGAATTCGAGGGTACAATTGTTAGCACAGGAGTTTCATGGTTGAATCCCTTGTTTCCTACAATGAGTACGCTCACGTAGGCTTAGGGGTTCATGTGGGATGAAGGTGTGGCTAGGGCATGAATGATGTTAGGTTCCTTCTTGCATTCAAATGGCAACAAGGAACCGGGGGGTAGTTGTTGTGCCCAAAATCTGCCTTGGGCTTGATTTGAGGCCCGTTAAGGTTACGGGGTCGAATAATGCGGATACGGAGGGATAGGTTGAACTATGTACGGGTGTTTTGGCCCACTATACCTTAGGAATAGACTGAAAATAAGGATTCTGACAGATTGGTTTGGGATATGTACATGTAGGGGTGCGAGTATGTGAACCCTGGATAGGGGTAGTGCTGCGCTGAGGCTGGATAGGGGTTCAACTGGGTGGCAGGCGATCAAACAGGGGTTCAATTGCGTGACCCCTGACAGTTCCCAGAAAACCTACCAGCTATCACAGAACTCCTTAAAACACGGGAAATCAGATAAGGAACGTCCAAACGGCCCAATGGATAATTCCTAAACAACAGGAACGGTATATCAGAGGTGGTTATCATGGATTAACATCAAATATACATGGAATATGTATATATATGCATGTATATGTATGGAATATATATACATACATATAAAGGGATGGATATATCACATATATGAAAGGATAATCGAAGGATTCTGTTGGGATAACAGTCAGGCAACCGTATCAGTAGGGATAAACGATCAAGGCAGGTGGTTTATGGAGGATAAGGCTCATCATATGGTGGAGGATTATCAAGAACTACATGGGACTTGATCTCTTATAAATATAAGAGTATGTAGGCACTTTGCAAGGTTAGACACACATTTTACACCTCTAACACTTGCTCCTAGCTGCTGGTTATTGATTGAATAGGTCATATTCGATCAGGATAGCTGGGAGTAATTGTAAACTTAGTCCCGATATCCATCATTCAACCTCCCGAGTTAGGGTTTATGAAACTAGGGTTTTGGCTTGTAATCCGGCTTGTTTAATCTTTATTATTGGATTATCTTGGTTTATTCTTGTAATTTTCTTATCGAAGTGTTGTACCAATTTTCCCTCACAACAATTACTAATAGGACTCCAATACCCATTTCTTTTCTAATTAATCAATATAATTAATCACATTTTTTTATTCAAATTCAAATTCTGATTCTCATTTTTATTTTTATTATTATTATTATTATTATTATTATTATTATTATTATTATTATTATTATATAAAATATTCTAAAAATCCTATATATTACATTTCAGTTGTTATTGCACCGAAAGGTCATTTTGCAGGCGGCCTTACTAACATGATTATTGCATTCAATTGCCTTCGACAATATGAATCAATATTCAGCAAGTATCAGAAATACATATTTATAATACTCTAAACTTGGGGACCAAGTTTATTACAGTGGAACCCAAATAACATAATAACTTAAAATATAAATATCAATAGTTATTTCTCGAAACATGTAGAAACATAGTAAATAACATATAGTCTATTCATTTTTATATTTATTGTTCCTATATATTAACATTTTCAAAATATTATAAATCATATATTTTTCTTTAAGTAAGCTATCGACTAAAAATAATGGTATATTTTTTAAATATCAAATTGGAAAGATAGTTGTAGTCAACGGTGCAAACCACGGTCAAGGGGGGGGGGGGGAAATTTCGGCGGCCACCCGGTAATATTATATACGGGAGGCCTCTTTTGACCTTTTGACCCTTGAGCCTTCTAGTATATATTGTACCCCAATACACCAAATGAGGTAGATCAGCATCCTCGAGACACAGCACATGCGATGACACAAGGAGTAAAAGAGATGAAGACATCCCTCAAACCCCATCACACAGGAGATCCGAATCAGTTGCAGACAGATTCGTGCACTTGACACCAAGTACCTTATCAGACATCGTAAAGAACGTGACACTAGGATCAACAAGTAATAAACCAGTGTAGTTATAATTTTAATTAATTTCCACTGCGTGGCCCGATTGAAATAAATCATGAGTAATCATCAGTTATTATTTTTTTTCATTCTTTCTTTTTTAAAAAAGAAACAAAAACATGTATCAGTTGGGTTTTTATTTTTCTTATTTTTCTTTATTGAATTAAAAACAGTTGTTTTTAATATAAATATGGATCTTATTGGCATTCGATCAAGTGATAGTATCTGATATAATGGCAAATGAAAAACAAATAATATAATCAAATAACAACAATTACATAACACATTGTAGATTTTCATTAAAAGACTGAGATCAAAACGAAACAAAACAATTTAAAAAGACAGACAACAATTCAGATTGGGCATACAATAGCTCGTAGGCGAGCTATCATAAGACACATAATATAAGATGGCATTGGATGCCAAATTCCTATAATTCCCTCCATGCTCCATCTCAACATAATCATGGAACTCAACCCAGGTTCGTTTAAAGAAATTGATTACATAATCAAAAGACGAAACTTGCATCGCAGTCGACGCCTGCAAAACGACCTTCCGTAATCAAATAACAACAATTACATAACACAGTGTAGATTTTAATTAAAAGACTGAAATCAAAACAAAACAAAACAATTTAAAATGACAGACAACAATTCAGATTGGGCATACAATAGCTCGCAGGCGAGCTATTATAAGACACATAATATAAGATGGCATTGGATGCCAAATTCCTATAATTCCCTCCACGCTCCATCTCAACATAATCATGGAACTCAACCCAGGTTCGTTTAAAGAAATTGATCACATAATCAAAAGACGAAACTTGCATCGCAGGATTCGTCTGTTGTGGATGCATGTCCATGTAATGATCAGGCTAGTAGATTTCAGTTGTTATTGCACCGGAAGGTCATTTTGCAGACCCCTCCTTTAATTTGAACTGGTTTCCCATATTTACAATTGCTTTGCCAATCGTGTTGGGCCCCAATTAATTCTTTCCAATGCTTCATTTTTAAATAATTGGGAGCCACATCATCGTTGACGTTATAGTCCACTTCGTTGGAAAATGTCCTTTGGTTAAAATCGAGGTGCCCACTAATATAATTATGTCTGCCCAGGGAGCGTGCCCATTGTGTTTTACCCGTTCGACTGGGACCCTCTATGATTAAAGACATTGGTCTGTCAATGTCTCTCTTTAATTTGAAATTGATATTATTGCCCCCGGGCGCCGCTGGGGAAATGTTGTCGGATTCGAAAAAATCACCCAGCCATTGCTCCATGTCATCTGGAATGCGGAAAGATGTCGGATTCCATTTTGATTGAAAGACTGGTGCCGGAGGATTGAATATCCGTTCTAGGTTAGAATTGAGATTATGGAATTGCATGACATAATCCCTTGGGGCCGATTCTTTTAGGAGGTTAAGAGCCTCGTCCTTACTTCCTGTGTTAATTGCCTTTGCGTAAGCATCATTCGCAGTCTGTTGGCCTCCTCTAGCAGATCTTCCATCAATCTGGAATTCACCCCAATCAATTGTATCTTCGTCCTTGTCGATATAGGACTTGACGTTGGAGCTGGATTTATCTCCCTGAATGTTTGGATGGAAATGTGCTGACCTGTTTGGGGATACCAGGTTGAACAATCGCTGATTTTTGATTTGTGCTTTGCCTTGGAATTGCAATAGCACATGGAGATGAGGTTCCCCATTTTCGTGTAATTCTCTGGATATTTTTATATGTTTTTTGTTGGAAGGGGTTTCGACGACTTGTATTTGGGAAAGGGCTTCTACTTTGGTTAAAGAACAATGTGGATATGTGAGGAATATGTTTTTGGCATTTAATATGAAGCGTTTGGGGAGGAGTGGCATTTTTGTAAATAATGGGTGTACACCAATTGACTACCCATAATAAAATAGAAAACAGTTAAAAACATAGGGGTATTCTACTCTTTTGACTAGGGGACAATAAAGTAAACATCAATCATTATATACACAGTGATCATTCACAACCGTCGGATCAAATGTACTCCAATTCATACAGGCAGTTGGATGGATTAAATCAACAGGTGCAACAAACATACAATAGACACTACCACACCCGATCGTCGTAAAGAACGCGACACTAGGATCAACAAGTAATAAACCAGTGTAGTTATAATTTTAATTAGTTTCCACTGCGTGGCCCGATTAAAATAAATCATGAGTAATCGTCAGTTATTATTTTTTTTCCATTCTTTCTTTTTTAAAAAAGAAACAAAAACATGTATCAGTTGGGTTTTTATTTTTCTTATTTTTCTCTATTGAATTTAAAAAAATTGTTTTTAATATAAATATGGATCTTATTGGCATTCGATCAAGTGATAGTATCTGATATAATGGCAAATGAAAAACAAATAATATAATCAAATAACAACAATTACATAACACAGTGTAGATTTTCATTAAAAGACTGAAATCAAAATGAAACAAAATAATTTAAAAAGACAGACAACAATTCAGATTGGGCATCCAATGCCATCTTATATTATGTGTCTTATGATAGCTCGTAGTTGTTTTTAATTCAATAAAGAAAAATAAGAAAAATAAAAACCCAACTGATACATGTTTTTGTTTCTTTTTTAAAAAGAAAGAATGAAAAAAATAATAATAACTGACGATTACTCATTTTTATTTCAATCGGGCCACGCAGTGGAAATTAATTAAAATTATAACTACATTGGTGTATTACTTGTTGATCCTAGTGTCGCGTTCTTTACGATGTCTGATAAGGTACTTGGTGTTAAGTGCACGAATCTATCTGCAGCTGATTCGGGTCTCCTGTGTGATGGGGTTTGAGGGATGTCTTCGTCTCTTTTGCTCCTCGTGTCATCGCATGTGCTATGTCTCGAGGATGCTGATCTTAATGTCTGTTGGTACGTCTCTCCTTGTCCTATTGTTAGTGGCATATATTTGCCTTTGTTCCTGTCATTCTCTTCCATGGTGATTTCATCCCTCTCTGGTTGCATCAGGATTGGAGGTGCTCTGTCTACGTGTTCGAAATCAATTAGGTCATGTGAAACATGGCCCGTTAGTATTTTAACTGACGGGGATCGCCATGTAATCTGCACTGAGTGTTTCTTTGTTGATAGTTTCAGTCGAGTCTTTATGTTGCAGAATGTTGTCCCGGTATTCATGTTTGTATAACTTGTCCTGATATTTTCCTTCCATGGTATTGGGTCGTTTAATGAGAAATATGAGTCGGAGGAGAAGTTGAGTTGGAAGTGCCCGTATATCGGTATCTTGTACCAGGCTTGTCTGGTTTGGTCGATGTTAAGCCTTGTATCGTGAATTTCTATGTCCACATAGCCTTGTGCATTGTGTAGTGTCATTGGTCTGTATTCAATCTGGCAATGGTCGATTTCATGCAGTTGTCTTTTAATTTTCTTAGAGCGTAGTCCTTTAGTGTTGGGAATGACATCTTGATAATTTGTGTTGAATTCGTTAGCATGTATTCGTTCCTCTTTGATTTGTGGTATCTGCCTTCGTATTCTGTATTCATTGTCAATAACACGCCCAATAGTTGTTTATGGTGCTAATTAATTCTAATGTTAATTGTTAATGTTTTTTATCGTGTATGGTAGTGTCTATTGTATGTTTGTTGCACCTATTGATTTAATCCATCCAACTGCCTGTATGAATTGGAGTACATTTGATTCGACGGTTGTGAATGATCACTGTGTATATAATGATTGATGTTTACTTTATTGTCCCCTTGTGAAAAGTGTAGAATACTCCTATGTTTTTAACTATTTGCTATTTTATTAGGGGTAGTGGGTGTCTTTTTTTATATTTTTTGGGACAGCTGGCATTTACACCAATTGAGGTCTCTCAACACTTGCTCATTCAATTGGTGTATTGGGGTACAATATATACTAGAAGGCTCAAGGGTCAAAAGGTCAAAAGCGGCCACCCGTATATAATATTACCGGGCGGCCGCCGAAATTTTTCCCCCCCTTGACCGTGGTTTGCGCCGTTGACTACAACTATCTTTCCGATTTGATATTTAAAAAATATACCATTATTTTTAGTCGATAGCTTACTTAAAGAAAAATATATGATTCATAATATTTTGAAAATGTTAATATATAGGAACAATAAATATAAAAATGAATAGACTATATGTTATTTACTATGTTTCTACATGTTTCGAGAAATAACTATTGATATTTATATTTTAAGTTATTATGTTATTTGGGTTCCACTGTAATAAACTTGGTCCCCAAGTTTAGAGTATTATAAATATGTATTTATAATACTTGCTGAATATTGATTCATATTGTCGAAGGCAATTGAATGCAATAATCATGTTAGTAAGGCCCAGATATGGTCGGGCTCCTTTGAGGAGATATGGGCCGCGGACATACGGCCCATTAACTATTTATAAAAGAAAATGGGCCGGATGGGCCGCTCGTCGTTATTTTCAGAAGAAGAAATATGTTCCCTCTCTGCCGCGATCAGGTTTTAAGGTTCGGAAGTTGAACGAAGTTCTGCATAATGGAGCCCTGTTGATGAATGGTCATGTCACCAAGGGTTATGTATCGATGCCGAAATTTGGCTCTGGTGTTTTGGATCGTCGTGGTAAATATATTCTCATGAAGGGTTTGCGTTTTTTTGTTACACATCGTGCCTTTACGGCTTCATCATCTGCTAAGGAAGAACCCGCTACTTCGATGACCGATGTTGTGATGGAGAGTGTCGCTCTATCTTTGCACGCTGTGGTTAATGTGTCTATTGTTTTGGATAAGAAGCCTCATGGAGATGACATTCCTGATTTTGGGGATGTGTTTGATACATCGCAGGGTTCGTCTGTTGTGGATGTGTGTCCTCGTAATGACCAGGCTAGTAGATTTCAGTTGTTATTGCGCCGGAAGGTCATTTTACAGGAGTCGACTGCGATGCAAGTTTCGTCTTTTGATTATGTGATCAATTTCTTTAAACGAACTTGGGTTGAGTTCCATGATTATGTTGAGATGGAGCGTGGAGGGAATTATAGGAATTTGGCATCCAATGCCATCTTATATTATGTGTCTTATGATAGCTCGCCTACGAGCTATTGTATGCCCAATCGGAATTGTTTTCTGTCTTTTTAAATTGTTTTGTTTCGTTTTGATTTCAGTCTTTTAATGAAAATCTACACTGTGTTATGTAATTGTTGTTATTTGATTATATTATTTGTTTTTCATTTGCCATTATTTGCTTTTGACCCTTTGACCCTTGAGCCTTCTAGTATATATTGTACCCCAATACACCAATTGAGTTGCATTCAATTGCCTTCGACAATATGAATCAATATTCAGCAAGTATTATAAATACATATTTATAATACTCTAAACTTGGGGACCAAGTTTATTACAGTGGAACCCAAATAACATAATAACTTAAAATATAAAAATCAATAGTTATTTCTCGAAACATGTAGAAACATAGTAAATAACATATAGTCTATTCATTTTTATATTTATTGTTCCTATATATTAACATTTTCAAAATATTATAAATCATATATTTCTCTTTAAGTAAGCTATCGATTAAAAATAATGGTATATTTTTTAAATATCAAATCGGAAAGATAGTTGTAGTCAACGGCGTAAACCACGGTCAAGGGGGGGGGGGAATTTCGGCGGCCCATATCTCCTCAAAGGAGCCCGACCATATATGGGCCTTACTAACATGATTATTGCATTCAATTGCCTTCGACAATATGAATCCCTATTAAACAGGTATTATAAATACATATTTATAATACCAAAAACTTGGTCCCCAAGTTTATTACAGTAAAAACCCATTATATAAAATTCTATGTTATAATAAAGACATAATTATTTCAACTTTTTTCGAAGCATAGGGAAAATAGTAAATACCATACAATATACTAATTTTCATATTTATTGTTTCTATATATTAACATTTTCAAAATATTATAAATCATATATTTTTCTTTAAGTAAGATATTGACTAAAAATAATGGTATATTTTTCAAATATCAAATTGGAAAGATAGTTGTAGTCAACGGCGCAAACCACGGTCAAGGGGGGGAAAAATTTCAGCGACCACCCGGTAATACTATATACGGGTGGCCTTCTCTTTCCTGGAGCTTTCTCTCTCCTTGAGCCTTCTAGTATATATTGTACTCCAATACTCCAATTGATAGAGGATTTTAGAGAGGACCTCAATCAGAGTACCTACCAGGTGTCCCAAAAAACATTCAAAAGACACTCACTACCCCTGAATAAATAGCAAGCATTTAAAAACATAGGGGTATTTCAGACTATTCACTAGGGGACAATAAAGTAAACATCAATCATTACATAAATAGTGATCATTCACAACCGTTGGATCACATGTACTCCAATTCATACAGGCAGTTGGATGGATTAAAGCAACAGGTGCAGCAAACATACAATAGACACTACCACACCCGATAAACAACATTAGCATTTAACATTAAAATTAATCAGCATCATAAACAACTATTGGTCGTGTTCAGTGACAATGAATACTGAATACGAAGGGAGATACCACAAATCCAAGAGGAACGAATACAGGCTAACGAATTCAACACAAACTATCAAGATGTCGTTCCCATCACTAAAGGACTACGCTCTAAGCAGATTAAAAGGCAACTGCATGAAGATCGACCATTGCCAGATTGAATACAGACCAATGACTCCACACAACGCACAGGGTATTGTTGACATAAAGATTCACGACACCAGACTCAACATCGACCAATCCAGACAGGCTTGGTACAAGCTAATAATATATGGCCACTTCCAGTTAAATTTCTTCTCAGACTCATATTTCTCATTAAACGATCCCATACCATGGAAGGAAAATATCAGGACAAGTCATACAAACATGAACAGCGGAACAACATTCGGCAGCATTAAAGCTCGACTAAAGCTATCGACAGAAAAACACTCGGTGCAAATTACATGGCGATCTCCGTCAGTCAAAATTCTAACAGGCCATGTTTCACATGACTTAATTGATTTCGGACATGTCGACAGGGCTCCTCCGATCCATATGCAACCAGAGAGGGATGCAATCACAATGGAAGAGAACGACAGGAACAAAGACACATACATACCACTGACAATAGGACAAGGAGAGACATATCAACAGACATTAAGATCAACATCCTCGAGACATAGCACATGCGATGACACAAGGAGCAGAAGAGATGAAGAGATCCCTCCAACACCATCGCACAGACGTTCCGAATCAACTGTAGACAGGTTCGTGCACTTGACACCAAGTGCCCTAGCAGATATCGTAAAGAATTCGACAAGTGGATCAATGAGTAATAAGCCAGTGTAATTATTTATTTTTAATTAATATTCGCTGCGCGGCCCGAGCTGAATATATCATGAGTAATCGTCAGTTATTTTTTTTTCATTTCATTCTTTCTTTTTTAAAAAAGAAACAAAAACATATATCAGTTGGGTGTTTATATTTCTTTATTCAATTAAAAATGGGTTTTTTAATATAAATATGGACCTTATTGGCATTCGATCAAGTGATAGTATCTGATACAATGACAACTGAAAAACAAATAATATAATCAAATAACAACAATTACATAACACATTGTTGATTTTCATTAAAAAACTGAATAAAAACGAAACAAAACAATTTAAAAGGACATATAACAATTCATATTCGGCATACAATAGCTCGTAGGCGAGCTATCATAAGACAAATAATATAAGATGGCATTGGATGCCAAATTCCTATAATTCCCTCCACGCTCCATCTCAACATAATCATGGAACTCAACCCAAGTTCTTTTGAAGAAATTTATCACATAATCAAAAGACAAAACTTGCATCGTAGTCGACGCCTGCAAAACGACCTTCCGGCACAATAACAACTGAAATCTACTAGCTTGATCATTACGAGGACACGCATCAACAATAGACGAACCCTGCGATGTATCAAACACATCCCTAAAATCAGGAATATCATCTCCATGCGGCTTCTTATCCAAAACAACAGACACATTAACAACAACGCGCAAGGATAAAACAGCACTCTCTATCACAATATCAGTAATCGAAGTAGCGGGTTCTTCCTTAGTAGATGATGAAGCCGTAAAGGCACGATGCGTACCAAAAAAGCGCAGACCCTTCATGAGAATATATTTACCACGATGATCTAAAACACCAGAACTAAATTTCGGCATCGATACATAACCCTTAGTGACATGACCATTCATCAACGGGGCTCCATTATGGAGAACTTCGTTCACATTCCGAACCTTAAAACCTGATCGCGGCAGAGAGCGAACATATTTCTTCTTCTGAAAATAACGACGAGCGGCCCATCCGGCCCATTTTATTTTATAAATAGTTAATGGGCCGTATGTACGCGGCCCATATCTCCTCAAAGGAGCCCGACCATATATGGGCCTTACTAACATGATTATTACATTCAATTGCCTTCGACATTATGAATCCCTATCAGGCAGGTATTATAGAAACATAGTAAATAACATATAGTCTATTCATTTTTATATTTATTATTCCTATATATTAACATTTTCAAAATATTATAAATCATATATTTTTCTTTAAGTAAGATATCGACTAAAAATAATAATATATTTTTTAAATATCAAATCGGAAAGATAGTTGTAGTCAACGGCGCAAACCACGGTCAAGGGGGGGAAAAATTTCGGCGGCCACCCGGTAATATTATATACGGGTGGCCGCTTTTGACCTTTTGACCCTTGAGCCTTCTAGTATATATTGTACCCCAATACACCAATTGAATGAGCAAGTGTTGAGAGACTTCAATTGGTTTAAATGCCAGATGTCCCAAAAAACATAAAAAAAAAGACACCCACTACCCCTGAACAAATAGCAAACAGTTAAAAACATAGGGGTATTCTACTCTTTTCACTAGGGGACAATAAAGTAAATATCAATCATTATATACACAGTGATCATTCACAATCGTCGGATCAAATGTACTCCAATTCATACAGGCAGTTGGATGGATTAAATCAACAGGTGCACCAAACATATAATAGACACTACCACACCCGATAAAAAACATTAACATTAGAATTTATTAGCATCATAAACAACTATTGGGCTATTTTATATTTTAAGCTATTATGTTATTTGGGTTCCACTGTAATAAACTTGGTCCCCAAGTTTAGAGTATTATAAATATGTATTTATAATACTTGCTGAATATAGATTCATATCGTCGAAGGCAATTGAATGCAATAATCATGTTAGTAAGGCCCATAAATGGTCAGGCTCCTTTGAGGAGATATGGGCCGCAGATATACGGCCCATTAACTATTTATAAAAGAAAATGGGTCGGATGGGCCGCTCATCGTTATTTTTAGAAGAAGAAATATGTTCCCTCTCTGTCGCGAGCAGGTTTTAAGGTTCGGAAGTTGAACGAAGTTCTGCATAATGGAGCCCCGTTGATGAATGGTCATGTCACCAAGGGTTATGTATCGATGCCGAAATTTGGCTCTGGTGTTTTGGATCGTCGTGGTAAATATATTCTCATGAAGGGTCTGTATTTTTTTGGTACACATCGTGCCTTTACGGTTTCATCTTCTGCTAAGGAAGAACCCGCTACTTCGATGACCGATGTTGTGATGGAGAGTGCCGCTCTATCTTTGGACGCTGTGGTTAATGTGTCTGTTTTTTGGATAAGAAGCCTCATGGAGATGATATTCCTGATTTTGGGGATATGTTTGATACATCGCAGGGTTCGTCTGTTGTGGATGCGTGTCCTCGTAATGATCAGGCTAGTAGATTTCAGTTGTTATTGCGCCGGAAGGTCGTTTTCCAAGCGTCGACTGCGATGCAAGTTTCGTCTTTTGATTATGTGATCAATTTCTTTAAACGAACCTGGGTTGAGTTCCATGATTACGTTGAGAAGGAGCGTGGAGGGAATTATAGGAATTTGGCATCCAATGCCATCTTATATTATGTGTCTTATGATAGCTCGCCTACGAGCTATTGTATGCCCAATCTGAATTGTTGTCTGTCTTTTTAAATTGTTTTGTTTCGTTTGACCTCAATTGGTGTAAATGCCAGCTGTCCCAAAAAACATAAAAAAAAGACACCCACTACCCCTAATAAAATAGCAAATAGTTAAAAACATAGGGGTATTCTACTCTTTTCACTAGGGGACAATAAAGTAAACATCAATCATTATATACACAGTGATCATTCACAACCGTCGGATCAAATGTACTCCAATTCATACAGGCAGTTGGATGGATTAAATCAACAGGTGCAACAAACATACAATAGACACTACCACACCCGATAAAAAACATTAACATTAGAATTAATTAGCATCATAAACAACTATTGGGTGTGTTACTGACAATAAATACAGAATACGAAGGCAGATACCACAAATCAAAGAGGAACGAATACAGGCTAACGAATTCAACACAAATTATCAAGATGTCGTGCCCAACACTAAAGGACTATACTCTAAGAAAATTAAAAGGCAACTGCATGAAGATTGACCATTCCCAGATTGAATACAGACCAATGACACCACACAATGCACAAGGCCATGTGGACATAGAAAGTCACGATACAAGGCTTAACATCGACCAATCCAGACAAGCCTGGTACAAGATATCGATATACAGGCACTTCCAACTCAACTTCTTCTTAATAAGTGACCCAATACCATGGAAGGCAAATATCAGGACAAGTTATACAAACATGAATATCGGGACAACATTCTGCAGCATAAAGGCTCGACTGAAACTATCAATAGAGAAACACTTAGTGCAGATTACATGGCGATCCCCGTCAGTTAAAATACTAACGGGCCACGCAGTGGAAATTAATTAAAATTATAACTACACTGGTTTATTACTTGTTGATCCTAGTGTCGCGTTCTTTACGATGTCTGATAAGGTACTTGGTGTCAAGTGCACGAATCTGTCTGCAGCTGATTCGGATCTCCTGTGTGATGGGGTTTGAGGGATGTCTTCATCTTTTTTTCTCCTCGTGTCATCGCATGTGCTATGTCTCGAGGATGCTGATCTTAATGTTTGTTGGTACGTTGAAAATGTTAATATGTACAGAGAATAAATTTAAAAATTATTTGATTATAGGGTATTTACTATTTGTCTATATGTTTCTAGAAATAATGGTATATTTTTTAAATATCAAATTGGAAAGATAGTTGTAGTCAACGGCGCAAACCACGATCAAGGGGGGCAAAAATTTCGGCGGCCCTCAGGTAATATTATACTGAGGGCCTTCTCTCTCCTTGAGCCTTCTAGTATATATTGTACTCCAATACTCCAATTACATGAGAACTTTGGAGAGGACCTCAATCAGAGTACATGCCAGGTGTCCCAAAAAACATTCAAAAGACACCAACTACCCCTGAATAAATTGCAAATAGTTAAAAACATTGGGGTATTCTAGTCTTTTCACTAGGGGACAATAAAGCAAACATCAATCATTATATACATAGTGATCATTCACAACCGTTAGATCACATGTACTCCGATTCATACAGGCAGTTGGATGGATTAAAGCTACAGATGGAACAAACATACAATTGACACTACCACACACTATAAAAAACATTAACATTTAACATTAAAATTAATTAGCTTCAGAAACAACTATTGGGCGTGTTTATTGACAATGAATACAGAATACGAAGGGAGATACCACAAATCCAAGAGGAACGAATACAGGCTAACGAATTCAACACAAACTATCAAGATGTCGTTCCCAACACTAAAGGACTACGCTCTAAGAATTAAAAGGCAATTGCATGAAGATCGACCATTACCAGATTGAATACAGACCAATGACTCCACACAACGCACAGGGTATTGTTGACATAGAAATTCACGACACCAGACTGAACATCTACCAATCCAGACAAGCCTGGTACAAGATACTGATATACGACCACTTCCAGATGAATTTCTTCTCGGACTCATATTTCTCATTAAATGATCCAATACCATGTATGCAAACATAAGGACAAGTCACACAAACATGAACACCGGAACACGATTCTGCACCATAAAGGCTCGATTGAAAATATCAACAAAGAAACATTCAGTGTAGATTACATGGCGTTCCCCGTCCGTTAAAATACTAACAGGCCATGTTTCACATGACCTCATAGATTTTAGACACATAGACAGAGAACCTCCAATGCTAATGCAACCAAAGAGGGATGCAATCACCATGGAAGAGAATGATAAGTGGATTTTATATCCACTTGGATCGCTTCAATTCGGCTTAAATTGATTCACTTGGCCTCAAGTTTGTTGTAGTTTTGATTTTTTTTGCTTAGTTGTGCAGATTTACAAGAATGTCGATTATGGGTGATGCTTCTATCGTGTTTGGAGGATTAATTGATTAAAATTCGGATTGTCCGGCAAGGTTACGCAGTCTACACTGTTTTGGCCATACCTGGAGTTCTAGAAGTCCGTTTTCAGCGATCTTACAGCTCACGCGAAGCTTGAGAGATTTTCTACAACGTGGGACAGCAAGCAGGTGCAGGGAGCGTGTAGTTAAAATTTTCGCACGTGTTCTTTGTGAAGCAAGGCTGGAAAATTATAGTTTTGCCCTTTTTCTAATTCTAATTGTATTTTGGGCAGTTTTTAGTACCTTAATCGAATTCTAATTGTAATAGAAGGTAATTTCTTGCTGGGTAAGAAATCTAGAGCCTATTTAAACACATCTTAGCATTGTAATTAGGATAGTTTTTATTATTGTATCATAGCTTAGATCTGCAAGGGAGAAAAGGAGAGAAGGATTCAACGCTCGTGACAAGCAACGGATCTAGATCTACTTCATCTTTTGTGTTATTCTGGATTCTAGATTTGTTTTATTAACTCTTTGTTTATTAATATTATTACTTCTTACATTCATATCTTGTTTTATATCATGGTTTCATCAGATCCCATGATGATGAGTGGTTCGATTATGAACTAAACGTTGTCATGGGTTTTTAATGGATTTATCTATGTAGCTAAGTAGTTTGTATGCTTTAAAGATTTATGTGTGGTGAATTCTTGATATCCTCGTATGGTTGTGTTTCATGTATTTAGATGCGTCGCGAACATCTAATTTGTTAATCTCTTGCGAAACGAGAGTGGATCTTGAGATTTAGAACTTGCCATGCTAGCATAGGATAGGTTGATGTTTTAACATTATGATTTGTGGCATAAATAGAGATATTATGCTACCCTATGTGATCTAAGTGGATAACTTGTGCTTAAACCTTTATGTTTTCAAATTCTATAGAGATATAGGGTCTAAACATATTTGGTGTCTAGTCATCTTCTATCTCTTTTGTGGATGTATGATTAGTTTGGTGTTCGTATACCGAGAGGTAACTTGTACTTGTTTCGTGTTATCCGATCAGATATCAAAACCATCACATGTATTGATTAAAGGCATCGACTCTAAGTGAAGTAGATAATGAAGTTAGGATTCCATGTTTATTCTCATATAAGTAATCTGATTATAATTCTCATTAGGTAATTCATTCTTAGTTTAATAATTTGCATCTTAGTTTAATTTAGATAATTAAAACCCATATTTGTTAATTGTCTTAGAAGTGAATTAAGATCATACATTGTTGAATAGGCACATTAACTGAAAAGAACTAAACCAGATCTCAGTGTAACAAACTTAATTGTATTACTTGTGATCACGTATACTTGCGTGATATTGTGTTAACAAGTTTTTGGCGCCGCTGCCGGGGATCATCGGTGTTTTGTTTTTAGTTTATGTGCTTGTCATCAGTGGTCGTTAGCGTTCACTGACTCGGATTTCTTATTTATTTTGTTTGTTTCGTGGTGTTTTCAGGTACTTGAACGTGTATGCAAACACGTTTGCAAACTCGTAAACTGGCAGAAGAAGAACTTGTAGCAAAAGAGATGGCAGATTTACCAGCAGCAGCTAAGGCTTTGAAGGATTATTCTCAGCCAAAGATCAATGACGTTCAGTCTAACATTGTCAGGCCAGCTATTGCAGCTAATACTTTCGAAATCAAGCCGGGCACGATTCAGATGGTGCAGAACTCAGTTCAGTTTGGGGGTGCTTCTACGGAGGATCCTAACATGCATATTCGGGACTTTATCGAGATCTGTGACACTTTCAAGTTTAATGGTGTGCCGGATGATGCGATTAAATTGAGGCTTTTCCCATTCTCTCTGAGGGATAAGGCTAAGGGCTAGTTACACTCTTTACCAGCCGGTTCCATTAATACATGGGAGGATCTTGCTCAGAAACTTCTTACTAAATTCTTCCCTATGGCGAAAACTGCAGCAATAAGGAACAACTAACTCAATTTCAGCAGCAATCTGGTGAATCTTTGTGTGAGGCTTGGGAACATTATAAGGAGATGCTTCATAGGTGTCCACATCATGGCATGCCTGATTGGATGGTTATTAACGGTTTCTACAATGGGTTGGGAGCACAGTCTAGACCTTTGCTAGATGCAGCATCAGGTGGAGCTCTGTGGGCTAAGAGCTATGCGGAGGCTTATGATCTTATTGAGACGATGGCTGCTAATGAATATCAAAATCCAACACAGAGGCTTTCTCAAGGCAAGGTAGCAGGTGTTCTTGAAGTTGATGCAGCTTCAGCTATTGCAGCTCAGTTGAAGGCTCTTACGATGAAGGTGGATTCTCTTGCTAATTATGGAGTTCTGCAGGTTGCTAGTATTTGTGAGCTATGTGTGGGCGCACATGAGACGAATCAGTGTGCTATCTCTTCTGATTCAGCACAGTTTGTAAGTAATTTTCAGAGACCTGCTGCACCAGTTCCAGCTGCCTATCATCCCAATAACAGGAAACATCCTAATTTTAGCTGGAGCAACAATCAAGGTGCTCAGCAACCTCAGCCTTATCAACAGTTTCAGGGACAGCAATCGAAACCATTCAATCAAGGTTATCAGCAGCAGTTTGCTCCGAGGCAACAATTCCAACCTCCGGGATTTCAGCAACAACAATCTTATGGGAATGCTGGTCCATCTTCGAATGAAAAATCAGAAATGGATGAGTTGAGGTTAATGATTAAAAGCGTGACAGTTTCTCAAAAGACCTTGGAGAACCAGATGGGACAGCTTGCAAGTGCTTTACTTAATAGGCAACAAGGAACTCTGCCTAGCGATACGGAGGTTAATCCAGGCAGAAGGGAAAGCAAAGAACAGGTCAATGCAGTAACTTTGAGATCGGGAAAGGTTACGAGGGATCCTAAATCAGCAGCTAAGAAAGATGAAGATGTTCAGAATCAACAGGTTGAAAAATCTGCAGTTCCAAAAATTGAAAAATTGGATTTAGTAGCTGATCAGCTCGAGGGTGAGAAGAGCAAGAAACCTGTTAAAAATTCTACTCTAGAGCAATCTTCAAAGAGCAATCAGATCTATCCTTCTCCTCCATTTCCTCGATGCGTGCATAAAAGTCAAGAAATTCAGTTTCAGAAGTTAATGGAGGTCTTTAAGAAACTGTCCATTAACATTACTTTTGTTGAAGCATTGGAGCAGATGCCTTGGTATGCAAAGTTCATGAAGGATATTTTGTCACGAATGAGAAGGTTGGAAGAATTTGAAAAAGTGGCATTACCAGAGGAGTGTAGTGCAGTTCTGCAGCAGAAGTTGCCACCCAAACTTAAAGATCCAGGAAGTTTCACCATCCCGTGTACTATTGGCAACCTTTCTTTCAGCAAGTGCTTGTGTGACTTGGGAGCTAGCATCAATCTCATGCCTTTATCTGTTTTCAAGCAACTTGGTATGCCAGAGCTAAAGCCAACCAACATCTCTTTGCAGTTGGCTGATCGATCTATCACGTATCCGAGGGGTATAGTGGAGGACGTCTTAGTAAAAGTTGATAAGCTCATATTTCCTGCCGATTTTGTGATTCTAGATTTCGAGAAGGATAAGAAGATTCCCATAATCTTGGGAAGACTGTTCTTAGCTACTGGTAGAACCTTGATCGATGTGCAAAAAGGAGAGCTTACAATGAGGGTGCAAGATCAGAATGTCACCTTTAATGTGTTCAAGGCCATGAAATTTCCGACAGAGGATAAAGAGTGTTGCAGTGTGGAAATAGTTGATACGGGTCAGAGAAAGAAGCTTGATCAGTTATTGAGCGAAAAATCGGACTCGCACGTGCTAAAGCATCACATCACTGATTCCATTGACAGTTCTTCAATTCGAGATCTCTCGAGTGTAAAGCTTGGAAAACTTCCACCACATTTGAGGTATGTCCTTTTGAATAATGAGCTAGTGATTTTTGAAGAGGGGCATGATAACGTGTTGCGAAGGTGGAAAGCTGATGATAAGGAAGAAGGAAGTTTTGTTCAGCCGTTCGAGTCGGAGAAGCACCTTAGAGGTGTGAAGAAGAAAAAGAAGAAGATTAGACCGTTGGGTACTAAAATTAGGTTAAAGTCTGACGGAAGAGATTTGTGGAAAGCAAGCAAACAAGATGTCAACGGTCGTATGAATGGTCTTTCTGTTGAGAACGGTTTAGTTATTCTTTTGAAACCGCCATGAGTTGAGGAAGTAATATCAAGCTATTGACGTTAAAGAAGCGCTTCGTGGGAGGCAACCCACGCATTAGTGTAGGAAAAATAAATAAATTTAGCAGTAGAAATTTCCACGCGCCGCGTCGCCATGTGCGCGACCTCGCTTCCAATTTCTTCTGTCCAGGTACTACTGTTCCCGTCCTGGTGTGTTGTGTTATAAAAAAAATCTCAACAGAAATTTCCACGCTCTATAGCGCCGACCGCGCGCCGTATCCTGTCCAATATACTGTCCAGACGTGTTAGTCATGTACATATGTGTTGTGTTGTAACACATATTAAAAAAAAATGAAACGAATTTTTTTTTTCAGCGCTAAACCTTCTGTCCATCCAGGTTTATGTTGTCCGTGTATATATATATGTTTTAACATATATTAAATATTCAATTCATCTCCTAAATCAATTCCAACCCCTATTCTAATTATTTTCTCCACCTAAAATCCTAATTCTAGTCCTATATTAGTTCCAAATCATTCCCAATTCATCTCCTATTTCATTTTTTTTCCAAATCTACTTACCCATCTATATATACACCTATATATACATACCAATCCTACCCCATTCCAGTTATATTTCACTATAATCAATTTCAATGCTTCAAGATTCAAGTTTGGGGGGATTTTTAAGTGCAAGCTTCACCTCTCCGGTTCGTATTTGGGGTATATTTCTTCCTTTTATTTTGATATTACGAATTGTGTTCTTGCATTATTAGGGTTGTGTGTTCTTGATTATTTCGGGGTATTTGTGAATTCAATTTTTTTGTGGATTTTGGTGAATTTTGTGAGTTGGGTATTGATTATTATGGCTCCTAAGCGTGGGAGAGGTGGTGCTAGTGTTGCAAAATTTTTGTCTTAGACGGTGGAGGTTGAATTTAATTGGTTGTTGTTGAGGCCAATTGCTAAAGAAAGGGGATTTTTGCCGAAACAAGCATGTTGAGTTGCGATGGGGAAGGATATGTAAGGCGCTTTGTAGGTATGTTTTCTGCTATCCCTCGTATTTACTTCCATTCAATGCGGACATTGAATATTTTAAGTTTGGGGGTGGTTTGAGGGATTAGTAGTTGCTGTTGTATTATGTATTCATGTAGGATTTCATGATTTGCATATTAGTAGTAGTTCATGCATGTATGTTTGTATTATCTACGTTTGTTTCATGTAGGACATTTTGTTTTGTTTTTATTTTTCGTAAACCATGTGAGTTCATTTTAGTTGCATTTTCATGGCATACATATTTCATGATCCCTTAGAATGAGCTAATTCTGATTGGTAGGTAGGTGTCTAATTGAGTGTAGTAATGATGAATAGAGGGTTGATTTATAGTTCTTATGAAATTGACTTGCATGCTTCAGAAACACAATTTTTACACAGTCTCATCGTTTGCTTTTGGGCTAGGTTGAGGTTATGCTTGTTTGGTTGTTTGAAATTTAATCACTTGTTTATATTTAGAATTTTCGTTATTCCCTTGATAGCGTAGTAGCACTAAAGTCTAAGTTTGGGGGAAAACAGGGATTTCATGCTAGTTGTTGGCTAGGTGTCAAATGGCTAGTAGCCGGTTCATATTTATATGAGTAGTCTAGGGTTGGAAATGAGAAAGGCTCATTCCAGATCGAAAAAAAAAAGAAAAAAAAAGAAAAAAAAAATAGTGATGTGAATGTTTATATGCAAAATTAACCAGGGTGAGCTCTTTAATACTCGAGCTATTAAGTCTGAGGGGACTTAGTCCTAGTGACCTAAGGCTTTTATATTCTGGGATCCACTAACCCAATGCTCGCTACATGGGTATTATTGTATAAGCCTTTCGGGGTCTCATCCATTGCACGGTTAGAAAATCATGCTTGTATATATGTGTCGTAGTACAGTACGCCAAAACTGTTAATAGACATCACCCCTTTAACATCGGTTGCGTTTCTGACCGATGTTAAAGGTATGTTTTACATCGGTTTTACTATAAACGATGTTAAAGTAGATTTTAGACATCAGTTACACTTTAAACCATTGTCTTAACTACTTCTTAAAAAAATAAAAAACATACGAATCTTTTCTCTCAGCCCACTTTTCCTCTAATTACTTAGAAACATTTTCTCCGTTTCTATTTTTCATTTCCCTCTTCAGACTTTCCTATCTCCCGTTCCTCAAACTAATTACATTTCATCTATCCCTCAAACTAATTCACTCAAGCTAATTCACTCACAAACTAGCTAATTTGAAGAACCCTAGTTTACAAGCCCCAAATTCAAACCCTAGCTTACAAGCCCCCAAATTCAAACCCTTGATTTCAAAACCCCCTTTTCTAATCTCATAATTTATATGAGTTTCAAGATTGATAATCTCGTTAATAGATTAATCGATTCATACTCAAAATCGATAGCTATATAAGATATATACACACTAACACACACTCACTGTTGTGTAATTTGTTGTTTAATCGATAGCTACATTTTTGTGAGAAAGTGATTGCAGGGAGTTAAGAAACTGGTGTTCAATGGCGTCAAGAAGGGAAACAGCACGACTCTCTGCAAGGACAAGGACATTCACTTCAGTGAATGTCAAGTTTCTTTTGACAATAAGAGAAAATCTAACAATAGGAGATTTTAATTATCTCTTATTTTCATAGATTTGGATTTGGAGCTTGATTGGTTCTTGGAGATTCGTCAGTATGCTCCCGGTACTAAGGTAATTCATTTTTTATGTTTTTTAGGTAATGCATTTTGTCGAACAGGTTGTGTACGTTTCTTGTTTTTGGTTTTTTGGTTCTTTAATTGGGTGGTGTTGTTATTGGTGGTGACTGCAGTTTGAGCAAAATCACAGTCGTAACCATTCCTTCATGTAGCCTGGTAGTATGCATTCATGGCGTAGGCAGCATGAGCTCGAACAGTATCAGGAAAGAAGCATGTGCCACCTTCTTGAATAGGTTTACAATCTATTCTCAGTCCACATACATAATCGATGTTCTTCTGTAAGTTCTCATCATTAGCTTTTGATTTAGTGTTGTTTGATGTGATTAGATGCTTTGCGATTCAATTTGGAATAATTAAGTTTTTACTAATTGGGATACTTTGCGATTGATTTGTTTGCTAATTTTGTGCTGTGGTGTTGTTAGGGCTTGTCCGAAGGCATATCATACTGCTTGTATTAAGCGTGATGAGGAGTTTTAGTTTTTTCGATCAAATGCTAAATGGACACATTGACAGCCTTTACAGTGAAGGTCTCCTCCTCAAACTAGGGCTTCATGATGATCTCTTACAGAAGCTCCCTCTTCCGTATGTGGTCAGTAGAATTAAAAAATCTAGCCAGGGCAACCTCCTCAAATATGACACTCCCAAAATTATTTCAAGTAAGCATTTAGCTTAGTTATATTTAAGCTACCATATGCTCATTTAGATGTTTATTTTGACTAAATACACAATCGCTAACACACTTAAATGAAGTTACTGCCAATCTATTCGATTTATCTCAGAAATTTTCTTTACTTGACCAATAATTGGTCACGAAATATCTCAAATGTGTGTGCACGCGCGTGCGTGCGTGCCTACTTAAAGTAACATATGACTGCATATGCAGAGGACAGGTTTCCCTGGCTTAGAGATGATGAATTTGCTCGACAAGCTCTAGCAGGAATTAACCCAGTCAACATTGAAAAACTTGAGGTATTCCCACCAGTGGGAAACCTTGATCACAAAATCTTTGGTCCATAGGAGTCGGCC
Source organism: Saposhnikovia divaricata (assembly GCA_036435485.1). Classification (NCBI taxonomy): domain Eukaryota; kingdom Viridiplantae; phylum Streptophyta; class Magnoliopsida; order Apiales; family Apiaceae; genus Saposhnikovia; species Saposhnikovia divaricata. The sequence continues at coordinate 1,442,381 of JAZHRN010000145.1, read as the reverse complement.
CTCAAATAAGAACACATTGCTGGCAGTCTCAATGGCATGACTTTGCAACAGGTATAACAAACACTTATTATCTGCGGACACAAATGTATTAAATCCATTTTGCACTGGATTGAATTTGATATTTTGAGTTGATTCAATCATATTTACCTTTCAGGCCGCAATAGTCTGAATTTCTAATTCGATTCCAGTATTTGTACTGGATTGAGGCACTAAATGTTGCAACTGTCAAGAAGCTTTTTTCTTAGTATCTTCTCTTTTAGCTTAACAAGTCATTGTTGAGGCACTATTGTAGACCGTGATTCTCCACGTGAGGTGTGTAGGTGCTTAGTTTGTTGTAACTTTATTTATGTCTTTATTCTTTAATTCCTTTAACGTCGATATTAATTTTTTTGTCTTGTTTCCATATTTAGGTTGGCATATATATAGTGTATGCCAGAAGGCAATGTTGAATTGTGGGATTTGTCTTGCAACTTCAATTTTACTGATAATGACATTGGTAAGAACAGAGCACTTGCTTCCGTTCAGAAGCTGCCGGAGCTTAACAATGCTGTTGTGGTTACCACTTTAACTAAAAAATTGACCAAAGAGCAACTATCTAATTTTCAGGTAACTTTTTGTGATTAATTGTAACATCTATTGCCACTTTCTTAACATGAAAAAATAGTTTTAAATTATTATATCTGTTTGTGACAAACAATCACTTGCATACTTGTGTTCATATAGTAATTCTTAATATTTTTTATTTGTTGGAAAGTTAGCCTAACCGTCTTTAACCCTTAAAGCTACCTCTGGAATATAATTATGTCCAGTGACTGGATTTCTTTTTCAGAAATGACTTCTTTACTAGCATACGCAGTTTTGATAGGTATATTTTGGATGAGGCCAATTGCATTGAAGGTTGAAAAAGATAAACTTTGGCCTTCGAGGTAAATGATACTTAAAATCTAATGAAGACTGACAAGCAACATGAAGGAAATAAAATCCGGAATTACCAGCTAAGAGAGTTGTACTTAACAAAAGAAAGGAAAAAAAATAGAGACAATACAAAAAAATGCTACCAATCCATTTTTCAATTTTTCCTAACAAACAGAATCTGCATGCATTTTCCTGGAACAAACTCAGCAATCAGTCATGCAACCCAAGTCCCATAATAGCAAGTACAAAAAGCCCATATTTCGCAGCAAGTCCCACTAGTAGCTGTAGTATCCCTTTGTCATTATACTCCGCCTGAAAGATAACGCTACATTAGGAGCAGCCACCATGCTTAGCATCTTTTATTCCTTATAACTTATGACCTTAAATTCTATTCTGCGCAAATATTCAATTTTGGAACAAAAAAAATCCATGGAAGGATTCTCGACAAAATCAGTTATTGTAAGCTTCTTTTGCTAGTTAGTTGTCTTCCTCTACTTGCTTGATAACGACACTTCATGGATGGTCCTTTCAAGTTCTGGGGTGGGTTGCTATATTGAGTTATAGAAAATTGGAAAGGCCAAACCACGAGTGGGAACTGGCGGAAGAAGATGAACCTTTTTGGTGGTCAAAGTGTCTCCTTTCTTTAGCTTTAGCTGTGTGAAGTTTATATAGTAATGTTAAGTTTCAAATTATTAGTAGTTGAGGAGTTTGTTTGTTTGTTATTAGTAGTTGGTGTAGTAGTAGATTGTATGAATTATGCTTTTGGGTGAATGTTTTGTATTGCTAACTTTGGTGGGATATAACTCCATTTGAATGCAATGTTGATTTTGGTAAATTTTTGGGCACATAATTTAGGTATAAACAGACATCAATTTGATCCTTTAACACATCACCTAAGAACTGATGTCTAATTTGGCAATTTCATGGCTCTAGTTTACATCGGTTAAAAAATGATGTAGTATACATTTTACAACATCGGTTCTAAGCAGAACCGATGTAGTACTGGGGTTGAGACATCGGTTCTGATTTAAAAATTAATGTTGTTGACAACTATTCACATCGGTTAAAAACTGATGTAATAAGTACTTTTTAACATCGGCCTAGAATCGATGTAAAACACATGGACTTTTAACCTCACATAGCTAGACATCGGTTTTGAAAATTTTTAACATCGGCCCAGAACTGATGTCTATTGACTTATTTGGCGTAGTGGTAGTTAGTAATAAAGCATGAATTTCTGTCTACCTTGGATAAGGATGGAGGTGTTTCTAGGTTATGGAGTGTTTACCGTCTATTCTAGTTATAAACTTGTGATTGTCTTGGTGAAGGATGGGTATGATTTTTGACCTAGTTTTGGGAGTATTTCTGATGAGCATTGCACACACGCACGTTTCTGTTCATGTATTGTTAGTATACGGGAACTTAGTCGAGCTCTATTTGGATTTAGTTGCATTCTCTAAGATATTTGCTTGCTAGTTGGTTTTGGTTAGTTTGAAGGGGATCGTTGCATTTTAGTTGCATTCATGCATTGCATTGTTTAGTTAAATGGATTTTGTGGGTACATTCACTATAGGCCCTCACGAGACCTTACTCGTCCACTAGGGCTGCCTAGGGGATTAAAGGGCTTGTTGCATATGCCAAATGCAACCGTGATCACCTACGGAAGTGGTACTAGTTAGTTAGTTCGTTAGTTGTAATTGTTTATGCTTGAGGACAAGCATTGGTTTAAGTTTGAGGGTGTGATAAGTGGATTTTATATCCACTTGGATCGCTTCAATTCGGCTTAAATTGATTCACTTGGCCTCAAGTTTGTTGTAGTTTTGATGTGTTTTGTTTAGTTGTGCAGATTTACAAGAATGTCGATTATGGGTGATGCTTCTATCGTGTTTGGAGGATTAATTGATTAAAATTCGGATTTTCTGGGAAGGTTGCGCAGTCTACACTGTTTTCGCCATATCTGGAGTTCTAGAAGTCCGTTTTCAGTGATCTTACAGCTCACGTGAAGCTTGGGAGATTTTCTACAACCTGGGACAGAAAGCAGGTGCAGGGAGTGTGTAATTAAAATTGTCGCACGTGTTCTTTGTGAAGCAAGGCTGGAAAATTACAGTTTTGCCCTTTTTCTAATTCTAATTGTATTTTGGGCAGTTTTTAGTACCTTAATCGAATTCTAATTGTAATAGAAGGTAATTTCTTGCTGGGCAAGAAATCTAGACCTTATTTAAACACATCTTAGAATTGTAATTAGGATAGTTTTATTATTGTATCACAGCTTAGATCTGCAAGGGAGAAAAGGAGAGAAGGATTCAACGCTCGTGACAAGCAACGGATCTAGATCTACTTCATCTTTTGTGTTATTCTGGATTCTAGATTTGTTTTCTTAACTCTTTGTTTATTAATATTATTACTTCTTACATTCATATCTTGTTTTATATCATGGTTTCATCAGATCCCATGATGACGAGTGGTTCGATTATTAACTAAACGTTGTCATGGGATTTTAGTGGATTTATCTATGTAGCTTAGTAGTTTGTATGCTTTAAAGATTTATGTGTGGTGAATTCTTGATATCCTCGTATGGTTGTGTTTCATGTATTTACATTCATGTATTTGTTAATCTCTTGCGAAACGAGAGTCGATCTTGAGATTTAGAACTTGCCATGCTAGCATAGGATAGGTTGATGTTTTAACATCATGATTTGTGGCGTAAATAGAGATATTATGCTACCCTATGTGATCTAAGTGGATAACTTGTGCTTAAACCTTTATGTTTTCAAATTCTATAGAGATATAGGGTCTAAACATATTTGGTGTCTAGTCATCTTCTATCTCTTTTGTGGATGTATGATTAGTTTGGTGTTCGTATACCGAGAGGTAACTTGTACTTGTTTCGTGTTATCCGATCAGATATCAAAACCATCACATGTATTGACTAAAGGCATCGACTCTAAGTGAAGTAGATAATGAAGTTAGGATTCCATGTTTATTCTCATATAAGTAATCTGATTATAATTCTCATTAGGTAATTCATTATTAGTTTAATAATTTAAATCTTAGTTTAATTTAGATAATTAAAACCCATATTTTTTAATTGTCTTAGCAGTGAATTAAGATCATACATTGTTGAATAGGCACATTAGCTGAAAAGAACTTAACCAGATCTCAGTGGAACGAACTTAATTGTATTACTTGTGACCACGTATACTTGCGTGATATTGTGTTAACAAAGAACGACAGGAACAAAGGCATATACATGCCACTGACAATAGGATAAGGAGAGACGTACCAACAGACATTAAGATCAGCATCCTCGAGACATAGCACATGCGACGACACAAGGAGCAGAAGAGACGAAGAGATCCCTCCAACACCATCGCACAGGCGTTCCGAATCAGCTACAGACAGGTTCGTGCACTTGACACCAAGTGCCCTAGCACATATCGTAAAGAATTCGACGACTGGATCAACGATAAATAAGCCAATATAGTTATAATTTTAATTAATTTCCACTGCGTGGCCCGATTGAAATAAACCATGAGTAATCGTCAGTTTTTATTTTTTTCATTTAATTCTTTCTTTTTTAAAAAAGAAACAAAAACATATATCAGTTGGGTTTTTATTTTTCTTTATTGAATTAAAAACAGTTGTTTTTAATATAAATATGGATCTTATTGGCATCGATCAAGTGATAGTATCTGATATAATGACAAATAAAAAACAAATAATATAATAAATTAACAACAATTACATAACACAGTGTAGATTTTCATTAAAAGACTGAAATCAAAAAGAAACAAAACAATTTAAAAAGACAGACAACAATTCAAATTGGGCATACAATAGCTCGTAGGTGAACTATCATAAGACACATTGTTAGGCCGAATACACAGATTATAATCAACTAAGTATGAGAGAATAACAATAAGTTCTTAAATACCTTTAAAAACTGTTTGGAATTAACTTCTCTCTCAGTGATGTAAAATATCACAGAGAGCTGCTTAGGTTACAATGAAAAGATATTGTGTTACACGATCGATACCCTTCTAGGATTAACCTAACTGTATTTATAAAGATATACAGCTACGTACAATCGATAATTGATTCTCCTATAAATCAGCTATACAAATATTATCAATTATGATTGCTACACTTCTTTCTAGTCAGCACGACTTCCTTTGACAGCTATCCAATCTTCAAAGATATCGCTTCCATAATTATCTCCAATAATTCTGTTACTGACCAGGAAACGCTTCTGTTCAACAGAGTTTAGCTGTTTCCTCTCGTCAGCGTATAACAAACTCTGTCTAGCTTCCAACTGTCAGAGTTTAACTAAACTCTGACTGCTTCCTGTTTCAAGTTAAACTCTGTTTTTCCCTATAAAACTTAAACACTGGTATTAACCATATCAATTATATTTAACAATCTCCCCCAACTTGTTCATTAGTTAAAAAATAACAAGTTAACAGTAATTGATGATGTCAAAACAATTTTATACAAACACAGTGTTTATTCAAATAAGCAGAGTTTAATCTTGACTTAAAAAAATTTACAGAAAACAAGAAAATTCTTACAGACTTCAATCTCTAATCTCTTCAAGATCAGGTGTTGTTCTGAGATAGTCTATAAGCAATATTCTCTCTGCATTTTCAAGTTCAATCTTCATAGCTTCTTTGATCTCTCTCAACTGAGGATCACTCTCATCAGTCTGATAAATAGCAGATCTTAGATCGTAGATTTTGTTCCTCCTCATATCATTTCCCAGTCTGATAAATTTTACTTCCTCTGACTATGAGTTGAAATCAAGAACTGTGATTCCCAGATCAGTCTTCAGCTTTGCAGTACCCTTCTTCATTTCAATGATATTTCCATTCCAGTCTCTGTACTTAGGAACATATCTGTTGTTATACTTCATTCCTCTAATTGCCAAATTTTGGAGCATTTTCTGTCTGAGCACATTTGCAACTGATTGAGTCCTTCGATTATTCACCTTGAAAAGATACAGAATATGTTCTAATTCTTCCCAATATTTCAAACCAATATCATGCTCACCAATTTTAAATACTGTCCCATCAGCCATAAAGTATAAGAGAAAATCTTTCTTTAAACTCTTCTGATAAACTAACTGTACTGATTCCAGTCTGTCCAAACTCTCTTGAGTAACACCACGACCTGGAACAGCCAGTGAAGAAGGATCTCTAGGACCAGTATGTTGCCTTTTATCTCTGTGTGAGCCTAGGCCAGCTTTATTGTTTCCAATCTTACAAGATAAGGCTCTTCCATCAGTAAAATCCATAGGAGCTTCAGGTACTAGATTTGGATCATGAAGTGTTCCTTTTCCAAAGACTGACTTCAACTGAGAAGATAGAGGTTTAGACACAACTTGTGTAGCAACAGAGGTTGTGTTTTCTTTCTTCTGTACAACTTGTGTAGAAACAGAGGTTGTATTTGCCTTCTTCGAAATTCTTTCTTCTTTAGCAATGCCTTTCAGCTTTTGCTTAGAATCTGCATCTGTTGGTTTTCTGGATACCTGCATCCTTTGATCAGCACCAACTTGTTCTTTGATTTCAATGCCTTTAAGAACAGGCTTAGCAGCTTTCTCATTTTTCTTAGACTTCCCAGATTTCAAAGCTTTCTGTTGTTCTGCTAGAAACATTTGCTCTTGAGCTTGAACATCTGCAAGTGTAACTCCATTTTCATTCTCATCAAAAAACATCTTAGCAGCCAACTCTTCATCAGTTTGTGGATTGTTAGAGAATAACAAATCCCTTTGCCTTGAAGTACTTTGTACATTTGTATCCATTGCTAAACTTGAATTTTTAGACTTGCCAGCTTTTAAGTGAACATCAGACCTTGATCTTAACCTTCTCTCTGGATTAGTTCCTTCATCATCAAGATCATCTCTTTTTGATTGAGTTTGAGACTGCTGCTTACACTTGGATTTAGTAACTCTAGCAACTCTCTCCCCCTTTTTGACATCATCAGGGATCAAGATGGAAGTAATTAACTAAAGAGAGTTGGCAATGGATTCAATCTTGTCAGCCATCAAAGTCTGATTCTCTTCAACTTTACCCAATCTCTGAAGTACATTCTCTTGAGCTTTTGAGAAAGTTTGAAACATTTTGTTGTTGTCTCTCTGTAGAGTCATCTCTCTACTGACAACTTCATTTCTCAGAGATATAATTGACTCCTGATTTTCATGAAATCTGTGATTCAAGGCCTTAACCTGAATCATTGTTCCTTGCAAGCATGTCAGTATGTCTGGATTTGAAATGTTTTTAGAATTATCCTTGAGAAACTCAGCTGCTCTTCCAGTAGAAAATATACAATCTTACTTGTACCATTATGCAGATTGTTTTGCCATGTATTCATTTTCAATTTCCTTTGCAGAAGGTCCAGCAAAGTCTGGCTTCTCCCCTGTTTTCAGTCCATCAGTTTGAACTTCAACATTTGGAGCAAATCCAGCTTCTGCACTCTCTTCTTTAGAGGGATCATGTTCAGAATCATCAGCATCTGCAACTGAGGCAGTTTCTTCATTAAATTCTGGAATAGATTCTTCTTGAGCAATCTGTTTTTCTGGATTAGCAGAGTTTGTCTTTACAATGTCTGAGGAAACATTTTGAGCAGGCTGATCAATTTCCTCACCATGGTCTGAGATTTGATGCGCATCAGAGAATAACTCTGTGTGAGATGCAACCTCTGTTTCTTCTAGCACCACAGTAGGTTGATCTGCAACACCAGTTTCAGCAGAGTTTGCAGCCATGGGTGTTGGATCTTCAATTTCAACAGAGAATGACATGAAATTTTCATCAAACTCTTCCCTTGCAGGTAACTCAGTTCTATCATCATCTTCAACTTGAACCTCAGCAAATACTGTTGAATTAACTCTGAGTTCAGGTTCTGCTATAGTAGGTTCTGAGTTAATAGCTGTCTTAATAGCAGGAGTCCCCTTAGAGATATCCTCTGGATCTTCAAGATTCACACTTTCATCAGACTCATCAATAATCAGTCTCCTCCTTTTAACTTGAGGCACTTCTGTTCTTTCTTCTTCTGAAATAGAATCATCTAGAGTAGATGGAGATGGAGGTCTATTTGCTCTTTCCTTCCTAGCTCTCTTTGGCCTAGAAGCTTCAGCAGTCCTGTGCTTTCTTGGTGGTCTTATAGCCCTGCTTTTCTTTGGCTTTCTTGGTTTGGATTGTGGTTGAGGTTGAGGTTGTGATTTAGATGAAGATTGAGGTTATGAAGTAGTAGCAACAGTGGGTGGAGTGAATGTAGATGTGGGTTTAGAGGTTGGTTCAGTGTTTAGGGTTATGTGAGGTTCAGTGTTTGTGGGTTGAGAATTTGGCTGTGTAGGTTCAAATACAGGTTCAGGTACTTGTGCTTGTGGTTCCTGTGGTTGATTGAGAAAGTTTCTGAGGGCAAGTGGATAAATAAACTTTGGAACTTGATCCTTGTTAGTATCTTTATTAGTCAAGTCAGAGAACATTCTCTTATGGACTTGAAAGGGTTGGATAACATCCTTATCAGAAATTACCAAATTAGGCAAACAAGCAGAGAATAAACTTTGACAAAAACGTGAGAAATAAACAGTTGTATTAGACTCTGCTAGTTTTTCACCTAAATTCATAAGAACTAGTCTACCAAAATCAAAGTTGCTTCCATTTAGAAGAGAATACCCGATTTGAAGACTATCAGTGGGAATTGCATCCCAGTTGGTGACTGTAAGAACCCCAAATTTTGGATATAATTAAAAACTTTTTATTATGTACTGAGGTAATGGTGAATAGTGATTACGACTACGATGTAACGATTGAGATAATGAATGGAAGGAATCGAATTCGATTTAAATATTTATATGTCTTGAAGAATACTATTGGTTGACAATTTAGATAAGAATTATCTATCTCCTAGGGAGTTGAGATTTGATAATTCTAAAGGAGAAGATTATTCCTATGTCATCCAAATCGATATCTGTTATTGGTCCAGTAGGTCCGTAAAAAGGTTAAGGAACGATTGAAAGAGATTAGGGACAATTGTACAACCCTAAGAGGATGAGTAAAGAAAAATGGATGAATAGTGATTTTGATGGATTTAGGAATATTATGAGACGACACTATATAGAAGTATTCGGAACTGATTTTCGAGTTCGTATCAGTGATCCAGGGGGGAAATAAGTGTATATAAAAGCTGTCGGATTCTGAAAAATAGTACTTTTATTTTCCCCGAGAATTTCCTGGACACATAAAGACTTAAGGGTTTATTGAAGAGATTTAATGAATTTGGATTCAAGAATTATTAAAGAGAATTGAGAATGATAGTATAAATAGTAAGATGGTTTCCTGTAAAACCCTAATTAGAAATCTTCGAGATATTCCTTCGAACGATCAATGAATTGAGTAATAACCGGACAAAGAAGCAAGCAGAGAACCAAGAGACAAACATGTGCAAGTGGATGGAGTAAGGGTAAGCAAAGTGACTTTCATGTAAGTCAACTACAAGTGTAGTGATGAAGTTGCATTTGTGCCAAAAAGGGCATGCTTAATGTGGTGCCAACAAGTGGACCAATAGAAGGGCAACACTTGGACCACTAGCAAGCTAACAACACAAAAGCAAAGGATGCATCCAAGATATATGCCAAGTATTACAATTATTTAGGCATAAAGCAAAACAAAGGAAGCAAAGCCAAGAACTCCATGAAGAGCAAAAAAAAAAATCTGCTCCTTTTTAGCAAAATCAAAGTCCAACCTCTTGACCTTCAATGGCCATGAAATAAATCATGTAAGTTCCTTACTATATCAACATGATCTCCTAGAAATTTGAGCTTCAAATTCCATCTCTAGCATAGTTTTCAAAAATCATCAAAGTGATGATGAATAGTGTTTTCAAGATCTAATCTTTGATTTCTTGTTTTGTTTGGATGATCCAAGCTTTGTTAAGGTGTTCTAAGGATTGATCAAGGTTTATTAAGGTCTTACATACTCCAAGGAAGGTATAAACTTCAAGAACCCTAGTCTTTTATTTGAGTTTTAATGGAGTTTTAGATGAGATTTGATAATGTTTATGGCTTGTATTCATGATTTAGAACATGTATGTTGTGTGGGTGTTATAAAAAGATTAATATATTGTTTTGTGGCTCCAAGACCTGTTGAGACAGTGAGGGAGATGATAAATAGTGCCCATGAGTGTTGGTGGTGGATTGAATGATTATTTGGAGGGTTTTGATTTTGGAAATATCCGAGTTATAGCCGTCGTAATGCTGAAATTTCATAAACTCTTAAAATTTGAGCATAACAATTAGGATAGATGCCTGACCTTAGTGATATTATGGACTGACCTTAGAGTTCTCGAGTCATAGATCGTTGTGGCGCAAGAATCGAAACATTCCGACTTACGGTTTAGGAGTTATGGTCAAATTACGAAAAGTAGTTCGAAACCATAAACGAGAATTCGTAACTTAAATTGAACCCTCGTAAAATACGTAAGTCAGTGGCCAATCTTGGTAATTAAATACTATAGGTAAAAAGGAAGGTGTGAGAGAAAACCTCATGTGAAACGGATTGTTTTCCGATTTTATAAAAAATGTTGGAATCAAAGTTAAACGCGAACGAACCCCTAAAAACCCGCTTGATTATAACTTCGGTAAAACACTTAGAAAACGGGCGATAAAACTCGGAGTATAATATTGATTCGTAACGATCGACTTTAGAACTTGTATGACTTAAGTATGTCCCAAGTGTAAGTACAGTGACATGTCGTATTAACGAACGAATGTCGGGTCGGATCGATGATAAAAGGAATCCACTAAAAGGGGTATAACGAGATAACTCGAGAACGTGTTTCGATTTAAGTATAACTTAACTTTTAAGATGTTAAGTGATTAATCCCGAATGCCTTGGCTATTTATAGATCACCAAGCTGACCCCGGACCCGCTACCACTACCCCTTACCATACTCGACTACCAGGCAAGTTTCAATTCCCTTCTTTTAGGCTGTTGTTGTGATTGAATATATATATATATATATATATATATATATATATATATATATATATATATATATATATGTTTTCTGTTATACATATGCCATAGCATGCATGCCTGCTTTCCAGTTATATCGTTATGGTTGTTCCCTGATTGTTTATTGGCATATAAATTAGATAGCTAACGTATCAATTATAAGCCGGTTATTGTAAGACCCTCGTAGAAGGGCGTATACATCTTATTCATCAAATATAGATCGGGAGTCAATATTTCTTGACATATCGAGATTACCTCGGAGGAAAATATTTAAGCAAATATTTTCCATTATTTGGGCGACGAATATTATTTGAATATTCGTTCGAGATTATTTATTTAACGATCCTTACTTCAAATAATTATTTGAACGTAACCATTCAACGAATAATATTTTTCAATATTCATTCAGAGTCGAATAGATTAGCGATTATTATTCCGAATATTCTTCTAAAGATTGGACTACTAAATGAATATTATTTGAATATCCATTTAGAATATTATTTTATTAAATGAATATTACTTTTGAATAATCATTTAAGATATTAATTACTTGATGAATATTATTCTAATATTCATCTGAAGCTTGATTTATTTATCGAATATTATCTCGAATATTCCTTTAAAGCTTGGATTATTAAATGAATATTACTTGATATTCATTCAGAATATTATTCATTAAATTAATATTACTTTTTGAATATTCATTTAAATTCCTAATTAATGATGAATATTATCTTAAATATTCCTTTCAGGTCTTATTAATTAATGAATATTATTTTGAATATTCATTTAAATATTTATTTATTCAATAAATATTCTCCTGATATTTCTTCAAGGATTATTTTGAGAAATACTCTGATTAAAGATATTCTTTCATATTCCTAAATATTCTTTAAATATGTTTAATTCAATAAATATTCTCTGAATATTTATTCCCTACTTAGAATAACCTCAATAAGGTTTATCTTCTTCGATTATTATGGAAATTATTTCGGAGTCATATTATTATTAATCTTATATCAAGAAAGGTTCTCAGACATCATTCTTCTTTGAGTCTATCTCCCTAATAATAAGGGAACCTTACTTGGAAAATGATATTTATCTTGTCGACTTCCCGGTCATAAAGTATTCTCTTCACTCGCAACTCGGGTGCTATTGACTTATTAAGTCGTAGTTTACCTTCTCATCTTTCGAGGGGTAAGATGGTTGGAACAAGTTGATATTCGTTACCAAGCAATAGTGTAATAACCCGAATTTTGGGTAGAATTAAAACTTTTCTTATTGTGGTTAAAGAGCACTAATGAATGGTGGTTTCAAAGAACAATGATTGTAATGAATGGATATTGCTTTGGACAATGATCCTGATGCATTGGTATATTGTCAGAATAGAGTAATTCGATGGTTGAGGACCTAGATAAGAATAATCTACCATCCAGGAAGGAGCTAATGGATCCTTGAAGGGAAATGAGTACGTGCATAGTGTTTCCCATACGTGCATAGTGTTTTCCGTACGTGCATAGTGTTTCCCATACGTGCATAGTATTTCCCGTACATGCATAGTGTTTCCCGTACGTGCATAGTGTTTCCTGTACGTGCATAGTAATTTGGTGGATGAATAGTGATTTTGTAAGTTGGAAAACTTTTCACGCCACCCTATGTACGGGACGTGATATGGATGTTTCGAAGTCATATTAGTAATACGCGGAGGAAATAAGTGAATGCAGAGACGATCGGAATTCAGACATTCCAAATTCTTTTTCGGTATAATATTTGACCGGACAGTGGATTAAATATTATTATAATCCAAGAATTGAGATATTAACTTTGAGGATTTGATATTTTGGGATGTTATTATATTTGATTTAAGAATGAAGGTAGGAAACCACTGAGGCAGTGAAACAAGCGTTCTAGAAACCGCTAAAACGTTATAACGGGATTAATCAATAAAGCGAACGAATCCTAGATTACGGATTAAGTTCGTATCGAGATTAAATATCCTATATGATCATCAAGAGAATTATATCAAGTGGATTAAATTATTTAATCAAGGATTAAATCAAAACAATTTAGGAGTTAAGTGATTTAAATCACTTAAATCAAACAAGAAACAAAACAAATATCTATCAAAACTTATCCAAGACTCTTGGCTCTTACCCCAATGCTATCAATCTCATCCTACCAGCTGATAATATCTAGTTATATGAGCAAAAAGTAGATGATCAAGTGGGAGAAAAGAGAGAAAAGCAAAAGAAAACATAGAACATATAAACTGTCCAGCAGAAACATAACACAAAGAAAAATTCATATCTCCACTTCTATCCATCCTTAAATCACCAAATTTTAATCATAGCTTCTCCACTCCATGGGCAAGATTCGTTCCAAATTTCATGGAAATCCAAGTAGTATAGCCTAGTCAAATCCATGCTTAAAGTTGGAGGACCAAAACTGTCCAGGTTCTGATCAGAAGAAAGATGGGGCTCAAAACCCTAGCTCCCATGGTTGGATTCTTGTGTTCTATAGCTCAAAAGAAATCCCTTGTAGAGTAGAAGGTGTGGTAAAAATTTTAGAACCAAACTCTTAGTTTTTGATTTTATATGATTTTTACAAGATTGACGATGAATAGTGGATCTTAGAAACTAACTTTGTTTTCTTGATTTCTTTGGATGATCTAAGGTTTGATTAAGCTAGACAAGGACCATACCAAGCTTATTAAGGTTATATCATACTCCAAGGAAGGTAGATCTCTTGAAACCCTAGCATTTGATTTGAGATTTATGAATGTTTTTGAAGGATTTAGCTTGGTATGATTATAGTGATAATTATAAGCATGATTATGTAATTAGTTATATGATTTAAGATGCATGATGATTTTGATGCTAAGATCAGTAGCTTCTGGACTTGGGAGATGATTATTATGTGTATAAGTTGTATTGATGCCCGGTGTGGCTTGGGTTGTTGATTGCGATTTTTGGAACGTTCGTATTATAGCCGTTATAATGCCGAAATTTCGTTAATCATTGAAAACCGTGCATCACAGTAGGTCTAATGGCTGGAACTGGAAAAGTATCTAACATGCCCTTGTAGATCTTGAGTCGTAGATCATTTTGGAAAAAGAATCGAATCAAACAGACTTACGGTTTAGGATTTATGACCGATTTACTAAATGTAGTTCGAATCCGTAAACGAAAGTTCGTAACTGAAATTGAACCCTCGTAAAATATGTAAAGTCATGACGAATCTTGGTAAATAAATACTAGAGGTAAAAAGAAAGGTGTGAAAGAAAACCGTATGTCAAAAGGATCGTTTTTCGATTTATTAAAAATATTCGAGTCGAGGTTAAACGCGAACGAACCCCTAAAAGACGAATCTATTATAACTTCGGTAAAACACTTAGAAAACGGGCGATAAAACTCGGAGTATAATATTGGTTCGTAACGATCGACTTTAGAACTTGTATGACTTATGTATGTCCCAAGTGTAAGTACAGTGACATGTCGTATTAACGAACGAATGTCGGGTCGGATCAATGATAAAAGGAATCCACAAAAAGGGGTATAACGAGATAACTCGAGAACGTGTTTTGATTTAAGTATAACTTAACTTTTAAGATGTTAAGTGATTAATCCCGAATGCCTTGGCTATTTATAGATCACCAAGCTGACCCGGGACCCACTACCACCACCCCTTACCGTACTCGACTACCAGGCAAGTTTCAATTCCCTTCTTTTAGGCAGTTGTTGTGATTGAATATATATATATATATATATATATATATATATATATATATATATATATATATATATATATATATATATATATATATATATGTTTTCTGTTATACATATGCCATAGCATGCATGCCTACTTTCAAGTTATATCGTTATGCTTGTTCCCTGATTGTTTATTGGCTTATAAATTAGATAACTAACGTATCAATTATAAGCCGGTTATTGTAAGACCCTCATAGAAGGGCGTATACATCTTATTCGTCAAATATAGACCGGGAGTCAATATTTCTTGATATATCGAGATTACCTCGGAGGAAAATATTTAAGTAAATATTTTCCATTATTTGGGCGACGAATATTATTTGAATATTCGTTCGAGATTATTTATTTAACGATCCTTACTTCAAATAATTATTTGAACGTAACCATTCGACGAATAATATTTTTCAATATTCATTCAAAGTCGAATAGAATATCGATTATTATTCCGAATATTCTTCTAAAGATTGGACTACTAAATGAATATTATTTGAATATCCATTTAGACTATTATTTTATTAAATGAATATTACTTTTGAATATTCATTTAAGATATTAATTACTTGATGAATATTATTCTAATATTCATCTGAAGCTTGATTTATTTATCGAATATCATCTCGAATATTCCTTTAAAGTTTGGATTACTAAATGAATATTACTTGATATTCATTTAGAATATTATTCATTAAATGAATATTACTTTTTGAATATTCATTTAAATTCCTTATTAATTAATGAATATTATTTTGAATATTCATTTAAATATTTATTTATTCAATAAATATTCTCTTGATGTTTCTTCAAGGATTATTTGGAGAAATACTCTGATTAATGATATTCTTTCATATTCCTAAATATTCTTTAAATATTTTAATTCAATAAATATTCTCTGAATATTTATTTCATACTTAGAATAACCTCAATAAGGTTTATCTTCTTCGATTATTACGGAAAATATCTCGGAGTCATATTATTATTAATCTTATATCAAGAAAGATTCTCAGACATCATTCTTCTTTGAGTCTATCTCCCTAAAAATAAGGGAACCTTACTTGGAAAATGTTATTTATCTTGTCGACTTCCCGATCATAAAGTATTCTCTTCACTCGCAACTCGGGTGCTCTGGACTTATTAAGTCGTTGTTTACCTTCTCATCTTTCGACGGGTAAGATGGTTGGAACAAGTTGATATTCGTTACCAAGCAATAGCTTGGAAGTTATTTGTGAATTTTCCTTTCCAACTAGATACGACTACTTTGTGGAGTCTTATCAACAAGTATTATACTTGGGGAAAGGGGGACGAACGTTACATTCAGAATCATGAATTCGTTTTGAACTAGGAGTCGTGTAAGAGGCCGAGTAGCGCCGGTCCATCCCCTTTGGCCCAACCGTTGGCCGGGGAGAGCTAGTAAGGCGGTAGACAAGTAAAGCCGTCAGTTCTTCCTTCTACCGGTAGTAAATCTAATTTAAGCTGTACGATCTCGACTGATCATCAAGATTAGAACAGCGGGCGCGGTGAATACTCCATCATTGGTTCATCATCCAAACTTATTTATTTCCTGCAACATGATTACTGTTGGCAGATCTGGAAAAGTGTTCATAACTGGAATTGCAATCTTTTCATGCAAGTTCCTCTTTTAATTGCAATGAGAATATCTCGGTTACTTTTGATGTAGCAGATATTTCTACAAACAAATACTTTGAGTTACCTCGTAACTTCATCGTTCATATTATACTGGCATCATTTCCGTAAATGCATGGTATATGGTTTGAAAGATACTTTTGAACTGTTATATATTATCGTTCAGTTATATATTATTGTTGGTGGGCTATTGCTCACCCTTACTTTATTATTATATCACAACAACAGCTAGACCAGATGACTCGCACAAGGCACACTCGACGCTGGCGAGGACTATGAGACTACTAGAGCCAAAGAGACAGCTATTGGTAGGATAGATTTATTCTTTCAGTACCAAGTATATGGTCTAGTATGACTTATGTAAATGGATGGCAAAGAGTATGTATTTATATTGAAATTCTTTTGGATTGTAAAAACTCATAATGTGATTAATAAAATTTGATTGTTACTCTGATTTCATCTCTGGGACTATAACGGGTGTGTTTTATATTGTTGTGTTTGGTCATAAAGATGTATATTATTTTATGTTGAGGTAAGTTCAAGTATTATGGACAGAATTGGAGACCGTAACGACCGGATCCCGGACCCCGGATCTGGGGGTGTTACAGAAGTGGTATCAGAGCGTACGTTATAAACCCCATAGATGAGGCGACGTTAAAACAATAAATTCACTAAGATAATAAGAACTCTTGCCAAGTTCATAGTCGGACTACTTAAGGTAGTGATGACGTATAAAACCCTTATGGGAACTCTTAAGTATCATGATAGTAACTTAGCTCGATATCGTATCGACGAATAAGGCGATAGACCTTGAGGCATAAGAGCAGCAGCGCGATGATGCTTTATGTGCTGAAGATCAGCGGGTAAATTCGATGGAGTACCCTACTGGATACCCTGAAGAGGTTCCAGCAGATAAGGAAAATCCTGTTAGGATAAGGAGCTTACCCTCGAGGAATGAGGGCTGTAGCCAGAAAGACTGAGATGATTAAGGTATAGTACTCAGAAAAGTGGGCATAAAGAACTAAGCTATTAGCAAGAGAACTGAAGATTCATGTTGGATTCGTGGCCGGACTACTAGAGGTAGTACCAGCAAGTAAGACGGATGGGAAGAATTACTTGAGATCTTATACGGGAATAGATGAGAATCATTAGAGACTTTCATATTAACGAAAAGAGTGCTAGAAGGATGTATTATTATCAAAGGCATCAATATAAGACGAGGAGCAGAGTCCCTAGGAATAGTTGAGAAGAGGCAGTAAGTGCCATATCATTTGATAAATGAATAAGTATGAATATTGTCAATAATAATTCGCCATGAGAAGGCAGATGTCATAGGTTGTAATTTATGGAACCAAATTGAGGTTGATGAAGTGGTTTTATTCAGGGAAATGTTCATTTTATGAATGAATCAGTTAGAAAGTAAAGACATTGGGAAGTGATAGCATGATTGGATAAAGTCATATAAGGAAGTAGTAAGCAAGACAATGATCTCAGAACCTACTGGAAGATAAGACCAGTGGGTCAAGATGAACTCGTAATGAGACTACTGCCAGAGACTGAGTATAGGGTTAATTTCAACTCAGTAAAATCATGAACCAGAAATGTTAGATGCATGTGATTCAGAGGAATATTAAATTCTTTCTTTTCTTTGAATGAATTATAGTAGTTACCTTAAGTTTACTCCGACGCGGAATTATAATGGATCAAGTAATATGATCAGTAGTTAAAGAGAAAAATGCGAGAAAATCTTCCTGGAGCTAAAAAAATGAAATTGGTAATGACCAAGAGTTGGCATTGCTTAATGGAAAAAATGAAATTGGTAATGACCAAGAGTTGGCATTGCATAAAGGATTATAATGTGTGTTTGTGCAGCACGACAAAGTACTTGCGAATGCATTCGAACAGCGCGGTCCACCAGATCGGATGGCCTTAGTAGTGCCAATTTTGTGGGACAACCAACTCCGACGGTAATGTTCCTTCTGAGACTAGTAGTCAGGTAGACTGACATTTGGTAATATTGAATATCAGGACGTATAGGTATCAGGACGTATAGGCATCAGGACGTTGCGACAAGTTTCAGTTTAAAACTGTTGATTCCCTTCTAAGGGATATATATAATTGGTTCCTCTCCAGGGGTTAAACTTCCAACCTGTTGATGATTATTTCGTTAATTATGACTGCCTACGGTTCTACCTGCTTGGAGGTTCATTAAACTATTCTTCAGGTTTCGAAATCGGTCTCCTTAATGTTACCAGCAGATGGATAGATTGACCAAAATTTCCCTAATTCTGGGAAGAATTTCAACGAATTTTGGCAAACCTTGTCTTTCTGATTATCAGAGAACATCATGGAAGAGAGTAGAAACTGGGGCGAACCCCGTGAATTGGGTAAAGTAACCGCTATATGGGTTGGTCGACAGACCCTGGTTATCGCGATTGATTGTAGAAATACAATGATGAAGTGAGATTGGACGAAAACAGGAAATGTAAGTAAGAAACCAGCCGGACTGAGAAACTCCGGGATTGACTTAAGTGAAAAGGCTGTTATGCCAGGAATGGTAAGTTTGTGGGGCACGTGGGAGTGATAAGAATAGTTGAAAATATAAAAATTGAGGAAAGGTGACCGGAGACGGCGCTGAGTAGCCGATTAAGACTTATATGAAGTAAATTTTGGAAAGGTAGAAAGGTATCAAAGAAGAAGGCACTATGCCAGAAATTGCTAGAAAAGTAATGCTATTAGCCAACCCCTAAAATCATATATTTTTATTTTAGTGTGGCCAGTTGAGGCCAAGTCACAAAGGACTATCAAGTGACTAGACCAGCAATAAAAGGACAAAGTAGGGTTGCTTCTAAGTAAGCACCGACTGCAAGGGCTTCTGATATGACGGAAATATTAATGAGATTATAGGAATCTTCTACTGAACCCTTTGCAACCCATGTTTGGATTGGGAATTTACTAGACTTTTGGAATGGGGTCACCCGTACTAAAGTGATTCATGTGTATATGATCGTCCAAGATTACGAAAAAAAAATGGAAGTATAATGACTTGAGATGTATGATGTTAGGGTATCATGAATACCATGAATATATTATGACTAAGGAAAGTAAACAACGAAGGTTTATGAAGAGAGTATAGAAATGGTCAGAGATGGATCAGTATGCTGTAGAAATTTTGTTTAAGGCAAGTACCTTTGAGAAGAACGATGAGTACTAAAAGATTCACGTTGAACTCGACCAATATCTTCCAAAACATCCTTGCTACCAATACCAAGTTCTGTAAGAGAGCAGATAGGCATACATTGCCTTTTGGAAGGCCAAATAGGCTGATAACTATCTGAAAGAAGAGGGTGGCATTAAGTTACCAATCGATTATCAAATGAGAATGATTGAAAAGACACCCTTATTAGGGATACATGATCTGATTGCCAAATATAGGATGCAAGAATTCCTTGGCAGTTGAATTAAGGATAGGATATCCATAAATTAAGACAAACCCTGGGGAATGCATAAGGGATGGCATTAACCCTAATAAAGACATTATGAATTCAGATGATATGAGTTGGACTTGCTAAGGCAACAATGACCGGTAAGGATTATTAAAAAGAGTTCTGGAAAGGACATAGATAGAATTATTAGAGTATTGGTCAATGACGTTTTGATATACCCTGTACCTAGAAAATACAGGAGGAATGATGAGGACGACCTAGGAAACCTTACAAGGAAAAGTTAATATTCTGAGTTTCCAACCAGAAGTTTGGAAGAGAATGTAAGACACAATAACAATAATGCCAGATGAGGCATGTATGAAACCATGATGAGGTATGGATGGAACCAAAGAAGGTTGAGATTATCCTAGTACAAGAAAGAACTAAGAAAACAAATATCCTAGGCATGATTGAGGGTAACTTTGATAAAATTCCCACGGGAAGGTGGAAGCAATGACTTATGGAAAAAGACTGATAGTTATATTTTTCTCCTTCAGCAGAGCATTAAGGGAGAATGCTTTCACCCAACAGTGATGAGAATGAGGTAGAAAAATTTGAATTGAAATGTATCCAGAGAACAAGGATTACCAGAAATTAGTATTATCAGGAAAGGCCAATGAGGTGGTCGATAGTCTAAGTATAGAGGAATAATTACAAATGTTCATACCGAAGAAACAAAATGATATTTGGAAGGACCTTGAAGGTCATATCAGAGTGGAGGAATTTACATTCCTTCTGATGATTATGCAAGAATCGACGGTAATAGTAGTTTAAGTAAAGATTCGATTCCTGATGGGTCTTAAGCATATTACGTACCTTAGAAGGTCCCGTTTTGAGGCAAACTGGGACCATGATACAAAATTGACAAAGTAAACCGTTAAGTTTCCAGTCTTTTATGGAAGCTGCATGAGTGGTAGTTTCATCAACCTGACATAGCTGTGATGCTTGAAACTCTTCTGCAATTTTATCTACTTCATGTAATATCTACATCAAGTTCAGGAAGTGTTCCTTATGGATAAGGAATAGTGATTACTTTGTCTCCCTAAAGGATTGAAACCCGTATGGTTAGCTATTAACGCACTACGTAAATAACAAGCAATGGCGATTCTTCTAAGAAAGTAGATGACAACGTAAAGATAAATAAAGTGCTGCTATTGATAAGCTAAATGCACGTTGGTGAATGACAAGCAAGTTTGTGTTACTGTACTTCTGCACAAACAAGATAGAGAATATGAGGTTGATGATTCATGATGCTAAATGTATTCCCGTAAAAAGAATTAAGGGCAGTTAAGCCCGAGATTTGTTGGGCCATCTGAGAGTTTAAAAGTGTTCGGAAGGTGGCATTCGAGCCAGCTCTACCCCCAAAACTTATAGCACGGTCATAACGGGTTTTCATGTGGCAAGGCTACGCCAGTAAAATGCAGATACTCCATAGATGATAAGAGTACGAGCAAGTAGATATACGACCTGGTCTAACTTACGAAGAACAACCTGTGGAAAACCACGGGTAGAAAAGAACAAGTGATGAGAAACAAGGTTGGCAGAAGTAGATTATATTTAAGGGATCGGGCCAGATTCATTTCGGAAAGTTTAAAAATAACGTGATGATTATAGAGTAAATGTCACGGAATACCGATAAGGAGGTACCAAGTGCAAAAGGTGTCTCAATAAAGAGATGAAGGTGAAAGTAAATAACAGAAGTAAATAAGAATCAGATAATGAGAAGGATGTGATTGATAAAGAAAAGACGGGGAAAGCAACTACGGAATATGAAGCAAGGAATGTTATGAATGGATTAATACATGGGTTTTCTGATGAATTCTCGAGATGACAACCTGATAGTGTTAATATTATAGATATGAAAAAGCTAGTAGCGTGACATGGAATGTTAGTAACAATGGTGTCAAGCGAGAAACTAAGATTTAACCTGAGAGGTTCAAAGATTTTCCAAAAGTAAGTGTTGCTAAGGTTGAACTAGAGTACAGGTCCAGAGAATAGTGGACAAAGCAGCAAGATATGTTGATACGTGAGGTTACAATCAAATAGTATTGAATATAATTATGATTAATTTCTTCCTTAATGAACTTCTATAGTTCAGAGGTAAATTCTGAGTATGATATTTTACAATCATGAAAACTTTCTATAATCCTTTAGAATTCTTTTGTTTTCTTCTCTTTTATTCATCTTCTTTATGAATTGAGAAGAACAACCCTTTAAGGAGGGGAGGTACTGCTACGTGACTATCTGTCTATGTGATAGAAGTCTAAGTGGAATACCATAACTTGTTTAATTTCTTGTCAAGTACTAAAGGCTGGCCCCCTTCTGTACTAACTATGCAATATAACAAATGTTCAATTGATCATAGTGATCTCTCAATAAATCTTTCCACTTCTCTATATTGATCGAGATTGCGAAGATTAAAGCGATCAGGAAATGCACAGTACGAGCGAGGTTACCTCCGAATTCGCAGGGTGATAGTGATACCAATGTTATTGCAGGTATCAATAAGGATAAGACTGAGTAAGATCATAACCCGGATAGTGTGTTGTACGAAAAGTAGCAAAGTTGATGGAAAAAGAATAAAGTACGGATTGTAGCACTAGAGGATGTGCTGAGAAAGGGTAGAACGACTAAGAATTGACCGGGAAGCTAAAAAGTAAACGACAGACAAACGACTCTTTGCTTCCTACCTGATTCCGGGACGAAATCCTTTTAAGGAGGGGAGACTGTAAGAACCCCAAATTTTGGATATAATTAAAAGCATTTTATTATGTACTGAGGTAATGGTGAATAGTGATTACGACTACGATGTAACGATTGAGATAATGAATGGAAGGAATGGAATTCGATTTAAATATTTATATGTCTTGAAGAATACTATTGGTTGACAATTTAGATAAGAATTATCTATCTCCTAGGGAGTTGAGATTTGATAATTCTAAAGGAGAAGATTATTCCTATGTCATCCAAATCGATATCTGTTATTGGTCCAGTAGGTCCGTAAAAAGGTTAAGGAACGATTGAAAGAGATTAGGGACAATTGTACAACCCTAAGAGGATGAGTAAAGAAAAATGGATGAATAGTGATTTTGATGGATTTAGGAATATTATGAGACGACACTATATAGAAGTATTCGGAACGGATTTCCGAGTTCGTATTAGTGATCCAGGGGGAAAATAAGTGTATGTAAAAGCTGTCGGATTCTGAAAAATAGTACTTTTATTTTCCTCGAGAATTTCCTGGACACATAAAGACATAAGGGTTTATTGAAGAGATTTAAGGAATTTGGATTCAAGAATTATTAAAGAGAATTGAGAATGATAGTATAAATAGTAAGATGGTTTCCGGTAAAACCCTAATTAGAAATCTTCGAGATATTCCTTCGAACGATCAATGAATTGAGTAATAACCGGACAAAGAAGCAAACAGAGAACCAAGAGACAAACATGTGCAAGTGGATGGAGTAAGGGTAAGCAAAGTGACTTTCATGTAAGTCAACTACAAGTGTAGTGATGAAGTTGCATTTGTGCCAAAAAGGGTATGCTTAATGTGGTGCCAACAAGTGGACCAATAGAAGGGCAACACTTGGACCACTAGCAAGCTAACAACACAAAAGTAAAGGATGCATCCAAGATATATGCCAAGTATTACAATTATTTAGGCATAATGCAAAACAAAGGAAGCAAAGCCAAGAACTCCATGAAGAGCAAAAAAAAATCTGCTCCTTTTTAGCAAAATCAAAGTCCAACCTCTTGACCTTCAATGGCCATGAAATAAATCATGTAAGTTCCTTACTATATCAACATGATCTCCTAGAAATTTGAGCTTCAAATTCCATCTCTAGCATAGTTTTCAAAAATCATCAAAGTGATGATGAATAGTGTTTTCAAGATCTAATCTTTGATTTCTTGTTTTGTTTGGATGATCCAAGCTTTGTTAAGGTGTTCTAAGGATTGATCAAGGTTTATTAAGGTCTTACATACTCCAAGGAAGGTATAAACTTCAAGAACCCTAGTCTTTTATTTGAGTTTTAATGGAGTTTTAGATGAGATTTGATGATGTTTATGGCTTGTATTCATGATTTAGAACATGTATGTTGTGTGGGTGTTATAAAAAGATTAATATATGTTTTGTGGCTCCAAGACCTGTTGAGACAGTGAGGGAGATGATAAATAGTGCCCATGAGTGTTGGTGGTGGATTGAATGATTATTTGGAGGGTTTTGATTTTGGAAATATCCGAGTTATAGCCGTCGTAATGCTGAAATTTCATAAACTCTTAAAATTTGAGCATAACAATTAGGATAGATGCCTGACCTTAGTGATATTATGGACTGACCTTATAGTTCTCGAGTCATAGATCGTTGTGGCGCAAGAATCGAAACATTCCGACTTACGGTTTAGGAGATATGGTCAAATTACGAAAAGTAGTTCGAAACCGTAAACGAGAATTCGTAACTGAAATTGAACCCTCGTAAAACACGTAAGTCAGTGGCGAATCTTGGTAATTAAATACTATAGGTAAAAAGGAAGGTGTGAGAGAAAACCTCATGTGAAACGGATCGTTTTCCGATTTTATAAAAAATGTTGGAATCAAAGTTAAACGCGAACGAACCCCTAAAAACCTGCTTGATTATAACTTCGGTAAAACACTTAGAAAACGGGCGATAAAACTCGGAGTATAATATTGATTCGTAACGATCGAATTTAGAACTTGTATGACTTAAGTATGTCCCAAGTGTAAGTACAGTGACATGTCGTATTAACGAACGAATGTCGGGTCGGATCGATGATAAAAGGAATCCACTAAAAGGGGTATAACGAGATAACTCGAGAACGTGTTTCGATTTAAGTATAACTTAACTTTTAAGATGTTAAGTGATTAATCCCGAATGCCTTGGCTATTTATAGATTACCAAGCTGACCTGGGACCCGCTACCACTACCCCTTACCATACTCGACTACCAGGCAAGTTTCAATTCCCTTCTTTTAGGCTGTTGTTGTGATTGAATATATATATATATATATATATATATATATATATATATAGATATATATATATATATATATATATATGTTTTCTGTTATACATATGCCATAGCATGCATGCCTACTTTCCAGTTATATCGTTATGGTTGTTCCCTGATTGTTTATTGGCATATAAATTAGATAGCTAACGTATCAATTATAAGCCGGTTATTGTAAGACCCTCATAGAAGGGCGTATACATCTTATTCATCAAATATAGATCGGGAGTCAATATTTCTTGACATATCGAGATTACCTCGGAGGAAAATATTTAAGCAAATATTTTCCATTATTTGGGCGACGAATATTATTTGAATATTCGTTCGAGATTATTTATTTAACGATCCTTACTTCAAATAATTATTTGAACGTAACCATTCGACGAATAATATTTTTCAATATTCATTCAGAGTCGAAAGATTAGCGATTATTATTCCGAATATTCTTCTAAAGATTGGACTACTAAATGAATATTATTTGAATATCCATTTAGAATATTATTTTATTAAATGAATATTACTTTTGAATAATCATTTAAGATATTAATTACTTGATGAATATTATTCTAATATTCATCTGAAGCTTGATTTATTTATCGAATATTATCTCGAATATTCCTTTAAAGCTTGGATTATTAAATGAATATTACTTGATATTCATTCAGAATATTATTCATTAAATGAATATTACTTTTTGAATATTCATTTAAATTCCTAATTAATGTTGAATATTATCTTAAATATTCCTTTCAGGTCTTATTAATTAATGAATATTATTTTGAATATTCATTTAAATATTTATTTATTCAATAAATATTCTCCTGATATTTCTTCAAGGATTATTTTGAGAAATACTCTGATTAAAGATATTCTTTCATATTCCTAAATATTCTTTAAATATGTTTAATTCAATAAATATTCTCTGAATATTTATTCCCTACTTAGAATAACCTCAATAAGGTTTATCTTCTTCGATTATTATGGAAATTATTTCGGAGTCATATTATTATTAATCTTATATTAAGAAAGGTTCTCAGACATCATTCTTCTTTGAGTCTATCTCCCTAATAATAAGGGAACCTTACTTGGAAAATGATATTTATCTTGTCGACTTCCTGGTCATAAAGTATTCTCTTCACTCGCAACTCGGGTGCTATTGACTTATTAAGTCGTTGTTTACCTTCTCATATTTCGAGGGGTAAGATGGTTGGAACAAGTTGATATTCGTTACCAAGCAATAGCATGGAAGTTATTGGTGAATTTTCCTTTCCAACTAGATACGACTACTTTGTGGAGTCTTATCAACAAGTATTATACTTGGGGAAAGGGGGACGAACGTTACATTCAGAATCATGAATTCTTTTTGAACTAGGAGTCGTGTAAGAGGCCGAGTAGCGCCGGTCCATCCCCTTTGGCCCAACCGTTGGCCGGGGAGAGCTAGTAAGGCGGTAGACAAGTAAAGCCGTCAGTTCTTCCTTCTACCGGAAGTAAATCTAATTTGAGCGGTACGATCTCGACTGATCATCAAGATTGGAACAGCGGGCGCGGTGAATACTCCATCATTGGTTCATCATCCAAACTTATTTATTTCCTGCAACATGATTACTGTTGGCAGAGCTGGAAAAGTGTTCATAACTGGAATTGCAATCTTTTCATGCAAGTTCCTCTTTTAATGGCAATGAGAATATCTCGCTTACTTTTGATGTAGCAGATATTTCTACAAACAAATACTTTGAGTTACCTCGTAACTTCATCATTCATATTATACTGGCATCATTTCCGTAAATGCATGGCATATGGTTTGAAAGATACTTTTGAACTGTTATATATTATCGTTCAGTTATATATTATTGTTGGTGGGCTATTGCTCACCCTTGCTTTATTATTATATCACAACAACAGCTAGACCAGATGACTCGCACAAGGCACACTCGACGCTGGCGAGGACGATGAGACTACTAGAGCCAAAGAGACAGCTATTGGTAGGATAGATTTATTCTTTCAGTACCAAGTATATGGTCTAGTATGACTTATGTAAATGGATGGCAAAGAGTATGTATTTATATTCAAATTCTTTTGGATTGTAAAAACTCATAATGTGATTAATAAAATTTGATTGTTACTCTGATTTCATCTCTGGGACTATAACGGGTGTGTTTTATATTGTTGTGTTGTGTCATAAAGATGTATATTATTTTATGTTGAGGTAAGTTCAAGTATTGTGGACAGAATTGGAGACCGTAACGACCGGATCCCGGACCCCGGATCTGGGGGTGTTACGGTGACTTTCTTTCCAAATGCTCGAGTGATGCAGTCAAAGAAAAAGCTCCACTCTTTCCTGAGCCCTGGCCTTTTAACATTACCGAGCTTATCCAAAGGGCCAGAAAACCGTAGTTGCTGTAACATTTCCTTCAATTCATTCTCACCAGCCACAGCGTATGAGGTGTGAGTGTCAAAATCCATAACATCTCGAACAGTTGCAGGAGTGATTACAAACTCTTGGTCTTCATGAGTAAACACAATGGATGGAGTCCCATTCTCTCCACCATCATCATAAACAGAGTTTCGCCAGAAAATAGAGATTTGTGTGGCAGAGAGTTTTGTAGGTTTAACAAGAGCTTGACCTATTTCAGAATCCCTTAGGAAGTTCTGAATCAAGTGAAACGATTCTGGAGCTTTGTCAGTGTTTAATGGTGCTGCATAGTTGTTAGGAACAAAAGATAATCCCTGAGCAACAAAAGTCTTGGATGCCATTAGAACAGTTTAGTAATTGTGAGAAAAGAGAATGTGTAGAAAAGTGTTTGTGAAAATGCTTAAGTGAAAATAACAGAGAAATTGTGTGTAATGTTGTGTGTTCGTGGGTGTAAAAGTGAATAATGAATCGAGTGTGATTAGATCTGTAATTGAAAATTAAAAGCCCAATCGTTTTAGACATTAAACACGCAACCAATTTCTTGTTAAGTGTGTGAGTGGGACACGTGTCACGTAAATAGTGGAACAGTGGTTTACACGCGCAGTAATAATGCCTATTATTACTGCTATTCTCTCTCCTATTACCAATACGTTTTAACTGTCTGACACCATTAAACAGTTGGCACGTATCACATGCAAATTTCAAAAACTCTTTTTGTACTCCAAGTATATGCTTTATCTGAAGTAAAATATTACCTTAGAGTACTCAACAGAATCCAACAGTGTTTATCAATTCTCAAACTTAATTACTGTTATCCTTTCAAACACTGCACAGTTGTGAATATGAGTGTGTGTAGAGCAGAGTTTACTAAATCAGTATTTAGAGCATCTAGTATTTCATAAAATCCATAAAGTAAATCAGTAAACACTGGATGCACAAACTTTCATAGTAAACACTGAATGTATGATGAATGCTAAACTCTGTAGTAAACAATTTGTATACAGTAATATTTAATTAATTTATAAACCCCTATTTTTTTTTGGTTTTCTCCAGTAATCAGAGGTTGGAACTAGTCACCAAAAATCCGATAATTTTAGCCCTTATCAGTTTGATAAGTTCTTGGATCTTCCTAGTTTTTGACTAGTCACCAAAAATTAGAGAATTTTAGCCCTTACTATATACCAGTAAGTTCCTGGGTCGTCCTAGTTACAAACATGATCTCAAAGGAGTTCTAACAGTCTATATATATATAAGCTTTGGGGTTATTCTAATAATAGAATCTAATTTAACAGTGTATAACTAATAGAGTTTAGAGCTCATCAACATCAGAAATTATTCATGAGAGGCAATGCACACAACATTTAAAGACTCAGAGTTTAGGATAAATAAACTAAGAGATTCTATAAATATGAAACAGTATCATGCTGTGTTAATTTTCTGCACAATCTAAGATTACATCACAAATAACGTAGAAGGATTCATGATTAATTACTGAGAATCATGCTTCAAACATATTTCTTCATTGGTATTAACATTCAGACAAAACATTCATGTCAACAGTGTATGACTTACAAAGCATGCTAACAGAGTTTAACAGTCATTGAGCAGAGTTTGCATAGCAGAGTTTAACATACCACAGAAATATGAGCAACACAGTACATAAGTAGAATTTGAGTCTAACCAATATCTCTAGTCAAAGCCAGAGACCATCGCTAGTTCATTTACCAGCCTTGTAAATACAGCTTCACTCAATGGCTTGGTGAAGATATCTGCAAGCTGTTGTTCTGTAGACACAAAATGAAGCTCAATATTCCCTTCCTCTACATGTTCTCTGATAAAATGGTACCTTATGCTGATGTGCTTGGTCATTGAATGCTGTACTGGATTACCTGTCATAGCAATAGCACTTTGATTATCACAGTAAATAGGTATTTTACTGTACCTCAATCCATAATCCAGTAATTGATTCTTCATCCACAGAATCTGTGCACAACAGCTACCAGCAGCAATATACTCTGCTTCAGCTGTAGATGTAGAGATCGATTTCGGTTTCTTGCTGTACGAAGAAACAAGTCTATCACCAAGAAATTGACAACTTCCACTGGTACTTTTTCTGTCTATCTTACAGCCTGCAAAGTCTGCATCAGAGTAACCAAGTAGCTTGAAGTCTGATTCTCTGGATACCACAAACCTAAAGTTATGGTGCCCTTAAGATATTTGAAAATTCTCTTAACAGCTGTCAGATGTGGTTCTCTTGGATCTGCCTGAAATCTTGCACAAAGACATCTTGCATACATGATGTCAGGTCTGCTTGCTGTTAGATAAAGAAGAGACCCAATCATCCCTCTATAGCTTGTCATATCCACTGATGAACCTGTGTCTCTATCCAACTTTGTTGCTGTTGCCATGGGAGTTGTTGCAGATGAGCAGTCAAGCATGCCAAATTTCTTGAGAAGATTTCTGGTATATTTTGCTTGATTGATAAAGATTCCATCATCTGTTTGCTTCACCTGTAGCCCTAGAAAATAACTAAGCTCTCCCTTCATGCTCATTTGATACCTGGACTGCATGAGCTTGGTGTTAGCACAAAATTACGCAAGCGCACGTAGTCACAAGTAATATAATTAAGGTTCGTTCCGCAGAGATCTGGTTAAGTTCAATCAGTAAATATGCCTATGCAACAATGTTTAGTTTTAATCCACTGCTAAGACAATTAACAAGAATGAGGTTTTAATTTTCTAAATTAACTCGGAAGCAAATTATTAAACTAAGAATAATTAACTAATGAGAATTTAATATGAATTACTTATATGAGATAAAACATGGAATCCTAATTTCATTATCTACTTCACTTAGAGTCGCAGCCTTTAATCAATACATGTGATGGGGTTGATATCTGATCGGATAACACGAAACAAGTAAAAGCTACCTCTCGGTATACTAATACCAAACTACGCATGCATCCACAAAAGAGATAGAAGATGGGTAGACACCAATTATGTTTAGACCCTATATCTCTATAGAATTTGAAAACATAAAGGTTTAAGCACAAGTTATCCACTTAGATCACATAGGGTAGCATAATATCTCTATTTACGCCACAAATCATGATGTTAAAACATCAACCTATCCTATGCTAGCATGGCAAGTTCTAAATCTCAAGATCCACTCTCGTTTAGCAAGAGATTAACAAATTAGATGTTCGCGACGCATCTAAATACATGAAACACAACCATACAAGGATATCAAGAATTCACCACACATAAATCTTTAAAGCATATAAACTACTAAGCTACATAGATAAATCCATTAGGATCCCATGACAACGATTAGTTCATAATTGAACCGTTCGTCACCATGGGATTAATTGAAAACATGATATTAAACAAGATATAAAATAAAGAAGTAATAATATTAATAAAAACAAGAGTTGAGAAAACAAATCTATTATCCAAAGTATACAAAAGTTGAAGTAGATCTAGATCTTGCTTGTCACCGAGCTTGAATCCTTCTCCACTCTTCTCTCTTGCAATTCTACGTTACAATAATAATAATCTGATACAAATTACAAGGTATGATGTGTTTATATAGGCACTACAAGTCTTTCCCAGCAAGAAAATACAAAACAGAATTATAATAGAATTTCTGCAAGATACGTTTCCTAATTTGATTATGTTTTGTAAGGAAAATTCGTGGCTGACTTTTCTTCAGATTTTATGGAACGTTCCCCATGTAATTGGACCTCTGGACTATCTTAGAATGATATGAAATCTCGTTATCTTCGCGTGGACTGCTTACGGGCCTAAAACGGACTTCTAGAACTCAAGATATGGCCAAAACAGTGTAAACTGTGCAACCCTTCTCGAAAATCCGAATTTTAATCAATTAATTCCCAAAAAATTATAAAAGCATCCACCTTAATCAACATTCTCGTAATCCTGCACAACTAAGCAAAACACATCAAATCTACAACAACTTGAGCCCAAGACAATCAATTTAAGCCGAAATTAAGCGATCCAAGTGGATATAAAATCCACTTATCACACCCCCAAACTTAAACCGATGCTTGTCCTCAAGCATAAACAATTACAACTAACTAACTAGCTAGTACCACTTCCGTAGGTGATCACGGTTGCATTTGGCATATGCAACAAGCCCTTTAAACCCCTAGGCAGCCCTAGTGGACGAGTAAGGTCTCGTGAGGGCCTATAGCGAATGTACCCACAAAATCCATTTAACCTAATGCAATGCAATGCATGAATGCAACTAGAATGAAAAATGCAACGATCCCCTTCAAACTAACCAAAACCAACGAGCAAGCAAATATCTCAAAGAATGCAACTAAATCCAAATAGAGTTCGACCAAGTTCCCGTATACTAACAATACATGAACAGAAACGTGTGTGTGTGCAATGCTCATCAGAAATACTCCCAAAACTAGGTCAAAAATCATACATGCTTTTCGTCAAGACAATCACAGGTTTATAAATAGAATAGACCGTAGACACTTCATAACCTAGGAACACCTCCATCCTTATCCAAGGTAGACAGAAATTCATGCTTTTATTACTAAACAACTACGACACATAATATACAAACATGCTTATTTAACCGTGCAATGGATGAGACCCCGAAAGGCTTATACAATAATACCCATGTAGCGAGCGTTGGGTTAGTGGATCCCAGACTATAAAAGCCTTAGGTCACTAGGCACAAAGTCCCCGCGAACTTAATTGCTCGAGTATTAAAGAGCTCACCCTGGTTAATTTTGCATATAAACATTTGACACTTTTTTTTTTCTTTTTTTTTTTCTCTTTTTTTTTTCTTTCTTTCTGCTTTTTTTTTTCTATGCAATCTGGAATGAGAATTCTCAATTCCAACCCTAGACTACTCATATAAATATGAGCCGGCTACTAGCCATTTGACGCCTAGCCATTATTGACAATTATTTACAATTTAAGCATGAAATCCCTGTTTTCCCCCAAACTTAGACTTAATTGTTCTAGGCCATCAAGGGAATAATGAAAATTCTAAATATAATCAAGTGATTAAATCTCAAAACATCCAAACAAGCATGATCTCAACCTAGCTCAAAAGCACCCAACGAGATTGTGAAAAGATTTTGTTTCTGAAGCATGCAAGTCAATTTCATAGAAACTATAAATCAACCCTCTACTCATCATTATCACACTCAATTAGACACCTACCTACCAATCAGAATTAGCTCGTTCTAAGGGATCATGAAACATGCATGCCATGACAATGCAACTAGAATGAACTCACATGGTATACATAAATAAAAACAGGATGTCCTACATGAAACAAACGTAGATAATACGAACATAACATGAATGAATTACTACTAAGCATGCAAAACATGATATCCTACATGAACACATATATACAACAACAACTACTAATCCCTCAAACCACCCCAAAACTTAAAATATTCAATGTCCGCATTGAATGGAAGTAAATACGAGGGATAGCATAAACATACCTACTCGTCCTCATCCTCGGATGAATCAGTATCTGGCGGTGGATAAGGTGTACGAGCTCCATAGACAGGCCACCGGGCCTGAATACCCGCATCTCTCAAAGCTGTAGCCATATCCTCAGCATACGCTCGGTTACTAGCATGAATAGCATCCATCCGCCTGTACAAACGTCTAAAGTGAGCATCTAAAACTCTTGGAACTCTCTTAGCACGTGGCGGAGCGCCCGCTCCCTGACCACTAGTACCACCACCATGAACATCATACCCAAGCCCCCTAGGATGCGGGATTCCGCCTTGCCATTCCGGCATTCGATCAATAGACACATCAACAATGGACGGCAAAGGTGACTGCAACTCCTCATCCGCACCCCAGGTAACGCCACTAACCATACACAACCCAACTATGATAGAAGCATGGGGCATCGATGACAGTGCACTAGACTTTAAACACCTGCGAATATTCTGCTGAACAATGTGGGCGACATCAATGTATTTTCCCTTTAGAATGCCCCAAAGAATAATCGCTCTATCAGCTATGACCTCACCCGTATGAGAAGTAGGCATAATATTGGCACAAAGAAATAGATACCATGCTCGTGCAAACTTATTCATAGCAGAAGATAGAAAAGAAAGAGGCTCATTAGTTCCCAATTTATACTTCCAACTTGTACCGGGAACACAAAGTTCACGAACAATCGCCTCCATATCCACATCATCACTAGTCTTCAGCGCCCAATTTTCATCCCCCACAAGCTTAGGTGGTTGTCCCAAAATTGGACGAATAGCATCTGATCTGTAATCCACCCGTTTACCACGAACCATACACACACCATTCTGCTCATCTTTAGCATTAGCATAGAACTCCCAAACCAAATTCACCGGAACCGGAGTAGGTGCCTTACAAATCTCTCCCCAACGTAACTCACTAATCACTTCAACCAACCCATAATGACGAGATGGCAAAAACCCCCCTTTCCTTCGCCACCGGCTTTGACAACAACCGATTATACTCTACCTCCACCTCCGGAGAAGAAAATCTCTCCACCCTACTAGAACTACCCCTCATTCGTTTAGGAGCCATAATAACCAAAACCCCACTCAATAATAGCACCACCAACAACCACCAAGAAATATCCCACCAAAAACCACCAAGAAAAATCACACCACAAATACCCAAGTAACAAGAATAATACAAAAACCCCAATTGACAAGAACACAAATTCGTAATAAAATAAAATAGAGAAGAGAAATCCCACTACGAATCAAAGAGGTTAACTTGTACTAATTTTCTCCCAAACATGAATTTTTAAGAGATGTAGAGGAAGAAGATAATGAATTGGGTGTGTATGTATGGGTATATATAGGCCATGGAGTGATAGGATGAATATAAGAATTTGAATGTGAAAAGGAAAAATTTTTGGTAGAATTTGGAATTTGATGTAGGATAGAAATAGGATTTAAAAATTTAGGAAAAAGAATTTGAATTGAGATAGGAAAAGAATTGGGTTTAGAATTTTAGGAGAAATTTTGGAGGTTTTGGAATTGAAATTGGTTTAGGATTGATTAGGAGATGATGTTATAAAAAGGGAGAAGGGAGAAAGAAAGATGAGGAGATAGTTTTTTTTTTTTTATATACAACAGCAAAACAAGCAAACTGCGCACGGGAAGGGCAGACTGCGCCCAATGCAGTAACGCAGGCGCAGCCTGCGTCACGCAGGCGCAGTCTGCGTGTCTTACAGAAACGCAGGCGCAGCCTGCGTTACACCTAATTTTTTTTTTTTTTTTCACACTCACAACACTCATTTTTTTTTTCCTTTTTTCACACAACAACTAATTCCTCACTTGGGTTGCCTCCCAAGAAGCGCTCGTTTAATGTCATTAGCTTGACATTCTTCCGAAAAATCACGAACAAGATAAAACTGCGGCAACCTTCTCGCGGTTGACCATTCCTCCATAATACGGCTTAAGTCTCTGTCCATTTACCTTGAAAGCATCATCAATAGAACCCCTAAATATCTCCACTTCCCCATGTGGAAACACGGTTTTGACTGTAAAC
Organism: Saposhnikovia divaricata; assembly: GCA_036435485.1. Lineage (NCBI taxonomy): Eukaryota > Viridiplantae > Streptophyta > Magnoliopsida > Apiales > Apiaceae > Saposhnikovia > Saposhnikovia divaricata. The sequence continues at coordinate 1,407,568 of JAZHRN010000145.1, read as the reverse complement.
GGACCCGACCACTTTGATTTGAGCTTACCCGGAAAAAGTTTAAGGCGAGAATTATAAAGCAAAACCTGTTGGCCTGGCACAAACGACTTATGCACCAACTTCCTATCATGCCACCTCTTCACTTTCTCCTTGTACATCTTAGCATTCTCATAAGCCTGCTCACGAAATTCCTCGAGCTCATTTAACTGAAGTAGACGTTTCTCACCCGCAGCTGAAATATCTAAGTTTAACTTCTTCAACGCCCAATAGGCCTTGTGCTCTAACTCTGCCGGCAAATGACAAGCCTTCCCATAAACTAACTGAAACGGAGACATACCTAGGGGTGTCTTGTAAGCAGTTCTATACGCCCAAACCGCTTCGTCTAACTTCAAAGACCAATCCTTCCTTGATGGATTTACCACTTTCTCGAGAATTCTCTTGATCTCGCGATTCGAAACCTCCGCTTGACCATTAGTTTGAGGATGATAAGCTGTGGCAACACGATGAGTCACATTATACCTTGCCATCATAGCAGTAAATTGACGATTACAAAAGTGTGTCCCCTCATCACTGATTATAGCTCTTGGAGTTCCAAAACGCGTGAAAATCTGCTTGTGAAGAAAATTCAGCACCACCTTAGCATCATTGGTCGGTAAAGCCTTCACCTCGACCCATTTAGACACGTAATCCACTGCTAAGAGAATGTACTGATTATTGCAAGACGAAACAAACGGACCCATGAAATCAATTCCCCACACATCAAAAATCTCAACTTCAAGGATCGTACTAAGAGGCATCTCGTTCCTCCTGGAAATATTACCAACCCTTTGACATCGATCACAACTCATCACGAACCTATGAGAATCTTTAAACAGAGTTGGCCAATAGAATCCCGCTTGAAGTACTTTCTGAGCTGTTTTATCACCACCGTAATGGCCTCCATATGTGGTAGAATGACAATCATGCAAAATACCTTCCGTTTCACTATACGGAATGCACCTCCTCAAAATCTGATCCACACCAAGCTTAAACAAGAATGGCTCGTCCCAACGGTACCACTTCACATCATGCAGAAACTTCTTCTTCTGAGCATAAGAAAATTCCGGAGGAATAACATTGCTCACCAAATAGTTCACATAATCTGCAAACCATGGCTCTTCACCTTGCACTCCAAAAAGCTGCTCATCTGGAAAAGATTCATTAATAAGAGCTTTGTTATGCGGATCCTTACCGTGGTCCTCTAAGCGTGAGAGATGATCCGCTACTTGATTTTCCGTGCCTTTCCTATCCTTGATTTCCACATCAAATTCTTGCAAGAGAAGCACCCAACGAATCAATCTAGGCTTGGAATCCTTCTTCGACATAAGATATCGAATAGCAGCATGATCAGTATACACAATCACCTTCGTACCAAGCAGATAAGACCTGAATTTCTCGAAACCATAGACAACTGCTAGCAACTCCTTCTCCGTAGTAGTGTAGTTCAGCTGTGCATCATTGAGGGTTTTACTAGCATAGTAAACCACATGAAAAATTCTATCCTTCCTTTGACCAAGCACAGCTCCAACAGCATAGTCACTAGCATCACACATCAGTTCGAACGGTTCTTCCCAATTAGGTGCAGTGATGACTGGCGTAGTAGTCAACTTCTTCTTCAAGAGCTCAAAAGCTGCAAGACACTCATCATCAAACTTGAAAGGAACATCCTTCTCCAAGAGATTGCACAAGGGTTTAGAAATTTTTGAGAAGTCTTTGATGAATCGCCGATAGAAACCCGCATGACCAAGAAAACTGCGAATTCCTTTAACAGAGATAGGTGGAGGAAGATTTTCGATTGTTTCCACCTTAGCCCTATCCACCTCAAGTCCTCTACCAGATACCTTGTGCCCAAGAATAATTCCCTCTCGCACCATGAAGTGACACTTCTCCCAATTAAGCACCAGGTTGGTCTCCACACAACGTTTCAAAACCAAGCCAAGATTATGCAAGCACTCGTCATATGAAGTACCAAAAACTGAGAAGTCATCCATAAAAACCTCCACATTCGAGCCAATCATGTCTGAGAAAATAGCCATCATGCACCTTTGAAAAGTGGCGGGAGCACCACAAAGTCTGAAAGAAACCCGTCGGAAAGCAAAGGTACCAAAGGGACATGTGAATGTGGTCTTCTCTTGATCTTCCGGAGCAATGCAAATCTGATTGTAGCCTGAATATCCATCAAGGAGGCAATAGTACTCGTGTCCCGCCAACCTGTCTAGCATCTGATCAATGAATGGCAGAGGAAAGTGATCTTTTCTCGTGGCTTTGTTTAGCTTCCTATAGTCCATGCAAACTCTCCACCCCGTGACTGTTCGAGTAGGGATGAGCTCATTCTTTTCATTAGCAACAACTGTCATGCCTCCTTTATTTGGCACACATTGAACCGGGCTCACCCAAGAACTGTCTGAGATAGGATAGATAATACCCGCATCAAGCCACTTTAGAATTTCCTTCTTCACCACCTCTTTCATAATCGGATTAAGTCTCCGCTGATGCTCAACAGTAGGCTTAGCTCCCTCCTCTAGCAGAATTTTGTGCATGCAATAAGAATGGCTGATTCCCTTGATATCTGCTATAGTCCAACCAATTGCTGACTTGAACTCCCTCAAAATTCGCAAAAGCTTTTCTTCCGCACTGGCTGACAAGTTAGAGGCAATAATAACAGGTAATGTAGATGCATCCCCAAGAAAAACATACCTTAAATGTTCCGGAAGTGGTTTGAGTTCAAGTGTAGGAGCTTCCTCAATAGATGGTTTCAGGCGCCCCTCCGAATTTTTAAGTTCTCCTAACCCAAGAGATTCAAAAGGCAAATCAAATCTCCTTTTCCAAGGGGCTGAATTTAGCTGCTGCAATTGCTCGGCTATTTCCTCGTCTTCAAAATCAGAGTCACCAACTAAAACTTTTTCCAAAGAATCTGACTTAAGTAACTGCTCCATTTCCATGGTAACTGCAGAATCAACCCAATCCACCTTCAAACATTCTTCTTCATCTGAGGGAAGTTTCATTGCATTAAAAACATTGAAAGTGACATTCTGGTCTTGCACCCTCATGGTGAGCTCCCCTTTCTGCACATCAATCAAAGTCTTTCCCGTAGCCAAGAATGGTCTTCCCAAGATTATGGGAATCTTCTTATCTTCCTCGAAATCCAAGATAACAAAATCAGCAGGAAATATGAGTTTGTCAACTTTCACCAACACATCCTCCACTATGCCTCTAGGATATGTAACTGAACGATCAGCCAACTGCAAAGAGATATTGGTAGGCTTTGGTTCCGGCAGACCAAGTTGCATATAGACTGACAAGGGCATGAGATTGATGCTAGCTCCTAAGTCACACAAGCACTTCGCAAAAGACAAATTACCAATAGTGCATGGAATAGTAAAGCTACCAGGATCCTTTAGTTTTGGAGGCAATTTCTGTTGCAGCACAGCACTGCATTCTTCCGTTAGAGCAACGGTCTCTAATTCCTCAAGCTTCAACTTACGAGAAAGAATCCCCTTCATGAACTTGGCATAGCTCGGCATCTGTTCAAGAGCTTCGGCAAAGGGAATGTTAATCTGCAACTTCTTGAACACCTCTAAGAACTTAGCAAACTTCTTGTCCAACTGCTGCTTCTGGAGTCTTCTAGGATAAGGAGGAGGAGGATAGATCTGAGTGTTCTTTGTAGACTGCTCCACAGAATTTTTAACAGGTTCCTTGCTCTTCTTTACTTCATCACCTTGCTGATCAGCCATCAAATCAGGTTGAGTAATTTCGGGCACTGCAGATTTTTCACCCTGCTGATTCTGAATATCTTCATCTTCTTCTACTGCTGATTTAGGGCCTGCTATAACTTTTCCTGATCTCAAAGTCACAGCCTTCACCTGTTCCTTGCTATCTCTCCTTCCTGGATTTGCTTCCGTATCACTAGGGAGAGTTCCTTGAGGCCTACTAAGTAAGGCACTTGCAATCTGTCCTATCTGAGTTTCCAAGAGTTTCTGACCAGCTTGTAGGTTCTTTAACGCTAACCACACATCATCTGATTTTTCATTAGAAGATTGCCCCGCCTGAGCCTGGGGCTGTTGCTGCTGAAATCCAGGAGGCTGATATGATTGCTTCGGAGCATACTGCTGCTGGTAACCTTGATTGAATGGCCTTGCTTGCTGACCCTGAAACTGCTGATAGGGCTGAGGTTGTTGAGCACCTTGGTTGTTACTCCAGCTGAAGTTAGGATGATTCCTGTTGTTTGGATGATAGGTGGCTGGTACTGGCGCAGCAGGTCTCTGAAAATTACTTACGAACTGTGCTGATTCAGAAGAGATAGCACACTGATTTGTTTCATGTGCGCCCGCACATAGCTCACAAACACTAGCAACCTGCTGAACTCCATAATTAGCAAGAGAATCCACCTTCATCGAAAGAGCCTTCAACTGAGCTGCAATAGCTGAAGCTGTGTCAACTTCAAGAACAACTGCTACCTTACCTTGAGAAAGCCTCTGTGTTGGATTCTGATATTCGTTAGCAGCCATCATCTCAATAAGATCATAAGCTTCCTCATAGCTCTTCGCCCACAGAGCTCCACCAGATGCTGCATCTAGCAAAGGCCTAGACTGTGCTCCCAACCCATTGTAGAAACCATTAATGACCATCCAATCAGGCATGCCATGATGAGGGCACCTTCGTAGCATCTCCTTATAACGTTCCCAAGCCTCACACAAAGATTCGCCAGATTGCTGTTGAAATTGAGTTAACTGGTTCCTTATTGCTGCAGTTTCGCCATAGGGAAGAATTTAGTAAGAAACTTCTGAGCAAGATCATCCCATGTAGTAATGGAACCAGCCCTTAGCCTTATCCCTTAAGGAGAATGGGAAAAGCCTCAACTTGATAGCATCATCCGACACACCATTAAATTTGAAAGTGTCGCAGATCTCGATAAAGTCCCTGATGTGCATATTAGGATCCTCTGTCGAAGCCCCCCCAAACTGAACCGAATTCTGCACCATCTGAATTGTGCTCGGCTTGATCTCAAAGTTATTCGCTGCAATAGCTGGCCTGACAATACTAGATTGTATGTCAGTAATCTTCGGCTGCGAATAGTCCTTCAAAGCCTTAACTGCTGCTGGTAAATCTGCCATCTCTACAGTAGTTTCAAGTTCCTCTTTCTGATTATCTACTACAAGACCGTCTTCTGCTAGTTTTTCCTTACGAGCCTGCAAACGTGTTCGCATACACGTTCAAGTACCTGAAAACACCACGAAACAAACAACTAAGTAAGAAATCCGAGTCAGTGAACGCTAACGACCACTGATGACAAGCACATAAACTAAACAAAACACCGATGATCCCCGGCAGCGGCGCTAAAAACTTGTTAGCACAAAATTACGCAAGCGCACGTAGTCACAAGTAATATAATTAAGGTTCGTTCCGCAGAGATCTGGTTAAGTTCAATCAGTAAATATGCCTATGCAACAATGTTTAGTTTTAATCCACTGCTAAGACAATTAACAAGAATGAGGTTTTAATTTTCTAAATTAACTCGGAAGCAAATTATTAAACTAAGAATAATTAACTAATGAGAATTTAATATGAATTACTTATATGAGATAAAACATGGAATCCTAATTTCATTATCTACTTCACTTAGAGTCGCAGCCTTTAATCAATACATGTGATGGGGTTGATATCTGATCGGATAACACGAAACAAGTAAAAGCTACCTCTCGGTATACTAATACCAAACTACGCATGCATCCACAAAAGAGATAGAAGATGGGTAGACACCAATTATGTTTAGACCCTATATCTCTATAGAATTTGAAAACATAAAGGTTTAAGCACAAGTTATCCACTTAGATCACATAGGGTAGCATAATATCTCTATTTACGCCACAAATCATGATGTTAAAACATCAACCTATCCTATGCTAGCATGACAAGTTCTAAATCTCAAGATCCACTCTCGTTTAGCAAGAGATTAACAAATTAGATGTTCGCGACGCATCTAAATACATGAAACACAACCATACAAGGATATCAAGAATTCACCACACATAAATCTTTAAAGCATATAAACTACTAAGCTACATAGATAAATCCATTAGGATCCCATGACAACGATTAGTTCATAATTGAACCGTTCGTCACCATGGGATTAATTGAAAACATGATATTAAACAAGATATAAAATAAAGAAGTAATAATATTAATAAAAACAAGAGTTGAGAAAACAAATCTATTATCCAAAGTATACAAAAGTTGAAGTAAATCTAGATCTTGCTTGTCACCGAGCTTGAATCCTTCTCCACTCTTCTCTCTTGCAATTCTACGTTACAATAATAATAATCTGATACAAATTACAAGGTATGATGTGTTTATATAGGCACTACAAGTCTTGCCCAGCAAGAAAATACAAAACAGAATTATAATAGAATTTCTGCAAGATACGTTTCCTAATTTGATTATGTTTTGTAAGGAAAATTCGTGGCTGACTTTTCTTCAGATTTTCTGGAACGTTCCCCACGTAATTGGACATCTGGACTATCTTAGAATGATAGGAAATCTCGTTATCTTCGCGTGGACTGCTTACGGGCCTAAAACGGACTTCTAGAACTCAAGATATGGCCAAAACAGTGTAAACTGTGCAACCCTTCTCGAAAATCCGAATTTTAATCAATTAATTCCCAAAAAATTATAAAAGCATCCACCTTAATCAACATTCTCGTAATCCTGCACAACTAAGCAAAACACATCAAATCTACAACAACTTGAGCCCAAGACAATCAATTTAAGCCAAAATTAAGCGATCCAAGTGGATATAAAATCCACTTATCACTTGGCAAACTTCTTACAGAGTTTATCATTAGTAGATCCGAAAATTATGTCATCTACATAAATTTGAACTAATAACAGATCACTACCAAGATTGAAGTAGAACAAGGTTTTATCAATTGTACCTCTGTTGAACCCACTTTCTAACAGAAATTGAGCTAGAGTTTCATACCATGCTCTTGGTGCCTGCTTAAGTCCATAGAGTGCCTTGTCAAGCCTGTAGACATAATTTGGATACTTGGGATCTACAAATCCTGGTGGTTGTTCAACAAACACTTCTTCTTCAAGTTTTCCATTCAGAAAAGCACTTTTCACATCCATCTGAAAAACCTTGAATTTCTTGTGAGAAGCATATGCTAGAAAGATTCTTATTGCCTCCAACCTTGCAACTGGAGCAAAAGTTTCATCATAGTCTATGCCTTCTTGCTGTGAGTAGCCTTTGGCCACAAGTCTAGCCTTGTTTCTTGTAACAACCCCATCACTGTCAGTTTTGTTTCTGAAAACCCATCTAGTACCAACAACAGATCTATTCTTTGGTCTAGGTACAAGGGTCCATACTTCATTTCTCTCAAATTCATTTAACTCCTCCTGCATGCTGTTATCCAGTCAGCATCTTGAAGAGCTTCTGCCACTTTCTTTGGTTCAGATTTGGACAGAAATGCATGAAACAGACATTCATTTGTTGTAGCACTTCTTGTCCTGACTTTTGCATCTGGATCTCCAATTATTAGATCAGGTGTATGAGATTTTGTCCATTTCCTAGCTGAAGGTAAATGACTTCTGTCAACAGTTGATCCTCCCCCTTGATCAATGTTCCCCTGATCATATTGTTGCCTTTCTTCATTCTCTGAGACTCCCCCTGAATTTGATCGCTCAGAGTTTGAACAGTCAGACTTTGGACTTTCAGAGTTTGAGTCATCAGAGTTTGAGTTTGATCCAGATTTTTCAGTTGACTCACTATCAGAATTTGAGTCATCACTATGATCATGCTCCCCCTCAACTGGTTCTCCTCTTTGTTCTGGCTGTACTATTTCTTCTGTGTGTACTAGTAGAGGTTCAGAGTTTGCATCGACAGAGTTTGTTGGACTGGTTTCATCAGAGTTTATTTCATCAGAGATTAGATCTTCATTTTCGAAATGCAACTGATCATGTTCATCAACATCTTCAAGTCCAGTGATTTTCATGTCATCAAATGACACATAAATAGATTCCATAATCACCTTTGTTCTCAGATTATAAACTCTGAATGCCTTGGTTGACACTGGATAGCCAACAAAAATTCCTTCATCTGCTTTCAACTCAAATTTGGTCAACTGTTCAGGATGAGTTTTCAACACAAAGCATTTGCACCCAAAAATATGAAAATATTTCAGGTTTGGCTTCTTTTCCCTCACCATCTCATATGGTGTTTTTCCATGCTTGTTGATCAGTGTGGCATTTTGAGTAAAACAGGCAGTTTGAACTGCTTCTGCCCAGAAATAAGTTGGCAATTTTGCTTCATCAAGCATAGTTCTGGCAGCTTCTATCAAGGTTCTGTTCTTCCTCTCAACTACACCATTTTGTTGTGGTGTACCAGGTGCAGAAAACTCTTGCTTCAATCCTCTGTTCTTGCAGAATTCTTCCATTGTTGCATTTCTGAATTCAGTTCCATTATTACTTCTGATTATTTTGACTTTGTGTTTTGATCCTTTCTCCAGCAGCTTTACATGCTCCATAAAAGTTAATGCAGTTTCATCCTTCTTTGCTAGAAAATATATCCAAGTGTATCTGGTATATTCATCAACAATGACTAGAGCATATTTCTTCCTTCCAATTGACAAGACATTCACTGGTCCAAAGAGATCAACATGAAGAAGATGATATGGATCAACAATTGAGGATTCAGACTTGCTCTTGAAAGAAGTCTTCCTCTGTTTGGCCTTTTGACATGAATCACACAGACCATCAACATTTAACAAAGACTTTGGAAGTCCTCTAACAAGATCCTTTCTTATTAGCTCATTGATGTTGTTCAGATTCAAATGAGAGAGTTTCTTATGCCAATTCCAACTCTCTTCATTTGACATTCTTGTTGACAGGCACATAGTTTTTCCATCAGAGTTTGTCAACAAGCTTGCTTCATAGATATTGTTGCGCCTTTGTCCAACTAAAACAACTTTCCTTGTGGTTTTGCTGATAACCTCACAGTATTCAGGTTGAAAATCTACATGAAAACCTCTGTCACAGATTTGACTCATAGATAGCAGATCATGCTTGAGTCCTGGAACCAGAGCTACATTTGTGATGATGACACTTCCAAGATTGATATTGCCATATCCCAGAGTATGTCCTATGTTGCCATCTCCATAGGAAACTCTTGGGCCAGCCTTCTCCACATAATCTAATAGCAGGGCTTTATTTCCAGTCATGTGTCCTGAACATCCACTGTCCACGACTAGGATACTTTCCCTGATGCCCTGCAATCACAAACAATTACTGAAGATTAGATTTAAGGATCCAGACTTGCTTGGATCCTTTGGCTTTCTTAATTTTGTTAGCTTTAGCAGCGGAATTTACAATATCAGAGTTTAAGCTAACTTTATCAGAGTTTACACTTGCAGAATTAACCCTAACCCATTTCAGATTAGGTTTCAGTTCATAGTAATTATGATAAATAGCATGATAATTTCTGCAAGTATAAATAGAATGCCAAGTGCTTCCACAGTGTTTGCATAAAGTCTGTGGTCTAGTTCTGACATTATCTTTCTTTACTTCAGACTTGGAAGGTAAAGAATTAATGTTTTTGTTCTTCCTGCAAAAGCTAGCAAGATGGTTAGTGCTACCACAGTTATGACATGTCTTTCTTGGAGCTAAAGTAGCAAGCATTGGATAATTACCTTGAGTGATGCCTACTTTACCATTTCTGTTCTTTCTAGATACTTTCTGTTTCTTAACATATTTTAACTCCTTAAGCTTATGCTTAAGTTGTTTATCTGTCATTAAACCAATATTAACCTGTTTAACACTAGTTTTTACTGGTTCTTTCTTAACAGCTTCTTTTCCACATTCAAACCTAGGTTCACTTATTCCATTAACAAATGTTCCAAATTTCTTAGGTGGAAGAGGTGGTCTAATCTTGACTATATTCTGAAACCTAAGTTCATCTTCCTCAGAATAACCTAGACCTACAGTGTCAGATTGAAAAACTTCTTGAGTGTCTTTTCCAGAGTGAGTCCAAGTTTTAATAATGTGATTTGCCTTCTCCAATTCAGATTCTAGTTGTTTATACTTACTTAACAACTCTTGTTCAAGATAGACAGCATCATCTCTCTCCTTTTGAACTTGCTGCATGTTAGCCAGTTTCTCTTCTACAACCTTATTTCTCTCTTTGAGTTCAGAATTCTCAGTTTTGATTCTCTCATTCTCTAAAGTCTGATCCCTATAATTGATATGCAAAGCCTTAAGATATATTCTTAATTCAGTTATATCATCGGTATTATAAGCATAGGTAGTTAGAGGTACCTTGTTTTCAGAATCTTCAGCTTCATCAACAGTAGTAGCCATGAGAGCATAGTTCACATCCTCATCTGAGTCAGAGGTGTCTGCCCAATCTCTGCCTTTAGTGAAGAGTGCCTTCTCAGTTTTACCCTTCTTGCACTCAGGAGCATAGTGACCCATCTCCTTACACTTGTAGCATTGAATCTCAGACTTGTCTCTTTTCCAAGATTTGGTATCCTTTCTCTCAGATTTGCTGAAATTCTTCCTGTCAGACTTTGAATCATTCTTGGAGAATCTCTTCCCTTTCTTGAAGTTCTTGAATCCCATCTTCTTGAAGGTCTTTACCATCAAAGCAGCCATTTGCATCATTTCCTCATCATCTTCAGAATCAGATGATCCATCTGTGTTTGAGTCAACATCAGAGTTTGATGACTCCCTTTCAGAATGAATGACCAAAGCTTTTCCTTTTGCCTTCTTCCTTGATGCTTCCTTCTTTGAGGGTTTTTCTTCAACTCTTAGAGCAACAGACTTTGACTTCCTGCCTGATCTTCTGCTTCTCTGTTCCATTTCCAGTTCATGAGTCTTGAGCAACCCATAGATCTCATCAATATCAGTATCAGCCAGATCATAGTTGTCTCTAATAGTGGTTGTCTTAACATCCCACTTTTCAGGTAGAGAAAGAAGAAACTTGAGATTTGAATCTTCTAGATCATATTCTTTATTAACCAGTGATAGATCATTAAGTAGCTTACAGAATCTGTCAAAGGTTTCTGTCAATGATTCTTCAGATTTAGCCTCAAAGTGTTCATACTCCTGTGTGAGTATGTTCCTTCTATTCTTCTTGATTGCAGCAGTTCCCTGACATCTAACCTCCAGGGCATCCCAGATCTCTTTTGCAGTTTTACAATTGATCACTTTGTTAGACATAACATTATCCAATGAACTATGAAGCAGATGTCTAACCTTTGCATCCTTACCAATGGATGAAATGTCCTCAGGAGTCAAATCTTTCTTCTCCTTTGGAATAGATTTAGCTTCCTGTCCAGCAGTAACAACAGATAATTTTGTAGGCTTATGAGGGCGTTCATAAATTCTGTCAAGATATTCTGGATCTGTAGCCTCCAGAAACATAGCCATTTTCACCTTCCAGGTTGAGTATTCTGCTGGCTTGAGAATAGGAACCCTGATTATCTCATATCGGCTCACAGTTGCAGGTTGAGCCTTCTCAGCACTAGAGCCTATTGTTGGAGGAGGAATTTCTGCCATTGATTATAGTTGTGTGTGTGGATCTTAAACTGTATTAAATTAACAGATCAAGCTCTGATACCAATTGTTAGGCCGAATACACAGATTATAATCAACTAAGTATGAAAGAATAACAATAAGTTCTTAAATAACTTTAAAAACTGTTTGGAATTAACTTCTCTCTTAGTGATGTAAAATATCACAGAGAGCTGCTTAGGTTACAATGAAAAGATATTGTGTTACACGATCGATACCCTTCTAGGATTAACCTAACTGTATTTATAAAGATATACAGCTACGTACAATCGATAATTGATTCTCCTATAAATCAGCTATACAAATATTATCAATTACGATTGCTACACGTCTTTCTAGTCAGCACGACTTCCTTTGACAGCTATCCAATCTTCAAAGATATCGCTTCCATAATTATCTCCAATAATTCTGTTACTGACCAGCAAACGCTTCTGTTCAACAGAGTTTAGCTGCTTCCTCTCGTCAGCGTATAACAAACTCTGTCTAGCTTCCAACTGTCAGAGTTTAACTAAACTCTGACTGCTTCCTGTTTCAAGTTAAACTCTGTTTTTCCCTGTAAAACTTAAACACTGATATTAACCATATCAATTATATTTAACACACATAATATAAGATGGCATTGGATGCCAAATTCTTATAATTGCCTCCACGCTCGGTCTCAACTTAATCATGGAACTCAACCCAGGTTTTTTTTGAAGAAATTTATCACATAATCAAAAGACGAAACTTTCATCGCAGTCGATGCCTGCAAAACGACCTTCCGGCGTAATAACAACTGAAATCTACTAGCCTGATCATTACGAGGACACGTATCCACAAAAGACGAACCTTGCGATGTATCAAACACATCCCCAAAATCAGGAATATCATCTCCATGTGGCTTCTTATCCAAAACAACAGGCACATTAACCACAGCGTGCAAAGATAGAGCGGCACTCTCCATCACAACATCGGTCATCGAATTAGCGGGTTCTTCCTTAGCAGATGATGAAGCCGTAAAGGCACGATGCGTACAAAAAAATGCAGACCCTTCATGAGAATATATTTACAACGACGATCCAAAACACCAGAGCCAAATTTCGGCATCGATACATTACCCTTGGTGACATGACCATTCATCAACGGGGATCCATTATGCAGAACTTCGTTCAACTTTCGAACCTTAAAACCTGATCGGGGGGGATGAGGAACATACTTCTTCTTCTGATAATAACGACGAGCGACCCATCCGGCCCATTTTCTTTTATAAATAGTTAATGGGTCGTACATACGGGTGGCCGTCGAAATTTCCCCCCCTTGATCTTGGTTTGCGCCGTTGACTATAACTATCTTTCCGATTTGATATTTAAAAAATATACCATTATTTTTAGTCGATAGCTTACTTAAAGAAAAATATATAATTTATAATATTTTGAAAATATTAATATATAGGAACAATAAATATAAAAATGAATAGACTATATGTTATTTACTATGTTTCTACATGTTTCGAGAAATAACTATTGATATTTATATTTTAAGTTATTATGTTATTTGGGTTCCACTATAATAAACTTGGTCCCCAAGTTTAGAGTATTATAAATATGTATTTATTATACTTGCTGAATATTGATTCATATTGTCGAAGGCAATTGAATGCAATAATCATGTTAGTAAGGCCCTGATATGGTCGGGCTCCTTTGAGGAGATATGGGCCGCGGACATACGGCCCATTAACTATTTATTAAAGAAAATGGGCCGGATGGGCCGCTCGTTGTTATTTTCAGAAGAAGAAATATGTTCCCTCTCTGTCGCGATCAGGTTTTAAGGTTCGGAAGTTGAACGAAGTTCTACATAATGGAGCCCCGTCGATGAATGGTCATGTCACCAAGGGTTATGTATCGATACTGAAATTTGGCTCTGGTGTTTTGGATCGTCGTGGTAAATATATTCTCATGAAGGGTCTGCATTTTTTGGTACACATCGTGCCTTTACGGCTTCATCATCTGCTAAGGAAGAACCCGCTACTTCGATGACCGATGTTGTGAGGGAGAGTGCCGCTCCATCTTTGCACGTTGTGGTTAATGTGTCTGTTGTTTTGGATAAGAAGCCTCATGGAGATGATATTCCTGATTTTGGGGATGTGTTTGATACATCGCAGGGTTCGTCTGTTGTGGATGCGTGTCCTCGTAATGATCAGGCTAGTAGATTTTAGTTGTTATTGTGCTGGAAGGTCGTTTTGCAGGCATCGACTGCGATGCAAGTTTCGCCTTTTGATTATGGGATCAATTTCTTTAAACGAACCTCGGCTGAGTTCCATGATTACGTTGAGACGGAGCGTGCAGGGAATTATAGGAATTTGGCATCCAATGCCATCTTATATTATGTGTCTTATGATAGCTCGCCAAGGAGCTATTGTATGCCCAATCTATTGTTGTCTGTCTTTTTAAATTGTTTTGTTTCGTTTTGATTTCAATCTTTTAATGAAAATCTACACTGTGTTATGTAATTGTTGTTATTTGATCATCGCATGTGCTATGTCTCGAGGATGCTGATCTTAATGTCTGTTGGTATGTCTCTCCTTGTCCTATTGTTAGTGGCATGTATGTGCCTTTGTTCCTGTCGTTCTCCTCCATGGTGATTGCATCCCTCTCTGGTTGCATCAGGATTGGAGGTGCTCTGTCTACGTGTTCGAAATCAATTAGGTCATGTGAAACATGGCCCGTTAGTATTTTAACTGACGGGGATCGCCATGTAATCTGCACTGAGTGTTTCTCTGTTGATAGTTTCAGTCGAGCCTTTAAGCTGCAGAATGTTGTCCCGGTATTCATGTTTGTATAGCTTGTCCTGATATTTGCCTTCCATGGTATTGGGTCATTTAATGAGAAATATGAGTCGGAGAAGAAGTTAAGTTGGAAGTGCCTGTATATCAGTATCTTGTACCAGGCTTGTCTGGATTGGTCGATGTTAAGCCTTGTATCGTGAATTTCTATGTCCATATAGCCTTGTGCGTTGTGTGGTATCATTGGTCTGTATTCAATCCAGCAATGGTCGATCTTCATGCGGTTGCCTTTTAATTTTCTTAGAGCGTAGTCCTTTATTGTTGGGAATGATATCTTGATAATTTGTGTTGAATTTGTTAGCCTGTATTCGTTCCTCTTTGATTTGTGGTATCTGCCTTCGTATTCTGTATTTATTGTCAGTAACACACCCAATAGTTGTTTATGATGCTAATTAATTCTAATGTTAAATGTTAATGTTTATTATCGGGTGTGGTAGTGTCTATTGTATGTTTGTTGCACCTGTTGATTTAATCCATCCAACTGCTTGTATGAATTGAACTACATTTGATCCGACGGTTGTGAATGATCACTGTGCATATAATGATTGATGTTTACTTTATTGTCCCCTAGTGAAAAGAGTAGAATACCCCTATGTTTTTAACTGTTTACTATTTTATTAGGGGTAGTGGGTGTCTTTTTTTATGTTTTTCGGGACAGCTGGCATTTACACCAATTGATACATGTTTTTGTTTCTTTTTTAAAAAAGAAAGAATGAAAAAAAAATAATAACTGACGATTACTCATGATTTATTTCAATCGGGCCACGCAGTGGAAATTATTTAAAATTATAACTACACTGGTTTATTACTTGTTGATCCTAGTGTCGCGTTCTTTACGATGTCCGATAAGGTACTTGGTGTCAAGTGCACGAATCTGTCTGCAGCTGATTCGGATCTCCTGTGTGATGGGGTTTGATGGATGTCTTCATCTCTTTTGCTCCTCGTGTCATCGCATGTGCTATGTCTCGAGGATGCTGATCTTAATGTCTGTTGGTACGTCTTTCCTTGTCCTATTGTTAGTGGCTTGTATGTGCCTTTGTTCCTGTCGTTCTCTTCCATGGTGATTGCATCCCTCTCTGGTTGCTTCAAGATTGGAGGTGCTCTGTCTACGTGTCCGAAATCAATTAGGTCATGTGAAACATGGCCCGTTAGTATTTTAACTGACGGGGATCGCCATGTAATCTGCACTGAGTGTTTCTCTGTTGATAGTTTCAGTCGAGCCTTTATGCTGCAGAATGCTGTCCCGATATTCATGTTTGTATAACTTGTCCTGATATTTGAAATTTTTCCCCCCTTGATCGTGGTTTGCGCCGTTGACTACAACTATCTTTCCGATTTGATATTTAAAAAATATACCATTATTTGTAGTCGATAGCTGATTTATAATATTTTAAAAATGTTAATATATAGGAACAATAAATATAAAAATGAATAGATTATATGTTATTTACTATGTTTCTACATGTTTCGAGAAATAACTATTGATATTTATATTTTAAGTTATTATGTTATTTGGGATCCACTGTAATAAACTTGGTCCCCAAGTTTAGAGTATTATAAATATGTATTTATAATACTTGCTGAATATTGATTCATATTGTCGAAGGCAATTGAATGCAATAATCATGTTAGAAAGGCCCAGATATGGTCGGGCTCCTTCGAGGAGATATGGGCCGCGGACATACGGCCCATTAACTATTTATAAAAGAAAATGGGCCGGATGGGATGCTCTGTAACACCCCCAGATCCGAGGTCCGGGATCCGGTCGTTACGGTTTCCAATTCTGTCCACAACACTTGAACTTTCCTTAACATAAAATAAATTACATCTCTATGACCCAACACAACAATGTAAAACACACCCGTTATAGTCCCAGAGATGAAATCAGAGTAACAATCAAATTTTTATTAATCACATTATGAGTTCTTACAATCCAAAAGAATTTCAATATAAATACATACTCTTTGCCATCCATTTACATAAGTCATACTAGACCATATACTTGGTACTGAAAGAATAAATATATCCTACCAATAGCTTCTTCTTCAGCTCTGGTAGTCTCATCGTCCTCGCCCGCGTCGAGTGCGCCTAGTGCGAGTCATCTGGTCTAGCTGTTGTTGTGATATAATAATAAAGCAAGGGTGAGCAATAGCCCACCAACAATAATATATAACTGAACGATAATATATAACAGTTCAAAAGTATCTTTCAAACCATATGCCATGCATTTACGGAAATGATGCCAGTATAATATGAACGATGAAGTTACAAGGTAACTTAAAGTATTTGTTTGTAGAAATATCTGCTACATCAAAAGTAAGCGTGATATTCTCATTGTCATTAAAAGGAGGAACTTGCATGAAAAGATTGCAATTCCAGTTATGAACACTTTTCCAGCTCTGCCAACAGTAATCATGTTGCAGGAAATAAATAAGTTTGGATGATGAACCAATGATGGAGTATTCACCGCGCCCGCTGTTCCAATCTTGATGATCAGTCGAGATCGTACAGCTCAAATTAGATTTACTACCGGTAGAAGGAAGAACTGACGGCTTTACTTGTATACCGCCTTACTAGCTCTCCCCGGCCAACGGTTGGGCCAAAGGGGATGGACCGGCGCTACTCGGCCTCTTACACGACTCCTAGTTCAAATAGAATTCATGATTCTGAATGTAACGTTCGTCCCCCTTTCCCCAAGTATAATACTTGTTGATAAGACTCCACAAAGTAGTCGTATCTAGTTGGAAAGGAAAATTCACCAATAACTTCCAAGCTATTGCTTGGTAACGAATATCAACTTGTTCCAACCATCTTACCCCTCGAAAGATGAGAAGGTAAACAACGACTTAATAAGTCAATAGCACCCGAGTTGCGAGTGAAGAGAATACTTTATGACCGGGAAGTCGACAAGATAAATATCATTTTCCAAGTAAGGTTCCCTTATTATTAGGGAGATAGACGCAAAGAAGAATGATGTCTGAGAACCTTTCTTGATATAAGATTAATAATAATATGACTCCGAAATATTTTCCGTAATAATCGAAGAAGATAAACCTTATTGAGGTTATTCTAAGTAGGGAATAAATATTCAGAGAATATTTATTGAATTAAAAATATTTAAAGGATATTTAGGAATATGAAAGAATATCTTTAATCAGAGTATTTCTCAAAATAATCCTTGAAGAAATATCAGGAGAATATTTATTGAATAAATAAATATTTACACGAATATTCAAAATAATATTCATTAATTAATAAGGAATTTAAATGAATATTCGAAAGTAATATTCATTTAATGAATAATATTCAAAATGAATATCAAGTAATATTCATTTAGTAATCCGAGCTTTAAATGAATATTCGAGATAATATTCGATAAATAAATCAAGCTTCAGATGAATATTAGAATAATATTCATCAAGTAAGTAATATCTTAAATGAATATTCAAAAGTAATATTCATTTAATAAAATAATATTCTAAATGGATATTCAAATAATATTCATTTAGTAGTCCAATCTTTAGAAGAATATTCGGAATAATAATCGATAATCTATTCGACTTTGAATGAATATTGAAAAATATTATTCGTCGAATGGTTACGTTCAAATAATTATTTGAAGTAAGGGTCGTTAAATAAATAATCTCGAACGAATATTCAAATAATATTCGTCGCCCAAATAATGGAAAATATTTACTTAAATATTTTCCTCCGAGGTAATCTCGATATATCAAGAAATATTGACTCCCGGTCTATATTTGACGAATAAGATGTATACGCCCTTCTATGAGGGTCTTACAATAACCGGCTTATAATTGATACGTTAGTTATCTAATTTATAAGCCAATAAACAATCAGGGAACAAGCATAACGATATAACTTGAAAGTAGGCATGCATGCTATGGCATATGTATAACAGAAAACATATATATATATATATATATATATATATATATATATATATATATATATATATATATATATATATATATATTCAATCACAACAACAGCCTAAAAGAAGGGAATTGAAACTTGCCTGGTAGTCGAGTACGGTAAGGGGTAGTGGTAGCGGGTCCCGGGTCAGATTGGTGATCTATAAATAGCCAAGGCATTCGGGATTAATCACTTAACATCTTAAAAGATAAGTTATACGTAAATCAAAACACGTTCTCGAGTTATCTCGTTATACCCCTTTTTGTGGATTCCTTTTATCATTGATCCGACCCGACATTCGTTCGTTAATACGACATGTCACTGTACTTACACTTGGGACATACTTAAGTCATACAAGTTCTAAAGTCGATCGTTACGAACCAATATTATACTCCGAGTTTTATCGCCCGTTTTCTAAGTGTTTTACCGAAGTTATAATAGAGTCGTTTTTTAGGGGTTCGTTCGCGTTTAACCTCGACTCGAATATTTTTAATAAATGGAAAAACGATCCTTTTGACATACGGTTTTCTTTCACACCTTTATTTTTACCTCTAGTATTTATTTACCAAGATTCGTCATGACTTTACATATTTTACGAGGGTTCAATTTCAGTTACGAACTTTTGTTTACGGATTCGAACTACTTTTAGTAAATCAGTCATAAATCCTAAACCGTAAGTCTGTTTGATTCGATTCTTTTTCCAAAATGATCTACGACTCAAGATCTACAAGGGCATGTTAGATACTTGTCCATTTTCAGCCATTAGACATACTGTGATGCACGGTTTTCAATGATTAACGAAATTTCAGCATTATAACGGCTATAATACGAACGTTCCAAAAATCGCAATCAACAACCCAAGCCACACCGGGCATCAATACAACTTATACACATAATAATCATCTCACAAGTCCAGAAGCTACTGATCTTAGCATCAAAATCATCATGCATCTTAAATCATATAACTAATTACATAATCATGCTTATAATTATCACTATAATCATACCAAGCTAAATCCATCAAAAACATTCATAAATCTCAAATCAAATGCTAGGGTTTCAAGAGATCTACCTTCCTTGGAGTATGATATAACCTTAATAAGCTTGGTATGGTCCTTGTCTAGCTTAATCAAACCTTAGATCATCCAAAGAAATCATGAAAACAAAGTTAGTTTCTAAGATCCACTATTCATCGTCAATCTTGTAAAAATCATATAAAATCAAAAACTAAGAGTTTGGTTCTAAAATTTTTACCACACCTTCTACTCTTCAAGGGCTTTATTTTCAGCTATAGAACACAAGAATCCAACCATGGGAGCTAGGGTTTTGAGCCCCATCTTTATACTGATCAGAACCTGGACAGTTTTTGTCCTCCAACTTTAAGCATGGATTTGACTAGGCTATTGTACTTGGATTTCCATGAAATTTGGAACGAATCTTGCCCATGGAGTAGAGAAGCTATGGTTAAAATTTGGTGATTTTATCATGGATAGAAATGGAGATATGAATTTTTTTCTTATGCTTGGTTCTGCTGGGCAGTTTTTGGAGAAATGTGTTTTTGCTTGCTTTTTTCCTTTCTTCACCCTTTTGATCATAATATCTAGATATTATTGGATGTGTGTGGCTGGTGGCTCACCTTGGGGCTTGTGCAAAGAGTCTTGGAGAAGCTTGGTAGATATTTGTTTTGTTTCTTGTTTGATTTAAGTGATTTAAATCACTTAACTCCTAAATTGTTTTGATTTAATCCTTGATTAAATAATTTAATCCACTCGGTATAATTCTCTTGATGATCATATAGGATATTTAATCTTGTCACAATCTTGATCCTTAATCCCTGATTCGTTCGCTTAATTGCTTAATCTCATTGTAAAGTTTCAGCAGTTTCTAGAACGCTTGATTCACTGTCTCAGTGGTTTTCGTTCTAATTTCTAAAATCAAATATAATAAAATTCCAAAATATCAAATCCTCAAAGTTAATATCTCAATTATTGGATTATAATAATATATAATCCACTGTCCGGTAAAATATTATACCGAAAAAGAATTTGGAATTTCTGAATTCCGATCGTCTCTGCATTCACTTATTTCCTCCGCGTATTACTAATATGACTTCGAAACATCCATATCACGTCCCGTACATAGGGTGGCGTGAAAAGTTTTCCAACTTACAAAATCCACTATTCATCCACCGAATTACTATTCACGTACAGGAAACACTATACACGTACGGGAAACACTATGCACGTATGGGAAACACTATGCACGTATGGGAAACACTATGCACGTACTCATTTCCCTTCAAGGATCCATTAGCTTCTTCCTGGACGGTAGATTATTCTTATCTAGGTCCTCAACCATCGAATTACTCTATTCTGACAATATACCAATGCATCAGGATTATTGTCCAAAGCAATATCCATTCATTACAATCATTGTTCTTTGAAACCACCATTCATTAGTGCTCTTTAACCACAATAAGAAAAGTTTTAATTCTACCCAAAATTCGGGTTATTACACGTTCGTCGTTATTTTCAGAAGAAGAAATATGTTCCCTCTCTCTCGCGATCAGGTTTTAAGGTTCGGAAGTTGAACGAAGTTCTGCATAATGGAGCCCCGTTGATGAATGGTCATGTCACCAAGGGTTATGTATCGATGCCGAAATTTGGCTCTGGTGTTTTGGATCGTCGTGGTAAATATAATCTCGTGAAGGGTCTGCATTTTTTTGGTACACATCTGCCTTTACGGCTTCATCATCTGCTAAGGAAGAACCCGCTACTTCGATGACCGATGTTGTGATATAGAGTGCCGCTCTATCTTTGCACGCCGTGGTTAATGTGTTTGTTGTTTTGGATAAGAAGCCTCATGGAGATGATATTCCTGATTTTGGGGATGTGTTTGATACATCGCAGGGTTCGTCTGTTGTGGATGCGTGTCCTCGTAATGATCAGGCTAGTAGATTTCAGTTGTTGTTGCGCCTGAAGGTCGTTTTGAAGGCGTCGACTGCGATGCAAGTTTCGTCTTTTGATTATGTGATCAATTTCTTTAAACGAACCTGGGTTGAGTTCCATGATTATGTTGAGACGGAGCGTGGAGGGAATTATAGGAATTTGGCATCCAATGCCATCTTATATTATGTGTCTTATGATAGCTCGCCTACGAGCTATTGTATGCCCAATCTGAATTGTTGTCTGTCTTTTTAAATTGTTTTGTTTCGTTTTGATTTCAGTCTTTTAATGAAAATCTACACTGTGTTATGTAATTGTTGTTATTTGATTATATTATTTATTTTTCATTTGCCATTATAGGAACAATAAATATAAAAATGAATAGACTATATGTTATTTACTATGTTTCTACATGTTTCGAGAAATAACTATTTATATTTATATTTGAAGTTATTATGTTATTTGGGTTCCACTGTAATAAACTTGGTCCCCAAGTGTAGAGTATTATAAATATGTATTTATAATACTTGCTGAATATTGATTCATATTGTCGAAGGCAATTGAATGCAACTCAATTGGTGTATTGGGGTACAATATATACTAGAAGGCTCAAGGGTCAAAAGGTCAAAAGCGGCCACCCGTATATAATATTACCGGGTGGCCGTCGAAATTTCCCCCCCTTGATCGTGGTTTGTGCCGTTGACTACAACTATCTTTCCGATTTGATATTTAAAAAATATTTCATTATCTTTAGTCGATAGCTTACTTAAAGAAAATTATATGATTTATAATATTTTGAAAATGTTAATATATAGGAACAATAAATATAAAAATGAATAGACTATATGTTATTTACTATGTTTCAACGTGTTTCGAGAAATAACTATTGATATTTATATTTTAAGTTATTATGTTATTTGGGTTCCACTGTAATAAACTTGGTCCCCAAGTTTAGAGTATTATAAATATGTATTTATTATACTTGTTGAATATTGATTCATATTGTCGAAGGCAATTGAATCCAATAATCATGTTAGTAAGGCCCGGATATGGTCGGGCTCCTTTGAGGAGATATGGGCCGCAGACATACGGCCCATTAACTATTTATAAAAGAAAATGGGCCGGATGGGCCGCTCGTTGTTATTTTCAGAAGAAGAAATATGTTCCCTCTCTGTCGCGATCAGGTTTTAAGGTTCGGAAGTTGAGCAAAGTTCTGCGTAATGGAGGCCCGTTGATGAATGGTCATGTCACCCAATAAGATCCATATTTATATTAAAAACAACTGTTTTTAATTCAATAAAGAAAAATAAGAAAAATAAAAACCCAACTGATACATGTTTTTGTTTCTTTTTAAAAAAAGAAAGAATGAAAAACAAATAATATAATCAAATAACAACAATTACATAACACAGTGTAGATTTTCATTAAAAGACTGAAATCAAAACGAAACAAAACAATTTAAAAAGACAGACAACAATTCAGATTGAGCATACAATAGCTCGTAGGCGAGCTATCATAAGACACATAATATAAGATGGCATTGGATGCCAAATATCTATAATTCCCTCCACGCTCCGTCTCAACGTAATCATGGAACTCAACCCAGGTTCGTTTAAAGAAATTGATCACATAATCAAAAGACGAAACTTGCATCGCAGTCGACGCCTGCAAAACGACCTTCCGGCGCAATAACAACTGAAATCTACTAGCCTGATCATTACGAGGACACACATCCACAACAGACGAACCTTGCGCTGTATCAAATACATCCCCAAAATCTGGAATATCATCTCCATGAGGCTTCTTATCCAAAACAACAGACACATTAACCACAGCGTGCAAAGATAGAGCGGCACTCTCCATCACAACATCGGTCATCGAAGTAGCGGGTTATTCCTTAGCAGATGATGAAGTCGTAAAGGCACGATGTGTACCAAAAAAACACAGACCCTTCATGAGAATATATTTACCACGACGATCCAAAACACCAAAGCCAAATTTCGGCATCGATACATAAGCCTTGGTGACATGACCATTCATCAACGGGGCTCCATTATACAGAACTTCGTTCAACTTCCGAACCTTAAAACCTGATCGCGACAGAGAGGGAACATATTTCTTCTTCTGAAAATAACGACGAGCGACCCATCCGGCCCATTTTCTTTTATAAATAGTTAATGGTCCGTATGTCCGCGGCCCATATCTCCTCAAAGGAGCCCGACCATATCTGGGCCTTACTAACATGATTATTGCATTCAATTGCCTTCGACAATATGAATCAATATTCAGCAAGTATTATAAATACATATTTATAATACTCTAAACTTGGGGACCAAGTTTATTACAGTGGAACCCAAATAACATAATAACTTAAAATATAAATATCAATAGTTATTTCTCGAAACATGTAGAAACATTGTAAATAACATATAGTCTATTCATTTTTATATTTATTGTTCCTATATTTTAACATTTGCAAAATATTATAAATCATATATTTTTCTTTAAGTAAGCTATCGACTACAAATAATGGTATATTTTTTAAATATCAAATCGGAAAGATAGTTGTAGTCAACGGCGCAAACCACGGTCAAGGGGGGGAAAATTTCGGCGGCCACCCGGTAATATTATATACGGGTGGCCGCTTTTGACCTTTTGACCCTTGAGCCTTCTAGTATATATTGTACCCCAATACACCAATTGAATGAGCAAGTGTTGAGAGACCTCAATTGGTGTAAATGCCAGCTATCCCAAAAAACATAAAAAAAGACACCCACTACCCCTAATAAAATAGCAAACAGTTAAAAACATAGGGGTATTCTACTCTTTTCACTAGGGGACAATAAAGTAAACATCAATCATTATATACACAGTGATCATTCACAACCGTCGGATCAAATGTACTCCAATTCATATAGGCAGTTGGATAGATTAAATCAACAGGTGCATCAAACATACAATAGACACTACCACACCCGATAAAAAACATTAACATTTAACATTAGAATTAATTAGCATCATAAACAACTATTGGGCGTGTTACTGACAATGAATACATAATACGAAGGCAGATACCACAAATCAAAGAGGAACGAATACAGGCTAACAAATTCAACACAAATTATCAAGATGTCGTTCCCAACACAAAAGGACTACGCTCTAAGCAAATTAAAAGGCAACTGCATGAAGATCGACCATTTCCAGATTGAATACAGACCAATGACACCACACAGTGCACAAGGCTATGTGGACACAGAAATTCACGATACAAGGCTTAACATCGACCAATCCAGACAAGCCTGGTACAAGATACCGATATACGGGCACTTCCAACTCAACTTCTTCTCCGACTCATATTTCTCATTAAATGACCCAATATCATGGAAGGCAAATATCAGGACAAGTTGTACAAACATGAATACCGGGACAACATTCTGCAGCATAAAGGCTTGACTGAAACTATAAACAGAGAAACACTCAGTGCAGATTACATGGCGATCCCCGTCAGTTAAAATATTAACGGGCCATGTTTCACATGACTTAATTGATTTCAGACATGTAGACAGAGCACCTCCAATCCTGATGCAACCAGAGAGGGATGCAATCACCATGGAAGAGAACGACAGGAAGAAAGGCACATACATGCCACTAACAATAGGACAAGGAGAGACGTACCAACAGACATTAAGATCAGCATCCTCGAGACATAGCACATGCGATGACACGAGGAGCAAAAGAGATGAAGACATCCCTCAAACCCTATCACACAGGAGATCCGAATCAGCTGCAGACAGATTATTGCACTTGACACCAAGTACCTTATCAGACATCGTAAAGAACGCGACACTAGGATCAACAAGTAATAAACCAGTGTAGTTATAATTTTAATTAATTTCCACTGCGTGGCCCGATTGAAATAAATCATGAGTAATCGTCAGTATTATTTTTTTTTACATTCTTTCTTTTTTAAAAAAGAAACAAAAACAAGTATCAGTTGGGTTTTTATTTTTCTTATTTTCTTTATTGTATTAAAAACAACTACGAGCTATCATAAGACACATAATATAAGATGGCATTGGATGTCCAATCTGAATTGTTGTCTGTCTTTTTAAATTGTTTTGTTTCGTTTTGATTTCAGTCTTTTAATGAAAATCTACACTGTGTTATGTAATTTTTGTTATTTGATTATATTATTTGTTTTTCATTTGCCATTATATCAGATACTATCACATGATCGAATGCCAATAAGATCCATATTTATATTAAAAACAATTGTTTTTAATTCAATAAAGAAAAATAAGAAAAATAAAAACCCTACTGATACATGGTTTTGTTTCTTTTTTAAAAAAGAAAGAATGAAAAAAAAATTTCTGACGATTACATAACACAGTGTTGATTTTCATTAAAAGACTGAAATCAAAACGAAACAAAACAATTTAAAAAGACAGACAACAATTCAGATTATGCATACAATAGCTCGTAGGCGAGCTATCATAAAACACATAATATAAGATGGCATTGGA
Source organism: Saposhnikovia divaricata (assembly GCA_036435485.1). NCBI lineage: Eukaryota > Viridiplantae > Streptophyta > Magnoliopsida > Apiales > Apiaceae > Saposhnikovia > Saposhnikovia divaricata. The sequence continues at coordinate 1,381,763 of JAZHRN010000145.1, read as the reverse complement.
TGCCAAATTCCTATAATTCCCTCCACGCTCCGTCTCAACATAATCATGGAACTCAACCCAGGTTCGTTTAAAGAAATTGATCACATAATCAAAAGACGAAACTTGCATCGCAGTCGACGCCTGCAAAACGACCTTCCGGCGCAATAACAACGGAAATGTACTAGCCTGATCATTACGAGGACACGTATCCACAACAGACGAACCCTGCGATGTATCAAACACATCCCCAAAATCAGGAATATCATATCCTTGAGGCTTCTTATCCAAAACAACAGACACATTAAGCACAGCGTGCAAAGATAGAGCGGCACTCTCCATCACAACATCGGTCATCGAAGTAGCGGGTTCTTCCTTAGCAGATGATGAAGCCGTAAAGGCACGATGTGTACCAAAAAAATGCAGACCCTTCATGAGAATATATTTACCACGACGATCCAAAACACCAGAGCCAAATTTCGGCATCGATACATAACCCTTGGTGACATGACCATTCATCAACGGGGCTCCATTATGCAGAACTTCGTTCAACTTCCGAACCTTAAAACCTGATCGCGACAGAGAGGGAACATATTTCTTCTTCTGAAAATAACGACGAGCGGCCCATCCGGCCCATTTTCTTTTATAAATAGTTAATGGACCGTATGTCCGCGGCCCATATCTCCTCAAAGGAGCCCGACCATATCTGGGCCTTACAAACATGATTATTGCATTCAATTGCCTTCGACAATATGAATCAATATTCGGCAAGTATTATAAATACATATTTATAATACTCTAAACTTGGGGACCAAGTTTATTACAGTGGAACCCAAATAACATAATAATTTAAAATATAAATATCAATAGTTATTTCTCGAAACATGTAGAAACATAGTAAATAACATATAGTCTATTCATTTTTATATTTATTGTTCCTATATATTAACATTTTCAAATTATTATAAATCATATTTTTTTTAAGTAAGCTATCGACTAAAAATAATGGTATATTTTTTAAATATCAAATCGGAAAGATAGTTGTAATCAACGGCGCAAACCACGGTCAAGGGGGAAAAAATTTCGGCGACCACCCGGTAATATTATATACTGGTGGCCGCTTTTGACCTTTTGACCCTTGAGCCTTCTAGTATATATTGTACCCCAATACACCAATTGAGTTTATACAATTGATAAATTTCATATACCACTAAATATAATTTAAATAGATATCAACAAATTGAAAAAAGAAAAAAAGTAGTTATAACACACTTCTTATCTTGATGCTATCTATGAATCTATCCACTGCCCCAAAATCTATGTATCTCTCTATCTAAACATATAACTACATTTTCATTTGGGTAAAGATCATTATCAATACAGACATAGATATGTCTACACTTTATAACTTGAGCTCTGTCTCATCTTTCTCCCCATTCTCTTTCAAAACCAAATCAACATGCAACTCCAACCCCAAATTCATTTCTGCCATCCCAGGTATGTTCCTCTTTTTAAAGAATGTATCAAGTATATACACACATGAAATATGTGAACAATGTTGTATTTTACATGACACTTAACTTAAATTATGATCCTGTGTAAAAATATGCAGACCCAAAAGCAAGTTGTGCAAGTGAACCTCTATTGCTTAGTTCTGTTGGAAGAGAAAATGTGGAAAGACCCCCTGCGGCTTGGATTATGAGACAAGCAGGGAGGTGTATCAAGGCAGGTCTATACTATTTTTCCTCTGCTTTACTTTCTATTTCATTCTTTACTATTGGCACCAACTTCTCGGTTGGACTGATTAATGTACTTGATTGTTAATCATCTGTAGTGTAGGATCGGATTTCGAATAGTGTTTTGGTGTTTCTTTATGTATGATATTAGGCACTTATATTCGAAACCCCTAAATATAAATGGGGTCCTTCAATCTATTGTGAAGTGTGTTTGAAATAGCTCTACATTCTTTGTTTGTTGTCGATAGTATAATGGATTTATATCTTAGTTTTCTTGCCTTTGTGTTTAAGCCCTAATAATGGGGGAGGTGTTTCAAGTTTACTTATAAGATTTTGCAGTTGTTAAGTTTAATATATTAGTCAGCAATTTAGTGTTCGTGGAAAAATTATAGTATTAAGTTTAATATAGTTGTGAAAATTCGTGAAAAGCTTTCCAGTCAATTTTCTGGTTTAAATCGCTAAATGCAGTCAAACGCACACTTTCTAAAATAATTAACAAGATACTAGTGTGCTATGTGTAATAGTGAAGAGATCAGTAATGTACATTATGGAAACCACACACCCCTCCCCAAATCCATTACAATTGTTGAATTCAGCATTTTATTACCTTCTTCTCTATTTGCATATAGAAAGACATTTACATATATACGCCCCCATCTATATCTGCCTATGTCGGCAACAACAGTGCTGAGAATGGCTGCTCTTGGTGCTCCCCACTCTTCAATAGAACCGGCCATTCCAAACACATTAGTATGCTTTCCTTTAATAACAAGAAGACAAATATACTCAAAAACTCATTGCAATACCATAATGTTCACACCTACTCATTTTTCTCCCAAGTTATTAAAATGCCACATTTTTTTTTGATTCAGTGTGCTTTGCTTCATCTGGTGAAACTATTGAGACCGAGCAAGTAGAGGAGGGGATTCAAGATTCTCTGCTTGAGGTTAGTACATACACATGAATTATATACATTAATAGTTGTATGTGCACAGTAATTTGGAGATATATGGAACTTTTTCTTGTAGGCAAATAAACTGGTATAACTTTAGATATAACAGGATTTGAAGGGCATGTCTGAAATTTTATATTTGGATATTTAAAAATCTTAACTTTAAATATATGTACATGTATAGGACTATATGTATATATGGTATGTATGGTTGATGGTTCTTACTGAAGTTTAGGAATTAGTTTTATGGTTAGTGGATTTGCTTCTTATATGGAAGGTGAGATAATCTTTTAGCTGAATCAAAGTCTGTTGATTTTGGACATGTGTGTCTGTTAGTGTTCGGTCTGTATGTATGAATTTTTAGAAATATTAGTTTAATGGTGGCCTGCAGTGCGGTATAAATATGATGGTGGACGATAGCTCCCATACAACATGAAATGTATATATATTAGTTCAGTTGATGAGAAAAAAAATCATACAGGTACAGAGAACTCTGAAAAAAGAGATACCAGAAGCTAGAGCACTACATTGTATTTATAATGAAGACAATTCAAAATTTTCAAACATAATATTAAATCTGTATGTAACGGTAACCTTCACATACACCCCCCAATGTTACTAACCTAATGACTACTCCATGTGCATGGCTATACAGAGCAGTTTCTACTAGTAAATATTGGTCAATCTGGTTTCTCTTTAGTCTTTATCATCCATATACATTAGCTTTTGGTTCAGCATGTAAAATATGCGCATTAATGCACTGTAACTTGTTTTATGGCATGACTCATCATTTCTAATATTTAATCAGACTAAAGCTTTTGCAGTCCCGAGGAGGCAAATAATGACCATGCTCCTTTCAAGTTATGTATTTGCACAAGCTAATTCACTTAATACTGCAAGTGCCTTACAATCTGTTGGGTTAAGGGAATACATAGATACTTTTGATGGTTACTCATTCAAGTATCCTAAAAACTGGATTCAAGTTAAAGGTGCCAATGCAGACATTTTTTTTAGGGATCCCTTTATTCTTGATGAGAATCTCTCTTTAGAGTTGTCCTCCCCTTCATCGTCCAATTACAAGAGCATTGAAGATCTGGGTCCACCAGAAGTAGCTGGAAAGAATGTTCTCAAGCAGTACTTGACAGAATTCATGTCTACCAGACTCGGGGTCAGGCGTGAGTCAAGTATTCTTTCTACTTCTTCAAGAGTAGCTGATGATGGAAAGATGTACTATCAAGTTGAGGTAAGGGCTTATAAATATTATTTACATTAACTGCACACTTTCAGCTTCTAGGTTGTTAAAAATAACTACCAGCAATATACAGCCTGTCTTCTTAATGTCTTTACAAACAAAGGAAACCTGTTGAATTATGATCAGGTAAACATAAAGTCGTATGCAAACAACAATGAGCTGGCCGTTATGCCACAAGACAGAGTTGCTCGTTTGGAGTGGGACAGACACTACCTTTCTGTCCTTGGAGTTGAAAACAATCAGTTATACGTATTAAGATTACAAGTACCTGAAAAAGTTTTTGTTGAAGAGGAAAGTGATCTGCGACAGATACTGGATTCGTTTAGAGTAAATAAGGTTATAGCCTGATCATCTTGGTGGACAAGCCATGTCGCCATTGTCAGATATTCAATCAGCATGACACTGCAGGGAGTACGTAATTAGTCGTGAGGTTTTGGTACATTACATTACATTGTGACTGTAATCTTGTTTGTGAACCTTTACGCCTGTTTTATCTTATTTGCTCGGTTTGAAGTGAATTTTACTTTCTATGAGTTGCAAAAATACATTTGTTCTTGGTAAATGTATTTTATTTAATTTTTTTAGTTTTGAATGTCAGCAAGTTACATTGATGTTGCCTATCGTATCACTAGTATACAATTCTTTTTAAGTGGTGCTGGTGTCTTCAATTTACAGCTAAGTTTCTGAAAGCCTTGTCTAGGAAATTACATTAGGAATATAAGCTTACCTGCCCACTCTATTGTGAATACCATCACGATGGTTCTCTAGAAAGGTACAAGGCTATACCAGTGGCTATGAGATTTACTTTTAGACAGCTTCTTGATTACTTTTAGACATTTGAACTAGTTGCAAAACTGTATACTGTCAGGGTGATCTTATCACTGGCAGCAGGTAGTAAGTGGTCAGTTACTCAAATGGATTTCACTAATGTTTTCTTAGATGGCGAATTAGAGGAGGACGTTTAAGTGTCTATCACTCAAGGTTATTATTGTCTTCCTGAGTCATTTGTTAACTAAGCATCTAATGTTCTTATTTGTGAAGTGATTAAGTCTCTTAATGGCCTTAAGCAATCCCTAAGAAAGTAATCTATCATATTTAATTTAGTCTTACTCGAGTTTGGCTTCAAGCAAGCACATTCTGATCATAATCTCTTCATTCTTACAGTATCTACTCTTTTTTTTTTGGCCTTTCTTGTCTACATGCTGGCAATGATTAGAGTTTTCTCAAAAAAATCAAGGATCCTTCGAAATATATTTTCGGTATTAAGGTCATCACCAATTCTGTTTAATCAATATAGTATATGCACATAGTAGCATAAGGCCAGGCTATTCATACCATGTGCATATACTATCGCTATTCTTAGCTTCACCAAGGCAGTGTCAGAGTTTATTACTGTCCTGACAATTCCAAAAAAAACAAAATACTTCATTTCGGAAATTCCTTTCAATCTGCGTCACCTCCAGACAGGAATATGATAATCATTAACCTCTTTGCACAAATCTGTAAAGCGGAAGTCTATGTCTTGAGACACAACTTCTTTGCATAAACTTTCAAAGAAAGCTGAAGCATACATTTCTGCATCCAATTTTGTTATAACACCCAACTGCTCAAGCAGATAAGTATCTTTAGACGAACGAATCAAAGTCCTCTTAAGATTCGCATATGAGGTAAAATAATGGCTGCCATTGCTTGTCTGCTCTAAAGCAGTGAAATTTCTTAATAATGTTTCAATTGCCTTGTCTACGAGGACTTGCGGGATGGAAATTTCTCCTTCATTGAATTTTATGTCAAGTATGATCCTAATATGGCCGCAACTAAATGGTATCGCTTGAGATATGTTCATGAAGTTAATATCCAAAAGCTAAATATATAATCATGAACTTCTCATTTTCTCTATAATTCTTTCACCTCATTTTCTTTTTCAAGTTGCTCAATTCGTCCCCCTTTTACGTTTCTTCGACAAATGATGATGGAAGAAAACTAACCCACTAGTTCTTCCTTTACGTCTGATCTATAATTAAGAACTCAGTTTTATAACTCTGAACGTTTCTGAATAAGTTGATCAGCATCAGTTGATAGTATGGGCAAACAAGATTTAGGGCCAATCAACCAATGTCCCATATGGAGAAAGTGTTGCAAGTAGGGGTAAGTATTTGGTTCGGTTAACCGAATACCGAACCGAATAACCGAAATAATTCGGTTCGGTTAACCGAACCGAAATATTTCGGTTCGGTATTCGGTTATGATATTTCAGTTATTCGGTTATTCAGTTATTTCGGTTTCTTAACCGAAATAACCGAAATATATAATAAATAATAATATTTACATTTTATATGTAATATAATAATTTTTTATATATAAAATAATAATTTTTTATATCTAAAATAATAATATTTTATATCTAAAATAATAATATTTATATTTTATGTCAAATAATAATTTTTTATATGTAAAATAATATTTTTTTATATTTTACATGTAAAATAATAATTTTTTATATGTCAAATAATAATTTTTATATGTAAAATAATAATATTTATATTTTTATATTTAATGTGTAAAATAAAATATATAAATATATATAATTCAGTTATTTCGGAAAAATAACCAAAATAACCGAAATAAATATTTCGGTTCGGTTACCGAACCGAAATATTTCGGTTCGGTATTCGGTTATAACATTTGGCCTTATTCGGTAATTCGGTTTGGTTATTGTACCGAACTATCCAATACTCACCCCTAGTTGTAAGCAATATGATGCCTTGGATTCAGTAGACCATGCTAAAAGTACCATACTTACAGTACATTTTAGTTTCTTTTTATAATTTTGGTCAGAAAATTAATGTCGGCTTTTCTCATAAAGTTGTGAAAGCTCATTTCCACAACAATGTGGCTTAAAAATAAGATCACAAATATTAATAAGTTTCATAACTCCTAGTAACAAAATTCATAGGGTAAAAGATGGATCAAATTTGAGCTCATTTTACAAGGTAACCACGGACATAGGTAGATGCTCGGCTACACTATTAGTACTAACCCATACATTGTACAAGAAAGTGTATCGTGCACAACAATAGTAAAGGTCTGGAAAATCTATTCTCAACATAAGAATGAAATCAATGTTACATACAGTGACAAGTCTATCCCCAATCCACAAAAGGAAGTGATGAATACCCTCCCTCTGGAGGAGGTTTAAGCGAGGGAGGTAAATTTCCTAGTGAAATTCCCAAACCATCTCTCAAGATGTTACCTGATGATATTAAAAAAACAAGACAAAGAAACTATGATTGTTTATACAAAAAATGAAAAAAAAAAATGAAACAGAAAAGATGACAGACAGAAAAAGGGTAGTGAAGAGCATCACCAGCAGCCATCTCCTAGAAACAAAGCAAGAAAATGGAGTCCAACCAGTAACAGAAACTTACCTTGCAAAGAGGCTCCTCCAGCTTGTTGACGCTCCATCATATCAAGTGACTGAGTATTGTCTGTGAAGTTTGTCAGTAGTTGACAATTAACAAATAAATAAAAAGTCAAAAAAAGGAAGTTTGACAGTACGAGTGATTACATATTCTGAATTAAAGTGACTGTATGGCAAAAACTTTAAGAATAGCAAGCATTTCAATGTTACAATCTTATATCAATATAAGAACCCTTTTTTAATGTTGTAATAAGATATCAACTAAAGCCTACAAAATAAAGCTGCCAATTGTCATATCACCAATAGAGGTTTTTGTTTACAAATGAAAAGAAAGCATGTAGTTGGATGCAAAAAGCCCAAGAATGAAATGAACAAAAGAATAGTATGGTACCTGTTGTGCCTGAAGTAGTAGTACTTTGTGGGTTCTGCTTAGGATGGAGATATTTACAAGAATCTCCATATGGACATGACCCCTTCAAACCATGGCAAAGAGAATTAGTCAAAAATGATAACACAAAAGAGAAAAAAAGGATAAGTAACAGTGTCACACAAACACAGTCCACGAAAGCTGTAGATAAAATCCCAAGAGGACATCCATTTACAGCCATTGTCTAAAAACCACGAAGCAAGCTTTAGTTCATGCTGAAGAAGCGGAAATTCAAGGTTTTTCATTTCATAAATTTATTATCAACTAGTGTATTGGTAGCAAGAAGTACAGGATACACTAACAGAAGGGATAGGCTTTATTATAACTTAAACCTTGAAGTATGATTCAATTTACACATAAAACCCTAAAGAAAAATGTCGTACACATCGAACCTTTAAATATTAATACTTGAACATACAAACCCTTAACACTAAATCTTACATTTTGATGGAGGGTAAAATGGGCAGAAGTAATATATTTTCCCTCCAAAGTTGCAAGATAGTTTCCTGTTAAGATATTCAACAATTACAGCTTCAACATTCAACAATTACAACTACATAGACTAGACTTTAATGTAGTATGACATATGTAGTGAGATCATCTTCTTTCTATAAGAGGAATGTAACAACTGAAGAAATTAATACAACTGATATTATCTCTATTACTATAAACATATACAATTCAACATGGTATCAAAGCAGGTTATAACATAGGAAGATCAGAATTACAATTGGGACTCCAAGTTTTTCAAGAAAAACTACAAACCCAGATGGATTTCGTTATATAGGTAACCGATTTACCCTCCATCAAAATGTAAGATTTAGTGTTAAGGGTTTGTATGTACAAGTATTGATATTTAAAGGTTCGATGTGTGAGACATTTTTCTTTAGGGTTTTATGTGTACATGGAATCATACTTCAAGGTTTAAGTTATAATAAAACCGAAGGGATAAGATGACAAGAAGTATATCCTCAATAAAGAAGTAAAAAGCAACATAAATCCAAGTGAGCAAGAACACTAACATATCCTTTTCTATTTGAATGAAAATTTACGATGAACAAAAACCTGTCTTTCAACGATTCAAACAACACCCAATTAAAGATATATAGAAAGAAACAAAAGCAGCAACATCAAAGATAATATCTTTAGCTAATTCCCCTACTGATTTCAATCCTAATGTATTAAAAAGGGCAAAATTGAATTAAATCAAACAACCCATTTTATCTGCTAAAAAATCAATTAGCAACACCATTGAAACTGAAATCAAGATAAAAAAAATATTCAAAAACATAATTTTATCCCCACAATTGCAATCCATAAAATACATAACTTAAGAAGCTCATGTCATTACATGGCATCAGGCACGCAAAGATCTCGAGTTCGATAACGAAAAGGATAACATACAGTTGTAACGAAGCGATTGCAAACTCCAAGTGTAGGAAATGGATCTCCAGAAGGGTTAATTTGATTTGCACGTAGAGAATGGTACCAGAGAGACTTGGCTCTCTGATGTTGAACACCTTGGATATGTCTTTTTCTTGCATATGCTGTGTCCTGAAACTCCTTGTCGCAATAGTCACAATAGTACTTCCCCAATGGCATCTTTCAAATGTCTGTCCTGTGTCTCACTCATTTTATATATATATATATATATATATATATATATATATATATATATATATATATATATATGGAAACTCGTCAACAGGACAACCCATCTTATACCATTAAAACGTCCAGTCAATGGTCAGGATGAACAGTAGTTACGCTATATTATATAGCGTATACGCTCTATAATAGAGCGTAGTACGCTATATAATATAGCGCAACAAATATTCCCATTTTACCCTTATTCTGTTCCGCTCTATTATATATCTTAGCCGAGAACTACACCAATTTCAGCTCAAACAGCCCTTCATGTTTTGAAATATCATTTCAAGAGTGTTCTTGAGTTTATACCCAATCTTAAATCATTTGGAGATATATTTTACACCATTACAAACTTAATCTACACCAATCTATACCTATTTCTACTTTACCAATCTTAGTTTATTTGTCAAATCTTACCCAAATTTGAAGATTTTGAAGATTGAGCTTGGAGTACCATTCCCAAATTAAGATTTTTGAAGATTGAGCTTGGAATTCAAGGTTAGCTCTCTATTTAACCCATGGCTTCTTTCATTTTTTCGAAATTAAAATCTCCTAATAAGACACCTAGTAAGATTGAGATTGAGGTAGAAAATGAAGATGTTAACGAACGTCCACACACACCTAAAATAATAGATCTTGATGATGATAATAATGAAGATGTTAAGAATGATGATGGTGATGGTGATGTTGTCTATGATGATGTTGATGATGGTGATGATGTTGAAGATGTTGAGAATGGTGTTTCTTTGGATGATTTGAATGATGTTTGCCCATGTGTTGGTCAATTATTCGATAGTTTAGATGAAGCGGAGAGGTTTTATAGAGATTATGGTAGGCGTATTGGTTTTGAAGTCATAATTAGAACTACACATAAACGTTCAAAAAACAACAAGATTTGTTCGCGTTTGTATATATGTCGAAAGGGTGGGAGATTAGCCTCAAAATCTTTGGATGATGAAGATGAAGTTCCCTAAAAAAAGAGAAAAAGAGATTCTCTTGGTAGAACGAAATGTAAGGCGCGAATGTATGTTGTTCATAGAGAGAAATCAAATAAGTGGGAGGTAACATTGGTTCATTTGGTACACAATCATGAGATGGTTTCACCTAGTAAGGTACATTTCATGCAAAGGCCAAGAAACATAACACCCATCATGCGAGAATTGATTATAATTTTGAGTAAGTCGGGTATTGGGCCTCAACAATCTTTGAATGTAATGGGTGAGCTTACGGGAAGCTTAGAGAATATTGGATTTACTAGTCAAGACATTAGGAATGTTTTGCGTGATATTAGACATCATGTATTTGATTCGAGTGATGCCAAAGAAGGTTTGACATTACTCCAAGAATTAAAATGTAATAGTTTTGGGGATTTTTTCTATCGAGTAGATGTTGATGAGGATAATCGGGTGCGTTCCATGTTGTGGGTTGATCCAAGATCATTAAATGCATATAAAAATTTTGGAGACGTGGTAGTATTTGACTCCACATACCGCACAAATAGGTATAGTATGCCATTTGTACCTATTACGGGGGTGAACCACCACTACCAATCCATATTGTTTGGTTTTGCACTAATAAGGGATGAGAAAGAAAGTTCTTATATATGGGTTTTGAAGAATTGGTTGGAGGCTATAGGAAACAACCCTCCAATCTCCATCATCACCGATCAAGACATTGCACTTGGAAATGCAATTGCCGAAGTTTTACCAAACACGAACCATCTTTATTGTATTTGGCATATAAGTACCAAATTCGGGGAGAAGTTATCCGGTTTGTACGCATATGAACCACATTTCAAAGAAGATTTCAACTTATGTTTGTACAAGTCAATGACGGTTGAACAATTTGAAGATAGGTGGAATGATTTGGTTGAAAAATATAACTTGGTTGATCATGGTTGGTTGCAAGAAATGTATTCCGTTCGACATAAGTGGGTTCGTATGTACACTAAACTTCATTTCACTACCGGGATAACCACTACCTCGAGAAGTGAGTCAATGAATGCATTTTTTGACGAGTATGTAAATGCTAGAACCGGTTTGAAAGAGTTTATAGAGAATTCACAAAAAGCATTGGAGAAACAATATCTTCGTGAGAAAGAAGCGGACTATGAAACAAAGGAAAAGGAAAGGTCAAGAATAACATCCTCCTCATTGGAGAATCATGCGGCATCTTTTTATACAAAGGAAATGTTTAGACGTTTTCAACACGAACTTAAACAAAGTGGAGCCTATGTTGTGAATGAGAGAGATTCCATGAGTACGATGCTATTTAAGGTGTACGAAACATATAAGACCACGGTGGCGGAGGAAAATAGAAAAGTGTATCAAATAACCGTGACCAATGATATGATAAATTGTATTTGTCGGAAATTTGAAAGTTCGGGAATGATTTGTCGTCATGTTATTCGATACTTGAATATGATGCAATGGACGGAGATCCCTAACTACTTAATTAACTTGAGATGGACAATTGGAGCAAATAAAATTGCCGGGTCTATATCGTATAAACGTCCTATCATTGGCAATATTCTTCAATCACAACCCGCCCGATATACAACTTTGTGCAAAGCCTTTCAAGATTTAGCGGCTCGTGGAAGTTTTTCGATTCCAAGATTTAAATATGTCATGGGATTGATTGAAAAAGAGGTGGAAGTTGTGGAAAATTTTCCTATAGAGAAGCCTTCTACGAAAAAAACTCCATCATGTGAGGATGAACGTGAAGGTGAAGATTTTGAAAATTTGGAAGACCCTATAATTTCCACCACTAAAGGTCGCAAGAGGGAAAGAGTGAAGAGTGGCATTGAGTCCAACTCAAAAAAACCAAGGAAATGTAATTGTTGCAAAGAACTTGATGCTAAACATGATTCACGAAATTGTCCAAAAAAATTAGGAGAGTCGATTCCCGAAAATTCCAACTCAAAAAAACCAAGGAAATGTAATTCATGATTTTACTTTTGATTTTGTTGATTTGGTTAGCAATTTTCAATTTGTTGCTTTTGATTTTTACTTTTGAGTGAATTTGGTATTGATTTTGTTGATTTGGTTAGCAATTTTCAATTTGGAATTTGGTGCTTTTGATTTTAGTAGAAATTTGGTGCTTGAATTTGGTATAGGAAAAAAGAAAAAAACAGAGGAAAAAAAATTCTGTAATTACGCTCTATAATAGAGCGTAAGTGTTGAAAACAGGGGAAACGCGCTAAAAATTCCTGTACTTACGCTCTATAATATAGTGTAAGTACAGAAATTTTTAAACGCGTTTCCCCTGTTTTTTAACCCTTACGCTATATTATAGAGCGTAAGTACAGAAATTTTTTGCCCTGCTTCCCCCTGTTTTTGCAACACCCCCTGTATAAAAACAATCTCTAAAAACAATCTCAAACACAATCTCTAAAAACAATCTATAAAAATTTCAACATTTGAAACACAATCTTTAAAAACAATCTATAAAAATTTCAACAATTCAAAATCAATTCAACGATCTATAAAAATCTCTAACTTACAATTCAAAATAAAACAAACTAGTAACTTACAATATCAAAAACAAACTAGTAACTTACAATCTTTAAAATTTCCAAAAACAAACTAGTAACCTACAATCCCGCTAGTCTACAATCGTGGGAATACAAAGACAAATGTCGAGCTTCGTCTTTATGGAGCTCCCAACCAATACGCCGTCGGAATGTGTTAATCACATCATCATTCCATTGGACACCACACCAAGCTTGGGTATTGCAAGTCAATATGCAATCTATATACTTCATAACAAAAACTCCGCAATCCATACCATTGGTTTGCCTAGGTCGTTCATAGACATTTTCAACATCAGGGAATACGACATGTTCAAATTTTGTAGGATCCAACCGATTCAACATGAGAGGGACCAATTTTTCCTATCAAGCAAACATGAATTGTCTTAATAATGTATCAAACAAACATGGACTACTAGAAATTAAAAAAAGGAAGATAAAATATACCACAATGTAGAACTCCGTCTTGTATAGCTCTTTTAATTTCATGTGCTTAGTATCGTCCCTTAGAGGATCAAACAAAGATACTATAAAATTGGTCATTGACCACAAGAATAGGATCCAATGACCGCTCGTTGCAACCGGCATGATAATATAGTCGAAATTGGTTACCATTTCCCCCCTTCCTTTATGCCATATGCTCAAAAGTCCGTATCAATGGCCGCCCATTCACTAGCTTTCCTTTTTGCGGGATTCTTCTTCATAGGTTTGCAATGATGAGCCCCCATTACTTGGAAGAACCACGGAGACATGAAGTAATATTTGACGGCACCAACTTGATGACCAAAGAGGGTTCTTTCCCTTTTTTCAAGCAATACAGTATAACAATCGACTATAGTATCCTCCACTTCATTCTCCGGTTTCAAAGAAATAATCGCTTTTGCACTACAATTACGCGGAAGGTTAATAGGCTTACCACATTCCCACCAATTTGCATTCAACCAATCCACTTTATGTATCTTGATCGGCTTTATAAGGGATCCTTTATCAAATTGAGCACTAGGACCAACCATGTCCCTTGGAGCCTCTTCCACTTCGAAGTGTGCACTAGGATCATCGTCGAATTGAGTAGGATTAAGAATTGGAGCACTATGACCAACAATAAAAGTTTCCTGAGTATTAGGATCATCGTCGAGGTGTGCACTAGGATCAACGTCGAATTGAGTAGGATGGTCATAGCGTTCATACCCCTCAAAATAATTTTCCTTCAAGGGACTAATTTCTTGGGTCTTTCTTGCCTTTCTTTTAGGCAAACAACTCTTGAAATCGGGCCTTTCATAAGTCAGACCATATGTCTCGAGCATTAATTCATCAAATTTATTCACGAAGTTTGGCAATATTTCCTCGTGAAAAATCCCAGGCATATCATAAGAGCAAAGCCTACTCAGATCTCGCACGGTACATATGATCTACAATACATATGAAGCAAGGACAAAGTATAAATATAAATACAAGAATATTCAACGAAATTATCTCAAATAACATACTCCATGTTATAAAAAATACGTACCAAGTCCATTGCCTTGGGATTGTCGAACTTGTCTTTCGGTTGTTGGAATATTTTCGGATCCTTGGTTGGTTTTGAAGGCGGCAAAATCTTTAATTTGGTAACATTATAGTACCAATCCATATACTCTTCTAGAGATATTGCATTCAAAGGTGGTCCCAAAATACCAATACCATTATTCACAAATTCATTCCAAACAACTACATATCGTGCAAAATTGAGATAATGTTGATATACAAAAGAATGTTCAGATCTCGCCCTCAACGTTGACATATCATCCGGTGGCGGCGGTGGAATGCTTAATGGAAAACCAAACTGTCTTCCCACCCTTTCCGGAAGTTGATGTTCAACATCTTCAAAAAACACAAGGGGCACATGAGCTAAACCGGCTATAAGGGCCCACTGAAATTGAAGATCAAAAGGCCGATAGAAGCGAGCATATGGCCTCCACTTAACCCATTGTGCATCAAAGTTATCGAACATCCCGCGATATGCATCAATATTGTGATGGACATTGAAGTACTTAGATTTTCCTGGGCCAACGGGAGCAACCGCCCATGCCAAAGCCCTAGGCCATATATACTCGGTTTGAGATGCTAGCTTAGGTTGTCCCGGGCGTAACCTCTCACGTGCCCAAAGCATCAATATTGTCAAGCATCCCGAAATAGACTTGCAATCCTTTTGACTTGCCTCAAATAAATTCCTATATAGATAGGCAAGTGCTCCTGCACCCCAAGCATACCCAAAAATTCTAGAAGTATCAAGCAACAAGGGAATTAATCTTGGATGAGCAACATTGTTTGATTTTGTGGGGAACAATATCGCCCCACACAAATAAAACACATAACCCCGTGTATATATTTCTAGAAGCTCCCGATCCTCCTTGTTCGGGCATTTGCGATATCTCTCCCTCAAAAAATTTAATTTCACACCACCTCTCTCCAAAGCATTGTCCCTTTCCTCAAATGAGAGTGTCGGATCAGGCCAAACCTGTAACCAAAGATTTTTTACGTTAATTGCGTCACTCAAAGTTACCGCCTCTCCAACAACCGGAAGCCCCGTCAACATGTACACATCTTCAAGTGTCACCGTCATCTCCCCGAAAGTAAAGTGGAATGTGTTGGTTTCCGACCTCCAACGCTCCTCTAATGACGTAATTAAAGCCACATCATTTTGCATAACGGCTCTTGGGTTGGTAAACATTCCGAAACCCCAATGTTGTAAAAGATGAATTTGATAAGGCTCTAATTCCCATTGATTAAGAAACGAGGTACTTTGACGGATTGTAAGTTTATCTCGATGATCACCAACCCATATTCTACTACTTATATGGTTTTCTTGGTCGGTAAGGAGAGAAGGATCAACCGGACCGCAAAAATCTTCCATCTAAAATCAAATACATATAAAAAACTTTAATGCATCCACAATTCAAACTTAATCCACAATTCAAACTTAATCCACAATTCAAACTTTAATCCAATAAATTTTAATCCTAATAATTAGAAAATTATCCACAAATTCGAACCCTAATCGAAAATTATCCACAAATTCGAACCCTAATTCGAAAATTATATACACAAAATCGATCCCTAATTCGAAAATTATCCACAAATTCGAACCCTAATTCAAAATTATACACAAATTTGAACCCTAATTCGAAAAATTATCAACAAATACGAACCCTAATTCGAAAATTATCCACAAATTCGAACCTTAATTCGACCCTCTTCGAAAATTATATACATACATGCATACATGTACACAAATCTACAATTAGATGATTTTGGTGATATATACATACATACATACATACATACATGTACACAAATCTACACACATCTTAATAATTAGATGACATCTACATACAAGAAATAGACACGAAGTTACTCACTTTATATGCAGAAATGATGAAATTGATGATGATTTACTTCCGATTCCGGTGGATTTGCGATGTCCGGTGGTCTGTGGATGATTTGCTAAATGTTTTGTATATGAACCACAATACGCTATATGATATTCTGTGTGAAATAAACCCGGTTTCGTCGAAAAAAACCGTCTACGCTATATAATATAGCGTACTACGCTATATAATATAGCGTAAGTTTAAACCGACACGTGCAGGGCACGTGACAGATTTAGGGATAAAAAGGTAAAAAGGCTTACGCTATATAATATAGCGTACTACGCTATATAATATAGCGTACACTTTTAAATCCCAACCGCCCATATCTTTAGTGGACGGTTATAGATGGGTTGGATCAATATTCAAAAATATCCAATTGTGGCTGTAGAAGAGGACCCTATATATATATATATATATATATATATATATATATATATATATATATATATATATATATATATATATATATATATATATATAGGCCTTTGCTCCATACAGAACACTCTTATCTAACAAACAAGAAAGAACACCTTAGATCTATTAGATCCTTTGGCCCCGCCAGGGGCACCCAATACAAAGAGTTGTTATTTTTTTACCCTCTATCAAGTCTGCAAAAAAAAAAAATTTGAACAGTACTGTTCACTGATGACGTCATCAATGAACAGTAAATTTTCATTTATTTTTTTTTGCTGGTTTGCTAGAGGGTAAAAAAATAATAATTTTTTGTATTGGGTGCTATGACGGAACTCTTAAATTATATTAGATATGAGGTGTTCTTTATTGTTTGTTATATAAGGTGTTTGCTATGGCGTGCAACTCTCTCTCTCTATATATATATATATATATATATATATATATATATATAGGGTCTTGTTCTAATAGAAACTAACTTAGAATAGAAATTAGAAACTAAACCTAAATTAAATATTTCAAGTTAATCTAATAACCAAATTAGGGGTACTCCAATACAAAAAACGTTTAAAATTATTGTCTCTATTCAACAAAAATATAAAAAAATAAAAAAATTTTAAAAAAAGTTACTGTTCACGTGATGACGTGGCACGTGAACAGTAACTTTTTTTAATTTTTTTTTTTAATATATTTTTGTTGAATAGAGCTAAGAATTTTAAACGTTTTTTGTGAAGGTGCCCCTAGCGGGGCCATTAAAATAAATGAAATATAATTTATTTAGTGTAGGTTTCTAGTTTCTATTCTAAGGTTGGTTTCTATTTGAACGCTAGCTTATATATATATATATAGGCATTTACTCCATACAGAACACTCTTATATAACAAACAACAATGAACACCTTAGATCTATTAGATCCTTTGGCCCCGCCAGGGGCACCCAATACAAAAAGTTATTATTTTTTACCCTCTATCAAGTCTGAAAATAAAATGAAAATGAAAATTATTGTTCACCTGATGACGTCATCATGACGTCATCAGGTGAACAGTAAATTTTCAATTTTTTTTTTTTGCAAACTTGATAGAGGGTAAAATAATAATAACTTTTTGTATTGGGTGCTATGACGGAACTCTTAAATTATATTAGATATGAGGTGTTCTTTATTGTTTGTTATATGGTGTTTGCTATGGAGTGCAACTCTCTATATATATATATATATATATATATATATATATATATATATATATATATATATATATATATATATATGAGTTGCACTCTATAACAAACACCTTATATACAAACATTAAAAAATACCTCATATTTAATATAATTTAAGAGTTCCGTCATAGCACCCAATACAAAAAGTTGTTATTTTTTTACCCTCTAGCAAATCAGGGATTTTTTTTTAAAATTTACTGTTCATTGATGATGTCATGATGACGTCATCAGTGACGTCATCAGTGAAGAGTAATTTTCAAAAAAAAATTTTTTTTGCAGATTTGATAGAGGGTAAAAAAATAATAACTTTTTGTATTGGGTGCCCCTGGCGGGGCCAAAGGATCTAATAGATCTAAGGTGTTCTTTGTTGTTTGTTATATAAGAGTGTTCTATGCTGAACAGCTTGTCTATGAGGACCATGAGCTTTTGTTCTGCAAGTTGGTGAAGGTCTTGTTTCTCCAGCTTTGATTCTTTTGGCTGAGATGGAGAATAGATAATTTCTTTGACTGTCCTGATCTACACATAAGAATATGGTAAAACTGGTTCATCTTCTTTATCCCAGAACATGACTGTTCCTTGAAATTTAAGATAAATTTCTTTATCTGTGTCTTTGAGACAGTTCTTCTTGTAGCTTTTGACTGCTTTTCTGAACTGAATCGGAAATTTGGAAATTTCTAATAAATTATTAGATGGATATACCAACGCTAATAATCCATAAAGATAAGCCTCCCAAACGAATTCTGGATTGCTGTTAGGATAGAAGTTGAAGTAACTAATGTTCTTCTTATCCGTGGTGAAGTAGTGCTCTTCTGCAAAGTTTGCTTCTGTAGAACTTCTTCCCTTAGTAAATAGATAGTTGAAACCAGAAAATGAGATTATACTAGTATCTTCTTCTGCTTCTATATATTCCAACTTGGGTTTTTGATGGTTTAAAATTGTTCCCAAGCAGATTTTGTTAGAAGAACTAACTTCCTTTCTTACAGCATTGCTGTAAGTTGGTCGTAAGGCTTCAGCCGAACTTATCAACTGTAATGGTGCTTTGGATTCTGCACTGGTATACACTCGTCCTGCTGCTTGAGCTTCTGCGAAAGATGTGTATTTTTTGTGCATGATTCCTGAAACTTCCATTAGTGCGAGTTCTGCAATATTCCATGTGGTGTAGATGCCCGGGTTAGGACCATTGAACACGACATAGTAGGTTTTAGGTACCTTATATCCTGTGAGGACTGCTAAAGTTTGACCTTCAGTCTTTTTAGGGATTTGAATTCCCCCGTTAGGTCTCAAACTTAAGTCTGAGGATTTAACTAACGTTATGGAGGTCTGTACCTCATTCTGAATTTTTGGCAAATTCACAGCCTTAAACGGATTTGTTGAATCTTTACCTGGAGCCGTTTGCTCAGGATTAGTCACTTCTTGACTCATTTCTGAGGAAGGTGCAGTAATTACCTTTTGAGACGAAGTTGAAACTTCGTGTTGGATTTTTGCCAAATCCACAGGCGTCAACGGAGTTGAAATGCCTTTACTGGTAGCCGTTTGCTCCGGGCTAGTCTCAAATTTATTCTTTGGAGAAGAAGGTTCAGAGATAACCTTTTGTTGTTCAGGAAGAGAGTACTTCCTTACAAATGCTATTTTTTCTCGAAGGATTGAAAGTCTAGTTTCCAATGACTCATATTCTTTTAGCAAAATCATTTGTTCTGCCAATAATTTTTCTATGGAAAATTCCATATCTTTTATCTCAAAGAAAGAGATTTTTATATATCAAAGCTATTTGATCTAAGCAAAAGATCTTTAGTGTAGAGAGGATGTTTGGTGTTTGGTGTGATTTCCAAATGTTGATTTCCTTCTCTATTTATAGGCCTGAAACGCCTTGGATACCTACAATAGGATGTGACATAAACCTGTTGAGTTTTATTTGCCATACCTTTTACTTTTGCTGATATTCCCTTGTTAAGAAGTCGGCAAGACAATTCTTAACTCCATCAAGGTGTTCAACCTCGAAGCTATATCTGGAAAACCATTGTTGCCATCGCACAAGTCTTCCTTGCTTATTATCTCCTTCAATCTTTATCTTAAGGAAATAAGTAAAATTCTTATTATCAGTCCTGACAATAAATTTAACAGGGGTTAGATAAATAGAGAATTTTGTAATAGCTCTTTTGACCGCCAAGTATTCTTTCTCATTAGACTGATATCTTGTTTCTGCGTCTTTAAAGCTTCCTGATGCATATCTGCATATTAATTCTTGTTCATCAGAATTAATGGCTTTGAGAATTCTACCCCAATGTTTATCGGAGGCGTCTATCTCTACAATAAACTTGTCTCATGGCTCTGGATGATAAAACTTAGGGAAGCTTACCAACTGCTTCTTAATTTTCTTAATGTAAGAAGTGTCAGATTCTGTCCATTTCCATGGAATTCCCTTCTTGAGTTTAGCCTGCAAAGGAGATCTGTTAGGAATAATTCATGAGTTGTGATGTTAAGAATAGAATTTGCTAATACTTCTTGTATATCCTGATCTTATAAAGGATTTAGCACTTTGTATAGGATATATGTGTTAGACAGTAATCTGTAGAGTTTAGTCAGGAACAGTGCGTCAAAGACTACATTTCAGGAACTAAGAGCAGATCCTGATACAGAAAGTCAGATCCTGATCAAATACTGATGTGATGATCAGATCCTGATACAATGGGAAATCCTGATATCAGTCATGTTACTGATGATGTCATTATGGATGCTACAGAAACTGGCAAGTGCTATAAAACAGGAACTTTGTTTTGGAGAACAAGCAAGAAGATATCGTGAAGGAAACGAATTCTCTATTGATGGAAACTATCAACTGGACGGCAGAACATTGTCATAGATAGATTATAATTCTGTTATTAGTTGATAGGTAGCATTATAAATACTCTCTCAATATCATTGTAAAAAGAGTAAATTGTGAATTTTAGAGTGCATATCGTATGAAGCTCTGTATAAGGTTTGTATTCGAGAGTTCGAAACAAACAGAGAGAGAGAGAGAGATTTGTATTGTCAGCATCTGCTAAAGGTATTGTACACCTTTGGTAGAGTTTGTATTTAATTTATTTAATACAAACAAAGTTTGATTCATTCGTTTGTTCTTGTTCATCTAATCAAGCAAAAATCATGCACGATTATATAACTTGTATTCAACCCCCCCTTCTACAAGTTATTCGAGTTAACAATTGGTATCAGAGCAGGTTGATTTCGAATAATCATAAAGATCTGCAATCATGTCTGGTTACAAGGATGGTAATACTAAGATCCCTATGCTCAAGAGAAAAGAATATACTTTATGGGAAGTGAAGATGTTGCATCACCTGGAAGCAACAGATCCTGATTATCTTGACAGAATCAAATATGGGCCTTTTGTTCCAACAAGGCCTGTTCCTCAAGCAACTGTCGAAGGAAAGTTGGCCCAGTAATATCCTTTGGAGATGGCAACAAAGGAGAAATTCTGGGATATGGCTCAATTATTTTGGGGAATGTCATCATAGAAAACGTAGCACTGGTTGAAGGCTTGAAACACACACTTTTAAGCATAAGTCAACTGGGTGATAAGGGTTACCAATCAATCTTTGACAGTGAAGGATGCAAAATCTTGAATATGGAGAATGGAGACATTGTTCTGACTGGTCAGAGACATGGTAACATATATGAATCTAGCTTGAGTGACACATCTATAGGAACTGTCAGATGTCTTTACAGCAAGGCATCAAATGATGAAAGCTGGAACTGGCACAAGAAGCTCTCACATCTCAACTTCAAGAAGCTTAATCAACTTATTAAGCACCATCTGGTGAGAGGCCTACCTCAGGCAAATTATGTGCAAGATGGACTTTGTGATGCTTGCCAGCTTGGAAAACAAAGAAGAACCACTTTCTAGAGCAAGACAGAAAATTCAATTACTGAACCATTTCACATGCTGCATCTTGATTTATTTGGTCCAGTAAACATTATGTCTATCAACAAGAAAAGATATGCTCTAGTTATAGTGGATGATTACACAAGGTTCACATGGGTATTCTTTTTACACAACAAGGATGAAGCTCCTCAGCAAATCATTAAACTTGTCAAGAATATTCAAAATAGCTCTGAGTACAAGGTCAAAGTGCTCAGAAGTGACAATGGTACAGAATTTAAGAATTCTACAATGGAGGAATATTGTGCAGACAATGGAATTACTCAACAGTTTTCTGCACCTGGAACACCTCAGCAGAATGGTGTAGTAGAAAGAAAGAACAGAACTCTCATAGAGGCAGCAAGAACCATGCTTGCAGATGCAAAGCTTCCAACCTATTTCTGGGCAGAAGCTATAAACACTGGATGTTTCACTCAAAACTGTACCTTGGTAAATGCTCATGGTAAGACTCCCTATGAGATGATCAAAGGAAAGAAACCAAGTGTGAAATACTTTCACATCTTTGGATGCAAATGCTATGTCCTGAAAGTTCATCCAGATCAACTTGGAAAATTTGAAGCCAAATCGAATAAAGCAATCTTTCTAGGATATTCAGTATCAAAGGCCTTCAAAGTATACAATCTAAGAACTCATATTGTTATGGAATCAATTCATGTTGCATTTGATGATAAGAAGTTTGGAATTTTGCAAACTGATGAAAGCCATGACAATCTGGAATTTGAAAATCTTAAGAATTCTGAAATTCTCTCCAGTGATGATGAAGGTTCTCCAGAAGAAATCTCTATTGCTTCTCAAAGGGATGCTACTATTGAGGGGGAGCAATTCAATCAAGGAGAACACAGTACTGGTCAGGATCAGATTAGTCTTTCAGAGTCTACTTCATCAGGAACTGATCCTTCAGAGTCTAATGAAGGAAGATCAGAAACTAGCAGCAGTATTGAATCCACTGATTCTACTGATCAAGGGGGAGCTTTTGAAGGAAATGAACACTCTTCTACAAGAAATACCACTAACTTAGGGGGAGAGTCTAGCAGGAGTAATCTACCACCTGTTAGAAAATGGACAAGGGATCATACTGAAGATTTGATTATTGGTGATCCAAATAGTGGTGTTCGAACTAGAAGATCAATTCAAAATGAATGCTTGTACAGTTGTTTTCTCTCAAAGAATGAACCTAAGAAGGTTGAAGAAGCCTTACAGGATCCTGATTGGATAATAGCAATGCAGGAAGAATTTAATGAGTTTGAGAGGAACAAAGTTTGGAAACTGGTACCAAGACCTAAAGATAGATCTATTGTTGGTGCTAAATGGGTTTTCAGAAACAAGCTAGATGAATCTGGTATGATTGTAAGAAACAAAGCAAGACTGGTGGCCAAGGGTTATACTCAGGAAGAAGGAATTGACTATGATGAAACCTTTGCACCTGTAGCAAGATTGGAAGCAATCAGAATGTTTCTTGCATTTGCAGCTCATTCAAAATTCAAGGTATACCAGATGGATGTAAAGAGTGCTTTTCTTAATGGCAAGCTTGATGAGGAAGTGTATGTGGAGCAACCACCTGGTTTTGTTGATCCAAAGTTTCCAAATCATGTCTACAAACTTAACAAGGCACTCTATGGACTAAAGCAGGCACCAAGAGCATGGTATGAGACTTTGTCTAAATTTCTTCTTTAAAATGGCTTCACAAGAGGTACAATTGACAAAACTCTATTCTTTAGAAAGATAAAAGGTGATTTGCTTTTAGTTCAAGTTTATGTTGATGATATTATATTTGGTTCTATTAATGAAAAGTTATGTGCTAAGTTTAGCAAGCTTATGCAGTCTAAGTATCAGATGAGCATGATGGGTGAACTAAATTACTTTTTAGGCTTGCAGGTCAAACAGACTGAGACTGGTATTTTCATTAATCAGTCAAAGCATATCAAAGATCTTTTAAAAAGGTTTGACTTTCAAGATTGTGCAATTGCAAAGACACCCATGGCAACAGCCACTAAGCTAGAATTCGATCCTAAGTAAGAGTGTTGATAACACTAGCTATAGAGGCATGATAGGTTCACTGTTATATCTAACTGCAAGTAGACCAGATATAATGTTCTCTACCTGTTTATGTGCTAGATTCCAAAGTGATCCTAAGGAATCTCATTTAATTGCTGTGAAGAGAATTTTTAGATATCTCAAGGGAATTCCAAATCTTGGTTTGTGGTATCCAAGAGAATCTGATTTCTCCCTAATTGGCTATTCAGACTCTGATTATGCAGGGTGTAAAATAGATAGGAAAAGCACTACAGGTACATATCAATTCTTAGGAAACAGATTGATTTCTTGGGCAAGCAAGAAGCAACAATCAGTTTTAACCTCAACTGCAGAAGCTGAATACATTGCAGCAGGCAGTTGTTGTGCTCAACTCCTTTGGATAAGAAATCAATTGATGGATTATGGTATGACACTTAGTAATATTCCTATGTTTTGTGATAATACTAGTGCTATCAAAATTGCAGAAAATCCAGTTCAACACTCAAGGACTAAGCACATTGATGTCAGGTATCATTTTATTAGAGAACATATTGAAAATAGTACTGTGGAACTTCATTTTTTTCCTACTGACAAACAGCTTGCAGATATTCTAACTAAACCACTTGATGAGGCTACATTCATTAGATTGGTTAGTGAGTTAGGAATGTTAAATTTTTATATCTTTAACATCTGCAAAAGTAGCAAGGTATGTTGTTCAGCTTATAGACTTGATATCTTTATCAGGATCTATAATTGATGGTTAAATGCTTAAGCTGTAACACTTTACCTTGATAAATTTCAGTATGATAGACTTATTAATAAACATCAGGATCAGGATTGCTATCAATATGCTGACGTCATCGGTATTGACATCAGGATTGTATCGTCAGTATCAGGATTGTGAAATTTGTGTGTCTTACTGTTTCAAATTCTGAAGTTCATGTTATTTAGTGGTTCAATTATGAGTTTTGTTAAAGTCTATGTTAGCAAGTTTTATCACATGCATACTGATAATTTATATCATTATTCAGGTTAGTCAATAAACAACGATAGACAAGTAGATAATAAGAAAACTTGTATTTTCATTAATCAAAAGCATTACATACATGGAAATGAAGTACAATTCTTCTTTTTGTCTAACTACAACTGATAATTCTATTCTTGTCTAAAGTTGTTACTGCTTCAATCCTCAACGATCGACTTCAGGACAAGGAGCATCTCAAGATTGGATTCCTTGTCTGGGTGACTTGAATGAAAGCAGCTGACTCATCTTCATGCTTATTGAAGAAGATGAATAGCATCTCCATCAAGATCAACCTCAAACTCTTCACCAAATTCTTCATCCACAAGGTGTGAAGAGATTAGAGGAGGATTGTATCCGACTAGTAGATGTTTTAGAGGAGATTCATGGAAATCATCTGGGTTAAGACCAATCATATCTAACTTGATGAGAAAAGTCATCTCTTCTAAGAGATAGTTTAATTGCTCCTGATCATCAAGAGTTAAGAACTTCTCAGTGGTAATGAACCAAAAGCTAGGGTTCATATAAAGATTTAGGTTGAAAGCCATGGTGTAAAGAAAAAAGAATGAGAGTATGGCATAAGGCGTTGGTTTCTTTTATAGAAAGACGTGAGAAGCTGAACAGTCATTTTGGGAATATCAATGCAGTCAGTCGTAATTATGTGTTACTATATTTCTTGTATTTTCAAGAAATGTTGAACGAATTTAACCAATTGATTTTGTTCAGATTTTATTTATTTCTTTTACAGGTAAAAGAAAATGCCATGTGGAAACTCCATTTAGTCTCTGGAATCAGGATGATATTGATCAGGAATACAAGTGTGTTCACATCAGGATTAGTAATTCTTTCTATTCAGAAATTACATTGAATCGAGTGATTATATTGATGAAAAGATCACATCAGGAAAAGGAAGCTGATCAGTATTGATTTTTATCTTGATTTTACCTTGATTTATTTACTTGAAATTAATTTTGAATTTTATTTTTCAAAAGTCGTGGGTAACTGTATTTCTCAGGGACTGACACCTGTCATCTACGTGTCAACGTGGGATAATGGTTCTAAAGGATTTTTGAAATATAATTATTTTGACACTCTAATCGTGTAATTGCTTTCTCTAAAGCAAAAACACTCTCGAGTTCTCAAAATCACTAATCAATTTCAAAGATTTCTTAAGTTCTTTTCAGATCAAAATGGCAACTCAAAGAAGACTACCCAAATCAGTAGCTTTCAAGTTTGGTGACTTTGATTTTATGATGAACAATCATGTTGCAGCTATCACCAACAAGGAAGGGGTGTCAACTGATTTTCACCCAATTATGGACTTTATGGTGAAAGGACCATTAAGTTATGCCTTGATAGCATCTCCACAAATTAATCAAGTAGCTGTTTCACAAGCTTGGGAGAATGCTGAGGTAATTGATTCTACTCAGAGTCAATCAGGTAAGATTGTTCTACACTTAGGACAATACTCATTTGATATTACTGAATCGGTTGTTAATTCAGTACTTCACTTGCCTGTTAGTACGAATTTTGAGAATGTACCATCTGATGATGATGTGAGAACTATGTTATCTGAATTAGGTTATAATGGACCTCTAGATAACATGAGCCAGTTAAATAGATCCTTTTTAGGAAAGAATGGTCTTTCTTCTTTGACCAACTTGCTAAATGTTTTACTGGTAAATGTAGTTCTTTTCAACAAATTACTGATGTTACATCACATATTGCATATGGTTTTCTTTATAACAGAGTAATTAATTTTGGTCACATTATCTTAAGTCAGATGTGTATTAAACTTGGGTCAAGAGATCATGACAGGAATATGGTTTATTATTACAGATTCATGCAACTGTTTATTAACCATTTCATTCCTGATGTTGAAGCTAGATTTGGTAGAAAATATTGTGTTTCTTCTTATGTACAGCAAAAGAGAATTTTCTCTGACATTACAAAGATGGACAGTGAAAAGAATCTAGATGAAATACCTGCATTACACTATCCAAATCATGTTCAGGTACTTCTAAGAACTCATCTTCCTACTATCTATAATTCTTCTTTCTTTGATGGTGAAATGACTTAGGAATCTCAATTGGAGGAGAACCCCCCTGTGTCTACCCAAGTAGCCAAAAATATTGTAGTCTCTGAAACAATTCTAGAACCAAATTTTGATCCACAGCCTATTGTTTCAAAGAAGCCAACCTCTGGTGTTTCTCAAGAGACATCATTTATAAGGAAGAGAAGATTTGTTATTTCAAGTAGTAGTTCTAGTGAAGATGATGATAATATATCTCTTGTTGAGAGAGCAGAATTGAAGGCTGCAATTCAACTTTCTAAGCTAGGACAAAGAGATAGAACACATAGTCACAGCCAGGCTACAGTCTCCCAAAAGGCTGTAGTTCTTAAAAAGGGAAAACAGTTACTGGATACTGTCTCTCAAAAGACTGTGTCTATTGAAAAAGGATCTCATCCCAAGATCACTTCTGTGTCTACACCTCTTGAGTCTTCTCAAGATAAATCTGTTGCTCACTATACTAGGAGAACAAGGAGAAAGATTCATTTATCACCTACACACACAGTGTCTAGTCCAACTAACATTATGCAGGTCTCTACAAATAATGCTATATCCACATCAGTATCTGACAAGAAAGATCTGAATCTTGATTCTTCATGGGAAACTACATTGACATACAGACTGGCTATGGAACTTATTTCTCTAAAAGTGAAGCTTTCCAGGCCTGTTCTAGATTTTCTGATTGAAAGAGTTCCCAAACTTTCATTTCCTGAAGAATATGGACTGTTACATCAAAGACTTGATTTAATGAAGATGTACTTCTATGTACCAGTTAGAAAGGAATTGCACAAGAAATTTGGACTTCCTAAGCATGTTGCACTTCAATCACTTCATGCATATCTATTTGACAAGGATGTCATTGTTGAAGATGCTTCAGCTCAAGGTGAACAAGAGGAGGTAGTTGATAGAGGGAAGCAGTCAACAGAAGATACTATTGCACCAGTGGTGAATAGTAGGATAGATCAGATCACAGTCACTGCAACATAAGAATCATTTAGTCAGAGGTTGGATGACTCAGGAATTGTGATTGATGATGTTGAAAGGTCTTCTATGATGACTGAAATTTCAAGTGAGAAACCCTATGTTATGGGAGGAATGACTTTGATTGATTTTCCTAAAGATCAAACCAATATTGTTCTTTCAGAGTCTATCCACCTTGAGGGTGTGTCTCAGCAACCAACACTTAAAGACGGTGATATACTAGCTATGGTGTCTAATGAAGTATTACTGAAGACATCAGAGTCTAGTGTAGATCCTGAAAGTGGTATACTGGAGCCTGTAGTTTCTGGAAAGAAAGTAGATGTTTGTAAGGGTTCAGAGACTATAGCAGCTCACTCCTTGGAGAAAACCTCAAGCCCCATGCCATATGAGGAACCCTCTCTCCATGTGAGTTCAGGTATAAAAACTTCTTCTAACCCCTATTTTTCTATATGTCATGAGAGCACTTATCCAACTTTGAGTGATACACTTAAAAAGATGGACATAGATCCACACACAGAGAGGCTGGCTCCTGACCAGGCAAAAGGAGAGGTAGAAAGAGTGTTGACTTTAGATAGTCAAAGTGAGAATGAGGGTATGGATGATCAACTCCATAGTGAGGGAGAGAAAATTAGGAAACCACCATCGTTTGATTTCTGGGATCAGGTTTTTCCTGAATCTTGGTCTGAAAATCTTGGTATGGATGCTGGTACTTAATCTTTTATCAAGATGTATAAGAAGAATGACTTAGAAAGCACAATACAAAGCCAGAAGTTAAAGCTCAGAAACAGAAAGAGAGGCTTGCAGGAATCATCAACAGAAGAGATAAAAAGCTAAGACAATCTCTTACTCCACATGTACCAGAAGATATTCCTAATGATCCTAGCATTCCTTTGTATGTACTTCCAATATCAGCTAGAATTGAGACATCAACAGTAGCTGATCAATCTAAGGAGGAGTCAGGATTTGTAGATGTTAGTACACAGAATACTGGTGACGGATAGGATGATCATACTTCAGCTCCAGATCAGAAAGATGAAGATGTTTATACTTCTACTCAAGTATTATTACTTGAATATCATTCTATACAGGCAACTTCTTCTACAAGACTTGAAGATAAGGTTCTTTCTGCATCTGAATCTGAAGATACAACAAGCACTTCCAACATTGAAGTCAATTCTGAACTTCTTACGGACATTCAGAAATCTCAAAGTGATATTCAGTCGAGCCATCAAATTCTTGAAGATAACCAAGTCACTATTATGGACAATCAAGCAGTTCTGATGAATCTTATTTGTTCTGTTACTGAATCTCTTGGAATTAATGTTGCTGATGTCAAAAAGGGGGAGATAAAGACAATTCAGAGACAACAACAACAACAACAGACTGGGGGAGATAAACAGATTGGGAGCAGAACTAAGGGTGACAGAGTTGGTAAATTTCATCATGGAAGTGGTAAAGGAAAAGAAGCATCGAATAGTTGAATTCTTTCTTTTAAGTACTGGATACTTGTCTACATCTGAAGAAGGAGGTACTTAACTTCATGATCTTAAATTCATAAATTCTAATCTGGTTGTATTGTTATATGTTTTGACATCTACAACTTAGATTTATGCTTCAGATTCTAAAGCATAAATAGGGGGAGATTGTTAGGAATAATTCATGAGTTGTGATGTTAAGAATAGAATTTGCTAATACTTCTTGTATATCCTGATCTTATAAAGGATTTAGCACTTTGTATAGGATATATGTGTTAGACAGTAATATGTAGAGTTTAGTCAGGAACAGTGCGTCAAAGACTACATTTTAGGAACTAAGAGTTGATCCTGATACAACAAGACAGATCCTTGTGACGCCCCCAAATCCGAGGTCAAAGATTCAGGTCGTCACATCACCATCCAACCATATCATACCTGTATTAACTTTACAACTCAACAATACATCCATCCAGACCTCAATCTTGCGCACAAACAAGTTAGAGCCTTAGAAACGATAATCAAAAGTAATGCTAAATATTACAATTCATCTGTACAATCCAGAATCTTACGCACTTCCACTTATACAACTACACTTGAAGACAAGTCTTACTATTACAGTTGAAAACCTATCAGACTTACTCTGTAGTATTTATCAGGAACTAAATCATCTCCGGGGTAAATCTTCTACTCCTCTTCTGCTGGTGCGGAGTTAATCGGCCAAATTCTTCTCTTTCTGAAAAGTTTTTATAAAGCAAGAATGAGCTACACAATGCTCAGCAAGTTCACCATTTTGAAAAATAATAATGTGGTTTATTTCGAAAACATTCCCAACTATATGGGTATATATCTCAGATTTCAAAACAAAATTGGACAATATATATGTCCGAGTTTGAATAAAACATCTATACTCACTAAGGAGCTTTAAGAATAACATATGAACCCTTTATAAGGTTCCCATTTCAATATATCTCAATCTTGAAAATATATACATATGAGTATATCATTTTCGGCAAAACACTCTACGGTTAACATACTGTACAGGGAATACATCATTGCAAACCTCTTTCCTTCCATTAGCTTAGAAGGTTCCTCATTCTAAAACATTTCATTCTTTGAAATAATTGCAAGAGTGCACTAACACGTGCCAATCTTTATAGAAAATCTTGCAGTTCTAGATACTGCACGATGTCAATATTTTTCTTATCAAAAACAACACTATCGGCAACTTGGCACTTAGGCCCAAGAAGCAGTGTTTGAGTATTTTTCCAAAGTGGAGGATGGGACTTGAAGAAAACATAAAAACCTGACAAGGATTGATGATGATCAGTCGCCACAACCAAGTCCAACAATCCGCGGGTCTTCTCTACCGGTAGAAGGATAGAAACTACATCCGTAACTATCCTCGGGTGAAAACTACATCCATAATAACCCTCGATGAAAACTACATCCGTAATCATCCTTCGGCAACACCTGGGCCGGAATAATAATTGATGGACCGCCTGGCTCACGGCCGCTTACACATCCCGGGAATCGTTCGTCAACGATTCCCACACCTTCCAGAGTCCCCTTTTTCTTTTCTTTTCAAAAATCATTTTGATAGAAAATTCGAGTAGTTGAAGTTCGACCTCAGTCGACTGATAATTCTTGAAAAATGTACAAGAAGTAAAACCTGACCGGGGGTTTTCGAAAATGTTTCGGGTTCGAAAGAGTTCGAGTTTGAAAACGCTAAAGGTATCTTGGATTAGTTTTATCTTTAAAATAATGAACAACAATTAATAAATGATATTTTAAGATTTAATATAAATCATTAATAAAATAATTATTTAATTAGATAAGCTTTTAACCCAAGATAGATATTTTTGAATATTTATAATAACATAAAAATAATAAATACTTAAGTATACGATACTTCCCGAATGACCCTTCGGGTTTTCGCAATTTAATCACGATACAATAATATACCGCTCCCCGGTCAATAGTATATTTGGACCGCTACGACCTCTATTGCTAGAGTCGTTGTCCGAAGAAACATTTTCATTCTAAGTTCAAGGGTGTACAAACATATATGTGCATATATCTCAAACTTCAACATAACCTCATAAAGCATAAGCATATAACACGTTTGAAAGCCACAAACACAACAGTGAAAATCCTTGTATATAAGTTTTGAAAAGTAAACTTGCCTTGGTGAGGTTGGGGTGGTCGAGCTTGCGGAGTGGAATGAAGATCTATACATAACCAATAGTCGTTCGTTAGTACCTTAACAATACCTTTTAATTACAAGGTTTTTAGAGGACACAAAACTAACTTAATGACTTCGTCCTATGACTCTCTAGCCCCACTATAGGTTCATGCCATCACTCGATTATGCTCGTCACTTATTCGACTTAATTTGGTTACCACATTCGAAGCATATTGATTCCTACTTAAAATCATACCCAACTCACTACTCTTACGACTTTTTCACTTGCGCAAACTTTACTCTAACATTTTTATAAAATTGAAAAATACATATTTTAATCCAATTCTCTTTGGGTATCCTCCACCACTGCAATTAGTAGCTCTCCTAATTTTTCCATGATACTACATAAATTTTTAGGGGTCCAAAGAGGGCTCACAAGTGGACCATATAGTGCAGTTCGAATTCCTGAACCACTCTTCACTTCTCGGGTCATAACTCAAAATCTATACATCACCTAGTCATGAACCTTACATTTCTGGAAACTACATTCAAATACCTTTCTAACCATATGCGTTAGGACCTTGGGAGACAAGATTTAGAGGTTCAAAACCCTCCTACAAGACAGTACATGCTCCCAGAAATTTTACACAGCACATCTCCTTTCTCAAACATTCAAGATTCACTTTATACATCACATCTATCATCAAAACCACCAAGATTATTCTCTATAGCACACATGGGATTATATACACTAAGTACAAGCTTTAAAATCACATCAACAACATAAAACCTCAAGATTTTCATCATCCATAACTCTTATAACCAAGATTTACACTAAGATTCTTAGATCTAACATTATACATCATAAATAATTCATGGCTAAGAGTGGTTAGAGTTTTATACCTTCTTGAGTATCTAGGAACCTTGGGTAAGCTTTACAAGCCTCAAGAACACCTTGGATGAGTCCCTACAATCCTTATAATTCAAGATCTAAAAGAAAACTAGGCATGGTTACTATTCATCCCAAACTTCAACAATTAATATCTCAAAATCTAGTGGATGAAAGGGGTTGAAATTAATATCATACCTTCTCTATAGTGTAAGGATGGTCTAGGAATTTTATCTTGAATTATGAGTGAGTGGAGGTTGGAGAAATGTTCTTCTTCCTCTTTCTTGAAGAGCTTGGCCGAGAGCCTTGAAGAGAGAGAGAGATGCTTGACTTTTTGTGTTATGTTTTGAATAATGAAATGAATGATTATTATGTGTATGGATGTGTGTATATTGAGTCACATGTTGCCACCCTAGGGTAGTAGACTAGGCACACACCATGCCTCCTTGTCTCCTTGGATAATGCACCACTAACTAGTTACTATTCATCTAGTCCCTTTTTGCTTTCTAGTTTACTTTCCTAATTACCTAGTTACATGATACTTGCATGTAATATCCTTCCTTGTATTATTATTTCTCCACCAATGGTTGTCACTTAATCTTTAATTCATCATATCGTATCTTAATTAACTCCTCGTAATAATATTTTGTCGCGTAGAGATTTCCCTTGTATTCCTTAAGTACTTAATTGTGTAAATTCCTTAAATATCCATAACTCCTTGTCATAGCCGCTTAAAATATCCTAATACTCTAATAACTCTCAAATCCCAAGTTTTTATGAATCTTAATAGCAGTAGGCCTCTTGCCTTCAACAATCTTCCATTTTTCTTACACAGTGAATATAACAACATAAATTTTCAGATAATCAATTCCATTACATAACATAGGTGAATCAAAAGTTCCCTAATTCACAATGTCATAAGTTTTTACATATTTAAAATATTAAAAAAATTAGGGTTCTTACAGCCTCCCCTCCTTAAAAGGATTCCGTCCATGAATCAGGTTGAAAATAGTTGAAGGTACTTTTCACGCATCGCGCTTTCTAGTTCCCATGTTGATTCCTCGATGTTCTGGTTCCTCCACAAAACTCTCACTATCTTGACAACCTTGTTCCCCAGCACTTGTTCTTCTCTATCCATGATTTCCACGGGTTGCTCCACATAGGTCAAGTCGGGTTGTAGGTCCACTTGGTCGTACTCTATCACATGCCGATAGTCGGTGTGGTAGGGTCGTAACATACACACATGAAACACATTACGAGTTTGCTGCAAGCTTGGGGGCAAGACTAACTCGTAGGCTAACTTCCCAATACGCCTCAAAATCTCAAAAGGTCCAATAAACCTCAGACTTAGCTTCCCTTTCTTACCAAACCGCATCGATCCTTTCCAGGGGATACCTTTAGCATCAAGACGTCTCCCACCTCATACTCCTTTGATATCTCATAAAATTTGACCATTCGAAATAATGGGTTTCGTAAAAAAAAACTAATGACTTTTACATACACTCATCTGCACCGTAAAGACGTAATATCAATTCAAAATCTTCATTAAATAATTCGTACATATCGTGATTGCAAAAATTTCTCATCTACCCATAAAATTACTATTCATCCAGGTTTCGAATATTCACGAAAATTAGGGTTATTGCAGTCTCCTCTCCTTAAAAGGATTCTATCTTAAGAACCTAAGGAAAATAGTTGTGGATACAATTCCAACTTTACCCTTTCCAACTCTCAGGTTGACACTTCAACCCTTTTTGTTCTCTCACCTTGGTCTCACCATTGCTTCAATGTTGCTTCTCAACGTATGCTCTCCTCGACCTGTATTCCTTATCGGTTGTTCTATGAATGAAAATTTCTATGCCACTACTTATATGTTTCTCTTCTACCTTGTTCATAGTATCCGTGTTGAGTCCTTGTATCGTTGGCCCGTGAATACTTTGTGGTCGTGTTTCATAATCGAAGACAACGTCAATACGCACGGTATTCCTCATATTCCTTCGCTTGATTAGCAGGCATGTGTTGCCTCCCGTCAGCCGTTACCACTTGCTATGGATAATTTATAGTCTTCGGTATACGTCGAACCAGTTCAGCTACTATATCCCTCGTTCATTGACTTCTTCGTAACGCAAGAAAAGTGAAACTTCTTCTTTCGCAGTACGTTTACAAGAGACGTCCTTACGCTCGCATGGTGACGATCGTGATAATAACATTCATTTCATTGATAAGTTTTTATTCTCGACTGCCCCATGAAATCTAAGGCACGGCACTAAATATAAATTCGATCGTCTGGATAATTCTTCTTCCCTGTCCGTCAGCCACAGATCAAATTAGTACATACGCTCAATCTCTTTGTTAAATATACTTGAAAGCACCTTCAATATTCGAAGTTTAACCTTAAGTCTTTATCTGACGTAATCGTTGCAGAAGTTTTATATTGCACCACCATCTCTTTCGTATATAATTCGATAATCTTCTAAATGGAAAGTCTCTCGTAGGTAAATCACTTGGTCCAGCAATTATAAATCAACTAGGGCCATCTCTTGGCTCGGTCTTCGGCGACCTACTCATGAAATTCATTATAATTTTGTCCACGTTCAAGATTTTCTACGGGCAGAATTGATCTACTAGATCTCTATCATTTTGTTTTTGACATGTTGCGTTTGTACTTAATAGTTTGCCAATACCATTCTTCATATCCGTTTGCCAAACATTCTCTTAATTCTCTGTACATCTTTGTCCTTCCCCATAATTTAGTCATTTTCCTCTAACATTATTCTTTATTGTATATACTCTATTTTCTTAGTCAATACTTACTGAATTCCAATTTTGAATAATCCCTTCTATAAGTATCGGCCACCACACTGGCCTTTCCTGGGTAATAACAAATATCTCCATTATACTCCCTGCTCCCTTTCGTCACCTTCTCTTTCTTATGTTTAGTTCTAATATGAAGATATACTTATGGCACTTGTGGAAAACTTTCACACTTTTCTCATAAAGTTAACGTCTCAGTTTTATGCGTGAACGCTATCATGACAAATCCCCGACTCACAGTTAGTATATCCTATCCCGTAACCTTTATGTTGTCTAGAAGTATAGGCTATCATCCCCTTTCTACTGCATCAGCACACCACTTAAACTCTTGAAAGATGCATCATCGTGACTCTCAAAGTCCTCTTTTTATCATTAAGTATAGCTAACAACGAGGTTGTTGCTAATATCTCATTTCATTCCAAAACTTTGGTCATTAATCCATAAAGGCTTTTGACTCACAAGTCCACTCAAACGATACTACCATAATTTTATAACGTTTATATTAGTGTGAAATGCTAACTTTGGCACAGTACAGAGGTCGATCTTGAGTTGGTGAAACCCGCTTTTCAACCTTATCTTTGAAAAACAACTACGCGTTTTAACTGGTCAACAATTCCTACATCTCCGGTTAGGGGTATCGATTCTCGATGGCATATGTAAGATGTCATAGCCAATCAGCCTGAGGCCTGCATGCTGCTACGATTCCCAATAAACTTGATTAGGTGGTAATCTCGGAGGATCGTTGGGATATATCCATGCATCCAATTGCTATTAGGGGCCTTTTAAACTTTATGTCTCTCTATATGCATCAATCCCTTTAAGCTAAGTAAAGCTTCACATTCTTGCCACAATATTTCTTCCTTTCTTATCCATATCACTTCCACGTTAGTTTCCTCTAAGGATATGTCTTACATCGCAATCGATTTGCATTTCTTGGATCAGGAAAAGGCTTGGTAACTCCAAAATTCATTAATATAACATCCTGACAACGGTTGGTAGGAGCGTACTCCCAACCACCTCATCATTTCTTATAACCTTCCTCACACTAATATTAAAGGTCCTGGTGGTATGCCCCGACATGTTATTCCTACTTTAAATAATTACTCGGCATAACGCTCTGGCTGCACAATTACAACATTTGGTTTTTTTTTCCTCATATTGGTGCAACGGTTCACAATTGTACCTCCTGTTTACCTTAGAATAATCACTTTGAAAGGAATGGTTTCAAAATAACAAGGTCCAATAGATAATTTCAATAAGAATTCCACATTGGATGTTCCAAGAATGTTGATGGTTCCAAATACTAGGAGTCTCGCTTTTCGGAGATGTAAGGATGGACAGAAAGAGTATAACAAGGTTTATTCCTTCAGGTCCTGATAATTCTGTAATATGATATCATAGAGAATGTTGCACGAGGGCAATGATTGTTGGATACAAAAGTCATAAAGACGATCTTTATACAATTCTTACATCGGGTGGATACTTTTCCTCCTGAATAATAAGAGGAAATCTAAAGTCGCATTGATGAAGGTCAGACAATAGAAAGCAATTCTACTCCATGACAATTAAAGAATGAAGTAGTTTGTCATTCAAGTAATCAATTGTTTCAAATGAATTCTCATTGTATGAATGAAAGAATAAAATATTCAAGTGATATAAAGTCTGATACGAAGATGGGTAAGAGTTCAAGTCGAGTGGGCGACCTCACTAGGTCTCAATCAAGTTATTCATCGAACTTTCATCATCATGCTTTACCCTAGGCAAAATGCATGGCAGAATTGTTGAATAAATTAAATTGGGAGTTGGACCAGTGAAACAATAGCTAGTCCTTTTCAAGAAACACCAGCAACTAGCTAGACAAAATTTGCTAGTCCACCTGTTTGAGACATCACCACTAGCTAGGACAATTAGCTAGGTGTTCTTCACAACATTACAATTTTGACTAGTTAGAACAATCAACTAGTCATTCATATTGACATATCGACTAGCCAGCTTCAATTGGCTAGAACGGAATTTCAACATCGTAGCCACTGAAGAAACTTTAGGCTACTCGGACAACGAATGGAAATAAGAAGTTATTAAGTTTGAAAAAGAAAACTATAAAATCTGAAGAGAATGTTCTAGGTATCGGAACAATCGATAACCTCTTATCAAATATTACTTACCAGTGAAACGGTCCACCCAAGGGTGCCTCCGTACACATGCTTTATCAGATCCTACAATAGAATTAAATTCAGAATACCAATATCAAAATGATATCCTTACTATGATTTCAATGTACGATGTACAATCTCATCTTGAATAGAAGAAAAGAATTCATGAAGGATGTCTGGACATTAGATCATCCATGTCCTCAGTAATTTGTTAAATATTTATGAGCTCAACTGAAGAGTGCAAGTATGAAAGAAACAATCAAATATCAATATTCGTTAAGTAATATTCATCGATTAATTAAGGAAATATTTGTTGAACCTTCCTTGGATAATTGAAAGAAAGTGTAAATAGGCCTGAGCCGAACAAGATCATCATAAATTTTTGAATAGAATGTTCATGGATCAAATAAAATTTCTTCGGATAAGTCCTGCTTTAGGGAAAGTATCTCACCGGTTGTTATTCCACAAGTTTGAAGTAGAAAGCTAGAAGGGTTACCTGATATAAACTAATCGAGGTAACAGGGTTAGTGAACAGTTTAAAATGAAGTAGTGCACCTGCCGGTAGTTACCAAAATAAGTTAATGATCATTCGTGCATCTCATTATCACCATTATGAGGGTAACTCCATCTCTTCATCTTCGTAATACAAGACACCAACTAGTGCATCTCTCAATCATCATCTTAAAGTCATTTATCGAGTTGGGGTTTCACAAATATATCTGTCATTTCCGTGCTTTATCTTGAAGACCAAGCTTCACATCATTCCGGGGACACCTGCTAAGTCCATAGGGTCCTACTTCATGCCTTCCGACATGAATCACAAGTGGCCAGTTCCCCCTGGGAATAGATCAAAGAGATCTCTCAGGGATCTCAGTGCAGTCCATAGGTTCAGTGCCGGGTGTGTGCATGCGAACATATACCAAAAATATTGAGGTCTACAATACATATGTACGTAGTCCCTGATAACATCTCTATCAAAGGATCCCACTCTAGACCCACTGGTCTTTTCTTTTGGTAGACTCTGAGATCACTGTATCGCTCGTTGTAACCAT
The DNA here is from genome assembly GCA_036435485.1 of Saposhnikovia divaricata. Classification (NCBI taxonomy): domain Eukaryota; kingdom Viridiplantae; phylum Streptophyta; class Magnoliopsida; order Apiales; family Apiaceae; genus Saposhnikovia; species Saposhnikovia divaricata. Next base: position 1,343,193 of record JAZHRN010000145.1, on the reverse strand, counting down.
ATTCAACTTCTCTTGAGTCCCTTTGTTAATTCTACTTGTTTGTTCTCTAAGTTGAACTACCATGCTCTAGCGTCCGAATCATGCATGGAATTATCTAGCACGCTCGTCTTATGATAACATTCTCGTATAACACATGTAAAATTCGCCATCAAGGGTAATGAAATCCACAACGACATAGTGACCAACTTTCAGGTAAACCCGTTACTTATCGAAAATCGGATCTTATAGCCAAAGTAAAAGACTTTCATTATTCCAAGTACTAAGTACCCTTAATTATGTAGGGAAGTCTAAACTTTTTGATTCTTAAAATGCCGCCTCCGAAACTGTGGAGGACTATGGGCCACAAAATTTATACCAGCCTAGTCATCCGATCATATTGGCAATATCGCCTCTACCTCTGCTGCTCTTGAGATTTCGCTCTGCTTCCTATATCATTACCTATGATAGGTCATGTACGACTCTCAAACGTCTATTCATCATTCTGAAGGTCTCTAAGGATTCTATCGACCCTAGTATAATACCTCCAGTAAACACTCCAGTCCATTCTACTCACCGGTACCTCTTCCGGAAGTCCAATAATAAGTTTACTACGATCTCTTATGTCATTCTCCTACTTAGACTTAACTCTCAACACTCTCGTTTCTGAGTACTGTGACTTATCGCTCTGATACCATTTCTGTGACGCCCCCAAATCCGAGGTCAAAGATTCAGGTCGTCACATCGCCATCCAACCATATCATACCTGTATTAACTTTACAACTCAACAATACATCCATCCAGACCTCAATCTTGCGCACAAACAAGTTACAGCCTCAGAAACGATAATCAAAAGTAATGCTAAATATTACAATTCATCTGTACAATCCAGAATCTTACGCACTTCCACTTATACAACTACACTTGAAGACAAGTTTTACTATTACAGTTGAAAACCTATCAGACTTACTCTGTAGTATTTATCAGGAACTAAATCATCTTCGGGGTAAATCTTCTACTCCTCTTCTGCTGGTGCGGAGTTAATCGACCAAATTCTTCTCTTTCTGAAAAGTTTTTATAAAGCAAGAATGAGCTACACAATGCTCAGCAAGTTCACCATTTTGAAAAATAATAATGTGGTTTATTTCGAAAATATTCCCAAGTATATGGGTATATATCTCAGATTTCAAAACATAATTGGACAATATATATGTCCGAGTTTGAATAAAACATCTATACTCATTAAGGAGCTTTAAGAATAACATATGAACCCTTTATAAGGTTCCCATTTCAATATATCTCAAACTTGAAAATATATACATATGAGTATATCATTTTCGGCAAAACACTCTACGGTTAACATACTGTACAGGGAATACATCATTGCAAACCTCTTTCCTTCCATTAGCTTAGAAGGTTCCTCATTCTAAAACATTTCATTCTTTGAAATAATTGCAAGAGTGCACTAACACGTGCCAATCTTTATAGAAAATCTTGCAGTTCTAGATACTGCACGATGTCAATATTTTTCTTATCAAAAACAACACTATCGGCAACTTGGCACTTAGGCCCAAGAAGCAGTGTTTGAGTATTTTTCCAAAGTGGAGGATGGGACTTGAAGAAAACATAAAAACCTGACAAGGATTGACGATGATCAGTCGCCACAACCAAGTCTAACAATCCGCGGGTCTTCTCTACTGGTAGAAGGATGGAAACTACATCCGTAACTATCCTCGGGTGAAAACTACATCCGTAATCACCCTCGATGAAAACTACATCAGTAATCATCCTTCGGCAACACCTGGGCCGGAATAATAATTGATGGACCGCCTGGCTCACGGCCGCTTACACATCCCGGGAATCGTTCGTCAACGATTCCCACACTTGCCAGAGTCCCCTTTTTCTTTTCTTTTCAAAAATCATTTTGATAGAAAATTCGAGTAGTTGAAGTTCGACCTCAGTCGACTGATAATTCTTGAAAAATGTATAAGAAGTAAAACCTGACCGGGGGTTTTCGAAAATGTTTTGGGTTCGAAAGAGTTCGAGTTTGAAAACGCTAAAGGTATCTTGGATTAGTTTTATCTTTAAAATAATGAACAACAATTAATAAATGATATTTTAAGATTTAATATAAATCATTAATAAAATAATTATTTAATTATATAAGCTTTTAACCCAAGATAGATATTTTTGAGTATTTATGATAACATAAAAATAATAAATACTTAAGTATACGATACTTCCCGAATGACCCTTCGGGTTTTCGCAATTTAATCACGATACAATAATATACCGCTCCCCGGTCAATAGTATATTTGGACCGCTACGACCTCTATTGCTAGAGTCGTTGTCCGAAGAAACATTTTCATTCTAAGTTCAAGGGTGTACAAACATATATGTGCATATATCTCAAACTTCAACATAACCTCATAAAGCATAAGCATATAACACGTTTGAAAGCCACAAACACAACAGTGAAAATCCTTGTATATAAGTTTTGAAAAGTAAACTTGCCTTGGTAAGGTTGGGGTGGTCGAGCTTGCGGAGTGGAATGAAGATCTATACATAACCAATAGTCGTTCGTTAGTACCTTAACAATACCTTTTAATTACAAGGTTTTTAGAGGACACAAAACTAACTTAATGACTTCGTCCTATGACTCTCTAGCCCCACTATATGTTCATGCCATCACTCGATTATGCTCGTCACTTATTCGACTTAATTTGGTTAACACATTCGAAGCGTATTGATTCCTACTTAAAATCATACCCAACTCACTCCTCTTACGACTTTTTCACTTGCACGAACTTTACTCTAACATTTTTATAAAATTGAAAAATACATATTTTAATCCAATTCTTTTTGGGTAGCTTCCACCACTGCAATTACTAGCTCTTCTAATTTTTCCATGATCCTACATAAATTTTTAGGGGTCCAAAGAGGGCTCACAAGTGGACCATATAGTGCAGTTCGGATTCCAGAACCACTCTTCACTTCTCGGGTCATAACTCAAAATCTATACATCACCTAGTCATGAACCTTACCATTAGGACCTCGGGAGACAAGATTTAGGGGTTCAAAACCCTCCTACAAGACAGTACATGCTCCCAGAAATTTTACACAGCACATCTCCTTTCTCAAACATTCAAGATTCAATTATACATCACATCTATCATCAAAACCACCAAGATTATTCTCTATAGCACACATGGGATTATATACACTAAGTACAAGCTTTAAAATCACATCAACAACATAAAACCTCAAGATTTTCATCATCCATAACTCTTATAACCAAGATTTACACTAAGATTCTTAGATCTAACATTATACATCATAAATAATTCATGGCTAAGAGTGGTTAGAGTTATATACCTTCTTGAGTATCTAGGAACCTTGGGTAAGCTTTACAAGCCTCAAGAACACCTTGGATGAGTCCCTACAATCCTTATAATTCAAGATCTAAAAGAAAACTAGGCATGGTTACTATTCATCCCAAACTTCAACAATTAATATCTCAAAATCTAGTGGATGAAAGGGGTTGAAATTAATATCATACCTTCTCTATAGTGTAAGGATGGTCTAGGAATTTTATCTTGAATTATGAGTGAGTGGAGGTTGGAGAAATGTTCTTTTTCCTCCTTCTTGAAGAGCTTGGCCGAGAGCCTTGAAGAGAGAGAGAGAGAGAGATGCTTGACTTTTTGTGTTGTGTTTTGAATAATGAAATGAATTATTATTATGTGTATGGATGTGTGTATATTGAGTCACATGTTGCCACCCTAGGGTAGTAGACTAGGCACACACCATGCCTCCTTGTCTCCTTGGATAATGCACCACTAACTAGTTACTATTCATCTAGTCCCTTTTTGCTTTCTAGTTTACTTTCCTAATTACCTAGTTACATGATACTTGCATGTAATATCCTTCCTTGTATTATTATTTCTCCACCAATGGTTGTCACTTAATCTTTAATTCATCATATCGTATCTTAATTAACTCCTCGTAATAATATTTTGTCGCGTAGAGATTTCCCTTGTATTCCTTAAGTACTTAATTGTGTAAATTCCTTAAATATCCATAACTCCTTGTCATAGCCGCTTAAAATCTCCTAATACTCTAATAACTCTCAAATCCCAAGTTTTTATGAATCTTAATAGCAGTAGGCCTCTTGCCTTCAACAATCTTCCCTTTTTCTTACACAGTGAATATAACAACATAAATTTTCAGATAACCAATTCCATTACATAACATAGGTGACTCAAAAGCTCCCTAATTCACAATGTCATAAGCTTTTACATATTTAAAATATTACAAAAATTAGGGTTCCTACAATCCTGATCAAATACTGATGGGATGATCAGATCCTGATGCAATGGGAAATCCTGATATCAGTCGTGTTACTGATGATGTCATTATGGATGCTACAGAAACTGGCAAGTGCTATAAAACTGGAACTTTGTTTTGGAGAACAAGCAAGAAGATATCGTGAAGGAAACGAATTCTCTATTGATGGAAACTATCAACTGGACGACAAAACATTGTCATAGATAGATTATAATTCTGTTATTAGTTGATAGGTAGCATCATAAATACTCTCTAAATATCATTTTAAAAAGAGCGAATTATGAATTTTAGAGTGCATATCTTGTGAAGCTCTGTATAAGGTTTGTATTCGAGAGTTCGAAACAAACAGAGAGAGAGAGAGAGTTGTATTGTCAGCAGCTGCCAAAGGTATTGTACACCTTTGGTAGAGTTTGTATTTGATTTGTTTAATACAAACAAAGTTTGATTCATTCGTTTGTTCTTGTTCATCTAATCAAGCAAAAATCAGGCACGATTATATAACTTGTATTCAACCCCCCCTTCTACAAGTTAATCGAGTTAACAAGATCTTATAGCTGCAAGTTTAGGAATATAATTGTTAGGCCGAATACACAATTATAATCAAGATTGTATGAGAGATTAACAATAAAACACACGTTTAAACAATTAAAAACTGTTTGGAATTAATAACTCCTCTATGAGTGATGTAAAATATCACAGAGAGCTGCTTAGGTTACATTGAATAATATTGCGTTACACGATCGATACCCTTCTAGGGTTAACCTAACTGTATTTATAAGATATACAACTGCTATACAATCGATAATTGATACTCCTATAAATTAGTTATACAATTGATATCAATTACGATTGCTACACGTCTCCTTAGTCAACTCAATCTCTTTGACAGCTATCCAATCTTCAAAGATATTGCTTCCATAATTATCTTCAATAATTCTTCAAACACTGTTGACCAGTAGACGCTTCCTGCAGACAGAGTTTAACAAACTCTATCGAGCTTCCATCTGCCAGCGTTTAACTAAACTCTGACTTCTTCCAGCTAAACTCTGATAATTCACTGTAACACTTAAACACTGATTATTATTCACATCAATTATATCTAACAATCTCCCCAACTTGTTCATTAGCAAAAATGCACAAGTTTACAATAATTGATGATGTCAAAACAAATAAACTAATACAGTGTTTAATATACAAACAGAGTTTAAACTTCTACTCAACAAAATCTATAGAAAACAAGAAAATTCTTACAGAGCTTTATTCCTTGATTTCCTCAACATCTGGTGTTGATCTGAGATAGTCTATAAGTAATCTTCTTTCTGCATTTTCAAGTTCTGTCTGCATAACTTCCTTGATCTCTTTCAGCTTAGGATCATCTTCACCAGTTTGGTAGATAGCAGATCTTAGAGCATAGATTTTGTTTCCTCTCATTTCATTACCCAGTCTGATGAATTGTGCTTTCTCTGACTCTGAGTTAAAATCAAGAACTGTTATACCCAGATCTGTCTTTAGTTTAGCACTATCCTTCTTCATCACAACAATATTCCCATGATAATCTCTATACTTTGGGACATACTAACTGTTGTATTTCATACCTATAACTGCCAAATTATGCAGCATCTTCTTTCTTAGCACATTTGCAGCTTGTTGAGTCCTTTGATTTTTCACTTTGAAGATATATAGAACATATTCTAATTCCTCCCATAGCTTCAAATCAAGATCATACTCACAAATTTTGTACACAGTTCCATCTTCCATGAAATACAATAGAAAATCTTTGTTCAAACTTCTTTGATGAATCAACTGTACTGATTCCAGTCTGTCTAAACTCTCCTGAGTAACACCTTGACCTGGAACAGCCAGTGATGAAGGATCTCGAGGACCAGTATTCATTCTAACTTCTCTATGAGAGCCCAATCCAGATTTATCTCGACCTTGCTTAACTGTTAAAGTTCTGTCTTGTAGAAAAGTAATGCTTCCAGTCATCAGAGTTGGATCATGAAGTGTTGGTTTTACAAAAACCATTTGCATCTGGGTAGATAAAGGTTTCTGTACAACTTGTGTAGCAATAGAGGTTGTATTCACTTTCTTTGAAACCTTCCCTTCTTCAACAATGCCTTTCAGCTTCAATTTAGCTTCTGCTTCTGTTGGTTTCTTATACACTTGTGACCTTTGATCAGTACCAACATTTTCCTTAATAACAATTCCTTTAAGAACAGGCCTAGGAGCTTTTTCTTGCTTCTTGAATTTTTCAAACTTCAAAGCTTTCTGATGTTCTTCTTGTAGATTCTTTTCTTCAGCTTGAATGTCTTCAATGGTAACTCCTTCTTCATTTTCTTCTAGAAACAATCTAGCAGCCAATTCTTCATCAGTCTGTGGATTTTCAGTGAATAACAAACTCTTGGTTCTTGAAGTACCCTGAGCATCAGTGTTTATTCCATCAGACTTTGATTTAGAATACTTGCCAGATCTCAGACTTAGATTTTGATCAGCTCTTAATCTCTTGCCTTTGTCATTTGCTCCTCCATCTTCAGTATCATCCTTCTTAGTCAGAGTTTGAGATTGCCTGCATTTAGACTTAGCAACTCTCTCCCCTTTTTTGACATCATCAGGAATCAAAATTGATGTAATCAGCTCCAATGAGTTAGCAATAGAATCAATCTTACTAGACAAGACAGTCTGATTCTGTTCAACTTGACCTAGCCTGTGAAACAGAGTTTCTTGAGCTTTAGAAATGGTCTTAAACTTTGTTTGATTATCTCTCTGTATGGTCATGTCTCGAGCAACAACATCAGTTCTCAGATCAGTAATTGCCTTCTGAGACTCATCAAACCTTTCATTCAGTGTCTTGACTTGAACAACAGTTGCTTGTAGACTTGAGAGAATATCAGGATTTGAAATCTTGTTGGCAGATTGATGCACAAATTTAGCTGCTCTTCCAGTATTAAAAATGCAATCAGATTTATACCAATTGATAAGTGGATTTTATATCCACTTATTATGCGCTAAATGGCCTAGATTGATGGTTTATCCTTAAGTATGTTGTGTCTTTTAATTCATTTTTGTTGTGTTTCAGCATTTGTTGTGCAGAACTCGCAACTTTAGGTATCGTGGCGATAAAAGGCTAAAAATGGTGAAATTTTGCACTAATTCGGAATTAAGAGTTGCCAAAAAAATTATCATAAAGAAATTCTGAGTGATATATTCTTAAAGCAGAAATCCCGGTTGGAATTGATATATTTTCTGTTAAGCAAAAGGAATCCAGTTTCAGATCCTCAGCAGGCCATAATTTACACCTGAACGAGCAAGGAGAAAATAGAATTATCACAAAAAGATGGAAAGTGATATATTCTTAAAGCAGAAATCCCGGTTGGAATTGATATATTTTCTGTTAAGCAAAAGGAATCCAGTTTCAGATCCTCAGCAGACCGTAATTTACACCTGAACGAGCAAGGAGAAAATAGAATTATCACAAAAAGATGGAAAGTGATATATTCTTAAAGCAGGAATCCCGGTTGGAATTGATATATTTTTCGTTAAGCAAAAGGAGTCCGGTTTCTGACCCTCAAAAGATCGCAGCTTAGGATTTAAGGATTTATTTATATTAATAAATATTTTTTTAATTAGAAAATTATATTTTTAAATATCTAATAATATTAGATATTTATTTTTATAATTTCTCAATTAAATTAATTATTTATTAATTAAAAACATTACACTGCAGGTGACATTTAGTAATCAATTAACAGCTTGTGGGCATCTTTCGGCAGATTTAACAATTGAAAAGCTAACAAATGATTAATGTTATACTCCTGTATTGCTGTGGACAAAATTCTATTTTCCAATTACTTTCCCACGCGCTGAACATTCTAAAGATAAAGGCTCGCGTGGCTTACACGCGCGGGTGGTGCGGTTGGTACTGGCCGGGGCTTAGAATGAATTGTGGTGTTACTTTCGGTTGTGTATTCAATTTGTGTGCTGTTGTTGTATTTTTTTTATTTCTTTTTAATTCTTTTCATTTATATTTTATTGATGTGGTGTGCTAATTTTTGCTATAAATAGCCTAGTTTTCAAGCTTGTAAGGACACACCAATTTAGAGAACAACAATTCTCTCTTGTATTCTCTCTAGTTCTTTGTAATTTTAGTTATGTTTTTATACACTTTAATTTTAGTTTAAGTGTTATTTCGGTTGAAGAATTTACGGGGAATATTTGGAGTGCTCTTTTCTTTCATTGGAAGCTATTTCGGTTCTACTTTCTAACTCTCGTAATTTTTCATATTTAATTTATCGCAATTTTTAATTCAGTTATTATTATTATTATTATTATTATTATTATTATTATTATTATTATTATTATTATTATTATTATTATTATTATTATTATTATTATTATTATTATCATGTTTTCATTTAATCCCATGATGACAATTCGTTCGATTATGAACTAATCGCCGTCATGGGATTCTAATGGATTTATTTACGTAATTTAGTAATTCGATGCCTTAATAATTTGTAGTATGATAAAAATTCAGATTGCCTAATGTGGTTGCGCTTAATTTATTAGATGCGTAGCTAACGTCTAAATTATTAATTCCTAATGAATGCGAAAGTGGATTTAGGAATTTAGAATTTGCCATGTTAGCATAGGTTCGTAATTGTCATGTACATTTACGATAAGTGATAGGATTTTTTCACATCACCCTATGTAGTCATAATAAAGGAATTTATTCGTAAAACCAATTATGTTTTCAAATCTTATAGACATATAGGGTCTAAACATAAAAGGTGTCCTCGCGACTTCTATCTTTTTAAGTGGATGTTTGTGTGGTTTGATATAAGTTAAGACTGAAAGGCGCTTATGTTATTTTCGTGTTCCCGACTAGCTTTCGTAAATTATCAAAATTACTTTGAAACTAAGGCATCAATTCTAAATGAAATAAATAATGAAATTAGAATCCCATGTTTTTCTCACATATAAATTTTCATTTAATTAAATTAATCAGTTCGAATTATTTAATATTACTAATTTAATTAATCAATTAGAAAAATATAAAAATACCCCCTTTTGATATTTATTCAAGCAGTTTGTTGGTTAATCATACATCGTTGCTTAAATATTATTTCTGAACAAACACCAAGTCTCTGTGGGAACGAAATTATTATATTACTTGTGACCGCGTACACTTGCGCAGTTAGTTTTCGAACCAACAAGTTTTTGGCGCCGCTGCCGGGGACTTCGGTTTTATTTTCAGAATTTGTGTTTAACATCAACGGAGGTTAAACTTAACTGACTTGGATATTTTTTTTTCTCACGTCGTGTTTTCTTGCTCTGCCAGTATAAAGATCTTGAGTTGTTTATGCTAACGCGTGCCCAAGCTATTAAATCAAGAGCCGTAAGAAAGCTGGAAGAAGCATTAGAAATGGCGGATGATGTGCCCAAGACATTGATGGACTATTCTCAACCGAAAATCAATGACATCCAGTCCAGCATAGTCAGGCCAGCCATTGTAGCCAACACATTTGAAATCAAACCTGGCACAATCCAGATGGTACAAAACTCTGTCCAGTTCGGGGGAACGGCAACGGAAGATCCAAATATGCATATCCGAAACTTCATAGAGATTTGTGACACATTCAAATTCAACAACGTGTCAGATGATGCTGTAAGGTTGAGGCTCTTTCCATTTTCTCTACGGGACAAAGCTAAAGGATGGTTGCACTCTCTCCCAGCTGGCTCGATAACAACATGGGAGGAACTCGCTCAAAAGTTCCTCACTAAATTCTATCCCATGGCAAAAACAGTTGCCATAAGGAATGCTTTTGCTCAGTTCACACAACAGGCGGGGGAATCTTTATGTGAAGCTTGGGAACGCTACAAGGAGATGCTAAGAAAATGCCCTCATCATGGCATGCCCAACTGGATGGTCATAAACTGTTTCTATAATGGATTGGGATGGCAATCAAGACCTATTGTGGATGCAGCTTCAGGAGGAGCATTATGGGCTAAAAGTTATGAAGCTGCCTACGAGCTAATTGAAATGATGGCGGCTAATGAGTATCAGAATCCGACACAGAGGATGCCTCAACACAAGGTGGCAGGAATCCTCGAGGTTGATGCAGTCACATCCCTATCCGCTTAGCTTGAAGCTCTAAACATGAAGGTGGATTCTTTGACAAACTATGGGGTACAACAAGTAGCAAGTGTTTGTGAGCTATATACCGGTAGACATGAAACGAATCAATGTGCAATTTCCAATGAATCAGTGCACTTTGTGAGCAATTTTCAAAAGCAACAGCATCCGGTCCCAAACACTTACCAACCCAACAATAGAAACCATCCTAACTTCAGCTGGAGCAACAATAACAATGGATTGCAACCACCACCGCAACCATATCAAGCCCAACCACCATATCAACCACACCCATATCAACAACAACCATACCATCAAACCCAAAATCAGCAATATGGGGCCAGGCCATACAATCCCTCAGGACTATATCAACAGCAGGGGCATCAACTTCAGAATCAGTACCCCCCGAAACAATCTCAACCTCCGGGATTTAATCAGAAATATTATGCAGGTTCAGGTCAACAGTCTGCTGAGAAATCAGAATTGGAAGAACTCAGATTGATGTGTAAGAGCCAGGCTGTATCTCTTAAAACTCTGGAAAACCAAATTGGCCAAATAGCAAACGCCTTACTCAACAGGTCGCAAGGAGTTCTACCTAGCGGCACAGAAACAAACCCTGGAAAAAGGGACGGCAAAGAGCAAGTCAAAGCTATCACCTTAAGATCTGGAAAAATCACAAAGGACCAAGAAGTTGAAGAGGTAGAGGCACAGGGCAACCACTCCGCGACTGAGGAGCAAACGAAGATCTTGAAGCCGGACATCAGCATCAGCGAACCGGAGAAGGTCATCAGGCCATCTGAGAAAGCATCCCAGGAGCATAAAACTGCAAACACATAAATCTACCCACCTCCACCATATCCGTAGAGACTCCAGAAGCAGAAATTGGATAAGCAGTTTGCTAAATTCTTAGAGGTATTCAAGAAGCTACATATTAATATACCTTTTGCAGAAGCATTGGAGCAGATGCTGAGTTATGCTAAGTTTATGAAGGGTATTCTATCAAGGAAGCTGAAACTTGAGGAATTAGAAACTGTTGCCTTAACAGAAGAATGCAGCGCCATCCTCCAATAGAAACTGCCTCCGAAGCTCAAAGATCCTGGAAGCTTCACCATACCATGTACTATTGGTAATCCGTCTTTTGAAATGTGCTTGTGTGACTTGGGAGCTAGCATCAATCTGATGCCATTGTCGGTTTTCATGCAACTTGGTCTACCTGATCCAAAACCCACAAATATCTCCTTACAGCTAGCAGACCGGTTAGTTACATATCCAAGAGGAATAGTGGAAGATATCTTGGTAAAAGTGGATAAGCTCATCTTCCCAGCTGACTTTGTTATTCTAGATTTCGAGGAGGATAAGAAGATTCCCATTATCTTGGGGAGACCATTCTTAGCTACAGGTCGGACGTTGATTGATGTCCAGAAAGGTGAACTCACAATGAGGGTGCAAGACCAAAACATCACTTTTAATGTGTTCAAAGCAATGAAGCTTCCATCTGAAGAGGAGTGTTTCAAAGTTGACTTGGTAGATTCTACAGTTAGAACGGAGCTTGAGCAGATGTTATTAACAGACCCCTTGGAGAGAGCATTAATAGGGAATTCTGAAGTGGAAGATGAAGAAGGAGCAGAACAACTTCAGCAATTAAATTCAGCTCCGTGGACGAGAAGAGTTGATAAGCAATTTGAGTCTCTTGGAGTAGCAGAACTGAAAAATTCTCAGGAGCGTCTAAAACCATCTATTGAAGAAGCTCCTATACTTGAACTCAAACCATTGCCAGACCACTTGAGGTATGCATTTCTGGGGGATGCATCTACATTACCTGTTATTATTGCTTCTGATCTGTCTGGGAGCGAGGAAGATAAGCTTTTGCGAATTATGAGAGAATTCAAATCAACCATTGGATGGACCATAGCAGATATCAAGGGAATCAGCCCTTCGTATTGCATGCACAAAATTCTGTTAGAGGAAGGAAGTAAACCTACTGTTGAGCATCAGCGAAGACTTAATCCTATTATGAAGGAGGTGGTGAAAAAAGAGATTCTTAAGTGGTTGGATGCTGGTATCATCTATCCTATTTCAGACAGTTCTTGGGTGAGTCCAGTTCAGTGTGTACCCAAGAAAGGAGGCATGACAGTTGTAGCCAATGAGAAGAATGAGCTCATCCCTACTCGGACAGTCACAGGTTGGAGAATATGCATGGACTATCGCAAGTTGAACAAGGCCACCAGAAAAGATCATTTTCCTCTTCCATTCATCGATCAAATGCTGGATAGGTTGGCTGGCCATGAGTATTACTGCCTTCTCGATGGTTATTCAGGCTACAATCAGATTTGTATCGCCCCCGAAGATCAGGAGAAGACCACATTCACTTGTCCTTTTGGCACTTTTGCTTTTCGACGAGTTTCTTTCGGGCTCTGTGGTGCACCGGCTACCTTTCAGAGATGCATGATGGCCATATTCTCTGACATGATTGGAATAAATGTGGAGGTTTTCATGGATGACTTTTCAGTTTTTAGAACTTCGTACGATGAGTGCTTGCACAACCTGAGCCTAGTGCTGAAAAGATGTGTTGAGACTAATCTGGTGCTCAATTGGGAGAAATGTCATTTCATGGTGCAAGAAGGAATCATTCTTGGGCACAAGGTATCTAGTAAAGGGCTCGAGGTGGATAAGGCAAAAGTAGAGACTATTGAACGACTGCCTCCTCCAGTCTCAGTTAAAGGAATCCGTAGCTTTCTTGGACATGCAGGTTTCTATCGACGATTCATACAAGACTTCTCCAAAATTTCTAGGCCATTGTGCAATTTGCTGGAGAAAGACAAACCTTTCAAGTTCGATGATGGTTGCTTGGCTGCTTTCGAGCTATTGAAGAAGAAGTTGACATCAGCCCCGATTATTACAGCACCTAATTGGGAAGAGCCATTCGAGCTAATGTGCGACGCTAGCGATTTTGCCGTGGGAGCTGTGCTTGGTCAGCGAAAGAAAAATGTTTTTCATGTGGTTTACTATGCTAGTAAAACCATTAACGATGCACAGCTAAATTACACCACTACGGAGAAAGAGCTTTTGGCAGTTGTCTATGGTTTTGAGAAATTCAGGTCCTATTTGCTTGGGACGAAGGTGACAGTCTACACTGATCATGCAGCCATTAGGTATCTATTTTCAAAAAAAGAGTCTAAATCGTGATTGATTCGTTGGGTTCTTCTGCTGCAAGAATTTGAGCTTGAAATAAAAGACAGGAAGGGGACAGAAAATCAGGTAGCCGATCATCTATCACGATTGGAGGAGCATGGTAAGGATAAGACGCTAATCAATGAATCATTCCCAGATGAGCAGTTGTTCGTAGTGCACGGAGAAGTGCCATGGTTTGCAGATATTGTGAATTAGCTGGTGAGCAACGTCATTCCGTCAGAATTCTCTTATGCCCAAAAGAAGAAGTTTTTGCATGATGTGAAGTGGTATCGATGGGATGAACCATTCTTGTTCAGGCAGGGAGCAGATTAGATTATCAGGAGATGCATTCCTTACAATGAAACGGAGGAGATTTTGCGAGATTGCCACTCTACCACATATGGTGGTCATTATGGTGGAGAGAAGACCGCGGCTCGAGTACTTCAGGCAGGATTCTTCTGGTCAACCTTGTTTAAAGATTCTCATCAATTTGTATTGGGATGTGACCGCTGTCAACGGGTTGGAAATATCTCCAAGAGGAATGAGATGCCTCTAAACATGCTTCTTGAAGTTGAGATTTTCGATGTCTGGGGGATAGATTTCATGGGACCATTTGTCTCATCGTGCAACAACCAGTACATCCTGCTAGCGGTAGACTATGTGTCCAAATGGGTAGAAGTCAAAGCTCTGCCTACAAACGATGCTAAAGTGGTGATAAACTTTCTGCACAAGAACATATTTACCCGTTTCGGAACTCCACGAGCAATAATCAGTGATGAGGGGACACATTTTTGCAATCAGAAATTCACTGCATTAATGGCAAGGTACCGTGTGACACATCGGGTTGCAACAGTGTATCATCCTCAAACTAATGGTCAGGCAGAAATCTCCAACAGGGAAATCAAGCAGATTTTGGAAAAGGTGGTGAATCCTTCAAGGAAAGATTGGTCCTTGAAGCTAGACGAAGCTGTTTGGGCATACAGAACCGCGTATAAAACACCCCTGGGTATGTCTCCTTTTCAGTTGGTGTATGGTAAGGCTTGTCATTTGCCTGCCGAGCTTGAGCACAAGGCATACTGGGCTTTGAAGAAATTGAACTTCGACATGAAAGTTGTTGGTGAAAAGAGGATGCTTCAACTGAATGAGCTTGATGAGCTTCGTCTACAGGCTTATGAGAATAACAAGATGTACAAGGAAAATGTCAAGAGATGGCATGATAGAAGGTTGGTACATAAGACATTTGTACCGGGTCAAATGGTTCTACTTTTCAACTCTCGACTAAGACTTTTTCCTGAAAAGCTCAAGTCAAGGTGGTCAGGTCCGTTCACGATTAAAACAGTGTTTTCGCATGGTGTAGTGGAAATTTTTGATAAGTCACCTGATCAGTCTTTTAAGGTGAATGGGCAGAGGCTTAAGCATTATCTTGGGGGTACGGTGAATTGTGATGAATTCACCGCTTTTCTTGCCCCAGCATGATCGAGTTATAGAAGGAACGTCCGGCTAAATGACGTTAACGACAGCGCTTCATGGGAGGCAACCCATAGGTTTGGTGTTTTTATGTGTGGTTTGATTTTGTGTGATTTTGTTCAGTTTGCAGGCCATTAGCGAGTTGAAGGATTAGCCTCAGGTTGGAGCTCATTTCCACCTCCTGATTCACTGCCCGAGGAGGGCAGCGATGCCGATAGTTAGGGGAGTTCTCTTTTATCCTTTATCTATACCTTCAATGAGGACATTGAATATTTTAAGTTTGGGGGTGATTTAGGATATTTCATTAATCGAGTCATAGCATTGCATATAGTTTTATGTAGTTCATAATACTTCATGCTAGTTTAATTTCATATAATTCATATTTTCGAAAAAAAAAAAAATTTGATTAGTTGCATATCATATTTTCCTTGATCCCGTAGCGCTTGGTGGTTCCGTTTAGTAGTCAATGATGAATTTGTGTGTGATAATGATGGATAGAAGGCTGATTTAAATACTCATGAATTGACGTGCATGTTGCAGAAACACAATCTTACACAACTCATCATTTGCTTTTGGGGCTAGGTTAAGGTCATGCTTGTTTGGTTGTTGAAATTTAATCACCTGATTATATTTGGAATTTTCTTTATTCCCTTGATAGCGTAGAATCACTAAATATAAGTTTGGGGGAAACCAGGGTTCATGCTAGTTGTGTGTAGTTGTTAATAATGGATAGGTGTCAATTGGCTAGTAGCCAGCTCATATTTATATGAGTAGTCTAGGGTTGGAATTGAGAATTCTCATTCCAGATTGCATTTATAAAAAAAATAATAAAAAAAAACAAAACAAAAAAAAAAAACAAAACAAAAAAAACAAAAAAAAACAAAAAAAACAAAAAAAATAAAGAGTGTTATGAGAGTGTGAGTATGCAGAGTTGGCCAGGGTGAGCTCTTTAATACTCGAGCAATTAAGTTCTAGGGGACTAAAGCCTAGTGACCTATGACTTTTCCGGTCTGGGATCCACTAACCTAACGCTCGCTACATGGGTATTATTGTATAAGCCTTTTGGGGTCTCATCCATTGCACGGTCAAATAAGCATGTGTGTTGTGTATAGTTTTATGCGTCATAGTTGTTAGTATTAAAGCATGAATTCCTGTCTAACTCAAATGATGATGGAGGTGTTTCTAGGTTATGAAGTGTCTAGCGTTCATTCTATTTATAAACTTGTGATTGTCTTGGCGAAAAATAGGTATGGTTTTGATCTAAGGCTAAGAGTATTTCTGATGAGCATTGCACACACGCACGTTTCTTTACTTGTAAATGTTAATATGCTGATATTTAGTCGATCTCTATTTGGAGTTATCACATTCTCTGAGACACTCTGCTAAATTGGTTATTGCTTTGCTTATGGGATCCTTGCATCAGTTGCATTCATGCATTTAGAGGTAGTCGAGTCTGTTTTCGCTTGAGGAAAAGCATCAGTTTAAGTTTGGGGGTGTGATAAGTGGATTTTATATCCACTTATTATGCGCTAAATGGTTTAGATTGATGGTTTATCCTTAAGTATGTTGTGTCTTTTAATTCATTTTTGTTGTGTTTCAGCATTTGTTGTGCAGAACTCGCAACTTTAGGTATCGTGGCGATAAAAGGCTAAAAACGGTGAAATTTTGCACCAATTCGGAGAGTTGCCAAAAGAATTATCATAAAGAAATTCTGAGTAATATATTCTTAAAGCAGAAATCCCGGTTGGAATTGATATATTTTCTGTTAAGCAAAAGGAATCCAGTTTCAGATCCTCAGCAGGCCGTAATTTACACCTGAACGAGCAAGGAGAAAATAGAATTATCACAAAAAGATGGAAAGTGATATATTCTTAAAGCAGAAATCCCGGTTGGAATTGATATATTTTCTGTTAAGCAAAAGGAATCCAGTTTCAGATCCTCAGCAGGCCGTAATTTACACCTGAACGAGCAAGGAGAAAATAGAATTATCACAAAAAGATGGAAAGTGATATATTCTTAAAGCAGGAATCCCGGTTGGAATTGATATATTTTTCGTTAAGCAAAAGGAGTCCGGTTTCTGACCCTCAAAAGACCGCAACTTAGGATTTAAGGATTTATTTATATTAATAAATATTTTTTTAATTAGAAAATTATATTTTTAAATATCTAATAATATTAGATATTTATTAATTAAAAACATTACACTGCAGGTGACATTTATTAATTATTTATTAATTAAATTAAAAACATTATTAAAAACATTACACTGCAGGTGACATTTAGTAATCAATTAACAGCTTGTGGGCATCTTTCGGCAGATTTAACAATTGAAAAGCTAACAAATGATTAATGTTATACTCCTGTATTGCTGTGGACAAAATTCTATTTTCCAATTACTTTCCCACGCGCCGAACATTCTAAAGATAAAGGCTCGCGTGGCTTACATGCGCGGGTGGTGCGGCTGGTACTGGTCGGGGCTTCGAAAACAGCTGGAGACAGAATGAATTGTGGTGTTACTTTCGGTTGTGTATTCAATTTGTGTGCTGTTGTTGTATTTTTTTTATTTCTTTTTAATTCTTTTAATTTATATTTTTATTGATGTGGTGTGCTAATTTTTGCTATAAATAGCCTAGTTTTCAAGCTTGTAAGGACACACCAATTTAGAGAACAACAATTCTCTCTAGTTTCTTTGTAATTTTAGTTATGTTTTTATACACTTTAATTTTAGTTTAAGTGTTATTTCGGTTGAAGAATTTACGGGGAATATTTGGAGTGCTCTTTTCTTTCATTGGAAGCTATTTCGGTTCTACTTTCTAACTCTCGTAATTTTTCATATTTAATTTATCGCAATTTTTAATTCAGTTATTATTATTATTATTATTATTATTATTATTATTATTATTATTATTATTATTATTATTATTATTATTATTATTATCATGTTTTCATTTAATCCCAAGATGACGATTCGTTCGATTATGAACTAATCACCGTCATGGAATTCTAATGGATTTATTTACGTAATTTAGTAATTCGATGCCTTAATAATTTGTAGTATGATAAAAATTCAGATTGCCTAATGTGGTTGCGCTTAATTTATTAGATGCGTAGCTAACGTCTAAATTATTAATTCCTAATGAATGCGAAAGTGGATTTAGGAATTTAGAATTTGCCATGTTAGTATAGGTTCGTAATTGTCATGTACATTTACGATAAGTGATAGGATTTTTTCACATCACCCTATGTAGTCATAATAAAGGAATTTATTCGTAAAACCAATTATGTTTTCAAATCTTATAGACATATAGGGTCTAAACATAAAAGGTGTCCTCGCGACTTCTATCTTTTTAAGTGGATGTTTGTGTGGTTTGATATAAGTTAAGACTGAAAGGCGCTTATGTTATTTTCGTGTTCCCGACTAGCTTTCGTAAATTATCAAAATTACTTTGAAATTAAGGCATCAATTCTAAATGAAATAAATAATGAAATTAGAATCCCATGTTTTTCTCACATATAAATTTTCATTTAATTAAATTAATCAGTTCAAATTATTTAATATTAATAATTTAATTAATCAATTAGAAAAATATAAAAATACCCCCTTTTGATATTTATTCAAGCAGTTTGTTGGTTAATCATACGTCGTTGCTTAAATATTATTTCTGAACAAACACCAAGTCTCTGTGGGAACGAAATTATTATATTACTTGTGACCGCGTACACTTGCGCAGTTAGTTTTCGAACCAACACCAATCCTTCGAATACTTGGCAAAATGTTCTGCTTCAATGTCATGTGCATGTGAAGGTTGAGAAAAAGGTGTGTGCTTAGCATCAGTTTGTACTGGTATACTCTGAGAAGAGTTAGACTCTGCACTTCCTTCATCTTCAACAACAGTATCTGCATCTGCAACTGGATCAATATCATCAATATGCACTGCAGCTTCAACAGTTTCAGCAACAGTCTCTACAAGATTCTCTGCAGTTTCATCAGCAACATTCTCTGCAAGTTGCTCTCTAGTTTCAATAGACTTTGCAATGTCACCTTGTTCAACTTCTTCACCTTGTTCAGTAGTTTGGTGAGCATCAGAGAATAACTCAGTATGAGTTACTAATGTTTCATCAGCTACACCAGTTTCTCCAGAATTTGCAATGATAGGTGAGAGAGGAATATCAATTTGATCAGAGAATGGTATGAATGTTTCAACAAAATCATCCATAGCAGTAAAACCATCTCTGTTTGACTCATCCATTTGTACATTTTCAGTTGTATGAACAGCTTCTTCTGCAGTATGTACCTCAATAGTAGGTATTTCCTTAGAAATCACCCCTGGAGCTTCAAAGTTCATCTCCTCATCAGACTCATCAAGTATCAACTTTCTCCTCTTAGCTTGAGGCACTTCAACTATCACTTCTTCTTCAGTAGAATCTTCTTCAATAACAGATGGTGATGGAGGTCTGTTTGCTCTCTCTTTTCTTCTAGGCCTGACAGACTCCTTTTTATCTTTAGCAGATACCTTTTTAGCTCTAGCAGATCTATGCTGTGTATTTTCTGTGGTGTGCTTTGTTCTACCTCCACGTTTTGATTTGGTCTATGTAGGTGGTGGTTGTTGTTCAGGTTGAGGTTGATCTTGAGGTTGAGTTTGTGTAGGTTGTGAAGATTCAGTGTTTAGAGTTTGAGGTTGAGTGTTTGGATTTTGAGGTTTAGTGTTTGTAGGTGATTGTATGGGTTCAGTGTTTACAGGTTCATGTTATGGTTCTTGAGGTTGATGTAGGAAATTTTGAAGAACAAGAGGCAAAACCAAGTTAGGTAGTTGCTCCTTGTTGGTATCCTTGTTGGTCAAATCAGAGAATATCCTCTTATTGACTTTAAAAGGCTGAATAACATCATCCTCAGCAATTTCAACATTAGGCACACAAGCAGAGAATAGTAATTGACAGAATCTAGCAAAGTAGACAGTAGTAGACTCTGACAATCTATCACCTATGTTCATTAAAACAAGTCTACCAAAATCATAATTACTTCCATAGAGAAGAGAATACCCAATTTGTAGACTGTCAGTAGGAATAGCATCCCAGTTTGTTACTTTCTTGCCAAAGGCCCTTGCTGTACAATCAAAGAAGAAGCTCCACTCCTTCCTTAGCTTTGGCCTTTTCACATTACCAAGTTTCTCTAAAGGACCTGAACACCCAAGTTGCTGCAACATCTCTTTCAGGGTATTGTCAGAAACAACATTGTAGGAAGTGTGTGTATCAAAACCCATGGTTTCTCTGACTGTAGTTGGAGTAATCACAAACTCTTTCTCGTCATTTGTAAAAATGATTGAAGGATTCCAATCCTCTCCTCCATCATCATCAATAGAGTTCTTCCAGAAAGTAGCAATCTGCGTGGCAGAAAGCGTTGGTGGTTCGACTAGAGCTTGACCTATCTCTGAATCTCTCAAGAAATTTTGAATCAAATGAAACGCCTCTGGAACGTTTGCATTGTTCAATGGGGCTGCATAATTATTAGGAACAAACAATAACCCTTGAGCAGTAAAAGCTTTGGTGGCCATTAGAATCGATGTGAGAAGAAAATAGCAGTGAAAAAGATATGCAGGAAAGGTGTTTGTGAAAATGTGCAAGTGAAATAACAAATGACTGTGAGTGGGTTGTGTGCAGAGAAAATAACCGTGTATGTAATAATGATTAGAGTTGTAATGAAAAAGTAAAACCCAGTCGTTTTAAACATTAATACACTCAACAAATTCCTTGTTTAATGTGTAAGTGAGACACATTAGTGGGTGAGTGGGACACGTGGCACACATGCAATAAAACAACTATGCACACTCAGTAATTATAGCAATAATTACCGCTACTTTCTCTCTCCCATTACCAACACACTTTCACACTCCAACACTCATTAACAGTTGGCAAAACTCTTTTTACCCCAAGTATGTAAATTATCTGAAAGAAAATATACCTCAGAGTATTCGACAAAATTCGTCAACGTTTGTCAATTATCCAACTTCATTACCATAATCCTTTCAAAAACTGCACAGGTGTGAATATATGTGTGTGTATAGCAGAGTTTACCAATTCAATTTTTAGAGCATCTAATTTTTCATAAAATCCATAAAGTAAATCAGTAAACACTTGATGCACAAACTCTCATAGTAAATACTGAATGTATGATGAATGCTAAACTCTGTAGTAAACAATTTATATACAGTAATATTTAATTAATTTATACCCCCCTCATAATTTTTTTTTCTTTCTCCAGTAATCAGAGGTTGGAACTAGTCACCAAAAATCCTATAATTTTAGCCCTTATCATTTTGATAAGTTCCTGGGTCTTCTTAGTCTTTGACTAGTCACCAAAAATTAGAGAATTTTAGCCCTTACTATATACCAGCAAGTTCCTGGGTCGTCCTAGACACCAACATAATCTCGAAGGAGTTTTAGCAACCTATATACATTTTCTTTGGGGGAAGTCTAATAATAGCATTTAAATTAACAGTGTATAACTAACAGAGTTTAGAGCTCATCAACATCAGAAGTTATTCATGAGAGGCAATGCACACAGTATTTACAGACTCAGAGTTTAGGATAAATAAACTAAGAGATACTATAAATATGAAACACTATCATGCTGTGTTAATTTTATGCACAGTCTAAGATTAGATCACAAATAACTTAGAAGGATTCATGATTATTTACTGAGAATCATGCTTCATACATATTTCTTCATCGGTGTTTACATTCAGACAATAATAATATCAGAGTTTCTCAGAGTTTATCCAACTTGTCAATAGTGTATGACCTACAGAGCATGCTAACAGAGTTTAACAGTTAACGAACAGAGTTTGCATAGCAGAGTTTAACAACAGAGTTCACATAGCAGTTAACATATCACAGAAATATGAACAACGCATTACATAAGTAAAATTTTGAGTCTAACCAATATCTCTAGTCAAAACCAGAGACCATTCCTAGTTCATTTACCAGCCTTGTAAATATAGCTTCACTCAATGGCTTGGTGAAGATATCTGCAAGCTGTTGTTCTGTAGACACAAAATGAAGCTCAATATTCCCTTCCTCTACATGTTCTCTGATAAAGTGGTACCTTATGCTGATGTGCTTGGTCATTGAATGCTATACTGGATTACCTGTCATAGCAATAGCACTTTGATTATCACAGTAAATAGGTATTTTACTGTACCTCAATCCATAATCCAGCAATTGATTCTTCATCCACAGAATCTGTGCACAACAGCTACCAGTAGCAATATACTCTGCTTCAGCTGTAGATGTAGAAATTGATTTCTGTTTCTTGCTGTACCAAGAAACAAGTCTATCACCCAGAAATTGACAACTTCCACTGGTGCTTTTTTTGTCTATCTTACAGCCTGCAAAGTCTGCATTAGAGTAACCAAGTAGCTTGAAATTTGATTCTCTAGGATACCACAGACCTAAGGTTATGGTCCCCTTGAGATATTTAAAAATTCTCTTCACAGCTGTTAGATGTGGTTCTCTGGGGTCTGCCTGAAACCTTGTACAGAGACAAGTTGCATACATGATATCAGGTCTGCTAGCTGTTAGATAAAGAAAAGACCCTATCATGCCTCTGTAGCTTGTCATATCTACTGGAGCTCCTGTGTCTTTGTCCAACTTTGTTACTATTGCCATGGGAGTTGATGCAGATGAGCAGTCAAGCATACCAAATTTCTTGAGAAGATTTCTGGTATATTTTGCTTGATTTATGAAAATCCCATCATCTATTTGCTTCACCTGTAGGCCTAGAAAATACCTAAGCTCTCCCATCATGCTCATTTGATACCTTGACTGCATGAGCTTGGCAAACTTTTTACAGAGTTTATCATTAGTAGACCCAAAAATTATGTCATCAACATATATCTGAACTAAAAGCAAGTCATCACCATAGTTAAAGTAGAACAGTGTTTTATTAATTGCACCTCTGTTGAACCCACTTTCTAAAAGAAATTGAGCAAGAGTTTCATACCATGCTCTTGGTGCCTGCTTAAGTCCATAGAGTGCCTTATCCAGCCTGTAGACATAGTCTGGATATTTTGGGTCCAAAAAACCTGGTGGTTGTTCAACAAACACTTCTTCTTCAAGCTTCCCATTCAGAAAAGCACTTTTCATATCCATCCGAAATACCTTGAATTTCTTGTGAGAGGCATATGCTAGAAAAATTCTTATTGCCTCCAATCTTGCAACTGAAGCAAAAGTTTCATCAGAGTCTATTCCTTCCTGCTGTGAATAGTTTTTTCCACAATTCTTGCCTTGTTCCTTGATAAGTGGATTTATATCTACTTGGAGCGTTCCATAACGGCTTAAATTGATTGTCTTGGACTCAAGTTTGTGGTGGTTTTGATGTGTTTTGCTTAGTTGTGCAGAATTACGAGAATGTTGACTAAGGTGGATGCTTCTATAATTTTTGGGGAATTAATTGATTAAAATTCGGATTTCTGAGAAGGGTTGCACAGTCTACACTGTTGTGGCCATATCTTGAGTTCTAGAAGTCCGTTTGAGGCCCGTAAGTAGTCCACGCGAAGATAACGAGATTCTCTATCATTCTAAGGTGGTCCAGAGGTCCAATTACGTTTGGAACGTTCCAGAAAATCTGAAGAAAAGTCAGCCACGAATTTTCATTAACAACAGAATCAATTAGGAAACGTATCTTGCAGAAATTCTATTATAATTCTGTTTTTTGTATTTTCTTGCTGGGGAAGACTTTTAGAGCCTATTTAAACACATCATACCATTGTAATAGGTATAGACATATTATTACTTATAATTACATATCATAGCTTAGATCTGCAAGGGAGAAAAGGAGAGAAGGATTCCACGCTCGTGACAAGCAACGGATGTCGATCTACTTCATCTTTTGTTCTAGATTTGTTTTCTCAAACTCTTGTTCTATTAATATAATTACTTCTTTTATTTATATCTTGTTTTATACCATGTTTTCATTGAATCCCATGGTGACGAAAGGTTTAACTATGAACTAATCGTTGTCATGGGATCCTAGTGAATTTATCTATGTAGCTTAGTAGTTTGCATGCCTTAAAGATTTATGTGTGGTGAATATTTGATATCCTTGTATGGTTGTGCTTATTGAATTTAGGTGCGTCGCGAACATCTAATATGTTAATCTCTTGCTAAACGAGAGTGGATCTTGAGATTTAGAACTTGCCATGCTAGCATAGGATAGGTTGATGTTGTAACATCATGATTTGTGGCATGATTAGAGATAATATGCTACCCTATGTGATCTAAGTGAATAACTTGTGCTTAAACCTTTATGTTTTCAAATTCTATAGAGATATAGGGTCTAAACATGATAGGTGTCTATACATCTTCTATCTCTTTTGTGGATGCATGTGTAGTTTGGTACTAGTATACCGAGAGGTAACTTTTACTTGTTTCGTGTTATTCGATCAGATATCAAAACCATCACATGTTTTAATTAAAGGCTGCAACTCTAAGTGAAGTAGATGATGAAACTAGGATTCCATGTTTATTCTCATATAAGTAATTCGATTTTAAATTCTTTTTAGTTAATTTAATTCTTAGTTATAATTCGCATCTTAGTCTAATTTAGATAATTAAAAACCATATTTGTTAATTATCTTAGCAGTGAATTAAGATCATACATTGTTGAATAGGCACATTAGCTGAAAAGAACTTAACCAGATCTTAGTGGAACGAACTTAATTGTATTACTTGTGACCACGTATACTTGCGTGATATTGTGATAACATTCCTTATAACACTCCCTCACTGTGAGTTTTGTTTCTGAAGACCCATCTAGTACCAACAACAGATCTATTCTTTGGTCTAGGTACAAGGGTCCATACTTCATTTCTTTCGAATTCATTTAACTCCTCTTGCATTGCTGTTATCCAGTCAGCATCTTGAAGAGCTTCTTCTACCTTCTTTGGTTCATTCTTAGACAAGAATGTATGAAACAGACATTCACTTGCTGTAGCACTTCTTGTCCTTACTTTTGCATCTGGATCTCCAATAATTAAATCAGGTGTATGAGATTTTGTCCATTTCCTAGCAGAAGGTAAATGGCTTCTATCAGTATGTGATCCTCCCCTTTGATCCATGTTCTCCTGATTTTCTTGTTGTCTTTCTTCATTTTCTGAGACTCCCCTAATTAAAAACCATATTTGTTAATTATCTTAGCAGTGAATTAAGATCATACATTGTTGAATGGGCACATTAGCTGAAAAGAACTTAACCAGATCTCAGTGGAACGAACTTAATTGTATTACTTGTGACCACGTATACTTGCGTGATATTGTGATAACAAGTTTTTGGCACCGCTGCCTGATAAGTGGATTTTTATCCACTTGGATCGCTTCATTTTGGCTTAAATTGATCGCTTGTATCTCAAGTATTTGTGTGTTTTAATATGTTTTGTGTAGCTGTGCAGGTTAGCAAAATGCCAGCTATGATTGTTGATTTTCGTTGGTCTTGGAGTTTAAATTGAGCTTTGGAATGAAGGGTGGTGAATTTCCCTAGGCTACCATGAGGATTCATAATTCAAGAATTGAAGAACGGGAAGTGGCAAAAGAATCGGAAGAGAAAACGGACGAGAAATGAGCAAATTGTGGAAAATTCGGATTTTCGGGTAGGTTGCGCAGTCTCCACTGTTTTGGTCATATCTGGAGTTCTACATGTCCGTTTGAGGCCCGTAAGTTGTCCACGCGAAGCTTGGAGAATTTTCTTGAATTTGGCAGAATGGTCAGAATTTTAAGCAGCGCGGTCATGCTTGAAATACACTAAAAAGCAGCGCGGTCGCGCTTGGATAAATTTCAGAAATTGTTTATAGCGCGGGGGCGCTCGAATTACACTAAAATGTAGCGCGGCCGCGCCGGACACCGCCAGAAAATTTCCAGAACCTGCAAAATTCGATTTTAACAAGGAAATTGCCACAAATTCTACTTCTAATCATTATGGTAATTGCTTGGAGCGGCCAGAACCTTCTAGAATCAGACTTATACATGGAATTTGCAATTCTATTTCATTCAAAGATGGAATTTGCCAATCTTCTATTCCAACTCAAAGAAGGCAATTACTTGGAGAAGAGGACATTTGGGGCTATAAATACACATCTTGGGGGACAGAAAAACACACACCATTACATATCAATTACTTAGTTTTATTTGTATCTTTTCATACTTTGTTTTTATCATGGTTTCATCAGATCCCATGATGACGAGAGGTTCGATTATGAACTAATCGTTGTCATGGGATTCTAACGGATTTACTTATGGAATTTAGATGTTGATTGCTTAACTTGATATATGTGTGGTGAATTTGCGATATCCTTGCAGGGTTGTATTTAATTTATATAGATGCGTAGCTAACATCTATCTTGTTAATCTTTAGTGAAGCGACAGTGGATCTTTAGATTTAGAACTTGCCATGCTAGCATAAGTCCATGAATGTTATTCATGTTTGTGGTGTGTTTCTAACCGTCTCATACTACCTTATGTAATCTTATGGATACTTGATCTTCAACCATTATGTTTTCAAATTCTATAGACATATAGGGTCTAAGCATAATTGGTGCCTGCATGATTTCTATCTTATGTGGATATTGTGTAGATTGGTGTGCGTGTACTGAAAGGTAACGTATACTTATTTCGTGTTGTCCGATTAGTTATCGTAACCACCACATGTATTGATAAAAGGGCATGATCTCTAAAGGAAGTTTGTATTGAAGTTAGGATTCCATGGTTCATATTGCGTAAGTAATTTGATTTAATTATCATTAGTTAGTTAATTCTTAGTTGATAATTTGCATCTTAGTTAGTTTAGTTAATTAAAACTCAATATTTGTTATTTGTCTTAGCAGTGAGTAATAACCATACATTGTTGCATAGGTACAATAACTGAATTAAAACCTTATCCAGATCTCTGTGGGAACGAACTCGACTTATTCATATATTACTTGTGACCACGTACGCTTGCGTGATTTTGTGATAACAAGTTTTTGGCGCCGCTGCCGGGGATCATCTGTGTTTTATTTTTGGTTTATGTGCTTGTCAATAGTGGTCGTTAGAATTCACTGACTCAGATTTTTTTTTTCTCTTAACTATCTTGTTTAGTTTGTTGTGTTTCAGGTACTTGAGTTTTTGAAGATGGCATGCGAGGAGTTGCCATGGTGGGCATATTCGAGGACATCCATGCCTTATCAATGTGAGCGGTGTTTGGGCGTTCATGATCCCTCACAATATTGTTACTACGAAGAAGTTGATCCATATGTCACTTATGAGGAACAACCATATTTTCCATACCATCCTCAACAGTACCAGCAAGAAGTTCCAGATATGACATATTTCTTTGGAAGTGAAGAGTTTCAACATCAGCAACCTACTCCTACTTTTCAGTCAGATGAGGTTCCTACTATGGAGGAGCTTAGGATGCTTGTAAAGAGTAGTGAGAAGTCTATCAAATCTTTGGAGATTCTAGTTGCTCGAGCTGTAAGTGCTGTGAAACAAGAGAAACAACAATTCATACGAGAGGCAATTCCAGAAAGTAACTGTGACTTGGAGCAAGGTGCTGCATGCTTAATTGAGAAAGACAAATTCCAAGGTGAGGTGAGCATTCGCAAGCCATGTGAGGAATTTGATCATGTTAGGATGGTGGATGATTTGGAAAGGGCATTATTTGGGACAGACACTGATGAGCTGCACAAATTTCAAAAATTGGTATGTGCGTACCAAGAGGCCGAAGAACATGGGAAAGATGCACGTCTTCTACTTGACTCAAAGTGTGAAGATGGAGGCAGCGCATTAGAGCTAATGGAGGAAGTTCTCGTTGAGGAACCAAAGGCTTCAGCAACTTACATTTACCCTCCTCCATTATATTCAAGTGAAGCCCGCGAGTGTGTTTTATTCTACAAATTGACAGATTTTGGGTCGACAAATGAAGGCATTGGAATAGGACATAGTTGTTACACGAATAGGCCAAGCGAGGAGAAGGGGCAGAAAGTGTGCCGCCGTGATGACGATGAAGTCTCACGAAGAGAGGACCTGGCAAACTATTATCATCCTTAATGGAGGTTTGGAAGTAACGTCAAGCTATTGACGTTAAAGAAGCGCTTCTTGGGAGGCAACCCAAGCATTGTTGTATACTGGTATGTTTTCTACTTTCCCTCGTATTTACTTCCATTCAATGAGGACATTGAATATTTTAAGTTTGGGGGTGGTTTGAGGGATAAGTAGTATATATATATGTGATTGTTAGTCATTGTGTTCATGTAGGATTTCATGTTTTGCATATTAGTATTAGTAAATTATGCATTTATGTTCGTGTTATATACGTTTGTTTCATATAGGACATTCTGTTTTTATGTTCGTATATCATGTGAGTTCATAATAGTTTGCATTTGCACCCATGCTTGATAGGAATTTTGTGTTGTTGACGCTTTTTGATTGAGAAGTGATATGCTTTGTTCTTGTGCACACACATACACTAGTAAGTTGAAGCTAGTAGACTTATTGAATGTTGTGAGTAATTAGAAGGACATGAATATGTGCAAGTTGATTTAGTTCGCATGCTTTGAATACAAATCGGTGCATTAGAGAGATTTTTGCTTGGGATTGAGTATGTTTTTCCCGCCAAGTGAGATTTTGAGCCTTATTGCATATGTGTTGCATATTATTCGTTTGCTTGAGTGTCCACGGATTGTTTGCATTGCTAGCAGTTGTTTGAGGTCTTTCTTGAAACGCATGACATTATTTGACGATTAAAATGATAAAGGCATTTAGGAATAACCGCATATTTTCCCATATTACCACACCATGTTTACTTGATCAATTAGTTAACCCGTTGAGCTTAATCCTATTTTTTCGGTGACATACCACATTACTTGCCTAGACCTTTTTCTTGTATTGGCTTTACATTAATTTGAACCCACATTGTCAAAGGCTAGTAGAGTGCTTAAGGGAGTAATAAGGTGTGCAATGAGGGGTTTATTGTTGGTCATACTTTTGGGGGAAATATTGAAAATTTGGGTTTAGTTGTTTGCTTGATAGTCGGCATGTGTAATAAAATCGTGGGATCATTGTTATTGTCTATATTATTGTTGCTTTAGCTCTCGGAAAAAAAAACAGAAAAAAAAAGAAAAAGAAAAAAAAAGAGAAAAAAAGTTATATTATGAGAGCATGTTTGTGTTTGTTGTGATCCTACTTTAGTCGACTAGCCGAGCGTTTTTGTTGGAAGAAAAATAATAAATTATGTGGGGGAAAAAATAGGGTGTTGTGTATGATTCATCATGGTACTTACTAGCTTTTGACACTTCACCTGTTTTTGCTTATTTGACATACCTTGTCCCTAGCCCCGTTACAACCCAAATAAAGACCTTTTGATTATCGTCATTGATGTATGTTGTGTTAAGAGTTAGATTGATACCAAATGTCAAGCATGCTTATGATTTTGTTGGAATTGAGTGATACACTTACCCTTGTTCTTGAGTGAATATTCTTTTGAGAGTGGATTGTGAGTGTTTGCTTGTTTTTGCGTATGAGACCCCGAGTTTTGTCTCAAAGATGTGCTCTTGTAGGCTTAGCATGTTTACTAACTTATTCTTACACTTGACATGGACTTTTGAGAGCTTATGCATGTTCATTGAGTAGACTATGTGAATGCTTGCACTTTCGACACCAAGACATTGCGTATTTACTTTGATTCTTAAGTTGATATGGCATGAGAGGATTTGAAGGCATGGTAGGATATTAGTACTAGATTAATTGCATTTTCATATTAGTTGCATTCATGCATTGCATTGCATTGGATTTTGTGGGTACATTCGCTATAGGCCCTCACGAGACCTTACTCGTCCACTGGGGCTGCCTAGGGGTTTAAAGGGCTTGTTGCATATGCCAAATGCAACCGTGATCACCTATGGAAGTGGTACTAGTTAGTGTAGATAGATTTTTATGTTTATGCTTGAGGACAAGCATCGGTTTATGTTTGGAGGTGTGATAAGTGGATTTTTATCCACTTGGATCGCTTCATTTTGGCTTAAATTGATCGCTTGTATCTCAAGTATTTGTGTGTTTTAATATGTTTTGTGTAGCTGTGCAGGTTAGCAAAATGCCAGCTATGATTGTTGATTTTCGTTGGTCTTGGAGTTTAAATTGAGCTTTGGAATGAAGGGTGGTGAATTTCCCTAGGCTACCATGAGGATTCATAATTCAAGAATTGAAGAACGGGAAGTGGCAAAAGAATCGGAAGAGAAAACGGACGAGAAATGAGCAAATTGTGGAAAATTCGGATTTTCGGGTAGGTTGCGCAGTCTCCACTGTTTTGGTCATATCTGGAGTTCTACATGTCCGTTTGAGGCCCGTAAGCTATCCACGCGAAGCTTGGAGAATTTTCTTGAATTTGACAGAATGGTCAGAATTTTAAGCAGCGCGGTCGCGCTTGAAATACACTAAAAAGCAGCGCGGTCGCGCTTGGATAAATTTCAGAAATTGTTCATAGCGCGGGGGCGCTCGAATTACACTAAAATGTAGCGCGGCCGCGCCGGACACCGCCAGAAAATTTCCAGAACCTGCAAAATTCGATTTTAACAAGGAAATTACCACAAATTCTACTTCTAATCATTATGGTAATTGCTTGGAGCGGCCAGAACCTTCTAGAATCAGACTTATACATGGAATTTGCAATTCTATTTCATTCAAAGATGGAATTTGCCAATCTTCTATTCCAACTCAAAGAAGGCAATTACTTGGAGAAGAGGACATTTGGGGCTATAAATACACATCTTGGGGGACAGAAAAAACACACACCATTACATATCAATTACTTAGTTTTATTTGTATCTTTTCATACTTTGTTTTTATCATGGTTTCATCAGATCCCATGATGACGAGAGGTTCGATTATGAACTAATCGTTGTCATGGGATTCTAACGGATTTACTTATGGAATTTAGATGTTGATTGCTTAACTTGGTATATGTGTGGTGAATTTGCGATATCCTTGCAGGGTTGTATTTAATTCATATAGATGCGTAGCTAACATCTATCTTGTTAATCTTTAGTGAAGCGACAGTGGATCTTTAGATTTAGAACTTGCCATGCTAGCATAAGTCCATGAATGTTATTCATGTTTGTGGTGTGTTTCTAACCGTCTCATACTACCTTATGTAATCTTATGGATACTTGATCTTCAACCATTATGTTTTCAAATTCTATAGACATATAGGGTCTAAGCATAATTGGTGCCTGCATGATTTCTATCTTATGTGGATATTGTGTAGATTGGTGTGCGTGTACTGAAAGGTAACGTATACTTATTTCGTGTTGTCCGATTAGTTATCGTAACCACCACATGTATTGATAAAAGGGCATGATCTCTAAAGGAAGTTTGTATTGAAGTTAGGATTCCATGGTTCATATTGCGTAAGTAATTTGATTTAATTATCATTAGTTAGTTAATTCTTAGTTGATAATTTGCATCTTAGTTAGTTTAGTTAATTAAAACTCAATATTTGTTATTTGTCTTAGCAGTGAGTAATAACCATACATTGTTGCATAGGTACAATAACTGAATTAAAACCTTATCCAGATCTCTGTGGGAACGAACTCGACTTATTCATATATTACTTGTGACCACGTACGCTTGCGTGATTTTGTGATAACACTGCCGGGGATCATCGGTGTTTTGTTTAGTTTATGTGCTTGTCATTAGTGGTCGTTAGCGTTCACTGACTCGGATTTTTTTTTTTCTTATTTAGTTTGTTTGTTTCGTGGTGTTTTTAGGTACTTGAACGTGTATGCGAACACGTTTGCAAACTCGTAAACTGGCAGAAGAAGAAGAACTTGCATCAGTAAAAGAGATGGCAGACTTACCAGCAGCAGTCAATGCTTTGAAGGACTATTCGCAGCCAAAAATCAATGATATCCAGTCTAGCATTATCAGGCCGGCTATTGCAGCTAACAACTTCGAAATCAAGCCAGGCACTATTCAGATGATACATAATTCGGTTCATTTTGGGGGTGCTTCTACAGAGGATCCTAATATGCATATTCGTGATTTTATCGAGATCTGTGACACTTTCAAGTTTAATGGTGTGTCGGATGATGCTATCAAGTTGAGGCTATTCCCATTCTCTCTGAGGGATAAGGCTAAGGGCTGGTTACACTCTTTACCAGCCGGTTCCATTACTACATGGGAGGATCTTGCTCAGAAGTTTCTTACGAAATTCTTCCCTATAGCGAAAACTGCAGCAATAAGGAACCAGCTAACTCAGTTTCAGCAACAATCTGGAGAATCTTTGTGTGAGGCTTGGAAACGATACAAGGAGATGCTTCGGAGGTGTCCACATCATGGCATGCCTGACTGGATGGTGATCAATAGTTTCTATAATGGGTTGGGAGCACAATCTAGACCTATGCTAGATGCAGCATCAGGAGGAGCTCTATGAGCTAAGAACTATGATGAAGCCTATGAACTTATTGAGACGATGGCTGCCAATGAATATCGGAATCCAACCCAGAGGCTTTCTCAAGGAAAAGTAGCAGGTTTGTTTGAGGTGGATACAGCTTCAGCTATTGCAGCTCAGTTGAAGGCTTTGACGATGAAGGTGGATTCTCTTGAAAATTACGGAGTTCAGCAGGTGGCTAGTACTTGTGAGTTATGTGCGGGCACACATGAGACGAATCTGTGTGCTATTTCTCCTGAATCAGCACAGTTCGTGAGTAACTTTCAGAGACCTGCTGCACCAATTCCAGCCACCTATCATCCAAACAACAGGAATCATCCTAACTTCAGCTAGAGCAACAACCAAGGTGCTCAACAACCTCTTCTAAAATTCTAAACCTATAAAAAAACCAAACCAAACATACCCAGTATATCCCGCTCAGAGCAGGGTCTGGGGAGGGTAGGTTGTACGCAGACCATACCCCCACTTTTTGAGTGGGGAGGCTGTTTCCGTGAAGACCCTCGGCTGAGTGCACAACATACATAACGTGTGATAAATACAACGGAAAAAGATACGGGGATGGTCAATGCCATACCTGCGGCCCATGGCGTTCTCCACATGGGACCTACCTGTCTGCGAGGATTTATGAAACTCCTAGCTTGATGCGCTCCAACCCCACGGGAAGTCCCTGCAACTGCAAAACTAGGAAACAAAAGACACTCAGACGAGCAGTTAGAACGCTAACGCCGAACTTCTAGAAAAACGCTAACCGAGACAAGGCAACTCTGAGGCTCTCGACAACCGAGCCACTACCTAGAAGGGAATCCACCACTCTGATACGCCGCCTCCAAGAACACCTATCCGCGCGCATGGTCTCATTTAGGTCTAAGGCCTTCAAATCCATCCGAAGTTGCTCTTCCCATGACCTCCTCGGCCTGCCTCTCCTCCTCGCCCCAGCAACCGCCAGACTCTCGACCCTCCTAACTGGGGCCTCTGCCAGCCTCCTACGAACGTGGCCGAACCATCTCAACCTTCCTTCCCTAATTTTCGCAGATAAAGGCGCCACTACAAGCTCGCTCCTAAAAACCGAGTTCGGAATTCTGTCCCACAACGTGCGCCCACAAGACCACCGCAACATCCTCATTTCTGCCCCTTCCATCTTGCTAACGAGAGCCTTCTTCTCCGCCCAGCACTCGGAACCATACAACAAAGCAGGACGGATAGCCGCTCTATAGAATTTCCCTTTCAACTTTAAAGGGACTTTCTTATCGCACATTACCCCTGACGCTGCCCTCCACCTTATCCACCCAGCCTTGATACGATGTGTTACATCGGCTTCAATCTCACCTTCCTTCTGGATGATCGAACCCAAATACTTGAATTTATCCGTCTGCGGGACGATTCATCAAATCCTATTTCTATTTTACATCAAATTTCATACCCACCCAAAATTTTTTCCTTTTCACATTAAAATTTTTATATTCATCCTATCACTCCATTATATATACACATCCATACATACAAATCCAATTCCTCTTCTATTTATTTAAATTCAATTCTAAAGAGGAATTAATTACAAGTTCACCTCTTTGATTCGTAATTGGCTTATCTCTTTTCTAATCTTATTTTTATTACGAATTTGTGTTCTTGTAATTGGGGGTTTTGTAGTATGCTTGTTATTTGGGAAGTGGCCAGTCTATGGAGCTCGTACGCATTATCCTCCACCAGATTCATCCGAGGAGGGTGATGACTCAGCTGGTTAGGTATGTTTTCTACTTTCTCTCGTATTTACTTCCATTCAATGCGGACATTGAATATTTTAAGTTTGGGGGTGGTTTGAGGGATTAGTAGTTGTTGTTGTATTATGTGTTCATATAGGATATCATGTATTGCATATTAGTAGTAATTCATGCATGTTTGTTCGTATTAATTATGTTTGTTTCATATAGGACAGTCTGTTTTTGTTTTTCGTATACCATGTGAGTTCATGTTAGTTGCATTTCATGGTATGCATATTTCATGATCCCCTAAGACGAGCTAATTCTGATTGGTAGGTAGGTGTCTAATTGAGTGTGGTAATGATGAATAGAGGGTTGACTTATAGTTTCTAAGAAATTGACTTATGTGTTTCAGAAACAAAACTAATTACACAGTCTCATTGGGTGCTTTTGGGCTAGGTTAAGGTCATGCTTGTTTGGATGTTTTGAGATTTAATCACTTGTTTATATTTAGAATTTTCGTTATTCCCTTGATAGCGTAGGAACACTTAAGTCTAAGTTTGGGGGAAAACAGGGATTTCATGCTTAATTGTAAATAATTGTCAATAATTGCTAGATGTCAAATGGCTAGTAGCCGGCTCATATTTATATGAGTAGTCTAGGGTTGGAATTGAGAATTCTCATTCCAGATTGCATAGAAAAAAAAAAGAAAAAAAAAAGAAAAAAAAAGTCAAAAGTGTCAATTGTTTATATGCAAAATTAACCAGGGTGAGCTCTTTAATACTCGAGCAATCAAGTTCTAGGGGACTTTGTGCCTAGTGACCTAAGGCTTTTATAGTCTGAGATCCACTAACCCAACGCTCGTTACATGGGTATTATTGTATAAGCCTTTTGGGGTCTCATCCATTGCACGGTTAAATAAGCATGCTTGTATATATGTGTCGTAGTAGTAGTAATAAAGCATGAATTTCTGTCTACCTTGGGTAAGGATGGAGGTGTTCTTAGGTTATGAAGTGTCTACAGTCTATTCTATTTATAGACCTGTGATTGTCTTGACGAAGAGCATGTACGATTTTTGACCTAGTTTTGGAAGTATTTCTGATGAGCATTGCACACACGCACGTTTTTGTTCATGTATTGTTAGTATACGGGAACTTGGTCGAGCTCTATTTGGATTTAGTTGCATTCTTTGAGATATTTGCTTGCTAGTTGGTTTTGGTTAGTTTGAAGGGGATCGTTGCATTTTCAGTCTAGTTGCATTCATGCATTGCATTGCATTAGGTTAAATGGATTTTGTGGGTACATTCGTTATAGGCCCTCACGAGACCTTACTCGTCCACTAGGGTTGCCTAGGGGTTTAAAGGACTTGTTGCATATGCCAAATGCAACCGTGATCACCTACGGAAGTGGTACTAGTTAGTTAGTTAGTTGTAATTGTTTATGCTTGAGGACAAGCATCAGTTTAAGTTTGGGGGTGTGATAAGTGGATTTATATCTACTTGGAGCGTTCCATAACGGCTTAAATTGATTGTCTTGGACTCAAGTTTGTGGTGGTTTTGATATGTTTTGCTTAGTTGTGCAGAATTACGAGAATGTTGACTAAGGTGGATGCTTCTATAATTTTTGGGGAATTAATTGATTAAAATTCGGATTTCTAAGAAGGGTTGCGCAGTCTACACTGTTGTGACCATATCTTGAGTTCTAGAAGTCCGTTTGAGGCTCGTAAGTAGTCCACGCGAAGATAACGAGATTCTCTATCATTCTAAGGTGGTCCATAGGTCCAATTACGTTTGGAACGTTCCAGAAAATCTGAAGAAAAGTCAGCCACGAATTTACCTTAACAACAGAATCAATTTAGGAAACGTATCTTGCAGAAATTCTATTATAATTCTGTTTTTTGTATTTTCTTGCTAGGGAAGACTTTTGGAGCCTATTTAAACACAACATACCATTGTAATAGGTATAGACATATTATTACTTATAATTACATATCATAGCTTAGATCTGCAAGGGAGAAAAGGAGAGAAGGATTCCACGCTCGTGACAAGCAACGGATCTCGATCTACTTCATCTTTTGTTCTAGATTTGTTTTCTCAAACTCTTGTTCTATTAATATAATTACTTCTTTTATTTATATCTTGTTTTATACCATGTTTTCATTGAATCCCATGGTGACGAAAGGTTTAACTATGAACTAATCGTTGTCATGGGATCCTAGTGAATTTATCTATGTAGCTTAGTAGTTTGCATGCCTTAAAGATTTATGTGTGGTGAATATTTGATATCCTTGTATGGTTGTGCTTATTGAATTTAGGTGCGTCGCGAACATCTAATATGTTAATCTCTTGCTAAACAAGAGTGGATCTTGAGATTTAGAACTTGCCATGCTAGCATAGGATAGGTTGATGTTGTAACATCATGATTTGTGGCATGATTAGAGATAATATGCTACCCTATGTGATCTAAGTGAATAACTTGTGCTTAAACCTTTATGTTTTCAAATTCTATAGAGATATAGGGTCTAAACATGATAGGTGTCTATACATCTTCTATCTCTTTTGTGGATGCATGTGTAGTTTGGTACTAGTATACCGAGAGGTAACTTTTACTTGTTTCGTGTTATTCGATCAGATATCAAAACCATCACATGTTTTAATTAAAGGCTGCAACTCTAAGTGAAGTAGATGATGAAACTAGGATTCCATGTTTATTCTCATATAAGTAATTCGATTTTAAATTCTTTTTAGTTAATTTAATTCTTAGTTATAATTCGCATCTTAATTTAATTTAGATAATTAAAAACCATATTTGTTAATTATCTTAGCAGTGAATTAAGATCATACAATGTTGAATAGGCACATTAGCTGAAAAGAACTTAACCAGATCTTAGTGGAACGAACTTAATTGTATTACTTGTGACCACGTATACTTGCGTGATATTGTGATAACATTCCTTATAACACTCCCTCACTGTGAGTTTTGTTTCTGAAGACCCATCTAGTACCAACAACAGATCTATTCTTTGGTCTAGGTACAAGGGACCATACTTCATTTCTTTCGAATTCATTTAACTCCTCTTGCATTGCTGTTATCCAGTCAGCATCTTGAAGAGCTTCTTCTACCTTCTTTGGTTCATTCTTAGACAAGAATGTATGAAACAGACATTCACTTGCTGTGGCACTTCTTGTCCTTACTTTTGCATCTGGATCTCCAATAATTAAATCAGGTGTATGAGATTTTGTCCATTTCCTAGCAGAAGGTAAATGGCTTCTATCAGTATGTGATCCTCCCCTTTGATCCATGTTCTCCTGATTTTCTTGTTGTCTTTCTTCATTTTCTGAGACTCCCCCTGAATTTGACTGCTCAGAGTTTGAACTGTCAGATTTTGCACTTTCAGAGTTTGATCCAGATTTTTCAGTTGACTCACTATCAGAATTTGAGTCATCATTTTGATCATGCTCCCCCTCAACTGGTTCTCCCCTTTGTTCTGGCTGAGAAGTTTCTTTAGTGTTTACCGGTAGAGGTTCAGAGTATGCTTCAACAGAGTTTGTCAGATCAGTTTCATCAGAGATTAAGTCTTCATTTTCAAAGTACAGTTAATCATGTTCATCTACATCTTCGAGTCCAGTTATTTTCTTGTCATCAAATGACACATGAATTGACTCCATGATCACCTTGGTTCTCACATTATAAACTCTGAATGCCTTAGTTGACAGCGGATAGCCAACAAAAATTCCTTCATCAGCTTTTAACTCAAATTTGGTCAACTGTTCAGGATGAGTTTTCAACACAAAGCATTTGCACCCAAAAATATGAAAATATTTCAGGTTTGGCTTCTTTTCCCTCACCATCTCATATGGTGTTTTTACATGCTTGTTGATCAGTGTGGCATTTTGAGTAAAACAGGCTATTTGAACTGCTTCTGTCCAGAAATAGGTTGGCAATTTTGCTTCATCAAGCATAGTTCTGGCAGCTTATATCAAGGTTCTGTTCTTCCTCTCAACTACACCATTTTGCTGTGGTGTACCAGGTGCAGAAAACTCTTGCTTCACTCCTCTATTCTTGCAGAATTCTTCCATTGCTGCATTCCTAAATTCAGTTCCATTATCACTCCTGATTATTTTAACTTTGTGTTTCGATCCTTTTTCCAGCAGCTTTATATGCTCCATCAGAGTTAATGCAGTTTCATCTTTCTTTGCTAGAAAATACACCCAAGTGTATCTGGTGTGTTCATCAACAATGACTAGAGCATATTTCTTTCCCAATTGACAAGACATTCACTGGTCCAAAGAGATCAACATGTAGAAGATGATAAAGATCAACAATTGAAGATTCAGACTTGCTCTTGAAAGATGACTTCCTTTGTTTGGCCTTTTGAAAGGAATCACACAGGCCATCAACATTTAATAAAGACTTTGGAAGTCCTCTTACAAGATCCTTTCTTATCAACTCATTAATGGTGTTCAGATTCAAATGAGAGAGTTTCTTATGCCACTTCCAACTCTCTTCACTAGACATTCTTGTGGACAGGCACACAGCTTTTCCATCAGAGTTTGTCAACAAACTTGCTTCATAGATATTATTGCGCCTGTGTCCAACTAGAACAACTTTCCCTGTAGATTTACTGATAATTTCATAGTATTCAGGCTGAAAATCTACATGATATCCTCTGTCACAGATTTGACTCACAGATAATAGATCATGCTTGAGTCCTGGAACCAGAGCTACATTTGTGATGATGACACTTCCAAGATTGATATTGTTATATCCCAGAGTACGTCCTATGTTGCCATCTCTATAGGAAACTTTTGGGCCAGCCTTTTCCACATACTCTGATAGCAGGGCTTTATTTCCAGTCATGTGTCCTGAACATCCACTGTCCACGACTAGGGTACTCTCCCTGATGCCCTGCAATCATAAACATTCACTGAAGGTCAGTTTTAAGGATCCAGACTTGCTTGGATCCTTTGGCTTTCTTAACTTTGTTAGCTTTAGCAGCGGAATTCTTATTATCAGAGTTTAAACTAAAATTTTCAGAGTTTACACTTGCAGAATTAACCTTAACCCATTTCAAATTGGGCTTCAGTTCATAATAATTATGATAGATAGCATGATAATCCCTGCAAGTATAGATAGAATGCCAAGTACTTCCACAATGTTTGCATAAAGTCTGTGGTCTAGTTCTAACATAATCTTTCTTTACTTCAGACTTGGAAGGTAAAGAATTAATGTTTTTATTCTTCCTGCAAAAACTAGCAAGATGGTTAGTGCTACCACAGTTATGACATGTCTTTCTTGGAGCGAAAGTAGCAAGCATTGGATAATTACCTTGAGTAATGCCTACTTTACCATTTCTATTCTTCCTAGACACTTTCTGTTTCTTAACAGATTTTAACTCCTTAAGCTTATGCTTGAGTTGTTTATCTATCATTGAACCAATATTGACCTGTTTAACACTAGTTTTTACTGGTTCTTTCTTAATAGCTCCTTTTTCAGCTTCAGACTTAGGTTCATTTATTCCATGAACAAATTTTGTAGATGGAAGATGTGTTTTGAAACCTAAGTTCATCTTCCACACAGTAACCTAAACCAACTGTGTCTGACTGAAAAACCTCTTGTGTGTCTTTTCCAGAATGAGTCCAAGTTTTAATTACATGATTTGCCTTCTCCAACTCAGATTCTAGTTGCTTATATCTTCCTAGCAAATCCTGTTCTAGATAAACAGCATCATCTCTTTCTTTCTGAACTTGTTGCATATTTTCAGTTTCTCTTCAATAATTTTATTTCTCTCTTTAAGTTCAGAATTCTCAGATTTGATTCTCTCATTCTCTAAAGTCTGATCCCTATAACTGATATGCAAAGACTTAAGATAAATTCTCAATTCAAATATATTATCAGTATTATAAGCATAGGTAGTTAGGGGTACCTTGTTTTCAGAATCTTCAGATTCATTCTCAATAGAAGCCATGGGAGCATAGTTAACATCCTCATCTGAGTCTGAAGTGTCTGCCCAGTCTCTGCCTTTTGTGAAGAGTGCTTTTTCAATTTTACCATTCTTGCACTCAGGAGCATAGTGACCCATCTCCTTACACTTGTAGCATTGAATCTCAGACTTGCTTTTCTTCCCAGATTTGGTATCCTTTCTCTCAGACTTTCTGAAACTCTTTCTGTCAGAATTTGAATCTTTCTTAGAAAACCTTTTTCCCTTCTTGAAGTTTTTAAAACCCATCTTCTTGAAGGTCTTCACCATCAAAGCAGCCATTTGCATCATTTCTTCTTCATCATCCTCAGAGTCAGATGATTCATCAGTGTTTGAGTCAACATTAGAATTAGATGACTCACTTTCAGAATGTATGACAAAAGCCTTTCCCTTAGCTTTCTTCCTTGATGCTTCCTTCTTCAAGGGTTTTTCTTCAACCTTAAGAGCAACAGACTTTGTCTTCTTGCTTGATCTCCTGTTTCTCTGTTCCAGTTCCAGTTCATGAGTTTTGAGCAACCCATAAATTTCATCAATCTCAGTATCAGCAAGATCATAGTTATCTCTTATGGTGGTTGTCTTCACATCCCACTTTTCAGGTAAGGCAAGAAGAAATTTGAGATTTGAGTCTTCTAGATCATACTCTTTATTGACCAGTGACAAATCATTGAGCAGTTTACAGAATCTGTCAAATGTTTCTGTCATGGTTTCTTCAAATTTAGCCTCAAAGTGCTCATACTCCTGTGTGAGTATGTTCCTTTTATTCTTCTTGATAGCAACATTTCCTTGACATCTAACCTCAAGGGCATCCCAGATTTCTTTGGCAGTAGTGCAGTTAATCACTTTATTAGACATAACATTGTCTAAGGCACTATGAAGTAGATGCCTAACTTTTGCATCCTTAGCAATAGATGAAAGATCTTCAGGAGTCAGATCTTTCTTCTCCTTTGGAACTGTTTTAGCTTCTTGACCAGAAGCAATAACAGATAACTTTGTAGGCTTATGAGGACTTTCATAAATTCTGTTAAGATATTCTGGATCTGTAGCCTCCAGAAACATGGTCATCTTCACCTTCCAGATTGAATACTCTACTGGCCTGAGAATAGGAACCCTAATTGTCTCATAACGACTCACAGTAGTAGGTTAAAACTTCTCAGTACTTGCACTTGAACCTGATGGAGGAGGTATCTCTACCATTGATTATAGCTGTGTATGGATCTTAAACTGTATAGAGTAACAGATTTGCTCTGATACCAATTGTTAGGCCAAATACACAATTATAATCAAGATTGTATGAGAGATTAACAATAAAACACACATTTAAACAATTAAAAACTGCTTGGAATTAATAACTCCTCTCTTAGTGATGTAAAATATCACAGAGAGCTGCTTAGGTTACAATGAATAATATTGCGTTACACGATCGATACCTTTCTAGGGTTAACCTAACTGTATTTATAAGATATACAGCTGCTACACAATCGATAATTGATACTCCTATAAATAAGCTATATAATTGATATCAATTACGATTGCTACACGTCTCCTTAGTCAACTCAATCTCTTTAACAGCTATCCAATCTTCAAAGATATTGCTTCCATAATTATCTTCAATAATTCTTCAAACATTGTTGACCAGTAGACGCTTCCTCCAGACAGAGTTTAACAAACTCTGTCGAGCTTCCATCTGCCAGCGTTTAACTAAACTCTGACTCCTTCCAGCTAAACTCTGATAATTCACTATAACACTTAAACACTGATTATTATTCACATCAATTATATCTAATAATAATCAGACGCAAAAGTTAATATACCTAAAAACCTTTGCAACTGTTTTCTGTCTTCTATCTGATCTGGAAACTTATGAATATGTTCCAAAATATGACTTTGAGGACAGTGAGTTCCTTGATCAATTTCTAAACCTAAGAAATTAATCCTTATTTTGAAGATTTGTGCCTTTTTCTTGGATAGGATTATACCAAGACTCTCGCATTTCTTCAGAACTGCTGCCAAATGTATAAGATGTTCTTTTTCATTGTTAGAAAATATAAGAATATCATCTACATAAATACAAAATAATTTTTTAAAGGATCTAAATGCGTTCTGAATATGTCTTTGAAATATTGATGGAGCTTGTTTGAAACCAAATGGTAACACTCTCCACTGATAATGTCTTTAAGGACATGTAAATGCTGTCAATAGCTGTGATTCTTCATCTAACAATACCTTCCAGAATCCTGATTTACAGTCTAATGAACTAAACATTTTCTTACCTCTTATAAGGGTTAGCAAGCTATCCTTATTGGGTAAATTATGACCATCACCTATAGTAAGATCGTTCATTCTTTTATAGTTGACAACCATTCTTTTCTTACCTCATCGTCGCGCAGCTTCATTTTCCACTAGGAATGCTGGTGACATGT
Source organism: Saposhnikovia divaricata (assembly GCA_036435485.1). Classification (NCBI taxonomy): domain Eukaryota; kingdom Viridiplantae; phylum Streptophyta; class Magnoliopsida; order Apiales; family Apiaceae; genus Saposhnikovia; species Saposhnikovia divaricata. Next base: position 1,300,533 of record JAZHRN010000145.1, on the reverse strand, counting down.
GAGCTGATTTACTGGGGATGATTACCTTCATCTCGAGTAATTCTTTTATTTGCACTGCAAACTCTTCAACATCTTGAGGGCTATACTTCATGGGTTTTACCCTGCAAATATCCTTAGGATTGTTGAGCTTTATTGATGCTTTCATCCAATGCTTGGTCTTCTTAGGATCCAGCGGATTGTCTGAGCATACTTTGTCTAAGAGTTTCTCAATCTTAGATTTCCTGTCAATATCTTGAGATAAATTTGTTAGCGCAAAATTCATGTCTCGATATTTATTTAACTTATCTCTCCCCCTCTCTAAAAGTTGGATCTTGTGCTGGGAAATGTTAACAGGTGTGATGGGTTTTGTTTTTGAATCTTTTTCTTAGATTCCAAAAACGTAGGAAAACCTACTCGATTAGCTTGAAGAACTTTCTTAACCCATACTGGTTTATCTTTGAGTGTGAAAATAACATTTTTATCATCAACCTGTATAAAAGGTTTGTAGGCTAGACAAAAGTTATTTCGTAAAAGAAAGTCTATACCTGATTCTTGTTGATAAACAGTGGGAATATGAAATATTTCTTCTGCTATCATAATATCAAGGTCTTTACATACCTTATTAATCACAATGGTTTCACCATTAGCGATTTTTACCTCAATAGGCCTTTTGGCATTCACCCAGTCTTCTGGTGGAATGACGTGTTTACTTGTTATGCATAGGTTCGCACCTGTATCAACATAACAATGCAATTCGATCTTTTTATATCCAGCAAAATTAATTGTACCTTTTATATAGATTGATGATGGATTAGTAATGTTTGGCATTACTAATTCTTCATATGAATCTTCAGTCGCTTTCGTCTGTTGATTCATCTTTTGACTCTTCGGACGATGGTCCAGGGTCAATCTCTTCTATGATGAAGAAGTTTTCTTTTTCATCATATATATCTTCTACTGGTTCATAACCAATGTAGTAGATTTCTTCTAATACCTTGATCTTGTCAGGGTACTTCTTTCCGTTAGGGCATTCATTTACATAATGTCCTTCTTCGTTGCAGACCCAACACTTGCAATTTTTCTTTCCTTTCGGACAGAGTTTCTGTTTGTTAATAGAAAAGTTTTTCTTTCTAACATATTTTCCTGATTTAAAAGTTTTCTTCTTCTTTTTAAACCGATATTTGGAAGATGTCTTCTTTTTTGAATACTTCTTCTTATAATTTGGATTGCATCCGAAATTATAATTTTCTTTGTTAAGCTTTTCACAACATTTTTTAACAAAGCTTTTAATTGTTTTTGTGTTTTTGCATCATCACAATATCTAGTGAGTTCGCCTTTCACAATTTTTTATGCAAAAGCCAAACTATGTTTCGTCAGGTCTGATCTTTCCTGCAAAAACTTAGTCATTGCTTTTTCACCTATCAACGGTATCTTACGTATGTATTCTTATACATAAACGTGATATCCTGCTTGATCTCCTGTATTGACCAAATACTTTTCATATTCACAAAAGAATGTGTCAATAAGGCATATATCGCATAATTGCATTTATGCTCAGAGCTAACTTAGCATTTTGTTTGATTTTATCTTTTTCCCGTTCTTTAAAATAAACATAATCTATTCCTAAAAACATGGTATAGATAGCATCTACAATTTTATTAAAGGCTTCTATGGGTGCATCATCGACGAAATTCCAAACGACATCTTTAATAAACTTGTTAACAACTCCTGTTGTTTTATGATCCACTAATAATAATACTGTGTCTGTATCATCATAAGCTTTAGGATTAGCTTGTATTATCAAACTAATTTCTTTTTCCCATATATCAATTAATGGTTTTCTGCCTGATGCACAATCAATATGTAAGACATTTGAACCAAAAGGACTTTGAATCATTTTAAACTCAGTAGTAGGTGGATAAAAGTCACCTTTGTTTCTTACTGGCGTTTTATTTGTTCCTGAAGTTGATGCAAACGGGTTTTCGTTGGCATGTGCTTCATGTTCTTGTTTATACATTCTGAACGTTTGCTTTTGTTGTTGAAAAAATTCTTCGTCTGATGTATCTTCTGTTTGTTGAGAATCTGATTCTGGTGAACTAAATTCTTTAATGACATTCAAATAATTAGTAGAGTTAAATCCAATAAAGACTGTAATTCTAAATTATTTGTTACTTGTTGATTAGCTAGATCGTCGTCTTCTAATTCAAGTAATTCCATTGCCTTAGAAAATTGTTTTTCTTGTTGGTCATCTTGAATTTCTGATTCAAGTACTTCCCAAAAGAATTTTTCTATGTCTTGCATATAGTTCATATTTTCTTATTAAAACAGAACCAAATGGCCTAGTCATACTGTTCGGATTCTTACCTGTTCCGAGTTCCTCATTTCCTACATCATGGTTAGGATAACTGTATCGATAACGGCTTTTACCTTTATCTTTGTTTCCTTGTTCTGATGTGAGAACAATTTGTTTTTCTTCTGAGGTCTTTGGTGGTTTACCAATTACTTCAAAAGTTTCTTTTTTGCTTTGATAATCTTGAATTGTTGTCTTCAATTCTGTGATTATCTTTGCAGCAGCAGCTTCAATGTTACCTTTGACATCATTATCTACATTTTTCATAAGCAAAGCTAAAATTTCTGTTAGCTGGGGCTTAACGTTATTATTGAAATCTTCAATTAACTCTTTAAGGATCATTTTAAATGATACTAGTTAATTTATCTGATAGATCATCTATTCTTTGGGACATGCTTTTAACGAGCATATCGTTTCCTTCTGCTAAGGGTTCTCTAATAGCTAGATTTAGCTCTGAAACTTCTTCTAGGTTTATCATGTAAAGAAGGTTTGTTTCTAGAAATATCAATTGCCCAAGTATGGTGTGTAGGAGATAATTCTGCAAATTATTTATCTTCTACTGAACCTACTTCAGAGAATACGTCGTCTAATTCGATGTATTCTTTATAGTCAATACTATAATGACTTTTAGTTAAAGCATAAGCAACTAAATAAGTGATGTTAAATACTTTATCGCCTCTTTGCATCAAATCTTTTCTTTCAAAATCATGAATAAAAGATAAAATTTGATCAAATCTTTCAGTATCCAAACTAACTGCGTATTTGGGATATACTGTAAACATGAATTTTTGGTATGCTAAATTACCTCTAGCAGCACCCAAAATACTGTCATTTCTTGGTATAATTCGATTATCCAGCAAAGCCATTTTTATTGGAGAATCTATACCTTCAGGGAATTCAGATTTTATCAAAATCTTAACAGCTCCTAAATGAACCATAGGGATTGTTAATCTCGTCTTTGAATCTATTTTCTGTAATTGTCTATTAATCTCTTCTTTAGTAATTAAATGCAAATACACTTTTCCTGTGGTATCTTTTATATCTACATGCATTTATTTCGTAGATACGTAATAAAAGATATTATTTTTCCTTTTTAATCGATCCAACCAAGGAACATTAAAAATAGTTTCTTTCTTTAAATCAAGTTTAGTGCTCCTGATTTTAGAAATCGTGTTTTATTAGAAAACTGGCTTGAAAACCTTTTTCTAATTCTGAAAACTCGATTTCTAAATTATCAGATGTTTCCTCCTCAGGAATCTGATTTTTCTTTTTTAAAAGATTCATTTTAAAAGATTATTAACCAGGCTCCGATACCAAGTTTTTACAAGCTTTCGCGGAATTTAAATTAGATTTAACTCTAATTTTTTTTATGAATTTTACAAGTCATTAAACAAGTCATGCAAGAAGTAATAATATAGTGCAACTTGCACATGAAATGTGTGGTGGAGAACAATTCTCTCTAATTCTCCATCTAAGGGAGTCCTCTTTAGAAGAATTGCCTCTATATATATATATGGCCCCCGTCTTTAGAAAAGGTTTGTCAAAGTATTGTTTGGCAACAAATGATTTTTGTACCTTTGGATGGTTGATTAACCGACTGTGATTTAAAAAATATTCCTACCGTACTGCAGAAATTTTTCGCGGTACAGAAAAATTACCAAAATGCCCTCACACACATACCGTAGAAAGTTTATGCGGTATGTGCCTTTTTGTTTCCTTGTCTCTCTTCTAATCCCTCTCTTATTCTTCACCCCACCAATAATCCATCCCAATTTTTCACACGATTTTAAAGTCTAAACCAGGGGGTTTTAGTAATCAAATTGTTTCTCTCTCAATCCTTTATCTATTTTATTAATGCCAACAAATCAAGCTTCTGATAATTCGAATAAAAAGTATAATTTGGGGTTTTTAATTACAAGCTTGATTTTGTTTGGTTATGCTTTATTCCAGTTTTTAACCGTTAGCTTTGTGTTGGTTTCGATGTTATTGGGCTTGCATATCAAGAATTTTTTAGTTATGTTAAGTTTTGACTTCGCCGGAAAACTCCTAACTCGCCGGGAATTCATTTCCTGTAATTGTTTTACGATTTAAATTGTGTAGAAGTATAAATCGGTGTGGTTATAATAGTATATACTCTTATGAGAATTTTCTTGGTATTTTTCTGATTCACCGGATTTTGGCCGATTTCACTGGATGACTTCGGTTTTTGCTTCTTTTGGATTCCTTTTGGTTGTAGTAATAATGGTTGTGTTGGTGGGTTGATATGGAGTGAAAAGGGGTTAAGAATGTGCGTTCAAGCCGTGTTGGTGGGGTGAAGAACAAGAGAGGGATTAGAAGTGAGACAAGGAAACAAAAGGCACATACCGCAGAAACTTTCTGCGGTATGTGTGTGAGGGCATTTTCGTAATTTCTTCGTACCACGGAAAGTTTCTTCGGTACGATAGGAATTTTTTTTAAATCACAGTCGTTGAATCAGCCATCCAACGGTACAGAAACCATTTGTTGTCAAACAATACTTTGGCAAATGTTTTCTAAAGACCGGGGGCCTATATATATTTGGTCATACTCTAATAGAAGAAACTAAATAAAAAAATTTGAATATAGCACATATGTGGTATACAAACTGATCGTTAGAAAGTTAATAAAAATACAGTAAAGTCAGATTTCAAAAAAAGTTTACCAATTGACGGGAAAAATCAAATTAAAAAAGAAGGAGATTATGTGGGATTGTGTATGTGAGAGTGCATTGGATTTGTGTGTGATGCCCCTAGTGGGGCCATTATATTAGATTGATCTAAAGTCTAAGATTAGTTTTTAGTTTTTATTTTAATTTTGGTTTTTATTTGATCACTTGCATATATATATATATATATATATATATATATATATATATATATATAGGGTCTTACTTCAGTGTCTAAAACATTATATATAGGCAAGTAATCAAATAGAAACCAAATTTAAAATAAAAATTAGAAACTAATCTTAGCCCTTGATCTATATAATCTAATGGCCCCGCTAGGGGCACCACACACAAATACAATACACCCTCACACACACAATCCCAACTAATCCCCTTCATTTTTAATTTAATTTTTCCCGTCAATCGATGATTTTTTTTTGAAATTCGACTTCACTCTATTTTTTCTAATGCTAAGTTCACTCTATTTTTCTCCATCTCCCAACGATCAGTTTGCATACCATATGTGCTATATTCTGACGCAATTTAGAAATTTTTTTATTTAGTTTCTAGTTTTTATTCTAAGAGTGAATTCTATTAGAATAAGACCTATATATATATATATAGGCAAGTGCTCAAATGAGACCCCCATTTATTATGAGAACTGAGACTAAATCTCAGCCCCATATTTTTTATACTCGCGTTAAATCTCACCCATGTATTTTTAGATCTAAAAGTTTTATCTCTTTTATCTCTCATTTAACTCTGCTGACCTTTTTATTTTCAATTCATAATCTCCAAATTCTTAACAATGGCAATACACGCACATCTCTCTCTCTCTCTCTCTCTCTCTCTCTCTCTCTCTCTCATCTTCCTCCCCTCTTCACTCTCCCCATCTTTTCTTCTCCCTCTCACTGAAATCTCTAAACTTCTCTTCTCCATCGTCTCCCTCCTCAGAATCCCACCATACCTACTTTGTCTTCTTCATCATCACTGATTCATGATTTTCTACTAGCACTCGTTTTTACGATTCTGCTATTTTCTGATTTTATTAAGTTATCTCCGATGCCATCTTCAGATCTGATGGCGGCGTGAGTAATGAAAATAAGAGCGCGGTGGAATACATATAAAGGAAACAATGTTGTTGAATGGAATGAACAAGAGACAAAGTAAGGAGTGTTGTTCGGAGTAGTCATGTTTGTGCAATTTAGTCAATTTTATACACAAATCACTTTTTTTTATGACTAATCACCTTTTTTTATATAAATCACCATTTTATTTGGTGATTTTTATGGGTATATATTACAATTTACAAGAAAAAATTGGTGATGTTAGTTTAAATTTCGGTGATTTGTATTTCAATTTGGTGCTTCTGTTAAGTAGTTGTTGTAATTTTGGGTGATTCAATTTTGAGTTTAGTGATTCTGGTTATGATGATGGTGGACGTTAGTGGTGTATGTTAATGGTGTAGTGATAGTGGTGATGTATTGATTGTGGTGTCTTGGTGATTGTTTTATTGATGATGGTGGGGTGTCAATATGATCATGGTGATAGTGTTGTAATGGTGATGAGAGATATGGTAGTGTGGTGATAGTGATAGGCTGTTGGTGTAGTAGGCGTAAAGGGGTAAAAATTACAGCACAATTTATGTATAGTATGTTGAAGTCACCAGAATAATATTGTGGTGTTCTAAATGATAAAAAAGGTAGTTAGTCTCTGTCTAATTTGAAAAACAAATTCTTTTCCTCCAAAAGTGCCGCCTGCGTGTATGGTTATTGGGCCTGGTTTGTGGCCCAATGTGCAGTTCTCACAATAACAGGGTTCTCACTAGAATAGCCCTATATATATATATATATATATATATATATATATATATATATATATATATATATATATATAGGCAGGTGCTCAAATGAGACCCCCTTTTATTATGAGAACTGAGAATTAATCACAGCCCTTCTTTTTTTACTATCAACTTCTAATCTGGTCCGTTAATTATTACTGACTTCTATAACAGACAAGTATACACAAAAATTAATTAATATACGTATATTCCCATATCTCTCACCTTTCTCCTCTCTTTCATCTCTCTCATCGCATCTCTCTCGTCTCTCGTCTCTCGTCTCTATGGATTACATCAATTTTCCATCAGTTTTAGCTTCGATTTACATCAGTTTTAGCATCGATTTACATCAATTTTGGACAAATTTCGCATCTTCTGTGCTATCTCTCTTTCGATTGATAAAAAATTTTGTTCATCTCTTCTTTTACAATTGTTTTCGTAATGATTACAGACGATTTGTTTCGAATTATCAATAATGAAGGTATTTTTTCCAATTTTTGTTAGTATATTGATATTTATGATTAATCGATTTTTGTTCATTTAATTTTGTTAACAGATTTAGCTTCAGTTTTTGTTTTTTATTCTTATCTGCTGATTTGCTACAAACTAAGTTGTTTTTAATAATTTGTTATATAATGAAAGATGTGTTGATGAAAGACCAATTGTTTAAGGTAATATATTCTGTTTTTTTAAAATGCAAACTTCGTTTTAGTGATGTAAAACAATGATTTCTGAATATAATAAGTGACTTTGTAATTTTTGATTTGTGACTAACTAGTCATTTGTCTTTTGTGAATATATTAGTAGTGATAAAATAGTGATTTCTTATTATAAAAGGTGACTTGTGAGTTGTGAATATATAATGTAGTGATAAAATAGGTATCCTTTGCCTTTTAAAAAGTGACGTAAAACAGTGATTTGTGAATATAATAATTGACTTGTAATTTGTGGTTTGTGAGTACATAGTACTTTGTGATTTCTAAATATATTAGTAGTGATAAAACAGTGATTTGTTATTATGAAAGGTGACTTGTGAGTTGTGAATATATAATATCGTTATGAGTTGTAAACATTTTTTAGTGATTTATTCTCCCTCTACTTACCATTTCAGGTTCAAGTCAGTCAAAACCACGTTGAATGCTCTTGTAAAAAATTTGTCATGTGTGGAAAACTTTGCAGGCATATTTTTTGTGCACTTAACCATTTTGAAGTGACTAAAATACCATGGAATCTTGTGCTAAATAGATGGAGCAGGACTACAGAAAATAGACTATCTTCGTCAAAGTTTACTGGGGTTTCCGATGATTTCAGAAAGATGGAAACTACATCTCTTACATTGGCTAACATATGGTCTAATTTTCAGAAATCTATGAACAAGGCAGGTTTAGATGTTGAAAGCCTTTTCATGTGGATCAAGTAGTGAAGCAATTGAATTCAAATCTTGGTGATAGAAGTGGTATGACAAAGAAAGCTCATATGGAAGTGATGATGGGGCCACAATCGATGGAAGAAATTACCATTCATGCACTAAATCAATGTAAAAACAAGGATTCTGGTTTGAAGAGGTTGGTCAGTCAAAGGGAGAAGGCAATCAAAGAAGGCAAAAAAAACCTAGGCAGTGCAAGTTATGTACTTCATCGGTGCATGATGCTAGAACCTGTCCACAAAGAATAAAAGCCACTGCATTGGTTGCCAAGGTTGATTCTGACAATGAAGATCGAGTAACGGTTGATGCAGCAACTGAAGATCAAGTGACAATAAATAATTTGTTTTTCTTTTAGTAAACAAAAACCCTCTCCCATTATATTCAATGTAGAGATGAATTTCTATACAATTGGTGTAAGAATAAAAACTTTATACTTAATTTTGCTATCCATAGACAATAACTTGGTGTAATTTGCTATGCAGTTGTCAAGGTCATTTGTAATTTTTTTACTGTCTTGGTTTAATTTGGATTGTTTTTTTTGGTGACTTTGTTATTGTAAACGGTGATTTGTTTTTAAATTTTTAGAGTAATTTCTGTTTAAATAGTAAACAATAATTTTGTCTAATTTTCAATGCAGTGTTAAAGGTGATTTATGTTTTTTAATGGACAATTTGAAGATGGTCTGTTTGTAATTTTGTTGGTGAGTTGGTTTAATTTCAAAGTAAGTTTTTTTGGTGACTTTTCTAAAAAAAGGTGATTTGTATTTAAATTGTTAATTTTAAAATGATCTCTTTGTATTTTTTTTATAAATTTTATACAAAAAAGTATTTTATATTTAACATATGATATAAAGGTGACTAGGTGTAACAATATATGTACATTAAGAATCTAAGTAGAATAAGAGTATATGTTTTATAAAGCAATCAATGTAACTAGATAAAAGTGTAAACTTCTTTTCCATGGAAACACGAAGACAACTTAACCAACACATACTTGAGACAAACAAGTTTACACTTAATCAAATGAATGGAACAATGTCAAATGGTAATAATCTCAATGATAACATCTTAATAAAATTTGAACAAATACGAGATGGAGTATGTAAATTCCTAAATAGAACATGTTTGCAGAGTTTAATCACTCATTTCCCTCATTTGTTTCGGCAATAGTAACATCATCTACACTTGTATCAACATGATCTACATCATCCTCTGGAAACAACACAGTTCCCTTCTTAACATGTCTTGCTCTTGGCTTTTCTTACTTGATTCCATGATCGCTTTGAGTAGTCCTTATCCTACTAATTTGTTGTATAGGAATTTTGATTATTTCATAACAAAGTTCCTTTTCTCATTGACATGTTCTCTGTAAGTGCATAATTAAGAAAAATATTATTAGATCACAAAATTAAAAAAAAAAAAAAAGATGCTTCTGTGGTGGCTTTTGGTGTGGCAATTCGTGCAAATTTTAACAAAATACTTACATTAAATCTTGACCCTCCTGTATTATCCATCTCCATACAGCATAATTTTGCATTAAAATCAGTACATTATATTCAAAAAATCATATTATAATCACAACTCACTGTCCTATAATCCCAAGTTACAGGTCACCTTTTATTATAGGTAATCACTATTTTTACATCACTTTTAAAAAGAACTAGCGCGTTTAAGCAAACCGGTACCCTATCAAAACTCACAAGTCACCTTTTATTGTAAGAAATCACTGTTTTTATATGATCACTACAAATCAAAAATTACTATTTAATCAAAAAATTACAAATCACTGTTCTATAATCACAAGTTACATGTCACCTTTTATTATAGGTAACCATTGTTTTTACATCACTTTAAAAAGAACTAGTGCGTTTAAACAAACCAGTACACACATATTATAACCACAACTCACAAGTCACCGTTTACAATAAGAAATCACCATTTCTATATGATCACTACATATCAAAAATTACTATTTAATCAAAAATTACAAATCATTGTTCTATAATCGCAATATAATCACAAGTTACATGTCACCTTTTATTATAGGTAATCACTATTTTTACATCACTTTAAAAAGAACTAGTGCGTTTAAACAAACCAGTACACACATATTATAATCACAACTCACAAGTCACCTATTACAATAAGAAATCACCATTTCTATATGATCACTACATATCAAAAATTACTATTTAATCAAAAATTACAAATCACAAATTACAAGTCACTCATTATAATCACAAATCCCTATTCTATATCACTTTTATATAGAAAACCACTGTTTTCTAATAGTCATTCATTAAGAAGAGTAAAAATATATACTCCCTCCGTCCCGCCCATTTGTTAACATTTCAAAATGGGGTGTGTGGCACGCATTTTAAGGTGGATTTTAAGGATAGTTTCATAACTTATTTTTGAAATTTTCTTTTTTTGTATAAAAATAGAACAATCCTATTTTTATACAAAAAAAGAAAATTTTAAAAATAAGTTATGAAACTATCATTAAAATTTACCTTAAAATGTGTGCCAGAAAGTGACAAAAAAGTGTTAATAATTGGATGGGACGGAGGGAGTACCTCCTTTACTATTATCCATTGAAGTAAAATAACAGTGATTAGATCCTGCAAAAAATAGTAATAACACACACATACACATTAGAAAATCAACTGAAATAAACATAAACATCAAAAATCACTTAAAAACGTATTCTCTGTTGTAACATAAGGAGTATTACCTCTATTTTTGTCTCTTCAATTTGTTCAACTTCGATTTCTGCCAAAAAAACAAAAAATATATGATTCGAGTATATCAAAATGTGATTCAAGCAAAATATTAGCGAAATCATCTTCTTCCACAATGTAACAAAGTGATTTAAACACATAATTTTCACAATAATGAAGAGTATACCTACAATCGAGTATATAATAGGGATATTATAGTGTTATGAAGATTTTCAACGATTTAGAGACTCGATTAGGACAAATTTGGGGGTGATTAGAAGGTGTGAGCAACAGAGATAATGGTGGGTGGTTTCATCGATAACTGTGAATAATAAAGAAGGTAGTTAGGCTATGTCTAATTTTTTTTAATTAGAAAAAGGTAGTGCCGCGTGCGTGTTTTGTTTATTGGGCCTGTTTTATGGCCCAATGTGCAGTTCTTACTATAATAGGGGTCTCACTAAGTAGCGCTATATATCTATATATAAAGAGAACAGAAGAACTCAATCCTAGTTTTAGAGTAATTAATATTTTAAAAATTCATAATTCAATGATCACAATCGCAATGCTGTAATACTTTTCTAAGTTTAGAGGCAAATTTCACTCTCCCAAATTACGTATTTATACAGTATGTATAAGGTAAAACATGGAAAGAACAATCATATACCTGTTTGATTGATTTTCTTATTTATGAAACTTATTTAGTGCTGGATAATTAACAATCCAATCTATTTACCTTTATTCTGTTATTCAAAAACTGTAATCAACCTTGTGTTAAACATGTATGATGCTGGATTTCCTTGAGACAAAGAGGTGAGAAATCTACAATTCATATTACTTTTATTTTTTTATTATTAAAGTATTTGTTCATATACCTCTTACTTTTTACAAGATCTCTAATACGTATCTTTTCTGTGTTAGTAGAATGGGAAAAACTTCAGAGAGAGTTTTGACAAGAAAACAAGAAGTTAAGCTATCAATTATATGGTTTCAACCTAAACTCCTGAGTGATGTATTATGTTTCTTATCAAATAATCAAAAAACTGGATTAAAGAAGCTGATTTTGGTTCATTTCATTGGTTCCATATGGCGGAATATCCTGTCGAACTTTGCAATTATGTATTAAACAAATATCAGTCAAACTCGTTGTCTTTTGATTTTGGTAGAGATAACTTTCAGATTAAAGAAGAAGACATCTATAATGTTCTTGGTCTTCCGAGAGGTGGAAATTCTATTCACGTCTATGATATTTTTATGGTATGTTATGTAGATGGAAATTTTATTCACGTCTATGATATTTTTATGTTATGTACGAAAACCTGAAATTCTCTTAAGATTCATTAAGGTGTTGAGTAGGGCATCTTGTTGTTTGGGTAATACCTTTAGGTTTTTATGTTTTAAAGTTACTTATATATTGCTAATTGTTATGTTTTTCTATGTCTGGTATACTATGAATCTTTTTCAAATGGTGGTTTGGTATTTATTTGAGAAATTTTCGTGTTTGCATACAATCATAACCTTCGTCATCGTTTTTTATGCAGTTCATCAATTATGGTGGAGATATTTTATATTTATGTCCAACATATTTTATTATCTTCTATGATTTATTTTCTTACTAATTAAGAAGTAAATATTAAAATTATGAATACTAGGATAAAAATATTAAATATTAAAATAAAAATATTTAAAATCTTTTGTACATCGCACGGGTTATAAGCTAGTATATATTACAATAAGCAAAAGGGGTATATTTTGTAGTTTGGTTAACTCCCATTTTGATTTACCCCTATTTTTGCTTAACCGTTTTATTTACAATCGTTCGATTTGCAACTTGAAGAAATAATGACCGTTGATATAATATTAAAAATTGTTATATATAGAGGTTTAAGATTTGAATCCCGCCAACAATATTTTAATTTAAAATAAACATGTAATTCTCTAGGTATCCATTAATCTATATCGGACCTCAGTTTGTGGTTTTGGGCTATGTTTGCTTACATTTTACATTTTCAACTGACCTCAGCCCAGTAGTCCACTGACATTTAGTTCATTACTAATTTACCAGATCCATATTTTATTTGCTGAAGAATCACAGGGACACAGGTATTGAAGAGCTGCAACAACCACGTCTATAAAAGCGCGCAAGGAACCTGCCATTATGGAAGCATGTTGAAGCCCGAGAGGTGCTTTTTATAAGGGGTTTCTTGTGTAGTAAATACAGACTCAACTGAGAAGCAAATAAAATCCGAAATTGCCTGGCCCTTCTCTATTGTTTTGCCTGGCTAAACATTATACAAAAAACGAAGTCATAGCACATTATAACGATATAATTATCGTACCAGGCAAGAGATCAGACTCTGATTCAGGTTCATGAATAGTTATATAAGAAGCCACCATGATACCACACTATGGTTATCACAATGGAAAACCAAAATTAAGTCTTCCAGAGTCGATCAGGTACAAGGACTAATCTGATGTGCCACAGCCATACCATGGCACAATGTAAAATTAGATGGATTCAAGATGCTCAAAGCATTCATTGAGATAATTGTACAAGTCTAAAGTTCTGAAATGGGGTTTAAGAACTGTAATCTGTTCTGCCACAAAACCATCCCATGGCACCATGTAAAACTAGGTGGATTCAAAATGTTTAAAGCATTTACTGAGAGAAATGTATAAGTCTATAGTTCTAAATGCACTAGTAAACAGTTTGTGGTTGCATCTTCTTCACAACTCCTTCAAAGATGCCATCAGTTCCAAAAACGGCATTGACACCTTCAGAATCAATTGGCCCTGGCAGCTGAAATGAGATGGAAAATTCTCCCGGTGGACAAAGATTTTGTGTCAGCATTTCAAATACCATGCCCTGCTTGAGAACTTTTTTCTCACCGGTGGTTGTTATTCCTTTGATAAATATCTTCCCATTGGGTTCGATAAACCAACTAAATGTGTCTGCAATTGTAAAAAGCAGTCACATGGCTTATTAATAGCTAGGCACATACCATATTGGATATTTTAGATCAGATCATTAAAGGAATTGTACCTTAGAAGTGCAATGTCGAATTTAATAAAGCATAAATGTCATTGTCAATATAAAGTCAGAATTCACTACCTACTTTAGCAAGTACTTAACAGGTGCTGAAGAAAATTTATGTAGATAATACACATGTAAAAAATACATACGTTGAAATATATAATGGATACGAGCTTGATTGGTCCTTAAAATTGACACCACGTCATCATCTCAAGTGATTTCCATAAGAGCTAAAATGCTTTTTTTTTTTTTTTGCTAAATGCTAAAATGCTTTTTTGATTACCCCAAAGCAAAATACCTTTAGATAATCTCGATCACCACAAGTATAGTTTATATTTAAAACCAAAAACAACAGCTAAACTGAGACATGGCTGGATTATTAATTTCAACTCTCAACGATTGATTTTATAATTCTATGAAAATCTTAAATTCTCAAGAAGGTTGCCCAAATTCTTAAGCAGAAATAGATGGCACACAGTCTGATTTCAATTATTTTCAAAATTTTAATTTCTAGAAACACTGGCAGGAATGAATATTACAGAAACTACATGTCTAATAAGTACTTACTGCTATCTCTGGCGACACCTGGGAGAGCAACTCGGAAAAGGTAAGTATCGTTAGATTCCGAAATGTCAATTGATCCAATGGGATGTCCCACCTTCCCTTGTGCAGCACTTCCTGTTACAGCAACCCCAAGACTGGTGGTCCCTAGAACTCTTTCCAAATCTCCCTCATTTGATTGAGAAGGTAAAAACACCATAGCTGGGTGATTGATTATAGAAGTAGGAAATACATTTGTTTGAGATGCAGGAATGTTCATATGCGGCCGTGGTGTGCACGTGTAGGGGACACTGTTAAGCGGCATCACGGCAATGACAGGTTGTTGAGGATCCAGTGATCTCGCACCATGATCTCCACTTGCACGAGAAGAGTTATAAGCTCTGCATTTATTAGTAGTAAGCACAAGTTAGCTCAAGATGTTACAATTTAGCATCTTAAAAGAGAAGGCCAATGCCACATTAGCAGATGGAACTAAACGAAACTACGAAAATTTGGCTGCCATATTGCACCAAAATATTATTGTCAACAGGATCACTCTCACCTAAAAGACTGGATGATATCATCATATGTAGACATAATCCATCATATACAGAAGATCATCAATCATATACAAGGTACGGATGTTATTAAAATGATTGTCAACATCTTGACTGTCATGAAATCGCATTTCTGTCATGAAATCTTCAAGTCATGAGCAAAGAGCCGGCATTAAAGGCAATGTGTCACATGTGAAGGGTGACATTAACTACAAGTTCTGTTTAAGTTACAATCTTCAGAATATTTTAAAATTTACGGGACAGGACAGATAGGTATCAACTGAGAGGAAATATTGCCCACTTCTAGGGTTTGACCTGCATGCAGCTTGTGCCTTTTACGTTGAACCCGTGGTTGTCCTTTATTTCAAATATCGACCTAGGTCTGTCAATAGGGGGCAGATCTGGTCTAGGGCTGTGCAATAGGTACTCTAGTAAGCAAACTGACTTATATTTTGATAAACGAATTCGAAATTAGGGTAAACGTCTTGCCGAATACCATGCTAAAAACTACTGACTAGTGAAATATGAAAAAATATGAAATAGGTAAATTTTATTTTTGCTCCAACCACACTAGCCAAGTTTACTAGCTATGTCATTAGTTTGTTATTAATACTCATTTACAACAATGGCTGAATGTAGTAATACCTGTTTACAATATGGAAGCAAGAGAGAGAAAATTATAATATCTTGAGTGGCGATCAGTGAACCTAGGCAAATGTAGCTAGAAAATGAAGGCTCACAAATGGTTGAATAGCCAAGTCAGAGCGTTGGGAGTAAGTAAATCACCATTCAGCTAGCTAAAATAGCAAAAACGAGAAAATAGCCAGTGCGTTGGGGTTGCTCTAGCAATTCAATACTTTACAAATATATGATACTTTGATATATCCGAAACCCTAGAATTGGGAAAAGAAATTGCGCAACAGTGGTAAGTTTTTTGGTAATGGCTGGAAAAACAATATCAAACAAATACTGACGAGAAGGAAAAAAACAATTCATAATGCCAAATTCGATTACGGTTTCCAAACCGGAAGCACAGATTACACCACATTTCACCAATTCAAATTAATAAATCCTACTAGGTTGCTGCTAAATCTTGGCAAAAGTCACAAATAACACACACCCATATCCACAGGTTCATATGAAAATGAAAAAATGACCAAAATATCACATTTTAAAACTTTGGCACTTTTAATCGCACTGGACATGCATGTAAGGATCTTGAAATTATTGAAAACATAATTTTTAAAAAAAATCAACATTTTGGTTATAAACGTGGAAAATGTGTTGCAAAATAAGTTCTAGTACCTCTCATGTTCGAAATGAGTATAAAGAAAAAGATTTGTTTTATTTTTGGCATAACACATTACAAGAATGTGTGACACGTCCCGAGATTCAAGAATACGCAACACATGACAACTCTCAATGCTTTCTCACTTAAAAAAACTTCTGTACCTACATAGACTTGCTCCGGCGACCACCCTGTTAACACCAGGACCCTGGCCTTAACCACCAAGACAAAGTCGCAATTTGTTATACTGGCGCAATACAAATTTTTTTAATACCTATATATTGTGGTAAAATGATAAAATATTGAATTGCGGCATTTCCAGAAATAATTACTGGAAATGTGGTAAGGAAAAAACCCTTCTCAAATACTGGCGAGAACTTACAATATATCTGGATAAAAATAGAAAATGCAGGCAGATGATAACAGGTGTAGAGAGATGCGGAAAAACAGAAAGCTGTGTAAAGAATCAAAACCGTTGGAGGAACGAGGCTGAAGAAAGTAGATATATATATATATATATATATATATATATATATATATATATATATATATATATAAAGACAAGAAAAATAAAGAAAGGACACTCCATAAGTTCATTTAAGTCAATTTATTCAGTTTAACCAATAAAAAACAATTAAAAGACCAAATTTATTTCGTTTTCTCCTCCACCTGACCCCAATGTAAAACACTGTCTTACTGTCGGCACGGTTAACCAAACCAAGTGATTATTTACTTTTGGTATAACCAAATCGATTGCACTCCTGATCCAGTTCAATCTGATCCATTTAGGATAATTTGGATTGTATGAAAAAAATCCGACCGGATTAGAAAAATCCGGCTACTAAATATATAAGAAATGGATCAGTGCTAATCCAATTTGTCAAGTCCAAATTCAATTAGTATAATACATATATGACATATATACACATGTGAGTATATAACATACATGTATCAATTGTATAGAATAACTACAACTAAATTCTGTATTATGATTGTTTTTTGTAATTGTTCACCTATATATATAAGAACTTGTCAAAATATCTCTGTAGACTTCTTTTTTGATATTTTTCGATTGTAGAGTATCATTATAACAAAGTGGTTCCATAATTCAAAAAACGAAAATAATTGATAACGTTACTATCAGTAAAGATATTGACTCAATTCAGTATATCACAAAAACAATCAAGTACATTTGTTTTTGTATGATATACATATAAATTTAAGGTTAGATAATTAAAGGCGTACCGAAATGCTTGAAAGACACCATGTTAAAGTAACACTGGCGTTTCACATAGTCTTTCTTTAAATATGAAGGCGTTTGTCTGAAAATGTATATATTGAATGCCATTACACCATACAGATTATGGACCCATAAACACCATAGCGTCTCCATCACTCCACTTACTAACATCGTGGTAGCATCACGGCATAATGAGAATGCTTCATTTTATTAACGTCAATTTTTTATAGTAAACTTCTATTACACTTTTAACAAGGATCGAAGATTTCAAAACAAAATAAAAACTACAATTTTAACTGAATATTTAGCAAAGAATCATGGCAACTATAAGATGAGGAAATCTACTTTGGTGTTCATCTGTTACGCACTGCTCATGGAAACTATAAGACGAGGAAGATGTTCTACATGCCTGCAAACTAGATTTGGGCGTTCTTGGACATAAAATAGAAAGGTGGTTGCCTCAAAAAGGTTTCACTTTCAACAGCAGTGTGTGCAATTGTAACTTGGTAATATATGCTAATATATATATCTAACACTACAGAAAGCAAGTGCAATACCTAGTGTGTACTAGACGATTTTCTCATAGTATTACAAAATATAGATCTATGTGGTGGCAGTCGGCACTGAACAAAAACACATAAATTCACATATCAACAGCTAAAAATGCATTTTTAAAAAAAAAAATATATATATACAACATCATACGAAATTTCAAAACAAAGACAATTTTCCAACCACGACTTTCTTCCAATTCCCCCCCCCCCCCCTTTCCCAAAAAAATGCCATTTTATCCCAAAAAATAAATTGTAAAGTATTTTTTACGACAGCTGTATATAACAATTACACTGGCATTATATAACCACTGAATATGATATATTTTATTGTAGGATCTTGGGGTCTTTAACAGTACCTTATGTGTGTGCTTATATTGAATAGGAAGGCATTTGTCAATAAATATGTGACAGTGTATATATTCAACGCCATTGCTCCTTACAGATTATATATGGACCCATAAACACCAAGAATTGCGGCATTATAAGAACACTTCATCTCATTTAACATGAATTTTTGATAGTAATCTCCTATTTAGATTTTTAACAGGGATCGAAGATTTTAAAACAAAATAAAAGACTACAATAATCTCAATTGAATCCTTGCCAAAGAATCATGGCAACAATAATACGAGGAATCCTACATTGGAGAATGTCAAAATCACTCAAAAACAATACGGAACAAGTGCCAAATCCTTTTGATCTGATTGATTCATCCTTGATCTATACCATCTATCTTGTAGTTCGGCTTTAATTGAACCTTAAAATGATTAAATTCATGAATATTCCTGTGTGGGGGCTCTACAGGATGTAAGGTCTTTGGCATCTCCCAATAATTTTATGTTTCTCTTTGCATGGGCTGCATTATGCCAATGTAATTGTTTCATATAACAATTACACTGGCATAATATTACGGATCTTGGGGTCTTTAACAGTACCTTATGTGTGTATATATATTAGATAGGAAGGCGGTGTTTGTCAACAAATATGTGAAAATGTATATATTAAATGCCATTGCGCCATACAGATTATATATGGACCCATAAACACCATGATGCCTCCATGGCTATGTTGATCCACCTACTAACATTGTGGTAGCATCACGGCGTAATAAGAATTCTCCATCTTATTTAATTCAATTTTTTATAGTAACCACCTATTCGACTTTTAATAGAGATCAAAGATTTTAAAAACAAAATAAAAGACTATAATCTCAACTGAATCCTTACCAAAGAATCATGGCAACTATTAGACGAGGAATCCTACATTGGAGAATGCCAATTTCACTCAGAAACAACAGGGAACAAGTGCCAAATCCTTTTGATCGGATTGATTCATCCTTGATCTATACCATCTATCTTGTAGTTCGGCTTTAATTGAACCTTGAAATGATTGACACCCTGAATACCGCTGTGTTGGGGCTCTACAGGATGTAAGGACTTTGGCATCTCCCAATAATTTTTATATTTCTCTTTCCATGGCAATGCATTAAGAGAGAACATCAGAATCCGGTGACAAAAGGTTATATGATTCTGCGATGGAAAAGGAGAGGAAGAAAAAGGTGGCAGATGAGGAGCGGAACATGACTGTGAATGATTTTTAGGGAAAAAATGGAAGCAGTGCACAACAGATAAGCAACAACCGAGGCCGCTTCTGCTGTTGTTTCTCTGCTCAATAGTTCTTTCTCCTTTTCTTTATCTTACTTCTTACTTTGCCCACATGTACTTAAAATACTGAAAGATTTTCCTTGACATCTACTTTTCAAATAGTATGAGTTAATGAAAAGTAAGAAAATTAAGATAAGAGCATTCTTTCCTGCGAGATTGTTCTACGAGCCTACGAAGCGGAGTTAGGTTTTCATGGACACAAAATAAGAAGGTGGTTTTCTAGAAAAGGCCAAATATTCCAACAGCAGTGTGTGCGCAACTGTAACTCAGTAATATACTAATATACACCTAAAAGTAAAGCAAGCAAGTTAAATACCAAGTGTCTACTACCAGATTTCTTTATATTATTACCAAATACAAATCTATATGGTGGCAGTCAACACTAAACAAAAACAGTGCGTAACAGATGAACAGCAACAGAGGCTGCTTCTGCAGTTGTCTTCCTGCTCAAAAGCTTCTTTCTCCCTTTCTTTATCTTACTTCTTACTTTGCCCACATGTACTTAAAATACTGAAAGATGTTCCTTGACATCTAATACTTTTCAAATAGTATGAGTTCATGCTTAGTAAGAAACATTTTGATAAGAGAATTCTTTCCTGCGAGATTTTTCTAAGAGCCTCAAACCAGAACTGAGTTTTCTTGGACATATAATAAGAAGGTGGTTCTCTTAGAAAGGCTTAGTTTTTCAACAGCAATGTGTGTGCAATTGTAACTCAGTAATATACTAAAATACATATACTAGCCGATTTTCTCATAGTATTACCAATTATGCACTGAACAAAAACACCCAATCTCATTCTTGCCACAACCCTGACTCAACTCCACATATCAATAACAAAAAAAAAAGCATTTAAAAAAAAATTCATATTTACAACAATATCATATGAAATTTCAAAACGGAGACAATTTTCCCACCACGAATTTCCTCCAATTCTCCCCCCTCCAAAAAAAAGGATTGCCTTCTGTTATACAAAAAGAATTACTTGCCATGCACAAAACTAGAATCTTTACACGATTACCAAAACGGGTTCCTCAATTCACCACATGCAAAACAAAGAAAGCACTGCTAATAGATCTAGAAAGAAGGCAGGCAATATATAACACCAAGGAATATATGTACATAAAAAGAATTAACACAGAGAAGAGGAGAGAGTTTGTTTGTTCGTACCAATTGTTAGAAGCCATGGTAGATTTGTGGGAGAGAGCTAGAGAAAAGACCCTTTTCAACACAAAGCCAAGAATTGAATTCAACTAGTAATAGCAGTAGTAGTAGTATTGATTTGTACCAATATCATAACTCCCGCAATTGCATTTATTACATACTTCTTATAGACTACTATGATTCAAAAGATCTGTAATGTTTATAACATAACATGTATGTAATGTTTTGCATCTTTACTCGTGCATCGAAGATTTTTAATACCATACGGATTATGGACCCATAAACACCATGGCGTCTCCATGGCTCCACTTACTAACATCGTGGTAGCATCGCGGCATAATAAGAATTATTCATTTTATTAACGTCAATTTTAGATAGTAATCTCCTATTACATTTTTAACAAGGATAGAATATTTTAAAACAAAATAAAAGACTAGAATCTCAACTGAATCCTTAGCAACGAATCATGGCAACTATAAGATAAGGAATCCTACTTTGGTGCTCATCTATTACGCACTGCTTATGGAAACTATAAGACGAGGAAGATGTTCTACATGCCTGCAAACTAGATTTGGGCTTTCTTGGACATAAAATAGAAAGGTGGTTGTCTCAAAAAGGTTTCGCTTTCAACAACAGTGTGTGTGCAATTGTAACTCGGTAATATATACTAATATATATATCTAACCCTACACCAAGCAAGTGCAATACCTAGTGTGTACTAGACGATTTTGTCATAGTATTACAAAATATAGATCTATGTCTATATGGTGGCAGTCAGCACTAAACAAAAACACACAAATTCACATATCAACAGCTAAAAATGCATTTTATACCAAAAATTATATATACAACATCATACGAAATTTCAAAACAAAGACAATTTTCCCACCACGACTTTCTTCCAATCCCCCCCCCCCTTTTTCCCAAAAAAAATGCCTTTTTTATACCAAAAACTAAATCAATTAATTGTCATGCACAAAAATTGAATCTTTACACATGAGTACCAGAAGGGGTTCCTCAATTCACCAAATGGGAAAATTACCCTTCAAGAACAGTAGCAATTTATGTACAGAACTAGGGTTCTACTAAACCCTTTTAGAATAAAGAAAGCAAACTAACAGATCAAGAACGAAGAAAGGCAAATGCACTTAAAATCCAATACATAACATCAAGAAATATATGTACACAAAAAACAAAGAATTAATATATGTACCGATTGTTAGAAGCCATGGTAGAGGATGAGGAGGAGAGCCGAGAAAAGACCCTTTTCAACACCAACCCAAGAATTGAATTCAACTAGTAATAGCAGTTGTAGTGTTGTTTTGCAGCAAAATCATAACGCCCGCATTTGTGATTATTACATACTTCTTATAGAGTATTATCTATCTATTATCAATCTACTATATATATAATGTGGCAACATGTCACATTTTATTAAAGAGTATATTATCTTTTCATCCTTTGTAATTAATATATATCAATTAATAACTTAATATTTAATTGGTCCATTTATATTTATTATTTATAACACTTTAATTGACTTGCAATTAATAGCATTCGATTGAATTACAAAATTGTAATCTAACATAATGCAGTTACGAATAAGTTAATGAAAATAGATAGATAAGAGAAAAAAAATAAACATTTCGTCTATAAAAGATGATTACGACTTTAAGGTAAATTACTTCAAGAATTAGTCTGTAACGAATGATGTTGATAGCGAGATGGGTATTTCGGAAAACATTTTTGAGTAAAAGATCAGAAACATTCGGCTAACACGAACAAAGTAGATACTCCAATTGAACTGAATAACGAATACGAAAATGGTCCACTGTCAAAATTGTATTATGTACTGGAATGAGTTATGTTATGTTATATTTTTAATGATTATACTGAGAAATGTAAAACATTTTGTACATCCAATAAATTTAGTAGAAATTTCACTTTCTGTTTAAATGACATCCTTAAAATTAGAAAAAATGGACACGATTTTAAAAAACTCAGTTAAAGATACATAAATATATAAAAAAATATGTTATATATATAATAATGTGGCAACATGTCACATTTTATTAAAGAGTATATTATCTTTTCATCCTTTGTAATTAATATATATCAATTAATAACTTAATATTTAATTGGTCCATTTATATTTATTATCTATAACACTTTAATTGACTTGCAATTAATAGCATTCGATTGAATTACAAAATTGTAATCTAACATAATGCAGTTACGAATAAGGTAATGAAAATAGATAGATAAGAGAAAAAAAATAAACATTTCGTCTATAAAAGATGATTACGACTTTAAGGTAAATTACTTCAAGAATTAGTCTGTAACGAATGATGTTGATAGCGAGATGGATATTTTGGAAAACGTTTTTGAGTAAAAGATCAGAAACATTCGGCTAACACGAACAAAGTAGATACTCCAATTGAACTGAATAACGAATACGAAAATGGTCCACTGTCAAAATTGTATTATGTACTGGAATGAGTTATGTTATGTTATATTTTTAATGATTATACTGAGAAATGTAAAACATTTTGTACATCCAATAAATTTAGTAGAAATTTCACTTTCTGTTTAAATGACATCCTTAAAATTAGAAAAAATGGACACGATTTTAAAAAACTCAGTTAAAGATACATAAATATATAAAAAAAATATGTTATATATATAATAATTATCTATATAATTATTATACCGAAGATTATCTCAATAATCAAATATATTGAAACAAATCTGTGCCTTGCACGGGTATAGAAGCTAGATTTTTCTAATTTATTAAAGATGTCAATTAAAGTAATAAGCTTTTTCCAATTCCTCATTATATTTTTCACCTTAATACTGCTAACAGTCGGTGCTTTATATAATATACGAACATGCGTTTAAAGTGTCATGCCATCCTGCTTATTTTGTAAGAAATACATAATCTATGGATTCTCATTAAATAAGTGTTCAATCAATTGAACATAATTAGTTGACGGATCAATTACACCAATATATTAAACCTAATGAGGATGCACACCTAGAGCTCGAGGTTCACCATATATAATAGATTTAGTAATCTACTATATATATAATAGGGCAATGTATCACATTCTATTCAAATCTATATTACCTTTTCATCATTTGTAATTAATATATATCAATTAATAGCTCAGTATTTAATTGGTCCATTTATATTAATTAACTATAACACTTTAATTAACTTTCAATTAATAGTATATAACTTATTATTACATATTAAATTTCACAAAGTCGTAATCGATTGAATTACAAAGTCGTAATGTAACATAATGCAGAACGTATACTTACGAATAAGGTAATGAAAATAGATAGATAAGAGAAAAGAAATAAACATTTTGTCTATAAAAGATGATTACGACTTTAAGATAAATTACTTCAAGAAAATTCTGTAACGAATGATGTTGATAACGAGTTGGATAATTCGGAAGACATTTTTGAGTAAAAGATCAGAAACACTCGGCTAACACTTCGAACACGAGCAAAGTAGATACTTCAACTGAACAGAACAATGAATACGAAAATGGTCCACTGTCAAAATCGTAATATGTACTAGAATGAGTTATGTTGTATTATATTTTTAATGATTATACTGAGAAATGTAAAATATTTTGTACATCCAATAAATTTAGTTAAAATTTCACTTTCTGTTTAAATGATATCCTTAAAATTAGAAAAAATGGACACGATTTAACGAAACTTAGTTAAAGATATTTAAATATATAAAACTATGTTATTGTTGGGTTTCAACCCAATATGATGTTTATGGGCTTGGGTGGTACAAGATATATATTGGTAAGATAATAATTGTATGTGTAAACAATTATTATATATGGTATGTCTTGATCACTAAGTTTGGTAATTAGGTGCCAAGAATGGGAAGACTTGTATAACAAGTATGGTAAGACTTGTAGAACAAGTATGGTAAGTCTTGGTGGCTAAGTTTTGGATGGCTATATATACATAGTCATATTGTATTTGTTTGATGTGTGAATACTTAAGAGATGTAGTCTTAGGTATTGTTTGGGAGATGCTTGAGCATTGTTGGCTCAAGTATCAGGGTATGGGACACCGTTAAGGTGTTATTTTTTTGATGTATTATTAATAATTGTTTGGATTAATAATACGGGTTGGGACGTGGGTGCTTCCACGTCAAATATTGTTTGGTGTTCTTGTTTTGCTTTTACTTATTGTTGATAGAAGTAGATTTAATACTTGAATAGTGTTTAACCGCACTTTGGTTGATCTTGTCAATTAATCGATTGATTGTAGGTGCTCTGTATTAGTGTTTGTGAATCTCGGATTGTGTATGGTCCCCTAACCTAACAGTTATATATATAATAATTATCTACATAATTATTATGCTGAATATTATCTCAATAATCAAATATATTGAAACAAACTCGTGCCTTGCACGGGTATAGAAACTAGTTATATTATTAATAGCGCAACAAGGGATTTGTGAGACAATTTATTCAACATGAAATTACTAATTTAACCTTTCAATGATATAAATGATAAAAAAATAGTTTCCAATGAGGATTGAACCCTTGACCTCTCCCTTGTAAGTGAGAATCCTTACCACCATGCTACACTTGAGTTATGAAAAAATTATAAAACTCATTATTATTATATCATAGGACAACCCTCATATATTATATTAGTGATAAAAAAAATTGTTCCTAGATAGAATTGAACCATTAACCTCTAACTTAAAAAAAAAAAAAGAATCCTTGCCATTATACTTGACATAGATTTTGGATATATTGTAAAACTCATTATTAATATATCGTGGAACAATTTAATTATCATGAAATTACTAAATTACCCCTCCTATATTATATTAATGATAAAAAAATTATTTCTAATAGAAATTTAACCCTTGACCTCTAACTTAGAAGTTAGATTCCTTATCACAATGCTAGATATTAGTTTTGATTATATTATAAAAATTTGAGAATATTTTGAACAGTACATTGTTATGTAGCAATTTTTTTATTTAATAGTTGAAACAAGTTACTTAGATTTAGAAGATAGATACTATAATTTGTGTACTAATTTATATCTTATGAATATCTTTTAATTCGGGTCAAATGCACAAATCGGTTGTGGATGATCAGACAGTCACTACTAATACAAATTCTATATGCTCATAACTCATTCATTTGAACGTTCGTTTAAAGAGATTAGCACGTTGAAATTTATTTATTTTAGTTGTACATACATCAATCATCATGAATAAATAATTTCTTAGATATGTTTTGCATACTAAGCATTTACATGTTGCAAGCACCATTTAATTACAAAACAATATAAATACATATTAACATGATTTACTAGCAAAGTTCGTGCGGTAAATTACATGCACATTAATCATCTATATATTAACATATTTAATTATAGTGGAACATAAAATACATCGTTCTATTATTTCTTATGACAATATGGTTTAGGAAGTTCTTCTACTTGCTCTCTCCATTTTCTAAATTCAGGTTCAGCCCATTCTGGTAATATCAGCTCAAAAAAACTAAAGCACTAATTTGGATCACACGGTTGATCTCCAAGAAATTTGGAGCCAATCTCTTGTATAAATTCTTCAGTCGTATCGATCTTTTGCTAATATGCAAGTTCATAACAGTCATTATTTATGTAAATACTTTTATACTCCTAATTCAGGCAAGTAGTAATCCTTGAAATGAGATTAGCACATTGCAAATGATACATATTTTTAGCTGTGTAGTTGATATACACCGTGAACACATAATTCCTCTTGGACTTATTTGCATTATGAGTATCAACACATTGAAAATATCATTTGATTTTTTAAAATAGAGCAACACAATTACATATTAATATAACTTCGCTAGCAAGCCCGTGCCTTGCACGGGCTATAAAGCTAGTTAGTGAGAATTGTTGTATATCCAACTCCCGAATAAAGGTTCCCAATATCATAATTTTAAAGCAATTGGTTTAAAATATCACAATTCAAAATATTGGCCCCAAATATCACTTCAAAATTAAGGATCGTGTAGCGTTTTAATTTTTTTTTATTACTGGAAACGGTATTGCGTTTAGCGTTCTTATTGTTTTTTTATTATTATTATTACTGGAAACGCTATTGCGTTTAGCGTTTTTATTGTTTTTTTTAATAAAAAGATGTAAAACGCAAGATAGATTAGCGTTTCCTGTAAACAATTTGTTAAGTAGCATTTCCTTCCTTTGATGAGTGGTGTTGGGAAGTGGCGTTTTGCATTTTTTTTAATTTTTTTTATTTTAAAAGTACTTCCCAAAGTGCTAAGTGGTGGAAATGGTGCTAAGTGGTGGAACACAATGGTGGAGAAATTTAATCTGAATGGTGCTGACCTGGTCAACTGGTGGAGAAATTTGGGCCTCATTAAAATATTCAATTTTTTATTTAAATTTATCTATATTCTTTTAGGGTTCAACAATTAATTTTGGGGTTCAACATTTCCATTTTGGGTTTTAGAAATATTCAGAACGATGTCTAAATCGTATACGAACTTAGGGTTTGGGGTTTAGGGTTGTTTACAACCCTAAACCCTAGACCCTAACTTATCCTGATTTTTAAACGCGTTAGCGTTTAAAAATCAGGCCACCGGATTCAATTTTTTTTATTAAAATTTTTAAATTTAAAAAATACAATTTTAATTAAATTTAGGGGTTCAACAATTAACTTTTTGGGTTCAATGTTTCCATTTTGGGTTTTAGAAACTTTCAGAATGGCGAATAAATGGTATACGAACTTAGGGTTTAGGGTTTGGGGTTTAGGGTTGTTTACAACCCTAAACCCTAGACCCTAAACCCTAACTTATCCTGATTTTTAAACGCGTAAGCGTTTAAAAATCAGGCCGCCGGATTCAATTTTTTAATTAAAATTTTTAAATTTTATTTGTATGCCCTTGGGTTTTCAACAATTAACTTTTGGGGTTCAACAGTTACATTTTGGGTTTAGAAATATTCGGAAGGACGAATAAAATTGATCATTTAAAAAAATAAAATTTTGATTGACCATTTGATTTTCAATTTTTTAATATTGTTTGTAAATATATATTTTGAAAGAAAACAAAAAAAACAAAAAAAAACAAACAAACATAAATAAAACAAAAAAACAAAGAAAACGCCACATAGTCTGGCGTTGGCCCAACAGAACACCACCTCAAACAGCGTTCGTCCCCCACCACGCTAAACAATCTAGCGTTTATAAAAAAAAAAAGGAAAATACCCCAAAACGCGAAACGCTTTAGCGTTTTAAAAAAAGAAAAAAACAATTAATACCCAAAACGCTGCACGATGTAGCGTTTTCAGAGAATGAAATGAAAAACGCTACACGCAACTGTGTCTTGGAGTGATATTTGGGGTCATGTTTTTGAGGTGTGATATTTTGGACCATTTCCTTTTATATTGTGATAGATAGGGCCAATACCCATAGTTTATAAGATGTATGTAATGTCTTAAATTACAGATTCGGTATCTTAAATTTCCTCTCTGTGCGCTTTTTGTACCTATGATTCAATACAAAGCAGATTGTGTACCTACACTTCCCAAACTCATGTAATTTGTGTAACCGATCATATCATTATTGAATTTAGCTATTTATTTTATTAAAACATAATTTATATTAAT
The DNA here is from genome assembly GCA_036435485.1 of Saposhnikovia divaricata. Classification (NCBI taxonomy): domain Eukaryota; kingdom Viridiplantae; phylum Streptophyta; class Magnoliopsida; order Apiales; family Apiaceae; genus Saposhnikovia; species Saposhnikovia divaricata. Next base: position 1,271,823 of record JAZHRN010000145.1, on the reverse strand, counting down.
TACTATTTTTAATCAATTAATTCTTAAAATAACCGTTTTTTACGCACAAAATATTGTACCACCATTATAATTCGACAACTCTTTGACTTGGGTGATGGTGATTGATGACTATGAGATATTCTGAGTGGTAATTAATCAATAATAATCAATAATAATCGGAAATAATTAGTGTCTAAAAGGAATATTTTATTAATCTCTTCTCAATGTTTCATCCTCCTCCAAGTAAGGAGATACAAATCTATTTATAGGGGATCTAAGTGGGTCCCCCTCCCTAACTACCCTTACTTGGAGAGTAAGCTACAATCTATTTACATGTTTTGTCTTCTAGACCCATTAAGGAAATAGAGTACATATGGGCCTAACTACATACTAGGTCTAATTGGGCCTATCCACAATTTACTAGTAGATACTATTTCTAAGCTAATTATCGTGGCCCAACATGTGTCCCCCCTAGCTTGTGGCAATATCTTTAGATTTTTTTTTGGGTATAATTTAACTATTTTTTTTTTGCACGTGTGGGGTTTGTGTCTATATATATCTCTGTATTTGGTTTATGTACAATTTATTTTGGAGCGGCGGTTCGAATTTCAAGATTTGCAATCAAGAGCTTATTAGGAGTTTTCTCCCGTCTCAAAAGGTAATTGCTACAGATTATCTTTTCTTTCTTTCCTTTCAATTTCTGTATCTCAGTCGTTATTCTTGCTGTATCTGGTCGGTAATCCTAGGTTTTTCTGTTTTCTCATTTCCGATTGGGTGTAATTTATAACTTCAGTAGGTTTTTATATGCTATGTCATTTTCCCTTTCATCTTCCTCCTCTCGTACCACCATCCCGAGAAATTCTAAAAAGCTTCCTGTGAAAGAAGAGTCTTTTGACTCTATTTTTAACTTAGATCATCTTGAGCTCCCGGACACGACGTCTGTCCAGTCTTTGGGATTTTTGCAAGACGTTGAGGAAGATGAGCTTTTAGAGTCTGAACTTTTAAGTCCAAATACCATAGCTTTAAGAGACGAGATTGTTCGATTGGCGAAGGAGGAGGGTGACCGGGAGTTTGTAGATAAACCTAATTTGACCTATACTAGTGTATATGCCACCCGCCCCGTGAATTGTGATTTCTTGGGGTCATGGGTTGATCTTAACAATGGGTGGCGTTGTGTGTGCCCAAACCCAAAGACCCAGTTTGGTTCATGCCCGAGTACGGAATGCATGGGATTCCGTTTATATACTTTGAATTTGGGTTACGAATTCCAATGCACCCTTTCCATTTAGCAATTTATGAAGCTTTAGGTTGTGGTATTGTTCAATTGACACCTAATTCGATCGCTCAGGTTAATGGTTTTATTGCACGTTGTGCTGAATTGGGTCGTATTCCCTCATTGCGATTATTTTTCTCTATTTACGGAATTAAGCACTCAAATGGTCAAGTGTATTTTGATAAGAAATGGGGTCAGTCTAAGCTCGTGGATGTGAAGACATCGAATTCTGGATATCATGGGAGATGGATGTATTTCCATGGGCCCGACTTGGAGTTTATTAAGCCATGTGGCAAGATCTCTTTGGATGCCCTCCATCGGTTCACAAGTATGGAGAAATATGATAAAGAGTTTTTGAATAGGTTTCACGGTCCACAACCATTGCATACTCATCTTCAGTTGAAGAATACCAAGTTTTTGGAGGACCATAACCGTAATGTTTATTTATTCTACGAATACTCGTCTATCTCTTTTCTTTCTCTGTTATGCCTAGATATAAGGTATTTATGTTGTAATTTGACTGTTTATTCTTATGCTTGACAGTTGCTGGCGAATCCTTAAAGGAGATTTTTTCGAGTGGGTTGAAGTAGGAAATGGATCGAGCTTTGATATTGTTGGCTAAGCAATCTGTTTCGACTAAGGCTGTCGCTGGTGGTTCTTTTGCGAGGGTTAGTGGAGGAGTTACGAAGTCGACAACTCCTATTGAGGTTGAGACAGCTGGGGACGGCATATCCGGGGTCGTAGCCGATGTGGAGAATATTGATTCTGGAGTTATTGGGGATAATAATAATCTTCGTGAAAGAAAGCATGGTCGTGATCGCGAAAGTGGAAGAGGTCGTAGGATCGTTTTGAGAAGGTGCGATGAGCCGAGGTGTGAGGGTGTTATTAACCCCTCTGCTGTCAATGAGGTATATGTTTTACCACCCATTTTGCAACCTGTTGAACCTCTATCCTCCGTTCGGGTCGAGGTCTCTCCCAATCAACGATGGACTGCCGGCCCTAATACTCCAGTGCGAGTATTTCAAGCTTTTGATCTACCTCAAGATCTTACTTCTTATGTGGATAAGTCGCGTGCTGAGGTTGCTGAGCGTTGTTTAACGCGTGGTGGTCGGGTAATTATATTTCCTATTTTTAGTCCATTATTCCTTTAGTTTTTCAGTAGTATTTTTATAACCTTGTTGTCCTTGTTTGCAGTTTTTGTCTGATCTGACTCATATCGTTAATGCCTATAAAGCTGATGTTGGTCTTTGTGGGAATGACCACCTCGTAAAGAAGTTATCCGAGGCCCAAGCAGGTCGGGTCGAAGCCGAGAAGAGAGCTGCTGAATCTGAAAAGAGAGAAGCTGAAGCTGCGAAAAAGAGCTTTGAGGCGAAGGGTAAGTTGATGGATGAAAACCATAAGTTGAAGGATAAGGTGACCACGTTGGGTGAGGAGCTCGATCGAGTTAAAAAGGCTGTTGATTCAGAGAAGAAGAAGAGTGTTGATCTGGAGAAGAGTTTAGATTCCGCGAGGCGTGAATTGGATGCGTCAAAAGAGGCGAACGACTTACGGAAGGCCGAGGTAGAGAAGGGGGTCACTGACATTGCCAAGGCCCTTGGAGTCAGATATGGCTATTGTTACAATCGCCTGAAGGCTGCTAGAATCGACCTCTCAGGTCACACTTTTGAAGACTACTGCGCCGAGCTGGCAAAGACCCTTCCTAATGAAACTGCTAATGACACTTCGAATGTCGTTTGAAGGCGAGGTATGCCTCATTGTGACTGTAATGTTGACTTTTTCTGAATTGTCTATTTGTGAGGGGATGCCCTGTGTAACTATAACTTAACTTTTGTTGACTTTTGACTATGGTATTGCAAAATCCGCAGGGTTGTTCAACTTGCGGGTTTTGAGTCTTATTTCCAATTAATCAAGAGGGACGTTCCTCGCCTTAACTATAACTTTGTGCTTAATTCTTCTTATGTTACAACTATGTTTCCTACCTTGTTGTGTTTTCTTTGTATCAGCCTTTGAGACTGAACTTGTCCTGATTAATTATTTCTACAATTGAGTAGTTGTCTAAGTCGATTGGAATTTTTCTGAAAGATACTGTCATAATAAGAGTGACTTATGATTTTATTTTATTTGTCTGGAAATTCTTTTAGTGCTTTTGTTTTGATTCTCGTACATGTATTTTTTTTGTTTGCGGAAAAAACTCTTTGAGATAATAAGTCTTTTTCGCTTATTATAGGAGATTGAGAGTTTTACTAAAGTTAGTAGTATTTTTTCTAGGATAGCATATGAAAGAAATTGATATTAAATAGATGGAAGCATCTAATTTCAGAGGGAAATATAAGGGAAAATGGGGGCGATTTTATTAAATAACTTAAATGGGATCTAAGAGAGGACCTCATATCAGCCCTTTTTCACTTAGACAATTTTTAGATGGGGGATAAGAATTTGCCCCCATTTACAAGGAAAAACCAAGTTTCACTGGTAGAATTTTTTAAGATGGATTCCGTTCCACGCATTTTTGATGGGTTCACTGTCGAGGTGCTCAAGCTTGTACGTCTCGAGGCTCACGACCTTTTTAATTTTGTACGGGCCTTCCAATGAGGCTGTGAGCTTCCCGACCTGAGTTGGTTGTGATGCCGCTACTTCGCGAAGTACGAGGTCGTTGACCTGGAAATTCTTTGCTCTGACCTTTTTGTCGAAATACTTAGCTGTTTTGTTCTGGTATTCGATCGAAGCTGTCTTGGCATCATCTCGTGCTTCTTCCATTAGGTCGTTATCTAGGCATAAGCCTTCGATTGAGCTTTTGGGATCAAATACCTCAATTCGAGGTGATCCAAGGCTAATCTCAACAGGTAGTACTGCATCCGTTCCATGAGCCATCTTGAAGGGCATTTTCCCCGTAGAGGTACGAGGGGTCGTGCGATACAACCAGAGAATGTTAGGAAGCTCGTCGACCCAACATCGAGGAATCTCCTCAATTCTTTTCTACATCCCTTGGAGAATAGTACGATTGGTGACCTCCACCTGTCCGTTGGCTTGGGGATATGCTACTGACAACTTGATGTGCTTGATCTTTGGCTCACTGAGTGCTTTCTCAAATTTTTCTCCCACAAACTGGGTCCCATTGTCGGTAACGATGACTCGTGGGATCCCAAAGCGGAACACGTGTGCTCCATGAAGAATTCTATCATTTCCTTCTCTCTGATTCTGGCCAAGGGTTTGGCTTCGACCCATTTTGTCACATAGTCGATGACGACTACAATATACTGGGCTTGGTTTCTTGATTTAGGAAAGGGCCCGACTATGTCGATACCCCACTGGAAAAATGGGCAAAGGACCCGAACGGGATTGAGTGATGTCGTAGGTCGATGGTTGACATTTCCGTGCAACTGACATGGAGTGCATTTTTTAACAAATTCTTCACAAACTTTTCTTAGCGTTGGCCAGAAGAAGCCTTGCCTGATTATTTTCAAAGCCAAGTTCTTTCCTCCCATGTGTTCACCACATATCCCAGTATGGACCTCGATGATGGCGAAGTGAGCCTCCTCTGGTCCAAGACATCGTAGCAGAGGCTCAACCAACGACCGCCTGTACAGCTTGGAGTCCTTTACACAATAATTACTGGCTTTGTACATTAGAGATCTTGCCTCGTTCTTGGATTCTGGTAATTTGTTGTCTAGTATGTATTCAAGAAATGGAGTTCGCCAATCGGGATGAGATGTGATTTCTCCAACTTCGAGACTATTTATAGTGGGTGCCTGTAATTCTTCTATGTAGATGGGCTCGTCGCATGAGGTAGATGAAGATGAGGGCAAGTTTTGACAAAGCATCGGCCCACTAGTTCTCAGTCCTGTCTATGTTCGTTAAGTTCCAATAGGTGAAATTTTCTAACATTGCTTTTGATTTTTCCAAGTAAGCTTGCATTTTGTCATTGTGAGTTTTGAACTCACCATTAACTTGTTTGACGACGAGCTGTGAATCACTGAAGATATCGATGGTTTTCACCTCGAGCTCTGTTGCGAGCTTAAGTCTAGCGAGAAGTGCCTCGTATTCCAATTCATTGTTGGTCGCTTGAAAAGCGAACTGAACTACCTATTGGACACGGAACCCGTCGGGACTTAAGAGAATTAGTCCAGCTCCGCTAGTTTCTGCTGTAGAAGACCCGTCAACATAGAGTGTCCACGACCTTGTGGCCTCATTGGTAATTTCCTCCTTAGAGGTGTAAGATTTAGAAAATTGGCATTCTGCCACAAAAGATAACACTTGGGCTTTTAGTGCCGTCCTGGGCTTAAATTCGATATGAAACTGACTTAACTCGATAGTCTATGCTGCGAGGCAACCTGTCATGTCAGGTTTGTGTAAAATCCTTTTCAAAGGCTTATTATTCATCATTAGTATTTCCCGACCTTGAAAGTAGTGTCTCAGTTTCCTACTGGCGACCACGAGAGAGTAAACCAGTTTTTCTACTTGAGGGTACCTTGCTTCTGCGTCACGTAAAGTATGATTGATGTAGTATACGGGTGTTTTTTTTCCATCTTCGTATTTTACCAGGACACCGACGACTATGAGGTCGCAAGCTGAGAGATATACGCTTAATGGCTCGCCAGGTACTGCCTTGGTTAGGATCGGAGGCGAGGTAAGGAAGGATTTGAGCTCAGAGAACTATTCCTACATTCTTCATTCCAAAGTATCTTCGATTATTTCAATGCCCCTTTTATTACTTGAAAGAACGGGATGCATCTCTTTGAGGATTGAGAAATGAACCTTCTCAATGTCGCGATGCATCCTGTGAGAGACTGTACCTCCTTCAACAAGGTGGGGTCTTTCATGTCAAGGATGGCCTTGATTTGTTTGGGGTCGGCCTCGATACCTCGTTGAGTGAGAAGGAAGCCAAGAAATTTTCCCGAGGTTAAGCCAAAAGAGCACTTTGTTGGATTCAATCTCATTTGGTGGCGCCTTACATTTTCAAAAGTTTCTCGAAGATCTGCGACGTGGTCTTTTACCCTTTTTGATTTTGCGATCATGTCATCAACATAAACTTGGAGATTACGCCCGATCTGCGAGGCGAAAATAGTATCCATCATCTGTTGAAAGGTCGCACCAGCATTGATTACTCCAAACGGCATGGTTTTTTATAGGAGAATACCCCTCGATGAGTGATGAAGGCCGTTTTTTCCCAGTCATTGATGTCCATTTTGATTTGGTTGTAGCCAAAAAAGGCATCCATGAAGGACAGAAATTCGTGGCCCGATGTGGCATCGATGAGCTGGTCTATGTTTGGGAGTGGATAGTGATCCTTGGGGCATGCTCTGTTCAGGTCGGAGTAGTCGACGCACATCCTCCACTTTTCGTTGCTTTTCTTAACTAAAACAGCATTGGCGACCCATTTTGGAAATCGAACTGGCTCAATGAAGCCATCCTCGAGAAGTCAATCAATCTCGTCATCTATGGCTTTGCATTTTTCTTCGGAGAAGACTCGTTTCTTTTGGCATACCGGCCTGATTTTTGGGTCGATGTGGAGAGAATGGCGAGCTACGACCTCGGGGATTCCCGGCATGTCCTTCGGGTCCCAAGCAAATATGTCTTTGAATTCTCGGATTAACTGAATTATTTTCTGGCGAAGATCGGGATTTAGGTTCTTTCCGACCTTAGTGACTTTATTTGGGTTGCCCACTATTACCTCGACCTCCTCTGTGTCTTCTAACAGGGCACAATTTGACTCGTTTGGAACCTCGATGAGGTCTCGAGGGTCCATATCTACGATCTGATTAATGGAATTGTCATCGACTTTCTTGCCCTTGGGGATTTCCATTGTCAAGTAGCACTGTCTTGTTGCGGTTTGATCACCTACGACCTCTCCAACACCAAAGTCGGTGGGGAATTTCATTTTCAAGTACGGAATGGAAGTAATGGCCTTCAAGGCTGTTAACGTCGTTCTTCCCAGGATGGCGTTAAAACTGGAGACTGCGTTGATAACGTGAAATTTCACCATCTGGCAAGTCTGGCATGGGAGGTCGATGGTACCAACGACCTTCACCTCGTTCCCAGTGAATCCATAAAGGGGAATATTCACATTTTCTAATTTCATCTCGCCGAGGTTCATCCTGGAGAAAGCGTTGTGGTATAAGATATCGACGGAGCTACCATTGTCCACTAAAATCTTTTTGACAGTATTTTTTCCAATTTTTGCCGTGATTACCAAAGCATCTTGGTGAGGCTCGATCATAGCTGAAGGATAGTCCTCATCAGAGAAGAAGATGATCGACGAGGGATTAGGCCTTGGCCATTTTTGTTGTTCGGGATGAACACTGAACACTTCACGAGCGTATGACTTTTTGGAAATGTTGGAGGATCCTCCCGCAATGTATCCTCCGATTATTACATCGATGACCCTGTCGGGGTCACATTAGCGAGTTCGCTGGCTGTTAGCATCATTATCAATGTAATGGAAGAATTGTCCTTGTTTTAACTTGCCCTCAATGAGGGAGCTGAGTTGGAAACAGGTCTCGGTGGTATGGTCGTGATCCTCGTGATATTCGCAGTATTTTGAGCTCGGCGATCGGCCCGGCTTCATCGGCCTCGGGGGCTGGAAGTCGGGCTCAGATTTCAAGATGGCGAGGATGGTTGATTTATCCACTATCAACTTTGTGAATTCTTTTTCTGACTTTTCTCGTGGTTTCCACGATCTGTCAAAGTGAGGAGTTTGATTATCTCGAGGACTCCTCCTATCTCGGGATCTCGAGTACGAGTTGCCATCCTTTCTATAATCCGACCTTGGAGATCTGAATCCGGAGTTTGAATTTCTGTCCCACCTCTGGGAAGGTTGTCTTGGAGATTGTATGCTTACCACTGCCTCTTGGAGTGTCATTCTGTGTTCCACGATCTGGAAGGCTGCTTGGAGAGATCGTGGACTTTTTTCAAAGTATTCATCCAGGAGGTTGCCATGTTTGTGTTTATCAATACCTGCCGCGAGGTAATTGATGGCGAGCTCTTCCACGAGGTTTGGTATCTCGGTGACCTCAGCTCGGAAGTGAGTTAAAAATTCTCTTAATGATTCGTTGGAGCGTTATCTTATTGTCATCAGCGAGGCGGTGATCTTGCCACCTCTGTGGTTGCTGGAGAATCTTCCTTTAAATTTAGTTTTTAACAAATCCCACGAGTCAATAGACCTCGGAGGTAAGTTATTATACCATCATAGGGCCGTGCCTCGGAGGCATGTAGAAAAGAACTGACATCTGGCCACCTCAGAATGTCCACAGAACGCCATCCTGCCGTCATAGGTGTTCAATAATTCACTCGGGTCCGTAGATCCGTCAAATTGGTCAATCGATGGAGTTTTCAAATTTCTATTATTTCTTGCCTTCTCGATTCTAATGGCGAGTGGGCTTTCCGTTGGAGCATCGGAGCTCGCCTGACTTCGGATGAATTTCTTACACATCTCGATGTCGCTTTGTAGCTGTGAAATTTCACCTGATCTATAGGATCCACTTGACTCGCTCTACCATGAGGCGTCCTTTTGGGACCTCGTCTATCTTCTCTTAGGGGGAATTTGGAATGACCTGTTTGATTCTGTTTCATCTCCGTAGCTCGCATCATCGTCGTAGCCCTCAGAAATGTGGCTAGCATATCAATACTCGGAGGAGTGGGCCGACAATGATGTTTGTTGTAGCTCGAGCTGGAGGCGTCTTATTTCTCTTCTTTTTCTCAACTTTTCTTCTACCTTTTTCCTTTGAGTCTCGACGGCTAATAGCTCGTCATCCGAGCCATAGGAGTCCTCGACATCTTCTTCAGTCTCTATATCTTCATTCTGTCTTCGTAGTCTCTCGAGGTGAAGGCGAGCATCGCTCGTCAACACCTGCTTGCCTAAAGCCGTTGGCACCCTCATGCGGGTGTAAGATTGGCGTCTTTTCTTATCTGCAATGTGCTCTGTACCGGGGGGTCTCTGGGATCCCTCAGGTACTTCATTATTTTCCGGAGCTGAGAACAACAGTCGTGGCCGGAGTGCTGGCCGTGTAGCTTTGGCATCCTCACGGGCGACCGTTCATATTTCCTCCTCCGTGAGACGTCGAACCACCGGTTCTTCTTCTTCAGTATGCATTTTTCGTGATGAAACTCAAGTAGAGAAGCTCCTTCTAGTGCCAAATGATGACTATGAGATATTTTGAGTGGTAATTAATCAATAATAATCAATAATAATCGGGAATAATTAGTGTCTAAAAGGAATATTTTATTAATCTCATAATCAAAGAGAGGTTCTCTTCTCAATGTTTCATCCTCCTCTAAGTAAGGAGGTACAAATCTATTTATAGGGGATCTAAGTGGGTCCCATTCCCTAACTACCCTTACTTGGAGAGTAAGCTACAATCTATTTACATGTTTGGGCTTCTAGGCCCATTAAGGAAATAGAGTACATTTGGGCCTAACTACATACTAGGTCTAATTTGGCCTATACACAATTTACTAGTAGATACTATTTCTAAGCTAATTACCGTGGACCAACAGTGATGTTACACATTTCTTCCCCGGTTCACAACTGCAAACACACCCTACTTGACACATACATATTTTCATATATTTGTACACTCTTAATTAATTATTTCACACATTTTTATTGTATTTGGCTATTATATTAATAATTTTGTTTTGCTTTAACTTGTTTGTTAAATTATATTACATGTAATGCTTTCATTTTTTTTTTGCTAAATCACCTTATATTTTTATGTGATACAAAATAAAATATTTCAAAAAAAATGTGATACAAAATAAAGTAAATCAAGCATATAATAAAAAAGTTAAGCATAAAAACCCATCAAGCATATAATTATTTTTGTACATTTTTAATTTTTAATTAATGAATTTATTATTTTTTAAAAAAAAGTAAATCAAGCATATTGTGTTGATGTAATCATTTGTATCTACAATTTTTAATTGTGTTAAATTTAAAAGTTCAGCTGCTATGATTTAAAGAAATTGCAATTTCTTTGCTTGTGTTATTATTTGTTTCATACCAATTGTATTGCTTTTTCTTTTATTATTATCTTAAAATATTTTACTAGAATTAATGTTCTCTACGATAATTAATACTACGTTTTTATTGTTTCACTAAATTTTTCTAAAAATCAAATTTTTTCATGTTTCCCATTTGTTATAAGATAAGAAAAATTAAGAAAGAATTATAATACAATTTGCACGTAATTAAATTAAATAAAAAATATGATTGTAATTGAGCAAACGCTTGGATGAGAGGATAAAGTGAATAATATAAAATAAGATGAAGATAATAATGATAAGTAAGCAATTTAAGGTGTGTAACTATCAAGTGTGCAAATATGAGCACCCATTTTCATATATTAATACAAATATATATTTGATTTTTATAGACACTTACACAAATATATATTAAATTTTTTAAATTTGGGAAAGAAATAAGCGAATGATATTGTTCTTTGTGTGTATTAAAGGAACTAGCTTCACACCAGTGCAATGTACGAATTTTTTTGCATTGTAATTAAAGTCAATTCCTGTTTTGTAAAAAAATTATTTTTGGAGTAGGAAATATTTTGTTCTACTTTGTTACTCTTATTGCTATACTTTTTGTTATAACTAGCGTTGTATTCGTGCTACGCACCGAAAGGTAAAATTAATTAATTAATTAATTAATATAAACATTTCATTTAAATTATTATTTAGGAAAAAAGATAATTTCATGAGAATGTAAGTAATTTAAGTATAGAATTACTTATTCATCATTTAATACCAATTGCAATAATATTAATATTATCAAACAATTATCATAACATCCACATCCCCGTTGAAATGTTCTAAATCACTCTTTATTGTTTTTTCTTAATTTTATTTTTTATTTGATTTTTCTCATTTTTCAGAATCTTCCTACCAAGTTTATAAGTTTTTTACCCATATTTTAAGTTTTATTCTTTTGGAAATTTGATATACTTAAATGTGCAGTACTGTGGGTTTCTAGAATTTTTATCATATTAATTCAATACAAAAATTTATATGGATATCGATCAATTTTTCGAATACATATCGAAAATTCATAAACACTTATTTCTCACGATTGTTATAAATCATTATGTTGTACAGCAATGTGAGAAAGGATATCTACTGTGTTAGATCCATTAAAAGAACGTAGTTATGACAAAGGAAACTTTCTCCTAATCTAGTTTCATATGTGTTTGTTCAATATCATTTTTACAAATTGTATGTTCTTTTATTAGTAAATTGATTTACTATAGAAAAATAAACATTTCAATCAACCAAACATATCCAATATATCCCGTTCTTAGAGTAAGATATGACTGTTAGAGTTTATGGTGATTGCCCTCAACTAGTTTTTAATGACAATCTAAAATGTGTATATTCACTTTGGAAGTTTCAAGGTTGAATTTTTTTTATTTTTTTTCTATTAGAATATTATATATTAAATATTAGTTTTCTTTTATTTATAAATAGGGATGGCAAATTAATTCGATCTAATGGTACCCGATCCAAAACCCAAAATTTTAGATATGCCGAACCAGAATTTTTGAATTTAGGTTTAGAATTAAATTTTAAACCCGAAATAGTTTCGATTTGTGAAAGGCATATGACTCAGCCTATTTGTAGTTCGAGGATCCTAATCAACTTAAACCAAATTGTAATAAGTAAATATCCGTATGATCTGTCACAGGAATCTCAGGAAGCAATATCTGTCAGAAGAAAGAAGAAAGTCAATCTATAGTTTTTATGTTTTACAATGAAAGACGATTCAGTTATCTGATCAAGCCGCAGTATAGCATTGAAGTGAATGGATTCATTTACAGTGACAGAGATTTTTCGAGTGATAGATTGAAAGTCAGTCAAAGTAAAGAAGAGTACAAGAGAATTGAGAGAAGAAATAAACCACAACTTAAAGTCAGAAATGAAGGAGCATCATTGAAGTTAGTCGTTCATGAACCAGACAGTACATCGAACGTCAACACAAGTAAGTGGTAATTCTTTATTATTTTCAGTGATTTGTGAGAATTAAATTAATTAGTTATTGATTTAATTAAATTCATTTGTAATTGATATAAATCATTTAGTTGATTTAATTAATGAATTAATTCTAAAATAATTAATTAATTTATTAAATTAATTATTGTATCAATTAAATATGAATTGGTTAATCATTAATTAATTAAATGGATCAATATGACTTAAAGGAAAGACTTAAACAAAGCTAAAAGGATTAAGTCATGGCTGGAATAAATTCGGTATGACTTAAATCTAAGTCATACCGCCAGCATCAAGGTTAAGTCATGCTGAACAGATACTAGTTAAGTCAACAGGAACTAAGTCATACCGCCTGAACTGATTAAGTCATACAGAGGCTGAGATATTTTTTGAAAGTGCTAAGTCATACCGCCAGATTTTCTAAGTCATACCGCCTGAAATTAAGTCATACCGCAGGATTATTTATGTCTTGGAGCAAGTTTAAGTCATGCTGACAGCTGATTTATTATGTCTTGAAGCAGTTTAAGTCATACCGAATCAGTAAAATATCCCACAGAAAGCAGCAGACTTAGTTTTGTTATAAAACACAGCAGAAGCAGCAGAAATCAACAGGAAGAAACACCGCAGAAATATTTCAAGAAGCACAGCAGTTTTCTCTCTCAATATCAAGAACACCAAGCACAAATTAATTCACAGAAATTCAAGTTCATCATCTTTGTAATATTCTATCCGCTGGAACTTGTTTACTTGTGATTCTTGTACTACTAGCGAATTAAGTTTCCTAGTACTTATCTTGATATTTATTAACTAAATTAGAAAAGTTCATGCCGAATTTTCTAATTAGTTATTAAACCCTTGATAATCGTTTGGATTGATTTTGTAACACCCCATCAAGTTAATATACAATTATATTCAACTTGAAATCCGTGTCAATTTATTCCGCACAAAATATTCTTTTAAGTGAAAATTATTTAACGAATAAATTTTGAGAAATTGATATAGATTGTATTCAACCCCCCTTCTACAATCATATTGGACCTAACAATTGGTATCAGAGCCTATTGATTGATACACTAATCAAGATCCTATTTTCACTCTACTAAATATCAAATTCGAATTTTTAACTCACTTAAAAATTCATCATGTCTCCAAAAGGAATTGTGAAGATACCTATCTTTGATAAAGATAATTATGAAATGTGGAAGAATAAGATGGAGTTGTTTCTTGATGTTACAAATTCCAAATATATGAATGTTCTGAGAAATGGACCCGTAACTCCTATGGTTCATGAAGAACAAGTTTTGACTAATGGAGCTGTTTCAACACCTGCTAGATCGTATGCAAAGGACCCTAAGAATTTTTTTTCTGATTTTAAAGAGGATGTTGGATTGGACAAAAATATTAGACTCATTTTAATAGATTCCCTGGATGCTTTAATGTATAGCCATGTGATGAATTGTAAAACGGCTAAACACATGGGGGAAACTATTGAAACAATAAATGAAGGAACTGATGAAGTCAGAGAAAACAGAATAGAAATCTTAACATCTGAGTATGAACACTTTAGAAGTGGCCCTAATGAAGGCATTCAAGAAGTGTTTGAAAGATACAATAAAATCATCAATAACTTGTAAGTCCATGGTAAGCATTATACTCAAAAGGAGATAAACAGAAAGTTTTTATTGACTATGCCTACACATCCAGAGCATAGAATAACTGCCATCAGAGAATCAAGAGATATGAATCAAATTGTTCTTGATAGACAGTTTGGAGTTTTAAAGACCTATGAGTTGGAGCAAGCTCAACAGAAGGAAATATATGGTAAAGGCAGAGTGGCAAGTTCTTCTGTAGCTCTTGTCACTACAAGAAATCTGGCAATAGACGAGACGTATCAGACAACAACCATGGAAAAAAGTGTTGCCCGAAATGATCAGACAACTGTTATTTTCCTACTCGAGAAATTATTGTGTAATCCAACATTCACACAATGGGCCAAAACCGTTGTGTGATAAATCTTACCAGACAAGCATTTCTTGACCAGGGGTGTTGTGTAAATGCATAAGTATTTTTAAGATTAGACAAGCGTTAGCAAATAAGTGTTGTGTGAATGCCTGCAACACAATATCCCGGAAAACCGTTGTTGTATTCAGACAAGTGTTTTTAGGTCTGTTGTCTAAGTAACAGTCATACAATATGTTATCCATAGTGTTGTGTGACAGTGAACCAACACACAACATTTTTTAGAAATATTATGTGAATGAAGCATAGATAATACTTCGTAAAAAGTATTGTTAGAATGAGACAAGTGGTTTTCAATGTGGTATTGTGTAATGATATTTAACACAAGTGCTTTACATAGTGTTGTATGAACTTAATCCAACACACAATAGGTTCTGGCCTATTGTGTGTTTCAACTCATACAAGTGTCTTCTGTTTAAAACTGTTGTCTAATGAACTGTACATGAAAAAAAAACATATTTAAAAGATGACTAACCTACCAAATTGGCATCCAACAATTCAACAAAGGCCAAACAGAAGAGAACAAACCAACCAACAATCTATCAAGAGTTATAGTTACAAATTAAAGAGCTCAAATTAATTGATTACATTACAAAAGTTGTATTAGTTCATCAACATCATCTCGAATGTAACCACATACTAGTAATTGATATTTTGTGAAGGAGGTAGCTTAAATTACCCAAGAGAAGATCGATATAAAATAATGAGGGACATGGCAAGTAGCTTTAATTGCATAGACTGCATCAAAACTATTATCTAGAAACCTTCATGATAAAAGCATTGGTACCAGCTCTTTCAGCAGACCATCCCCTGTTCTTAGTGCCTCGTCGCTTAAAGATTCACCAAATGCATGGAAGAGGAATAGAGTAACTTCTACCTCTTCTGCATTTCTATTAGGAGCTGCTGCATTCACAAAGGAAACTATATGTAATGTATGCAATAATCTTACATTTGCTAAGATATAGAGGCAATAAATAAACTGAGGTACATAAGGCATATTACTTTGTTAGTACAGTACAACATCTCTACTTTGTTTTAGTTTTTGTGTGCTCTTTGTTTGCATGGTACTATACTATTATTAACAGGATATAATATAGGAACAAATAAAGGGAGAAGTCTGTAGACCTTGGTAATCAGGAGGATCCCAACAGATTTTGTATGTCTTCCTGCGAGCAACTTCATTATTAATATTTTTACCACCTCCTAAAGGGCTATAGCTGTCGTCCGCTCGTCCGCTACCTCACTTAAACAATGATCATGAAATTTACTCGAACTTTCGTCTTTTAAGCGTTTTTTATCTAATTGTGCTTCGGCCCACATTTGCTTTCTAAGAAAATTTGATGCATCCAGATGATCCTATGATGCATAAAGTATTAGGCAAAAAACAATATCAAGAATTTTTTACTTTATTGCTCCCATTTGATATCATACTAAGCTATTCCGATAGATCATAATATAGAAAAAGATTTCACCTCTAGAACCGCACGAACAACGTTCCCTTCATTCGCAACACCAATTATAGCAACCAGAGCACTATGGCGGTCCTCAACCAGAGCATTAGCAGGATCCTTTCTAAAAGTAGGTCGAACACAGTAAGTTGAAGGAGCAATTCTTTCGAAGAGAACTGGGTCCCTAGACAAAGTAACAGAAATAGAGGCATCTGGTGTCTTGCTTGTTGATAGGTCGCGGAGTCCAGATTTCTGAATCTTGTCTGCAAGTTCTAGTACTGTTTGTATTCAGCTACAATAGGGAAAAGGCACAACAAATAATCAGTGCCTTCGGAATAAACATACATGTACATCTTATATAAAAACATAACCATGACTCACTAGCAAGAGCATAAAAAGACACAGATATATTATAAAATGAAGAGAGACACACATACATGATTCACATAAGCAAGACAAACTTTCACCTTCACTATAGCTGCTGAGGAAATCCTAGAAGCATCAAAAGAATGACGTTCAACTGTTCTTAGTAGCCTTATACCATCTGCATTTGCCAGAATTTTTATGCCATTATCATTGGTAGAAATAGCCAGCAAGATCCATTCCTTATTAAATCGTACACATGGAGAAGCCTGCAGAGATATCAAATTAGGCTGAGTATGCCAACCGCAACCAGAAGTATACCATTGTAACTTATTCTTCCAAACACTAGAAGTTGAAGGCTATAGAGATCTTGTCTTTGTTTGTGAGATACAACTTTCACTTGCCTATAGAGAAAATGTTAAAGGATGGTACCTTTAACCAGCTTATTAAAAATAAATTTAAGGTCACTCCAACACCAAATTACCCGTGTTGCTGATTTGCATCTTCTGAGAAAGTAAAAATCAGCTGCTTTACACGGTGGGAGAAATAGCCTTCAAACCTGAAACCCAAGAACAATGAACATAAATAAATAAAACAGATACAAATACTACATGATAAATACATACACACAAACGATTATGATTGAGGAAGTCTTACTCTGTCATTCACAAGTTCCTTTTCTTCTTTCGATGTTAGAAGCAAACAGGGGTGTGGTGTTAGAAGCAAACCTAAGAGACGCCATTCAACCCTGCCTTGTACTGAAAAACCCCTAATTCGAAGGGAAGAAATCGATTGAAAAACCCTAATTACCAGTTAGAGATGAAGATTGTAATAGATGATGTAGAGAAAAGCTTATAATTAGAGAGGAAAATCTGTATATCAGTTCATAATAAGAACAAAGTTTAGAATATGTGGTGAAGAGGGAAGTTTGGGGGAGAAGGGGGGAATGAAACATTGAAAATTTTGGTTAAGGGGGAAAGATTGAAAATTTTGGTTAAGGGGAAAATTTGTGCGCCTAATATTTTATATTTTTCAATGGGCAGTTCTATTTTTTTTTAAAATATTTTGGTAAAAATTCTAATTTCATATTAACTTTATCAAGAATTTATTTGATTATTTGATTTCAGTTTTGAAACTTTAAATTTTACATATACGCATGTACTCATAGAAAGCAACACTTTTACTACATTTTTGTTATAATCTCGTACAACCCGGTTTTTTTATTTTTCACTTTTTTCCCCAACACTAAAATGAGTGTTTATTAACATCCGTACGGTTCGAACGTCAAAGAATTCATTCAAAAAAAGTATTCAGTGAATCTGGATCGTGCCTCGTTATAAGAAGTAACACTTTTACTACTTTTTTGTTAAAATCTCATACAACCCGACCTTTTATTTTTTGATTATTTTTTCCCAACACTAAAACAAGTGTTTATTAACATCCGTACTGTTTGATCGTCGAAAAATTCATTCAAAAAAAGTAATCAGTGAACCTGGATCGTGCCTCGTTATAGGAAGTAATACTTTCACTATGTTTTTGTTAAAATCTCATACAACCCGACCTTTTTATTTTTTGATCATTTTTTCCCAAAACTAAAATAAGTGTTTATTAACATTTGTACGGTTCGATCGTCAAAAAAATATTCAAAAAAAGTATTGAGTGAATCTGGATCGTACCTCGTTATAGGAAGTAACACTTTTACTATTTTTTTGTTAAAATCTCATACAACCCGACCTTTTTATTTTTTGATTATTTTTTCCCAACACTAAAACAAGTGTTTATTAACATCCGTATGGTTTGATCATCGAAAAAATCATTCAAAAAAAGTAATCAGTGAACCTGGATCGTGCCTCGTTATAGGAAGTAATACTTTCACTATGTTTTTGTTAAAATCTCATACAACTCGACCTTTTTTTATTTTTTGATTATTTTTTTCCAACACTAAAATAAGCGTTTATTAATATTTGTATGGTTCGATCGTCGAAAAAATCATTCAAAAAAAGTATTGAGTGAATCTGGATCGTGCCTCGTTATAGGAAATAACACTTTTAATATTTTTTTGTTAAAATCTCATACAACTCGACCTTTTTATTTTTTGATTATTTTTTCCCAACACTAAAACAAATGTTTATTAACATCCGTATGGTTTGATCATTGAAAAAATCATTCAAAAAAAGTAATCAGTGAACCTGGATCATGCCTCGTTATAGGAAGTAATACTTTTACTATGTTTTTGTTAAAATCTCATACAACTCGATCTTTTTATTTTTTGATTATTTTTTCCCAATACTAAAATAAGTGTTTATTAACATTTGTATGGTTCAATCGTCGAAAAAATCATTCAAAAAAGGTATTGAGTGAATCTGGATCGTGCCTCGTTATAGGAAGTAACACTTTTACTACTTTTTTTATTAAAATCTCATAAAACCCGACCTTTTTATTTTTTGATTATTTTTTCCCAACACTAAAATAAGTGTTTTATTAACATTTGTACGGTTTGATCGTCGAAAAAATCATTCAAAAAATTATTGAGTAAATCTGGATCGTGCCTCGTTATAGGAAGCAACAATTTTACTACGATTTTGTTAAAATCTCATACAACTCGATCTTTTTATTGTTTGGTCAATTAAGTAGTTTCCTACTAAAATCTCAAACCAAATTAAATTTTAATTTTGAAAGTTTGGGAACATCAATAAATTAGATATGTATTGACATAAATATTTTTACATTATTAATAAAGGATGGAATTTTTCTAATATTTAAAAAATCGAGGTAAATTCGTAACTTAACATCCATTAGATTGGAATTTTTTATCCTTTTATTGAAATTTAATAAATAATAATAAATTAGTAATAGGAAAATTAATTAAAAATAAATTTATTTGTTTCCTGAGGCAAAAAAAGGGCGGTAATATTCCCCCCAAACAAAAATATTCAATGTTTTCAACTCCCCCAAAACACAAAGAATTCACATCTTATCAAATACCTAGTCTCGCCTATCTCCCCCTTATCTCTCCCTCACAAGTCTCCCTCTCTTGCCCTTTCGTGTAGCCGCTCGGCCTGCTCTAATACTCAGTGCTTTCAACTCTCCCAAAACAAAAATTATTCATATCTTAAGGTTTAGCAGATCTCACATCTATGTTTCAGTTGGTACTTAAAACTATGCTCGATTTCATATTTTTACAATCGTGATGAAAACGACTAAAGGCGCTTATCTTCAAGAGCTTGGCAAGAAATAATTGAAAAGGGGTAATCTTTTTATTCAATTGTTATGTTTTGTTATGTTTTAATTGGCAATCAATTAGTGATGATTGGTGCTTATTTGATGATGTTTAGTTTACGATTTTTTCACAGAATAAGAAAGAGAGAAAGAAGGTGAGGGAGGTGGGGATTTTGAAGAAAGATCTCGATACGCTTAAGGAGCAGATTGATAAGTTGGAAGCTATGAGTAAGTTTTACTCTTTTGTGTAATCGTGCTATCATTCATGTCTGAAAGGAAGCTTGTTTATCTCTGCTGTGTAAATGATAATCTTCTTAGAATATTGATGTGCCTTTCTGAATATGGTGCAGAGGCAGATGGCGCTCATGACAAAGCAAGAAAGCACAAAAAGAGATAACTCGAGGATTGTGTATACTACCATCTGACTTTAAATCGAACTGGAGCTCCTCCCGCTGGGAAGCCCCAAATGTATAAATGGCAGGTGGATCAATCAAACCTTTTTTCCAATGATGTTGGGAATGTTTCTCTTTATATTTTTGATTTTGGGTTCTGATCAGTTTCAATGTTGTCAAGGTCTTGAGATATTTCTATTGTTGGTTTCTAATGTAAAAGTAATCTTATTTATATGTTTTTA
The DNA here is from genome assembly GCA_036435485.1 of Saposhnikovia divaricata. Classification (NCBI taxonomy): domain Eukaryota; kingdom Viridiplantae; phylum Streptophyta; class Magnoliopsida; order Apiales; family Apiaceae; genus Saposhnikovia; species Saposhnikovia divaricata. The sequence goes on along the minus strand of JAZHRN010000145.1, from coordinate 1,251,902 downwards.
GTTGGATCCTGAACTGGAATTTGATTGTGAAGTGTATCCTCTTGGTCTAATTCCAAAGGCTGGTGTTGTAGTTGGTGTTTCATAGAGGATGTCATTTGCAGCATGTATAGAGTTTCTATGTTTTGAGCCAACACCTCAAGCTCAAAAGATCTTGCACAGCTTACTCTGGCACCTTCTCTGGGTACCAAATTCTAACTTGTATCGCATCATATAATATCCATTATATATAAATAAGATTCTTTAGCCATAACAACAGCTAGTAACAGCAAAGAACAGAGGTGATTCTTAGGCACGACCTGCTGCAACTGTACAACCCGGCATTGCCATGGAGCAGCCTCAATTTCCTCGATAAAGGTCACAAGATCCAATATTTGTATGTGAGGATGCAAAGGACTTGACTAAAAATTGCTTCTGTAGTTTTGGTTGATGGTATGGTGAATATTGGTCGTAATGGATGGATGGATTGAATTGGTTTCTATTGTTTGTTTCTGTCATTTTCATTTTATACTGTAGTTTGGTTTTCTTTACATGTACAGAACCATTGTTTAAGATACTTTTAGCCAATGTCCACCAATGATTATCACTTGTTGTATTATATATCAAGCAATGCTTTTATTAAAATCCCTTATGAGAAAATGACTCACACAACAGGAAAATAAAAACTACTTAATGTTAACAGTTGTAAAAAATGCAATCAAACAACATGTACCATTTAACAAAGTAATGTGGGAAAAGAATACACACTATAGGTTAAAACCCACAAAACTGTTGTCTCTTTTAACAAATAACAACATGTTATACTCTGCAAAACCATTGTTTGAAATAATTTCAAACAAGAGTTATATACTAAGAAAGTGTTATCCTTCCTACTGTACAACAACATGCCATATGAGATAACATGTTGTACATCTAACCATAAAACAAATGGTTTTTGCTAAGAAACCATTGTCTGTAGTGACATACAACAACAGTCCTGATCAAGTAAAAGATTGTATCTTTTGCACTAAACAATAGGCTTTATTTTAAAAACCATTGTCTTTACTGCTTAATAACAACAATATATTCGTTAAAAAGTGTTGCGTTATTGGAGCTTTGACAAGAGGTTTCCAAAGAAGTGTTGTTGTTTCTGGGTATCAGTCAACACTTTTCAGGTGGCTTTTACTTGTCTTTCAACTTTCACACAACAGCTTGCTGTGTGTTATCTGAGGTATGTATCAGATGGCTTCTCAATAGTCAACAGTTTTTGGTATATTCAGACAACACGTTTTGCCTGTTGTCTAAAGCAAAAATCATTGTAGTGTGTGGTTGAGGCTCCTAAGGAAGTGGAAGCTAAGATTGTTCAATCTTACAACCCTGTCAAGGATCAGCTCGAGGTGGAAGTTGGTCACACATAAACCAGTAAGGATGGTGGAAATTTCTACTCATTGGAAGAGCTGGATCAATTGGAAGATGAATCTATGGCAATGATGGTAAGGCAATTTAGCAACTTCAGATTTAGAAGAAATCCCAAGTTCAGGTATAAATCAAATAGCAGATTCCAGAGAGGAGATTCTTCATCCTCTAATAGCAGAGGTGGCTATAAAACTGGAAATGTTGATAGAAGCAAGATTTGTTGCTTTAACTGTAATGAACTGGGACATTTTGCCACTGAATGTCAGAAACTTAAACAAGCCTAGAAAAGAGATTATGCTTCAGAAAAGAAGAAGACTAGAAGAGCCTATGTGGCTGCGGGTAAAATCTGGGATGATACAGACAGTGAAGATGAGGAAGTTGGAAATTTTGCATTGATGGCAAATTCTGATAGTTCCGAAGATTGTACAACTGAGGTAAAACTCACTGATGCTGAATTATTACGTTCTCTTGGTAATTCCTATCATAATGCATAGAGAGAAATTGCTAGAC